>BSBM01000853.1:5375000-6810000 GCA_027924585.1 Larix kaempferi
AGTCTGCAATAAATGCACTTGTCATAGTTCCTTCACTCCAAAAACTTGTGCTATAGGGATGGTATACTTATCAGGCATGCTGGGAATATGCCCATATCTCACTATCACCACTACTTCAGTAAGATATGCCCATAATTTATGTTGTTTGCATGGCTGTAATTAATGTAGAACTGCCTTTTCTAAAGTCATGGTATGTCTAATCAACAAACTAGGCTTAAGTATCATTTCCAAAATTACATAAGTTGTCAAACTACCTTTCACAGTCTTCCAAAGGAAGCAATTCCTTTAGATATATCATCATTGGATCCTATCTTTCCATCTAATATCTAAATTGAGGAAACTAATCTAATTGGCCATTGAGTTCAGCTAATTTTTAAGGTGATTTTGGTTAGTGGTTGATGAACGAACTGCAATCATATGAATACTTGAGGTCATTTGGAAAGTGCCTTTGAAGCCAAGAAAGGCCATGTTAACATGGTCATTAATGCATCATAGTCATGTTGCAAGAATAAGGCTTCGAGACCTTAGCCTTGCTACCTCGAATAGTGCCTTTTGCAACGACACAGAGTCTCTTTAACACATATTTTGATTTTTCCAAAAAGCTCAAGAGCCCTGGAACTTGACCAAAAGCCTATGTAAGCACTTCTAGTGTTCCTAGTTATGTTGGAAGATGGCTCTACTACAAGGCTTGTGGATAGTGTATTTTGGGAAGGCATGGCACGATATATCATATATGAATTCTCTTCTAGCTTTGGAAAGTTATAAATCAAATTATGTTTGAGAATATGGACTCTAGTACCTCCTTGGATTTGAATGATAGATTTTCCATAATGGTGAATTTGTCATTACAAATCCACCTACAAATGGAGAAATGTTCTTTAGACATCAAGCATCTTTGGCAATTAGAGTACTAGGGTGTGGATGTATGCACTAAGTTGGGTGTCATTGAAATACCCTGAGTTTTTATTATTGCATTTTGATATTCCAAAGGACTATTACACCCCCTTTTGGCATATGGTTTTGGCCTTCATATATTGCCACCCATTTTTCTTGAGAACACAAAAAAGTATATCTGTGTTTCAGAACTCAGACCTTTTCCCTGGTATTCCCACACCTGCAAGATGCTCCAAAATTGTATAACTAAAATGCAATTCTGTCATTCTCAAGAGAATAGAGCTAGGAGGCATTGTGTCATACTTCTTATGAGTACTCCATTTTTATGGAAAACCATTCATAACTTGATTAGACTGTAGAGTAATAATTATGCAAACAAACTTAAAGTGTCACTATGGGACTATGGTTTCTTTGTGTGTAGAAATTAAATATTTCTTATGTAAGTCTATAGAACAAACATGTTCTTGATAATATTCCATGGAGTGTTAAGAGGGTGGTTGTAGTCCCCACTTACCATTAGATATCGCAAGTTGTAGTCCCCACCTACAACATGGTTTTCCTAGGTTGTAGAATGTTTGAGAGTGGTTCCAACTTCATCGAATCTCAGATGGAGAAAAAGTAGAATTCATATCCCATTCAGAATTTGTTAAACATTCAAGGTTTTAGGATTTTCCAGATTGCAGCATGTCCATTAGATTCTATTTTGTATGCTGGAATGAGATTGATGTTTAATAAAGAGCACCAAGCCCTCTATGTACCCTGATGTTGGAGTTGTTGATTGTTGAAATCTTGTGCATGATTTTAGCAAAACTGTACCAGGGAAACTATTAGTCGTCCCTTGGTTTGTTGAATACTTTAAAAAAAATAATGCTTGCTTGTTTTCCTAATCGTAGGGCATAGAATTCACCTCTATTAGTTGTCCCCTGGTTTGTTGAATACTTAAAGAAAAATAATGTTTGCTTGTTTTCCGAAGGCTATATCTCTAAAAAGATTTATAGAACAATTAGCCTTATCAAATTGTCATTAGCCTATTCCTCTCCTATATATGTGCTAGAAAATGATGTTCTGGAATAAGCCTACAATTTGGACTAGTTCTTCATAGATGGATAACAAGAAGATGTTCTTTGGATCCATTTTTAACCTCACCCAATACTAATATTGAGTCTTCAAACACTTGTAACTTCATAATTCCTTTTGATAGTGCAAGCCACATATTCAGTTTTATATCCTTTATTTATGTGCAATTATTTGTACTCTGACCCAAACCTACTGCAAATTTGTACCAATGTCGTTATGACAGATAAAATGTTCCTCCTGCACCCCCCTAGCTGGTACACCTTGTGAAGATCCATCAAAATAGGCCCAACTACCTGTTCTGTTTATTGCTTCTTCCACCACCCTTCTAAACTTTGGTATACCCTCAGACTGTAGTAAGAGCATGAGGATAGCTAGAATTTTTGTGACATAAAATTATGGAGCAATATTATTGTCATCAAATATGGCACTATTTATTTCCATCCATGTTCCCCATATTATTAAGGCTGCTAAAGCTTTGTATTCTTTCAATATACCATTATTTATCCATATTTGGAAAGCATCTTGAAATTGAAATCCATTCCAAATGAAGTTTATCCCGGTAACATGTGATGCGTGGACCCACGTTCTCCTTATATATGGACACAAAATAAAAATATGCTCAATGTATTTATTATTTTCCTTATGGAGGGGTACTCTTTCATACTTAACATCCCTCTAGTTTTGGAAAAATTTCAACATTTGTTTCCACATGTGAAGACTTTTATTGGTTATTATGTGGACATGGATGGTTGCTTCATTTTCCAAAGTGGACAATCTTGATGGGTGCAAACCCCCTTTGAGGACCTTGCTTGTTGAACAAGTAATTTTGACGGAAGCCTTTGGAGGAGGCTAATGTGGGCATCTTTTGGTTGCTTTGAGCACTTGGTGGGTTGAAATTCCATGAGTAAGGTATGGATTCACTCCTAAGGTACTAGCTCGTAATTGAGAATATCAGTGGTTGGGATCAAAAGGACTACAAATCCATCCTTAATGTAAAGTCATATAACCTTGTAGTTTGGAGCCCCCATAATGTTTTTCTTTCATGGTGCCACCATATGAGTTTTGACAGTAAGATTAATTGGCCCCATCCCATTATGAAGTAGAACCATGTGAGATATATCCTATAACACCATTAGCATCATGATATTCCCCTATTGTATCATGATAAAAATAAATATATTTGTATTTATAATTATATTTTCTTTGTTCAACTTGGACCTTATTGTTTTTATCCCAAAACCAGAATGGATTTAACTCTGTGTACCCATGCCTTCCGTCCAAGGAGTGTCGCCAGCGGTCTTGAGTTTTAGCTTGGAAACAAGCCTTAGACGGCGAGCGTGGGTACACAGCGTCTAGAGTTTCTTCCAAGCGTGGGATATCACACAAGAGGAATTGAGCTTAGTTGATAATAGTCTGTCTGCAATCAAACTTTGAGCTTAGTTGATAGTACTCTGTCTGCAATAAAATTTAGAGGAACTGAGGAAAATGAACATGACCATAAGCTGATTAATGGGAGTTCTAGTATAAGGTAATTTTTTGCCAATTTAATTATTTGATATTTAAAATTCCAATTCAACTAATGTGTGGGATAGATGTGCCATAGATGAAAGTTTTAACATCTCAAGGAATTAGATCTTTGACCAAACACTAGGAATGACAAACTTGGGTACTAAGAAAGAAATAACAACAACCAATCATTATCATTTGTATGGTTGTATGAGGGAAGTTTCAATTCCATAGGCAAGAGCTTGGGGGCATTGATGTCAAGGTACTCAATGCAAGATAAAGGGGAAATGATTAGTATTGCTCATGATGTAAAAGTAAATGATGTATTGCTCATGATTAGGATACTCTTGTATTTATAGTCATAAAAAAACAAGTTGTGGTATAGCTTCCCTTGTTGTGGTTACTATTTGTTTATTAAGCTCATGAACATTTATATGCAGTTTATTGTTTCTACTATCACTGTGTTTTTGTGATGAATGATTGAAGAATGTTATAAGTGTGCCTAAAGAATTATGAACATGGATATATACAATTCCTTATATTTATTATCACTTTGTTTTATGTGATGAATTCATTTGCATGACTTGAGTATATCTGATGCTCTCCTTGAGGTCCCATGAATGAACTTGAACACTTGCTGCATTCATTTAATTTGAAAGAGTAGTTATAGTTTGAAAGAACTCTCTCCTTACCTTAGCTAACATTCATTGAAAGGAAAGGCTTATTTTATTCATATGCATTTGCATGGTTTGAGTCAGTCATCACACCACGAGTTGCACTTCCATCACCCAACTGAGTAATACAACCATTAAAATTTAACTCGTTAACTCAACACACTTTAGCCTCGCTTGAGGATAAAAAGAATTTGGTAGTTAGGTAGGACACCGGGGATCGGAATCCAAATAATTCCCCCTTGTCATTTTCATTTGATACATAGATGTTGTTCTCTAGGGTACTAAAATCCTCTAGTATTTATTGACACGGTAATCGACCAGTTTGTGGAGGGGCCTCCCGTTTTTTCAGGGGTTAAGCCGCGAGGATTGATTCCGGATGGACTTTGTGGAATGCCGCACTCCACTTAACGCCTAAGGCATATCGATCCATTGTCTTCCTTGTACTCTACTGTGATGGTGATACAGGGGCGATAAGACAGAAGTGCCAAAAACCTTTTCCGACGTGTCATGAACGAGGTAGCTTAGTGACTTTTCTTCTAAGGCTCTTTTACCCAGGATCCCTTTCAGTAGAGGGATATCCTTCAAATTCGGTCTCTCACTTCATATTGTTCGACTTGGATTTCATCACCTTGCGAAGGATACGATTTGTCAAGGTGTCCAGCTCCTAGTTAGGAAGTTTGCTTGCTATTTCACCTTTTTAGATGGTCTTTTTCTTTTTAGTGCTGCTTATTGGAATTCTGGCCACTTTTGTTTCAGCTCGCTTACTGTGACACCGGTCCCAGTATAGTTTTTTGAGCTTACTTTTTTGGCCTGCAAAGCTTGTCTTTTCCTAGCTCCCCTTCTGCATGCTCGGTTTCTTTAGGGTTTTTGCGTTCTTACACGGTCAGTTACCAATTATCTGATGATGTGTGATGTCCTCTTCTCCTAGGTCTTCGAGATGGTTGAGTTAGATGGTCTTCTCAAGGGACTGAACACCTCTTGATGGAGCCACTAACGCTTGAACTTAGGAGTAGTCTAGAGGACCACGTGATCACATCATCCGTGTGGAATTTTCCGTTTACTGTGATGATGGTCTTTCAGGTTATATGGAACAATGGTACATTTGAGAGAGAGATGATTGGTTGTACCCCACCTTGGTTGATTGTCTTATGGTCCTTTCATTTTGTCGATAATATTTTTGTGGTACCTTTCCTTTTACCTTTTGGGTCTTTTACTCATCTTGGGATATCTTTTGATTTGTACCACATTTTATGTTTTTGGTCTTGTGGGTACTATGGTAGTTTGTCCACATTTGAGGTACACCCCCTTTGTGCAAGTTGTTATGAGTCGTTATACCCACTTTGTACCACTCTCCAGACCTTAGTTAGGAAGATTGCTTGCTATCATACCTTTTGGTGGTCCTATTTGAGTTACAAGAGGTAGTTACAAGGAGCTATTGCATATAAGAGGTAGTTACAAGGAGCTATTGGATATATTTGACATTATTTGACCTTCCATCTTTTTGGCATGTCGAATAATAGGTAGTTACAAGGAGCTATTGCAATATATATTTGACCTTATTTGTACCTTCCCCGCAATGGTTGATTTACTTTTGGTCCTTACACCCTGTTGTTTATTGGTCTTGTGGTAGCTTGTCCTTTCATTTTGGTCCTTTCATTTTTTTGTGGTACCTTGCCTCTCACCTTTTGGGTCTTTTACTGATCTTGAGTTATCTTTTGATTTGAACCGCCTTTTATGTTTTTGGTCTTGTGGGTATAACTATGGTAGTTTTTCCACATTTGAGATAGTACACCCCCTTAGTCCCAAGGGTTATGAGTCTAATTTATGCCCACTCTTTTCTTTTTTACTTGTACCTTACTAGTTGGTTTTTTTCCCTTTTGGTTGGTCCTTGTACCTTACTGGAGGCCGTGAGTCTCTTTGGCATAGGTCTGCTGGCTGTCAGTTCATCTTTATTGTGATTGTACTGAGCCTTTTGACTGTCATTGATGATTGACCGTACCGTAGCCCAGTCATCTCTCTCTCTGGTTTGTACTAACCCCATAATAGGGTCACTTGGTTCCTAGAGTTGACTGGTCTCTAAGAGGCACAGTCATTTCTAAAAGTAACTCTTCTGAGTATATTACAGGAAATGTCTACACCCAGGTAATCAAATATGTGTTGGTTATAAGACTTAAGTAATCAAATTGTTGGTAATCAAATATGTGGTAAATAATTTGAATTAAGTAGTTAAGACTTGTCCTGTCAGACAAAATTGTTGGTAATCAAATTATATTTGTTGGTAAAGAATTTTAAGAGTGGTGGAACTCCTCGATTCAACTTGTGAGGAAAATTATCTTGGAGAATAAGTGTCCTGACAGAAAACTGAGTAAAACTATGACTTTATTTGTTGAACCATGACTTTATCATAATAACAGATTGCTCCAGTCTTCCATTTGTGCTAAACAACACAATAAAATTTGCAACAACAAAAGGAAAGTTAGCAAGATGGCAAGCATTGTTTTTATGTTATAACTGTACTGTTCATGAGCACATTTCTGGGAAAGCAAAAAGCATTCCTGAATTTTTAACAAGAGAATATTTGACACCAAAAGTATGTTGTTAATTTTTAACAAACGAGCTTGAAGCAAGCGAGCCTGAAACAAGAAATCCTGGTGCAAGCGAGCTCGACGCAAGCGAGCGTAGAAGGTCAAAGAGGAATCCAGTGGGCCCATAACCCACAAGTAAACATGGAGATCTCTGCTTGGACCGGAGGAAAGCATCATATCTATACTATTAATGATAATATGAGTTGGTTGGATTATATGCAAGACTGAAAACCTAGGTGGGAGTTGAGGCATGCTGAAGTATTAGATGCTAACTTACAGGGATCTAATGCTTTTATTATACTAGTGCTAGAGTTTCAGAAGAATGCCTATGGGATCCAGTATTGTACCAAAGATGATTTACAACAACTCCCTGAGAAAAGCAGTTGATTCAAGCACACCTCTACCATGATCTTAACTTAATCTCGACACCTCTACCATGATCTTAACTTAATTTCGACAGAGGTCTCTACACATTACCCCGAGCTACAACTAGACCAACAATACTACTGTATTAACTAGATACGTTCTTTGGAAGCATGGCCACATCAAGATGCTAGTCTCCGGTTTCCAAGTACTACACACACTTATGAAAAATATAAGAAATTATGGTGGAAATTCTTGAGAAAAGAAAATACAGATAGAACATAGTATACCATACTAAAGTTTGGACTTCAAATTACACATATCCATGAGGATCCTGCATTCTACGTCCCTGATTGGATGAGAGACTGGTGGCGGTCATTTGGCATCAACCTTACATCATTAGAACCAGCTGTTATATATAATCTAAAACAGGAAGTTAGAGAATCTCTCAAACAGGTCAAAGATATTTTGCAGACAAAGATTACTGAGGATAAAATCCTTGGGTACTACATTAAACACAAAGAAAAGTGGCTTGTCAAAACCCGCATAGATGTCCACATGCATCATAATAGATGCGTGGTTTTGAGGTCTATTTATTCAAAGGCATGGCACACTGAATCCAACGTCTTTCGAGAAGTATATGGTCCCCCATACTCTGATGATTTATAAATATCTCAAAAGTATTTGGCTATGAGTGGGGCATGTCCATTCAGATTGTCATAAAGATTGAAAAGAAAGTCTTTGTAACTATGTCATGATATATAAAGAAAGTGCTACTTTTCTCTGTGTCAATATGATTGAAAATCTATGTTATGCAATAAATACCCTAAGTCAATATTACAAGTAATTGTCCAAAGGCAACATTAGTTGGGAGTATGACTGAAAGGTACCATTTTTCGAAAAAACTTACATGTTTACGGTTCCGTTTTTGCTTTATTCAATTACTTTCAGTCATCTAAGAAGACCATGCTTGAATAAGATTATACAAGTTCCACAACATTATATAAAATATTGTTTTTGAAGATTTGTGAACACTTATTAACCACCTAAAAGATCTTACTTTTGAAAGTCATAAAAACTTTTAGAAGTTTTCCATAATGGTTAGTTATTTTTATTTTATATTATTATTGCTGAATATAAATATCTTACTAAATGTGACTGAACTTCAATTACCAAGGTGATGAACCCAAACTGATGGGATGAGAGAGACTTTAGGGCTATTACGACAAAGGTGATAGTTGGATGGTATGATATGGGACTCAAGACCCAAAGTAGCAATAAAAGAAAGCTCATAATTGCGTGAATTTCTACTCATAAGAAAGATAAAGTGATCGTCTTCCTCATCGTTTGAATGCCTACATGTTGAGAAAGGGAATGAGGATCAAGTAACATTATAAAAGGCGCTACACATCACCTTTTAAGAGGCGCTATGCCTTGTGGTCGTATCTAAACTTTTTTCCCATGGTGCAGGTAGAACCAAACAGGTATTTTTCAGATCTGTCTTCCTCGAGCGAGGGGAGTTTAGGAAGGCTAGAGGAAAGTGAGACATCCAGTAGGTGTAGAAGAGTTGTATCAACTAGATGTCAAAAGACCTGAAGAAAATTCAATAAATGCAATGAATTTTTTCAGGGTTAAGGGGGGTCATGTTCCTATGATGATGAGACAATAGACGACATCGAGGTGCCCTTGAGGTACATACATTTAGTGAAACAATGGGTACCCAAGAATCTTCCTCAACCGAACACAAATTTTGCTGTGAACGAGAGGATATATCGAATTGCACCGTCGTCAATACATGGTTTCGGGTTGTTTTGCATGGATGGCATAAGGGTCCCTTACGGCACATGTACAGAATTGATGGAGTATGTTGGACCCTATTACAAATACAAAGATTGGATGCGTCTGGTCCAATTTACAAAAAGTATGAATAGATATGGATTGTCAGCAAGCTATTTGCAGTTGAAAGACAAAAATCAAAATAAAGGAGCTACGCTGTACATGGACGGAAGGCCAAAGGCCACGGGGAATATTGCGGGGTTTATAAACAGTACACAACCAGGGTCTACAATTAAGCAACCAAACTGCGAATTTGAGGGGCGTGAAGGAAACCATGTTTTTGTAGTTGCCATTAAATCAACATCTGCAGGGGAAGAGTTGCTTATTAATTACAATTTGAACAGTGTAGATACAAACAAGGTTACTATGGGAGTAGTACATATAACATTTTACCCAACCTTTTATTAATGAATTTAACATATTAAAGATTTTTTTGTTAGTTTATTTCGTTTAAATTTTCCATATTTACTTCGCAGACTAGTGATCGGGATAAATCCCTGCCAGCAGATGGTCGGAGGAGTACATTTTCCTCGAGGGAGCAGGTATACATCTTTGTAATAGTACAAATATAATAAGAAAAAATAGTTTTTTTTTCTTTGTTTTTCATTATTAGTATATTGGTTCCATTTCTATAATGTTATCTATTTATTTCTTTTACGTAATTTTCTCTATGTTTTTGATGCAATCCGGTTCTGCAAGGGTCACAGTACCCTCGATGGAACATGTATACATATTCTTTGTAATAGTAAAAATATAATACTTAATAATAGTTTTTAATCGATGTGTTTTTTCATGATTAGTTTTGGATTCGTTTAGGTGACTTTCACTATGTTTTTTATTTAGGTATATGTAAGGGGTAGCTCCCAGATATTAGCAGATCGGGGCAAGTCACCTATGAGCATCGATCCGAGGAGTGGATCACGATCCTCTAGGTTCCAGGTATAATCCATTGGAATTGTACCAATATAATATGTAGCATAATGTTTATTTTGTTATGTATTTTTTGTGTGTATACTGGTTTCGTTGTGATAATGTTTTCTACTTCTTTTTTGCAGGGGCCCGATGATCGGGGCAAGTCCATAGCTGTGGATCAAAAGACACCATCGTCCAAGCACTAAGTAAACCTAGTTGTAATTTTAAGAATCTATTATGATAGATATGTTTTGTTAATATAATTTTAGGAATCTATCATGATAGAACTCAGTAGTGTTTTATATATTTTTGTTGCAGCCCAGTGAATCGTTGTTTGAAACAGCATCACAAGAATGTTCAGTAGATCCTGAAGTGGCTGAGATCCTCAAAGATTCCGACATAATTGGTGAAGCCACAAACCCGTTTAATATGATAGACAAATTGTTGGAAAAATATAGTGCGGAAATCGTTTCTCTACTAATCAAGGTTCCACAGACAAGCAAGAATATGGAAAGGATTGAATTGTTGGAACATAAATATGAATCCTTGCGAGTAAGTTGAGGAATCTTGATTCATAAAATAATTCATTTCTAACTTTATAATTTTCTCTTTTATATGATAATACTGAACGTATAAGATGTGGTTTGTCTTTACAGAATTATCAGAGACCACACAATAGTGGTCAAGGCGGTGTTGGCCCCAGTGAGGCTCGTGGAGAGATGTGGCATCATGAGAAAATGACTCCACGTGCATCGACTCCTTCACTATTGTTGTCGACTGAATAGTCGGAAACACGTTTTGACACACCACGGACCCCAACTGTGAGCGCATCGGCCGCTAGTGACCGACACACACTGGATCGTCCAGAAGAAGGGGTCGACACCGAGAATCCTGGTAATATTGATATCAACCTAGCTACATTTCCAGGATCTTTCCGTGTCACTAGCACGGGAATAATGGAGGCAAAATTTTTGGTCGACAAAGATCTCATCCCAATAAAGATCGAGAAGATCCCAGGTAATTAATATACGTTGATCAAGTTAGTGTTTATAATTTCAGTGTAATATACCGATAAAATGTTTTTTTCAACTAATTATGATAATGGCATGATCATTTTGCAGGAAATGACGTTTTCTATAAACAAATGAATGATGCGTCCTTGGAGATGTTCAGGCCCACCATCCAAACAAGGTGGGATAGACAACTGAAATTTTTAAAAGATGAACTCACTAATCGGTTGGTTGGCCTGTTCAGTGACAAGACCTTCAATGAAGCCAAGGTCCTAAAAAAGGCTGGACAACATGTGAAGGTTGTTCGAAACCAATATAGGACCCACCTAGAAAAAACCCCTAGGTATAAGCGCCCTCCAATGATTCCAGCAATGGGGTGGAAAGCTCTAGTGGATGATGGAAAGGAGAGGGCTCAAAGAAGAGAAGGAAAGATACCACCAGGCACAAGGAGGTATGCAATACTTTCTGCAATGTAATTCTAAAACTTATTATTATTTATTTCTATATCGAACTTGGAACATCTAACGCATTTCAACACTTGCATAGGTTGTCAAACACATCAAAGGCCATAAAGGAAAGACTGGGAAAAATAGGTCAGCACAAACTTGGGCCTAATGGGTTATTCGAATATGGCAGCATGAATTGTAAGTTTTGAAAAACCAATAATGCATACAAATAATAAATTGCAAATTATTTTTCGTTTTATTGCACCGCAAAATGTTAATTAACGACGTTATACAAATATCCAGGCCGAACAATTCAATGAAGTGGCCACTGAGGAAGACATGAATCTTGGATTCCAGCAAGGCTTTGGAGCTATTGTTGAACGCCTAAAAAGCTTGTCTGGGCAAACACAGTCTTCTGGTACCAATCCATCTGGTGCAAAGGTAAATAGAATCTATATACTTTAATGAAGATTTATTGCTTGTGCAATCTATTCGTTATAAATACTTGACAAAAAATATTGACTCTGTTTTGAGTAGGAAAGAAATGATCCCCCTAATGTCGAGGAGGGACAACAACAAATCGAAGATCATGCTTCGAATCCTGGTAATGAATTTATTCATATGCTACAATTTTATGTATAGCATTGCAAATGGTGAACATTAATTGTAGTTCACCATATTTCAACTGCAGAGCATGTAGAGGGTGAAACTGTACAGGTTGATCCTGGACAAGAACATGAACAACATGATGTGGCCACACTAGGTTAAAAATCACCTTTGTAATATTTTTTTTAAATGAAATACTTGTCATTACAATAGCAAAATACAACGATGTAACATTTTCACATTGTTGCAGAAAATCTGAACCCCTTGCCGCAAAATCCACATCTAGATCAACACTCTAGGATGCACCACAAGCGCCTGATGAAGAACCAAGAGCTGGAGGAGAAATTCTAGATGTAGATGCGTATCTTAGAGATTATTTACCACTAAAGAGAAGAAAAACTAAAAAGAAGTGGCTGGAAAAATTTCGTCTAATTATTTTTGGCCTAATGAATGAATGAATGGTTTAATGGTTTAATGATTCGGTGTAGTAAACTGTTACCTTTATTGAATGTCAGTTTTTATTGAATGAATGTGTTGACGGAATGAATGAATGGTTTATTGAATGTTATCTTTTATTAATGTATGAATGTGTTAACTGAATGAAACAATGGTTTAATGAATGTTAGCCTTTATTGAATGAATGGTAGATGAAAGTTCATGATGAAATATGGATGAATTTGCACGTATTTGTTTTTTTCAAGTACATGCATTGGGTATGGGGAATTGAGAGTGATGTGAGGGGGAAGAGGGGCCATAAGAGTTTCCACTTTCACGTGGTTGGCTCTGTTCAGTAGAGAATATTAAATTATTCTCGAAATAGAGAGGAGCTCAATGAATGGCTACGATGCTGGCTGTCTACAACCCACTCGCGTGTCATCTAAATTTTGACAATTTCTTGGAGCTTGTTGTGATGTTTGGTTGCTCATCATAACCAATTTCGAATTTCCACAACTTCAAAGGCTGAGTAAATGATTCACTGGATTCAATATCCTTAACCTTCTCTTTAATTTCCTTGGAATCAATATCTTTAACCTCACATTAAACCCTTCCAAAATGGTATATTTAATGTTCATCATTTTTCTGGCTACAACTTGCCCACAATGGCTCCTCTTACGCTAGGGAATTAAAAAAAATAGGAAATTAAAGAAAACATATAATTTTCATCGAAAAAATAACAGGGTACGAACTGAACTGAGGAGATTCGAACCTGCGACCTATGTCTAGTCCCAAGGCTACCACCTTCAAGCTTGAAGTGCAGCTGACAATGGGAGACCACCTTCAAGCAGCTTGATTCATTCTGCATGCATTTCATAGTGGGAGACGGCGGGCTGCCACCTTCAAGCTTGATTCATTATGCATGCATTTCACTATGCAACTGTCTCAGATTCTCACTGAGTTTTTCCTCAATTAGTTTCTCAATTCAGCATGACCCACGCCCATCATCCGAGGAGTGTTGCCAGCGGTCTTGAGTTTCATCCTAGCAATGATGACGATTCATGGTATTATGTTTCCCTTCAGCTGCAATATGACAAACTCAAAGTTCACTACAAAGGTTTGTTTGACAAATGTGATGGTTTGGGTTCCATAACCCCGGTGTTGTTCAGGGACACTTTGAGGAATTTCTCTGGGGTAACGGAACCCAAACCGTCACATTTGTCAGACAAACCTTTGCAATGAACTATGAGTTTTCCATATTGCAGTTGAAGGGAAATATACAACCCTAAATCATCACCGTTGCCAGGCTGAAACTCACATTAGAGAGATTTTGAGGTCAAAAAATGGCCTCCTAAGAGATGTACTACAAAAATATGAGATATATTAAAATATTATGAATTGAGGGTTTTATGGGGTAGGTATATATGACAAGTCACCTCCCACACTATTTTCTATGCACAATATAAATAACCATGGTTGAGTTACTTTTCAAAATTCACTAGAAATAAAATTAATAAAATAAGTCTACATTGATGTGACTAAGATTCATTGTAAATTCCCAAAAATGTATTGTCCTTTAACATTTATTTGTCTTGAACTTGCAAATGAAATTAAATAATAAAAAACATTTTTAAGAGCTTTTTTTAAAATTTTATGTTGACTTTTTATATTTAGTGCTTTTCTCATGAATTTAATAATGTAACTTAATTGAGAATTTATTTACATGTAAAATGTCAATAATATTATTATAATCCACATTACATTATTATTATTATTATTATTATTATTATTATTATTATTATTTATTAGTTTGACATTATGTTATTAAATAGAATGGAGTGAATATATAATTTAAAATTAAAAACATAAAAATGATAATATATTATTTTATAAAAAAATGTGAAAGGACTTTCTTTATGAATTAAGAGTACTTCACTTGAAAATGACAATAATATTATTTTATGTGAAAGTGTGAAAAGACATTCATTATGAGTACTTTACTTGAAAATGACAATAATATTATTTTATGAAAAGACTATCATTATGAGTACTTTACTTTATGACTTAAAAGTACTTACACCACTACCTTGGTTAACTATGTGTTTTCATCCACCATAGAAAATTTGACAAATAAGCATTCTTAACTCATGCAATGCCACCTCACCAAGGGGGATGATGTCATCTACTAGAATGTGATTGGTTGTATTTTATAGTACATTTTCTTTGTTTTGAGGCCCTTTTTTGACCTCAAAATTTCTCTAATGAGACCGCTGGAAACACTCCTTGGACGGTGGGCGTGGGTCATATTGAATTGAGAAGCTAATTGAGGGACAACGTAGTGAGAATCTAAGATAGTTGCATAGTGAAATGCATGTAGAATGAATGAAGAGTACTGGGTGTCGAGAGAAATGGTTGTGGGATGTCATATGCCGAGGAAATGGCGATGGGAATTGATTGATAAGGTCATGCTTGAAGGTGGTAGCCTTGGGTCTAGACATAGGTCGTAGGTTCGAATCTCCTCAGTTCAGTTCGTACCCTGTTATTTTTTCAATGCAAATTATAGATTATATTTATTTTCCTTTGTCAACTTTACGTATCTATTTACATGTTTTCTTTATTTTCCTTTTCTAACTTTATGTATCCCCTTGTGATAATGGGAATTGTTAATATCAAGTCATTCGAGAATGAACATAAAGAGGATTTCCATGGTAATATGTTCCATCCAAACCTATCAAGTGTACTTTTAGGTCAGTAATATTCTTGTAACAAAGTGATGAAAGATCTTAGAAGCAAATGTAACAAAGCCCTGAAAGAAGTTCGCGTAACATAGTGGTTTGTGTTTGCAGGAATCCTTCAATTTACAGGGTGAAAATGGCCAAAGAGCTACCACAGTTCGGAGACGGAATTAGAGGTGACCGCAGACAGACTCGTATAGATGTCAAATGATGAGGATGAAGAGTCAACTTTGAATCAACTATGTTGAGTGGAAAGCCAACATGGCTCTCTTCGTGAGATCCAGATAATAGTGTATTTTTTTTTAAATATCATATGGTAGTCGGATATCCAACGACAACACAACCCTAAATCGACGTTCTAGCCATACCTCCGATGGAAAGGGACGTCGTATTCCAGGTATTTTCTCATGTACATGTCGTCAGATATCCAACTCCCACAATGAAGAAATCCAACGTTTGTGCCATACCTTCGACGACATTCAACGTCGGATTTCAGCCATTTCCATGTGTGATAGTCGTCGGATATCCGACTCCCACAATGAAGAAATCCAACGTTTGTGCCATACCTCCGACGGCATTCAACGTCAGATTTCAGCCATTTCCATGTGTGATAGTCGTCGGATATCCGAATCCCACACCGAAGAAATCCGACGTTTGTGCCATACCTCCAACGGCATTCAATGTCGGATTTCAGCCATTTCCATGTGTGATAGTTGTTAGATATCCGACTCCCACAATGAAGAAATCTAACGTTTGTGTCATACCTTTGACGGCCTTCAACGTCGTATTTCAGCCATTTCCATGTGTGATAGTCGTCAGATATCCCACTCCCACACTGAAGATATCCGGCTACCTATGAAGTGACCAAAGTCGGTTATCCGACTAGCTTGTTGTCGGTTATCCGACTGCCTCTAGGAGTCGAATAACCAACGATCTTCCAGCCGTCGGATTTAAGCCGAATTCGGACCGACGTTTAAAAAATAAGGAGGTTGTCGGATGGTCGACCACAAGATGTAGAAAATCCGACTTTTTGGTTGTCGGATTTTGGGTCCAAAAAACCTAGTGTTTGAAAATACCTTTGCTCCTCGCATTTTATCAAAAAGGTCATCAATTTGAGGTGATGGGTATTTGTTCTTCACCGTGACTTTGTTCAACTGCCTGTAGTCCATACATAACCTGAGTGTCCCATCTTTCTTTTTCACAAATAGAACAAGTGCTCCCCACGGGGACACACTTGGCTTGATATATTTCTTTTCCAACAACTCTTGTAATTGCATTTTCAATTCTAGTAATTCCGGTGTACTCATCCTGTACGGTGTCTTGGAAACTGGTGCTTCTCCTGGCACAAGTTCAATTGTAAAATCAATGTCTCTCTTTGGAGGAAATCACGGAATATCATCAGGAAAAACATCCCTGAATTCCTGCAATATATGATAGTCCTCCAACTTAGGAGTTTCATTTTTCGTTGCCTCCAAAACATGGGCTACGTACATCTGACAACCCTTTATACGAAACTTCTTCAGTTGCATGGCTGAAACCTATCTAACAGAAATCACCTTTGGAATTCCTTTTACAACCCTTGGGTTTCCTTCTTCGTCCATGTATTCAAAAGTTTTATTGTAGCAGTCAAGTTTAACCTTGTGTGCTTCTAACCAATCCATTCCAATGAGAATATCATAGGAACCAAGTGGCAAAACATTCAGATTTGCATAAGTGAATACCCCGTCCATCTCTAAGGGACATTTCTCTACAATTTCACTAACCTTTCTCTTGGTTCCAGTGGCTAGTTGAACTAACTATGATTTACTATGCTTTGATTTCTTAAAAGCACAAATATCAACAATTTTAGGAGTGATATAACTATGAGTAGATCCAGGATCAATCAAAATAGAAACAGATTACTTAGCAATCTTACTTTCAACTTCAACAATAGTTGATTGATGATCTGTCTGGCATTCCTCTAGTGCCGCATAGATTCTAGGGATGGTCCTCGCCACTTGACCCACGGTTTCAGCTCCTTGGATGTTGTGAACTTGATTTGCATTCCCATTTCAATGTGGACAGTTCCTAAGCATGTGGTCTCCTCCACAACCCCAGCATTGAAGTGGTTCTCTTGGCTCCTTTGGATCTCTTGGCTTGTCTCCCATCATCCTAGGTGGCTTAGTCACAACTTGTGATGGCTACCTTTGCTGATTTCTAAGATGAGGAGGTTTGAAACCTTTCTTCCTTTGGTCAAACTTCTCATTTTTCTTGTCCTTCCATGCCTTATGGAAATCAAGTTTGCTTTTGTTTTGATCATAGCAATACTTGGCCTTCCTTATTTCCTCCTCTAGAGTTCGAGGTTCATCAAATTCAATCCTATCTTTATATGACTAAGGTAGCCTACTTAGAAAACGTTGAATTTTCACCTTATCATCTCGAATATACCTGACATACCTCAGTAGCTCCAAGAACTTGTTTGCATACTCTTTCATGGTCAATTGTCCCAATTTCAGCTCATGGAACTCTTTGATCTTATCATCATAGTACCTATTAGAGAGGTACTTATGCTTGAAGTATTTCTTGAACTGCTTCCACACAATATTTCTTTCATTGATCTTCCTCACTTGCCTGATGTGATCCCACCATATAGATGCTCTTCCATTCAGGTTGAAGATGGAAACCCTTGCCTTCATATTTCCAGAGTAGTCCTGGACTTGGAAATACTTTCTCATTCCAAGAAGCCAAGCTTCAGCTTCTTAACCAGACTTTACCTCTCCATCAAATATAGGAGGTTTTGTCTTCTTAAATTCTCCATGTGAGTTGTTCTTGTGATGTCTCTTCCTCTTACTCTTGCGAGATGAAGAGCTTGAACCTTCAATGGAGTCTTTACACTCAGATGATCCACTAGAAGAGATCTATGGAGTATATGTTCTGTCTCTAGAAACCCTTCTTGAGCTATTGGCCCTCTTGCGGGAACTCCTCCTTGAACTACCCCCACTCCTTTCTGGATTTGATGTTTGATGCCCAGATTTTATTTTCCTTTGGATGTCTATCAAACTCTGCAGCATGGCGGCATTCAACTGATTTTGTTCTTCCTGAGCTTTAATCATCATTTCATTATCTTCTCTACAACTTTGCAACTCCACCCTTAGGCTTCTCATGGTTGCTGCATACATGAGGGAGTCTCTTGATTTCTTCTCCCATTAGATTTTGTCTCGGTATTCTCAACATGTATGTTTCCCCCCATGGCATCTGTCTCAGACTCATAGGGATCCTGTGCATCATCCATGATGTTGATTTGCTTGGCCCAACCAAGACCCAAAATTTCCAACTACACTATCTGGAATGCTACCTTCGATGTGACTATGATTCTGCAAAATGTGTTTATAAACACAACTGTTAGCTGCATTATATGCTCATAAATTCATAAATTATTTTCATGCACGTGGGAAAATATTATATTGACAATTTGTCAAATCATAGACTTTTCTCACAATCAACGACTGTCTTAGGGGGGACGACGGGGGTCAAGGGGGCTTGCCCCCTTATGGCTTCATCTAGCGCATAAGTTTCATGGCAATTTTTCCATTTTCAGCACTTGAAAATCTCACTGAAAAGCTGCTGTATTTTCCCCATTTCGGTGGACTTAGCAATTTCTCCCTCGACCGTGTCGCGGAAATTAAGGTTAAAATATCTAATCGATCTTTCCCTGACTGTCGATCACTGGTCGCTGCGATCTGGCTTAAAACGTGCCAATTGTGTCGCGAAAATTTAGCTTAAAATGCGCCAACCGTGTCGTGGAAATTTAGCTTAAAATGCGTCGACCGTGTCACGGCAATTTAGCTTAAAAATCGTCGACCGTCGCTCTCCGGTTAGCGACTCAACTTTTTTCACTGCGGCCGTGGCGCGGCAATTTAGGCTAAAAATCGCCGATCGTATCGTGGAAATTTAGACTATAAATTGCCGACCGTGTTGCGGAAATTTAGACTAAAAATCATCGATCGTGTCATGGCAATTAAGCCTAAAATCGTGGCAATTTTTCTTTCTTTCTTTCTGTGATGATCACTGCTATCACTGCTCAACAGGAGGTGACCTTACCTCTGCAAACTATTCAGCTTAGTCCGTTTAGGCCCAACATTGTAACCTCTAGTGATCAGGAAGAGATCTTCCATGTAACTGTGATCAGATTTGGCCCATAGAGGTTTAATGTTGTAGCCTATGGCTCTGATACCATTCTGAAACATCCCCTCCCATCATACTAGCGATATGGAAAGAACGTGATGCTAAAACTGGGCATCTAGCCCCATGTGAATTAAGTAAAAACCATTGAAATATGAAAGACATATGCATATGTATATATATATGCAAGAAACACAACGGAATTAAAATCATCTACATATCTAACATACATTCAACATTTTCATGACAGATATTAAATAAAGACATTGCAGAATTTATACAAGAGAGTACTTATCTTGAAACGAAGTAGTCCCGAGCAACTGGCTATGCAACTGCAACGTTCCACCCAATCATAGGCCATTTGTGCTCATCAATCTCGCAACACAAAGGCCACCCCTGAGTTGGGCATGATTTCTACAAGGAAAAAGGGAACAACAGACTCACACATAGCCAAAATACACCAAAGTCAGCCAAGCCAATCCACAGTTGGGTTTATCAGGCTGCTAAGGCAAAGGGGAGAGAATGAATTTCTAAGCTAGTGAGCTCAAACACAAAGCCATGGATACCTATACAATATCTATCTAGCTTGGCACCCACAATGCCTACACACCCCACACAAGGAAGTATTCCCTTCACTACTACACAGTCCCTCAGGCCATACCTTCCATTCTAGTGTTGTTCAAGGTGTGCATAGAAGAGTAGCTAGCCCTTTTGATCTTTCTGAGAGGTTTCTCTCCTAACTAGGTTTATCAAGCCAATTATGGTCCTCTTCCACTCCCAATTTCTTGCTCACAGGTTCAAACTAAAACAGGGATGCACATAACAGCAAAATCACAAGTATTTGGTATGAAGAAAAACGTGGGCAACCAAAAACGAAATCATAAATGGGGAATCACCCTCGGGAAGGAAAATTTGTTTTCAGAAAACGTTCATGGAAATTCCAGGAGCAAAAACGGCCTCCATCGCACCCCCAAATTGTGGTTCTCCTCTACCAGTCACTGTACCAACCAAAAACGAGTTCCCAGCCATGGAAGATGTAGGAAAATGATGCAAAACGTGAAGGAGGAAGCCCTAGCTATCTCGGACTACGTGAGAGAGCAAAGGCCATGGGTGAAGAATGGCTTTGGGCACAATTCCGTGGGTGTTTTCTTGCCCCAGAAGCAAAAATATGATTTCCCAGGTTGATGGCTTTCCCATGCACAAAATTGGCTGACATACCTCTTCATTCCCAAGGCATTAACTACCTCAACCAACTCTTGGAAGAATTAAATGATTGTGTGCATAAGTTAAAATGGGTAGTTGGGATTCATTCATTGACATTTGACTTAACACCATTGGCTCAAGGTTTTTGAATAATTTCTCTCCCTATTCCTTGTAAAATCATGGCCCCATCTCTTGTTGCATTGCATAGCTAGTTGTGGGTATTTCATTAAAAATTCATATTTACATGATGTCATAATTTCTATTGTGCGTGGCTAGCACAAGAACCATATGCATCGATTTTTTAATTTCCAATACATAAAATTATAAATCGATGGCGGGGCCTTGGCCTTGAGCTCCTCACCATGATTTAATAATGATATTTACATCATTTACAATTTTAATCCAAATAGGGTCAAAATCGGGATATTACATCCAAGATTTACTTTGTGTGGAGAATCTTTCTGCATGAGATGTGAGAGAGAGTCCTTGTATCCCGTCGTGTGTTTTGAGGCTCCACTCTCCACTAGCCAAGTATCACTTCCATGAGATACTGAACCAGTGAGGGTTGAGATTAGTACATATTCTTCACTGGAATCTTCGTCTTATCTAGTTTTGACTTCATCATCATTAGAGAAAATTTGATGTCTAAAATGGGCCTCCTAAGGAAAATAATAAAATAATAGTTGAAATAATGAAATAATAGTTAAAATAATAAAATAATATTTATTAATTTTGGAGGAAGAAAGAAAAAACTATTTTTTTGTAAGTATTTTCAACATATCTCTATGTGTTTTTACTCAAATTTCGAGCGGGAGCACTCGTTGGATGCGGAATTAAATTCTGCATCCAACAAGTACCCACACTACATACTTTTGATAGACCCCGCTGCCCCAAAAACAAGAAATACCTTAAAAAATGTGATGATGATGTCATCATCACGCTTTTTAGGTATTTCTTGTTTTTGGGGCAACAAGGTCCGTCAAAAGTATGTACTGTGGGTACTCGTTCGCATCCAACGAGTGCTCCTGCTCGAAATTTGTGTAAAAACACACAGAGATATGTTGAAAATATGAACAAAAAAGTAGTTTTTTTATGACAAATATCTCAAGTCAACCATTATGGTTGACTCATTTTATTGAAATTCTATTGGTTCTTGAATTCCAACTCGTCAAGAAACTATGGTTGGCTCATTTTCTTATATGATGGCTCGTTTTCTTATAAGGCCCATTTTAGACCCCAAATTTCCTCTAATGCATATTCACTGTCTTCAGCTGCATGAGCATGAAATCTTTTCTTTTGCTTCTTGGATTGTCCAGATTTGAATGGACAATTTCTTGCAATGTGTCATGTCTTGCGACAAGAGTAACATTCAATTGAGGAGAATTCTTTCTTGAACCTCTTGTTCCTTTGAGATCTTTGAGGTCTTCTCGGAGAGTGGTCATGAGTGCGTACATCATTCTTTCTTTTCCTTCCTCCTTTGGCATGGGTTGCTAAAGCTTGATCTTCATTGTCATTTAGTTTCTCCTCTCTTACTGCTATTCTTTCTTCCTCTTGCACACACTCTTCCCATAGTTGTCTGAACAAGATTAATCTTTTCCTACCGCATATGCCACGAACAAAAGGTTCCCAATCTCTACGGAAGACCATTCAGAGTGGTCATTACAACTTCAACGTCTTCTACCATGTCTCCAATAGCTTCTAATTGTTCTTTGATCTGAGATACTCTGGAGAAGTATTATTGCATAGTTTCAGAATTCTGGATCTTCACACCCTTGAGTTGATTTCTCAAGGTCATCTTCCTATTAATGTTCTTTCCTTCAAACAGGATGGTCAAAGCATCAAACATTTATTTTGGAGTCTTCTTTGAGGATACTTGAGAAATCAAGTGATCTTTGATAGAGTCGGCTATGATCCTCTTAGCCTTGATCATATTCTTCTTATGTCTTGCCTTGGCTTCATCTCCTTTTGGTTCTGCAAGTCCCTCTTTTACAAAACCTTCTAGATCATGTTCTCCAAGAATGAGCATGACTCTATATTTCCATGCCCTGAAGTTCTCAGCACCTTCAAGCTTCTCATCAAGCTTGGTAGTGTTTTTCATTGTATCAATATGAGAACCTCAAATGGAAATAGAATGGAGATAGCACTTACCAGAAAAGTTGTCTTCCTGAAAACTGCTTCTACCTTTATCTAGGGTTTGACAAAGAAACCATAATTTTCCAACTTCAGGATTTTGGAAAACTAACTGGATGAAAAGATGCGCCTCCTCAAGGCAAGTTGATCAAAGTACTCTTTCTCCCAATTCTGTGAGTCGATGTTCCAAAAACTTGATGCCCTAGTTCTCTGGGCTGCAATGGTGGACCCAAAAATGAAAATCCTTAGAATTGAAATATGCTTCGACAGAAAGATGCACCCTCTTTTTCAGCTGATCCGTGGAGAGAAATCCCGAAATAAGAAGCCCTAGTATCTACAGTTGCGGAGGCTACACAATGTTTTATTTTAGGGCTTCTTTGATACCATGTTAGTTTTTCACTTGTTTAACATAATAATATTAAACAATCTAATCGCTGAAAGAAAAACAAGCATAGAAAACACAAAGGACACAATATTTCTCTCGGGGAAACCACAAGGGAGAAAACCCTGGCAAAACTTCCTCAATATAGAATTCACAAGTACAAGATAAAACCCCAAGACAAAATCAGCTTCTCTCCTTCACTTGTGCGAACTTCTCGCTCTCCTATGCGAACTTGAGTGAATGAGGTGAGTGATCCAAATGAGCAACTCAACCTCCAATTTATACTTAACAAGTGACTGAAAGAAAAACAAGCATAGCAAACACAAAGAACACAATATTTCTCTCGGGGAAACCACAAGGGAGAAAACCCTGGCAAAACATCCTCAATATAGAATTCACAAGTACAAGATAAAACCCCAAGACAAAATCAGCTTCTCTCCTTCACTTGTGCAAACTTCTCTCTCTCCTATGCAAACTTGAGTGAATGAGGTGAGTGATCCAAATGAGCAACTCAACCTCTGATTTATACTTATCTGATCAACCCTCTGTCCAACAACTCTTGGACCTGTCAGTTGAGTTCCTGACCTTCTGTCGGACTCATCCTATGCGGTGCTTTATTTGGAAGACTTGACCCTGGAATCAAGTCGATCTGATGGGATATGTTCCTTGTTGGTGGCAATCCCATCGGTGTCTCCTCGACCATTATGTCTCGAAAATCTTCAAGCAACTTTCCGATTTCGACCGGAATATTTTCCTCTGTTGTCGTCCTCTCGACACATGGTCCTTTTGGAATGATCGCAAAACATCCCGAATGCCTCTCCTCTTCCACGAGGAATTCTTTCGCTGAACTCATCAGCACCTGCTTTTCCCAAAAGTTGCCCTCGCCGTGCTTACTGTCGGCTTGCTCGTCCAACCTTGGCTTAAGAGTCCTTTTCATGCCATGCTTCCACACTATGACTGTGTTGGCTCGACCATCATAGATCATTTTCCGATCATACTGCCATGGTCTCCCTAACAAAAGATGGCATGCGTCCATTGGGATTACATCGCACAGTACACTGTCTTCAAATCCTTCAACTCTGAAGTTGATCAGGCACTATCTGGTCACCTTTACATGGTGTCCTTTCTGCAACCATGAGATCTTGTATGGGTGTGGGTGTTCCCGACACTTTAGCCCAATCTTGTCGATAAATTCTATCGACACAAGATTCTTCGTGCTTCTACCATCAACTATGGTTTTGCAACGCCATTCCCCGATCCGCACCTTCGTTCGAAATATCACCTTTCGTTGTGCCGGCTTTGTCTCGTCGCATTGATCTTCCTGGATCAAGGCTCTCTGGACCTTTAGGTTTTCGTTCTTTCTTTTCTCACCTCTACTGCTATCGGATGCCGACTCTTCCCTCTCTTCATCTGGCTCATCTTTTCAACGTTGGGGTTTCAACTCCTCTACAACATGTAGATTCTCTGGGAACTGATATGCCTTGTGTCCCGCTTCACAACACTTGTAACAGATTATGGCTGGCTTGTTAGCTCCTTTTCTGTCAGATGGACCACTTCGACCATATGCACCTCGACCACGAGTCTCACGACCATCGTGTCGGTTCTCTTGCGTTTTCTCCTTTGTCGATGTCGCTTCCATCCATTGGTTTTCTTCGACAGATTCCTCCTGTAACCGCTAGTTTCGCCTTTCGCAGAAACAATCTTCGCACCCCGACCAGTCATCCTGCCTCTGTTCGCCGCGGATTTTCTCGACAGTTTCTCTTCTGCCTTCAGAGCTAACTGGTAGGCTTCACTGACTGCTATGAATCTTGACATGCTCAATTCGTCTTCAATGGCATATTTCAAGCCGTTCACGTACCTAGCGAGAGCTTCTTCTCCTTCGTCGGTTTGCCCTAACCGAATCGACAATCTATGGAACTCTTCCGTGTACTCCTTCACGGTCATCTCTTTTTGTTGAAAGTTCTGCAACTTCCTCAAAAAGGAAAAATCACATAATCGTTTGGCAAGAACTTTCCTTTTAACTTGGTGACCATTCTGTCCCAAGACTTGATTTTCTCCTTGCCTTTCTTGACTCTGTCAGCCTGTACATTATCCCACCATAACAAGGCATGACCCTTCAACCTCAGACATGCAGTCTTAACCCGTTTAGGATCCTCAATCTGCTATATGTCGAAGTATTTCTCCATCTCTCTGAACCAGTCGATCAAGTCTTCTAGGTCCAGGCTTCCCGAGTAGGTACGCACATCTATCTTCGCCCGACCTCTCATGTCTGTCAGAAGTTTGATCAGTTTTTCTTCTGGTTCTTCTGCAGCTTCTTCCCGAGCTTCCACCTCTTCAACTTCCTCGTTGTTGTGGTCTAATGCATCAAGAATACAACCACGCCTTTAGCCCTCTTTGATCGCTGCGACTTCATTGTCAAGGTTCGCATCGCTCGGATGCATTCGTCGAACATCTCATGATCCACTGTGACAGCTGCTGCACCACGTGCTCTTCGTCCTTGGACATTAACGCCTCTGTGAGCCATTTTCAACCTTGGGTGAAACTCCCACACATCCAATCACAACCAAAATTCAACAAGTCGTGCACAACTCTACCCAACCTCAGTTGGAGCTATTCAACGCACTTGCAGGCTCAATATCACTGTCGTTATTCTACTCCATGAATTACTCTGCTCTGATACCAACTGACGCAAGGTGCCTTAGGCAATAAGGTTCTTGCTTAACAATACACACAACACTACCACAACGTTTACACGAACAAGGTGTAAAACAGGATGCCAGAAGTGGCTTATATTACTTCTCAATTTCGTTACAATGCAAAATAACTGAAGTGAAAATAACTAACTTAACTAGTCAGCCTCAGCCGTTACAACTCAGAAGAAATTGTGGTGTGCTCTCTCAGTGTGTCGATCCTCACCCTCTCCTGGTCCGCTGCGAAACTCTGAGCTATGGCTTGATCTCCCCTCTATTATCAGCATGTGTGAATCTTCTCTGTCACAATCTCAGACTCTACTCTCGATCTCTTCCTGACCCCCTCAATTGATCTTCTCTCTCGGGCCTTCTACCCTGCAATTGCTACTCCTGATATCACTGCGATCCATGAGACACGCATCCTCCTGTCCGTCAATTCTTCCAAATCCTGCAGACCTGCAACTGTCAACGCCCCTGCCGTGCTGCACAGCCTCTGCCCAAGCTGACATCTGTCAAAATCCCATCTACCTGCAATAACTTTCATTTACTTCCTTAGCAACCCTGAACGGCTTCCAGGTACATTTTCCTTGACTTTCTGCTCTCCCAACCCTGCTACAGTGGTCGGTCACATCTCGACCTTTCTGTCGATTCATCCCTATCTCCTGTGATTTTCCAGTCCTCCCCTTCCTCCACGCTTGGCTACGCCAAAATTGTCGTTGTCATGGTTTGACCACTCGATGCCTTACCTTCCCTTGTCGTCTGTCGACTCTCAACTTAACGCAACACCCGTTGTTTGTTGCCTCGGTCGTTTGCATACCGACTGCTCCTGCTCAACTTATTGACTTCGACAAGTCAAACTGCTCCCCGTACCAATGGTCATCGGCACCCCCTCTGGTCGGCTCCCTTATGTCGATCAACTTCGACTAATCTGCCTAGGCTCCGATGCTCCTGCATCAGAAGTTCGTGGTTCTTTCTTCTACAACTTGTTCTCATCTCTATCACACATTTCCTTTCATATTTTGGCTCTTAGAGGAATTGTGTCTTTGGTGATATGTTGATCTCTTTGTGAGAGTCCAAGAATATCCATTTATTTGTATTCTGATATATATACTCTTTATTTGATGCTCAGAAGACTCTCAAGTCAAAATACCAAGTGAAGCTATGTAAAAATACCAAACAATGCATAAATGGTGCCATTTTCCCTATATCTTGTTGTTGGAGCTTGAAGAGGCTTTATTTCGATTTGTATCAGTCAATATCTATGATTTATTTGATGTATGGAGTGTCATTAATGTTATGAATAGGTTTCATTAAAATTTCACAAGTCCTTGGAACCTAAATTTCGAATTTCATAACAAGTGGTGAAGTTTACTATCATTTCCCCCTATGTGAAGACATGTATACAAACCTCGGATTTATGGGAGTTGCAGAAGCCTATAGAAACTAATTTTTGATGCATTGGGGAGCCCATTGAATTATTTTATCAGTAACATGTTTCCGTTCTGAAATTTGGGAGGTTCTTACAGCATTTGGGAATCCATCTTTGTCCCCAACCCTTGGGGGTTTCAACCTCGAATTTACTAGTAAAATTCCCCAACTTCTCTTGAATTTAAATGAATGTTTCAGAAGTCTTCTGATAGTTTCTAAGCACCCATGAGGTTCATTTTTATGTATTAATACCATTCATATACCTTCATACCCAATTCGAAATCCTCACTGGAGTCTTTTGGAGCCATCTACCCTTGGGGGTTTCAACATAGATTTTCTTAGTAATTCTGCCTTTCATCTTCTAATTGTAAATGCAAGTGGTTGAAGTATTTAGAAAGTGTCCAAGCCTATAATAGCTACATTAATGTGTTTTATTACACCTCAATCCACTCTAGACACAGTTCAAAACCAATTGGGATCATTTGGGATAGTTTGGGGCTTCACTAGTCCAAGTTTCGAAAATTGACTTATAAATTGGGAAAATTTTCAAATTGGGGACATTAAATTATTACTTCCCATTTCCATTCTGGAATGGGTAAAGGTTGAAGTAAACCGCCTAGATGTTGATGTTCAGTTTTAACTTGTTGACATTAAAGACATCTAGCCAAATAATTAGCAGTATCATTTTTCATATTATGCCAATAATAATCTTTTCTTAGCATTGTTATCATTTTTTGATATCCCAGATGTCCAAAATATAGTTTCTTATGTAATTTGTTTAGGATTAAGTATTTGAATCCTTCAGATTTAGGTACATATAACCGATTTTTGTATGTTAACAAGTCTTTTGATCCCATAGAAAAATTTGTGTCCATTCACATACATTTAGATTTTCCTTCAATTTTTCCTTAACCTTTAGATATTCTTCATCGTTTTTAGATACATCATTAATTAAAATTTCTAGATCCATCTTATAGATACTAATAGAAGCTATAAAATTTTGAATTGTGTTTCGACTTAAGGCATCTTCCACCCTATTTTCCTTGCTTTTTATATGCTTGATCTCAAAATCGTACTCGCCCAAGAAGCCTAACCACCTTGCTTGATGAGCATTCATATTTTGTTGATCAAACAAATACTTTAGACTTTATGTTATCGGACATTAGGGTAAATTTTCTTCCAATAAGATAGTGTCTCCACATTTTTAAAGCATGAATTATTGGAGTCCATTCTAAGTCATGCGTTGCATAATTTATTTCATGTTCCTTAAGTTTTCTTGATTCATAAGTTTTCATACCTCTGTTCATTTCCCAGAAGTCCATTTGCCAACTTTAAACAAATTTCATGAGGAAAACTTTGGAACTTCCATAAATTCAAAAAAAATATTAGTTTTCAAGGAGATTGTTGTCGTTCATATGAGAAGCATATAAATAAGATGTAAGAGCAGTATTTAAAGTGACAGAAAATCAATTTAATTAGCTTAAAAAATCTTAATGGATCTTGTCTTGTTAATTGTGGTTATAACTACATCTTTCTCCTACCATAATTGAGTAGCAGACCAGAAATATTTACTAAGAATAAATAATATCCTAAGATAAAGCAGAATATCAAAACTAACAGGACAAAATGGAATAATTTTCATGAAAACCTAGCAAATTGTTGTGACTCAATTGTTACCATAAATACAAATAAAAAAATAAAGGATTAAAAATAGCATACCTCTTCAGTCTTTACTCCAGAAGGCGCCCTCTGCAAGGAAAGGGAAAGATTTATTCAGATAATGCGAACTGTGGTGTCACTCAGACTCATTGACAACATGTTTTCAGAAACAAGACTTTATCCAAATGCTCCAAAGACAACTTTGGCATTTGTTTGTGGCTTGTTAATTTCATCCTTCATTTCGAAAATCCAAAGCATTAAACATTCTCAAGGCTTCCATGATCCTAATGTTCTATGTAAGAAATGATTCAAGGTGCAATGGGAACAAAGTGTATCTATTATTGTGACCCACTCTGAATAATTAATTTATTCTAAAGCATTAACAAAATCAGATGAAGTAGCTTTCTTTATAGAAGCAGTTAAAGTGGTTTAACGAACATTATCTCTAGCTTTATTTGAACCAGTAATTGTTTTAGCATCTCCTAAAATAGTAGTCCCAGAAATAGTAGTTGAACCAAGCAGTAAAAGTAGCTCCATCAGAAGAAGGAACACCTTCTAAAGCATTAGTTTTAGCTGCACCAGTTGAACCTGTGAACCAGTTGAACCATACTAATTTGAAGTATTACTCGGAAGCAATAGTTTTAGCTGCAACAGTTGAAGCAGCAGATTATGGATTACAAGCTCAACCCCATCATAAGTAGTTTAAATAGCATCTTTCCCAGCAGCAAAGAAGAAGAATAAAAAGTAGTTCATGGATTACCTGCTTAACCAGAAGTACTAGTTTTAGCTGAACTAATTGAAGTAGCTTTCTTTCTTGAGCCAGCAGCAACAGTATTCCCAACACCAGCAGTAGAAGTATCACCCGGTGAACCAGTCTCAATACCAATAGTTTAAGAAACAGCATTACCCCAGTTGAAACAACCTCCTTATTTCCATCATCAGTACCAATAGCAATCCCAGGAGAAGTACCAAGAGTTGAAGAAATTGCATAAGTATAATAAGCATTACTAGTCTCAGTTCCTAAAGTTCGAGTTTCATTAGAAGCAACGGACTTGCATTTATAGAGTTAAATTGATTCAAATCTCCAAACCCTCATTATATTGTGGTGATGACAATACCATGAATTCCCTATTGGTATTACAACTTTGAATCCACATGCTATGTAAAATAGGGTCGTTTTGGGCCTAAAAAAAAACCTACCTAATTCTCGCATATAGAGTGAAGTCGAATGATCCATGTAGATTGCCTAGAGATAAGTTTCCAACGCTTGTCAATAAAAAAGTTATGTGATGCAGCAGTTCAAGGTAAAGATAAAAAGGTGGATAGCAGGTAATGAGTAAGAACAAAGCGGATAGAGTAAGAGTATCCATTTTATATAGGTCATGATTAGCCATGCGTTCAAATGGAATCATGAAGGTAGGAGAATACGGGAGGCCAAGGAGGGGTAGGGGCAAGGAAGGAATGATGAACACTATGAAACGCACCACGGGATGTGCTGAGCTATAGAAAGTCACATATTGAGGGGACGGGAAGGATATGACAGGATTGAACCAACCAAGCAAGAAAGCAAGCATGTTCTTCACGATACTCCAAAATAAGCTTGACTTGATAATACATTCTAAATTGCAAAAAATACTAAAAAGAAAGCCCATAAAGAATGTTTTTTGGGTGCCCACCCCACCCATTTGAATGAAACTGCAAAGTGCCTGAGCGGTCCTGGTGCTGGGCTAGAACTCAAGCTCTTCCTGCTATCTTCTCAATCGAGCATAGAAAAACCTTTTCCCAATTTCTACTTCCACCAATTTCTATTTTCTTCAAAAAAAAAAATCAGCTTCTGCCAATTTCTATTTTCCCAATTTCTTTTGTCATTTTATTTCCCTCCATGTATTTGACTTTTTAAGAATGATTAATATTATTATATTATATATTAATATAATATATTTATATTTTAAAACCATATCATATAAATATTATATATATTATTATATTAATATTATGTTATGTTATATTATATTATATTATATTATAAAATCCACATTTTATATTTTTGAGGCTGAGGGGCATATAATTGGTATGTTTTAATAGAATTAGTGATCATAACCAATTTTTTTAGCATTTTTTTGTTTTTGGTAAGTTATTTGATGGAATTAGACCATAGAAAAAATGGAATTAGTCCTCTTTTTTATAGAAGGTCAACTACATAATTTATTTCCCTATATATATGTTGAAATGAAATATATTGGAAAAGGTCCAACATCCTGGAAATTTCCTCATATATCGGGACTAGAGAATGTTTTTTGGCTTCCTTCTATATTGCTTCATCCACTCAATGACCAAATTTGAGTTTCCAAATACCTGTAGTTGTTGCATTCCGTTCAACATCATGCCGATATGGTCAAATGGCGATGATTTTGTTCAAACAAAATATGAACACAACCTATACCACAAGCTGAACGGAGTGACACTAACTTTAGGACATGGCAATTCCAAAAGGGAAAGACGACAAATATCGACTAAGACTCGACTCAACCACATGTAGAAGAACTCATCTATCACTTAATAAACTATATGCAAGACATGATGTATTATCTAGATATCAACTCACCACACCCAAGGCACTAATTAGTAGAGAAACCCCTAAATGAGCATCTCAATGATTCTCCTATCATCTAACACAATAGGCATCAAGATGGCCTCAAATAAATGATCCCTTAGAAGACATGTATTGAAAAATAATCCAAGTTGTGTACTATTAATGTTACAATTTACTAAATTTTAACACTGCAGAGGGGTCTCCAAATCCATCTGCAGTGTTAAAATTTAGTAAATTGTACAAATTCATTATCAAAATTATAATTTTCCATTGTCGGAATGACACACTAAGTTTTTTTGACCCAAAATCCAACGGCTAAAAAGTCGAATTTGCTACAACCGATGGTCGACTATCTGACAATTCCAGTCTTTTTTTATCATCGGTGGGATATCGGCTAAAATCCGACGTAGTTCAAGACGTCGGATATTCAACTAGAAAACACGTCGGTTAACCGACTTCCTCCAGCTTCACAAGTAGTCGGATTACCATCTTTCGCCATCAATTATGCGTCGGTTTAGTCGTCGGTTAAGCGACGTATTTTCCATAAAAATGTCAGATTGTGTCGTCGGTTAAGCGACAGGTATGCCATACAAAAAAAATGGAATCCGACGTTCTGAGCCATCGGTTGTATTGCAAAACCGTAGGCTATTACCATACGGTCGTCGGATTGGGTTGTCGGTAAAGCGACGTGTATGCCATACAAAAAAAGGGGACCGACGTTCTGAGCCGTCGGTAGTATTGCAAAACCGTTGGATATTACCATACCTTCGTCGGTTTAGAGCGTCAGTTAAGCAACCACCCATTACATTTTAAAAAAATAGCATTTTTCAAATAAAAATTTTCATACTGCAGGAAATCAATATATTCTATCTCTATTGTGGAAATATGTAGAGTAATTACATATATATATAACTGAGAACCCATTATGCTCTTCCCATTGTATTAGCAGCGGTGCTCTTCCCATTGTATTAGCAGCGGTGCTCTTCCCATTGTATTAGCAACGGAGTAGCCTAAGGGAATAGAGCCGTTGTAATAAAGCCATTGTATTAGAGTCATTGTATTAAGCGGTGGAGTCAATCATTATTCAAGTGGACCTATAGGCTAGTGGGTGCCTATTAAGGTGGCACAAAAGACTGTACTCTAATTCTCAAGTGCTAGTGTCTATGGAACTTACTTTATGGACTACAGGATTTCCACGTAGCAGAATAAAAGGACTAGGAAGTTATGTAACATTGTGGCATATTTGTCACAAAGATATGGTATTGTGCTTCCATTCTGTCAAGGTACTCTTACCTAACTTCTCTAATTTGGTATACTGAGGAGTTTGTATATTCATGTATGAGATCATATTCTTTGAATAAGGCTCATTAGATAGTTAATGGGTAGTTACTTAATGTAAAAGACTCATTTTTATTAAATAAGAACCAGTAGGTGGTTGGTAGTCATTAATTTTGAGATTGCATGTAGTTAGGGTTTTGGGTTGTAGAAAGCCAACATCATAGCCATTCATTGAGATCCTCTCTGTTTCGAGAATAATTTCATATTCTCTATTGAACAGGGCCAACAACGTGAAGGTGGAAGCTCTTATGGCCCCTCCCCCCCCTCACATCACTCTCAATTCCCCATACCCAATGCATGCACTCAAAAAAAACAAATATGTGCAAATTCATCCATATTTTATCATGAACTTTCATCCATTATTCATTCAATAAATGCTAACATTCACTAAACCATTGTTTCTGTTGATACACACATTCATTCAATAAAAGATAACATTCAATAAACCATTCATTAATGATCATTCAATCAACACATTCATTCAATAAAAGCTGAAATTCAATAAAGGTAATAGTTTACTACATTGAATCATTAAAACATTAGAAAATTCATTAAACCATTCAATGAATTTCCGCCATCCAATGAGTTTCCACGGTCTTCAGTTTCAGCCTGGCAACGGTTGACGATTCATGGTATTACGTTTCCCTTCGACTGCAAATGACAAACTCATAGTTCACTATTAAGATTTGTTTGACAAAGCTGACGGTCAAAGAAATCTTGATAGTGAACTATGAGTTTGCCATATTGCAACTTAAGGGAAACGTAAATATAGAATGAATCGTCACCATTGTCAGAATATTCATTGAGCTCCTCTCTGTTTGGAGAATAATTTCATATTCTCTACTGAACAGGGCCAACCATGTGAAGGTGGAAGATCTTATGCCCCCCCCCCCCTCACATCACTCTCAATTCCCCATACCCAATGCATGCACTCGAAAAAAACAAATATGTGCAAATTCATCCATATTTTATCATGAACTTTCATCCATTATTCATTCAATAAATGCTAACATTCACTAAACCATTATTTATGTCGATACACACATTCATTCAATAAAAGATAACATTCAATAAACCATTCATTAATCATTCAGTCAACACATTCATTCAATAAAAGCTGAAATTCAATAAAGGTAACAGTTTACTACACTGAATCATTAAAACATTAGAAAATTCATTAAACCATTCAATCAATTTTCACCATCCAATGAGTTTCCACGGTCTTCAGTTTCAGCCTGGAAATGGTCGACGATTCATGGTATTACGTTTCCCTTTGACTGCAAATGACAAACTTATAGTTCACTATTAAGGTTTGTCTGACAAAGATGACGATCAAAGAAATCTTGATAGTGAACTATGAGTTTGCCATATTGCAGCTTAAGGGAAACGCAAATATAGAATGAATCGTCACCGTTGTTAGAATATTCATTGAGATCTTCTTTGTTTCGAGAATAATTTCATATTCTCTACTGAACAGGGCCAACCACGTGAAGGTGGAAGCTCTTATGCCCCCCCCCCCCTCACATCACTCTCAATTCCCCATACCCAATGCATGTACTTGAAAAAAACAAATATGTGCAAATTCATCCATATTTCATCATGAACTTTCATCCATTATTCATTCAATAAATGCTAACATTCACTAAACCATCGTTTCAGTCGATCAACACATTCATTCAATAAAAGATAACATTCAATACACCATTCATTAATCATTCAGTCAACACATTCATTCAATAAAAGTTGAAATTCAATGAAGGTAACGGTTTACTACACTGAATCATTAAAACATTAGAACATTCATTAAACCATTCATTCATTCATTAGACCAAAAATAGTGGACGATATATTGTTATCGAAAATATTTAGTCGTTGTTTTCTCGTCCTTCTTTTTATAAGTTTTTCTTCTCTTCAGTGGTATATAATCTATGAGAGGACCATCTACATCATCTAGAATTTTTCTTCCAGTTCTTGGTTCTTTAGCAGGCGCTTTTGGTGATGCTTGCAATATCCTAGCTGATTGTTGTTGATCTAGACCTGGATTTTGCTGCAAGGGGTTCGGATTTGCTGCAACGATGTGAAAATGTTACATCGTTATATTTTGCTATTGTAATGACAAGTTTTTCATTTAAAACAATTCATTACGAAGGTATTTTTTTACCAGGTGTGACCAAATCATGTTGTTGATGTTCTTGTCCAGTCTCAACCTATACAGTTTCACCCTCTACATGCTCTGCAGTTGAAATACGGTGAACTATAATTAATGGTCACCATTTGCAATGCTATACATAAAATTGTAGCATATGAATAAATTCATTACCGGGATTTGAAGCTTGATCATCAATTTGTTTTTGTCCCTTCTCGACACTAATGGAATCATTACTTTCCTGTTAAAAACAGAGTCAATATTTTACATCAAGTATTTGGAACGAAAATATTCCACAAGCGACAAATCTTCATTAAACTATATAGATTCTATATACCTGTGCACCAGATGGATTGGTACCACAAGACTGTGTCTGCCCAAATAAGCTTCTTCTATGTTCAACAACACCTCCAAAGCCTTCCTGGAAGCCAAGCTTCATGTCTTCCTCTGTGGGTACTTCATTGAATCGATTGACCTACATATTTGCTTATCGTCGTTAATTAACATTTTACGGTGCAATAAAACAAAAAATAATTTTCAATTTATTATTTGTATTCATTGTTGGTTTCTCGAAACTTACAAACCGTGTCGCCAAATTCGAATAACCACCAGGGCCAAGCTTGTGATGACCTACTTTTTCTAGTCTTTCCTTTGTGGCCTTTGATGTGTCTGGTATCCTATGCAAGTGTTGAAATACGTTAGATGTTCCAAGTTCGAAATCAAGGATAATAAGGTTTAGAATTACATTGCGGAAAGTATTGCATACCTCCCTGTGCCTGGTGTTATCTTGCCTTCTCTTCTCAAAGCCTTCTCCTTTCCATCTTCCCCTAGAGCTCTCCACTCCATTGCTGGAACCATTGGTGGGTGCTCATACCTATGGTTTCTTTCGAGGTGTGTCCTATATTGGTCTCGGACAACCTTCACATGTTGACAAGCCTTTTTCAAGACATTGGCATGACTGAAGGTTTTCTCCCTGAACAGTCCAACCAACCGATTAGTGAGTTCATCTTTTAAATGTTTCAGTTGTCTATCCCACCTTGATCGGATGGTGGGCCCTAAGATCTCCAAGAAAAAGTCATTCATATGTTTATAGAAAACATTGTTTTCTGCACAACGATCATGCCATGATCATAAATAGTTGATAAAAAACGTTTTATCGGTATATTACAATGAAATTATAAACACTAATTAACCTGATCAACTATGATTAATTACCTGGGATTGTCGGTATCTTTATTGGGACGAGATCTTCGTCCAGCAAAAATGTTGTCTCCAGTGTTCCCGTGCTTTTAACACGGGAAGATCCTGGAAATGTAGCTTGTTCGACATCAAAATTGATAGGGGACTCGGTGTCGACCCCTTCTTGTGGAGGATCCGTTGTGTGTTGGTCAGTAGCGGCTGTTGCGCTCACAGTGGGGGTCCATGGTGTTTCAGAACGTGTTGCCGACTGTTCGGTCGACAACAATGGCGAAGGATTCGAACTACGTGGAGTCGTTTGGTCGTGATACGAAGTCTCTACATGAGCCTCGTTGGGGCCAACACCACCTTCACCAATATTGTGTGGTCCCTGATAATTCTGTAAATACACACCACGTCTTATACGTTCAATACTATCATATAAAAGAGAACATTATAAAGATTTAAACGAATTATTCTATGATTCAAGATTCCTCAACTTACTCGCAAGTTATTAGATCTATGTTCCAACAATGCAATCCTTTCTTTAATTGCGCTTGTCTACGGAACCTGGATTACTAGAGAAAGGATTTCTGCAGTATATCTATTCAACAATTTCTCTACCATCTTTAGCGGGTGTGCGGCTTCACCAATATTTTCGCAATTGTGAAGCACCTCTGCCACTTCAGGGTCTAACGGAAAATCTTGCGATGTTGATTCATACTGCGATTCACTACTGGGCTGCAACAAACATATATAAAGCACTATTGAGTTCTCTACTGATAGATTCCAAATTTTATATTAACGTATATAACACATCTATCATGATAGATTCGTAAAATTACAACACGGTTTACATTATCACAACGAAACCAGTATATCACACGAAAAATACATAACAAAATTAACAGTATGATACGTATTATATTGGTACAATTGAAATGAATTATACCTGCGACCTCGAGGATCGTGATCCACTCATTGGATCAATGGTCATAGGCGACTTGCCCCGATCTGCTAATATCTGGGAGCTGCCCCTAACAACACCCTAATAAAAAAACATAGTGAAAGTCACCTAAACGATTCCAAAAGTATTCATGAGAAAACACATCAAAAAAATTATTATTCATATTATATTTTTAATATTACAGAGATGTATACCCGTTGCGCGGACCCTGGTGTGGCCGACCTTACGGAACCAGCCTGCATAAAAAACATAGACTAAAAAATTATGTAAACGAAACCAAAATATTCATTGAAACATTAATATAATGCTAAAACATTTTGACATATTTTAATTGTACAATTCAAATTAGGTCTACCTGTTGCCCCAAGGGTGTTGTCGTCTGATCAACATTCACCGGGTGTATTTCCCGATCAACGTTCTGCATCAAATATAAATTTCATTATATAAAACAAACCAAGTTATTAATAATGGAAAAACAAAGCAAATAAAAACTCTTTTCTCTTATTATATTTGTACTATTAGAAAGATGTATACCTGCTCCGTCGAGGAAGAAGTTCTCCTCTGACCATTTGTTGGCAGGGATTTATCCCGATCACTGGCCTGCGAAGTAAATATGAGAAATTTAAACGAAATAAACTAACAACAAATTCTTATGATGTTTAATTTATTACTAAAAGGTTGGGTAAAATGTTATATAGTAACCTTGTTTGTATCTACTCGGTTGACAGGGTATGCGACAGAAAATCTAGGACACGAGATCCATATTGAATAAAATATATATTATTAAATTGATAAGATACTTAACGCTTTACAAGAGCTCTCCTTTTATAAGGTTTGAGCATTCTTAAGAAGGGTTACGTCCCTTCAATTAAACTAATTAATAATTTACTGATTAATTTAATACAATATTTAATATTCATAGCATTGCCACTCCCTTTTAAAGAGCTTTGTCCTCAAAGCAATGGTAATGAGGGATGTAACTGTCGAAATTGTTCTGATTCCCATGTTGCATCTTCTTCGGGAAGATTTTTCCATTTAATGAGGTATTCTTTAATGACTCGTGTTCTTAATCTCTTCTCTCTAGTAGCAATGATAGATTCTGGCTCGAATATGATTCTTCCTTCTTCATCTAACAAGGGAAGTATTGTTTGTGCCTTCTAGTGTTGACCTATCATCTTTTTCAAACATGAAACATGAAAAACATTGTGGATGCGACTTGTAGTTGGCAATTCCAACGCATATGCCACCTGACTAATCTTCTTATTGATTTGATATGGGCCATAAAAACGTGGAGCCAATTTATTTTTTCCACCTTGTTTAAGTGATAATTGTTTATAGGGTTGTAGTCTTACAAATACCCAATCTCCAACTTCAAATTCTCGTTCTGTTCGGTGTCGATCTTCTTGTTGTCTCATTCTATTCCTGGCAGTATTCAAATTCTCTTTAAGTACTTGGACAACCTTTTGGTTTTCTTCTAAATGGTCATTTACTGATGTGACCCTTGCTTGGTTGGTAATGAAATCCTTCCATTTTGGGGGTTCATATCCATATAGGGCTTGAAATGGTGTCATTCTAGCAGATGTATTATAAGTAGAATTATACCACCATTCCGCAAGATGTAGCCATTGGAACCATTTATTTTGCTTATCAGTTACAAAACAACGGAGGTAGGTGTTCGGATATCCATCATCTATTTCGGGATACATATCTATTTCAGGATCATCTATTTCAGGATACATATCTACTTCAGGATCTTGCATGATCTATTTCAGGATATGCAGTCCAGTCACTAGTTTGATGCCTCCAGCACCTTATCCACCTTCTTCTAGCACCCGGGAGCCACTTACCACAGAGTTTTAGCCCTCCTAAGCTGAAAGGCGCCCTCTTCTCACCTACTGACAGAGAAGGGCGCACTTGTTCACCTACCACTGCAGATTCACTCCAGTTACATTCAGTTAGCTCCGATTCTGATTGATTTCACTCCGATTTCACTCCTGACTGACTGTTTCACCTCCGATTGACCTCCAGTTCGATTAGGTGACTTGTTCTGACTCCAGTTAGCCTCCCATGCGCCCCCACTGAGCCTCCAGATCCTATATCAGTGCTACACACTTCAGTTACATTTATTATGATCAGTTAGACTCAGCTTGACACCTGGATGACTGGTTGGTGTGATTGATGAGCACCACCGATGATTGATGAGGACTCCTAGACAGAGTCAAGCTACTCCATTCAGTGATTCGAATGACCTCCTTAGGCAATTCGAATTGCTCTGTTCATTGTAACAGTTTGTATTGTAATTCATTCACCCTTTCTGGGATAGAGAGCACTGCTGCATGTTTTGCACAGTTTTGCACCATATTTTCTATGTTCATCTGTTGTGATTGATTTACTTGTTCATTAGATCTGCTGTGACTAATTTTACAGTAGGTTTCTAAGCATTTATTGACAACTTCTGTTTGTCCATCTGTTTGGGGATGATAAGCTGAGCTCATGTTAAGAGACGTTCCAATTTGCTTGCAAAATTCTCTCCAGAAGTTCCCTTTAAACTTGGCATCCCTATCACTTACTATAATCTTCGGAAAACCATGTAATTTGTAGACATTTTTACAAAAAGCTTCAGCTGTTTCTTTTGCTAAATCAATTTTCTTCACTCCAACAAAATGTGCATATTTGGTTAGCCTGTCTACCACAACTAGTATTTTGTCTTTTCCATCTGATATGGGTAGACCTTCAATGAAATCCATTGAAATTTCCTCCCATTTTTTATTTGGAATATGTAACGGATGGAGTAACCCCGGACTTGAGATATTCTCAGTTTTATTCCGCTGACAGATGTCACAATCTGCAACATACTTGTGAATGTCAGCATACATACCCTTCCAAAAGAATGATTGCCTTGCATTATAGTAGGTTTTAAAAAATCCTACATGACCAACGGCTGGGCAGTCATGTGACTCTTTAAGCACCTTGGTCTTAAAACTGGAATTGGAACTTAAGTAAATACGTCCTTTGTACCATAAGAGATCATTCTTCCATTCAAACTTCGGATACTGATTTATGTTGTTAATTATGGAGCAAACCTCTGAATTCTTGGCATATTCCTTACGAATTTCGTCCAAAAATTCTGGGATCACCATGGATATGGCGTAGACTTGTATCTCTTCATCTTTCCTTGATAAAGCATCAGCTACTACATTGTCCTTCCCCTTTTTATGTAGGATCTCCATATCGAAGGTAGAGATTTTCTCTATCCACTTTTGTTGTTTGGTTGTTAATGTCTTCTGCTATAATAAGTGTTGTAGACTATTATGATCTGTTCGGATTAGGAATTTACTTCCCAAAAGGTATTTTCGCCATTTAGTTAATGCATGCATGATGGAAAGCATTTCCTTGTTGTATGTCGACTGTAGGTATTCTCTTTTGTTCAACTTCCTACTTTCAAAAGCGATTGGATGACCTTCTTGCATTAGCACAACTCCTATCCCAAACCCTGAAGCATCACATTCGATTACGAATGGTTTTGCAAAATCAGGTGTTGCCAAAACGGGAGTTGAAGACATAATTTGTTTCAATGTTTCAAAGCATCTTCTTGCTTCATCATCCCATTGAAAAGAATTTCTTTTTAGGAGATTTGTTAGTGGGGCAGTGACGTGTGCATAGTTCCTGATGAACCTTCGATAGTAACCTGTTAATCCCAAAAATCCTTGCAATTTTGAAACATTCTTTGGTTCGGGCCACTCCTTCATCACCTAGATCTTCTTTGGGTCCACCTTAACTCCTTCCTTTGAGATTATATGACCGAGATACTCCACTTCTTGCTTCCCAAATGTGCATTTTGACTTTTTTTGCATAGAACTGGTTTTCCTTCAGAAGAGATAGAACCTCTTCCAGATGCGTCAAATTTTCTTTCCATGTCTTGCTATATAAGGATGTCATCGAAGAATACTAACACAAATTTCCTTAGGTATGGCTGAAATAGTTCATTCATAGTTGCCTAGAATGTGGCAGGGGCATTAGTTAACCCAAAAGGCATTACTTTGAATTCATAATGTCCTTCATGAGTTTGGAAAGCAGTCTTTGCGATATCCTCTAATCTGACCCTGATTTGATAGTACCCTGACCTTAAATTGAGTTTCGAAAAATATTTTGCGTCATGAAGTTCATCCAGCATATCATCGATGAAGGGGATTGGAAACTTGTTCTTAATTGTTATTTTGTTTAATCCTCTATAATCTATACATAATCTAAACGATCCATCCTTCTTCCGTACTAGTACGACTGGAGCTGCATAAGGGATTCTACTCTTGGTGATGACACCACAATTCAGTAGATCTTGAACCAACCTTTCTATTTCTGTTTTGTGGTGGTGGGGATACCTATATGGTTTAACCTTGACAGGATTTGACCCCAGTTTAATCTCGATTATGTGTTCTATACTCATTTCTGGTGGTAGCTGCATGGGTAAGTCTTGAAATATGTGTTCATGTTTCTGGAGTAATTTTTGGATTTCATTTTTGAACTCATTTGGTTCCTCCTCTTTTCCTTCCAGTTGATGACATTGTATTACGTATGCTGATGCCCCTTTTCGAATGAGTTTTTCCATATGTTGAGATGAAACTACTTGTTTGTTTGGTGGATGAAAACCATATAGCTTAAAATTTTGCCCTTGCCACTTAAACTTGATGAAATGTTTTTGATGATTGGCAGAATATGTTCCCAATGTTTGTAACCATTGGACTCCCAAAACGATGTCTACTCCTCCCAACGGTAAGGTGTAGAGTTCTGATTCCAGTTCGAAGTCTTGTATTTGAAGTCTCACCTTGTGGCACTTTCCAACTTTTTCGATCTTCTTGCCATCTGCAACCATCACCTTCATGTCTGGAACTGGATGTACAAACAACTTGAGTTTTCATGCTACTCTTATATCAAGAAAGTTGTGAGTGCTTCCAGTGTCTACTAGCACTGTAACATTCTCATTTTTTATATGCCCTTTTAACTTGAGAGTCTATGGTTGACTAATGCCTGTCATGGCTGCTAGGGAGATTTTGGGGGTCTCGTCGTTCCCGGCTGCCATATTTGTGGTTTCCTCCTCTTCATCTTCTGGCTCTTCTTCTTCTTCTTCTTCTGATTCACTATTCTCCTTTGCTTCACAAGTATATAATTTCTTTGATCTGTCCTCGGGGCGACACCTATGTTTAGGATTCCATTTGTCTCCACATCGTCGACATTTTCCTTCCCTCATTCGTTGATTCTCGAGGCTCTTCCTATCGTCCCTTCTAGGCGGAGGGATGTATTTGTTTGTATCATCCTCTGGAGTCGACTGGATGTTTCTTTGTGAGTATGACTTCCCTTTATTTGATTGGAAACTGTCAAATTTGGCCTCGGCTGCTTTTGCTTTTCGTCTTGCTGCCTCGACATTCGTTATGTCATGCATTTTTAACTCTTTTTGTATGTATGGTTTTAGTCCTCCCAAGTAGGTTTCCAACCGTTGTTTGTCGGATAGCCCAAATACTCTGGTAGCGAGGGATTCCTATTGATGCGCGAATTCTTCGACGCTTCCCCTTTGTTGTAATCTGGTAAGTTTTGAGAAGAATTCATCTTCTGTGATTCCTTGAAACCTTTTTAAGAAATCATTCTTGAATAAGTTCCAAGTGTATGCGAAGTTGTCTCCCTTCCACCACATATACCAGTTGTAGGCATATCCTTCAAGGTGCATTGAAGCATACTTGATCTTTTCTTCGTCCATTGTAATATGTCGAAATACTCTTCTACTTTATTCAACCAAGCGACGCATTGGTCTTCTAATCCGTTATATTTCGTCATTTCTATTTTTGCTCTCGGCGGGTACATTACGAATGGTTGGTATTGAGTACCTTTCGTCCTGTTGCGTTCTAGTGACTCAGAATTGGAAGATGGGGTAACCGACATATCCGAGCCATGTTGTTTATGATGTTTTTCCTTATCATCCATTTTTTGTAATATCGCCTGGATACCTTTCTGGCTCTCAGTCACTTTTTGGTCTAACATTTTTTGTTCCTTGCTCATAATGTCGAACTTGTCGTCTATTTTCTACTCCATTCCCTGAATGACTTCATCCTTAATTTCTTTCTTAAGTGCTTCCTAGCTCTTGGTGATCATTTCCTTGAAAGTTTGGAAATCCTTCTCTATTTTCGCAATTTGAGCTTTTAACTCCGTTGTCATCCTTCTTAAGTGTGGTGGTGAATAATTGGAATCGATTTTGGCTTATGTGGTTAAGGACAAATAAAAATAATAATTATTATTGTTTGGGAATAATAATATTATATATATTATAAATTTTAGAATAAATATTATTAATAATAAGTTTATTATATAATATTTATTTAACTTTTATATATTTTTTTTAATTTTTGTTGATGTAGGGTTTCGTGGAGATGGCGGCTGGAAGAGCGCTTGGAGGTATGACGGCGCTACAATGGTGGCAGGCAACGTTGGAGAGGCAGGTGGGGTGGTGAGTGAGGGTGATGGGAGGTTGAGGATGGAGATGGCGGGGTGGAGGGGTGTGCTGGGCGAGCAGGCGGGAGCGTGGAGCGGAAGGTTGGCTGAGGTGAGAGACAAGAGTGCAAATGTCCACGGGCTGGAGTAGAGAAGGAGCATGGGATTGGGAGTTGGGGATAAGGCGAATGGGAGGAGAAGGTGGGGGACACAGGAGGGTGGCAAGTGGTGGACGGGAAGGGCTTCGGTGGGTGCGTGAGGAGGAGAGGGAAAGCAGGAAGAGGGGAGGAGCGTGCAAGGAGAGGAGATTGGAAGCGTGGGGATGATGAAGTGAGGGAGCAGGGACGTGGGTGGAAGGAGGGGTGAGGGAGCAGGGGGTCGATGATGGAGTGCGTGGGAGCAGGAGGTTAGTGAATAAGCTAGAAGCGAATCCCATTCTGGAGCAGCAACCAAGTGGATGAAAGCCGAGCAATCGAGAACCGAGTAGCTCTGATACCAAATGTGACAGAAAATCTAGGACACGAGATCCATATTGAATAAAATATATATTATTGAATTGATAAGATACTTAACGCTTTACAAGAGCTCGCCTTTTATAAGGTTTGAGCATTCTTAAGAAGGGTTACGTCCCTTCAATTAAACTAATTAATAATTTACTGATTAATTTAATACAATATTTAATATTCATAGCAGCATAATTAATAAGCAACTCGTCCCCTGCAGATATTATTTTAATAGCAACTACAAAAACACGGTTTCCTTCACGCCCCTCAAATTCACAGTTTGGTTGTTTAATTGTAGACCCTGGTTGTGTACTGTTTATAAACCCCACAATATTCCCTGTGGCCTTTGGCCTTCCGTCCATGTACAATGTTCCCCCTTTATTTTGATTTTTGTCTTTCAATTGTAAATAGTTTGTTGACAATCCATAGCTACGCATACTTTTTGTATATCGGACAAGGCGCATCCAATCATTGTAGTTGTATATGGGTCCAACATACTCCATCAATTCTGTACATGTCCCGTAACCGACCAAGATGCAATCCATGGAAAACAACCTGAAACCATGTATCGACGATGGTGCAATTCGATATCTCCTCTCGTTCACACAAAAATCAGTGTTCGGTGGAGGAAGATCCTTCGTTACCCATTGTTTCACTAAATGTCTGTACCTTAAGGGCACCTCTTCGTCATCTTTTGTCTCATCACCATAGGAACATGCCCCCCCTTGACTGTGAAAAAATTCATTGCATCTATGGAATCTTCTTTTGGTTTTTTGACATCTAGTTGATACAATTCTTCTAGACCTATTGGATGTCTCACTTTCCTCTAGCCTTCCTAAACTCCCCTCGCTCGAGGAAGACAGATCAGACAAATACCTGTTTGGTTCTACCTGCACCATTGGAAAAAAATTTAGATTCGACCGCAAGGCATAGCGCCTCTTAAAAGTTGACGTGTATCGCCTTTTATAATTTTACTTGATCCTCATTCCCTTTGTCAACATGTAGGCATTCAAGTGATGATCGGAAGACGACCTATTTATCTTTCTTAAGAGTAGAAAGTCATGCAATATTTATGACTTGTTTTTTACTATTTGATTTAACGCTACATCACACATGTAACACACATGTAGCACACATGAAACACTACACATACACGTTACAAGATCTCCTCTAATGCTACATGTCCTGGCTACTTAAAGAAAACTATTTACCACATATTTGATTACTTTAGTGTAGACGTTTCCTGTAATATACTCAAAAGAGTTGCTTTCAGAAATGACTGTGCCTCTTAGAGGCCAGTCAACTCTAGGAACCAAGTGACCCTATGATAGGGCTAGTAAAAATGAGAGAGAGAAAGATGACTGGGCTATGGTACGGTCAATCAAAGAAATTCAGTGACAGTAAAAAGGCTCAGTACAAAGACCAACCAGTAAGGTACAAGTAAAAAAAAAAAAGAATGGGTATAAAGATTCACAACCCTTGGGACTAAGGGGATGTACACTACCTCAAACGTGGACAAACTACCATAGTTATAACCACAAGACCAAAAACATAAAAGGCGGTCCAAATCAATATATGCAATATCTCCTTGTAACTACCTCATATATGCAATATCTCCTTGTAACTACCTCATATATGCAATAACTACCTCATATATGCAATAGCTCCTTGTAACTACCTCTTGAAACTCAAATAGTACCACCAAAAGGTATGATAGCATGCAATCTTCCAAACTAAGGTTAGGAGGGTGGTATCCAGTAAGGTACAAGTAAAAAAAAAAAGAATGGGTATAAAGACTCACAACCCTTGGGACTAAGGGGGTGTACATTACCTCAAACGTGGACAAACTACCATAGTTATAACCACAAGACCAAAAACATAAAAGGCGGTCCAAATCAATATATGCAATATCTCCTTGTAACTACCTCATATATGCAATAGCTCATTGTAACTACCTCATATATGCAATAACTCCTTGTAACTACCTCTTGAAACTCAAATAGTACCACCAAAAGGTATGATAGCATGCAATCTTCCAAACTAAGGTCAGGAGGGTGGTACGAAGTGGGTATAAAGACACATAACAATTTGGAGAAAGTGGGTGTACCTCAAATGTGGACAAACTACCATAGTACCCACAAGACCTAAAACATAAAAGGTGGTACAAATCAAATGATATCCCGATATCAGTAAAACACCCAAAAGGTAAAAGGCAAGGTACCACAAAAATATTATCGACAAAATGAAAGGACCATAAGACAACCGACCAAGGTGGGGTACAACCATTCATCTCTCTCTCAAATGTACCATTGTTCCATATAACTTGAAAGACCATCATCACAGTAAACAGAAACGTCCACACGGGTGATGTGATCACGTGGTCCTCTAGACTACTCCTACGGTCAAGTGTTAGTGGCTCCATGAAGGGGTGTTCAGTCCCTTCAAAATACCATCTAACTCAACCATCTCAAAGACCTAGGAGAAGAGGACATCACACATCATCAAATAAGTATTGGTAACTACCGTGTATGAACTCAAAAACCCTAAAGCAACCGAGCATGCAGAAGGGGAGCTATGAAAAGACAAGGCTCACAGGCCAAAAAAACAAGCTCAAAAAACTATACTAGGACCGATGTCACAGTAAGCAAGCTGAAACAAAAGTGGCCAGAATGCCAACAAGTAGCACTAAAAAGAAAAAGACCCTCTAAAAAGGTGAAAATGCAAGCAAACTTCCTAACTAGGAGTTGGAGACCTCGACAAATCGTATCCTTCGCAAGGTGATGAAATCCAATTCGAACAATATGAAGTAAGAGACCGAATTTGAAGGATATCCCTCTACCGAAAGGGATCCTGGGTAAAAGAGCCCTAGTAGAAAAGTCACTAAGCCACCTCGTTCATGACACGTCGAAAAAGGTTTTCGGCACTTATGCCTTATCACCCTTGTATCACCAGTATGGTGGCCGGAAAATACAAAGAAGACAATGATCGATGTTTCCTTAGGGCTAAGTGGAGTGCGGCATTCCACATAGTCTGTCTGGTTCTCGATCTCGTGGCGGCTTAACCCTTGAAACAACGGGAGGCCCCTCCACAAACTGGTGTATGAACGTGTCAACAAATACTAGAGGATTTTGGTTCCCTAGAGGACAACAACTATGTCTCAGATGATAATGACAAGGGGGAATTATTTGGATGCCTATCCCCAGTGTCCTACCTAAATACCAAATTCTTTTGATTTCCTCAAGTGAAGTTATGGTGTGTTTAGTTAGGGGGTGTAAATTTTAGTGGTTGTATTACTCAATCGGGTGATGGAAGTGAAACTCGTGGTGTGATGATTGACTCAAACCATGCAAATGCATATGAATAAAATAAGCCTTTCCTTTCAATGAATGCTAGCTAAGGTAAGGAGAGAGTTCTTTCAAACTATAACTACTTTTTCAAATTAAATGAATGCAACAAGTGTTCAAGTTCATTCATGGGACCTCAAGAAGAGCTTCAGATCATATACTCAAGTCATGCAAATGAATTCATCACATAAAACAAAGTGATAATAAATATAAGGAATTGTACATATCCATGTTCATAATTCTCTAGGAACACTTATAACATTCTTCAATAATTGCACAGGCGGAGGTCACAGTTGGAGCCAACTACATATTTTCCCCAGTTATACGTGCACTTTAAGTAGCATTTGTCGGTATGTTGTGCATGCAAACAACAGTTTAAATGATGAAATGACATACACACTACTTATACCAAGACCGAAAGTTTAATTAGAATTGCTATCTATGGTGGACACGTGTGCTAGTTTTAATTTCTAAATTAGCTTTCCGAGACAAATTTACAAGGAGATGACAAGAAGGAAAGCATGTTTATGAACAATATCACACAAATAGATATGAAGGTATAGGAGTAGCTTGAGAAAATCCAACAAATAACACAAGGCCATACATGACCAACATCAGGAATAGTATAAGTTCCATGTTGGAGATAAGGTATAGCTTCACCTATGCAAGGAAGATTGCAAGGACCAACAAAGAGGCCCAAGCCTATGAGATATGGACCATTTGACATTGTTGAACAGATAAATGAGAATACTTTTGTGTTGAGGCTTCCTTCGTATATGCAGATGAGTTTTGTGGTGAATGTGGAGTAATTGAAGTTGTTCGAGCCATCCATGTCAGATGGAGATGATGATCAACAAATTCTTCCAATTTTTGAAGACCTTGCCCCTCACACACTTGTGAAGTTGAAAGAAGACATAGTGTTGCAACATAAAGAATAGGTAACCTAAAGAGAATGAAAAGAACTATGGAAAATTGGCCTCAAGGGATAGACTCTAAGAAAAGTGAAATTATATGAGAAGAACCATACTAAAAGCAAGTTCCCTCATCTATCCTTGGAAACTTTTGGGAACCAAAAACCTCCCAATGGGGAAGTTTGATTTGAAATTGGATCCCAATAACAATGGCTTCAAGAGCAGACTCAACAAAGATTGGAAAGGCTATGTTGAGTTAAGAACAAGGAAAAATATATAGTGGTGGCATGAAGGACCCCATGTCATTGCTAATGGTGTCTAGTCTTGCATAATGAAAACACTCCAATGTTAGAATGAGATATTTATCTCATTCACTCGTCGAATATAAGTGACATGTAGGAAAACATTTATGTCATGTATTAAATAATATAAAAGGAAAAATTGCTCCTTAAATGTATGAAAAGGAGAAAAGACAAAGAGGAATGTCATTGCTAATGGTGTCTAGCCTTGCATAAAGAAAACACTCCAATGTTAGAATGAGATATTTATCTCATTCACTTGTTGAATAGAAGTCACATGTAGGAAAACATTTCTCTCATGTATTAAATAATATAAAAGGAAAAATTCCTCCTTATATGTATGAAAGGGAGAAAAGACAAAGAGGAAGCTAAAGGGTTGGGGACACTTGGCCTTCCAGCTATCCCTGGGCTAGATCTCCTCCTATTTACTTCATTCCAAAGATGAGAGAGGGGTTCTTTGGCATAGAATAGGAGTGCTACTATCCAAGTTCCCATATGAGTATTGGCTAACAAGGCCATGATAGATACCCATGTACAATTGAGAAATCAACAAATATTTATTAATCCCATGAGAAAAACAACAATCTCAAAGAAGTAAATTAAGATGATTAGGGTGACATGCAACCTCTTATTAGAAAGACAACAGAATGCTCTTCACCACAGTTCAAACAAGACAAAACATGGAGACTCCAATAAGAATTTATGACAAAACCTATGCCAATAACTTCTAAAATACAATCAATTGAAATAAAAATGCCAAAATCCTAAAAATACAAATTTATTTTACATGCAAAATGCAAAGTTTCTTTACTGTGAAAAATGACAAATGTAGAAATTTTGTAAACACAAGCTAATCATTTTGAACTTGTGTCTCCTCCTTCACACACAAACCCCACATTCCAACTCTACAACATAAAACATGTGAACACGATGTGCAAGACCAGTATGTGAAGCTTAGAATCTGCACAGAGTATCATATATGAGTTTGACATAACAAAGAAAATAACAATAAAAGTGTACATTGTTATTTGTTGTATTATAAGAAGAAGTTAAATTTATTTATAACAAACTTAGAAAGTCTTAACACAAAATAATTTGATGATATATTAGGCTAAACATAAACATTTGATGGTATATTAGGCTAAACATAAACATACCAGCATGTGGATAAGTCAACCTACATAAACTTAAATAGCTAGTTGTATGTAGTAAATTTCCCATAAGTAAAAAATACTGTGGCATTGAAGCTATGGGTGTTGTTATCACCAAAATCTTATCTGTCAAATGTAAAGTCTTAGCACTTATTATGGAGGTAAAATTAAGGTAACTTAAAAGCAGGGTTTCTGTCACTAATGCTTTACCATCTCAAGGGTAGTATCGTTATTTGGTGTCTCCAATCTCAATTAATTTCAGAGATGTAGTATAATAATGGAGATCTCAACAATGAAAAATTTGAAAGATCAAAATATATACAACGTTTTATGCAAAGGGTCGGTGTGTGTCCATTAGTCTCTGGAGTCTTACAACTTAGGCCTGAAAATGAGTGACGAAGAAACTTACAGGGCAATCTAGATAAATAACAAATGGATTCACAAGAAAAATTTCATATCAATAATTCCACACAGTAAAGTTTCATCTGATCGATACTGGCTCAAGGAATATATATACACAACCAGAAATTATCGATGTATCATGTAAACCTAACAATTGGAAATTATTAGTAATCAAAGCTTCAGAGAATAGAATAGGCTAACAATGATAATCTCTGCACATTTTCAATCTACATAGAACAACCGGGGACCACCTAATGAAACATTTTTGTTGATCCTATTTGTCTCAAACACTCAGGGAAAAGACACAATCCACATGAATGATGGAGAAACATTAATTCATCAATAGAGCATAGTTTCAGCATTAATACTAAGATTTCATTAATTAAATAGGTTCGAACTAAGAAAAATGAATTGTCAGTCCTGCTTCCAAATTTGTAGCATCTACATTTTCAACCATCTTTCTGGCTGATGAGAAGCATAATAGCTTCCATGGGAAATGACAAAGAGGTGAGGGTGCCTAATCTTGTGAGCTCTTTGGACCTTTCTCAAAGGGTAAGTTTTTCATTCAATGGAGGAGATCATAATAGAAGGGTACGGCCACATAAGTGCCATCATGGGGGTTCGGATTCACACACAAGAAAAAAAAAATTACAATACCAAATTAGAGATTTATACTCTAGATTGGACCCCATTAAAATTAGGGCATCGTACTCACCGATTTGGGAGGCTCCATTGCTTCTTCTCGGAGTTGCTCCACTCTGGATCAGTCTCAAATGCACGGCCACAATCCCAATTTCCACGAGCAGGCTCAATATCCTCTGCTAATAGCTCAGTACCAGACTCAAATGCAGGGAACCACAATCCAAATTTGCATGTGCAGGGTGAATATCCTCTTCTCACAGCTCAACAAAGGTCACAGAAAGGTCACCGCGGGAGGTAGCAGACATGGTCCGCAAAAGAACGATCTCGTGGGGAGGTAGCATAAAGGGTTTAGGGAAAAAACTGTCGCGGGAGGTATCGGCAGCACAATCGCGGGAGGTAAGTTTTTAATTTGCAATGTATTTTTTATTTTTTTATATATGTCTATTATATAGTGATTTTTGTTATATATTTATTATATTTTGTTTTTTTATTATGTATTTATATATAATGTTTTTTTTTTTATTATTTGATTTAGTTTTTGTAATTTTTTTATTCAATACAATATATATATTATCATTTTTTATATAATATTTATATATTAAATTCAAAAAAATACAACAAATAATACAAACAATAACACAAATAATTAAAAATTTAACCACAAGAGGATCGAAATATAATCAATCTAGGTTATTTTTGTTTAGAGGTTAAGAGAAGATCTTATATCAAGCTATTTTACTTGTATAGAGATGTATTTTCTTAGACATACCAAGACTTGAAGGTGTATGACACAATAATTATTCAATAGGTGATACCATTGAAGAAAACAACTAATCCCTTTCAATAAAAGATGTGAAAGGTTCATCCATCATTCGAACCGTTGATGCAAAAGGATCAGTTGAAGAAGTTGCTAGATGCAAACATTATGTTTCCAATGCACCATTAGCCATGAATTGAAAACCTTGTACATGTTAAGAAACAAGAGTGGTGAAAATAGGCCTTGTGTCAATTTTAGAAAACTTAAGTAAGCATAAGAGAAATATAATTATCGAGTTCCACCTATGGAGTCAATTTTGAAACTTGTAATGAGATCTAAAATGCTCACTCTAGGATGTATTTTTGGGATCTAATCAAGTTCTTGTCTCAAATGAAGATAGATCGAAAATTGCTTTCAACAACAAATGGAGCAATTCATGTGTAATGGATATAGCTTTCATAGACCTTATAAATAAAAATGTACTTGTCTAAATGGACAATATTGAAATTAAAGCTATTTTTAATAGATGTAGAAAATATGGGATCATACTACATCCCAATAAAACCATTTTCATTATTGCATAAGGAAAATTACTTGGGCATATCATATCAAAATACATGATATTGGTATACTAAAAAAGAATAAAACCTATAACATTCTATCCCATTGCCACACAACAAGGCATTGATGTAATCATTCTTTGGGATGATCAATTTCATAAGGTGTTCTGGCTTTGACTTCATTGAAATCCTCAAATCCTTATAAAAGATGATTAAGAAGGATGCATGATTTTATAAACTAAGGTTGAGAAATCAAGACAACTATTGCTACCGCTCCATCCTTAAACAAATTAATCCAAACTTTGATTATTATTTTTACCTCTATGATAAAAGGAGTGAATGCCCAATATCATTTATGAGCATGAGAATACAAGATGTTAAATTAAACTATATTTAATGATTAAAAAACAAATCTAAGTTATGCATTTGCAATATCTAATCACTCCCTTTTGTCACACTCACTGTAGGTGGAAGGAGTGATTTTCCATTGTCATTTATTAGCAAAAAGATTACGCGATGTTGAATTAAACTAAGCTAGTGATTAAAAACACATGAATAAGTTATGCCACTCTCTTTTGTCACACTCACTCATAAAGAACTATCTAGTGATTAAAAACACATGAATAAGTTATGCCACTTTCTTTCGTCACACTCACTCATAAAGATGAATTATGAAAGGAGTGACTTTCCAATATCATTTATCATTTATGAGCACATAATTACAAGGTGTTCAATCAAATTACCAAGTGGGCATAAGTTGCACGATGACGATGATGATGATGATGACGATGATGTTGGTGGTGATGACAACGACAATGATGATGAAGGCGATGATGGTGATGATGATGATGACGACGATGATGTTGATTGTGATGACAACGACAATGATGATGAAGATGAAGATGATTATGATGATCATGATGATGACAATGATGATGATCAAGATGGGGACGATGATGATGATGAGTACAGGGTTGGTGGTGATAACAACGACAATGATGAAGATGATGATGATGATGACGATCATGAAGATGATGATGATGACGATGATGAAGAAGATGATGATGAAGACGATGATGAAGAATGTCTATCTAAGATGATGAAGAATGTGTTTTTTGTCATTATGATGATGATGACGATGATGATGACGACGATGATGATGATGACGATGATGTTGGTGGTGATGACAACAACAATGATGATGAAGACGATGATGAAGATGATGGTGATGATGATGATGACGACGCTGATGTTGGTTGTGATGACAACGACAATGATGATGATGACGATGATGATGATGAGTACAGGATTGGTGGTGATGACAACGACAATGATGAAGATGATGATGATGACGATCATGAAGATGATGATGATGACGATCATGAAGAAGATGATGATGAAGACGATGATGAAGAATGTGTTTTTTGTCATTATGATGATGATGACGATGATGATGACGACGTTGATGATGATGATGATGATGTTGGTCATGATGAATGTGATGATGATGATGATGATGATGACGATGATGAAGATGATGGTGATGATGATGATTATGACGATGATGTTGGTGGTGATGACAACGAGAATGATGATGAAGACGAAGATTATTACGATGATCATGATGATGACGATGATGATGATCAAGATGGGGATGATGATGATGATGATGATGTTGGTGGTGATAACAACGACAATGATGAAGATGATGATGATCACAATCATGAAGATGATGATGATGACGATCATGAAGATGATGATGATGATGATGATGAAGAAGAAGATGATGATGATGATGATGATGATGATGATCCTAGTGATCATTATGAAGATGATATTGATGATCAAGCAGTACGCCATTTGGGGTAGCATGATAATTGTACTGCATTTCCTTAATTATAAGCTTCTCTCTGTTTCAAGAATTGTTTAATATTCTCTACTAAACAGGGCCAACCATGTGAAGGTGGAAGCTCTTATGCCCCCCCCCTCTCATCACTCTTAATTCCCCAATATAGCCCGAAAAAAATATCTATGTACAAAAAAATTAAATGTCTTTTCTCTTTCATACTAAGTAACAAGAAAGGTTTCTAATTTTAACATACAGGAAAATGGAAATTAGCTAATAAACAGTTAATAATTTATTATTAGTAATGCATACCTGATCATAGACTTCAATGGTCTTCATCATCTTCTTCATCTGAGTATTGATCGTCTGTACTATCATCCGATGATCCAGATTCAACATTCTAAGGATTGGCCATATCATCATCGTCGTCGATGTTTGTTATGTCGATCATCATGTCATCATCGATATCATCTTCATGGCCATTGTCTGAATGTACGTCATGATCCGATTCAAGAAGTTCTTCGACATCTTCTTCTGGAATAGGAATATCATCTAAGTACTCATGTTGATCATGATCATCTTCAACGGCATCTTCTTCTTCAAGAACGTCTTCATTACGGCCTTCATCTACTTTATACTTTATCGGCCTTCCCCTTGGATCATGTCTCACAGCAAATGACCAACCCGCTCTACCTGGAACCTCAGAGTAAAATACATGTTCACATTGGGTTGGAAGAACATAGGGCTTTGTTCCTGGCTCAAACAACCTTGTATTTACCATGGTAAAACCATTATCATGTTCAATATTTGTTCTATCGGGATCACGTTGATTCAATCAACACCTGTACCATTTGACAACGAATAGAAATACCTTGAAGGAGTTAAAGTCACATTGAAGAATGTCTTCCAGATACCCATAGTATCGATTTTCAGATAGTTCTGGATGTCTGTCACTTCTAGAAGAAACATTGGTCACCTCAAAGACTGCAGATATCCCACAATCAGATGTTTTCTTTGTTTCATCTAACTTTTTGATGTGATATCTACATCCATTGCACGACATAGCCTTATGGTGTTTTACCTAATACAACAAGCCATACATAAAAAGATTACATAATTACACCATATTTATGATAAAGTAGTGCATGTTTATTATAATGCCATAAAAGGAAAATAACAAGCTGACGTACAACGACAATATTTATAAAAATAAAAAAAAATAGTGCCATTGATTAATATGCTTACCTGCTTATCTTTTAAACCTCTTGCTAAATCAATTTCCCTTTGTGTTAGATTGGTGTCTCCATTGCGATGTGCAGCTTTAACCAATGAAGCCACACCTTTCCATGATATTCCATGACCAGATTGTTCACATTTTTCGATCCATACCTTCATCCAGTCAAGATTGTTTGCGATGTATAAATGAATCGCATCCCACTCTCGACCAACTGTTTGATGACAATAAAATTAAAATTCAATGAAAATGTATATTAGTCACTTAAAAAAAGTATATAATTACAGTATAAAATGATGCAAAATACTAAATAAAAAAAAATAGAATATATATGTATGATATATAAACATAAAAATCACCAGTGAAATGTGTTATATTACCTTTCACCTTCCTCGATCTACCTTTCCCCTTCGGGTACTCCCCTTTGAAATCTTTTTTGGAGTCTTGATCACAAATGCGACGTAAATTGAGCTTTGACGCCAATATAGGAAGATATTCACTAATGTACATGATGTTTTAGTATACCATATATCCTTACATCATAGAACCCTTAGCATATGCTCGTTTTCTGACCAAACCCTTCATAAATTTCAAGTGCCTCTCAACCATCCACATGGACCTTGAGTGCGCAGGTCCACAAAGTTCAATCTCTTCAACTTGGTGTATGAGGTAGTGTTCCTGTGCATTGAAAAATGCTGAAGGTAGATGCTTCTGCATTTCACACATGAGACGAGGAATTTCTCTCCTCCAATACTTTATGTCTTCTTTATGGAATTCTTTAGATGACAACCATCTACAAGTGACATGACAACCCAATCAAGAGATTAAAGAAAAAAAGTCATTATATTACCTAACATGAAGTAGATAATGAAAATCAAATTAAGAATAAGTTCTATGTTGAATTAAACAAACAGTAAGCACATGGAAAAATCACCACTTACCTCATGTATTTCCCGAGACTATATAGTATTTGCTTGACATTGTTGTCGAAGTTGTCTAGGATAGAGAGAGGTAGAACATACTGTAACAATAATATGCAAATAGTTTCAGTATATCGAATAAGAGTACTAGAAAAAGAAAAAGAAAAAATTATTAAATGCATACCATATTAATTATTACCTTCATGAAGACATGCCAATCGTGCATTTTCACCCCCGCGAAATCACCTTTCTTTGTTATGATATTCTTCATGTTCACACAAAATCCGGTGGGAAATTTAATTTTTCGAATGACTTCTTTTACAACATTACTTTGCTGGTCCATTAACATCCATGGAAGTGAGTTTATATTAATTTGCTCTCCGTTGCTATGAAATTGAATGATGTCTTTCATTGCATGGTTGTTATCTTGAATGTCTTTGCAAATTTTGACAATTTTTTCTTTGTCACTCCTTCCATCCAATATTCACCATAATGTTTCAGTCACATTCTTTCCGATATGCATTGTATCAAATAGATTAGCAATTTGTAGGTGCTCATAGTAGGGCAACCTACTAAATTGTCTAGGATAACTTTTCATTCCTCGTGGAAGCCCATTAATGCCTTCATGATGATCACATGAACAACAATGATGAAATTAAATATAAAATCAATGTCAATTACAGTAAACAACACACAATATAATAAAATACAATATCATCATATATATACAATGATTGATTATACGTACCTTGATGATTTCTATTATATTGCAACTTCCATAGCTGAGGTGTCATTCTCTTTGTTTTTAATGCAGTCTCTTGCTTTCCATTGAAAAGATGTTTTTCGATAGTTTGATACCTGTGATTCTTGGAGAGGAAGTTCCTATACGCATCAAACACCTCCTTTCCTAAGCTTTTTGAATGACGAGATTTGATCTTAGGACCACAAACTGGACATGCAAATTTCCCCTTTGTCTAAAGACCTAAATAAAAAGATGGAATATCAATATTGTCTATTATAATTATATAAAAATGTCTGGATATTTATTTAGAAAAACATGCGTGTGTATTATATTAACTAGTAGTTTGTAAAATTAAATGCAACTAAAGTGGAACTTATAATTACATACCACAGAAATGGGTTAACCCTAGGGCATCATGTATTGTCCATACAAGCATTGCATGGAATTGGAATTGCCTTTGTCATATTGGTCTAGATAAGTCATACATAGTGATGCCATCCCATAACTTCAGTAGCTCGTCAATAAGAGGTTCGATATATACATTCATATCTTTGACTTGGTACTTACCTGATTGATTTGAACATATAAAATAAATATCCTGATTATGAGACGTACCATTTAGATATATAAACCATATTTTGCAATAGAAAAACTTTAAATATATATATAACATTATGAGACAAAAAACGACAAATGAGAATATACCACTACAATAAAAAAAACTGTAGTGTTCGTACCTGGAATAATCATCGACAACATTATGTGCTCCCTCTTTATTGTCAACCATGGAGGAATGTTGTTGTTGATAACAAAAATAGGCCACACCGAGTAAACAGATCTCATCTCTGCAAAAGGATTGACACCATCTGCTGCCAAATAAATCCTAAGATTACAAGGTTCGTCTTTAAAGTGAGGCCATTTTTCCTCCATATCTCTAAATGCATACCCATCTGCGGGCATCCGAATAATGTCGTCTTGGCTTATGTTCCATGCATGGTAATCCATAAACTACACTATGTTTTTGCACCTGAACAGTCGTTGCAAACGGGGAATAATGGGAATATAACGTAGAACCTTGCGAGGCACCTTTTTAGTTACTTGATCTGTGCAATATCTACTGATATGACATTCAGGACATTCTGTTGCAAATTCATGCTGGTTGTAATAAAGAACATGATCATCGGGGCATGCATGAATTGCTTCATACTGCATTCCAATTTCTTTCATGATGGCAGATAAATCTCGATATGTGCGAGGTAAAATATTTGACGGTGGTAACAAATATTCACCTATCATGCTACAACAAATTAAAATAAAAATCTAGTTAATATAATATAGAAATAATATTAATAAAACAAATTTCATCCGTAGTAATTTGACTTATATATGAATTAACAATAAAATACATGACAATCATAGATATTTTGTGATGGAATATATTACATAACTTAACATCGTGTGACTGATATGTTTGAAAGACCATTCATAACCTTCAAGTTCATTACCAACAATATAGCAGAGAGAAGATTTGTCTTGGAGCCGTCATAAATGGGTTCGTATGCCTTGTCAAGAAGAGGTGTATCATGAATATCATCAAAATGTTCATCATTTTCATGATCATCATCATCATCCATTCCAACATTAAATGAATCATGGATCAAAGTATTTGTAACATCATCTTCAAGTATGTTATCAATATCATCATCTTCTTCAATGTGATCATTAACTTGTTCTCCATTAATATTCATAGCTCCATGTTCCTCTGGTACTTGTTCTGGAAGCACTTGCTGATCCAGACGATATGCCGTAGGATGTCTTTCCTTTATAAATACATGAAACAATCAATAGATAAAAGTTAATATAATAAATTCAAACGCAAAATGTAAAAATTTATGTGATACATTAAAAATTTAACAAATTTTGTACTGTTGGGATGAAAAGAACAACGACCAATTGCATTGTTTGTCAAAAATAAGAAATGTTATAATAATACATAAATTTACAAAAGCAATCAAAATAAAAATAAAAAAATATAATGCAAAACTTACAAATGGATGGTATTCATGTCCCCCTCGGCATGCCCATGCTCCCTACAATGTTTTGTGGCTGTTGTGATCAAAATTCTTCTCCTCTTAAAGCCCCTGCATTGATTACATGGACAATAGCATTTACCATCACCCCTTCTTTCAACTCCTTCCCACAATCTAGCAAGCAATTGTCGATTTTGTTCGTCTGGATCAGGAATATTCGTAGTTGACATTTTCTCGTAAAGAGCTTAAATGAAGATTATCGATCTTATAAAATGAAGCTCCACAGTACTTTGCTCACTTGAATAACAAAAACAACGAAAAACAGTCCGCCGAACAAAAAAAACATCCGCAAACCGTCACTGGTATAGCAAACATGTTGGAATGGTTAGATATTTATAAATTTTAAAAGTCAAAAAGTCAAAACTGCGTCGGATATCCGACGACAATAATATAGTTACCGTTGGGAAAAATCCGTCGTATATCCGACTTCCTCAGGTTCGAAATGACGTCGGTTATCCGACATCCAAAGCGTCGGATACCCGAACAGACGTCGGATATTCGCAGAGCCGTAGGATATCCTACAAGCTTCGTTGGATATTCAAAATTACGTCGGATATCCGACGGATGCCTTTCAAAATTTATAAAAAAAAAAACAAAAAAAGTAATTTTGAAAGAAAAATATGACGACACAGTCCATTTCGTCGGAGCTCGTCGGATTTTGGGTTCAAATCTACTAGTGACACAACTAAAAATGATCACATAAATGACCAATTGTTATGTGGTCATTTTTAGTTTAGTTCTTATCTCGTGACCAAATTGGTCATTTATCTTGGTCATTTTTAGTTTAGTTCTTATCTCGTGACCAAATTGGTCATTTATCTTGGTCATTTTTAGTCAGTTCGCTTAAAATTTCTCAATTTTGGTCATTTATCCCTTGAAAAAGCTGTGGTGACCAATTTTTTTGGTCGCTTGGTCACTTATCTCTCGTTTTGTACTAGTGTATATTAAGTATATACACAAAGCTAAACATAACTTTAAAATATCTTACACATACTAATCCTTTTCAATATATATAAAATGCATATTCCATATATATATATTCTTTTCATAGTCCATTTCATATGCTCTATCTCTGTCAATTTACATATAAAATACATAAAATGCACTTCTAATAAAGTATTTATATACATAAAATTAAACGTAACTTCCAGAAATATTCCCTATACTAAACCATTGGTTTGTTGGTAAGTGGGTAAGGTAACATGTGTTAGACTCCAAGGATTTCTAAAGGACACAACTACAATGATTGGGGGAACAACGAGTAGAATCGGTTAGATGCTAAAGGACACAACTGCGATTACTGCGGTAACAATGAGCACAATCAGTTAGACACTAAAGGATACAACTGCGATGAATGCGAGAACAACGAGCATAATCGGTTATATACTAAAGTACACAACTACGATGACTTTGGAACAACAAGCAGACAAAGCGATATTAAGGGGTGGTGACTGCAGTTTTCTACGTTCCAAGATTCATCGCCAACGCTCGATGGGATCCTCCTGTACAGTGTCACAAGAGAAATGTATCTGTAAGCGGATCTCTCTCTCGAGGAGGATTCACAGTAGAGCTACTAAGTATGGAAACATTTTGGTGATGTTCATCGGGTCAACCCTAGGTTACAAAGAAGATATGTGCATTAAACACAACACCTTTATTCCTGCACCGAGATCCAGAACCCACGCAAATGCCAACCACAGTTCTTCAACTTCTAAGAACCTCAGGCTTCGTCACAGATGCAACCAATCCGTTTGATTACAGTGGAGAAAAGGGATATGCACCTATGATAGGTAAAGATCCGTTTCACTTGAACAGTTTACAAAAAAATGGGTGAATGGTAAAGTCTGATGAGGACAACGGAAGAGTAAGTAAAATAAGCTATCACCTACCATTCAACAACAACATTATAATGCTGACAGATTTGGGTAATCATTAAGGAAAGGGTAGATGGTCGCAATCTGGTTTCAAAAATCACAACAGTTCATAAACTACCAAACCGTTCGATTAACAATTCTATGCAGATAATTCTATCGTTTAAAATGCATATCGATTAACATGATTCAATTCCAAACGGTTCAATTAATAGGCTATCTTTTTAAAATACATATCGATTAACGTGATTCAAATCCAAACGGTTCGACTAACAGGCTATCTTTTAAAATGCATATTAATTAACGTGATTCAATTCTAAATGGTTCGATTAATAGGCTTCACTTCCATGAGAGAATTTCTAATGTGCATGGTTTCGAGGTCATGCTCTCTACGATCCTCTTGGTTTCCATAACCTAGGATTTAATACGGTGCAACTTCACCACGATAATAAAGCTTGATGGCGTTCATTTCTATATTCCAGACTAATCTCATTTACTGACTATCAAACATCAAAAGAAAGGCATAAACCCACAATACGCAACTCAACCACTTCGAATAGAATAGGGAAATATTCATGTCATACCTATATGATCGGTACCCGACTCTGAATAATCATTCACATCAACCGAATGTTATAAAGCATTTATTCAAGCATAAAACTTTAAAAAAAAGAACAATAAGTGTGCAATCACTCGATTGAGAAACCAGAATAAACTCAAATGCATTCGATCTATTCAATACAAAGTTAACATTATACGGGGTTTTCATTTTGATTTCCCTGTAACAAAATCCAATACATGTAACCAACGAAAGTAACATTTCTGGTCAATCGATTAATTCGAGACAATAATCATTGCTCATAATTAACATAAAATATCCACTTATACTACTGTAAATCACTGAATAACTCTATACTAATCCAATTCATGAAATGATACGATACAACATAATCCACGATAATAATTTTTAAAGATCCATAACCAGTTTACAAGCTAATCCAATGGTAACAAACAACCATAGAAGGGTTTAGAAGCACCTACTTGAAAACAATAATGGAAAAACACTTGGAGATTTCCAGTTCCTCCCAACCGTAGAAGAGGACATCCATGCTTCCTTGCCCAACTTCACCCTCAGGCTTGATCACCACCATAGACCAATGAAATCAGCTAAGCCAATCTAAATGAAAACGTTTCCCAAGAGTGTGTAGCGAATTCAAAGGATGGACTTTCAAACAGAGAGAGTACTGAGCAGCTTTCCCTCAACATAACAATAATTTCTCTCCATGCACCACACAGCGTCTTGTGTCTTCTCAGTGCATCATTATATAATTTATTTGTCCAGGTCTTGTGCCATCTCAACCAAATATCAAGCCGATATCTTGATCCCTATAATTGTGGATTCGGTCGGCAAGTTGAGAATTTGACTTGGATTTTATTCATATCAAATATCTTTCTAATAAAATAATATTTCTTGTTCATAATATTCACCCACATGAGCGTGACTAGAGTTTTATAACTCTTTTACAAAATAATTGTTTAGAAAATATTTCTCAAATAAAAATATTTAATCAAATACTTTAAAAATATTGGAGTATTACATAAATAATGATTTATTGATTATGTGATTTATCATAAATTATTTTCTTTTAGTATTTGGCTTACACCTAAGAAATTCACATTAACAAGTAAGGCAATCATATTTACATGTCTACAATACAGAAATTTTAAAAATATTGATTAAAATGGTATAAATTATATGCATTCTTACTATAAAAAGAAATACATTTAAGATTCACAAATACTTATTCTATCGAATAAAAATGTATTTGTGATTTCAGAGGTACATGTAGGGCGAGAGAAGTATCGAATATGAAAGAAAATTAGACTTTATTTCACCCATAGGTGAAAACGTTATGGTGAAAGGGTGGTACTTATAAATTTATAAACATTGAGAAAAATAATTGAGCAGTTTTCTATTAATAAATTATTATTAAGAGCATAATATTTGAATATAAATATTAAGATTAAATTTGGAGAAATATGTCATAATTTATTGTGATTAATTTTATCTTTTGTTTATAATTATTGGAAAATATTTAAACCTAACTTTTATGTTTAATGAAAATTTGAAAAATATGTTGGGTTCGCAAGTGTGAGTGGAGTTCTATATGGCTCCGATGGAAATAAGAAGAAGGACTATGCATGGGGATTAGGAAGAAATACAAACAACAGTGCAGAATGGTTAGCCCTTACAAAAGGTCTCGAGATTGCAAGGGAGGATGGAATCACCGATTTAGCAGTTTGTGGCGACGCAATGTTAGTCATTAGGGAGGCTAGGAGTCTGATTATGAACAAAAAGAGTCCTACTTCCAAAATCCATAGTCTTCTTAAGTATCTTGTTAGTGAATTCAAAACTATTAGGTTCTTCCACATCATGAGAACTAATAACCAAGCAGCTGATGCGATGGCAAATAATGGAGCAAGACTTGATAGGGGTGTTCTAGTTAGTAACTACACAATGAAAAACAAGGTCGGAATTCCTCGACATTGTCAAGTTCTCGCAACCAGGTAATTTTCTTAATGTTTTTATCTATGGAAAAACGCCTTCATTTGGGTGAGATCCTAAAAGTATACTTAAGTATAGTATTCTAGGCGATTATTTTGGATTGAAAAAAATATAAATATAGATTGGTAGGCGAATATTAAATATAAAACATACAATTTACTACTAAAACTTGTAAATTTTGGTGAATATTATGATAAAAAAACATATTTTATGTAAATATAAGCGATATTAGAGACTAAAAATGACTAAATAGCGAATTTATTTTTCGAAAAAAGCCCCAAAAAATAGCCAATTGGCGAAATTTCGCCCCTAAAAATTTTCCTGAGTCCTTGGTTACCACCTCACACAGAATTTGAACTTCATCAACTTTTATGCTATAGTTTTAAACCTTGTTTGGGATTTCGAGGTTAGGGACGTTCGCATGAATATATCACATGGCTTCCACATGGGAAGCATGCAACCAGTCTCTTCGGACGGTCGTCGAGGCTCCAGGTTATATCAAGCAGCTGGTCGAGAAGGTTGGCATCAGTCCTATTCTATTGTGCCTGCAAAGATGGCAAATTTTGGTTATCCTCTCCGCATGAAAACTATCCCGAACCATGGCAGTGTTACCCCGGATTTTAGGAAGTGGTTTCCCTCTTGGCCTGGGAATCAGGAGGGCATGCAAAGCAATGAGCAAGTTTGGGGTGTTGCGTCTGATGGTGGTCGTGTCGATTGCAGGAAGCGTCTACACACCTCGGCAGGGGACAGTGAGCCAATTTTGGCCTCTGGTTTAGATAAATTACAGGGATACGAGGCCTCCCTCACTGTAATTGACAACCACCTAGCTATTATGGATGCACAGGTTCATGTCTTAAGAATTGAGATCTCGGAGATAAAAAGAAACCCTACAACACATGTCTATTTCAGAGCATGCAGCTTGCTCGGAGGTTCGTGAGCTCAGAGAGAAAGTGGAAGCCCTGACAGTGGCTATGGAGAATGGTGAGATTTGTGGAACTGTCCAAATCAAGGAGATCTGTGGAATTGCAAAAAGGGTTGACGAGAATGTTAGACATTCGCGCCGAGACAAAGGAATTCAAGCAAGCTTTGCTGAACAACTGTGGCAAGGACGCAGAGCTCTGAAGCCGTTCGGTACTTCTTTTTGGGTCCTTTTTTCCAGTCCCTTGGTTGAATTTTATGCAGTATGAAACGTAAGCTTATGTATGTAATTTCCTGTTAAAGTTGTCGGAATTTTGTTTAGATGGCCCTCTCAAAAAACTTCTGGGAAGACATTGCATTAGTTTTGTAAGGGTGAAAATCTGTCATACTTTTTGTAAAATGGACAAAGATGATGGTAGAGTTATGGCCGCCTAACGTTGTTGGGGAGCAAGCCTGTTCATACACTATGTAATCCTGGTTCTTATCTCTTTTTATATTAAAAAAAAATCTGAACATTTATGTTAAAAAAAAATTAAAAAATATAAACTAAAATATTTTTTTATGAAAAATTTAAATATACAATTAAATTATACTTAAAATAAAATTCAAATCATATAAAATTTGTTGGTACACAATTAGTATTTAAGATTTTGGTATTTCTAACCTTATTGTGCAATGGCTTGTTATGAGTGGTATTTGTGTTTTTTTATTTAATATTTGAAATGTTGTCACCTAAAAGTGGTGGTTTTGATAGTGTATTTTTTTCATTTATTTTGAATTAGAATAACTACATTAATATTTTTATGGACAAGTTTGTGGCAATTCAATTTAGATTGTTCACTCTCTTATGGTTAGTGGTATATTTGTATTTTCATTTACTAATTGTTTATGTTTTAATAAAATTAATGATAATTAATTAATTATAATAAATTGAAAATTATGCATGATTATTTTAATGAATAACATGAAGAATAAAGAAAATATGAGAAATAAGGAACATCGAGAAGATAAATCATCCTCAAAGTAGATTTTAGATTTGTTGACAAACATGATATCCTTTCCATATTGATGACCATCAAATTTGAACGACGCGCAAAGGGGTCAAGTGGTACTGGAAAACTAGGGGAAATGGAAACGGAGCATCACAATCATAATCACGGGAAAAGAAATCTACGGAAAATACACAGTGAAAATGTTTGTTGATCATTTGTTCAGATCCATTTGCAGAAAGTGAGTTACAATACGTCATGAATGTAAGATTGTTCTATTATGCACTATGGCAGCATAATTCATTTATTTGAAACAGTACCTGGGCATATATATAAAAAAGAAAACAAGTTTTCTTTTCAACGGATATCAGACCAAAGGATGTATTTTCATTGGCTGGAATCCGCTGGATCAACTTCTATAGCTGGCATTGAAAAGAGATAGAAAAATTCCATGGAAAACAAGCATCAACTCTTAATATAGAACTTACCAAAGAAATTTTAACAATTGAATATTTTTCAACAATGAATCAAAATATTTATTTGTTTAGCCCCACTGATTTTCAAAGATTCAAAAGGTGTACAGAATTAAAAGGTGTGCAAAATTTAAAGGGAACTTTAAAAAGCTCTTCAATTTCAAAACTTCACAGGCATAGAAATCGCCAAAAAAATATAAAGTGCCTTCACGAACATTTAAATAAAGTCTATAAATATCTTGAACTGTTTTACCATAATAAAAGATTTACAATTTTCACATCCTAAGCTTCAGAGAAGAGACACATAGACGAGCACGCTCTAGTATGTGCATTTGCATAATCTTACGAAAAATAGGGCTTTTTTTAATAAATGAAAACTCAAAGTTAAAACTATCAACCACACTCGGTTATAAAGCAACGTATGGAAAACCGATAGCACCCTCAACATTTAACAATGAGTTTGATTGAGGCAAGATCTTTATGGACATGGAAAATTGATTTAATGGCATAGCTTGGTGGAAATTAATTTAAATTGTCACCTCTCTGGTCTTTACTCTTTGTATACCCAGATATAGAGAAGGGGAGTTCGGTAATGACCACTCTCATAAGGGTCTGCACTTTAACAAATAAAAATCAAGTGATGGTTTTCTTGAACAATCTTCAATGACAACATCATAGAGTTTCTTGTTGCATCAATGAAAGAAATCATCAAAGAAGCCAACTCACTAACCATGGATGACTAACAAGTCACTAACCATGGATGACTAACAAGTCAGAGCTTGAAACCAATAAGCACAAGAACATCCATGGGAGCAAACCTATAGCCACTGCAAGAGGCAATAGGAGAAACATCTATGTTTCTCCTAAAGAAATGGAGATAGCAAATGAATGAGAAATAGAAGACACACAAAAGACACACTTCATTGAATGGATCCTCCTCAAGGAATTGCTGCCAAGTTACCCTTCTTCTTCAAAACCCTATTTCATAGAGATGGCTTGCAACAACCATTTAAGATGAATGAGGGACCAAACAAGCATGCGCAACCTAGTAAAGGTTTAATCAACCAAAAATTATAACGCACAAAACCACAACAATATGCAACAGCAGGAATTCCAAACCATCCACACAATGACTTTGAATAGAATTCCAAACCATAAACCACATAATGACTAACTTTGAAAGGAACACCTCAACCATATAATAAGAAATCAATACAGAAACGGACATATTTGCAGTAATAATAAAAACCAAAATCACAACAATATACAACAGCAGGAATTCCAAACATCAACCACACAATGACTTTGAATAGAATTCCAAACCATAAACCACGTAATGACTTTGAAAGGAACACCTCAACCATATAATAAGAAATCAATACAGAAACGAACATATTTGCAGTAATAATAAAAACCAAAAGCACAACAATATACAACAGCAGGAATTCCAAACATCAACCACACAATGACTTTGAATAGAATTCCAAACCATAAACCATATAATGACTTTGAATAGAATTCCAAACCATAAACCATATAATGACTTTGAAAGGAACACCTCAACCATATAATAAGAAATCAATACAGAAACGAACATATTTGTAGTAATAATAAAAACCAACACAGAGAGCCCCTATCTCATTTGTAACACAACCCTGCACAATTTCACAACAGCCCAGAGCCACAAGCTAGGCTTCTCTTCGCAATAACAAGATAACGTATGAATCAAGACAAGAGAAAACAACGGTTGTATTGATTGTAACCTCGACCAAGGACGTCATTCATGAAGCTGGTTGTCAACTTCTCTCACCAATGTACTAAGTAGTGTTTGGTTTGTTAATTTATTTCTTTTTAACTTCAAAACTTCTTGGATTTCAGTTTGTATCATTTTAGCAGACCATATTTCCAAACTCCTAAGTAAACTATGGCAATTTCATTTTGGCAATCACCCCCGTTGACAGCCATATATCTTGCTTTAACACAGACAAAATATCAAATTACATTAAACTCAAACAAGCGTTTCCAAGGAGTTTCTCCCAGGTTTAAATATTGAAATCCCTTCAAAGCACGAGCCCACTGCATGCGTTGATTCCACGTTAACTCAGGTAACCGAAGACTTTCAGTCTCTTCGGCTTAAAACCCAAGGCAATATAAAAACCTAGCACACATTTCAGTAAAAAAAATGCACGAACGTCTAACTTTGTTTATGGCGAACTAGGTAATGTCGTTTGGTATTGCAGGTATGTCTGTAACTTGTCTCATCTTACTATATTTTAAAATGGCTGATGATATTTTCAGTCGAACTCTTACGGCCCTGGAATTAATCCTTTTCATAAGCAGTTTGAATTACATCAAGAAGTTTTGAAAGGTCCTGAATACCCATGTACATATTTCAAGCACAATTCATAATGCCTATTCGGCAGAATTAATCACTCTCAAGTGTAACATGAATTTAGAACATTAGACATAGAAATAAATCAAGACAAGAAGAAATGCAAGAACATCTGCTTATGATGCCAAATTTTATATTAATACTGGATACTGATCATCTTAGTCACAAACGTATAAAATTTGTAACACTTCCATAGATCCGAGATATTTATAATATAATGAACAAAATTTGCTGCAAAAATATGAAATACATGAATAAAGAAAATAATGCCTGGCCTTCCCTGGATGCCTGGTACGTATATGTGCCTTTCTTTTTGCTTCTGAATAATCCAAACCAAACCTCCAAGAAAATGCATCTACAGAGCAGAAAATAAAAAAGAATGCATTACAGTTACGTTAGAGCTCTCCGTCTCTCGACCCACGGTTTCCTCATTCGAAATTCCTTCCAGTAAACCTTGACGACAAAAAAAAATCGAACGCCATTGTGTTCGAAGTTCGAACTACCCACTGCATGCTGCTCTCGGCCAAGGAAAGAGCAATCCCCTCAAGGAGACTGCATGCTGCTCTAGGCCAAGGAAAGAGCAATCCCCGCAAGGAGGTTTCATGTATTCTCTCCTCTCAGGCCTCTTGAAAATGCATTTCGTAGGTACGAACCCTATCGATCTTAAAGTAATGAATCCGACGAAGAACCCTAGCGCTGTAACCCTAAACTGAGCGGGCAGCTTGCTGATCAAGATCTGCAACAGAATTAGCTAGTCCTGCGCACACAAAATAAATAAATTATAGCCTCTTCGAAACAAGTCCTCATGCACACAGAAATAACTAGTCCCAATTAATGTCCCGCATAACTAGTCGGGATTTCAAAATTTAAAATTTCCGTCGCCGGAACCGGTGGATGTCAGGGGGATTGGACATCGATTTTTTCCGTCGCTGGAACCGGTGGATGCCATGAACATCTACACATCATGTCATGGATGGTTGCGGATGGATATGACACTGGACAGGCTCGCCTTAAAGACGAGTCTGTCTGTTCAATAAGGCTCGCCATATCCAAACGCTCCCATCAGGGTTGGAATTTGATGAACAAAATGCCATCAGGGTTGGAATTTGATGAACAAAATGCCATCATGGACCATTTTGCCCGTCAAATACTGTCTACATTTTTTACTAACCGTCATAAAAAACAAAGCAACCTGTAAAACGTGTATATATATTATCAAAACTGTCATTTTTGACGAGTGGGATTTTTCCCAAATCCCTACCCTCGTCCCCATATGATCCCCACCTAGCTTTCAATCGTGATATAAACGATAGTGTACGAATTTCCTATGGCATGTGTGGTTTCATCACTTTAGCTCAGACAGGCTTGACAAACAATGATTCAGATTAGGTAGATGGGGGTATTAATTTTATCGTTGTGGACAAGAAGGTGGTATCAATGTTCAACACGATTTGGGAGACAAGTGCTTCGGTCTCTCGCTCTGTCGGCCTGGACTGCTTCACTCTGTGTATTTCGCTTTTGACTTAGTTGGAAGGATATTTGGGGATGGGAAATAAGAGAATTATTGTGCTCAATCACCTTCCGCGCGAATGGTTGTTATCTTGGAATTCGCTAGTTCACTAGTTCATGGCATCAGGAGTCTGGCATTCGGCAGTCTCGAGCTTGGGGGATGGCCAACCTTGTGGGCAAGAAATGGTCTGCACTCCACAACTAGAGTTTGGGTTCAAGGATCATAATCTTCATGGACGTTGCAAGCCTCTACCTTGGATCATAATCTTGTGGTCCTTCCTTTGGGTCATGTTGTGGTCCTTCCTTTGGGATGGGTAATCTTAGAAAACCTAGTTTATTTAAGTAAGAATTTGTATGGGTTACGAGTTAATAGGCTGGCGTGGAAAATGGATATAAGTTTTGTTTGTAAACCTAGTTTATTTAAGTAAGAATTTGTATGGGTTACGAGTTAATAGGCTGGCGTGGAAAATGGATATAAGTTTTGTTTGTTTCTGGTTATGCGTTGGGAGCCTCAGTTATAATGCAATTGTCTTCATGTCATTGAACCTCTTAATGTATGTTAATATTGCCTATAAGTTGAATTGGGTCACCCCACTTTCACTCCAAGGGGAGCTCACCTATTCCATTAACCATCTACTAAATTTTGGGTACATCCTTGTTTTTTCAATATGACATCCTTGTTTAAACTCATGCCAAGCAACTTTGAGTGTTGTCATCTTTGTATTAAACTGATGCCAAGCAACTACTTATAATTATTGTTCCTTTTCTCTCATGAGTGTTGTCATCTTTGTATTAGGGCTTCTCCACTATCAAGCTCTGAGCTTTAGGCCATTTCTCTACGATATAATGGGCTTCTCTAGCCAACACCCACAAGCATTTTTTATGGTATCAGGAAGCAACAAGCTCCAAAAATCAAGTCTTGGTATCAAAGGGATCCACTAAAGCTATCACAGAACATTATGTATGTAGGCCAATTAATCTATTTGGATGTTTTCTAAAGAAACATTGATTTGGGGAGTTTTTTTTGAAGGTGTATACCAACCTTGTGTATGAAAATAGTAGGGAAGATTTGGGAAATATCATTTAGGAATTGAAACAATAAGTGGCAAAAGATTGCAAGAGTTTATAAAGTCTATATGTATCAATTTTGTAATTTCTATTCAGGAAGGTTGCTCGGCCTGGCCACAGTGCTTCCCCCCATTTTATAGTAATACAAATACTCGTTCTTGTGAAAAAAAGAAAAAGAAAAAAGGATGCTTCATTCTCCCTACCTTCTTCATCAACGGTAACTTGATATTGTGTTTCAGTTGGTTTGCATAACCCTTATCCATGATTTATATTTGTAGGATTGATTTCTAGATTGTATTCTTGGATACATCCAGTTTTGAATTGTTTCAGAACTTCGACTGTGGAATATTCTTTCTTTTTAGTTTTTAGATAGTTTATCTCAACACTTTATAATCCCATGCTCATGAAAGAGATTGTAATTCCACTCCTTTCTTCATCCTTCTAAGTGAGCGTGAAATAAAGGGAGTAATTGGATGAAAAGGCCTAGATGTAGAGGTCTATAATAAAATTTGTATTGCTTAAGACTAGGGTGTTAAGAATGGATACTTTTATATTTTCAAATCCCACTTTCTCAATATCATTCCACTTAAAAACTGCATCATTTTTAATCATCTTTTGCAAGGGCTTTGATAAATTTGGTGAAGTAAAAAAATGAATTACCTTAAAAAGTTAATCTTTGCAAAAAAATTATTGCATGTCCTTATTGTTGTGTGGCCATGTGATCTACGTTATACCCTTTGTTATTTCTGGATCAACTAATATTCCATGTTATGAAATGATATTACCAAGTAAATTTCTTGTAAAATAACCAAAAATACTCTCTTTGGGGTTCAATGAGATTCCTTGCATTTTGCAGCTACCAAATATTTGCTTCAAGTGTTGGAGGTGATCATAGTACGTCTCTATATTAACTCTAATATCACCCATATAAATAAATTTTGAAATTTCATTTGCACTAGACAAATATTGTAAATCCAAAAATTCATTTTCTTTTGAGAAGGCTCCTTGAATATTAACCCTAGAATTTTCGTCCTTTTTTAGTGCTATAAATTAATGGGTAAAACAACAATTGAATAATCAGAATAGTTCACTTCTAGTAGCTCCAAAATTCATAGCAATTCAAAGAGAAAAAATACCAATCATCCCAATGAGCTTCCATCCCTCTAGAGCAACTTCACATGCATCAACCAGATCTAAAAACTCCTCGTATACAATAGATATAACTTCAAACAAAACAATAATTGATGGTGGTTATACTATTATCTTCAATCTTGATGTTATCCCCCTTAACAATTTTCTGTTAAGTGTGTCTAACAAGACAACTAAGAGTTGGAAATAACCATAACAAGAAGATAAAATGTTGAAATCAAATATGTAATATACAGAATATGTAAATAGATGGAATTCTCATATATATATGCTAAATGAATGAAATGCATACATGCAATAGTCTCCTCTCAATGATGGGAAAAAATCCAACCACCCAAGATTCCCTAGCTAGGGTTAGTCAACAAACCCAAACCCCAGCTCCTCCAAGTGGAAGAATCCCTCCAACGTTATCTCCAATATAAGATGTTCTCCTCCTCTTATTCTCCAAATATATCCAAGGGTTTCCAAACCCTAGTCTCTAGTATCCAAGGGAGGGAACCCTAACCCTAGAATCCAAGATGGTCAAAGAGACCAAGAAACCTTGGCACCCAATAGAGAGACATCAAAAGTGAAAAGAAGAATATCAAGATCAAAGAGAAATCATCCACCTCCTCCTCATATGCTCCATGAGGGTTTCCTCGTGATCCCTAGTGCACCTCTAAGATAGCACACCAAAGAAGAAATATAGATGAATGTGTGATGTGATATTTGGAAAGACTCTCTCCTTCCTCTATTTGTATGAGAGGTAAGGAAAACCAATAATATAACAACATTGGGATAATCCTTACAAGCAAGCCTACTAAACATAAGTACGCCACACACAATTGAAACACTCCATTCCTAGAGTACAAGTGTCAAGCCACAATGATAATTTCGTGCACAATGATGACTCAAGTTGATGTAGCTATGAAAGGAAAGTCCACACCACTCCATATTAAGCCTCCATGAAATCCTTCCATGCTCCAAAGAAAAGTACTCTATTGCAGTATCTACCCCTTGCAAGAACACTATCAAATCTCTAGGCATCCCTAAGCCATCTCCAATCCTCCAAACAGGAAACCAAGCTACCACATTCCATCTACAGATTGTATCCCTCATCCATAATCACAACTTGCCTCATATCATGCAGTGACTTCTCCCACTAGGTAAATCCCCCATGTGGCCATCATGTGGGGAATCCACCGTCCAGGAAAGATATCTTCAATGCCCTATGGAAGAAATTTGATCCAATGATCATCTGAAGTTTGGCATCCATTGAGAAAGTTATCACAAGTGTGCATATCCATCACATACCATCTCTCATGTTGCAATCCATCTTGGACCATCTAGGGTCTGAATATACACCATGTACCTCAAATCTCATGAAGCACCCCAAACATGGTGTAAACACTTTCAGAGTAACCTGAAATCCTAACACTCTATCTTTATGAGGAAATGTTTTACACCAACACTTGTATACTCCCTCCGCAACTCCACCCAATATTCTATCTATAAATTAATACTAGATGTGGTCCTAGAATCAACCACTATCATTTGCAACAAAGTTGTCGACCATGACATCAAAAAATATTTATCATATCATGTATAATGACCACTTGTGAATATATAGGAATGTATCCTGGATCAACATTCAATTGCCACCCTCCATCATCCTCAACATCACAAGTCAACATTAATGGGTGCCACATCATAAGTTGACTAATGATAGCTACAAAGATAATCATATATGCATGCAAGATCAAATCAATCCTAGGATGCAAATATTGTTGTATAGTCATCAAATTATGCAAGGTCAACATCAACCTTTCATCATGAGAATCCCTCTCATGCACCTCAAATCCTCTTGCAACTAAACTATCCTAAATTAAGCCAGATCCCTCATCTTGAGAGAATATTGAAGTAAGAGAAACATCCAAGAAAATCCCTCTATCTACAAGAATCCGGAATCCCTGGTTCAGTACTCTATACTTCTCCTATTAGTTGCAGCTCTAGAATCAATCTCGACAATATCCTCCATCAACGCATCACACTTATTCTCCTTTGTACATCTAGGAGTCTCGTGGATGGAAGAAAGCAATGTTATATATATATTGGCCAGTAAACTACCCCTACATGATCCAAATCCATTGGATCATCAATCTTCACATTCTCCTTGATAATGGGAGGATAATCCTACATACTGATAGATCCCATAATCAGGGTGCAAGGACTGGAACCTAGCTCTATATGTGCCTAATGAGAAATCGAAGGCTCTACCAACATCTTGTTGTAATGCGTGAGTGCTTCTAGATCAAAAAATAACTTGTAAAGGATACCCTCTCTCACTCCTCTAGCCAAATTCCTTTGACTTGCTAAACTACAATCGTTGATGGTGCATTGTTGTACCTCAAAATATACTCCCCAATGTATATCTATCATACAAGAAATTGAAAGGAGGTTTTTCGTCACTGACTCAAAACAAATAAAATATCACTAATATCAAGAACATCACTTGAGGCAATTTGGAATGAAATGGATCCAACTCCTCTCATAGGGTATGTGGAATCATCACCAAGCTCTATGGTCATATCACCCTCTTGCACTTGGATCCTGCCAAATATTGACCTGTCAACTGTCATATGTCTTGAAGATCGACTATCCACATGCCAACCAATACTAGACACAATGTTAGTAGCTAAACAAGAAGCCATGGAAAAGGTAGTCTCAAACTAAGAGGTCATCTCCTATGCTCCTACTACAACCTTAAATGAAACCTGCTTCATTCCCTCTACCTTCTCATTAACAGGCATTGTCTTGCACAATGTCTCATCTCATGACATCAAAATCACATGACCTTACTAAGGTCCTTCCTTGTATCTATCACATCCTTCTTCTTGAAGCTTTTTATTTCCACCCTTCTTCATCTTTTTGACGGACCGATAACATTTACTCCCCCAAGTTATTTTGAACATTACTATAATTTAATTTCTTCCTCCACAAGAGAAACCCAAAGATTTAGGAAATCCCATAGTTTCTCTCAACCAAAAATGCCATGAACAGAAAGTGTCTAGGAAGGAGTGAGCCTTTTAAAGGAAATAGGTATTCACAAATGAATTTTACATTTAATAAAAGGAAGGGGGATTTGAAATATAACGGTTAAAATGGATCGATTCTTATAATCATGTGTCAAGGGAATTTATGAAATAAGAACAAAATGTAAACAGTAAAAGTAATTAGTTAAATTTGTGGTTGTGTAATAACCAAAAGTTATGATGTAAAAGCAAAGGGTCGTTACTTTTGGTAATGAAACCCTTCATCTTCTATTTTAATTGGACTTTGGACATTGGCTTGGGGAGGAGGAAAAAATTGAGAATAAAGGTGCTCGTGACAGATGAGGTACCCTTTACGGTAATACAGGAGAGTGAACTTGGCCAGGTGGTTGTATGTGGGTTGGTGGGAGCCCAGTGTAATTTCTCAGTTGTGATCAAGGCATATTATAGTGGTATGGTTGCAAGCAAGGAAAATTCCCGCAGTGACCTCTCTGTAATCCAAGCCAAGTGTTACCAAAGATAAGTCCTTCCACTTCTACTATATCTTAAAAGAATAAATACAATATTATTTCCTAGTTTTGTCTGTATTGAATAATACATATTCATATTTATTTCTTTGAATAATACATATTCATATTGAGATGCATTTATATTCATATTAAGATTAAAATAGACTAATAATGTACATGATTCATTTTATGATATACGGAATTTATATGAAATCTTAGATTAGGGAATAAGACCCTCACATAGGAAGTATCTCCTAATCATCTACCTTAGTTATAATGGTGACCCAATAAGCCTCCAATTCATTGACCTTGGTAAATTAGTTCACCACAATAGCTTCCTTGCTCATGTAAACACTTGAAATATGATTTCGCAAGAGTATCTATCAAGAGGCACAATAATTAAGAAATAACTTAACAAAAGCATCAAATATGATCTTACCTACCATCTTATAAACAATGTGTGAGATGAAGTGATCCTTCATGGAATCAAGAATGATTAATTTTCACTTTGGATTCCTTCTTTCGATGAGTGGCCAAATCCATGGGATCAATAGGTTTTAGAATGTTCTTTTCAACAAGCTCTAAAACATCAACCTCCTTCATAAGGATCTAAATCTTGAGCTTCCATGGAACAAAATTTGAATCTCCATCCAAACTATCACACAATCTTAGACCAAGAGTAATCTTACACATCTTGAAAAAAAATTGAGTGAAAAAATCATAAGTATATGAAGTAGACAAAATAACCATTCCAAGGGTGCAGGTGCTTATCTTAAGCAACTTAGGGTTTCATACCCACTGACCTTAACTAGGTTAGGTACCTATCCTAGGTAATTAGTAGCTGAAATACAACTCCATCTTACTAAAAGTGATCACAACTACAACTGCTCGGATACCATGTTGAAATTTCATTTGCACCAGGAAATTAATGCAGATATCAAAGTTCATGTTCTTCTAAGAAGGTTCCTCGAATCTTAAACCTAGAATTCTCAGCCTTTAGGACTGCTATAAATTAATTTGTAATATTGCAATGGAACAATCATAATAATTCACTTCCAGTAGCCCCAAAATTAACAAAAATTCAAAGAGAAGATATATCAATCATCCCAATAAGATTCCATCCCTTTGGGGAAACTTCACGTGCATAAACCATATATGAAAACTCTTTTGATACAACATATGTAACATAAAACACAAAAACAATAGATGGTTATGCTATTATCTTCAATCTTAGTGGTAAGCCCCATAACAATTTTCTCTTATGTATGTAAAATTAGCAAGACAATTAAGATCTATAAATAATCATCACAAGAAGATAAATGATGAAATCAAATATGCAATACAAAAAATATGTGGACAATTTAAATCTTATATATATATATATATATATGCTCAATGAATGAAGTACATATATACCATAGCCTCCTCTCAAAGATAGGATAAAATCCAGCTGCCCAAGATGCTCAATGAATGAAGTACATATATACCATAGCCTCCTCTCAAAGATAGGATAAGTCGCCCAAGATTCCCTAGATAGGTTTATTCAATGAACCCTAGCTCCTCCAAGTGCAAGAATCCCTCCAACACTATCTCAAAGGAAAAATTCCTTCTCCTCTTATTTCACAAATACATCCAAGGGTTTCCAAACCATAATCTCTAGCCTCCAAGGGATGAAAACCTAACCATAGAATCCACGATTCTTCAAGATACCAAGAAACCTAGCACCCAAGAGAGAGAGATCAAATCTAAAAATCATAACCTCAATAGAGAGAAATCATCCACCTCCTCCTCATATGCTCCACTAGGTTTCCTCATGAACCCTAGCACATCACTAAGAGAGTACTTCAAAGAAGAGATACATATGAATGTGTCATGTGTTGTGATATTTAGAAAGGCTATCTCCTTCCTCTATTTGTATGAGAGGAAAGGGAGGCCAATAATATAGCATAGGTCAGCCTAAGCCTTACAAGAAAACCTACTAAACATAAGTAAGCCGCACACAAGTGAATCACTCCACTCCTAATGTATAAGTGTCAATATCCAATGATGATTTCATGCATAATGGAGATTCAAGGTGATGTAGCTATGCAAGGCAAGTCCACACCACTCCATCTCAAGCCTCGACAAAATCCATCCATCCTCAAAAGCCAAGTACTCCTCTAGGGAATCTACTCCTTGCAAGAACATGGGCAAATCCCCAAGCATCCCCGAGCCATATCCAATCATCCAAACATAAATCCAAGCCTTCACATGCCATGTAGGGCTTGTATCCCTCCTCTATAATGCACAAATATTTCCATATCTTGTAGGGAATTCTACCACCTGGTGAATCCTCCATGTGGTCATTGTGCAGGGCATCCACCATCTACGCAATAGATCTCCAATTATTTTGGGAATAACACTAAGCCAGTGATCATCTGAGGTCTAGTATCCACTGAGAAGGATATCAAAAATGTGAATATCCATCACATACCATCTATAATGCTACAATCCATTTCATATCATCTAGGGGATGAGAATACACCATGTACCCCAAATCTCATGAAGCACCTCAAACATGATGTAAACACTTTTGGAATAACCCAAAATCCTAACACTACTTTATGATGAAAGTGTTCACACCAACACATGTTGACACCCTTTGCAACTCCACCAAATATGCTATATGTAAATCAATACTAGCTACAGTCCTAGAATCAACCACTTTCATTTGCAACAAAATTGTCAATCATGCCATCACAATATTTCAATAATATAATAAATAATGACCCCCTGTGAATATATAGGAATGTCTCCCTAGAACAACATTCAACTGCTACCCTCCATCATCCTCAACATGATTCAACATCAATGGCTATCACATCATAAGATGACCATGACAACTTGCAAATATAATCATATTTCCATGCAAGATAAAATTGATCCTAGGATGCAAAGCTCATGGTATATTCATCGAACTATGTAAGGTCACCATCAACCTGTCATCATGAGAATCCCTCTCATACACTTCAAATCCTCTACTAAATTGAGTTATCATGAACTACGCCAACTTCATCATATCAAGAAAATATTGAAGTAAGGGTATCATCATAAGAAATTCCTTTGTCTTTGAGAATCCAAAATCCTTGGGTATGTATTATACAATACTCCCATTAGTTGAAAATATAGAATCCATCTTGACAACATCCTCCACCAAAGCATCACACCTCTTCTCCTCTAACAATTGGAATCCTCATGGATGGAAGAAACCAATTATAGATATACCTTGATTCGTACGTTGGAAGGAACCCAATGGGTCACTTCACCTTGGCATCCATAATAACACATACAATCCATATAAAGAATAAATATTGCTTATTTATATATTCATAATATTACATTACATAAATTCTCGATATACATTTGGTGTATATATAATACACAAAGATGATAAGTCACGTCCCTCAGGAAAATGGTGTGATTATTAAATTAATATTATATAGGATATTGACCTACATAAGTACTTATTACAATATATAATTGATGATACATCATAACAATAGTAATATATGTTAGGTATATTACATACGCTCACTCCTACATGCTCTCGAATGACTAGATCATCATTCTCTACATTCTCCCTAATCACGGGAGTATAACCCTACACACTAGAAGATCTCAAAATCAGAGTGCAAGGATCAAAACCTAGATATGGATGTTCCTTCTAAGAAATAGAAGGCCCTACCAACCTCTTGTTGCAATGTGTGAGTGCTTCTAGATAAACAAGTAACATATAAAGGCCACCCTCTCTCACACATATAGACAAATTTCTCATACTTTCTAGACTACGTTAACTGATGGTGCACCATTGTCCCTCAAAAGTAACTATCCAATGTATCATTGTCATACAAGAAATTGAAAGTAGGTTTTTTATCGAAGTCAAAACAAATAAAATATCACCCAGCTCAATAGAATCACCCAAGGGAATTTGGAATGAACTAGAGCCAACACTTCTCATAGGCTATGTGACATCATCACCAAGCTCTGTAGTCATATCTCTATGTTGATCCTGAACCTTGTTAGTGACTTGTCAGATGTCATATATCTCAAATTTCCACTACACACATACTAACCAACACTAGACACAATGTTGGGAGATAAACAAGAAGTCACAGAAAAGGTAGTCTCAAACTGAGAGGTCAACATTCTCATGTCGTTTCCCTTTTTCCTCAATGGAAACTGTCTTGCATAATGTCTCATCTTTTGACATTGAAATAACATGAACTTATTGAGTTTTTTTTTCCATGCATTTGTCCCGTCCTTCTTCTTGAATCATTTCTTTCCACCCTTCTTCATCTTTCCAATGAGACTAATAGCACCTAATTCCCCATGTTTTTTTTAACATGATTACAATGTGGTTTCTTTCTCCACAAGAGGAACCCAAATCTTTTGAAAATGAAGTAGTTTCTCTAGAGAAAAAATACCTTGAATAGATGTGTCCATGAAGGATTAAGCTTTTTAAGGGAAATAGATAGTATCTCATGATCCTCGACCTTGGTTCCAATGGTGACCAATTGATCAATCAACTCATTGATCTTGGTCAAGTAGTTCACTATCGTATTTTTCTTCCTCATGTGAACGACTAGAAGCTATTTTCACAAGAGCATTTTGCAATAGGCACACAAATCCTGAAATAACTTAACCAAAGCATTAAACATGCTCGTAATCGATGTTTTACCAACAATGTGTGAGATGATGTGATCCTTCATGGAATCAAGAATGATATTGTTCACTTTGGATTCCTTCTTTCAGCGAGTGGTTAATAGTGCTTGATCAGTGTGTTCTTTTTAGCATGTTCCCAAATATTAGACTCCTTCATAAGGATTTAAATACTGAGCTTCCATCAAATGAAATTTGGAGCTCCATCCAACCTATCACACTCTCTTAGACTGAGAGTAATTAACCTTAAACATCCTTAAAAGTCTCAAGTGAAAAACTTAATTGTATATCAAGTAGAAAAAATAACCCTTCCAAGGGTGGAGGTGCTTAATTGAAGCAACCAAGGGTTTCACACCCAATGAACTTAATTAGTTCAGGTACCTATCCTAGGTAATCACTAGCTAAAAATACAACTCCCTCTTATTCAAGAGAGATCTCAACTACAAATGATATGATACCGTGTTGAAATTTTGGTTTTCCTTGGACAATTAATTCAAATCTCAAAATTCAATTTATTTCGAGAAGATTCCTCGGATCTGTAATGTTCCCAATCATAAATTAGGAATATTAACTCCAAGGTTCCAACTTTAATTATGTTGATTTTCAACTTTTTCCCAAACAATGGCTTATGAAGGCTTGTGAGGTGTTCTCGTTCAACAACAGTGGAGTGTATGTGTATTTATGATGTCCATTAAAGGTGTGCAGCTCATAAATTTGTTTAGATTCCACTGATATGTGTCCCAAATTAGAGCTGATATAAAATTGGAAGCTGGTGAAGAAACTAGGAACATTAGTTCAATTTTGGCCACACTGAACACGGGGTTTCCAACTCTTCCCAAACACTACTAGAGAAACTCGAATTATCCCAATATAAATTTAATGGAATCAAATAAAACTATCTGGACCATTGATAGACTCCAGATAACTTCCAAAGAAGTATGAAAGACACCCTCTCAAGACTAGTGAGAAACTAGCTCGATTTCCCCCACATTGGAATTCTAGTAATTCAACTTGACCCAAACACTTCCTAATCAGCCCAAGTATTCACAGACATATCCAATATAACCATGACACTCCCAAATCAACACAAATAACTTAATAACAGACTTCAGGGAGTTGATATGAAAATTTAATACACATTGTCTTAAGATTGCTTAACCATACTAGCATATTTGCACATAAATCACCCATAAACTTGAACATTGAACACCATATGATCAAAATATATGTAAATATTTATTATGAATGTGTGGATACAGTAAATATACTTATTATAACAATATATGGCTCTTAAAGAAGCCAGAAATCCAGAGATAGAAAAGTAGTGGTGCGCCCCTCCACCAAAAGAGATGTCGAATATAGTAGATTTAGTAAAATGATAATATCTCGGGCATACGGAAATATTTTTGAGTGTAACAAAAAATGTTTCCAACTATAAATGATGCTCTGAATTCAATGGAATAGGTCTCACGTCCCAAAAATTCTTATAAGTATCTAAACCAAAACCACCATTTCTGCCCACCAACATTGGTCCAAGCTCTAAATCAATAGAAAGAAATTCCAAATGATAGGAATTTGACCTCACTACTATAGATGAACATATATCCTACAATAAATCTATGTAGATAAATCTGAAAGTGATTTCTCCCCTGAATACTCAGCTGCAATGAATCACATTGAAGAGATCTGGATGAACTCCTCCTCTCTACTATCTAGGGTGGAATATTTCAGCACCGAAACTAGTTCAAAAATGTAAGGGGAACTTCTCCCAAGATTGAGAATCTCAATGGATCTCCAATACCAAAATCTAAATGACCAAAATCCCTTTCACTTGTGTCTTCATCCCTTTTATAAATCTTCATGGAAAATTCCCCCCTCATTCTAGAATTCTCTCACGAATATTAATAAATGTTATTTTTATGAGAGAATGACACATTGGAACTCATTTAATTCCTCTCTAATGTTATTTGGACAAATAATAACTCCAACTACCTTGGAAATTCGAATTTGGGAGGCTTAGCTTGATTTTGGGGAAGTTACATTAGCATCTGGGCCCACCCTTCTCCTCTAGCGCCCTCCTTGGATAAATTTAGGACCTGCAACATGTCATAGGTTGTCATAAGTTGTCATAAGTTGTCATGGGACATTATTCTTGTCATAAGTTTTCATAGATGTCATAGGTTGTTATAGATTTGTTATTTTTAGCCCGAGGAGTTACAACCCATGAGATTCCTCCATGACAGGATTCCTTCCACCTTGGATGGGAGTTACACCACACATTTAGACTCATTCCACCACTAATGCGCCCTCCTTGTCCAAATTATCTCAAAATATTAATAAAATTGATTTTTCGTAGAGAATGCTTCCTTGCTCCATAAATATTTCCCTTGGACCTTGGTTTTCCATAGTGCCTTATGACCCCAATTCACTACTTTACTATTCTTCTTTAATTTCTCCAAATGAATTTAGACCATTGAATTCCCTAGTAATGGAGTGGTCCATAGTAAAAAATGTGGGGACATTACAGTCCTCCCCACCCAAGGTTGCTTGTCCTCAAGCAATTTAAACCTGTGAGAGGTAATACTTCTTCTTCTTCCCCAACTTACACTCATTGATTTTTCTTCCTCCTTCCTTAGTGATGAATTTTCATAAGGCTGCAATTTCAAGTGGACCAAGTCATCAATTCTACATCCCACAATCTAAACTGTACTAAGGTTGAAAATGCTGTCATGGCTCCATCCCAATCGAAAGGAGGTGAAGTACACTCTGCTCAATGTACTGACATAGGAAAACTCCCAACCAATGCCAATAAGAAGAGTGACTCTATACTACAACCACTCAATCAACTCACCAACAAATAGTCTACTAAGAATCTCATCATATGAAAGCCAAAATTGAATCTCAACCCTGGGTCTACTGCTAAAAACATGCCCTGCACTATAACTCTAAGATCCCCAACTAATATCCAAAAGGAAACCACCCTATTGTTGTTGGGAAACTCTGATCATAATCATCCCCTCTAGAGATAGATCCATCTCCCCAACTGTCCTGCCAACAACCCAGCTGAAACAACTGAGTCCCAAAATGATCCCAGGGTCATAAATGAACCTGGGAAATGTAGAGTTTCTAAGACACCTGAACACAACAATACTAGGATCCCACTGACTGTGCTGCACTCCTCCAAACATCATCACTGCCACCTGTAGCAGTTTGTCACTCCAAGGAATTATAGGATTCCATAGCTGGAGCATTCCTTCAATATAGAACAATACATCAATGTGAAGGATTCCAGGATCCCATGATCTAATGTGTATCATCCCATACATCGGAAATACATAGAGAGGTATGTCATCATCAAACATAATACAATCATTCAATGAAATACCAAAGAGATTCTACAACAAAGAATCCACCAAGTGTTTGTCCATCCAAGCAAAGAGATCATCATGTGCCCCATACACACAAGCATCAAGTATCATATCAAATCTACTCCACTGACATAGGTGAGGATCCCATGTCCTATATTGTTGCTCCAAAAGAATGTAAGATGTGTTAAAATAATCAGCCATGTGTTCTTTCATCCAAGAAGTGAATGAAGAACCTCCACCAAAATCTGAACCAAGTAAGGAGCAGATTTATAAAGATGGTATTATTCCTTGTGTAACTTTGGAGATTTGCAAATAGTCTTTCGAGGTTTTGCCTATGGCATGTAATTCAGTGCCCTGGGATATCTGGAAAATTCTCTTTCGAGGTTTTTCTCTAGGAGGACATATAATTTGGTGCCCTGGGAGATCTGCAGATAGTCTTTCGAGGTTTTGCCTATGGCATGTAATTCGGTGCCCTGGGATATCTGGCAGATGCTCTTTCGAGGTTTTTTCCTATGGCATATAATTCGGTTCCCTGGGAGATCTGATAGGTTGGGCTGTGTGCCGTAATCAGTCCTGGGATGCTCTTGCGAGGTTTTGCCATGACCACATGTAATTTGCTCCTGGGAGATCTGGACAGGATGAAAAAGGCCTCAGATGCTTCAGCCAGGTTTTGTGGTGAGATCACATGTAATGTGCTCCTGGGAGATCCGACAGGTAGATCCGTGTGCTCGTAACAGTCTGGGATGCTTCAGCCAGGTTTTGTGATGGGTCACATGTAATGTGCTCCTGGGAGATCCTACAGGTAGAGCTGGGTGCTCGTAATAGCCTGGGATGTTGCAGCTAGGTTTTGTGACGCACGTAATAAGTCCTGAGGATTCCACAGTATGGCCAGTGATGATGAAGACCTGCAGGTGGTGGGCCTACATCCAGTATGAAAAAGGACTGGCTCTGTATAACTTCCTATGGCGAGTAGATTCAGAGATTGATTGAGATAGCAGCAACAGTGACGATGATCCAGAGAAGATGACTTGTGCTAGAAGACCTGTGCTGAGAAATACCTTCCTAGTTAAGAGGGAGTGTTGATGTATATGTAACTTCTGAATGTATTTCATATATGTATGTTGTATGTACTCCTATAGAGATGGTATTATTCCTCTATACGGAAGTGTCGTCATTTATATTGTAAATGTCGTAACTTATACTTGATGGGTTATTAGACCACCTTGTTGGGGTGGGCCCTGTATAAGTCATGTGGGTCAAAGGGTTATTAGACCACCCTATTGGGGGTCGGCCCAGTCAGCATTATGTTATGTGGTTAAGTTTGAGCCTACATGATTCCAGGATCCCATGATCTAATGTGTATCATCCCATACATCGGAAATACATAGAGAGGTATGTCATCATCAAACATAATACAATCATTCAATGAAATACCAAAGAGATTCTACAACAAAGAATCCACCAAGTGTTTGTCCATCCAAGCAAAGAGATCATCATGTGCCCCATACACACAAGCATCAAGTATCATATCAAATCTGATCCACTGACATAGGTGAGGATCCCATCTCCTATAATGTTGCTCCAAAAGAATGTAAGATGTGTCAAAATAATCAGCCATGTGTTCTTTCATCCAAGAAGTGAATGAAGAACCTCCACCAAAATATGAACCAAGTAAGGAGCAAAGACAACGAGACTTCAAGTGGCTCAAAGAAGTCTCATCAATACATCCATGAATGTGAGAGTCATCAAATGAGAGCAATGGATGCTGCACCAAGGAGGTGTGGGGAGGTGTGTAGTAATTCTACCATGTGGACTTTCACCCAAACAATGGATGAAGGAACTCTCCCATCAAGTAAGGAGCAAAGAGAACAATGAGCCTTCAAGGGGCTGAAAGGAGTACCATATTTCCATCCATGAAGATGTGTATCGTCATAAGGTAACAAAGGATGATGCTGCAAATGTAAAGAATAAGGTGATCTAGTCATGTCATCATCAAAAGGAGAGATAGGAGTTTCATACTCCTCATGTGGCACCATCAGAAAGAAACCTTTCACCCATACTTCATTAGGATGAATGTTGCAAAATGTGGAAGTGTAGGATGTAGAAGAATGAACCAACTCACCCAGATGATTGGAAAGTGCAAAAGTTTCATCATCTAAAGGCTTCATAGGGGTAGGATTATGCACCTCCCTCAAAAGTGCAAAACTTTCCTCATAGTTTGTTTCCAAGGTAGTGGAATCATGCACTTCTTCAAGAAGTGTGTAACCATCATCAAGAGGAAACTCAAGTTCCTTTTCCACCACAACAAGTGTTTGGATCTCATCAAGCTCATCTTCAAACACATAAACTCATGCAAATTTCCATGTTTCTCATGATCCATCATGTCATGAGAATCCTCCAAGCAATCTACCATATGACAATTTGAAACATAGGAGGAAGAACAAGTATCTTGCAACCTCTCAAGAATTTGCTCATTTTGAATTTTGATCTTATGAATATCCTCATTATTCTTCAAGTATGCCTCATGTAACCATTAATTAAGCTCAACCAATTTTTTTCTATCAAAAATCAAACACATGAAATTACCTTCGATGTTGCACATTGCTCTTTGAATCTTATCTGTGTCTTCAAGGAAGGATGGCTCCTCCAATGAAGAAAATCTCCAACGAGAATTTGACACTAATTCTTGAGTGTCATGGAGTATTCTAAGGGCCTCATAGATCTTCCTTTCACTCATATTCAAATACCCTTCAATGAAGGATGGTTCATGAGAGCGACCCTCCTCTTCTTCTTTTTTCTTGGGATCAACTTCACATGGAAGTTCAAGTGGTGACTGGAAAGTTGATCTTGGTTCATATTTTTCTGCTACAAGGTATTCTTCTTTGTTCTCCATTGAGTCGGGACTTGCAGCAAACTCATCAAGGTTGATCTATGTGTCACCAATATAGAGATGAGAGCATCCATAAGTATATTCTCTTCCAAAGCTTGGGCACTCATCATTAAGTACCTCATCATGACACCCATCAGTAAGTGTCTCCGGATGATCCTCTTCAATGATTAAGGGTGGATTTGAGATGGTCATCCTTGTCCTCCTTTCTTCTCCTTTGCTCTGATCGGTACCGTGTTTGCACTCCTTTAAGAAAGCTCATGCATCTTGCCCCTTAGTTTCCTTAGGATCAAGATCTTTGGAGACTCTTTTTTAAGAAGATCCAAAAATTATCATCAAGTAGGAAACACATGCACCCAATGAAGCTTTAGATATTTTGCTGCTCTTTTCACAAGTAGGATGATCTTTGACTATGGAGCATGCATCTTCTCCATACATATGGCTATAAGAATTGTTAAGTTTAGCCTAATTTGACTAGCAAGATCATTGAAAGAAACACAATCACAAGATAGACAAAGATTTACCCTGGGAAACCCTCATGGGGTAGAAAACCCAGCAAAGCTTTCCTCAATATAGATAATCAACCAAATACAAGATGTAGTCCAAGACTAGAGCTCCTTCTCCTCCTATGCAGACCTCTCTCTCACTTGTGCGCTACTCCCAAGTGGATGAATGAATGAGATAAGTGAGGAACAACCTCCTCTACTTATACGTGTTTCCCGACTGACCTGTTTACCCTAATGGGGCCGACCTCTCCCAAGAGAGTCTAATAAACCCCAAATAATAAACCCAGGGCCGACCTCACATGGGAGATCTAATAGCCCTAGTTACCACACTCTCTCGGAGGAATAAAAATCTCCGGATATACAATAGGGTCACCATGGAGGAATGTACCATCTCCGGAATAATAAAATACAAATATAATATTCTTTGAAGTTACAATATTTCAACACTCCCCCTTAACGAGAAGGATATTATAACAACATCTGCAGGAGCAAGGAGTCATCAACTACATGGTATATGATACATCTATAAATCATTGGAAGATTTCTTTATACATCATCAGTAACTCAAACAGTTACTGGAACATCTTCAAGATCTTCAATACTGGAACATCAACATCTTCAGTACTGAGTCTTCATCTTCTGCAGTACCCGAACATCTACAGAATCATCATCTAGATCTCTCAGTCTACAGTATCTGGATCATCTCGATCTACATCATCTGGATCATCTCGATCTACAACATCTAGATCATCTTGATCTACAGCATCTAGATCATCTCGATCTACAGCATCCTCATCACATGATCACTAGCATCATCATCATATGATCATCGGCATCGTCATCACATGATCATCAACATCGTCATCACACGATCATCAACATTGTCATAGCAGCATAATCTGCAATACACATGATCCAATTTCAGGATGATCAATCCTTATCAATTTTACACAAGTCTCATATCTATGGACGATGCAATCCAGATCTACTTCCAAGATGATCAATCCTTATCATTTTAGGACATGAGTCCAAGGACGATGCAATCCTATCACGTACATTTTGAACCAAATGTCCAAGGACGATGTTGTCCTATCATCAATTCTCGGAGACAGATGTCTACGGATCAATTATGGGACCGAAGTCCGGGGATGATACAATCCCCTCATTCTTGGAGACATCTGTCTATGGATCAATTCTGGGACCGTCGTCCGGGGATGATACAATCCCCACATTCTTGGAGACATCTGTCTATGGATCAATTCTGGGACCATCGTCCGAGGATGATACAATCCCCACATTCTCAGAGACATCTGTCTACGGATCAATTCTGGGACCAAAGTCCGGGGATGATGCAATCCCCACATTCTCGGAGACATCTGTCTACGGATCAATTCTGGGACCGAAGTCCGGGGATGATTCAATCCCCACATTCTCGGATACATCTGTCTACGGATCAATTCTGGGGCTGAAGTCCATGGATGATGCAATCCCTCTTCTTTCTTGGAGACATATGTCTACGGATCCTTTTAGAAAATGTGTTCAAGGATGATGCAATCCACTCATCAACTTTAGACCCTATCTAAGGACCATTCACCAACCTCACTGTTGGAATCACCAATATAGGTATCCACATCATTGGCCTCACTGTCGATGCAGGAAATCTCATCATAAGTGACCACATCACTCCCCCTTTCGAGGAGGGTCCTTCTGAACTACACCAAGCTTATCTCGGAAATACTCAAATTTTACTCGAGACAGAGGTTTGGTCAATATGTCAGCAACTTGTTCATCAGTGCTTACATACTCGAGCTTGATAGCTCCTTTCTGCACCATATCCCGTATATAGAAATATCGGATCTCTATGTGCTTTGACTTATCATGGAACACTGGATTTTCTGTCATCTTGATACAACTCTGGTTGTAACATAGGATCTCAGTGGGTTCCATCTCTAAGTCAAATAAACCAAATAATAACTTCCGAAGCCATATTGCTTCACAACTAGCAAATCAAGCAGTAATATATTCCGCTTCAATTGTACTGAGAGCCACACTGAACTGTTTCCTGCTAAACCACAAGATCATGGCAGATCCCAAGCAATAACATCCTCCCGATGTGCTCTTCCTGTCTGATACACTTCCTGCCCAATCAGCATCTGTGTAGCCATACAATCTGAAACCATGATCTCCAAGGTAACATAGACCAAAGTCTATCGTACCCTTTAGGTACCTCATCACATGCTTTGCAACTATGAGGTGAACTCGTCTAGGTTCCACTAGATACTGACTCAAGCTATTCACGGCAAAGCATATGTCTGGTCTAGTATTTGTTAAATACATCAATGACCCAATAATCTGTCTGTACAGAGTCATATCCACTAACTCTAATGAGTCATCTGCTAACAGTTTCAAGTTGGAATCCATGGGAGTGGCCATGGCCTTACATTCCAACATATCAAATCTTTTCAGGATTTCCACAGCATACTTTCCCTGGTTGAGAAAGATTCCCTTTGGGCCTTGCTATACTTCTAGACCTAAGAAGTAGTGCATCAATCCGAGATCTTTCATCTCAAACTCTAAAGAGAGTTTCTTTTTGCATTCGATAATCTGTTTCTCATTTCCTGTCAGAAATAGATCATCCACATATAGCAGCAATATGACAAGTTCTTCATCCATAACCTTGAGATAAAGATTAGGATCAGCTTTACTTTTGGTAAATCCTAAGCTTGTCAAGAAACTATCAATTCTTCCATACCAAGCTCTGGGAGCTTGCTTCAACCCATACAAAGCCTTCTTTAATTTGCACACATGGGTTTTTCCATCTTCCACCTCAAATCCTTGAGGTTGTTCTATATACACTTCCTCCTCAATTACACCATTCAGGAAGGTTGTCTTTACATCCATCTGGTGTAATTTCCACTTCATCATGGATGCAAGTGCCATGATAATTTTAACGGAAGTGTACCTTGCAACTGGTGCAAATGTTTCTTCATAGTCAATTCCCTCTTTCTGAGAGAACCCTTTGGCTACAAATCTTGCCTTATATTTTTCAATGCTTCCATCTGTGGCATGCTTTATCTTGTATATCCATTTGGAGGATACCACACTCTTGTCCTTTGGCTTGGGAACTATATCCCAAACATCATTCTTCATTATTGACTAGTACTCCTCAGTCATTGCTTCTATCCACTCCTTCTTATGAACTGCTTCTTCATAACTAGTGGGTTCTTGATCTACAAGATCACACATCAGGGCCACATAGTTTGAGAATGTCTTTGGTTTCTTGCTCACCCTAGTGAAGCCTTCAGGAGCTCCATATTTTTCAACTCCTAGTATAATGTCTCTTGCCCATGTTGGCTTTCTCTTCCTTGAAATTTCTATGACAGGGGGTTCTTGTGGTTCCATCATGTCATGGTCTTCAGGAGTTGTCTCTTTAGGGGTGGGTGCAGCTTCTGTGATTCTGGAAGGTGCCTCTTCCTCATATACTTCTTCATGTTGGCACTTCCTAGATCTCTTGAGAGCTACCTCTTCATCAAATGTCACATCCCTACTTATTTCCATATGATGAAATCCTGGGATGTATATTCTGAATGCTTTGGATGCTTCACAATATCCAACAAATATTCCTTTCTTCCCAGAAGGATCTAGCTTGGTCCTCTTTTCTTTTGGAATGTGAATGTATACTGGGCATCCAAATATCTTGAGGTGACTTACCTCAGGCTTCTTCCCTATGAATACTTCTTCTGGGGTCTTTCAAGAGCACTATGAGATAGTCTATTTTGCACATAGACTGCTGTCCTGGCTACTTCAGCCCATAAATACATGGGTAGGTCTTGATCATGTATGATTGTCTTTACTGCCTCCATAATGGTTCTATTCTTTCTTTCCGCAACACCATTCTGTTGGGGATTGTAGGGAGTGGTTAGTTCCCTCTTGATTCTAGCTTCGTTACAAAAGACTTCAAAATATTTTGAAGTATATTCTCCACCATTATCTGTCCTGAGTATCTTAATCTTCTTTTCTGAGTGGTTTTCTATCAAGGCTTTGAATTCCTTGAACTTTCCAAAAACTTCATCTTTTCCCTTCAAGAAATAGATCCAAGTCTTCCTTGAGTAGTCATCAATGAATGAGAGGTAGTATTCATATCCACTCAAGGATGTGGATGGTATTGGTCCACATACATCTAAGTGAATCAATTCCAATGTACTCTTAGTCTTTGTATCACTATTTGGAAATGGGTTCTTGACATTCTTCCCTTTTGCACATCCTTTGCAAGTACCATCATGGTCAATCTTTAAGTCTAGTAGTCCTATGACTACCTTGCTCACATGAGGTAGTGCTTTATAGTTAATGTGATCAAGCCTTCTATGCCATAGCTCACTTGGGCTAGTGGCTTCATGAACAAGGGCAGCTTCTGGATGGCCCTTGAGTTTGTATAGACCTCCTTCCTCTTCACCAATAACAATTGCATTCTCAATTGATTTTCCTTTGGACCACATGAGTACTTTTCCATCTATGAATGCAACCCTATAGCCTTTCTTATCTAATGCTGAGATAGAAAGTAAATTCTTCTTTAAACCTGGTACATATAAAATTTCTTTCATCTTCAATGGGGTTCCAGAATCAAGCTTGTAGCTTGCTTCACCAATTCCCTTGATGGGATATTGATAGTCCTCTCCTAGAGATACCTTCTGTGGGGAGGTCTTTTCTTCAAGTCTTGAGAGAGTCTTCTTTTGACCTGTCATGTGCTTTGAAGCACCACTATCAATGAGCCATGTATCTTCTCCAGGTGATACTTCCCCAAAGAGAGCAGAGAATAGAACATACTCTTCTACATCTTCTTCTTCTACTTTAGCTATTTTCTTTCTAGGCTTTTCTTCCTCTTATTCTTCACTATCATTTTCTACAAGATGTGCATGATGTCTTTTGTGAATAGACTTCTTCTTATTCTTTTGTGAAGTACAATTTCTAGCAAAGTGTCCTAGTTTGAGACAATTGAAACATTGAACTGTGGAGAGATCTCTTTCTGAGTTTGCTCTTCCTCTCCTTCTAAAATTACTAGGAGGTTGAGACTCCTTGTGATCATTCTTCTTGAAGTTGAAGTGACTCCTTCTTTTTCTGGTGTGTGTATCCAAAGCTTGGTCATCCTCTTTGAGAAGAGCTTCTCTATTGGCTACCCTAGCCTCTTCTTGAACACAATCCTCCCAAACCACATCAAAATTCATACTTTCTTTTCTGGCACACATAGTTTGAATGAATGACTCCCAAGGTCTAGTAAGACCATTTAGAGCAGTCATGACAAGTTCATCTTCATCAAGGGTATCTCCAATGGCATCTAGTTGTTCTTTGATCTGGGAAACCCTTGAGAAATAGTCTTGAATAGATTCTCCCTTATTCATCTTGGTGCTCTTCAATTGAGTTCTCAGGTTCATCTTCCTATTGATGTTCTTTCCATCATACATTCTAGAAAGAGCATCATATATTTCCTTTGGGGTCTTCTTGGAAGCCACATGGGGAATCAGGTGGTCCTTAATAGAAACAGCAATGATTCTCTTTGCCCTAATCAGGTCCTTCCTATACTTTTCTTTGGCTTTATCTTCTTCAGGTTCTGCAACCTCATCTTTAATATATTGGACAAGATCATTCTCTTCAAGAATGAGACCAATTATGTATTTCCATGCTCGAAAATTTTCTATACCCTCTAGCTTGTCTTCAAACTTAGTGCTTGGAGCCATCTTATTCAGGGGGTTACAGAGATTGAAGTTTCTCAAGAGATAGAATAACACTTACTGGGAGATATGCTTGATTGAGTTGAGAGATATGGTGTGTTATGCTTCTGGAAACTTCAACTTTTCACCTTCCGGATCTGCAACAGAATTTCTAGTTTTCTGGTCTTCTCTTTTCTGTTTTTCTGGTGCACAAGTGAGCACCTTTTTTGGTTCACTGGTGCACAGGTGCGTAGCTTTTATGGTTCTTTGGTTTTCTGGTTTTCTGCATTTTTGGTCAAACTAGTGTTTGACTTTCCCGAAGTTCTACCCAACCAAAAATCTCAATCCAGGGCTCAAAACTTTGATTTTGAGGAGGGCTATCCAGCCATGCAATCAAAATCCAAAAATTCTAACTTTTGTAGAAACCCTAATTTTCATCGGAGGAGGAGAGAGAGGTATTTTCACCTTGTGAAAGATGTCCTATTTAGGATTGCTCTGATACCATGTTAAGTTTAGCCTAATTTGACTAGCAAGATCACTGAAAGAAACACAATCACAAGATAGACAAAGATTTACCCTGGGAAACCCTCATGGGGTAGAAAACCCAACAAAGCTTTCCTCAATATAGATAATCATCCAAATACAAGATGTAGTCCAAGACTAGAGCTCCTTCTCCTCCTATGCAGACCTCTCTCTCACTTGTGTGCTACTCCCAAGTGGATGAATGGATGAGATAAGTGAGGAACAACCTCCTCTACTTATACTTGTTTCCCGACTGACCTTTTTACCCTAATGGGGACGACCTCTCCCAAGAGAGTCTAATAACCCCCAAATAATAAACTCAGGGCCGACCTCACATAGGAGATCTAATAACCCTAGTTACCACACTCTCTCGAAGGAATAAACATATCAGGATATACAATAGGGTCACCACGGAGGAATGTACCATCTCCGGAATAATAAAATACAAATATAATATTCTTTGAAGTTACAATATTTCAACAAGAATAACCATAATTTCTCCTTCCAAATGTGATCTGATGGGAGATACTTGTATAAGGTACCTCCTAGACATTTTCTTCCTCATACTATCTACAGTACTCTTCATATTGTTCATCATAGTCATCATCATACTTCCCATCATCCTCATACAACTCATGGAAATCATCATTGTAGTAGGACATGGATGCAATTTTCCTCTTCAATGGATGATCCAACGTATAGGTGCAAGGACCATGCTCTGATACCACTATGATGTGTCCAATCATAAATTAGGAATATTATCTCCAAGGTTCCAACTTTAATTATGTTGATTTTCAACTTTTTCCCAAACAATGGCTTATGAAGGCTTATGAGGTGTTCTCATTCAACAACAGTGGAGTGTATGTGTATTTATGATGTCCATTAAAGGTGTGCAGTTCATCAATGTGTTTAGATTCCATTTATATGTGTCTCGAATCAGATCTGATATAAAATTGGAAGTTGGTAAATAAACTAGGAACACTAGTTCAGTTTTGGCCACACTAAACATGGGGTTTCCAAATCTTCCCAAAAGCTACTAGAGAAAATCGAATTATCCCAATATCAATTTAATGGACTCAAATAGACTCAAATAAAACTATCTAAACCACTTATAGAATCCAGAGAACTTCCAAAGAAGTATGAAAGACACCCTCTCAAGACTAGTGAGAAACTAGCTCGATTTCCCCCACTGTTGACACAGCTCTTCTCGACAAGGGTTCACTCTGTCGTCAACAAACACCAATAGCCCTTACACACTGGCTTGGAAAGGAGTTAGCCTTCCAGCAATGCTTGCAAAGCAGGCAAGGTCTCACCCGAAGTGAGTAAGGGTGCTACAGGAACCAATTTTCCGCAGTTGCGAAGAAGATATGTGCACATTAACCAGAGATTACAATATTTACTCCAGTCTATTTAACCAATCATTCTCATATTTATCTCAAAGCATATTCAACAGCACATTCGCATTAACCAACAACATGTATCAACACAAATCAATAGAAATCATTTAAATAACCCATCATCGCATAACAACAGAATTCATAACCGAACATCTTCATTCATTTGCCATTTCGCAATAAGCTGAGGGAAATCCTCTATACTGTGATCCGCAACGCTGCAATATGTACATTGCGGCGCAAGATTCATACAGTCTCTGTGGTAGTGTCCCTGTTAGCCACAGTTATAACAGGTGATCGGGCCTCGTCCCCTTCCGGCAGCTCCTCCACGACCTCGTCCTCCGTGGAATCCTCTGCCATAGCCTCCATGCGGTAGCCCATATTGTTGATACTGCGGCTGCCCATACTTTGGTTGTTGATACTGCTACGGCCCATACTGCGGTTGTCCATATGGTGGTGGGGGATATTGCGGGTGCCCATACTACCCCTGGTCATATTGTTATGGCTGACTATACTGCGATTGCTGCTGCATCACCAGTGGTTCCTCCCCTTTCATAAAGTATGTGTCAGTTGTTCGCTCCTGCAGCAGGTCATAGGCCCTGCAGTCCTTCTCATCATGGCCCACTGACTGACAGAACTTGCAGTACAAATTCGCTAGTTTCGATACAATCTTTTGCAAGTATACGCACTCCTTCAATCGGTGTCCTCTAGTCTGACATATAGTACACCATGGTATACCTCCTTGCCGAAGGGGGTTTGGCGCCCTTGACTGCAAATACTCCTGAAACTCTGGGAAATTTTCCTTATGGTGTCCTTCGTTCCGGCATCTGGTACACCATATGTCTCCACGAGTCTCCTTGCCCTTCTTGATATCTTCCAATTGGAGCATTAAATTGGCCAACTATGCATGTACCCTTTCCATTCCCATTTCTGCCTCACCAATCGGTGAAGCCTCTAGTTTCATTGTAATTTCCAACGCCTCCACTTGTGTCGCAACCTTTTGCTGCATCAACGGTCCTCGTATATGCGGTACCATTCTCGCGATAAACCACCCTTTATGTTGTAACTCATTTACCGGAAATCTCACTTTCGCTATCATCGTTTTGTAACGATGATCGAATTCCCACACCGATTCATTCGGAAATTGCTTAATTTCTTTAAGCTCGGTGACGTATTGCGACTCAGATTTTGGTTTTTTAAACTCGTCAATCATTGCGACTCTGATCTCAGCCAATGTTTTTACTGTTGTCCCCACCAGAAATTTTACGAATTTCATGTACCAATCTAGCGCATGGCCTCTTAAGGTCGTCGCTAGCTGTCCCAACTTTATCGCATCATCATGGACCTGCTTCACGGTCCATACTACTTCCAATACAAACCAATACTGTTCGGGATCCTCAGTCCCGTTTCCTTGGAATGTGGGCATCTTTTCCTCGTCTGCTATCCTAACACTGCTAGTATTGTTGTTTACCGAAGCGCTACTCTTAGTGCTACAAGTAGGGAAACTTTGCGAGTAGTTTTGGTTTCTTCCTATAAAATTTGGAGTAGTGTGCGGGGTTGAAGGTACATGGTAAATTACGATATGACCTTGTTCTGCCTCTAGGGTAGCCTGGTCAACGTCTTCCTCAAAATAAGGGCGCTTCCTTCCTTGTGGTCCTGCCTCGTGATTCTCTGTTCTGGTCCTCTCAGGAGACTCTCTCTCAGTCCTCCTCTTTTTCTCAAGATTCCAAAATATTACTCCACTCCTCAAGAGACCACACTCTCCATTAGCTTCCCTTTCAAATTCGTCGTCACTCATGTCCATCTACCACATCTTTTCGTCAAGCTCGCATTTACGTGATACCTTCATCCTCGCACACCGATTCTTCTACTCATCAGCGGACATCCTCAATATTCCTTTTTCATAGACCAGCATTTTAATCCACAGCTTCAGTGATGACAAGAACCTTCCCCTTGGTCCTCTGAAGAAATTTCTTTCGACGTCGCTGTATGACTTAATAGTATCTACCGTGAACTCAGTTATGTACCCTTCGAGGATACTGTCTACCCAAAAATCAACAGCTCGCGATACTTTGTTGTTGACATGTTTAAGTTGTCGCACTAACTCCGGGGTCCAACACTCAGGTTCAGTCTTCTGGCAGTGATTTTTGCGATACGTCAACTGTGCTAGCCACTCATGCAGTACCACCGGGAATTCGCAGAATAAGATTTCGTGAATATCTGAATACACGTATTTATGTAACCACCGGGAATTCGTAGAATAAGATTTCGTGAATATCTGAATACACGTATTTGTCTATTTAGGGTCCCTCTTCTCACTTCCTATGAATTCTTCCGCTTTCTTCTCAAACCACTCTTGGATTTCTGGTTTTGTCGGGTGCTACAGCATATCCCCTTCTTTTCTAGCTTAGGGTCCCAGCAACGGAACCATTTGTTGACACAACTCTTCTCGACAGGGGTTCACTCTGTCGTCAACAAACACCAACAGTCCTTACACACTGGCCTGGAAAGGAGTTACCCTTCTAGCAACGCCTGCGAAGTAGAAAAGGTCTCACCCGAAGTGAGTAAGGGAGCTGCAGGAACCAAGCTTCCACAGTTGTGAAGAATATATGTGCACGTTAACCAAAGATTACAATATTTACTCCAGTCTATTTAACCAATCATTCGCATATTTATCTCAAAGCATATTCAACACCACATTCGCGTTAACCAACAACATGTATCAACACAAATCAACAGAAAGCATTTAAATAACCCATCATCGCATAACAACGGAATTCATAACTGAACATCTTCATTCATTAACATATGCGGAACAAACCTCGCAAAGAATAGTCAACAGATTCCAAAAGATCGCATTAATCTTCGAAACTTAGATGCCCTTAGGCTTAAAATCTTGCTCTATTTATATGTTTTTCTCTTATTATAATTATGTCCACATGACCAACTCAACTAATATAACAACTCTTATATTTCCACCAAACATGGCAAAAGGTCCTTCTTCCACGAAATGACCCTTTCGCACTTGTCGGCTTCCTCACTTCCTGCGGGTCTATCCTGTGCCAACACCCACAATGGAATACTAGTTCTTCAACTTGACCCAAACACTTCCTAATAAGCCCAAGTCTTCCCAAATAGATCCAATTCGATCATGAAACTCCCAATTCAACACAAATAACTTAATAATAGACTTCGGGGAGCTAATATGAAAATTGAATACACATTGTCTTAAGATTGCTTAACCATACTAGCAGATTTGCACATAAATCACCCATAAACTTGAACATTGAACATCATATGATGAAAATATCTGTAACTATTTATTATGAATGTATGGATACCGTAAATATATTGATTATAACAATATATGGATCTTACAGAATCTCTAAATCCAATAAATCCATAGATAGAAGAGTAGTGGTTCGCCTCTTCACCAGAAGAGATGTCGAATATAGTAGATTTAGTAAAATGATGATACCTCGGGCATACAAAAACCTTTTTGAGTCAAAAAAGTGTTTCTCATTGTAAATGATTCTTTGAATGCAATGGAATAGGTATCACAACCCATAAATTCTTATAAGTATCGAAACTAGAACCACCATTTCGTCCCACCAGCATCGGTCCAAGCTCAAAATCAATAGAAAGAAACTCCAAATGATAGGTATTTGACCCCACTAATGTATATGAACATATATCCTGCAATAAATATCTGTAGATAAATCTGAAAGTGACTTCTCCCCTCAATACTCACCTGCAATGAAGCACAATGAAGAGATCTGGATGATCTCCTACTCTCTACTAGCTAGGGTGGAATCTTTCACCACCGAAACTAGTTCAAAAATGAAAGGGGAACAAATCTCAAGATTGAGAAGCTCAATGGATCTCTAATACCAAAATCCAAATGACCAAAATCCCTTTCACTTGTTTCTTCATCCCTTTTATAAATCTTCATGGAGCATTTCGCCGTCATTCTAGAATTCTCTCACAAATATTCAATAAAATATCAATAAATGTTATTTTTATGAGAGAATGACACATTGGGACTCATTTAATTCCTCTCTAATTTTATTTTTCCAAATAATAACTCCATCTACCTTGGAAATTCAAATTTGAGAGGATTAGCTTGATTTTTGGGAAGTTGCATTAGCATGTGGACCCACCCTTCTCCTCTAGTGCTCTCCTTGGCTAAATTTAGGACCTTCAACATGTCATAGGTTGTCATAAGTTTTCATAAGTTGTCACAGGACCTGATATTTGTCATAAGTTCTCATAGATGTCATAGGTTGTCATAGATTTTCTATTTTTAGCCCGGGGAGTTATAACTGATGAGATTCCTCCATAAAAGGATTCCTTCCACCTTGGATGGGAGTTAAACCACACATTTAGACTCATTCCACCACTAATGCACCCTCCTTGTCCAAATTATATTTAAATATTAATAAAATTGATTTTTAGGAGAGAATGATTCCTTGCTCCATAAATTTTTCCCTTGGACCTTGGTTTGCCATAGTTCCTCATGACCCCAATTCACTACTTTACTATTCTTCTTTAATTTGTCCAAGTGACTTTAGACCATTGAATTCCCCAGTAATGGAGTGGTCCATTGTAAAAATTTGGGGACATTACAAGATCCTAACCCTAGAATTTGCATCAGCAGAACAATCATAGTAATTCACTTCTTTTACCCCCAAATTCACGACAATTCATAGAGAAAAGATACCAATGGGATGAAAAGATACTAATGATCCCAATGAGTTTTTGGCCTTCTAGGGAAACTTCACATGCATAAACTAGATCTGAAAAATATTCTTATACAATAGATGTAACAACAAACATAAAAACAATAGATGTATCTACTATTATATTCAATCTTAGTGTTATGTACCTTAACATCTTTCTCTTGAGCATGTCAAATCAATGAGACAAATAAAATTATGACCATGGAGGTTTTTACAGTGGTTAATATTTATGTCGATATTTATGGAATTTCATTGTTTCCACTTGCCGACATTTTTTCATTTATAAACTCTATCATAGTGAAATTTCAGAAACATTGAGATGAAGACAATTAAGAGCTAGAAATAACCATCCCAAGAATATAAAATGTTGAAATCAAATCTGCAATATATATAATATCTTGATAGTTGTAAATATCATATGCTCATCGAATGAAGTGCATACATACCATATCCTCTTCTCAAGGCTAATACAAAACCCAACCACCCAAGATTCCCTAGCTAGGGTTAGTCAACAATATCCGACTCCTCCAACTGCAAGAACCCTCCAAAATTGTTTCCAAGGAAAGACACCCTCCTCTTCTTCCCCAAATACATCCAAGGGTTTCCAAACCCTAATTTTTATCTTCAATGGATGTAAACCTAACCCTAGAATCCTATATGCTCCAAGAGACCAATAAACCCTAATACCAGAGAGAGAGAGAGAGAGAGTACAAATATGACTCTCAAAACACCAAGAAATCCTAATTCCCAAGAGCGAGAGAGAGAGATCAAATGTACAAAGAATAATCTCAAGAGATAAAAATCATCCAACTTGCCAGCATATGCTCCATTAGGCTTGGTTTCCTTCAAAACTCTAGTGCATCACTAAGAGATCACTCTAAAGAAGAGATATAAATGAATGTGTGATGTGTTGTGATATTTGAAAAGACTCTCTCATTCCTATATTTTTATGAGAGGTAATGGAGGTAAACAATATAACATAGGTCAACCTAATCCCTATGAGCAATCCTACTAAACATAATTAATCCACACACAAGTGAAGCCCTCCACTTCTTGATTAAAAGTGCCAATATCCAATGATGTTGTTGTGTACAATGGTGACCTAACGTGATGTAGCTATGCAAGGAAAATCCACACCACTCCATATAAATCCTTCACATATTCCATCCATCCTCCAAATCCAAGTACTCCACTAGAGCAGCTACCACCTACAAGAACACTATCAAAGACCCAAGCATCCTCGAGCCATATCCAACCCTTCAAATAGGAAACCAAGATACCACATGCCATCTAGGGCTTGTATCCCTCCTCCGTAATGCACAACACTCCTCATATCATGTAGGGAATTCTCCCACCAGGTGAATCCTCCATCTGGGAATCACGTAGAGTGTATGTCATCCAAGCAAGAGATCCCCAACTACCTAGGGAAGAATATTGATCCAGTGATCATTTGAGGTCTAGCATATATTGAGAAATCTATCACAAGTGTGCATATCCATCATGGACGATCTCTCATGTTGCAATCCATATCAAACCATCGAATGGCTAAATATAGACCAGGTATACCAAATCTCATGAAGCACCCCAAACATGGTGTAAATGCCTTCAGAGTAACTCAAAAGTCTAACAATAACTATGATTTGGTTGATAATATCTCTAAATCAAATCCACCATATCCTTTAAATGCAATTCCATCCATATCCATTACACACAGGAAGGTCACACCAATATTCATCAACCCAAATGTCAATCTCTTATATGCATAAATTCCCTATTGGGTTTTGAAAGAGGTGTTTAATCCATCCTAATCCAAGATCATAAATTTGTTATACCCGAGGAATCCTTCCGAAAGTGAAATCCTTTCAATACCTAATACTAGATACAAATGTTTCTCCATAGGAGGGATATGGAAATTGTCTTTTTTTGAAGATATTTTAGGGTTTCCTAAATCTACACATGATCTGATTTCATCACTCTTCTCCTTAACAGGGACTAGAGTTGTAATCCAAGTAGAATGGTGCAATGCAAATTTAATCTTTACATCCAATTATTTTATAAAATACTCTTCTATGAGTTGTTCTAATGACAAATGAATCTTTTGAAGATTCTTTTGAAAGGGTTTAGTATATAGATTTAAGGGTATTACATCTTGATAGACCTTTGCATCATAAGACTTCAAGTCTTATATGTCCAAGAAAAAACATCTTTGTATTATTTGAATAGGTTTATTTAGGTATCCCATGTTGATGTATTTGTAACTTCAGAAGATATTCACTTGTATATTGCATTTGTATTTTTTGTATCCCCAACGGAGATGTATTATTCCTCCGATTGGAAGTGTCGCCAGTGATATTGTAAGTGTCGTAACTTATACTTGATGGGTTATTAGACCACCTTGATGGGGTCGGCCCTGTATGAGTCATGTGGGTCAAAGGGTTATTAGACCACCATAGTGGGGGTCGACCCAGTCAACATTATGTTAAGTGGTTAAGTTGAGGCCGACCTAGTTGAGTAAAGGTCAAGTCAAGTTAGTGTATAAATAGAGAGTGTGTCTCTCTCATTTTACACATTCTATTGTTCACTCACTTCACATTAGTGAGAGAGAGGAGGAGTGCGCACAAATGGAGGAGGAGCATGCTGATGAAGATGTCTATCTCTTGGGTTTGATCATGGTGATCCTTGTATTGATGCTTATTCTATCTCTGAGGAAGTTGCAGGGTTTTTCACCTTCTTGGTTTTCCCCGGTGAAATGTTTTGTATCTCTTGTCTCTTGTCTCTTATGCTTGATATGCTGTACATGTTGTTCTTTAAGTTAAGATCCTAGATCAGAATGAATTAAATTCTGAAAAACTAACATGGTATCAGAGCTATCCTGAAGGAAGGCATGCTATGGAATTTATGATACTTGTTGCACTTGCGACAAATCGGAAGCTAGGGCTTGATATAGAAAAAACCAGTCATCGTAGAACTTTCGCTATAAATAAATTTTGGCGAAGGTTCAGGATCTGAAACCTTTACAGGTCGTAGATAACAGCCCCATGTACCTTGTTTCCAAAGCACAACTTCTAATTTGCTATACTTTGTGATTTATGATCAGTACAATCTAGGGTTTCTGCCTCTTCCAGATCTCTGTCATAAATAGGTGACCTAGGAAAAAAGGTCACAACTTGGGCTAGGAAGCTCCAAATGAAATTTTGTAAAAAGTGACAAGTAAGGCACGGAGTGTAATTTCAGAGGTAAGTTTTTCAAAGGCCGAAACTGAACCAGTGACACGTGGCACTTCGTACAAGTTCGCTCTCCTGTTTTATCCCATAAACAGGTCACGTTGCGACACTTGGCATAACTCTCTCTCAAAGAATCCAATTGAGGTCAGACCTGTGGGGTTGGAAATATGACAGGTCAGGCTACCACAAGCCAAAGTTTCAGACCCTGTGGATTCGTAATTTCTGAATTACACCAGAAACAATCAGGTGCATATTTCTGTCAAAACAGATTTGGATTTTGAGCACCTTCATTCTTGGATCGTCACTGCTGTGGGAAATTAGGGTTTCGGAGAAAGTTGAAATTCTTGGAATCGGAGACCACGGCTGGATGCTCCTCATAAAAATCGAAATTTAGAGACCAAGATCGAATTTTTTGGTTGGGAAGAAAGTCGGGCTTGATCAAACCCTAGTTCAGGATTTTGATCGGAAAGGTGGAAAATTAGGGCTTTTGCAAAAGTTGGAATTTTTGAAATCTGTGACCACGGCTGGAAGCTCCTCAGAAAAATCAAAATTTAGAACACAAGATCGAACCTTTTGGATGGGCAGAAGACTGGGCTTTATCAAACCCTAGTTCGGGATCCTGTCCAGTGAATCCAGAAGTTTCAAAGGCAATTTTGAGGGGTCAAATTTTGCAGTTTTCAAAATTGAAGTATACCAACTTGATCAACTCAGCAAGCCACATCTTTCCATCCATTCAAAAGTTTGAAACTCAAAGTTTGAATTTTTAGGGTTTCTCTGACAAACCCTAATCCAGCTCCAGATCAAGTCTCAGCAAATCAAAGTGGATTGGGTTAATCTTAGAAGAAGATGATTTGGTCATCTGCATAAGTGAAGAAGTTCCAGTTCCAGAGGGAGATGAGGCTGAGGCTTTACATGAGAAGGCTACAAGCAATCCCGACAGGTATGACTTGAAGAGATACACGTATGTTTTGAAATTTGTTCATGATTAAGTTATGATATGTTTGTCTTCATATTATTGAGGTTAGTACAATCTTGATTAATCTTAGACTTGTCTCATCACCCTAGTAAAAGAATGAATGCATGTGAATGATAGAAGACATTCATTGATTAGGGTTATGACACTTATGATTGTACTAATGCACTATGGTGTTGTATGAGGTTGATGTTGTCCGCTAACATGAAAGGTACAAATCAAGTTCTAGATCAAGAACATATGACCATGGTGACATGAAGACAAAGACTCATGGATCACATAGAAGCTCCACTTACGAGGTATGTATAATTTTGTTCTACAATGGTTAACTTATGAGTTATGCAGGTTACTAAGCACAAGTCATTAAAGAGAACAAGAAGACATTGTTTGGGTATGTTAGACATAACTAGAAAACATGATAACCAAGTATGTTTTTCCTATATCAATATTAGAATCCTACCTTGTGTTAGGATATTATACTTCTGTATAAATGATAATGTTTATTCTTGAAGTTAGAAGTTTTAGTAATCAAGGGTTTATGCATATTATATTTCTTACTTTGATTGATGATATGACTAACTAGAAGAGTCCTATGGTCAAATAAGAATATGAATGAGTAAAATAAGTCTTGCCTGAAACCTTGAATACTAACGCTTATTACCTATGATCATGACCATACATATTTTAGGAACATAATGTTTTGATAGTATTGAGATTATACTAATAGATGTATGATTGTGTACGAGATCTTGAGGATGACACTAGTGCACACTTAAGCATGCATAGTGGTCCAGGATGGATATAAGTTCAAGGACAGGTAATCCAAGTAGCAAAGATCAAGAGGGAGCACACTCCAAAAGTTCCCGCAGAGAAGAAAAGATCAAGAGGGAGCACTTCAGGAAGCAAAGATCAAGAAGGAGTCCACTTGACAACCAAACAAAGATAAGTATTTGAATTGTCAATTCCTATATACATGATTACTTAAATGATGTTGTCCAGTCATATACATACTTATGTTCCTAGATTTAGGATATGTATCATGCATATTAGAAAAGTTGCATTAATGAACGAGATACTACTAAATATGCAAATAATGGGTAAGTGGCCTATGGTACTGTACAACATTCCATTGCTACTTATCTATAATGAAACCTCTTTGCTGACATGTTGGGAGTTGTGCACACTCTTAACAATGTTCTGGTAGAGATGGAAGGCATCTAGAAAGTTACGAAATATGGATAAATGTTGTATTGAAACATTGCCCAAGATAATTGCATGACTGTATGACATATGTCTTTATGCATAAGAAAGTGTTTTTGAAAAACTATGAGAAGTTTCTAATCATGCAATTGGACTTGTCTTGTAGGAAAGACCATGTACCATCACCTACAAAAAGGACTACAACATGTGTTCCAGCAATGAAGATCAAATAAAAACTATCTATTGAAGATATTGAAGAATCTGAAGTTCCCAGGATCCGGGATGCAGTAATGGAAGAATGCCATGATCGAGGAGTACCGGTCGATCATGAAGAATGATGTTTGGGATGTGGTCTCGAGACAAGAAGGGAAGTCTATTGTGACTTCCAAGTGGATCTACAAGATCAAGCTTTCTGCCGAGTTCGAGATGAAGGACTTGGGATGATGCACTACTTTCTAGGCATGGAGGTGTGGCAGAGTGCAAATGGAATCTTCCTTGGACAAGGAAAGTATGTAGTAGAGATCCTGAAGAGGTTCGGGATGATGGACTGCAAGGCCATGGACACACCTATGGCATCAAACACGAAGCTTCTATGTGATGCTTCATTTGATCTGGTTGATGTCACTATGTATCATCAGATGATTGGGTCCTTGATGTACCTGATGAACATGAGACCAGATATTTGCTTTGCGCTAAACACATTGAGCCAGTTCCTGACGGATCCCAGAGGTGTTCACCTGGTTGCTGTAAAGCACATTCTGAGGTACTTGAAGGGTACAATTGATTATGGGCTCAAGTAAGATGCGAATCAAAAGTTTAACCTACAGGGTTATGTTGATTCAGATTGGGCAGGTAGTGCTACAGATAGGAAGAGCACTTATGGGTGATGCTTCAGTATGGGATCAGGTGTGATCTCTTAGTTTAGCAGGAAGCAGTCCTGCGTAGCACTGAGTACAGCCGAAGCAGAGTATGTTGCAGCTTATTCGTCTAGTTGTGAGGCAGTATGGATTCAGAAGCTACTGTCTAAGTTATTTGATCTCCCGTTGGAGGCTATTGGTATCTTTTGTGACAACCAGAGTTGTGTGAATCTATCTAAGAACCCGGTGTTCCACATCAGGTCGAAGCACATTGAGATCAAATATCACTATATCAGGGATATGGTGCAGAGAGGAGCAGTGAAGCTCCTGTATATTGCGACGGATGAGCAGGTTGCAGATGTGTTGACGAAACCACTAGCCAGAGTGAAGTTTGAGTACTTCAGAGAGAGGCTTGGTGTTTTTCGGATTGAAGATACTTCGAGGAAGAAATGATGGACACATTTGCAGGAGCCATTCCAAGCATGGTGAGAGGAGGATCTTTCCCATGGTTGTGGATGTAAGCGCTGTGTGATGAGCATCAGGACGATGCTTCAATTACTGCTTTGGATATGCATTAGTGGGATGCTTTATATGATCAATTGGATCATGTATGATGACATGCATCAGGACGATGCAGTGACAATGATCAAGATGTTCATGTGTGATGAGTATCAGGACAATGCTCTGGATGATATGCATCAGGAAGATGCAGTGATGATGATCAGGATGATCATGTGTGATGAGTATCAGGATGATGCTCTGGATGATATGCATCAAGATGATGCTCTGGATGATATGCATCAGGACGATGCTATGATGATGATCAGGACGATCATATGTGATTATATATATCAGGTGGATGCATTACATGATCAGTTGGATCATGTGTGATGAGTTATGAAGACACATATGCACATGAGCCATTCTCACATGGTGGTAGGTGTGTCCTCCCATGGTGCAGATATAAGGGTTTGGGCCATTCCGACATGGTTCAAGTGTGTCTTCCCATGGTCGTTGATGTAAGAGCTGTGCCATTTCAGCATGGTTGAAGTGTGTCTTCCCATGGCTACGATATAAGTGTTATGCCATTCGATCATGGTTGAAGTGTGTCTTCCCATGGCTGCAATATAAGTGTTGTGCCATTCCTAGCATGGTTGAAGTGTGTCTTCCCATGGCTATGGATATAAGTGCGATTCAATTCTCGCACGGTTGAAGTGTGTCTTCCCATGGCATAGATATAAGTGTTGTTCCTTTCACTGATGATTGAAGTGTGTCTTCCCATGCCTGTGAATGTAAGTGTTGTGTGATGTGCATCTGGGTTGTGCCTCGTGGACGATGAGATGACATGATCAATATGATCATGAGTATCAGGATGATAGTCTGTGGCCGTGGACAGGTTGTGCAATTGCATGTAAAATATCCTGGGAGATCCGATAGGTTGAGCTGTGTGCTCATAATCAGTCCTGGGATGCTCTTTTGAGGTTTTGTGGTGGTCACATATAATATTGCCCTGGGAGATCCGATAGGTTGAGCAGTAAGCTCATAATCATTCCTGGGATGCTCTTTCAAGGTTTTGTGATGCACGTAATAAGTCCTGAGGATTCCACAGTATGGCCAGTGATGATGAAGACCTGAAGGTGGTGGGCCTACATCCAGCATGAAAAAGGGATGGCTCTGTAGAACTTCCTATGATGAGAAGAATTCAGATATAGCCCAGTGATTGAGATGACGAGTACAGCAGCAGTGATGATGATGATGCTATGTGGTCCAGTGACGATGATCGAGCTCCAGAATTAAAGACTTGTGCCTATATGTATTGATGACGGTGTCAAGAGAATACCTTCCTAGTTAAGAGGGAGTGTTGATGTATTTGTAACTTCGAAAGATATTCACTTGTATATTGTATTTGTACTTTTTTGTATCCCCAACGGAGATGTATTATTCCTCCGATTGGAAGTGTTGTCAGTTATATTGTAAGTGTTGTAACTTATACTTGATGGGTTATTAGACCACCTTGATGGGGTCGGCCCTATATGAGTCATGTGGGTCAAAGGGTTATTAGACCACCCTAGTGGGGGTCGACCCAGTCAACATTATGTTAAGTGGTTAAGTTGAGGCCGACCTAGTTGAGTAAAGGTCAAGTCAAGTTAGTGTATAAATAGAGAGTGTGTCTCTCTCATTTTACACATTCTATTGTTCACTCACTTCGCATTAGTGAGAGAGAGGAGGAGTGCGCACAAGTGGAGGAGGAGCATGCTACTGAAGATGTCTATCTCTTGGTTTTGATCATGGTGATACTTGTATTGATGCTTATTCTATCTCTGAGGAAGTTGCGGGGTTTTTCACCTTCTTGGTTTTCCCCAGTGAAATTTTTTGTGTCTCTTGTCTCTTGTCTCTTGTCTCTTGTCTCTTATGCTTGATATGTTGTACATGTTGTTCTTTCAATTAAGATCCTAGATCAGAATGAATTAAATTCTGAAAAACTAACATCCCATTCAACATTAGTGCAACAAGAGTGTAAGTTAACAATAATATCATCTACTTTATTTTTTAGATTAATCATCTCATACTACATTTAGAAACTATTTGTTTTAACGTTAGTATCTATCTTAAATCCATTTGGTAAGTCAAACAACTTTTCAAGTGCCAATATTGTTACGGAGAAAAACTTCCTATGGTATGGGGCAGACCAAAATAGACAAATGACTACTAGAAATATACTCAATTCTCAAAACAATGCTATATAAATGAAAATGCTAAGGTATGGAGAAAAGACAAACCTTGAACTGGATGTTCGAAGTAGATCCCTGTTGAGATTTCAATCTCTACACTTGACCCTGCAGCTTAGTCTCAACAACAAATACAAGCAAGTGCATATAATGTATGAAATACATTAGCATAATCAATAGCATGGTCCATGATATAATAATCAAATGTAACCCAATGTAATTAAACAAACATTTACAAGATCAATTGGACTAGAAAATGAGTATTTCCATTAATAATAACAAGAAGTACATGATACAACCTCTTGCCGGCAACCCATTTGAACCGAGAACTAGGTCCCTCCACTTGTGCCTCCACCACTTCAATCCCCCATGCAATGGAAAACTCAAAATATGAAGGAGTTTGGTAGGTGAACATAAGAATTTCACAACAACAAGGATCAATGGATGTGGACTCAAGTCACGGAAAAAAATCCAATAGAGTTACGGTGATCTCTCTTTCTCCTCCCTTCCATACACCATAAGAGCTCAATATATAACCCTCCAAATGTAGGTGAAAGGTCGAATTGAGTCATTTCGGGGTGCATGGAGGGCCAAAGGTCACCCTAAGACCGCTTTTTGGAAGTAAAAATAGATTTTTTATTGTTTTTTACCATATAACTCGATGTACGTGGGCTAGATTGGTACAGCTTGCGTATACTTTAGGTATAGTGGAACAACTAGCATACTGTAACAAAAATAGGGAACAATGGTTCCTGGAGGATGAATAATGGATCTGAGTCAATAAAATGAATACTGAAGGCCAATGAGTGTTGATGCTCACAAGGTGGAAAAATACGCTGTAACAAATGCCTCCTAATGTGTGAGGTCAGAGAAGGTACTATGATGGCCGAAATACATTATAATCTTAGAAGTGGAGTGATGGAGACACAAATGGAAGGAGTATCCCACTCGTCATAATACAATGATATCTCTGGATACATGTCGGTACAATACAACAATCTGATACAATGGCCATGAATAGGAAGTACATAATGAATACATGTCATAGGTGATCATAGCCATGATCCATATACAGTAAGATATGGTCTCCTGCTGAAAAGGAAACAACTGGTGAAAACTGAAGGTACAAACTGTTGATGTATGAGAAATGATATCTCATAAGTACAATCATGCTCATGAGTAGCATACTGAATGCCACTGACATCTGGGGTCTTCTACACAAATCATCTATGGTGCAAGTCCCATCAAGTGAATAAAGGTGTTGAAGTCGAACCTGTTGTGACATCATCTGATTATCGGTCAATGATGTATACCGTTAACTGATGCGAGATATCCCGCCAATAATGAAAATGGGCATCAAGGCACAGAATACATTCACCAAAGTGTGAATAGAGGTGTTGAGGTCGAACACTATGATGAATCCATCGATCAGGGGACATTGATGTATTCCCAAAACTGTCGATGGCGAGAGAACCTACCACTAATGACTGCAAGCCTCAAGGTACTCAACGGACTCTAAGTCTCAATTACGGAATAAATGAGTTGAAGTCGACGGAACGAAACTCGCTAGAAGGAGGGCATTAATGCATCCCCCATCAACCAGCATGAGGTAACAGCTACGCTGAAATATTTGGAAGAACTCGGACGAACAGAACGGACTGACTCAATAAGGATGGCCGACATGCAATAGTCAAGAGATATGAGGAGTGGCCGACTCTGATTTCAGAACTTCCTTTGAACAAGAGCATGAGCAGATGGATAGACTCAGGCAGCATAGACTCAAGTACTAGATGATAATAACATTGTGTGATGCAGGAGGCATCAACAAAGGGCTTCATAATGATTGGAAGCTTAACCAGCCGATGGAGTAAAATCTGAGAAACGAGTACAGCTCCTAAGGTCCTACTATAGTCCCAACCCATAATGAATGGAGTGGAGTGAATGCTCTGTTCAAAGGGGACACGACAACTGCCAACAAGAAGTAGTAAATATTTTTCCGTCTGACTTTTTCAATTTTTTATTTTTTTGGTCTTTTTCATATTGTGAAAGCTTGAAAAAGAATAAAATTGCTTATAGTAAAACAGGTGAGGGAACGAGTTTCAAATAGCAATCAAACTAATCCCAAGCAGTGGAACATACCTATGATCAATGCAAGGAAGCGTGTACAGGATGTGGACACTCGGGGGGGTGTTCCCTCAAGGTAAAGGGTCATCAAATTGAGAAAGGAAAATGAAAGCTCTGCTTGGCTCGAAAGGGAAAGTGCTCAGGCACCTGGTTAATAATTGAGTAAGTGGGAGCCGACACAAGGATCAAGCAGCAAGCAGGATGATGCAATGCAATCACAACTCGACATAAATGGGGGAGTCCTTATGGGAGATGGCCAGAATAAGACAAAGTAGAGTATGAGTCTTTATCGCAAAGTCATGGTGTAACTACAAAGGACTCCCAATCCTAAGGAGAGACAACGACATGGGCGCCAAAAGACATAAAAAGGCTCTAACTAGGGCACCCATTGTCGGACAATCCCTAACGCCAAATAACGACACTTCTATAATAGTGTGAAGGTTCTGTGTCGGTTAAAAAGCGGGGTCGCACCTAGGGTTAATGAAAAATGGTCAAAGGTCAAAATGCAAAATGCAGGCGAAAATGACATCTAACCTATATGATGGGAGTAAAATATACCTGCCGTAGGCGCGAAACGGTCAAAAATCTACTCTCGTCGGAAAAATATGTTCAAAAAGGTACTCCAAGACGACATATTAGTCCAAAACAGCTTAAAATGGTAAAAGCTATAGGAAAGTGGGTTTAGAAAACTATAAATAGTAAAAAGAAATTACTATTACCATTTCATTTTCACATTTCACCCAAAATAGTGGTTTTTGGTTAGTTTTCACCTCAATCTTCAGTTGTTGATTTTGGGAGCTATGGGCGTCGGATCCACGAGCTGTCTGGAGCAGGTTAGTAGTCTCATCCCCCTCTTCAAATTCATGGTTTTTATTTCATGTTTTGATGGTTAAATTTTTATCTTTTCCAAGATCTACATCTCCTCGACACTGTACACGAGCTACTACTTCGCGGGTCGCGGGTAGGGCTTCCTGGACGCGATCAACGCATGCGTTGACTACGACTATCCACATTTTTTACCACGTACAGGGTCGTGAGGATGGTTTTTTAATGCATGAATGCTAAAAAATTCCTTATTCTTGCCTCCAGGATGGTCCTAGAGTGGAGAGAGAGAGAACATGACATCGTTAATGAATGAGTACGCCAAGATTTACCCGCACAACAAGCGTTACAAGCATGTGGTCTCTATAAGTTTTGGAGCATTGGGGGTTTAAGGGCCCAAAACCAATTGCTCCGCAAGCTGGTTGATTATTGGGATGCAGATGTGCAGAACTTCGACCTGGATGGTCAACCACTTCCATTGGAGGTGGAGGATATTTACTTTATCATAAGGTTGTCCCACCGAGGGGATGTGGCTAGCCTCAGGTCCCGCAATGTAGGTGGTGGGATCACAAGTACTAACTACATAGACCAACATTGCCTTCCTGGTACCCAAAAGGTGGGCAGTCAAATTCCCATTAAGTCCATTGCGAGCCTGAGTATGAAGATAATAGTACTTACACTCGGGAGAATATCAAGTTCAGTTGCTCTACATCAAGCTTCAAGGTCATTGGTATTCTACTTGGCAGAGTGTATGAGACCTACAGTGTACAACTGGTGCACAACGTTACTGGTTACTATGAAGAGCCAGTTAATGGAGTGCAAGCTTGGACAGGCCAAAAACTTCAGTTTTGGCAACATACTCTGCAATTTTTTCTTTGAGAGAGTTCCAGGTTTGCGTCTGAGGGTTGAAGTCCCTCCGCACAGTCTCCGGGATCCAGCCCAGACCCGGTGGGATGAGATACTTACGCGGCAGGGGGGTGGCCGACAGGCCTCCCCATATTCTGAGGAGTTTTTCCACTGGTGGGCACGGCAGATCATCGCCATCAATGACTACCCATATGAGGGGATAGACTACCGAGGTGACCGTGACATGCCGCTCCCTCTAGGGGCCACATTTGGAGAGATCGGTAAGTTACTCAACATGTAATTTTTTGTATTTTTTATTATAAGTGAATGCAAAAATGTTTTTGGTGTAGTATCACATGTTGACATATGACTGTTTGCTCGTAGATACTGGTCCACGAAGACCAAAGGGCTTCCCGCGACATCGTCATCGAGGCAGGGGTGGAGATGTGGTTGGCATTGCAGCAGAGCACACGATACAGACAGTACGGGTCAACTTGACCCGCATGACTACCAAAGTACCGGTCATAGAGGTAGAGCATCTCCCAGAGGCAATGCAGCGACATGTTGTAGGGGTACCGGGTACCTGGGTGCGGTTACTGCGGCGCATAGCCAATGCAGTGCATTATTATGTTCAGACACATCCTACCAAAGCACCGAGGCCTCCCCGTAGGGCTTAGATGCCATGAAGTCCTATATTTTTGTATCGGCTATGCATATTTTTGAGAGCTACGGGCTCGAGTTTTGTACTGTGACACCACATTTTGGACATATTATTTATGAAAAACTATGATTCTCCGGTTCTACTATTTGTGTATGTACAAATGTGTGAATGAATGTTTATTTGTGTGCTTCTTTTATTGATGTGACAAATGCCAATCTAGGACATAATTAGCATATGCATCAGGTACATGATTAAAACGTCTTGGAACATGAATGTATGTAATGAAAACAAATTGACGCTCGAAGAGTCTTACCCTTAAGAACCTCCGTAGTAACGTAGGATCCCTCACACTGTACTGGCCATTCAATTGAGACACAACCAGTTGTGAATACAGGCGGACTTCTAAAGACTGGATACCATGTGAAATGGAATCACGAACTAGCTCAACAACGACACTGTACTTAGCCACATTGTTGGATGTAGGACCGAGACAAGCACCTCCCGAAGACACAATCTGATGGTCAAGTGAATAAATAACCCACGCAGCAGAAGCAAGTCTCTGCGTATGACAGCTAGCACTATTTGGGAATCCCAAGAACACTGGAGATTCCGATGACATCTGTCAACCAAAAGGAAGCGAATCAACAGACCCGAACAACCAAAAGAAATCTAAACTATGTACAGAAGCAACTATACAATAGTATACAAAAGTATCAGCTCAAGCTAGAAGCTCAAGCATAATACCGCTTGAGGCAGAGCCCATTTCTAGGCTCCTTCAAGGCGTTCCCTTCATAGTCTTCCAATTCGTAGGCTCTTTTCTCAAGGACATGCCTCACTATTTAAGGACCGTGCCACATGGGGTTAAACTTTCCTTCCCCCAGGGGTTCCTTAGCTTCATCATACAAAAGGACTAAGTCACCTTCAACATATTGTCGGGGACGGAAAGACCTATAACAACGGGGAGACCTAAACCTATATGAGGGATTCAGAATACACCTACCATGATCAAACCAAATGTCAAAAAGGACCAGTAAACAAGTATGAGTCCAACTAAGAATCCTTTCTCCAAAAGACACTAGTGCCAAAATCATATCTAAAATATATGTAAAGACAAATCTGATACCAGTCTCCATGGTAGAAATACTGTCAACATTGCTATGATCAATCTCAGGGTGAAGATCAAAGTTGGAGGGTGTGAAGGAATTTGTAAGAACAAATTCGTCATCACAGGAATTGACAACTCTAGACTCAATTTCAGCAGGATCACCGATTTGTGGATCTATAGTAGAGTCCAGAGACTCATCACTAGGGAGATCAAACGTCGAAGTCAAACTGGGGCCGGACAAAACTATGCCTGGATCGAAATCTAAATGCATGGAAAATTGTATTATAGACTCATCTTGTTCATTAAGATCAAGGGTAGGAGGGGAATGAGATCTATGGTAGAGATCCCCCCAAGGCTTGTCATTACCATTCATGGCCTCAATAAAAGTTTCATCTGAAGGTAAAATACCATCGAGGCAATCATGTGAGCAAGATGGGTCGACTACCCACGCGGGCAGCATAACGGGATCTTCTTCCCCTGTCCGTGAGGAAGAGAGATCCGTATCTGCAGTGGTTTGTTGAATATCTTGAGAAGAAAGCTCGGCTGCAGACAAGGGCATATCCATTCCGACATGTGAAACGTATCCAAACGGGGAACTCGTGGATGGTAAAGTCCACAAATCACTAAAGTATGATGTCTGGAATGGTACATGATTCAACGAGGAAGGAGCAGCATCGGAGATGGTTCCTATGAAGGAGATTGGTGCAGGGAGATCGAAAGATCCCATCAAAGAGGAATACAATCCTACACCAATATTCCCAGTTGTCGGCTGAGAATTTTCAATCTGGGCAACAACAATTCCCGATGATGCTACGGTATTGGAACAAGAGAAATCTAGTTGATCAACTGTCACAATTTTTCCTTCGTGAGGAAAACAAATAACTCTAAACATAGAGGACACGATCACTCTCATTGCGTATATCCAATTCCTACCCAGTAAAAGGTTGTAGTCGATGGGCGCATCAACCACCTCGACTTCAATAGGCACGGATTTCCCACTCAAGTGGACTTCAAGGGAAGGGAGAATACCATGCGGCCTAAACGACCGACCATCGAACGCAGTAAGCATGGTCATATATTTTGACAAGGGAGGAGAGCCAAGAGCTTTCCAACAATCCAATGACATCACTGAGGTGGAAGCACCTTCGTCAACCACCGTACGTTTAACATTTTTTGTAAGCACCTAACATGGACTTGAAAAGCCACATGATAAGGCAAGCGAGGTTGGACATCAGTAGTGTCAAATTTAATAACGTTAGGGCTACCCTGATCCTGGACTCCCAAATCACATAAAAGGGCATTCCTCTGCGAAGGACATGCCTGGAGAACCTCAAGAGCCGACATGGCACACGGAGTTTGGCCCAAATATTCTACAATGGCATAGTTCTAGGAGGCTCGGGCATTGGGATTATGCGCTGAGCACTTAAGAACACCTTTCGGTATCTGTGGCATAGTAGTAGGATTCTCGATATGCAAAGAAGAATGAGGAGGAGGGGGCTCATTCTCCATGTTTGGTTGTGGTGCACCATAATCTCATTGGAGAGTAGCAATACTAACCTCAGATTTAACCATGTTCACGCATCTGAAGCCACTGGCATGAGAAGAGGACATCGAAGTTTCGTTAGTCCCATAACCAGCGACGGAAGCACTCGAAGACACATTTGGGTGATGTGGAAGGGGATCTTTCAACACAGTTGGGCTCTATGCAAAATGCTTTGAAGCTTCTTCAATTCGAGGACACAAACGGGTAAGGTGATCTTCCGAACAAAGTTTGCAAGGAAATTTCACTTTACGTCTAGGTTTACGGTCCCCACCAACATTTCCACCATCCAGAGGAGGGTTAGCGTTCTCTTTTCTAGGAGTATTTCTATTGCTCCCATTATTTCCACCCCTATGGTTATTTATCCCCTTCTTCTTTCCACCAGGTTGTTGGTTACCTGATGAGTTCGTCGATTGTATAGAGTGAACATCAGACGATTGGGTGGAAGCGAACAAGGCGTGAGCCTGTCCGGGGGTAGATTGGTTAATAGACAAATTTTGCATTTAATTTGTAACCAAATCTACAGGACAAGTACTCATGGATCCAATGATTCCATCAGCATGTAGTTCAGGAATAGGCTTGGGCTCATGACGTGATCTCGGTGCATCAAGAACAATATCGTACAAGATACCAGACTAAGCGTAGACTAGGTCTAGCTGCTGGGCTTTGAAAATAGCTTGCTACTCAGTCATAATGTCGGACACTGAAACATCCTTTGAAATGTAGGGAAGCAAAGACTTAAGGAACCATTCCAACAAAAAGTCTGGAGGAATGTTGGCTTTCACTAGCCTCTTCCGTCGATGCCACCCTTGAATGTGATCAGATATCTATGTGGCTTTGTCCTAGTGAAAGGTAGATAATATTTTGGTGCCAATATCATAGCGAACCAGCAGCTGAAAGTGATCTAGGAAAACCAAGGCCAAATCATTAAAACTCTTGTAAGTGCCCCCAGAAAACTCGACATACCATTTCGCTGTTGCTCCTGTGAGGGTGCGTTGAAATAGTCTCAAACGAATAGAGTTGTGATTTAACGAATTTGAGGAGCACCATAAGTGAAAAGTAGTAACATGATCACCTGGATCCTCACCATTCTTCCCTTCTAAATTTGAAATGCTAGAAGGGATCTTGGTAGGGACTGGAGGCCAAGTATAATCGTGACACACCATATCATTCGTGAGCTTCAAAAGATCTGGTAGATTCAAACGAGCAAGAAACGGGAGTTGCAGCTGCGAAGCTTTATTATAAGCTCCCAAAATACGTTGACCTTGTGGACCCGAAGGATTATATAAACTATTACCATGACCATAGTGATTATAATCACCCCCAACCTGACCTGTGTAAGGGTACGTAGGTATATGTGTGTAGTAGGCATCATAGTGAGGAGGGTTGTAATAAGGGCAAGAACTGACTGCGTTGTAATAGGCGTTACCACCATAATTATGGGGTATATAAGTACTATTCGTAGCAGGAGTAGTCGTGTGATGACCATAAGTAAAGGGTATGTTCCCACCCCCTATATTAGGAGTGACATTCAGGTTAGAAAATGTGGTCATAGGTATGGGTATATGCGTAGATGCATGTGGGTTAAAAGGTGGAATATGAGTCGTATTATGGAAAATGTTCCCACCAAAACTAGGGGTAGTCCTGGGAGGTGGCCCTCCTCCAACATTTAGAATATATGAAGGGATATGACCAGTCCCAAACCGATATGCGGAAAAAGAGGGTGCAATGCCCCCAGAGGGAGCAGTTCCCCCAGCACCAAGGCTAGAGTTAGCATGACTACCAGATGTAGTGGACGTAACATTCGTATTAAGACTGGGCATACCAAATGAGAAAGGAGTCGTGTTCGAAGGGATTGTTGTATCATTAAGATCTTTCATCCCATATCGGAAACCATGTGAGTGTGTACCATCAAATGGGTTTGTATCTGTGGGTGGGTTCGTCCCAATCCCAGTAGGAGTGATGTGTGGTGGTGAACCTCCCTCCCAACCACCCCTAGGAGTGGAAGGAGCAATGTTTCCTTCGATATCGCCCGACAGAGTCACGGGAATTCCTGTCGTGCCAAATGCAGTAGTCATAATGTGAGCTTCTTGAAGCTTGTGAGAAGTATCAATAGGACCAGCGGTAGTCCTCCGACATCTCTTGTAAAAGGGATGTGATAACTCGTTAGCAGGTAAACCAGCCAAATGACAAGATCGACGGAGAGGCGGACCTCGCTCCACAATGACTTCAAAAAGTCAATAAAAACAACGTCTCCTAACATCCCAACTAAAGCATCAAAGAGCACACACCTAAAGAAACTACAGCCAAGTGCACACAAACAGGACTGGCTCAAGGGACCTCCCGACACTACAGCCGGTATGTCTCACCTAGGAGAGGCTTGAGACTCCCAAACTATAACCGGAGGTAACAGAATCAGTTATAAGGGCTCCCAGACTTCACTACGTTCACAGGGTCAAATCCCTATACAACAACAACTATGTTGTCCAACCCCTATATGACTCAAGACAATCGCGGAATAACCGCAATGAATGCCCTATGTGATACCTAGGTAAATCAATTAAGGCCACCACGTATAACCAATGCAAGGTAGCTAAGCCTGAAACTCAAGAGGTTCAAATCCCCCAAGAGCCCCCGTACACGAACAAATCCTGGAAATATCTCCCACGTTCAGCTAGTATTGGAGGGCTATCTCTGTAACCAACCTCTCGTGACCTCGTGCTTAACTCTGGTTTGAGTAGAGCTTCCTGAGAACACTGATGTATACCATGGGTTTCACCACTCCCTGGTCAGAAACATAATGTTTCATTTAATAGTCTTTGGACAAACCCATCATGAGATATTCTTGAGTCTGCCGACTTCTCCTTTATTAGGGTCAAAGATATCTTAGGGTTTTGTCAAATCGTATTTGTTAACTCACAATGATCTATTCCAAGACTCTAAACCTATGCTAGTTGGTGCACCCTATAAAAGAGAAAATTGTTTCTAATCAATTTTAAATTAAGCGTTAATTTTAATGGTTGTAATTACTCAGAGGATATGGTCATGAAACTAATGATGTGAAAAGACTCAATGATATGCACAATCGAAAAGCACTAGACCCATCTATCAATAAAAAACATGCCACTAGTATCACAATCAATCCAATGGTTCTTTCAGAAATAAAAAATGCAGTCTCTTTATAATTTCAATGCACAAGCAAGTCCTAGATGACAACACAAGCACTCTGTTGCAAAATGCAAAAACATAAAGCAAATATTTTTGTATTTTCACTTATAAATGAAAGGAAAATGCAAAACAATGTTTTTGTATTTTTCAATATAAATGAAATGAAAAATGCAAGCAAAATCAAACTTTTCAGAAAAGAAATGCAGAGCATGCAAAGCAGACAACGCAGCAAATCCCAAAAAGTAAGACTCAGCCAATCCAATGAGCTATAAAAACAAAAAATGGTGGGAAACCAAAAAGCTCAAAAACTAAAGAAAGAGGAGTTTCTGGTCAATAAAAGAGCATGGAACAGTCAGGAAACAGGCTTACTAAGACTTAGGAATACTCAAAACCAACCCAACAACAACCAAAGGTCATAAACAAGACAATCTCGGAGTTGTACGCAATTGTTCATAGAACAGTAGCGTCTGTACGCTAGCTACTGTACTGACAGTAGTGGGTAGACGCAGGCAAACCAAGGCTGACCCGCATACAGGGAAAGGTAAATGAGCCAAAAATGAATCAAACATCCCAGAAAAATCAAGTTTTCTAATGCAGAACCCAATGGCCAGTCAATGACACAGAAGCTCGACAAACAACAACTCAAAATAAGGAAAAATGCCTAAAAATCCCCAAAATGGAGGTTCCTCCCCAGCGAAGTCGCCATTTCTATTACGGAGAAAAAATTCCTATGGTATGGGGCAGACCACAACAGACAGATTACTGCTAGAAATCTACTCAATTCTCAAAACAATGCTATATAAATGAAAATGCTAAGGTATGGAAAAAAGACCAACCTTCAACCGGATGTTCGAAGTAGATCTCCGTTGAGATTTCAATCTCTACACTTGACCCTACAGCTTAGTCTCAACAACAAATACAAGCAAGTGCATATAATATATGAAAGACATTAGCATAATCAATAGCATGGTCCATGATATAATAAGCAAATGTAACCCATTGTAATTAAACAAACATTTACAAGATCAATTGGATGAGAAAATGAGTATTTCCATTAATAATAACAAGAAGTACATGATACAACCTCTTGCCGGCAACCCATCTGAACCGAGAACTAGGTCCCTCCACTTGTGCCTCCACCACTTCAATCCCCCATGCAATGGAAAACTCAAACTATGAAGGAGTTTGGTAGGTGAACATAAGAAGTTCACAACAACAAGGATCAATGGATGTAGACTCAAGTCACGGCAAAAATCCAATAGAGTTACGGTGCTCTCTCTTTCTCCTCCCTTCCATACACCATAAGAGCTTAATATATAACCCTCCAAATGTAGGTGAAAGGTCGAATCGAGTCGTTTCGGGGTGCATGGAGGGCCAAAGGTCACCCTAAGACCGCTTTTTGGAAGTAAAAATAGAGTTTTATAACTCAATGTACGCGGGCTAGATTGGTACAGCCTGTGTATACGCTAGGTATAGTGGAACAACTAACGTACATGAATAAAAATAGGGAACAATGGTTCATCGAGGATGAATAATGGATCTAAGTCAATCAAATGAATACTGAAGGCCAATGAGTGCTGATGCTCATAAGGTGGAAAAATACGCTATAACAACTACATTTTTAGGAATCAATAATGACCAAGATAAATGCAAAATGAAATCAAGTTAATTTAATGGGATGTTGGACTAGTCATCTCTGCTACTTATGGTCCACTTTATGTCAATTGTAATCCCTTCTCATCTACTGAAGGAGCATCCAAGAGGGGTCCAATTTCTTCCATTTTTGTGTTCAAATTAATCATTCCATCTTTACAATCATCCAATGCCTTCGCATGTTCTTCATTATTACTAATTGCATCTTGAAACGTATTATTATTGGTTAAAAGGTGTATAATTTTGTGATCTACATTGAACACTCTCCATCTTATAATATTATCCAATAATGAAGGTCTGAAAATGAGTTCAACAAATAATTTTCTAGTTATAAAATCCTCCAATAGGGACAAATAAGAAGCAACATTATCTAATGCATCAACATCTATATTCTCTTTGTAGTGAATGGAATCAATTTCAAAAGCTTCAAATTTACAAATCATATTCCATACCTCTTCTAGATAACCTTTCAAATTCCATATCTCCTCTTCTTAGTGTATTTTGTATTATGAGGAAGTGTTATGACCTGTAGTATCTCCAAGTGGCAAAATATGTGTTGCCATTGTTGATGTAAACCTTAATGGAATTTTTTTTGTTGAGCCATTAATTCCCTATAGTTGTCATATTATGTGACCTCATGGGTGTATTTAAAGTAGTTATGTCAACACACATATTGTATTATAGTTTAGTGGATGATTCTAGAAGGTGAGTTTTGTATACATAGAGCACTAATTTTCCTCATTTGTACAACAAGGAGTTGTGATATTGTAAGATACTCACATGGATATTACATGGATATTACATTGTGCAGGTCTTTCTTTGGCTTTAAATGCTAAATCTTGGAGCATGTATTTGTTTCTTCTATTTTCTTGGATTGACTATGACTTTCTAATTTTTTTTATATGTTAAGTGGAATTAAAACATGGTTATGGAAATCCTTTGTGTATAATATCTACAAATTGATACTCATAACGCATGTATTTAAATGTGACATTGCAGAATGTATGTACAAAATATTATTAGGGATAAGATGATCACAAAGTAAACATGTTCATGCGCTTATTTTTAAGTTTAGGGTTTCACAATGTTGACTTGCTATAACAATCACCTTGTTTTCTTAATAGTTGATTGATCACATTATATTTTTATATTGTGGTAATAAATAATATGAATTTAATGTTTTGAAATGCATAATTGTTTTTTACTATTATTACATGTTAATTCACATGTGTTTTCAATAGATTATACAATTAATATTAATGCATATCATAGGCTATGATGTTCATTTAATGACTAGTTTTATATTTATCATATAATGTTTAGAGATTCTATGTCACTTCATTGATTATGTTTATTAATGTGCTAGTTCTTATGTCTTTTAAAAATAACAATTGCATCATGAATTACATACCAAGTTTGTAGTTGCAAATAAAATAGAAGACGCAGCTTCAAACATTCTTCAAATATCTCTGGTAATTAATATTTGCATTTAATTATAAAAATTAATGTCATAGTATATACCTATTATTAGTTCATTACAATAATTTTTCATCAATATTTTAATAATATTGTTAAAAATAAGCATGGACAAAAATATGATAGAAAATGCAAAAGCCATAATCAAATTATATTCACTTCAATGTTACAAATATATAGTACAATGGATGATGCCACCTCATGGAGAGATTTGCTCTAGATCCTAACACTTTGCATGGTGATTAAGCTAGGCAATATTATCCAAATCACTTAGTCATAATTTAGGATAAATCAATATTATCCTAAATGATAAATAAATTTAAAGGTGACAATTAAACTTTGTGATTTTTAAGGTAGTCCAAAGGCTAATATTCTCCCCCTCAATCACAAATCTATATATATGTATCAACAAAGCAATAAACACTAATGTTGAAGCTAATATGTCATATTTTTCAGAAGCCTTCACCTGTGCTTCAACGAAAAAATATTCCTGAAAAAACGTCAAACCGAATGCTAAATGGTTCATTTGAAATTCATTGGAAGAGAGCTGAAATTTTGGAGTGAAAAACTTTCATGTATGAAGATTTTGTGTTTGTTTGGTAGTTTGATCATTTACCAAGTGATTTATCTAGAAGAGGTTGATGTCTTCTTCTAATTGGTGAATATCTAATATCACCACCCTACTCTCAATGAATCACTGAAGTGCTCTCTGAATATTTTGACATTGTTATGTGTCGATCAACATCCCAATGCATCTTGTGTTTGAGTCTGCCATCTATAGACAATTGTTTCTCATTTGGCAGTTTGAGGTTTGCCATCTACAGAGTATTCTTGCCCATTTGAAAATTTAAAGACTGCCATCTATCACTAGTACAAAATGAGAAATTAGTGACTAAAATTCACATATAAATGACTATTAAGTGACTAAAATTCACATATAAACGACTATTTTTTAGTCGGCGACTAATAGTAACTAATTTCCACTATCTTATAGCTCGACTAACTTAGTCGTATTTATTTTAGTCATTAATAGTTGCCTTATTTAGTCGTATATTTGGTCATTGATTTAGTCATTAATTGCCACAATTAATGACTAAATCAATGACCAAATATACGACTAAATAAGGCAACTATTAATGACTAAAATAAATACGACTAAGTTAGTCAAGCTATGAGATAGTGGAAATTAGCTACTAATAGTCGTTTATATGCGAATTTTAGTCATTTTTTTAGTCACTAATTTCTCATTTGTAGTAGTCATTTATTGTTGTTAATTGGTCATTTATTTAGTAATTGATTGTGGTTAACTAGTCATTCAGTTAGTCATTAACTGTAGTTAACTAGTCATTTTTGTAGTCATTGATCGTTGTTAACTTGCTATTTATTTAGTCATTGATTGTTGTTAACTAGTCATTTAATTAGTCATTGATTTTGGTATATAGGGCATAGAGGAATCGAACCACCAACCTCTTGCCTTTAAGGCAAGTGCTCTTCCATTGAGCTAGCACCCTTAAATAGAAGAATCAAAGTTAATGGAGTAGGAGCAAAATCATGCGAGTTATTCAAACGTTACATAGTAAACCCGATAGATACAAAATGAATTACAAACTATTGGCAACCATTCCCTCCAAGTTCCCACTCATGGAAAGCCATAAAAGTCAGGATATCCCCTTAATTAAAAATTCCTTGTTCTGGATGCCAAAAGGAGCAACCTCGAAGAATATATGGGTAGATAGGCTTCACCCTACTGGAGTGACAAATAAAAGAGTTAGCAAAATCAAAGGATGACTAACTATAAAAAATATCACCACCATTGCAGATCCCTTTGTCTGGCCTTCTTCCTCTTCAATTATGGAATGAGCCAAGACTTCATAGAAACCTAATAGTATGTGCCCCAATTCAGAAAATAAAATATAAGAGACTCGAGAACATGGAGACCTAAGGGAGAGTATACAGTTGGAGAAGCATATAGGTAGTTGTGGAAGCAAGCAGACAGCACTAGGCTTCACACACACAATTCGAAATACTTGGGGCCAAACATTCAATCCCAAAAATGAATACTTTCTTTTGGATCTTAGCTCACAACAAACTAGCTAGTTTGCCTATCGTCAGTGGAAGCAAGTTTGAACCAACAAGTAAAAACTTTGAAAGGAGACTTTTGTTCCTCTTCTCCTTTTTGGGAATCAGCCTATCTGAACCTATATGTATACTGCCCAAGCCTCACAATTGTTTCATTTAAAATAGTAATAAAGGATGACAATGTCTGGAAGGAGATAGGCACAACATGAAGGGGGAAGCGAAGGAGGATGTTCCACTTCCAAGCATACACCTTCGAAGGAGATTGAGAGTGAACCACAACCACTACCCCCACAAAGACAAGCAGTTAATTGAAGACATTTCAATTTCACTTTGGCTTCATTCCTCTTCCAAAGGAAAGACAGTGACCATAAAGTGGCATTTGCTTGTAAAAGGGGTAGAGGGAATCAATGATTGCTTAACATATTGATAATTGTGAAATCTATGACTCATCATTATGAGTCATGATATACATTTATCATTTGTTGACATGATTTTGTAGCAGCCTATCAAGGCTTGAGACAAATATCAAAATTCAATATCAACATGTATGTATCACTTAACAACTTATACATCTTATATATCATTGTATTTTCATATTTATGTGGCAATGTGTTTCTTTGATGTCGGTTCTTTAGATATTTACAAAAATAAAAAAAGTCGAATATCTTCAAATTTTTTATGTTTGCCAATATTTTCCTTTATATTGCCAAAAGTTATATTCTCACCCCTCAACAAGATATCCACCAACATGATACTAGTAATATTGGTTACAACCCTAACAACAAACCCTATAATTACCAAGGTAAATGAATTTATTAAAGCATCCTATAGAGCCTGTAATACCCCATTTTGACCCTTGTGATTTATTGGCTTTTATGTAAATATTGTATACATGCGATGTATGTTCTTGCTAGTGTGGAGCTCAAGGCCAAGGCCCCGCTAGTGTATGTTCGGATTTTATTTAAATGGCCAAGCATTTGACATTTTGTTACCCATGTGTTATTAAGCCATGAAAAATTGTAAATTGATGTAAATATTAATATCGCAATAAAATACCAGAACTGGCTATGGGAGCAACGAATGAGAAGGGGCCATGTGTATCCACTAGGGAGTGGTGAGGGGATTGTGGGATTGAGCCATAAGCTGCCAAATGTTATTGTGATAACCCATTTGACTTTCATTTTGTTGACATTTAATTCTATGTAAGAAAGTTGTTGAAGATTTCAGTCCATGGCTTCAATGGAGCATGGACAGTCCAGAAATTCGTATGGCAGGTATGGGCTCTGTTTTGCTTGACCCACAAGTCACTCTACCTCTTGGGAATCCTTCCAATCTCATTCCCATTCTATTGTTGATCACCCAGCATCATTTTCCATCCAAAAACGAATTGCCGGCAGGGAGAAAAACCAGAAATCGCAACTTTGAAAGAACCCACGTTTTGAAGTGCCAAAAACGCCCAGATTTGGTATTGGACAGTAAAAACCAATGGGGGATCCATAGATATGAACCTTGTGGCGAAATTGAGAGTATTAGCTACCCCGAAATCCATAGGAAAACCCAGTTTTTGCGACCCAGAAAATCGGTGACGGATTTGAGTTATTGAATGACTGAATTGGGAGAAATTCAATTATGAACAATTGAACAGAGGTTGGGTTTGCTTGATAAACCCAGTGAAGGCTAGAATCTCAGGAAGCTAGCAGCTGGACCTTTCTATGCCCATCCTAAAGAGCACTGGAGGGAAGGGTTTCTTGAGGGACTGTGTAGCAGAGAAGGGGACCTTCCTTGTGTTGGATGTGGCAGGTAATGTGGGTGCCTGACTGTTGAGTTCATTTGAGATGCATGTAGCTCTGCGGTTGAGCTCACTGGCTTAGCATTACCCTCCTCTATCTTCTTTTATGCTTGATAAACCCAACTGTGTGTTGGATTAGCATAGCTGTTAAGAGAAACCATGGTTGTGAGTGAGCCCAGCTAGTTACTCCTTAGTGGATACACAACCTAGCTCGGGGGTGATCTCTCAGCTGAAAGAATTCAAGCTGGACAGAGTTCTATGGTTGGGTGGAATGTTGCTCTCACATAGCCAGTTGTTTGGACAACTTCATCTTCAAGATAAGTGTCCTCTGTGTTATGAATTACATGCATTTTGTGTTCTGCAGTATGTTAATTGTCCATGTTTAATGTAATGAAATGATTATCTTAACATGAGATCTATGCATGGCATTGGAACGAGTTTGAGTCTCTACTTCTTAAATCATCCTTTGCTGCGGTTTATATGTTATGCATTACTAATTGTGTGTATGAGTTAATTCCGCTGTGCTTAGTTAATTTGAACCTGCACACATTAAGTTTTTAATTATTATGCATTTTTTAATAAAGTATGGGGCTGAGATTCTGGAACGAAGCCCGTATGTTTGGTCTTGTTCTCTCCCCTGCATTGGGATGATGGGAGGGGACGTTTCAGAGTGGTATCAGAGCTTAGCTTGCAGCACTGGGGCTGCTTGGGCCAGACTCTGAGTTTGCAGGCATGTAACAGGATGTTTTAACACAGTATTGGGAAGTTGGGGGCGGTATTTTGATTGGGGAAAATGACAGGATCAGATTTCTCATATGTGGAAGAGGATCACACAGGTGCATAGATCTCTCCAAGATCTTTCCAACGGTACCTCATTTGCTCAATTTGGTTAAGGGACGAAGGAGATACGGACCCTGCAAGTTGCAAGAAAACGCAAGTGTTTTCGCAGTTGCGGGATGCGCGATGCGCATTGCAGGATGGTTACGTCCTCATGACCGCAGCTTGACCCCCCGAAACCACAATGTCGAATTGCGGGATGCGCGTTGTGGGATGGTTATGTCCCCGTGACCGCAGCTTGACCCCCCCCGAAACCGCAATGTCGGATTGCGGGATGGTTACATCCTCGTGACCTCAGCTTGACACCCCCCCCCGAACCCGCAAAGTCGGATTGCGGGATGCGGTTTGCGGCCTGTGTGTGTCAAAAATAAAAAAATAAATAAAAAGCATAGAGCCCGAAATTTGGAATTGTGGAAAAACGTGAAAAGTGAGAAGTAATAAAACCCAGAAATTAATAGAAGATGAATGGTGCATCGGAACAGAGATCCGCAAGTTGCTAAGCGTTCCTTGTTATATGGACTAACTTCTCCCGGTAGAAAAGTTTTCGTGATTCATCATAGATTTTCTTCCACAGGTGGTTGAAGTTGGCATTCGGGACCAAAATACAACTGTGTAAAAGTATGCAAAATTGGGGTGAAAGTTGTAATTTTTGAAATAACGCAGTTTCCACACCCGATGTCGGAATGGGTCACGGGGATAGGCATTGGAAAGCTTGTCCAGCAGGGAATGATGGTGCATAGGCATAATTTGAATGGGGACATCAGACATCATAGATAATTAGAGCATAAAAGTGCCAGTGACTGTTTGTCAAATTGTGAATAATATGAGCAATTTCCAGAATTGCATGAATGGGCAAAGGAAATGAGTGCATAGCGACTGTGTGAATTAATCCATGAGTTTTATTGTGTTAAATATGGATTGTGTATATGTCTATATGCATTCTTATGATGTCTAACAAATATTTTCATAATGCACAGTGCTTGCAGCTCATAAAATTAATAATTGTAGCAGAGGTAGCATACAGGAAAAATGGTGACCATAAATGATGCTCAAGATCCTTATGAGCATGAGGAAGACGTCCTAGGGGAAAATTTGCATGAAGAGAATGCGGAGACTGAATCCAATGGGAGAAGGGAGCAGGTGACTCCTCAGAATTTGGTTGAAACTATGGTAAGCTTCAATGAAAGATTAATGAAGGCTCAGGAAGAACAACACCAACTCAATGCTGCTATCTTGCAAAGTCTCACTGATATGCAGCAGAGGATAAACCTCGGTTCCAATCCAAGCAATGCAGGTGAAGAAGGAAGAGATGCAGAGAGTCATTCTAGAGGTCATTCAAAGAAGAGGACTCCAAGCCCAAGGAAGAGTTCGGTGAGCAGAAAGCATAGAACACCTTCCTCTAGATCTTCTTTTAGCAAATCGTGTGACTCCAGAGGTTCTCAAAGAAGCCCAAGGCGTGCACCTAAGAGATTGGATGGAAGAAAGAAATTCAAGGGAATCCCATAGGGTGAATTCAGGAAGGCAAGGCCTCCCACATTTGATGGAGAAAGTAAGACTGGCCAAGAGGCAGAGGCATGCCTTCTTGGAATGAAGAAATATTTTAGAATTCAAGACTACTCAGGAAATGAAAAGGCCAGAATTGTCATTTACAATCTAAATGGTAGAGCTTCAATTTGGTGGGACAATATCTTGCAAGTGAAAGGAATCAGTGAGAGGAAGATCAGTTGGAAAAGATTCAAGAAGTACTTCAAGGAGAAATACATCTCTGCTAGGTATTATGACAGTAAGAGAAAAGAGTTCAATGAACTCCAGTTGGGACAAAAATCTATGGAAGAGCATGTCCATAAATTTTTGGAATTATTGAGGTATGTAGACTACATTAAGGATGAGAGAGTAAAAATCCAATGCTTCCTTGGAAGTTTACCTCAAAGTTTCAGAGATCGTATTGAGTTTGTTAATCCACCAAGTTTGGATGAAGCCATTAGGATGGCAATGCATTGCTATGAGCAGAGCAGGGGGAAATTGGAAGTTAACCAAGCATGGAAAGGAAAGCCAAGAGGGAGGTTTGATCAAAAGAAGAGTGGCTTCAAGCCACCATTTGGAGGTCAGCCTAGAACCTTTCCACAGGGGCAGCAAGCAAGGAGTGGATTCAAGCCAGCAGTAGCAGCAGACAAAGCATCAAAGGGACCGCTTCAGTGTTGGGGATGTGGAGAAAACCACATGCTGAAGGATTGTCCACATCGAAAGGATAATCCCCGAAAGTTGCACAACTTAAAGGGAGCAGCTATAGTGGAGGACATGGCAAGGGCAGTGCCTCGAATTTATGCAGCGTTGGACAATCATCAAGCAGACCATCAATCATCAGTGGTGGAAGTTGAAGGTAAGATTGCTAAGCAATCTATTTCTGTTTTGATTGATCCAAGATCTACTCATAGTTATGTTTCTCCAAAAGTGGTTGAAGCTTGTTCTCTTAGAAAGGTGAAGCACAATAAGTCTTGGTTAGTTCAATTAGCCACAGGGACCGAGAGGAAAGTAAGTGAAGTAGTGGCGGAGTGCCCCATAGAATTGAATTGAATCCACACACATGCAGATTTAAATGTGCTACCTTTAGGATCTTATGATGCCTTGATTGGCATGGATTGGTTGGAAAAACATAAAGCCAAGTTGGACTGTTATGAGAAAGCACTTGAGTGCATTGATGATGAGGAAAGGCCAACATTGGTAAGAGGAATTTCCAAGCAAGTTTCAGTAAGGCAAATTCCAGCCCTGCAGTTGAAAAAGTTTTACAAGCATGGTTTCCAATTATATGCGATTCACATGTCAGATTCATCAGAGGAGTAAGGTCCAAGGATAGAAGACTTCAGGATATTGCAAGAGTTCCAAGACGGGTTTCCGGATGAAGTACCAGGGCTGCCACCAAAGAGGGATATTGATTTTACCATCGATCTTGTTCCAGGAGCAGCACCGAATTCCAAAGCTCCTTATAGAATGAGTACACCGGAATTGGTGGAGTTAAAGATGCAACTACAAGAATTAATGGACAAAAGATATATCAGGCCAAGTGTGTCTCCTTGGGGAGCACCGATGTTATTTGTCAAGAAGAAGGATGGAACCTTAAGGCTGTGCATTGATTACAGGTATCCAAATAAAGTGACAGTCAAGAACAAGTATCCATTGCCGAGGATTAATGACTTGTTTGATCAAATAAAGGAAGCTAAAGTGTTTTCCAAGATTGACTTGAGGTCCGGCTACCATCAAGTAAGGATTAAAGAGGAAGACATTCACAAGATGGCTTTCAGAACTAGATATGGTCATTATGAGTTCACTGTGGTGCCATTTGGTCTTACCAACACACCTACCACATTCATGTGTCTCATGAATAGTGTGTTCAGCAAATATTTGGACAAGTTTGTGATTGTGTTCTTAGATGACATCCTTGTCTATTCAAGGAATGAAGAAGAGCATGAAGAACATCTAAGGATGGCGTTACAAGTTCTTAGAGAGCATTAGTTGTATGCCAAGTTAAGCAAGTGCGAATTTTACCAAAAGAGAATTCAATATTTGGGTCATGTCATTTCTGAAGAAGGGATTGTAGTGGATCCGAAGAAGATTAATTCCATCATGGATTGGTCAACTCCAAAGAATGTTTCAAATGTTAGATCTTTTATGGGTCTTACCGGTTACTATAGAAGGTTTATTGAGGGTTTCTCCAAGATAGCTCATCCAATCACTTCAATGCAAAAAAAGAACATCAAGTTCGTATGGTCTGAAAAGTGTGAGAAAAGTTTTCAGCGATTAAAGGAGCTACTTACGAGCGCTCCTGTTTTGAAGATAGCAGATCCAAAGAAAGATTTCGTGGTGTGCACAAATGCTTGCATTGAAGGGCTAGGTGGAGTGCTCATGCAAGAAGGAGCTGTGATTTGCTACGAGTCAAGGAAATTAAAAGAGCATGAAAAGAATTATGCCACACATGATTTAGAATTAGCAACCATAGTGCATGCTCTCAAAATGTGGAGACATTATTTGATGGGAAGAAGATTCGAGCTTAGGACGGACCACATGAGTTTGAAGTATTTGTTTGATCAGCCAAACTTGAATGCCAGGCAAGCTAGATGGATGGAGTTCCTTTGTGAATTTGATTTTGAAATTAAGCATGTAAAAGAGAAAGAGAATAAGATTGCAAATGCTCTTAGCAGAAAATTTCATGTTACAGCAGTAAGTATATGTAAATCAGACTTGAAGCCAAGAGTTCTTGAAGCCCAAAATGGTGATGAAACTTGCCTTCAAATTAAAGAGAAGTTGCAGCAAGGTAATGTGGATGAAAAGTATGCAAGATATCAGCTGGGTGAGGATGGTGTTCTCATTTATCATGATACCAAACTGTACATTCCAAACAATGCATATTTGAAGAAGTTAGTGATGGATGAGATACATCAAATGCCATGTTCTGGACACCCAGGATATCAGAAAACTATAACAGCAGCAAGAAAGCAATACTTTTGGCATGGTATGAAGAAGGACATAGCTTAGTATATTGCTAGGAGTCAGAAGTGGCAGCAAGTCAAGGCAGAGCACCAACATCCAGCAGGGTTGTTGCAGCCCTTACCCATTCCGGAATGGAAGTGGGAAGTGATCTCTATGGATTTTATAACAAGTCTACCCATGACAGTGAAGAAGCATGATTCAATCATGGTTGTGGTGGACAAGCTATCAAAGGTAGCTCACTTTATTCCAGTCAAGTCCACTCACAAGGTTAATGACATTGCAAATATCTTCATGACAGAGATATTCAGATTGCATGGATTGCCCAAGGCAATAGTTTCTGATCGTGATACAAAGTTTACTTCCAATTTTTGGAAGGGATTGTTTCAGGAATTGGGAACTAAATTGAATTTTAGTACAGCTTATCATCCTCAAACAGATGGTCAGACTGAGAGGGTGAATCAGGTTCTTGAGGACATGTTGAGAATGTATGTGATGGATAAACCATCCAAATGGGAAGATTACCTACACTTAGTAGAATTTGCATACAATAATGGACATCATGCATCATTGGGTATGAGTCCATTTGAGGCATTGTATGGCAAAGGATGCAGGACTCCAGTGAGTTGGGACAGTCCGATGAACAGGGTAATACTTGGACCAGAGATGATCAAGGAAATGGAACAGGAAATTGTTAAGATCAGGCAAAATTTAAAGGCAGCTCAGGACAGGCAAAAGAGTTATGCAGATTTGAAAAAAGTGCATAAGGAATTTCAGATTGGGGATCATGTTTATTTGAGAGTGAAACCAAGGAAGAATTCCCTCAAGTTGGGGAGTTGTGCCAAGTTGTCACCAAGATATTGTGGGCCATTTGAAGTCCTTGATAGGATAGGGCCAGTTGCATATAGAATTGCATTGTCTGCTAACATAAGAGCTCATAATGTTTTCCAGTTATCTTTGCTTAAGAAGTATGTACATGATCCTAATCATATGATTGATTGGAATGTGATACAGGTGGAACCCGAGGGAGAGTTCCAAGTAGAACATATGCGCATCCTCGACAAGAAGGTCACTTTGCTCCGGAACAGAGCCATCGGGCAGGTAAAGGTCCAGTGGGAGCACCTTAGCCCCGATGAAGCTACATGGGCGCTGGAGGATGCCATGAGAGAGGCATTCCCGTTTTTGTTCAGTTTTGAGAACATCGAGGACGGTGTTGTTCTAAGGGGGAGGGGAATGTAATACCCCATTTTGACCCTTGTGATTTATTGGCTTTTATGTAAATATTGTATACATGCGATGTATGCTCTTGCTAGCGTGGAGCTCAAGGCCAAGGCCCCGCTAGTGTATGTTCGGATTTTATTTAAATGGGCAAGCATTTGACATTTTGTTACCCATGTGCTATTAAGCCATGAAAAATTGTAAATTGATGTAAATATTAATATCGCACTAAAATACCAGAACTGGCTATGGGAGCAACGAATGAGAAGGGGTGATGTGTATCCACTAGGGAGTGGTGAGGGGATTGTAGGATTGAGCCATAAGCTGCCAAATGTCATTGTGATAACCCATTTGACTTTCATTTTGTTGACATTTAATTCTGTGTAAGAAAGTTGTTGAATATTTCAGTCCATGGCTTCAATGGAGCATGGACAGCCCAGAAATTTGTATGGCGGGTATGGGCTCTGTTTTGCTTGACCCACAAGTCACTCTACCTCTTGAGAATCCTTCCAATCTCATTCCCATTCCATTGTTGATCACCCGGCATCATTTTCCATCCAAAAACGAATTGCCAGCAGGGAGAAAAACCAGAAATCGCAACTTTGAAAGAACCCACGTTTTGAAGTGCCAAAAACGCCCAGATTTGGTATTGGACAGTAAAAACCAATGGGGGATCCATAAATATGAACCTTGGGGCGAAATTGAGAGTATTAGCTACCCAAAAATCCATAGGAAAACTCAATTTTTGCAGCCCAGAAAACCAGTGACGGATTTGAGTTATTGAATGACTGAATTGGGAGAAATTCAATTATGAACAATTGAACAAAGATTGGGTTTGCTTGATAAACCCAGTGAAGGCTAGAATCTCAGGAAGCTAGCAGCTGGACCTTTCTATGCCCATCCTGAAGAGCACTGGAGGGAAGGGTTTCCTGAGGGACTGTGTAGCAGAGAATGGGACCTTCCTTGTGTTGGATGTGGCAAGTAATGTGGGTGTCTAACTATTGAGTTCATTTGAGATGCCTGTAGCTCTGCGGTTGAGCTCACTGGATTAGCATTACCCTCCTCTATCTTCTTGTATGCTTGATAAACCCAACTGTGTGTTGGCTTAGCATAGCTGTTAAGAGAAACCATGGCTGTGAGTGAGCCCAGCTAGTTACTCCTTAGTGGATACACAACCCAGCTCGGGGGTGATCTCTCAGCTGAAAGAATACAAGCTAGACAGATTTCTATGGTTGGGTGGAACGTTTCTCTCATATAGCCAGTTGTTTGGACAGCTTCATCTTCAAGATAAGTGTCCTCTGTGTTATAAATTACATGCATTTTGTGTTCTGCAGTATGTTAATTGTCCATGTTTAATGTAATGAAATGATTATCTTAACATGAGATCTATGCATGGCATTGGAACGAGTTTGAGTCTCTACTTCTTGAATCATCCTCTGTTGCGGTTTATATGTTATGCATTACTAATTGTGCGTGTGCAAATATGAGTTAATTCCGCTGTGCTTAGTTAATTTGAACCTGCACACATTAAGTTTTTAATTATTATGTATTTTTGAGTAAAGTATGGGGCTGAGATTCTGGAACGAGGCCCGTATGTTTGGTCTTGTTCTCTCCCCTGCATTGGGATGACAGGAGGGGACGTTTCAGAGCCACCCTAAGTTTTCATCAACAATAACCTATAGTAAATATTATATTGAAACATTCTAATTAGTAATTATTTTGAGTCTTTATTTCCTTTGGGTAGGTAGAAAGGGAGATCATAATCTTTGTGAGTGAACATCTCCATATTGCGATCTTTGTGAAAAACATCTCCACAATTGCCTCAAATTTTATATATACGACATCCTCCACGGGCTAGAATCGTATATCAGCCATGGAGAAAGCAGGAAATTCCATGGTATCTAATATTGATTTATGGTAGGGAGGATAAATACCGTTGTAGTATGAAAAATGTATAAATATGACGGTGATGATAGTCTTAATAGGAGTATGAATGCACATACTTAGAACGCCTCAATGAGTGGCATGGATACTTGACCCTATAGAAGAATGTTTTGGAAGAATCATTTAACAATGGCCAGTGACTATTAATAGTGTTAATTAGAAATACTATGCATGAAAGTATTGATAATAATAATAATCAAGCTTATAATTGAGCATCAAATAAAATATCCAACAATATAATTCTTCATTCGGTCTACATAAGAAGGGGAAACCGAAAAGCAGACTGAGAAAACTGATATGATATCTTTCATGACCATTATTGCGGTGATTAAACACTCACCATATCTGCCAATGCTTTATTTAGTTTTGCGAACCGTGGAGCCATTTGCTCATTCAACTCTGCTATCAATAATCTTGTATCTGGGTCAAGAAACCTACCAAACAACAAAGATTGTAAGAGTAATAGAAAATAAAATTCACAAAAATATTACTGAAGTAATAGATAATGCATATCCATATATCCTACGAGAATTTGTTCTTCGAGGATTTCTTTAAACAAGATCAAGTAACCATCAGAAGGCCAATCATCCATACTTCTCAATTTCTTTCTTGTTTGTAACAAGATCCATCTTAGTCAAAACATTTACGTGGGGCAGTTCAAGTTACACCATTGCAGAAAGAGACGCCATACAACCACTTAGATACTTTTTTATATCTGACACAAACTGCAAAATGATGTTGATCAACTTCTACAGAAATAAATTAAGTGACAATTCAGCAAAGCAAAATTCAATACAATTTAATTGAAATCTACTATGGCAAACCTGGGAATCAAGCAAATATACATCACTAACATTACAATCCTAAAGCTAGAGTTGGTCAACAAATGTTCGGAATACAGGAATATGGGAGTCACAAGCTCTATCTGACCTGGATCAGATAAAAACAAATTTTTAACTAAAATTTAGGATTTCAAAAGCTTTTTAGCATTTAGGAGTAATAGACACTCCCATCGTTCGATGTGGACTGATTGTATTTTCTCATCCCATTGACCAATTCTGGATTATTTGTGGGCATAAATAAAATGATTTTATTTTATTTTATCTTTAAAATTTCTAACATCAGGATATGTTTATGCTCAAAATGTAAAAGAACCCAACCATGGGTGGATCCTTCTACTTTTTTGGTTCTTTTCAGTGTATTTAGCGTGCTTCACCATTGACATGATACTAATATTGCTTTTAATATGTAGATACTAACATGTATTGACAGTTGGAGTGGTTGTAAGCCTAGAGCTCCAAATGAAATATAATGGTAGTGTAATCTGTGATTCTCAATATCAACAATAACTTGATGAATTGATAAATAAATATCTTATTCTTTTGCAGAGAGTTCAAGTAGTAAAACTTCACCCTTGGCTTAGATGCAGCGGCTAAAAAATTTCGTGGATATTCCTCGTGGTTTGAATTATCTACATTATGAAAGATGCGTACCACATCGTAATTTGAAAGAAACAAATATCCTCCTAGATGGTCATGATCTTAATGGAAGGCTTGCAGATTATAGCCTTCATCTATTGATGACATCAACTGGGACAACATAACATATATTAAATGTAGGTGTTGTTGGATATCGAGCACAGAGTTGGCAGCTGCAAAGAAGCCAAAGCCATCATTTAAGACTAGCGTTTATGCTTTTGGTGTGATTTTGATGGAGATTTTAACTGGAAAAAGTGTAGGTGATATTGTATCTGGAAATTCGGGGCAGTTGATCTTACAGACTGGGTAAGACTATTAGCCACTGAAGGATGGGTAGTAGATTGTTTTGATGCTTCCCTCTTGTCTATTGATGGTGAATGGGAACCTCCCAAAGGAATGGATGATATGCTCACCATTACTTTAAAATGCATTCGACCTACATCAGAAAGGCCCAGCATCAGGACTGTGTTTGGAGATCTCACAGCAATAGTAGTTTGAAGTCTCAAATCTTGTGAGATTTTTGTTGCACTAATCCCATGTAAATGTATTGTTGAAATCACAAGTGAATCTACTTTTAGTGACTTTCAATGGATTCTTAGGAAATTCAAAGGTGAAAATGTTCATGGTACCCATTTTCAAGCTTAATTTAACTTTCCAACACCTGGGGATGGCATTTCTAGTAACATAGTTTAGTCACTACAACATGAAAGAGGGTAATCATCTCTTCAACATTATATACGAGATCACATTGCTCAGTTGTAAACATCATTCTCAAATAATTCAACATATATATTTTGATCCTTCTGAGTTATATGGCTTCATATATTTTCTTATAATTTGATGATGGCTCCTCATGAGTACTGCCAGATACATCACACCCTTTGTCTAGTTTATTTTTCCCTACCAATACTATACAAGGCCATAATCGAATTTATCCAAAATTAATCTAACCTAACAACTCTGGCCATTACCCTTTTTTTTTACTCTTTTTGCCAATATTTTAGCCAATACCTTATAAGAAAAATTAAGAAGGGTAATGGATCTTCAACCCCCCACCTGATTTCTCTTGGTCCCCTAATTGTATGTCCTAAAATATGATTTCTCTCGGTCCCCTAATTGTATGTCCTGAAATATTCCTAGAAAATTTCTAGAAGCCTTTGAATCACTAGGCCAAAGCTTCATATAAAATTCAGAAGATGGTCCATCCATCCCAAGTAATTGAACCACGTCTTTAATTGAACCACCTGCTTCTGCTTTTGTTTTCTTTACAGGGGACTAGTTTGTGGCATGAACCTCTTCTTACCAATTCCTTGGATCTTTGTGGTTTTTGCACTAGGTGTCAAATATGGAAGCATGTTGTCCCCAAAATATCCTTTAGGGGAAAACTCAAAATCCTATGGATCATTTCTATGTTTATCCTCCAAACTATCACCCAGAGAATCCTTATCCATACTTATATTTATATTTGTAGAACAGGTAAGCTCCCCGTAAAAAATGATTGAAGAGGCAGATGCATCAAAGTCACTCCTGGGATTAGCGGAGATTAAAATCAATTGTAAATTAGTCCATCTCTCATGGGATCAACTTTATTATATACGTAATTATACACCAATTCTTGGCTTTAATAGGCTAATTGTCTCCTCTCTTGGATCTTTCCCCTCCCTCCTTATGATAGGTGAGACTTGTGGGCTTGGGAAAAGGGGAAGAAAGGCTTCTGGTGAGGTTTAAGGCTTCTATGTAACTGGCTCTTGGGAAAAGGGTAACATCATGTTTAACTTGTTGTACTTTGCATGCATCTGTTTGCAGGAAAGAGGTGAAATGTTTTCAAGGCTTGTGTATATTCGTTTGAAAGGTTGGCTCCAAGGTAAATCCAAATAAAGCTCCTTCCTGCCCCAACTGCCCATCTGTCTCCCCATCTATATCCCGCCATCAAGCTCCCCAGCAAGCTAAAAAGTTGTCTCCCATCTTTCCAGACTTATTGTGGAAGATGCATGAATATTACTGAGTAGATCCTTCATTGAAAAATAATCTAAATAAGAACTCTCCATGTCGTTTATAGTACTAGTCAAAAGCATTGCAAGCCCCTCTCATCCAACTGCATTCAACTAAAATGTCAGCATTAGCCTCACTGAAGTCACCGTAGGAATCACTAAGAGGAGAAATAGAACCATCGCTTGTGACGACCTCTTCCACTATAAATTTTGGAGAACCAATGACCTTCAAATGAATCATTACTTCAGGTTGTAGGCTACTTTAAAACCATGGAGATCCTTGTTAAATTTATAAATGTATAGCATTTCAAAAGAAACTAACCCCGATGACCTTTTTCAATGCGTTTTGCTCAAATTGGATTTTTCATACTTTACTTACATGGAATTTTACGGTTCCAATTATGAAGGAACTCAACCAACGATGGCGTGTATGTCATGCACTGCAAGACAACAGTGAGAAAGCAAGTATTTCCTAGATTACGGAGCCATGCACCCTACGTGAATCCCAGTTGAAAACCCCTCACTAGGGTTCATTCGTGGGTTATGTAAAGTCTCAAACACTCCAACTACATATTAATCCCAAGTTATTCAACGCTCCAAAGCAGAGAGAATGAACAAACTTACAATGGTATATCATTGCACACCAACCCCAAACGAAAACCCTTTGTTTGTTTGTTTTTATGTTTACTTGTCAATGTCCATAATCACTTAATTCAATTACAAATTCACTCACCCGTACATGGTCAAAACAAACATATTATTCCTCAAAAACACAGAGCTCCCAAATCTTAATTAAAACAACATATTAATCGTAATATCATCATATGTATGAGTAACAACTGACACAATATCAGTAACAACTGACACAATAAGAGCTTAATTTTTAATAAAATAAACAAAACCTTTGTTTGCATCTTTCAACCACGATAACAAAGAAAATATGCATTTCACTGGAGAAAAAAAAGGACCATATTACCCTAACTCCTAGCAGCTTGTTTTTCCTTGGACTTGAATCTTCAAAACCTTCTTGACAATCTTTTGTTCTTCTACCAAAAATGTTCGAATAATTCAGTCACGGACAGCTAAACCAGATAGAACACCTCCACGGGCTTTGTTAACAGTTCTCCTTTATCAATAGCAGCTGACACAATAGGAGCTTAATTTTTAATAAAACGAACAAAGCCTTTGTTTGCATCTTTCAACCACGATAATAATGAAAATATACATTTCACCCGAAAAAAAGGGAGCATCTTACCCTAACTCATACCAGTCTGTTCTTCCTTGGAATTCTGATTCTGCAAAACCTTCCTGACAATCTTCTGTTCTTCTACCAGGAATGCTTGAATAATTTGGTCACAGACAGCTGAACCAGATAGAACACCTCTATAGGATTTGTTAACAGTTCTCGTGTTTCTACTAAGCCTCGACCTCTTGTAGTCGGCTGACCTCAAATTGGGGATCCCATGAAGAGATTTCACCAGGGTGGGGGCAGATGCATTTTTGTGCGTCGAAAAGAAGAGAAAAAAAATGGGTAACATGACTGGATACAAAGATGTTCATTTTTACAGAACCCTAGTACCCTGAAGAGATGGAAGCAGTCATGGTATGCATTCATCACCCGTATAAAGACATGAACTCCTCATGTTTTAGGGCTTAGCAGGGTAGGGCATATTTGCTCTAGAAATCCATGTAAGGACTCAAAATCCCCATGTTAAGTTGCCTCCCATGTGACCACCCAACAAGCCTGCAAATGAGACCTCATTGTTTTTGCTATTTTGTTAGTATAGTTTCTGTCTGTATTCTGATCTTTCTGCATGAGTATCATTTTACTTGGATAATCCCATGTAAGGAATTTTTTGTGTGTTTTGGGGGATTGAAGGGTTGGTGTATGTAGGTTGTTGTTCCTATTGTTGTTATTGGACAATCTACTCGAGCAGATGCGAGACAGATCTCCCTAGTTCAATGTGAATCTAGAACAAATGAAGACAGAACACAAAGCTACTTTCCTAGATCATATTAGAGATCAATTAATTAGATGTCTTACCTTCATATTTTTAAATATTTCTCCTCGTTATTGCTCCAAGCTCCGCGGTCGTCAGATCCGTAGCTGCAAGACCTGTCAAAACATGTGGAAACAATACAAGCAGTAAAACATGTCTAAACACTAACTGATCTAAGTAAACAGTTAAGGAAGTAAACTATAAACATTACCAATACAATAACATTTATGCGAAGAGTTTATATTACTGTATAAAGAATAGGAAATACAAAGTAGAGAGACGATTACAACCCAAGCCTTAACGCTACACAATATTTCTCCAGCAAGCCAAGCCAAAGCCTCCAAAGGAAATATAAGCCTCCCAAGAGATGGATAGGGATCACCTAGGCTAATTCCACCAGCATGTAAGTTCTATAGACTTCCTCCCTTTGGAATGGAGAGGAGCTTTGTATTTATAAGGCTGAAGGGATGGACTAGGTTGAGGATTAAGGGGAGAGGGTTAAGGGATCCTCTCATTAGGTTATGGGACCGAATGCTAGCTCACCTAGAAGTTAGGGATAACCCTCCACCTTACCTAGCTTCTAGAAAGGCCTCAAAGCTTCCATTTATCTACCATAACCAAACCCATCGCACCCTGGATGAAGGAAAAGTGTGCCAAAGGAGGGCTGGCGCAGGTTGCAAGAAGGCTAAGTGAGCTGGTGGCTCACACTGTCAAGGTTATACCTACCCCACCTAAGGTCTGGCGCTCCTTGACTGAAGGAAAGGTGCGCCAGCCTACTTAAAGGAGGTAGAAAGGTGGGGACAACCTCATACTCAGTTTACTTTAGCTAAAGGAACTTTAGGGATTCAGGCATAGAGTTGATACATGGCTCATGATGATGAGATTTTGGTGTAACAGAATGCCCCCAAAGCATGAAGCTGGTAAACTAAACAGGTGAAATGCTTTGAAAATATAGATGGCAAGGACTTGTTGGCCGGAAGGTGCTGCTACAGTACAACTAACTCTGAGATACTAGTCTCACATGACTCACAACATGGTTGTCGACCAATATAATGCAGATCCATGGTAGTAGGGATCGACTGAACACAATCATGTCTACTAGACACAATCGTAGATCCATGATGAGATGATAACACAGCCACAACCAATACAAAGTGGATCCATGTAATATGACTCAAACAATATCCATCGCAACCTGGGTAAGATATGATTTTCCCTAGGGTCTTCAAGCCGAACCCGCAATGATACGAATCTATCCATGTGATTAGAATGTTTTGGAGTCGAACATGGTAGAAACCACTTGATTACCGGTCATTGATGTATATTGTTAACAAGTGCTAGGGAAATCACCATTGATGTCAATGATCCCCAAGGTATCATAGTACATATCACCAAGCGTGAATAAATGAGTTGAGGTCGAATGCTCGATGAAATATTTCAATCAAGAGCCGATGATGTAAACTCATGTTGAAAGCGAGGTAACCTGCCATTAAGGCATGCAGGCCCAAGGTACTCGATTGGTTTCTAGATCCAATCCCCAGATGATGTGTTGAAGTTGACAAGGATGAATATGTCGAAGGAGGGCCATGATGAATCCCCCATCAATGACACGAAACTCGATAATCGATGTTTGGAGTGAATCGGACGGTGGAGTAATATGCAAGACTGACTCAGGGTATCCCAACATGATGGAAGGTGTACTAACTGCAGATAATGAGTAATGAACATATCTTGAACATGGGCATGGAATGACTTGGCAGTATTGACGGGATGAGAATGATACCAACCCCCAATGCAACTGATAGTGGAAGCATTCTTTGGATGACCCAAAGGAGTGAAAAGACTCATGAAATCAGTATGGCTCGAAGACAAACAGATTACCCAAGTACTGAATGCAAATGAATGAGTGCCATGTTCAAGAGCGACGATGTACTTCCCTGAACTAAAGTGTAATACAAAATATTTTATTTTCCCCCATCATGGTTCATGAGTACCTCACTTGTTTGTAACGAGCTTGAGGAGGGTAAACAGTTGCTCGGTATAGCTCATCCCATGGATGAGTCAAATCCTAAACATTTTACGAACCTAGGATAGGAGGGGTTCATCCCATGACGGGCCCTACAATGTTAAATTTTAACGAGTCCAAAGAAGGTAAACTCGGTGTCATTTCATGTTTAGAGAGTATGAAAATAACTAAAGTTAGTCTCTCTGCCCGAAAAAGGGTAAAATAATGCGAGAGAGAACTCTTCCAACCATGATTGGATGGAGTATTCATTTTTCGTAAATAGTGCCTCCTTGTCTGAAAAAAGGGGGTAAACTATCACCATAAGGATGACCTTTCAAATGCTTTTACAAGCGTGAAAGAATCAAGTTCGCTTGGCGATCTTTTCCTATTTAGGGAGTCTGAAAAGAGCTTAAAGATGACTCCATGAACAACTTTGCCATGGTTGGTGACCAAGTACGACAAAGGAAAAAGTAAACTCGGCACAGTTCCTTTTCCGTAAATAGTCTAGTGAGGCCGGATAAAATGATAAACCTATACTCGTTAGACACACCTTTTTACTCAAATTGTTAATGAGCACGACAATGGTATCAAAAGCACTCAAAATCTTTTTCATGTTTGAACCAGAGCACGAAAAAGTAAAAACTAAGCTCAAACCTCTTTTCATGTTTCAACCATAGCACGAAAAAGTGAAAAGTAAGCTCAACACCATCTTATTGTTTTTAACGAGCTCGAAGACAGGTGAAAAGAATTCTCATGATGTCTGCTTCATTTTTTAACGAGCTTGTAACAGAAAATGAACTATGCTCAGGATTCTTTTCATGGTTTAGAGAGCTCGAAACCCAAAAGAAAGTATGCTCGAAAAGTATTCCCATTGGTGTATTTTTTCCCATCATGGTATCCAAAGGGTGGTACATGCCCCCAGCATGATTTCTAGAAGTAAGTGACTTAACTCCAACATGGTTTGGAGAGGCGATCGAGTTGACTTCAACATAATGTTTAGAGTTTGAAGAAATTCCCCCGAAGCTTCATTTCATTCGCCTAATCTACATCTTCACTCGATTAAACTCCTAGTTACTAATATGAATATGTTCACTAGAGACGAAGGAAGCTCAAATGGCATACGAGGATGAAAAGAAGGTTCAGGTACTAAGTCTTATGGAAAGACTCGACTCAATGGAAAAGGTTATGTTTCATTTATTAACGAGCTTGACATAGGAATAGAACTCTGCTCATGACATTTTTCATTTGTTAAAGAGCTTGACACAGAAAGGGAATTATGCGCATGAAGCTGGTTTCATTTTTATGCAAGCTTGAAACCACAGGTAAACTATGCTCTGGAACGGTTTCATTTTTACACAAGCTCGAAACCAAAGGTAAACTATGCTTGGGAATGGTTTCATTTTTACACAAGCTTGAAACCAAAGGTAAACTATGCTTGGAACTAGTTCCTACCCAACATGATGTCCAGAGGTTGGTAGTGTTCCCCCAACATAAGAATCCAGGGGAATAAAACTCCAGCATGATGTCCATAGGCTGGAGACATGCCCCCCATCTCTAGGGGGGAGAAACCACTAACACATGTGGAACATTCAGGGAAGTATGATGACTAGGAGTCATGCGATGAGTGGGTGTCATAAAGGAAAGCTGATCAATGGTCACCATATTCCCATGATGAGGAAAATACATCACTCGAAAGAGTGAGGACACTATAGCTTTCATCACATGAACATAGTCTCGTCTGAGGAGTAGATTAAAATCTAAGGGACCTTGGACTACCATAACATCAATACAGACAATTTTCCCTCCTAAAGTGATAGGTAAATCAGGAAGGATCCCTAAGGGTCTAGTAGGCCTTCTATTGAAAGCCAGTATTTGGTCAGTGACTGGTACAAGCTAAGGGGAACCTATAGCTTGCCAAGCAGTTGAGGATAAAATACTAACAGAAGCTCCCTCATCAACTACAGTGCGAAATATTTCCTTATCGGAAACTCCTATAAGTATCTGGAAAGGAACACTCGAAGGAAGACGAGATTCTGTTAGACCATTCCAATCAAAGGAAATGACCTCATTACTTGAATGGGGTCCTGTGGAAATGGACAGGGCTTCCTCTTTCCTAGAACAATCTGAACTAACTAGGAAAACATCAGCGGTTTCCAATTCACTCTCAACTGGAAGACTAGAATGAGACGAAGATTTTATCATGGTGACTACTTCAGTCTGGGCATTCTCCAATGAAAGAGTGGGGTCAAGTGGAGGTGATGTCGACTCAACCACTTCAACTTCACTCTTTGAAGAAAGAGTGGGATCGATCGAGGATGGGGCTGGATCAACCACTTCATCAACCAATGGGGGGTCAGGGGACGACTTATAACATCAAGCTGGAAGGTGTTTCTGAGATACAATAATGTCTTCCAACAATTGTGAAGCTTCATCCATGCGTGGACAAAGGTAAGTAAGGTGCATACCCTTGCATAAAAAACAAGGATTTTTTACTTTACCTTTCCAACCCTTAACCATAGAATCACTAGTTGATGGGGTATCATCAGTATAATTTCCAGAGGCTGACGATATAGGTGTTTTGGAGGCTTTATACCACTCTTCTAACACTTTGGAAAGACCAGGACAATCCTTGAGAAGGTAATCACCCTTGCAAAGCTTGCAAGGGAACTTGGGTCTACGAGGTGTTTTCATAGAATGAGTTCCATTAGAGGCAACTGGTTGATGCTTGGTCTCTTTCTTATCCTTCTTATTTTTTATCTTCATTTTTTTCTTCTTCTTATCCTCTTGATTACTAACACTACTGCTTTGATTAGGCAAGGAAGAAGAAATGGAATAAGATGCATCCGACGAAGAAGGGGAAGGATCATTTTTGGATTGACACTCTCGTGGTGGAGAGTTAACATTTGAAACATTGGGTATAGCCGGAATCACCAGATTGAATAACCATACCTGTAATCCTATGGTTAATCCAGGAAGGTTTAAAGTGGCAATAAAGAGAGGACCAATATCTCCAACTGGAGGAAAGACAAAAGGTACCCCTTGAAAATGATCCTCTTGATTGGTATTCCCATAAGAGGTTGTCATATCTAAACTCTCTAAGTCCTTCTAATTATCATGCACAAGAAACGCTACTCAAACTAAAAACAACAGGAAAACTTGTGAATAGGAGGGATGTAAAAGTCGGATCCTCACGGGTGTGTCAAGCCGTCACAACTCGCGATATACTCTAGGCTCCAATAGTTGTACTGGGCCCAATTTTTCAGAGCACTAACCAAGGAGGATTGGGACCGTACCCTTGGTCGTATAACCCAACTACCTAACAGTACGTGCGTAGTAATATCCCTGAGTGTTGTTCTCGGTGTATTGCGACAACAAGACGGTCAAAAGGTTTGCTCGGATGATGCTAGGGATCCTAATGGGGTCTCCCGATATACTCAAGGTACCTGGGAGCACAAATCCGTAGTGGTGCTTTCTAATGCACAACTGTACGACAAGAGCCTTCCGATATACTACCGAGTACGTGAAGTGCCTTTTGATATACCCAAGGGTACGTGAAAGAGCCTTCGATATACCAGTTGGTACGTGGAAGAACTCTAGGCCCCCAGAATGCAGTGCAGGCAAATAACGACAACTGCCACACTTAACGACGTCGGAACACGTCACTAACCTAACACACAATTTGCTAAAAGTTTTTAACTTAAAACTAGCGTTTGATTTTATCTTATGCGGTTAAGTGAATCCATGAAGTGAAGACTTGGAATTTAAACAAGATGCAAATTTGATCTATATGAAAATGCAAGTCTCCGTTTCTATGAAGTTCTACTTAAGAAGGAGAGAGAGATATATTTTCTTCCCAAATGCACAACCCAATGCAAATGCAATTTTAGTTCTTTTCAAAATGATAGAAAGAAGTAAACAATGCACCCAAAACTAACCTGAAGCGATAAAAGAGATCTTTTTATGAACACCAAATGCAATAATTATAATATGTTTCCTATCTCTTTACACTGGAAAAAGACACATCTAAGCTATGGAAAGAAAGATTCCACAAACGTTTTCAATCAAATGCAAGACAAAGAAAAACACTCAATAATCTTGTCTAACTCAAATGCACACAAATCTGAAACAAGCCTTTCTTCTTCTTATGAGTGTAAGACCAAGAATGTGAAATGATCAAATTAAAGCAAGAAGAATGTTTATGCTTTCCAATTTGTGAATATACCAAAAGAGGGACAAAATAAAGCGTTTCTTAGAACTAAAGTGGACACAAAGAATCAATCTTTCCCAACAATCATTAGATAGCTCAGTATGTAAGGGAAACAATATGCACAACCCAAGGAAAAGAGGCTCAAAAAGACATGGATATCTCACACTTTTCAAGTCTTTTAAAACAAGCCAATCACACCAAGCCAAAAATTATCTTAAAACCTTAATATGGGTCAAAACGACTGTAGGATACACGATTCACTTAAAAATGCAAGCAAAATACTAGTTTTGACTCAAAGGGCCAAACATGGATCCAAATGTCAAAAGACCCAAAAATGGAGGAAAATGACAATATGTTGTGTCTAGGGGTTCTGTGACTAAATATGTAGCCTACAGATCACAATCAATCAGACCAAAATCCAAAAATTAAGGAAATATTTGTTGATCCCCAAGCTTTAAGGGGTTGGCGCAGTCTAGGACACTGAACCAGAGTGCCAGAGAGGGGCTGGCGCATCTTGTACACAGGAAGAGTGCGCCAGTGGCACAGTTTGTCTTCAGACAAAGTGAGCCAGCCAGATAGTGGCGCGGGGAAGACTCACCCCAGGTGTGCCAGTCGAATAACAAGCATCAAAATGGCTAGATCTCCTAAGGTATAAGGGAAAGAGGCCTAATACTGATCCCAAAGAGAATCAAGGGAATCCAAGAAACTCTTTAATGACAAAATCCAAGGGTGGGAGGGTCTCAAGAGGCTAGAAAATGTCTCATAAAGAAATCAATGAACAAAACATTCAAATTGAAATCAAAACAAAGTATTCCCCAATACGGTCTCCATATTTGTTATTAGACAATCTACTCTAACGGACGCGAGCCAGATCTCCCTAGTTCAATGCGAATCTAGAACAAATGAAGACAGAACACAAAGCTACTTTCCTAGATCATATTAGAGATCGATTAATTAGACGTCTTACCTTCAGATTTGTATATCTTTCTCCTCGTTATTGCTCCAAGCTCCGCGGTCATCAGATCCGTAGCTACAAGACCTGTCAAAACATGTGGAAACAATACAAGCAGTAAAACATGTCTAAACATTAACTGATATAAGTAAACAGTTAAGGAAGTAGACTATAAACATTACCAATACAATAACGTTTATGGGAAGAGTTTATATTACTATATAAAGAATAGGAAATACAAAGTAGAGAGATGATTACAACCCAAGTCTTAACGCTGCAATCTTCCTCCAACAAGCCAAGCCAAAGCCTCCAAAGGAAATGTAAGCCTCCCAAGAGACGAATAGGGATCACCTAGGCTAATTCCACCAGCATGTAAGTGCTATAGACTTCCTCCCTTTGGAATGGAGAGGAGCTTTGTATTTATAAGGTTGAAGGGCTAGAGTAGGTTGAGGATTAAGGGGAGAGGGTTAAGGGATCCTCCCATTAGGTTAGGGGACCGAATGCTAGCTCACCTAGAAGTTAGGCATAACCCTCCACCTTACCTAACTTCGAGAAAGGCCTTGAAGCTTCCATTTATCTACCATAACCAACCCCAGCGCACCCTGGATGAAGGAAACGTGCACCAAAGGAGGGTTGGCACAGGTTGCAAGAAGGCTAAGTGAGCCGGTGGCTCACCCTGTCAAGGTTATACCTGCACCACCTAGGTTCTGGCGCTCCTTGACTGAAGGAAAGGTGTGTCGTCCTACTTAAAGGAGGTAGAAATGTGGGGACAACCTCATACTCAATTTACTTTAGCTAAGGGAACTTTAGGGATTCAGGCAAAGAGTTGATACATGGCTCATGATGACGAGATTTTGGTGTAACAATTGTGAAATATTTGTTTGAGGTAGGAGAAGGATGTTAGGTATAATGGAGTATGAGTAGAGGTGTGTATGTGCAGGGCAGTGAGGAGCAGAGAGAGTCAGGAAGAGCACGCAATGAGAGTGTGAGACGGGGTGAGACTCCATAGTTTATTCCTGCATCCCAATCACTTCACTCGCAAACACTGATACAGCGGTATTCAACAATGTCAGGAAGGGACAGGAAACTTGTTGTAAGTAATTTGGACTCTAGTTTCTAGTTTCCTTCTCATTTAGATGCACGAATAAGTTAAGTAATTAAACAATATTTCAATTACCTCTTTCATTCGATAATGTTCACAAGTCAAAATCATACAACTTTCATATAAGATTTTTTCCTCAATAAGTGGTCAAAATACAAGAATTTTTTGCCATGTTTCTGATAGTGGTCTTAAAAGATAACCCATATAGTTTTTTGAAAATTTGTGTAACGTCGTATGTTCAGAATGATCATTGTTCAAATAAACTCTCTCTTATATTGTTCGAAAAACTGAAATACAATTAAGAGAGAATGGGAAGCCACAATGCACAGAAATGGTCACCTCTTGTTAAAAGCTTACAAATTTTGAAAAGATTTTTGAAGATTTTTACACCTGATATAGAGTTTGCTGAAGCTGATATTAAATAATTTAAAACAAATAATGTTTCCAATGTTTTCTCACCATATTAGCGGTTTTCCATAATTATGGGAAAATATATCTATGTACTTATTCATCAGATCATCTTGATATATGGGGTTCATCTAAAGTAGTAATCCAAAGTTGGATTTGTCAAAATAAGCTGACATTATTTAGTTGGTTTGGTCTAGGAGGAAGAGACAAATCTACTAAATTCTTCTACAGGAGCGACCTTCTAATCCTGGTAGTGATACTATTACCAATGGAGACATGCATCCTAACATAATAGAATTCATTAAGTTGAAGCTCTTATTTCTCATTATAATAGTATATAAATATTTGGTAGCAACGCTCCTACAAGACAATAAAAACAGTGTGATATTATGCCTAGTTTCAGGTTGTGAAATGCATTGCCAGTTTGGAAGAGGCTTTATGTTGCATGTTCAAGAAAATTTGACAGTTTTCTAACTGATTAGTGATCCCCATTTGCTAAATTCTTCCACAATCCCTCATCGCTTTCCATACCATTACCAAAATTATGTTTGTATATGCTTCGTTCTACATTTCTTGTGATCACCACAATAATAAAGAAATCTCTTGTGGACATGTCTAACTGTTTTCTTCATAGTTTCTATAAGGTATGCATCTGTCGCAAATGTTTAACCAGCACATTGGTGAATGTATAATAGGTCATTTTGGTCATTTGGTTTAATACAGGTGCTTGGAATTCCTTGGGATGTTGACACAGAAGGTTTACAGGATTATATGGGCAATTTAGGAGATCTAGATGATGTGATTGTGATGCGAATAAGTTTGAATAGCCATAGATTCTAAAGGTGAAGACTGAAGAGCAATAGAATTTGATAATATATTCCTACATTTCATATGATAATTTGATGCCAACTTTTTATATTTGAAGAATGCACTGGGGGATATTGGTCTCAGATTTGAAAAAAGTCAAAACATGCATATAAAACTAATCTAAATCAGACACCCTTTACATATGTCAACCATATATGCAAACATCAGCCATACTTCCAACCATGGCTGCATAAGCGCTAATATGTGAGATAAAGGTCAAGTCTTACCTTGCTTGCTGAATTTAACTTATGATGGCACCACTTGAAATGGTATTCACAACTAGTATGGTATTCAACCACGATAACAAAGAAAATATGCATTTCACAGGAAAAAAAAGGAGCATCTTACCCTAACTCCTAGCACTCTGTTTTTCCTTGGACTTGAATCTTCAAAACCTTCTTGACAATCTTCTGTTCTTCTACCAGAAATGCTCGAATAATTCGGTCACGGACAACTGAACCTGATAGAACACCTCCACAGGCTTTTTTAACAATTATCCTTTATCAATAGCAGCTGACACAATAGGAGCTTAATTTTTAATAAAATGAACAAAACCTTTGTTTGCATCTTTCAACCATTATAATAAAGAAAACATACATTTCACCAGAAAAAAAAGGAGCATCTTACCCTAACTCCTACCAGTTTTTTTTTCCAGGAAAGCATTAAACTTAATCAACCTTCATTACTTCGCTGATGTCAGCCTTAATCTCATGCCCAGACCCAATTTCTACTGACCTTTGTGAGCAAGACCCAGATTATGCCATATTGGATCAAGGTATAGTGCCATAGATAGCATCATATAGATATAGACACAGAAGTAGATGAAGCAGTCGGTGAAGCATAAGTTGTTTCATGTGTTTACTTTGATCCAGTCGATGAAACAACTTCCCATTTCTCTATTCCAAGTCCATACCCTCTAGTCACAAATACAGTTTACCGAGTGATAGCATCACAGCTAGTGGTACAATCAACGAATAAAGCAATAACCAAAGGCATAGGCGGGCGCTATGGAAAAGTCAGATGCATATTCAGTGCCTGCGGATAGATACGCATATAAGCTAGCATCTGAGTCAGATCGAGATGCAATTCCATATTCAGGAGCGGACTTCTGAATATGCAAAACCTTCTTGACAATATTCTATTCTTCTACCAGGAATGCTCAAATAATTCGGTCACTAATAGTTGAACCAGATAGAACACCTCTATAGGATTTGTTAACAGTTCTCTTGTTTCTGCTAAGCCTCGGCCTCTTGTAGTCGGCTGACCTCAAATTGGGGATCCCATGAATATTCTTGCTCATGAGAGGCATTTAGGTCCACTCGCCCTCTTCTTTGCAATCTGGTGTATTGGCCCTCTTCTTTGCAATCTGGTATATTAGCCTCCCACCTGGAGTCTTCAAAACCCTAGTCTGATTAGATTTCGTCGCATAGATGTGGCACTTGATGTACGTCATCCTCTACGCCATCTCTCCCTCTCAACTGGTACCCAAAGCATGCATAGTTATCTCAAATGAAAACCCTTTATCGGGGTTCATTTTTATGTTATTTTAAATTCAACGTTGGGAGATGGAATAAATGTGTCATGACATTTTTTATCAACCCATTTCAAAACCCCTAATTAGAATTCATTCTAGCTATCGAAAACCCTAACTAGGCTTAATCCCGGGCCATTCAAAGATTTGAAGCATAGAAAATGAATAAACTTACAATGGTATTATCGCAAAATGAATAGCTCTCCCTTCGCTATGGAGTTGAAGCATTTGATTGAGGTAAAACAACAACTAAAGACCCTGCGTTCTCATAACCTTTCCCGCCTAATTTCATTGTGTTTGTTTAGTTGTTTTTGCTTTTGTTTTTTATTTATTTTATTAATATTACAAATAATACAATGTTTAATTATAATATGTTTATATATATTAATATTATTCCATATTATATGCCTTTCCCGCTTAATTTCATTGTGTTTGTTTAGTAGTTTTTGTTTTTGTTTTTTATTTATTTTATTAATATTACATATAATACAATATTTAATTATAATATGTTTATATGTATTAATATTATTCCATATTATATGGTATAACAAATTAATATATTAATGTATTAACTATAATATAATTAACATATAATTATTTATATTATTTAAAATTAAGTATATTAATATCTATAACTAAAATATATTAATATTACATATTAATTAAATATATAATCACTATATAAGCCCTTTATGCTAACTATATTATTTATATTATACATGTTTTATATTTGAAAATTTGGGTCATTTTCCCTTTTCAATCTTCTTCAACCATATTCGTGGTGCATCATTCAATAATTAGGAGCCAAGATTTTGCATTAACCTCTCATGACATTGAAATGGAGCGGCTAAGTGAAAGGGGGGGCATTTTTAATATTTTGAGGTGATAGAAATAAAAAAGAATAAGGATGTAAGAAAGAGTGATGGAAATTTTAGGGTTAAGTACCATAGGGAAAGGTTTTAACAAAATATCTTTTATCAATGGGGACAGTGGGTAGAGGGGTGGGTCAAAAGGATTAAATATTGTTTATTTATTTTCTTATGAACTGTAGAAGGGAAGGGGTAGGACTTAGGATAGAGGGTTGAGGGGAAAATAGCTTTTACATTCATCATGTTCAAAAATCCATGACAATGGAAATGAAAGGATTTTATATATTTACAAAAGATGAGGGAGGCTCCTTTTTTTTACTTAAAAAAGGTCATTGGATTTTTTTTGCAAAGAGGTATGTCTCGTGGAAAATTTATTACATTCTGAACATAGCCGTGACAAGAAGACTAGAAGATGGGGAAAACCAATGAATTAACGTAGGATGCAAACTTGTTGAATTTCACTAATAAGAAGTAAAATACTCTTGCTTGTCGAAAATTCAACCGACTGTCGAAAGGGTCAAACAGTGACATTTTTTTTCAAACGAGATATGGGCATGACTAGGGTGATGAGCTAAACACGATGGTATAAAAAACAAGACATGAATATGTAAAGAGCAGGAAACAACAAATCTCTGAAACTTTACTTGGCCTCTGCGTCGGATGTCTTGAAAGAAGAAAATGTTGTCGAGTGACACCTGGGGGCCTATGAATCCATCTGTAGTGTTAAAATTTAGAAAATCGTAACACTCATGCAGAAGAAAGGGTCTCTAAATCCATCTGCAGTGTTAAAATTTAGTAAATTGTACAAATTCATTGTCAAAATTGCAATTTTCCATTGTTGGGATGATACAACTAGAAATTACTAAGATAAACGACTAATTCATATTCTTAGTAATTGTTAGATAGTCATATTTGTATTCATGTGACTAAATTAGTCATTTACGTTAGTACTTTTTATTTTAGTCACTTGTTATTTAGTCTTAAATGTTATCCTATGACTAAATTAGTTGTTTATCTTAGTCGTTTTTAGTTGGATCACTTAAAATTACTCAATTTTAGTCGTTTATCCCTTGAAAAAACTGTGGTGACTAACATTTTTAGTCGCCTAGTCGTGCTTATCCCTCATTTTGTACTAGTGTATAGACTATTTTTTTTAAACTTGAAGTCTGATAACCATCATCAATATTCCACCCTTTGTCAACTGAAAGGTGAGGAATCCTTGTATTTAGTGGTCTTGGTTGACCACTAACCATTTTTAATTCATAGTGTACCCCTCCTTAAGCTGAAAGAGAGTACCATTTTGATTTCAACTCAAAGTGGGCATGTGGAAACAACCACATGTTATCTCATCCTATGAGGCCCATGCTTGAAAGCTACGCCATAAGGGGACCACTTTGGAGTTATATTTTCTTATGTCAAGTACAAAAGGCTATGAACTGTAAGATGAATCTTTACTGAAGATTAAACTCATCGATAAGATTGATATAATTTCTTGGTTGTTGATGACCACTACCAAGGATTGATCCATCCATAGTGAATCTTTAATTTTGCATATTTGTTTCTCTTGGGACGTTTTTCGGATGTATGATTCTTCTTGCCACAATGTTGACAAGGATGGAGATCATAGCATTGATCGACTTCCATGTGACCAATGCGATTACAATGTTTTCATTTTGCGTTCTCATGCTCGACTCGAACAGGTGACGCTAAAACTTCTCAAAGCAATCCAACACTCTGGAAGTGGATTGGTTTTGAATAATTTGGTATATGCAATGTGTTATCGTAGTCATATACTACACCATGTCAATATTTGTTGACTTCTATTTCTTCCCAAGATCTAATGATTGGCTTGGAAAGAGATTGTTGAACTTGTTCATGCTGAACTTGGACAACTTCATCTTTATCTGCATCTGCAGTTGTCTTGCGGGGTTGTTGTTGAGTGCACTATTGATTTGAATGACCATCATCATCATCAATATCATAGAGAGGATTGTTCTGAACACTGGAATAGTTCATAATGCTTCACTAATTCCTTGATATCCCTTATTTCATCATTCATTAGTTGGGATTGTGTTTGAATATGTGTCACCTTAGCTTGCATCACTTGCATATAGTTTAGCACTGATTGAAGAATTGTTTTGTTTAGTCTAATTGTGTTGACTTCAACAATGATTATTAGAGTGTTCAACAACTCTAAGAATTATAGACTTAAGAATTCTAGACTTTGAGCCATTTCAAAAACTAAATGAGGCCTCCTTGTGCAGGTAGATCCTAATTAAAATTTGACTCAAAAAATAAGAGCTTCTTGCAACTCTACCTTTTTTACAATAGGAGACTCGACAATTTCAATTTTTAGAAAATTGAAGGGTGTCAAGTTCAACTAAGAATGCACCCACTTACAAATCCAACTCAACTTGATTTCAGAAATACAAGTAAACTTACAAAAAACTATTTGCAAGCTACATTTAATTTTCATTCTAAAGTTGAATTTGATATTAAAATTTGAATTTGTTGACAATGCTTTGAGTTATCCTTTGATTAATTTGATGGAGCTCTTGCTTGTGCTTGAATTGGTATTAAGTATGCTTGCATTTCTTTAACTTGTTATGTACTCCATGTGTGTATGGTCAAATGATAAATTGCAATTGTGTCAAAACTAGACACGAAAAAAGAACAACATCAAGAATCATCCACCATTGCACAATGTTCTATTGATCTCCCTATTCAATTTCGAGACAGGTCAAAAAACACAACACCACAACAAAAAATCTTGTCATTATTTTTTCATGATTACAATATTATTTTCCTTTAAGCAAGAAAATAATCATTTTGAAGAACCCCTATTATTTTACTCGTGTACAGATAATTTTTTAATTTCCTTCTCTATGAATTGCAAACATTTCTTTTACACAAAAGAGATAAAAACATTCTTCACCAATTCAAAATCTAATAACAAATCTTGTGCCAATGCCTAATAATGTGAATGATTTTCCTCATAACCATTGTTAAGCTCCTATACTTATGCTATGAAGTTCCCAAATGCCCTTTTAAAAATAAGTGTTATTTCAAAAACAAAAAACAAAAAAATTGAAATATCACTTATTCATCTCCAAAAATTAGTTGTGCTCTCCAAAGGTAACTTTATTTTAAAGTTACTCACAATCACTAATTAATAAAATTTCTCCACCATACTTCATGCTTATTAAAAAAGAAAAAGAAAAAACATTTTTTTTTTCTAATCGCTCCCAACAAAATGTTTTTTGAACAATGGGTATGTTTCCAGGTGATCATTAACCTGCCTAAGGTAGAATAATTTATTCCTTAGGTTCATTGCTTGTCATTTGATTTCAGCACTTTGAGATTCAACAACAAGCAATGACCCTGTGGCAGCAATCATTAATCTATCTCAAGCTGGTTAATTTTTGCCATATTTCCCTATAAATCCAAATAATCGGATTATTTGAAGGAAAACTTACTTTCCACATGTTACTGATATCTATAATGTACAGGAACAAATCACGGAATCCTTGATTACGCATATCGTTGAGGTAGATCTCTTACTAAATCATTTGATGCAATACTGACAAGACCTTCAAAAGCATGATGTCTACAGTTTCTAAGATAGTTTAGACAGCTTCTTTTGTTGGATCGCTCATATAGTAGACTAGATTTTCGTGTAGATTATAGTGTGGGAAGGCAGGGGAGTGTTGCTCTTAATCATACAAACACGCACAGATCACTAAGCTCATAAATTTTCACCTACAGGACTGTTTCAACTGACTGTTTCAGCTAACAGTACTCAACAGGATTGTTTCAGCTAACAATAATCTACAGGAATGTTGCAGTTGACTATTTCAGCTAACAGTAATCTACAAGACTGTTGAAATTGATTGTTTCAGCTAACAGTAATCTACAGGACTGTTGCAGTTGACTATTTCAGCTAACAGTAATCTACAGGACTGTTGCAGCTGACTGTTTCAGCTATGTTTTGATAACCCCTACGTTCATAAAAATTGATTAATACTCTGTTTTAGTAATCAAACACATTTAACATCTCTATACTAAAAAGTAACTCTGATCTCTTAACTTGATACAGCAAATAATAACATCAAAATGAATAAGAGTTTTCAAACTCAAATAACAGAGTATAACCAAAAATACACAGTAAAAATTCTGAGTTTAACTTCAACTGAAAATCGTATTCAACTTTGTCTCTCTATCACACAAAACCAAGATTACATCGATATTTATACATCAGAAATATAGTCGGTCATTTAATTAGCTTTACCTTTCACTGCATCTAAACAAAAATTGACTATTCAAAATTTGTGTGGATACTCTTCCCTTTCATGAGCTGCAACAGGAACAATGGACGCCCCTTCGGTCTTTGACAGGCTACAACAGAGCTAGTAAATGTCCCTATGAACTTTAATGTGCTGCAATAGTGATTTCCCTTAAACAATATGATGAAACACACTGCTCCTTTTAACATCTGACCAGTTGGAACATGTCATTGAATGACTCTTCAAAAAACAATGTAATACTCTGCCCCAATACTATATTCGATAGGTTGTGATAGAGACTGTAACTGCTTCTTCAAAAATCGATGTGGTATGCTACCCCTACGAAACCTTGACAACATTACAAAATCAAAACGGTGTGGCAGTGGTTGACTCTTCAGCATTTCAGCGACCACTCAGTAGGGCGGTGAATGACTTTTCAGACTTTGTGGCAGTGAAGTAATTAACCGCTGCCAACATTCTCCCCCTTAATTTCTTCAACCAAAAATACATCGGACACAAACACAAATAGATACATCTTTACAAGCACAACATTCCAACTATAATGCCTACTGGTCTAAGTCATAGCAAGGCTTACATCAGTATCAAACAACTCAAAAATTTGTTTCACATTCTTTGTTGCTACATACTAGTGTGGCTTTTCTTTTTCTTTCGACTCCAAACTTTGAAATATGTAAACTTTGTCTTATGCTTTATCTTCATTTTTACGTTGATCTTCTTTAGCTCTTGCTTCACTCGCGGCTTCAACCATCTCTCCATTTTGACTTTGGATCTTATTAATCTGGACTCATTTTGATCAATAGCTCCACAATACTTGTTCTTCTCAGCTTCAGTTGGTTGTTCATAATTAACAAAATATAATATTTCATATTTTTCATCCTTTGCTTCAGCACCAAAACCATTGCTTTCAACCTTCTTGGACTTTGCAAACCAATCATTATTCATAATTTCAATTGCATCATTCTTAGCTTCAACTTCATCATTACTAGGCTTAGAACTCCAAACTTTATACCAAGAATACTTTTGTTTCTTCATCTTCACTTTATTCTTTACCTTCAATGTTTTCTTTGATTTCACAAATCCATTATGATCAGCTTCAACTGCAAAACATTCTTCAATTTTCTTACCATCATTCAAATTTTTAATTTCCTTTATGCCATGGACTTCAATCCAAATATTTTCCTCTAAATACTGTAACGTGGGCATACAAAGATCACACAAGCTATCTTTGACTTTATCAAGATTAATTAGTTCAATGTCATTCTGTAGACACATTAACTGATAATAATGCCTGAGTTCTTCAGGACTCCATGGCATGAATATTTTTCCAACTGATTTTTCAACCAGTTCATCTTATGTGCAATTTTCTTCATTCAAATCAAATTCATCTTTTATAATATCATCTTCAATTGGTTGCTCACCTCCACATTCAAACATTTTGTCAACATTATATAATTTATCATACTATGAACCATATTGGTTCTTTTCATTTTGTTCTTCTCTGAGAGTTGTCACTATCTCTTCATTCAAATCTGCCTCTGTTGCTGCAACAAGGCAATCAATTTTCTCCATATCTACTTCTTTAACAAGACTTACATCGTTATCATCATATCTTGGATTTTCAAGCCATTCTTCCAAAAATTTCAATTCTTCATCAAGGACATCATTCTCAATTTCAGTTGCTTTGTCTGCAGCAAAACATATAACATTTTGAGTGCTATCATTATGCAACTCTTTTCTATCACTGCTTCTGCAATCACCAAATCAACAACCTTTTTATTCTCAACATCATTATAGATTCCTTCTGCTTCAATCACTGCAACTTCTGTGCATTCTTCAATAATCTTATCAAATTCTTCAACAAAATTAAAATCATCTATATTTTCAAAAACCTCACAAACAGGTTCAAGCACTTCAACACAGTACACTTTATATTTCTTAGCTTCTGATGTTGCCTCAAATACTGTTGATATGGCAGTCTTCATTCCATCATCATTATCATCATTGACCATTACTTCTCCATGGGCAGTTTCACAAATACTGGTTGCTTCATTGGCACCCTCTTCATAGCTTTCATTAGCAACATACATCATTGGAATATTCAAAGAACAAACTGCTACACTGGAAGTTACTTCACCTTCAATATTTGACTTACAAGCCAAGACTTTATCATTTTCTTCCTTTGTACCTGCACAATCACTAACAAACAAATTATTAGAAAAAATATCATTCTCTTTTCTGTCCTTATCTGCACCATTCAATATCGTTGTAGATTCTTCTTCAAAAATATCACCAACACTTTTTCCATCAGCAGATGCACCATTTTCATAAATGTATTTTTCACCAGCAGCTTTATCATCTTCCTTATGTGCACCAAATGTATGAGTGCAACACTCTTCATTTTCTGCAACATGACTACTGTAAATTATTTCATGTTCATCTTGGTCTTCGACTTCTACGACACCTTCAGAGTTGTCTTCTAGATTCATTGTACCTACATGTCCGCAAACTTCAAATTCAATGCATGATTTAAATGCCTTCATGGATGTGTCCATCAAGAACTCTTCTTGCACAAATACTTCTTTGTTGTCTTCACACTTGAGGAATTTATCATCTTTATCAACATTTTGCATGTTAACCATTCCATCATTTTCACAATTCACTTCAGTGACTTCTAAATTCAAAACTACATCAACATCTTTATCAATAGCAATTTCAACTTCTTCAAATTTTGTTGTTGCTACACAAGATACAACAGCCTCATCTTCTTCTTGAGTTTCAACAATATTTTCATCAATTGATAGATCAACACAACAGTGGAATTTACCAATAATTTGACTATCTTTTGCTGCTTCTACAAATTTATCTGTTGAAATGTTAACAAGTTGTAACTCAGCCATATATGTCCCCCTTACATCAAACTTTCCCAAGCTTCTCTAGCTCTGTTTGCTTTAGCAAGTACATAAAAAAAATTATCATCCAGAGCTTGTTGGATGTAGTACAAGGAAAATGCATCTTTTGCCTCATCTTGGGGTTTCTTAGCTCCATCCTTAACAAAATCCCATAAACCTCTAGCATGCAAGAAATTTTTCATATTAATTGACCAACATTCATAAGTAATACCTGAGAAATATGGCGTTGGATAATAGATGATGCTCCATGCATATTCTAACTTGTCTTGAACTTAATTTGCTTCAATATCCTATGCCTTCTCTTGAAATTCATCTGCTTCAGCATGTTCCTCGATGGCTTCACCTAATATCTATGCTATGGCAAAACCAACTTCTTTTGCATTAACAATATTCTTCTTCATTCGTTTAAGCCTTCTGCTTTTCCCCATGTCTCTATCTTCAAATAAATACTTGCATATAATTTTAAAAAAAATACTTGGATACCGCCTCCTTGTCCTCTTTCACGCATACAGGCTTCAACTCAAACCAAACAAACTTCCAAAACAGTGGAATTCAAACTTCTCTACCATTAAACTATATGGGAGCTCTCAACCAGGAAGAATGTCTTTCTTTCAACTTCTCAACCTCTATCTGAGGGAACACAAACACAAAATCAACTTCATCCATGGACTACGACCATCTCTTCTCTTTACACAAACCACGGCTAAGCTTGAGTGGCTTAACCAAAATATGGATGACTCAAGAAACACTTGATTCAGACTTCAGCTACTAAATGATGACTCAACCTTTACTTAAGGGAGCACGGGAGCTCGCTTTCAACACAGAGCTCGACTGAACTTACTTCAGCTCTTTCTACGTAGCAGGAAGGGGGCGCTAGAGTAAAACTCAATAGCAAGATCTCCAAACAAAACACAAACGGTTCAACATACAATCACACAGCTCATTTATGAAATGAACACAGAACCAACGAACATAAATCAGAAACACTCAGCTCTAATACCAATTGTGGGAAGGCAGGGGAGTGTTTCTCTTACTCACAGCAACACACACAGATCACTAAGCTCAGAAATTTTCACCTACAGGACTGTTTCAGCTAACAATAATCAACAAGACTGTTGCAGCTGACTATTTCAGCTAACAGTAATATACAGGACTATTGCAGCTGACTGTTTCATCTAACAGTAATCTACAGGACTGTTGTAGCTGATTGTTTTAGCTAACAGTAATCTACAAGACTATTGCAACTGACTGTTTCAGCTAACAGTAATCTACAGGACTATTGCAGCTGACTGTTTCAGCTAACAGTAATCTACAGGACTGTTTCAGCTATGTTTTGATAACCCCTGCGTTCATAAAACTTGATTAATACTCTGTTTCAGTAATCAAACACATTTAACATCTCTATACTCAAAAATAACTATGATATCTTAACTTGCTACAACAAATAATAACATCAAAATGAATAAGAGTTTTCAAACTCAAATAACAGAGTATAACAAAAAATACATAGTAAAAATTCTGAGTTTAACTTCAACTAAAAATCGTATGCAACTTTGTCTCTATATCACACAAAACCAAGATTACATCGATACTTATACATCATAAATATAGTCGATCATTTAATTAGCTTGACCTTTCACTGCATCTAAACCAAAATTGACTGTTCAAAATTTGTGTGAATACTCTGCCCTTTCATGAGCTACAACAGGAACAATGGACGCCCCTTCGGTCTTTGACAGGCTACAGCAGAACTAGTAAATGTCCCTATGAACTTTAATGTGTTGCAACAGCGACTTCCCTTCAACAATATGATGAAACACGTTGCTCCTTTTAACATCTGACCTAGTTGGAACATGTCATTGGATGACTCTTCAAAAAATGGCTCTTCAGAAAACAATGTAATACTCTGCCCCAATACTATATTCGATGAGTTGTGACAGAGGCTGTAACTGCTTCTTCAAAAATCGATGTGGTATGCTACCCCTATGAAACATTGACAGCATTAAAAAATCAAAACGGTGTGGAAGTGGTTGACTCTTCAGCATTTCGGTGGCCACTCAGCAGGGCGGTGAATGACTTTTCAGACTTTGTGGAAATGAAGTAATTAACTGCTACCAACATACAATGAGGGGATTTCTATGGAGAACCACACAAATCACATGGTGTGCAGACCACATGCGAGTTGTGATGCGATGTGATGGATAGATTGTATATTTTCCAATTGAAGAGTTAGGCTCCAGAATATGATTCCATAGAAGTGCAGATTCCAAAATAGATCCACGAACCAATGAAGGGTATGGATCGTTGAGCGCTGATAGCGAAACACGAAAAAGTTGAGCAGATTGGCCGAGATTATTCGATTAATCGATGGCAATTAAAATCGTTGATATCCATGGAGGCTGGATCTACCATATCGTGGGTTCAGTACTCCTCTTATGTGTTTGCAGATGGATTCACAGTTCTCTAGCCTCAAATCAAGTGGAGTTTATTTTCCTCTGTTAGGTGCTTGCTTAGAATAAGATCCTCTACAGGAACAAATGTGAACACAGAAACAATTCGCACTAGCTTCCACATGAAGATGAGGGATGTAAAGAAGATTGGTTCATTTCTTCTACTATAAATTGTATATTTATATGTTGAATTTGAGATTAGATCATGGCCATACCAAAATTGAACCTGGATTCTCAATGTTAATACACAGCAAACAAATCAATATTTAAAATGACACTTTCATGTTGTGGTCAACAGCAACAATCCATGCTTTCATAATCAATTGAAGCATCAATAGTCAAGATAAATAGATTGCAATAGACGAGGTATATAAAAAATAACTTAGATGTCACTTGTTCACTGGGCTATATTTCATTGAATTTCTTGCACGACCTTCAAAGCGGTGGCTAACAAATATTATAAACTTGTACTAAAAATGCATGGCATATTGTTCTAGGGATAGAGATGCATGATTAACATGTTCCAAAAGGGTATATAAGTTGTTGAGGGATATATCATCGCTGGTTGGGCGGGAGGTGAGGGTTTCCAGGTATGGAAACCTTTCGGTTAAGGTAGGTTTTAGGGCGTTGGCGTTGTGCCCAGGTTGCTTCGGTGGGTGGTGAGCAAGGTCCGTTGAACACCATTAGGGGTTTGAACCGATGAACACTATTTCGGTTGGAGACTCTCAAAACGGACAGAGTCTTTTACGAGGCGTGGTGGGAAAAAACCGGTGAACATAAGTGCGGCCATTTTTCTGCAATTGTTTTCACAAAATGGTCAGAGTTTCTCGGGTTGTAAATTTTCGGGGGGGAGTGTGTTGTAAGCGGGTTTTCAAGGTTGCAGTCCCTAATCAAAAGACTATTGGATATGGGGGAGCCACTGAATACAGGTGGACCAAGTTTGTTATTGTCAAAATAATGTAACTTCAAAGAATATTCTACTTGTACTTTATTATTGTAACTCCGTCGGGGATGTCATTATTATATTTGGTCATGTAAAGGTCATGAGGTTAAACCTCCATTGTAATTCGGGTCGTTAGCACCCAAGTGAATGTAATATAAGTGGTAATTGAGTCTCCCTAGAGAATTCGGACCAGTTAGGGTTATTGAGGCCGACCTAGCTGAGTTAAACATTAAGTGAAAAGTAAAGTATAAATAGAGGGGGAGCTTCCCTCATTTATTCACTCACTCACTTGTGCAATTCGCATTAGAGGAGAAAGAGAGAGATCTGTGAAGGAGAAGGAGGAGTGGATTGAGTCCAAAGTTTGGTATTTTTGTCTCTCTTATTTGTCAAACATATTTTTGGGGCATTGTACTTGATCATCTATATTGAGGAAGTTCTTGCTGGGTTTTCTTCCCCTTGAGGGTTTCCCAGGATAAATTGTTGTGTGCTTTGTGATTGTGCATCTTTCAGAGATCCTTATTATGTTGCTATTATGAATAATGTATTGAATGCTAATTAATTTGAAATCTAGTCTATGGTAGCATATAATCTTAACATGGTATCAGAGCTAGCCTGAAAAGAGCAACTTTCACAAGGTAAAACTCTCTCTCTCTTTGGAAGTGAAATTTAGGGCTTCTCACAAATTTGGAATTTTGGAGTGCATTTGGAATAGGAAGGTGCACCTCTCTAAGATCAAAATTTTGCTACCAAGATCGAAAGTTTTGAGTGGTTATAACTCTCAGAAATTCAAACCCTAGTTTGACTTTGGACCAGAAACTACAGAAAACCAGAAAAATCCAGAAACTGCAGTTCAGAATTTCGCAAGTCAATTTTCAAGGGTGAAATTTTGGAATCTTCAAAAACCAAGTGTACCAGCATACTCACCTCAACCAAGCGCATCTTTTGGTGAGTTCAATTTTTTATTTTGAGAAATTTTATTTTTTTGTTATTCTCTACTCCTCGGGTTGAGATGGCACCAAGCACCAAGCTTGATGATAAGTTGGAAGGAATAGAGAACTTATGTGCTTGGAAGTATAGGAGTGGACTCATTCTGGAAGAGAATGATCTTACCAAGTTTGTTAAAGAAGTTGTACCTGAACCCGAAGAATCTAAAGCTAAGGAGAAGTAGAAGAAGGATATGATTATAGCTATGAGGATCATAGCAGACTCCATAAAAGATCACTTGATTCCTCAAGTGTCCTTCAAGAAGACTCGAAAGGAGATGTTTGATGCCCTAACAAGAATGTATGAAGGAAGAAACATAAATCAGAAGATGAATTTGAGAGCTCAACTCAAAAGCACAAATATGAGCCAAGGAGAATCTATCCAGGAATACTTTACAAGGGTTTCCCAATTCAAGGAACAACTAGAAGCTATTGGAGACACCCTTGATGAAGATGAGTTGGTGATGACTGCTCTCAATGGTCTTACTAGAACTTAGGACTCCTTTATCCAGATAATGTGTGCAAGAAAATAAAGTCTACTATTCGAAGTTATATGGGAAGCATGTGTCCAAGAGGAAGCTAGAGTAGCAAATCGAGAAGCACTACTCAGGGATTATGATCAAGCTCTAGCTACCCATACAAAGAGAGGAAAGGAAAAACCTCATTTCAAGAAGGAAAATCACAAGGAGTTCCATCCTCCTAAGAAGTTTCAAAAGAATAAGAAGGGGAAATACAGGCGAAGAGACTACTCTTCTTATCAATGTTTCCGTTGTGATAAGATGGGACATATTGCCAAAGATTGTCCTGAGAGAAAACAAGAAGTCAAGAAGAAGAGCAACAAAATACATCATGCTCATTTTTTTGAAGATGAAGAAGAAGAACCCTCCCAGGAAGTCACTGAAGGAAGAAATCAAAGAATATTTCCTGTGATAGTGGTGCTTCAAAGCACATGACAGGTCAGAAGAAGTCTCTCTCCAGTTTAGAAGAAAAGGACTCCCCTCAGAAAGTTTCTCTAGAAGAATAGGAGAATAAACATACAAAATTGGTTCAGGAACCCTGATGATGAAATAGAGCTCACCATCAGACAAGAAGACTGGGATCAAAACAGATCCTACCAAACAAACAAAGATAAGTATTTGAATTGTCATTTTTGTTTAAATGATAGTATCCACTTGTATACACATTTATTTAGGATGTGTGTTAGAATGTTTTTAGTGATATGCATGTGATGGGTAAGTAGCCTATGGTGCTATACAACATTCCATTTCTACTTATCTATAGTGAAACCTCTTTGCTGACATATTAGGAGTAGTGCACGCTCTTAATAATGTCATGGTAGAGATGGAAGGCATTTAGAAAGTTACCATATGAATGTGGGACATGGATAAATGTTGTAGCATTGGCTAAGATAGTCTGACGTATGTTTTTATACATGTATTTGGAAACTATGAAATGTTTCTAACCATGCTATTGAACTTGACTTGTAGGAAGTATCGTACAACGATCACCTACAAATGAAGAATGATGAGACTTGTTCCATAGAGCAAGTGACAATGGTTCAACTATAACTTATGAAATCAAGTAGAGGAAGTCAACTATGACAAGATGTTGCTCTAGTAGCCAGACTCATGGTGTGATCAAGATATTGAGCAACCTCCAGGACTCATAGAACGACATGTGTGCAGATTGAATAAGACCTTCTACGGAATAGAATGATCACCTAGAGTGATGAGACATCAACCTTTGCTACAAGGTTGAAGATGAGAAACTAATAGATAGGTGCAAGAGAGAACTTGCAACAGAGTTCGAGATATTTGGTTGTCTAGTGTTTGTGCATATTCCAAAAGAGAAAATGACCAAGTTGGATCCTTCCGGAAAGAAATGAATCTTTGTTGGATACTGTGAGGTCTCCAAGGCCTTCAAAATATATATACCAGGCTATCATCACATGGATATTAGTAGGGATGTGACATTTGATGAAGATGCAGCCCTCAAGAAGTCCAGAAAGTGCCAACATGAAGAATTATATGAAGAAGATGTAACTCCCAGAGTTACAGAAGTGGCACCCTCTCCCGTTGATGAGCCTCCGGAAGATCATGATATGTTGGAGCCCCGAGAACCTCCATCCATGCCTATCTCTCATAAGAGAAAACAGGCTTGGGCTCGAGAAATCATTCAAGATGCAGAGAGGTATGGATCTCCAGAAGGTTCCACAAGAAAAAGCAAGAGGCCAAAGCCATTTTCCAGTTATGTGGCTTTGATGTGTGATCTTGTAGACCAAGAACCTACTTGCTTCGAAGAGGCCATTCAAAAGAAATAATGGGTAGAAGCTATGACAAAGAATACCAGTCAATAATGAAGAATGAAGTGTGGGACATAGTTCCCAAACCAGAAGGTAAAAGTGTGGTATCTTCCAAATGGATATACAAGATAAAACATGCTGCGGATGGAAGTATTCAGAAATACAAAGCTAGGTTTGTGAATCGAGGATTCTCTCAAAAGGAAGGAATCAATTATGAGGAAACATTCTCTCCCGTAGCAAGGTACACTTCAATTAGAACCATCATGGCACTGGCAACCACGATGAAGTGGAAGTTACACCAGATGGATGTGAAAACAACTTTCCTAAATGGTGTTATTGAGGAGGAAGTGTACATAGAACAAACACAAGGTTTTGAGGTTGAAAACAAAGAGACACATGTCTGCAAATTGAAGAAGGATCTTTATGGGTTGAAGCAAGCTCCAAGAGCTTGGTATGGAAGAATTGATAGTTTTCTGATGAGCTTGGGATTTACTAAGAGTAAACCTGACCCTAACCTTTACTTCAAGGCTATGGACGATGAACTAGTCATATTATTGCTATATGTGGATGACTTGTTCCTGACAGGTAATGAGAAAAGAATATCAGAGTGCAAAGAGAAGCTCGCTGCAGAATTCGAGATGAAAGACCTTGGCTTAATGCATTATTTTCTAAGTCTCGAGGTATGGCAGAGCCCAGACGGAAGCTTCCTTAATCAAGGGAAGTATGCAGTAGAAATCTTGAAAAATTTGATATGTTGGAGTGTAAAGCCATGGCCACACCCATGGATACCAACTTGAAGTTATTATTTGATACTTCGTCAGAATTAGTGGATGTGACTCTATACTTGCATATTATTGGGTCGCTAATGTATCTAATGAATACGAGGCCAGATATATAGGCTTTGTTGTGAACACCTTGATTCAGTATCTGGTTGAGCCCAGACGTGTTCACATTGTAGATGCAAAGAATGTGATGAGGTACCTATAAGGTACAATAAATTATGGTCTCAATTATACTCGAGATCATGAGTTCAAACTATTTGGATATATAGATTCAGATTGGGCAGGAAGTGTCTCGGATAGGAAGAGAACTTCAGGTGGTTGTTACAGTCTGGGGTCAGCCATGATCTCATGGCTAAGCAGGAAGCAGTCCAGTGTGGCACTCAGCACTGCAGAGGCAGAGTATATTGTAGCCTATTCTGCGAGTTATAAAGCTATATGGCTTTGAAAGTTGTTATCGGGCCTGTTTGATCTGGAGATGGATACCACAATGATTCTATGTGATAACCAGAGTTGTATAAAGATGATAGAGAACCCAGTGTTCCATGATAAGTCAAAACACATAGAAATACTGTATTTCTACATCTGTGATATGGTGCAGAAGGGAGCTATAAATCTCCAGTACATGAACACAGATGAGCAGGTTGCAGATGTGTTGATGAAGCCTCTATCTCAAGTGAAGTGTGAGCACTTCCGTGACAAGTTTGGTATAGTCCGAAAGGAATTCCCTCGAAAGTGGGAGTAGTGTTGATGATACTGTGGTGCAATGGGATTGATCATCCCTAGACAAAGATAGTCTTAAATGTTGATCTTGAGTTGTGATGGGATCGATCATCCCTAGACAGAGATGTCTTAAATGATGGTGATGGGATCGATTGTCCCTAGATAGATAAGTCTTAAATAATTGTGTTGGGATCGATCGTCCCTAGACAGAGATGTCTTAAATGATTGTGTTGGGATCGATTGTCCCTAGACAGAGATGTCTTAAATAATTGTGTTGGGATTGATCGTCCCTAGACAGAGATGACTTAAATGATTGTGTTGGGATCGATCGTACCTAGACAGAGATGTCTTAAATGATTGTGGTAGGATTGATCATCCCTAGACAGAGATCCTGAGTTCCGAAAGGAAGGATAGTCTTAAATGTTGATCCTTAGACTGAATCCCATGTTCCGAAAGGAAGGATTGTCTATGAGTGTTGGACTTAATCCCTGGTTCTGAAAGGAAGGATTGTCCATGATCCCAGTTCCGTAAAGAAGGATCACCAGTGGTGATGGATTGAATCCCATGTTCCGTAAGGAAGGATTGTCCATGATCCCTGGTTTCGAAAGGAATCATCATATGTGTGCTGCAGATGTTGATGCTCCCTTATGATGTCCCAGTATTGTAGATGAGGATGCTCCAATGTTGACGATGATGAGGTTCCAGGATGCTCCAGTGCTGGAGATGATGATGTTCCAGTACTGAAGATGAGGATGCTCCAGTGTTGTAGATGATGGTGTTCCAATACTGAAGATGAGGATGCTCCAGTGCTGCATATGATGATACTTCAGTTATGTGCCAAAGATGATGTTGATGATGTTACAACAGTTGTTCCAGTTGTTGATGATGATGTTGAAGAAATTCCAATGATTTATAGATGTATCAAATGATGTTGTTGTTGATGCCCTCCTCTCTTTGATGATGTTGTGTAGAGTTACACATGCATATGTTGTTGTCAGTAGAATACCCTTCTTGTTAAGGGGAATGTTAAATTAATGTAAATTCAAAGAATATTCTACTTGTACTTTATTATTGTAACTCCGTCGGGGATGTTTTACCTCTGTCGGGGATTTCATTATTATATTTGGTCATGAGGTTAAACCTCCATTGTAAGTCGGGTCGTTAGCACCCAAGTGAATGTAATATAAGTGGTAATTGAGTCTCCCTATAGAAGTCGGCCCAGTTAGGGTTATTGAGGCCGACCTAGCTGAGTTAAAGGTTAAGTGAAAAGTAAAGTATAAATGGAGGGAGAGATTCCCTCATTTATTCACTCACTCACTTGTGCAATTCGCATTAGAGGAGGAAGAGAGAGATCTGCGAAGGAGAAGGAGGAGTGGCTTGAGTCCAGAGTTTGGTATTTTTGTCTCTCTTATTTGTGAGACATATTTTTGGGGCATTGTACTTGATCATCTATATTGAGGAAGTTCTTGTTTGGTTTTCTTCCCCTTGAGGGTTTCCCAGGATAAATTGTTTTGTGCTTTGTGATTGTGCATCTTTCAGAGATCCTTATTATGTTGCTATTGTGAATAATGTATTGAATGCTAATGAATTTTCAATCTAGTCTATCGTAGCATATAATCTTAACAGTTATCTCCAATATCGACAGGCTACTGGATAGAAGATAATGGGATCATGAAGCCGGACATTTACTACAAGGAATTATTAAAAGGAAAAAAGTTGGTTTCAACAAGTGGTGAACATGCGGGTGCGAATAAGTCCAAATCTATCCCTGGTGTCGGAAAGGGCTCTTTGACCAAGAAGGATAAGGCGATAGGTGTCAGGAATAGGGGGTTTACCGGTTACAAGCATAAACACACCGGTCGTTGACCAGACTTCAATTGGTAGCGGAAATAAAGTGAGGGATTTGGGAGAAACCCGTCATGTGGTTTTGCAACATACTATCAGGTCTAGCAAGAGGCGTAGGCAGTTGAATCGGCGCCCGGGTGTGCACTGGTTGAATGTGGGCAGAGATCTGAGGCTAGAGGAGCCAGTGGAGCTCAATATGAATGACTTGGTTGGTAAGTCCAGCTACAATGCTATGAACAGGAAGGATATAGTGAGATGGGTGGCGCGAACATGGGTTCCCATTTTGGATTACTCGCCCAAAGTTTCCATTTTATCCAAAGGTTGGTTCAGGTTAAAATTTAGGGAAGAAGCACATGCCACTTTGATTCTGGAACGTATTTGGCTCAAAGGGTCGGGCAGCCTCATGTTCCAGCAATGGCATACAAATTTTGACCCTGATAGGGCCACTATTAAGCTATGGCACTTGTGGGTGTTACTCCCCGGTTTTCCTCTTGCAATGTGGAACCAGAATGCATTTGAAGTCGTGGGTAACAGATTGGGACGGTTCTTAGATTTGGGTGATGATGTCTTAAATGGGGTGTATAAACGCATTGGGCTCATTTTGGTGGAGGTTGATATTTCACTCGGGCTAATCGATGAGCTGCATATTGATTGGAGGGGGCGCTCGTTCACCGAAATCATAGACTATTGGGGTATCCCTTTCAGGTGTTCAAATTTCAAGGAAGTTGGAAACTTGTGGTGTAATTGCAAGGGTCCTTTTGTAAATATGGACGAGCCTTTAGCTGATGGGGAGGACTTTCTCAGGTCTTCGGAGGAGAGCAACGACCGTGAGATGAATGTGGCAGGTTCACTTGATGGCTTCTCTAATCGGATCTCCCCACCGAGTTCTGCTCCTACTGACATTCTGGGTAAGATTCAATTAAACGACCCCTCATTCTTTCAATCTTTGAATGAACTAGAGAAATCTTTCATTATGTCTCTTGAACTCAAAAAATCCGATTTGGATTTCCAAGTAGATGACATTGCTCCACCTTCCTCCTCATTTCTCACTCGGAATATTCCTTTTAGTACTAAGGGGTCCTTACCCAAGACTCTGGATAGCCCTGTTTTCCCTTTGTCATCCTTTGAGAACCGTCACTCTCGTGAAGATTTTGGGTCAGATGACATGTCTCAAAATGACACCATACATATTTCTTTTGATGTTGAAACTACCTTCCCGGTGTGTCGTGGTGTGGGATTGGTTGTGGAGGAAACTTCGTTGATCCCTGAAGTGGTTCAGATGGATATGCGATTGTTACCTGATTCCATGGTAGATGCTCAGGCTATGGATTCCACCCCTTCACTGGAATTATATTTCACTCCATTGGATTAGCTAAGATGCATACTTGTGACTTCCTTCTCGGATATTGTAAAGAAAAAACCTATCCCTATGTTTCATAAAAATCGTGAAGTTGCTCCTGATATGGGCTCTCTAGATAATATTGTTGGGACGTCTTTAGGAAACCGTTCAAAGAACATATTGGTACATGGATCCAGGAAAGGAGTTTGGCTCTGTATTTCTCACCGCTCAAAACTCGTAGTGCTGGAAAGGTTTTATCCAAAGGGGATCTTTCGAGCCAGACTGGGGACACTTTGGGAAATAGACACGATTCTCCTTCTTCTGATTCCAGGGCACTTAGAGATATAAAAACCCTTGCTAGGGTTAAGAAATGATTTGTCTTTCTCTGAACATTTGGGGAGTAGGGGGACTCCCTAAACAAATTTCCCTGGAACGTATCCTTCAGTTAAATAATCCTGAAATTGTGATGCTACAAGAAACGATGGCTTCAGAAGAGAAAGATCGGTGTTTTTTTTTCCAAAATAAAACCTAATTGGAAAATGTGTGCCATTAGTGTGGATGGTCTTTCGGGGGTTCTACTAGCTACATGGGATCCCCGGGTATTAAACCTGTGTTCTTTCATGTCCAAAGCAGGTATCCTTCTCTCAGGAAGGTTAATGGGTTTGGATTTGGAGCTAAATCTCATTAACTACTATGGGACCTATTCATATAGACAGCTTTTTTGGGAGTCGGTTTGTGCGGATAATATACTAAATCTAGAGAATTTAATCCTCATAGGGGATTTAAATTTTACTTGGGTGGTTGGAGAAGCTTGGGGCAAGCATGCAAAAACTGACCCTTTTGGATCTTTCTTTCAGAATATGTTCTTATCCAGGAATCTGACTAATATTGAACTGGCTCCTTTGACTCCTACTTGGAATAATGGCAGAGAGGGGGATGATTTTGTCTCAAAGAGATTGGATTTCATTCTTATTGCATAAAACCTATTATCAAATTTCTTTAAGTATAGATCTCGGGTTCAGCAAATTTGCATAAGTGATCATCTCCCAATTTTTTTCCAGTTTGATATAACAGATAAAAAAGTTAGCTATCCATTCAAATTCAATTCGACTTGGTTAAAATATATGGATCAAAGAGAAAAGGCTACAGAATTTTGGTCTAACCTTGTCATGGAGGACGATGTATCAGCTATGGACAGTATGGTTAAAAAATTAAAATGTCTCAAATCCTTCACCATTCGATGGGAAAAGAGGAAGAAGTTGTTGTTTCTTGAATTGTCACAAGTGGAAAATGAAATTGAATCCATTCTCTTGGCAACTTGTTTGACTCCCATCCCAGTATCATATTCTATTAAATTGGTAGAGCTTGAAGGAAGAAAAGAAAAAATTCTGAGGACTCAGGAGGAGTCTTGGCGTTTAAAAATTCGAGATTTATGGATTCAAGCAAATGACAACAATACAAAAAATTTCCATAAATTTGCAGAATCTAGAAAAATTCAGAATGTTATCTGGGAGTTAAATGATAGTGGTGGGAGAAATATATCTTCAGTGAAGGACTTACACTCAGAAGCGGTTCTACATTTTCATAGCATTTTTCGGGACCTGAAATCAACCACTCTCATAGAACAATTCAAAGTTATCAAAGAATATCCTTGGCTCTTCACTGAGGAGGAAGGGGATGGGATTTTCACCCCGGTCACTATAACTGAAGTGGAAAATGTTGTCAAAGGCTTATCAAAGGATAAAAGCCCTGGGTTGGATGTCTGGTCAATGGAATTGTTTCTTACATTCTTTAACATCATGGGGCCGGATATTCTGAATGTCATGGAGGAATCCAAGTCGGTGAGTTCGGTTTCAAGTGTTATAAACTCAACCTTTCTGACTCTTATTCCTAAATGCTCACATCCTAAAGGTTTTAATGACTTTAGACCTATCTCTCTATACAATACAATTTTACAAATTCATTGCTAAAATTATTGCGGTTAGATTAAAACCTGGTATGTCAAAATATATCTCAAAGGAACAGTTTGGGTTTCTACATGATCGACAAATTCTGGATGTGGTGGGGGTGGCCCAGGAGACTTTTCATTCCATAAAATCTAAGCATTTAAAAGTTGTCCTTTTAAAACTGGATGATCCGGGTCATGTCCAAGAAGCACGAGGGGGACAACAGTTCGACTGAATGAGTCGGATTTGTTATGGCGGAAGCTTAATAAACAGAATGAGCAAAAGCAGGATTACGCAATATAGATAAACACAATACACACAGACAATATGCAGGAATGCGAACTGTCTTCTATTAGATGTAAACAGATAGCTTGATCGCTAAAAACTGATGTATGTTACAATATCATACATGCTTATATAGAATTCTGAGACGCTTGGGTGCCTTCCCGTTACGTTCAATTACAAAGAAGTAGTTAGAACGGTTCAACTGTTCAACCGTTACAGTAGACTAGAAGACAAAGAGACAGTCTGTCGAAGTTCGACAGTTGTTGGTCGCATGCCGACGCTGATTGTCGATGTTGCGAATTGTGAGGTTGTTGAACATGTTGAAGGTGTGGAACGTGTCGCAGTATGTTGAATTCGAGATTCGTCGGAGTTGTGTCGAAATCGAACCTGTCGAAGTTGTCGGAGTCATGCCGAGTCGAAACTTGTCGAAGTTGTATCGACATCAATGACTGGTCGCAGTCAATGTTCGCATTCGACAACTAATGCTAACTGCGATGTGGATCACTGGATCTTGTGAAGGCGTATGACCGAGTGGACTGGTCTTTTCTAAGATTAATTTTGATTCAGATTGGACTCCCATGGGTTGTGAGTAAGTGGATTATGGCTTGTGTTTCATCTGTCAATTTTGTGGTTATTATAAATGGATCACCCACAGATTTCTTCAAAATAACTAGGGGGTTGAGGTAGGATTTCCCACTTTCCCCTTTGTTATTTCTACTGGTCATTGAAGGCCTCAGCAGGCTTATCCCCAAAGCGAGGGGGGAGCACAAACTTCAAGGAATAAAGGCAGCTCCACATTCGGTGGTGACTCATACTTTTTTTGTGGATGATGTTTTGTTATATGGTGGTGGAACACTCTCGGAGTGGTCCGAGATAAAATTGGTTCTGGACATTTTCTGCAATGCTTCTGGTATGCTCATTAGTAAGGAAAAATATGTTTTCTTGTTTTTCGAGATGGAGGAGTATACTCTAGAGCAGATTAGTCACATCCTGCCTTTCAATTTCAAGTGGTTGGCGGAGGGTGCTAACTATCTTGGGTTTTATATCAAGCCAAATAATTACCAGGCGCATGATTGGCGATGGTTACTAAAGAGATTTGACAAAAGGATGTCCCACTGGTGTTGGAGATGGATTTCCCTGGGTGGTTGACTTACGCTTGCAAAATCCGTAATGCGGAATTTAGCTGTATACTAGCTCTCTTTGTGCAAAGTTCTTAGGGTCATCTTGGTTGGTATCCACAAAAGAATTTTCAGATTTATCTGGGAGGGTGGTGCTGATAAGAGGAGATACCATCTAGTGGGATGGAAGATATTGGCTCAACCTACTCAGTGTGGTGGGTGGGATTTAAAGAATATGGATCTATTTGCAAAAGCACTCAAGGAAAAAAGACTTTAGCAGGCATTGTTTTCTGATTCACTATGGGGTTTGATCATAAAAGACAAATATCTCAAAAAGAGCTTGGTGACACACCGGTTCCAGAAAGGGCAGATAGCAACCAGAGTTGTATCTAATATATGGAAGGGACTCTTGGTTCTTTTAAGACTATAGCTTCATGGCTTTCCTGGGTCCCGGGGAATGGTCGTGAGATACGACTGGGTGAGGATCCTAACCTGGGGGGCCCTTTAAGGTTCACACTATCCTCGGAGCTTCGGTACTTGTTGAAGACTAAGGGCTATTATACTCTCAATCAGATCATGACATTTAACCCTTCAATATTGAGCCATCATTCCTGGATTAGTGTGCGGCAACTGGGCTTATATGGCCAGTTGGGGGCAGAGTGGTCAGAGTATGTTTTGAGCCTTAAAAGAACAAATCTGCAACTGAGGGGTGGACTTGATATGTTGGCGTGGTCTTGGAATGTGGTTCCTGGTGTGGTCACGGCTCGTTTGGCTTATGATTCATTGTTCCTTTCGACTGAAACCCCTTTGCAGTGGTGGCATAAGGTGGTTTGGTCACTGAACCTACTGCTCAAATTAAAATGCTTTACGTGGCTTGTTTTAGACAACAGGATCCTGACTTGGGATAATATCATCAAAAGGGGTGGTTGTGGCCTGAACATATGTGCCTTATGTGGATCCGGTGGTGAATTGATCAATCACTTATTTTTTAAGTGTTCTTTCACTCAAGTTGTGTGGCGGGAGGTTTACTCTAGGTCTGGAGTTGCTTTCAAATGGAACCATGGTTCATTTAAGGAAAACCTTTTTGATTGGTCCAAAGCAGAAGTCCATTGGAAAACACTTCCATATTTTGCGGTGTGGAAGGTTTGGAAAGCCCATAACCTACTTATTTTTATGGGAAACAACCTAATTTGTCCTAGATCAGTAGCCGAGTGGTTTCCTCATTCAATGAGTTTAATGGTGTCTCTCCCATCAGTATGTGTAGTCCAATTGGTGTTCACCATCCGACTCCATGTGTTGAGGATACTCTTCCCAGGGGTGCTTTTGACGGAGCCTCACAATCTGGAGCTATGATTAGTGGGGACGGTGCTCTGATCTTCTTAGTTGGGAATCGTGTGCTCAAATTGTGGATGAATTTTGGCTGAGGGACAAATACTCAGAGTGAACTTATTGCTCTTTGGATGCTTTTATTTGTGTCTAAGATCCGTAGCATCCCTTTGCTACAAATCCGAGGGGCCTCTAGTGTGATCATCAATTGGGCTCGAAATGATTGCTCTCTCAACATTTTTAAGATTGATTACTGGTTGAGGGATACTAGGACATATCGTCAACTCTTTTGGACAAGTTTCATTTGTTCATGTGTTCAGAGAACACAATCATTTGGTTGGCGAGCTCTCTAAAAGGGCTTTATTTGTTCCGGAAGGCACAATCTTTTTGGAGGACTGGTGTGATAACCTTTTATGCTGTCAGTCTACTTTGGCATATTTCTGAGTTTGATGTATTTATCTATATTTCAGTTCTTGATGATGACTATTTGCACCGGCAGTTGTTTATATCTGTTTCATAGTGCAAGATCTTAGTCTCCATTGCAGGTTTCTGGTCAGCTTGGTACTTTTGGTTATCCTTTGACAGATTTGGTGGTCTGTTTTGGTACTTTTTGCCGCAGCCTGTTGTGGCCATCATGGCCTACATACTTTCTCCTCGGGGAGTTTTGTTGTTGGTTCTTACTTGGGGATTCTCTTATCCAGGATTGGGACATGATTGTCTTGCTTCTTGTTTTTGGTATTTTTTTGATGTGGTTCTAGAACTTATGTTATTTTTTCGGTTTGGTGGCATCTATGTATTGAAATTTGTGGACTCCTTGGCCAGGTCATTGTTGGCCATAGGTTTTTTATGCCAGGTCTGTGAATGTCTCTGTTATGGAACATTGTAACTCTTTTACTGTTTTTAATATAAATAGTAAGTCATTTTTTCTAGTGAAAAAAAGTTGTCGAGGCTAAGGTCAAGAGTAAGGCAATATGTAGGGATTATGGTTCCACAGTTATTTTTTACATATTGTACTTGTCAGTTAATAAGTATGAAGAGTCTCCTTGGACTCCAACGGACCTCTAGGAAGATGAAGCCAAAGAGTCTCCTCCTCATGTATAAAATAGCTATTCATGCTCAATGAAATTCATTCATCTAGGAGTTATTATGATAGTTGTCATTCATCCAGGAGTTATTTTGAAAGTTGTGATAGTTGTGATAGTTGTATCAGAGCATTGATAACCCTAACCCCTACCATGCTTGATAGTCTGTCTTCCCATCTAGTCTACCCTCTACTCGCTCGTTTGCTTGCTCAGCCCTGCAATTCTACTTACCTGCAAATTTTGTCGTGAATCTGCCATATCTTTCTATGCTCTCAATCATGCAAGATGCCTGCCATTTCTTAGACTCTTTTCAGTGAACATTTCAGAAAACCAACGGTTTGCCTCTCCATCCCTCTCCATGCGTTGTGTGTCGTTGAGATCTCTTCACTACCATTTTTGGAGACTCTCTACAGATTGGTAACATATCTATGTATTGTAAAACCCTATTTCTTGCGGTGAAGATTCTCTCTCTATGTTTGAAACCCATGTATACTTGTGTTGAGTGTGTGCTACATTCCTCCGTTTATAGAGCTTGAAGATTGAATGCTTTTAATAAAGAATGGACACCAAACTAACCATCTTGGGAACTACGTGTTGAGAGTTGAAATCTGGTGCTGCGCCCGTCGTGAGATAAAACCCTAATTTTTGGGGTCAATGTTGAAGCTTGGTGGTGCTACGTTGAAGTTCATTTGTGAAGCTAGTTGGTGTTGCATTGAAGTTCGTTGGTGAAACCCTAGTGTGGTTGTTAGCATTTAATCCCACTAGTGAAGACTAACTTGAGTGTGCGCTATCGTTCCCTAGTGTGAAAGTTGGGGCTACGTTGTAGCTATTACTACGACTGGTTGCAAGGATTAATTGCCTCACGTCCTAGTTTATTCGTCCTGCCTTCCTACATTCTGTATGGTTTCATGGTATTGTTGTTGGTTTCTTTTCTTTGCGGTATAATGTTAATATACCATAGTGTCTATCAAAACTCACGAATCCATGGACATTCATTGTCCGGTTCTGATTATTGTTGATGAGTGACTCTTGTAAGACCAGCCTACGAAACCCTACATTTGTGGCGCGTGGAGCTTGAGTCAAGATGTATAGTTGTGCTATGGTATCATTATATTTTTAAATTGATGTTGTGTCTCAATTGGACCTGTATTAAAATTGCTGCTGCGAACTCAACGACTGGAGATGCTACTACGTGGAAAGCATGCTTCACCTGTGTAAGGACTATAATCCTTTGGCATATTGTTGAGTAGTTCATCTAGTTTTAAAACTCTACATATGAACTTATTGACAGTATATTTTCTCTGCGAGTGTATTGTTGTCTGTGTATAGTATATTTTCTCTGCCAGTGTATTGTTGAGTGTGTATTGTTGACTGAATCATGTAATTTTATTTCCAAATAAGTGTTATTGGTAAATGATGTTGTCATTGTATTACTTTAAAAACCTGAGATAATAAAATTGTAAATCGCCTTGGCAAAGACTGTAGACTTGCAAGGTTATTGTTTTTGTATATCTCGTTGTCTCTATCATACTAAGTTCATTACTGTAGAGTACACTAGCAATTGCAGAAGATGCAATCTTTTGCATCTATGGTTGGAGCACTAGAGACCCTTTGCCTTGCTCAAAAAGCAAAGAATCAGTCAAAAGCCTCTTCCAAGGGAGAGAACAACGGAAGAGGATGAAGAAGAAGAAATTTCAGAGGTAGCGGGGGGTAGAAACAACTCAAAGAGAATAATGTAAACGTTGGGGAGGAGTGGACATGAAGCAAATCAATGTTGGTCCCCATGGGACTTCACTAGAGAAAGACACGACCAAAAGAAAGGAGACAAAATTAAGAGCCAAGAGGCTGGTAAAGCTATTGAATCTGCTTATTGTATTGTTGCACATTGTAATCTTGGAATAAATGAAATCGCAACCTTTTCATCTTACAAAGATTGTTGGTTGTTTGATATTGATGCAACATCCCACATGACATTTAGAAAAGACTGTTTTGAAGAATTGAATGACAATGTAGATGGCATAGTGTATTTTGTAGACAAATCCAGCCTCAAACCAAAGGGAATTGGTTCCATTAGGTTCAAACTGCCTGGATTCCCTAAATTTTTGTTGCAAAATATTCTTTATCTTCCATAATTGCAGAGAAGCATGTTATCCTTGGTGCAGATTTGACAGCAGGGCCATTCCATCCACATGTTCGATGGAATCATAGAGATAAGGAAGTCCTCTAACAACCAGGTCATCATGACCGGATATGAAGAAGGAAAGTTGTTGAAGCTGAAAATCTCATCTGCAAGAGTATAGAACTTTCCTTGCCTCTCTCAGTATGGAGAAGCTAATATGTCATCCAGTTTGCTATGGCATGCTAGATATGGTCATCTAAATTATAACAATCTTCACTTGTTAAGAAAGAATGGTTTTTTTGGTTTTCCCCGCCATTTCCAAGAAGATGAACAAATGTGATGCATGCATATTAGGCAAACATAGTAAGCAACCATTTCAAGAGTCGAAATTTAGAGCATGTAGAAAGTTAGACTTGATTCACTCTGACTTATGTGGCCCCATGCTTATTCCTTTTGTCAATGGTAATAGATATCTAATGACCTGTGTTGATGACTACAACAGAATGTGTTGGGTATACTTGTTAAAGACAAAATTTGAAGCATTTCAAACATTCAAAAATTTTCGTGCATGGATAGAAAATCAAGCACAATCCCATATTGGCACACTTTGTACTAATAATGGAAAAAAAAATACACTTCTAATGCTTTTGAAGACTATCTTCATCAACATGGGATTACACATCAAACTACAGTTCCTTACAACCCTCAACAAAACGATGTGGCGGAAAGAATGATGATAGAACCATAACGAATATGGTATGCTCAATTATGTTTTTCAAGAATGTAAAACTAATGTTTGGGGTGGTGTAGTGGTGTGCATAGGCTATTTGAAAACTAGAATTCCATCTCATGCTCTTGAAAACAAGACTCCACATGAAATGTGGTATGGCCACATCGCTTCGGTGAGGCATCTCATGGTTTTTGGTTCCACCTTCTATGCCTTGATACCAAAGGAGCAAAGAGACAAACTTGGTGCTTGAAGTCAAAAAAATCATTTTCTTGGGGTACTCAAACACCTCCAAGGAATATCATCTTTACGATGAGGTAAAAAATAATTTTATTGTTTCCAAAGATGTCATTTTTCTTGAAACTAATCAAAATGAAGTTGATAATGAAATTCCACATCTTGAAGGGTGGATCCCTATCTTGGATCAATCTCTGGAATTTCCTTTTGAAGCACCAACACCCCCTCATGAAGAAACTCACGAAGAAGAAGTTCCTGCCACTTCACCTGAATAGGAGGTTCAACTCGATGATGTGAACGAGAGGATTGGAAGATTGAATCTTGAAGAAAATGAAGCACCACTAGGTGATCAACCTGAACCATAACGGAAAATTCCTAAATGGGCCACAAAGACACTTGAAACTGTACATTTGGATGAAGTTGGAAAGACAGGAACAAGAAGTTCAACCAGAAAAGAAGATGGAGGAGATGCAGAGGTGATGACATGGATGTCTCATTTGATTGTGAATTGAATTTATCTGCTAAATTTGAACCAACTTCCTTTGAAGAGGATGCTTCTCATGATGAGTGGAAAGAAGCCATCCATAATGAGTATGATGCGCTCATAAACAATGGAACTTGGAATCCGGTTAACCCTCCAATTGGAACCAAACCAATTGGTTGCAAGTGGGTATACAAGAACAAATATAGATCAGATGGCTCATTTGACAAGCACAAAGCAAGGCTTGTGGCGAAATACTATGCACAGAATGAAGGAATTGACTATGAAGAGACGTTCTCCCCCACAACAAAATGGGATACCATTTGCACCTTATTGTCTTTGGATGCACAAAATGGGTGGAAAATTCGTCAAATGGATGTGAAAACAACTTTCTTGGATGGAGACATGAAAGAGAATATCTTCATGTATTATCCAAAAGGATTTGTTGTGAAGGGATAAGAACAAAAGTTATGTAAACTTGTTAACTAGTCCTTGTATGGCTTGAAACAAGCACCCTGCGCATAATATGAAAAACTAACCGAGCATCTTCTGAAGTTAAATTTCAAACATTATACTATTGATGAGGCAACATCGTTTGCAAAAAAAGTTGGAAGATCTATTGTGTATCTTGTGGTGTATGTAGATGACCTTTTGATGACAGGGAACAATGAAAGTTATGTATTGCATCCATAAAGAAAGATTTGAAGAAGGGATTTGAAATGAAAAATATGGGACACCTTCACTACTACTTGGGAATTGAAGTGACTCAACATCCTAAGTACATATTCTCTCCCGAAGAAGTATTTTGGAGAATTGTTGAAGAGATTTTGCATGACAGAATGAAACACTCTTACAAATCCAATGGAACAAAAGATGAATCTCACATCGTTTGAAAGAAAAGAATTCGAGGATGCGACCAAGTATCGATAGCTTGTGGGAAGCCTTATCTACCTTACCACCACCATACTAGCCATTTCATATGTTGTTGGCATTCTTTCAAGATTCATGCACAAACCTTGTGAAGCACAATGGTCTACTGCAAAAAGAGTTCTAAGATACTTGAAGGGGACTCAAGACATTGGAATCAAGTACTCTAAGGTGGATGAATTAAACTTATTGGGTACTCTGATTCAGAATTTGTTGGTGACAAAGATATAGGAGTGTCTACTTCTGGATACACAATGAGTCTTGGATCAGCAGTTGTCTCTTGGAGATCACACAAACAGTCAGTTCCAGCAGATTTGACAACAAAGGAAGAATATGTGGTTGCTTTGGAAGCAACAAAAGAGATTGTGTGTCTTAGGAATATACTTGAATATTTTCAGGAGAAATGAGAGAACTCCACTCCCTTGTTGATCGACAACGCTTCTGCAATCAAGTTGGCCAAGAATCCCAAATACCATGATCAAACCAAGCACATTAAAGACGAAGTACCATTCGATTCAACATATGTAGAGGCCAAGACAGTTCATCTACGGCATTGTTCCACAAGTGAGCAAATTGTAGACATCTTCACCAAAGCACTTGGATGAGAAATGTTTGAAAGGTTCAAAAACATGCTCGGACTTGCAAACACCCCTTCGGATTAAAGGGGGGAATGTTGGAAACCTAATCCTATGGGATTATGGTTCCACAATCAATTTTGTACATATTGTAAATACTTGTCAATTTAATAAGTAGAAGATGAAGAGTATCCTTGGGCTCCAACGGACCTCTTGGAAGGTGAATCCAAAGAGTCTCCTCCTCATGTATAAAATAGTTATTCATGCTTAATGAAATTCATTCATCCAGGAGTTATTCGAACAATAATCTAAAAGGAGAGGAATTTTATAAAGTAAAAATCTTAATTTGCTTAGTTCCCACTGCATCATTATATATGTCAACTAAGCATGAGGAAATGGTCAAGGGTGTAGAAGGAAGCTACACAAAACGATCAATGCATGAGACCAAGTGGGTGTGTACCAATAGGTATGTATGTGAAATATGTTAATAAAACACAGTGACAAAGAATTCATTTTTTAAATATATTCACTGAATTTCTAATCATCGTGCATTTATATCTATGTAAGTGCATCCTTAGGATGTACACATAACTTTGCATCATTTTTCTCTACAAATTCTTGAACGCAATCACAAGTATCAATGCGATTTTATCATTTGAATTGTTTATTGATAACAATATTGACTTCACTAGTATGCATGTATTGATCACAGTATTGTATGCATATGTGATTTTGCATACAAACTCTCATTTTATCACTTATCTCTATAAGATGTGTTATATGATCTCTGGTGTACATTTTTTGTATTAATAACTACAATATTTATTTTACATATTCCATTTAATCTTGTTTTTCCATTTTGGATTTTTGTTTTTATTCATTCTTCAATGTCTATTTCTTTATCGTCAAATTGTTATTAGTCCATGCCAAAGCAAGGAGTATAATTTTCAATTGAAAATCAAAGTGATTTGACTTTACATTAATTCATTTTCATGGTATAATTTTTTTGGTGTTTTCCAAAAACAATTTATTAAATTGAATTTTTGAAGATTATAAATTTCAAAAAACATTAATTTCACCCATTCTATTTTTTTATTGGTCAAAGAGGTTTTTGATGAAACATAAATCCGTAAGAGTGTGACTTTATTTTTAAAACATAGAAAATGAAATTAAAATATTTACTGTGCAATTTCCTAAAATTGCCATCTGGAAACCTTTACATGCCATTATTTACTTTTGTTTATTAAAAAACAAAAAACAAAAGTGATTGTCACTTCTCATGCGATGTTTTCATTTTGATATGACCAATTTTATGTATTTTTTATTATAATGTTATTATGAGGATACTAATTATTGATATGGCAAATTTTATAAATTCTTGTTATGTTGTTATGATATCACATTTACTTTCTTAATTTGTATATTCAAAGTAGAGCTTTTTTACTTTCTTAATTTCTACATTAGGCAGGGACTATCCACTTTGTGACATATTCACTTGTATTATATTAAAATGTATAAAACATTAATATTGAAGGTATGTTAGAAGAGATAAGGAAAAGATGCTTCAATTTCTTATGGACAAGGAATAAAGAAAAAGAGGGCAAACCCCCTTTATCAAATGGACAAGGTAGGCAAATCAAAAGAGGTTGAGGATTGGGGACTAAAGAATAATCAATATTTTGGGCAAGCATTGGAAACAAATATCTTATGGAGGCTCTTAATTAATGAAGGGTTATGGGATCAAGTAATGTTTGAAAAATACATAGAACCGCCCTCTTAAGAGGATTGTATCAAACTTCCTATGAAACCAATAGGGAGAGCTTCATATCTTGGAAGGAACAAGTCAAATATGTCCCTCGTACATTGAATTAGTTAGAAACATGGATAGAGTAAGAATGGGGGTTGACCCCTGTGTTGGTTGTGCTAGTCAACATAGACTTTCTAAATATTTGATTAACATTTTAAATAGGTAGGGTATTCACCATTTAAATTGTACAACATATTTGAATATTTCTTCAATCTGGCATCAAGGATGGAAAAGGATTGATAGACTGGGTCTATAAGGGGAGGAAGCTGTAAATTCAAACCTATGTACAAAAACTCCATTTGAGTACCATAATATTGAGAGATGAGGGAGATGAAGTAATATAGTCAATAACGTAGGAAGGTACATTGCATATCTAGGTTATAGTTTTTATAAGAAGAACTAGGGGAGCATGTTTGTTGGTGGAAGCCTATTTATATGTTCAAGGCTATGATGTTTTTATGGATAGCACTCTCAAATAAAATTATGAGTTAGGAAATATTGAAAAAAGGAGCATGGTAATATCCAAGTAGATGTGTTTTGTGTAAAGTAGATGATGAAACCATCAACCATTTGTTGGTCCAATGTTCTTTCACAAACGAGGTTTGGCATGACTAATTGTCATTGGATGGAGGTCTATGATCTTCGAAAGGTAATTATGTGGTACAATGTTTAGAGAATTGGTTAAATATTATGGTAGTAAGAGACCGTATATGGGCATTGTCCTATATGGTCTCTGGTCTCTTAGGATCTATTTCCTAATGCGATCTCCTACGACCTACGTCTTGATATAACAAAATGTTGATTGAAAACAAGGAAATTCCACATGTTCAACTTATTCATCAAATCATGCATATGAAGAAGTGTGGAAACCTTCACTAGAAAGTATTCCGCGAGTAATTGTCAATATGAACATAGATAATTCCAATGCTTGGGGATTCTTTGATGGATCTATCAAGGAAAGAATGAGGGTTGGGTGGAATTTTATTTCTCAGTGATAAAAATAAACCAATTTTTAAATTGCTTTGGGAGAAAAGACTAAAAACTGGGAAAAAATAACTTTCCATGGTTGTTGTTGAGGTTGGCTTTGAAGAAAGGGGTTTTAGAAATCTAGATATTGGGAGACTCAAAACTAGTCATCGTTTGGGAAATTGATTTGTATAATTTGACCATTTCTCCAATATTAGAAAAAATTAAGCAATTGGAAATATTGTTTTCAAAATTTTCCTTTTGACATATATGTCTTGTGTTGCCCCTATTGCCTCAAGGATTTTCCTAATATCTAAAAAATAGATTGTTATTGTGACATAATTGCTAAAAGTATTGTTTAAATATGATTGTTAGTACCTTAGCAATGATTTTATATACATAGTTACACAAAGAGATAAGCCAAAACTCATAAAAGGACTCAAGATTATCCTTCTTAGGAATTAATTCTAAGAAAGTATAACTAAAAGAACCTAACACTTTGTCAATTCTTTGAACCTCTTCCAGTACCCTCATTATATCATCCTCCATAAGGTCAGAGAAACCAATAAAAAAAAATTACATCCCACCCATCTAGGATAGGGGTTTTATCCTCCTTGAGAGACACCAACACTCATGTTAATTCGGTTTTTGAGATTGCCTTCATCTTCATCCAATTGTCATCTCCAGAGACAAAACTAGGAAAGAAAGTGGTTAACTTCAGGATTTCAATGATATTAACCCTCTCAGTGTCTTTATGTGTGTGTGTGTGTCTGCTTCATTTTTCATTTACCATATGGTATTGACCCTATTTCTCTAATTTTTTTTGTATTTTCATCCCCTTTGTCCAACCATACATCCCTACTCATCATTGTCCAATCATATTCCCTCCTATCTAGCATATTCCTCTTTTTGGCTTCTTGCTCCTTAACCTTCAAATTTTCCACCTACCTAAAGATCACTTCGACTTTCTTTAATATCACTTTGACTTTTTTCTCATACAACTCTGCAATCCACTTTCAAATGTTTTCAAATCCTTGTCTAAGTTCTTGTGTCTATATTCTACACAAGCAATCAAAATATACTTTGTCCTCTTCAACAACGATGCAAACTGATAACTATTAGATTTTCATCATTTAATTCAATATGATCTAGGATCTTATCTGAGAGAATAACATGCACAACAAATCAAACACAATAGACAAGAGATACAAAGAGTTTCATCGGGGAAACCATAAAGGAGAAAACCTCGCAACTTCCTCAGAGATAGAATGAGCAAAGAATACAAAACCCCAAAAGAAAGAGATGGTCTTCAACAGCTTCCTCCTCCTCCACTTGTGCGAAATTCTCTCTCTCTCACTAATGCACAATGAGTGAGTGAGTGAATGAGCAAATAGAGAGGATGCTCCTCTCTATTTATACTTTACCTTCACTTGACATTTTACCTTAACTGGGTCGACTTCTCCTAGGAGAGTCTAATAACCCATTACCACTTGACTCAGGGCCGACCCCTCTAGGGGAGTCTAATAACCCTATCAAATACAATAATAACTTTCCCAATCGGAGGAATAAAACCTCTCCGTTGGAAGTACAATGACATATGAATATAATATAAAATATACAAGTGAATATCATCCGAAGTTACAAATACATTAACACTCCCTCTTAACTAGGAAGGTATTCTCTTGACACAGTTCATCAGCACAAGTCTTCGTCACTGGATCATAATCAAAGTTGGATCATCATCAAAGCTGGATCATCATCAAAGTTGGATCATCGTCAAAGCTAGATCATCATCAAAGTTGGATCATCGTCACTGCTGCTTCTATCTCAATCATTAATCTCCAATCTACTCGTCATAGGAAGTTCTATAGAGCCAACCCTTTTTTCATGTTGGATGTAGGCCTAGCCTCCATGTAGGTCTTCATCATCTCTGTGAGCAAGCCATCAAGTAGGTACATCTCAGGACTTATTATATGCCTCTGCAAAACCTGCAAGATCTCCCAGGACTGATTATATGCCTCTGTAAAACCTGAAGGAGCATCTCAGGACTGATTATATACCTCTGCAAAACCTGTGTACCCTACTGTCACCTCATATCTTCAGATCATCTCATCATCAACAGAGCACAACCCACATCACACAACACTTACATCCACCAGCATGGGAGGACCAACCTACCACCATCCGGGAAAGGCTCAGCAATTACATCAAAGACCATGGGAGAATCAACCTACCACCATGTCGAAAAAGCTTCAACAATTACATCAACGACCATGGGAGGACCAACCTACCACCATGTAGAAAACGCTCAGCAATTACATCAATGACCATGGGAGGACCAACCTACCACCATGTTGGAAAAGCTCATGTGCATCTGTGTCTTTCGGACTCATCACTTCCCCTTAGAAGGAACCTCAATCTGAAGTACACCAAGCTTCTCTCTGAAGTATTCAAACTTCACTCTAGCTAGCAGCTTGGTCAATACATCGGCTATCTACTTGTCTGTCGTAACATACTAGAGCTTCACTGCTCCTCTCTGCACCATATCCTTGATATACTGGTACTTGATCTCAATGTGCTTCGACTTGTCATGGAACACTGGGTTCTCAGACAACTTCACACAACTCTGGTTGTCGCAATATATACAAGTTGCATCCAACTGGAGATCAAACAAATCAGACAGTAGCTTCCTTAACCATACTGCCTCACAAGCATTCGAACAAGCTGCGACATACTCTGCTTCGGCTGTACTCGGTGCCACGCAGAACTGCTTCCTGCTAAACCAAGAGATCACACCTGATCCCATACTGAAGCAACACCCCGAAGTGCTCTTCCTATCAATGGCACTGCCCACCCAATCAAAATCAACATAACTCTCTAGGTTAATCTTCGGATTCGCATCATACTTGAGCCCATTATCAACCGTACCCTTCAAGTACCTCAGAATATGCTTTGTAGCAATCAAGTGAACATGTCTCGGATCCGTCAGGAACTGGCTCAATGTGTTCACAGCAAAGCAAATATCTGGTCTCGTATTCGTCAGGTACATCAAGGACCCAATCATCTGACGATACATCATGGCATCAACTGACTCTGATGAAACATCACTCAATAGCTTCAGGTTCGATGCCATAGGTGTGGCCATGGCCTTGCATTCCATCATCTCGAACTGCTTCAGGATCTCTATTGCATACTTCCCTTGTCCAAGGAACATTCCATCCGCACTCTGCCACACCTCCATGCCTGGAAAATAGTGCATCATGCCCAAGTCCTTCATCTCGAACTCGGCACCAAGCTTCCTCTTCGTGTCAACAATCAACCCATCCTCACCTGTCACAAATAGGTCTTCTACATAAAGTAGAAGTATCACTAGGTTGCCTTTCTCAACCTTGTAGTAAAGGTTGGAATCCGCTTTACTCTTGGTAAATCCCAAACTAGTCAGGAAGCTATCAATCCTGCCATACCACATCCTGGGTGCCTGTTTCAATCCATACAATGCCTTCTTCAGTTTGCACACATGAGTCTCCCTGTCATGTGTCTCAAATCCAAGTGGCTGCTCCACATACACTTCCTCCTCTACTACACCATTCAAGAACGTTGTCTTGACATCCATCTGCTGTAACTTCCATTTCATCATTGCAACCAGAGCATGTACTGATCTGATGGAAGTGTATCTGGCTACAGGTGCAAATGTCTCTTCATAATCGATCCCTTCCTTCTAGGAGAATCCACGTGCCACAAACCTCTCCTTGTGTTTATCTATGCTGTCATCTGAAGCATGCTTGATCTTGTAGATCCATTTGGAAGTCACAACAGACTTTCCTACTGGTCTCGGGACCACATCCCAGACATACTAGATAAATTGAAATGGCTAATAATTGATAATTACGACAAAAACATAGGTATAAAAAGGAATATTTTGAGGGCTTATTGAAGACAAAATAGTCAAGAAAGGATGCTCACAAGTAGGAAATTCAGGGGCATGTTACCTTATTGATAAAGGAAAGGATAGAGTGTACAAGAGTACACAAAGTTACGAAGGAAATCCATTCAATGGGGAATAAATCCTTGGGACCTAGATGTGGTCATCAAGTACTTGGTTGGTCTTCACAGTCACACAAGGAAGAAAGTTATGTTACTCAAACCCAAGACCATTGATGAGGCTTGTGTACAAGTCCAATACATTGAATCTGATAAGAAACTTGGGTGCAATGAAATGGTTTGAAACAAACATACTATCATAGAGTTTCTAATAAGGGTGAAAATAAGGGAAAAGGGAAAATAAGAATATTGTCATCGATGCACATGTGTGCAAGGACCCTGATAACAATTGTGACCATTGCAACATATCAAGTCAATGAAAGGAAATGTTGGAAACCACATCCAAAGCTTTATCCTAGGAGTCAAGCACAAGAGAACAAAGAAGAAGAATCTTACGTAGATTTAAAAGTTAATAAGCAAAGTAAGCTTAGATTTGTTGTTAGTGCAAATTTTATTGATGAAATAAAAGTTGATATATTGTTCACTTCTCTGTTATCTTTTGCCATTAGTGCCGACACCAACTATTATATCTTGTGGATGAGTTTGCTTTCTCATATTTAATAAAGGAAATGATTATACATAACCCTTGAGGGAACTGGACAGATAAATTTATCCAACATACTTCCATATTCTACTTGTGTTTGTTATTTCATAGAACTTACTCTATTATCAAATAGGACCTTATTTTATTGTCATTTTTGGAGAAATTATGGGCTTGGAGTGAGCAAAGATAGTGTTTCATATATATAACTGAAAATCATGACAACAATGCCTTGGCAAGGTCATGCGACTAATAAAACAATAGGTGAATGATGGATATTAGAGTCAAGTTCAAGTGTTGGTCGTTAATACATATTCTCAAACAAGTGAAAATTTATTAAGGTTTATCTATTGAGTCAAAGGTGGGCATCAACCTACCCTTCAATGTGTTAGGTTTGCTATCTCTGGTCTCTAAGTGCTTGTGTAAGGTTAAGATGCTTTCAAGATGAGACTATGTGAGGTGGCAAGTGATGTGGGCATATGTGTAAGTCGTTAACTAAAAACACCCAATCAAATACTTGCAACATGTTAGTTTATAATATTAAAAACGAAAAATGAAAATGCTACTAAGCTTTTACCTTTGCCTTTGTATGTGATTATGTGGTTGGATGGTAAGTGATGCACTAGATATTACAAATTATCAATTAATTTGCACCCAAGCATTTGCATGTTGCATGTACCATGAATACACATGTAAGTGAGTGAGTGTTATGCAAGGTCTAGGCCAAAAACAAGGTATATTATGGATGCTCAAATTAATTTTGAAATCCAAGTGTGAAATTTTTTCCATCAAAGGGGAAGACTTCATATGACTAAATTGGGGCTTAATGGAATTTAGGGATCTCTCACTTTTGTTCAGCCTACAAAGAGACTTGGAAAATTATATCACACAAAGAACTCTAAAAGACTGCATAAATGATAAATTTATATGAGGGGATCCTAAATTGGCCACGAGGTAGGGAAACACCATCGATTACTCCTCATGGAAAGAATCAATCCACAAGCTAGTATTGCTATAAAATATAATCCAGCATGCCTAATATAATGCTAAATGTGTATATATACTCTCTCGTTAATATTCCTAGGGGCATATTGTTTGATGGACAATCCACTCGAGCGGACGCGAGTCGGATCTCCCTAGCGCAATGTGAGTTTAGAACAAATAGAACAGGACATAAACCACTTTCCTAGATCTAGTTAAGGATCAAGTAATCAAATGTCTTACCTTAAGTTTGTAACCCCTTTTCATGGATATTGTTTCATGCCTCGCGGTCGTCAGATCTCAGCTGCAAGACCTGCCAAGACACATAGAACAAGACAAACAAGTAAAAAGCATCTAAACAATAACAGATCTAAGTAAACAGTTTAGCAGGTAAACTACACAATATCATCAACACAACAATATTTGTGGAAAGCGTTTATATTACTGTAAAAATAGGGAAAGTACATAGAAGAGAACGACTACAACCAGAGCTTAACGAAGTAATCCTTCTCCATCCAAGCCAATGCCATATCCTCCCAAGGAAGTGTGAGTCTCTCAATGGATGAGTAGAGATCTCTCTAAGATGATTTCACTAGCATGTAGACACTATAGACTTCCTCCCTTTGGAATGGGATTGAGATTCATTTATATAGGACTAAGTGGATAGGGTATGGATAGGGTAGGTTGAGATATGGTAGGATAGAGATAGGGGATCCTTCCAAGAGATTACGAACCGAGTGCCAACTCTCCCAAAAGGTCAGGGATAAGTATCCATGTCAACTGGCTTCGAGAATGGGCTCGAAGGAGCTATTTTTGTCCATTAACTAACATCGTCGCAAGCTGCAAGAGGAAAACTTGCGACGTCGCATGCTGCATTAAGGCAGCCTGCGACGACCTCTCAAGACCTAGTATAAATGGGTTAATATCTCTTCCAGGTCAATAACTTAGTCAATGAAACTTTATGGATGTATACACTGAATCTCAAGATGGTAATATTTTAGGTGTAACATAATGCCCCCCAAAGCATGAAGCTGTTGAAAATTGGACAGGTGAAATGCTTTGACAGAAGGAATGGAAATGGCTCGTCGGATGAAGGACGCTGCTACAGTACAACTGACTCTGAGTACACAGTCTCATATGACATACAACATGGTTGCCGACCAATACATTGTAGATACATGATAGTAAAGACCGACTGAACACAATCATGGCTACCAGACACAAGCGTAGATCCATGATGAGATGATAACACAACCACAACCAATACAAATTTGGATCCGTGTGATATGACTCAATACAAACTCCATTGCAACCTGGGTAAAATATGACTCCCCGGGGTCTTCAAACTAAACCTGCAATGATACGAATCTATCCATGTGATTACAAATGTCTTGACGTCAAACATGGTAGAAACCACTTGATTACTAGTCATTGATGTATACCGTTAACAAGCGCGAGGGAAATCACCATTGATGTCAATGATTCCCAAGGTATCACAACACATATCATCAAGCATGAATAAATGAGTTGAAGTCGAACGTGAGATGAAATCCTTCAATCAAGAGTCAATGATGTAAACTCATGTTGTAAGCGAGGTAACCTGCCATTGAGGCATGCAGGGCCAAGGTACTTGGTTGGTTTCTAGATTCAATTCTCGGATAATGATTTGAAGTCGACAAGGATGAATCTGTCGAAGGAGGGCCATGACGAATCCCCCATAATTGACACGAAACACAACAAAGGATGTGTAGAGCTGATCGGATGGTACAGTAACATGCAAGACTGACTCAGAGTATACCGACATGGTGGAAGGCGTACTGACTGCAGATAATGTATAGTGAGAGTATTCTTGAACATGGGCGTGGCATGCCTTGGCAATATTGACTTGACGAGTTATGGTACCAACTCCTAATGCAACTGATGATGGAATCATTCTTTGAATGACTCAAAGGAGTAACAAGACTCAGGAAGCATGTGAAACTCGAGGATAAACGGATGATCCAAGTGCAGTATGCAAATGCAAATGAGTGCCATGTTCAAGAAATGACTAGGTACTGCCACTGATAAAGGGTGTAACATAAAAGCTTTCCTTTCTCCCCATCATGAACGATGAGTGCCTCATGTGTTTTTACAAGCTTGATGAGGGTAACCAGATGCTCAGTATAGCTCATCTCATAGATGAGTCCAATCCTAAATATTTTCCGAACCTGGGATAGGAAGGGTTCGTCCAATGATAGGCCCTTCGATGTGAAAGTTTAACGAGTCCATAGAAGGTAAAACTCGGTCGTCATTTCATGTTTAGAGAATCTGAAAAGAACTAAAGAAGACGCCAATGGTCCTTTTTCGTAAAGTTAGCCTCATCGCCCGAAAAAGGGTAAAACAACGCGGGAGAGGACTCTTCCAGTCATGATTGGCTGGAGGATACATTTTTCGTAAGTAGTGCCCCCTGGTCTGAAAAAGGGGTAAACTATCACCAGGGAGACGACCATTCAAACACTTTAACAAGCGTGAATGCGACAAGTTCACTTGGCAATCTTTTCGTATTTCGAGAGCTTGAAAAGAGCTTAAAGATAGACTCGGGGGGGGTTCCTTTTCCGTAGGAGTTTAACAAGCCTGGAAAAGTGATAAATCGTAACTCGGTAACTTATTCTCATGGTTTTAAGAGCACGAGAAAGAACAAAGAGTAAGCTCGTCATCATAAAATAATTACAATCTAACGGATATAAAATAATGAAAAAACATTCAAAGGATTGTTCATTCCTTAAATGATCGTTATAGCGTGAGAATGGCACGCAAAGAACACTTAACGACTCCTGCACACTTGAAAACTAGGTCAAAAAGTCAACCTGGTATTCAAATGTCATAAAAATAATCTAAACTATGGCAAATGACCTAAAAAGCATCAACTATTTGAAAAAGAATATGCCTTTTGTTTATAAATAGAAACAAAAAACCAAATATAGTCACCATTGTTCATTTGCCAAATTTGGGAGAAGAAGTGCCATTTGGAGCCAAAACTTCACTTGTCGATTCCGGGAGCTACGAGCAACCATTTCACCAATCGTTCGGAGCAGGTAACTCTAAACTTCATCCAGCATATTTCCAGTGGTTTACATTTTTTTATTTTAGTTCATTTTTTTTGGGTTTTGAGTTGGTTTGTGGAGGGCTATTACGTCCTCGGGTTGTCGCAGGTCGCCCTTTCGGGATCTGCGATGAACCCGGGTCATCGCAAATCCTGCAAAGTCGGGTTGCGACGATGTCGCACTGTCCGTATTGACGGGGTGCGACGGTGGAAACGTCCAACCCCAAACATAAACCTAGCCCAAGAGATGAACTTTCAGTGGTTGAAGTGAGTCCTAATGATGTTAAAATGCCCCTTTTTGCAGGTTAATAGCAGCCAACCATGGTCTTGGAGTGGCGTGAGCGAGAACACGAGGTAGATGACGTGCAAGCTGCAAGTGACCCATTATGTGTAGAAGCACTGAGGAACTGTGGTCTCCTAAAGTTCTTCCAGATCCAGGGCATGAGGGCCCAAATTCCATTGCTGACACATATGCTTCGATGTTGGGATGCGGCTCAATAATATTTCGTGATCGATGAGCACATACTCACTATGGATGTTGAGAACATCTACTTTTTGACTGGATTGTCCCGTAGGGAGGACAATGTAGCTCTCATCGAATCACGGGGAAGTGATTGGACTGTGGATGACATGATCCTACGGTATTGTACTCCTCATACCCGTGCTTCTAGTGGGAAGATTCCCATCAAAGAAGTACGAGAACGTCCGCTGCGTGCCATACTTTTTACCATCACGAGGATAGCAGGGAACCAGGCTCCTCACTTAGCTACCAGGTCCCAAATGCTATATGTGGAGGATTGCATGTCTTCGAAGATCTTCAACTGGTGCGAGGGACTCCTCACAAACATTCGAGCTCAGCTAACCAAGTGTCGACGGGGAGAGATCAAGCAGTTCGGATACGGATCGATAGTGATCTCGTTTCTATTGGATCGGGTTCCCCTCTTGTGCCTGTAGGTACCATTGGATGACAGGGATCCTAAGGATCCTCACATGGATAGATGGACAGAGGTGATGGCCCCATCATCGAATATGGTGTTGATTTCTTCACCTGGCTAGAGGGCCAGTTGCTCATGGTAGAGGACTACCCGTACAGTGGTACAGATTACAGAGATGACCCAGACTTAGCACTGCCCGAGGGAGCAGCATGGGGAGACATAGGTAAGAACAAAAACCCTTGTACTTTTTAGTTTTGTATATTTATGATTTTTTGTTATAGTGCTGATGAATTAACAACATGTGTGTGCAGATGTGGGCCCCGTACGACCAGTAGGAGTCTCTCTTCTTGCGAGGAGAGAGAGGGGAGAGGGAGTAGTCACGGCTCTAGCCATACATGTTGCCATCGCAAATATGGAGGACGTCTACGCGAACTTGAGTGGGTTGATGTTAGACGTTCCAGAGCCGATAGTGGATGAGTTACCGCGGCCTATGCAGGGGTATACGGTGGGAGCATCTGCGCGCTTCAATGCGCTGCTTCGCAGAGTCACGAAAGCAGTTGACTGCTTCCATACTCAGCAGGCTAGAGTTGTGAGACCTAGAGGTGTACGGGCCAGGCGTTAGGCCTTATGCTGTTATTATGTATGTACTGAGAGCTTAGAAGCCTCAGATTTTGTACTACTGAAAGCTATGAGGCTTCAAATTTTGTAGACTTACTGAAAGCCGTCGTGCTTCAGATTTTGTACCAGCACTACTGTTTATGATGATATATATATATATATATATATACACAGACATTTTGGCGGTTTTATACATTATGTGTTTTAAATGGATGAATGATGTGATCTTGTTTATGTGTTTTCTTATAAAATGAGTTTTTTACATGTTATGTCTACTTTTAACAGTTCATGAATATGCTTATGTGTGTGCAATGTACCAATCTAAAATGAAGTTGGCCATGGAATCGGCAACTTTGTTCACGTCTCGTGGAATATGCAGGTACTGAATGGATTCGAAGGACCTTTCCAAAAGATAGACTCGTATATAGAGATGGAGTAAGGTAGGATCGCGTATGGCGTAGACTCAGTTAAGATGAGAGACCACTAGTTGAGAATCCAAGTGGATGATGTGGTCCATACCCAAAGAAATAGCGTCAGTTAGGGTTCCAATGACTGCTTGATATTCTGCATCATTGTTGGTCATGAAACCTAGACACATTCCCCCTGAGTTGATGAGCTCGCCAGTAGGTGAATAGAGTACTCAGGCTGCCGAAGCAAGGTTACGGGTATGCCGGCTGGTGCCGTCCGCGAATCCGTAGCCAGTTGCCATATGCACACGCAGACAGAACATGGTATAAGAAATGAAACAAGACCTAAACATGCAAAAAATCAAAGCGTCACACCACACAAAAACACACACACGCCATGTACAGTATATACAAAAGTACTTATGCATGAAAGACTCAGGCATAGTACCTCTTCAGGTAGAGCCCATTGCGAAGCTCACCTAAAGATATCCTGTCGTAGTCTTCAAGCTCATAAGCTCCCTTCTCTAAGACGTGTTTCACTACATAAGGTCCATGCCACATGGAATCAAACTTTCCTGCCCCCAGCTTATCATGTTTTTGGTTGTATGTGAGGACCAAATCTCCTTTGTTGTAGGTGCGAGGTTCTACCGACTTGTCGTACTGCGCTTTGATGCGTCTCTTATGAGCCTCGTTGGCAAGAGCGGCATCTCGGTGAGTCTCGTCGAGCTTAGCTAGGTAGAGGAAGCGTTCTTCCTCGGCAGTAGTGTTGGGGAGAAGTTCGATGGTGAGCTTCAGGGACGGAATCTCGCACTCAATAGGAAGGACAATCTCCAATCCATACACTAGTTGGAAGGGAGTAAATCCAGTGGCGGTTTTAATGGAAATTCGATAAGCCCATAGAGCGGAGAAGAGCATATTATGCCAATTGGACTTGTGCGTACCCACCATACGTTGGACCCTAGTTTTCAAGAGCTTGTTAGTGGCCTCGACCTGTCTGTTTGACTGTGGGTAGTACGGTGTTGAGTTTTCATGGCGAAAACCCAATCTATCGGTCAACTCGTTAACCATGTGGTTCATAAAGTGAGAACCATGGTCAGTAACTATCGCTTGAGGAACTCCAAACCATGCTATAACATGATTAAACATGAAGAGTGCAGCGGTCTTGCCGTCGTTCGTGTATGTAGGCATTGCCTCGGCCCACTTTGTAAAGTTGTCCACAACTACAATGACGTAACTATGCCCCCCGGCGAGGTAGTCTTACAATGCATGAAGTCAATGCCCCATTTAGAGAAGGGGCCAATGGCAATAACCGAGTGTAACGGGGCGGGATGGGTGCGCTTTTTCGTATGAAAATGTTGACATGGAGGACATTTTTTTATGGCCTCGATACAATCTTTGAAGATAGACAGCCAATAATATCCTGCGTGCAGAAGCTTCTGGGTTGTAGCATCCCAGAGAGATAACCGCCACAAGCCCCAGTGTGACAGTCATTTAGGACGTGTTCAGCCTCATCATGAGTCAGACAACGTCGAAGAATAGAATCTATACCACGGCGATACAAAGTATCACTGATAATCAGATAATACTTCGCATGGTGGTGTATTCGACGACGATCGTCACGAGACAATTGAGGGATGAAACGATGGGTTTGAAGATACAATGTGATATCTCCATACCATGGATCAGATGTACTGATAAGAAACAATGACTCATCCGGAAAAGAGTCATTGGGCTCAGATTCTACATCAGCACGGGGAAGGTCGCAAATGAGCTCAACAAACACCAAAGACTTTTTAGACGGCTTTTTTGAAAAGAAGATCAAATTCTTGCAGTATCACGATCCAGCGTGAATACTTGCCCCCAAGCACCTGACGTGTCAGAACGTGGTACATGGGGTTCGAATCAGCGATGATGGTGGTGGTGCGAAGCAAAATGTAATGTCGGAACTTCTGCATGACAATGACTGCAGTGAGAGCGAGCTTCTCAACATGTGAATAGCGAGTTTTAGCGTCAATAAGACCTTTACTGGCATAGTATATCACATGTTCTTGGGCATTCTGGTCTTCCTGCACCAAAACCATGGCGATAGTGGTGTCGGAAGCAGCAAGGTATAGAATGTAATCTCAATAGTAATTTGGCGGTTGGAGCATAGGGGCATGCGTGATGGCATGCTTCAAGCTATCAAAATATTGTTGAGCTTGATCATCCCAAATGAACGGGATGTATTTTTTCATCAATCTCATATAACCAGGCATCTTTTACGCGAAATTACAAACAAAACGCCTTAAATAAGTCGCTCTTCCTTGTAGACTCTGAAGTTCCATAATATTAGTTGGAGGTGGAAGAGCGACGATGGCTTCCACCTTCAATGGATCAATTTGGATCCCGTCTTTCGAGACGATAAAGCCTAAGAGGCATCCAGACTCGACACAAAAAATACACTTATGAGGGTTCAGACGGATATTGTACCATCTGCATCTGAGGAAAACAATCGTCAGATGATCTATGTGGAACTCGTGCTGCTTTGAGTGGGCAGGGAGGTCATCCAAGTAGGGTTCCACAAAGTCCTTCACATCATGGAAGGCGTACGACATGGCCCGCTGGAATGTGGCACCAGCGTTTTTAAGACCAAACAGAAGTTTACGATACGCAAACGTTCCCCAAGGGCAGATGAATGCAGTCTTGTGTTGGTCAGCGGGGTGGATCTCAATCAGGTTGTATCCGGAAAAGCCATCCATAAATGAAAAAATGACAGTTCCGGCACAATTGTCGATAATTTGGTCAATAAAGGGAGTCGGGTAGTTGTCTTTAGGACAAGCTTTGTTGAGATCCTGATAATCGACGCAGACACGAATGGTACCCTATTTTTTAGTAACAGGGACCACGTTTGAGACCCATTATGTCAATGGGATAGGGTAGATGAAGCCATCCTTCAAGAGTTTCTCAATCTCTGCCTTGATTGTCGCAGTCTTCCGAGGGTGTACCGGTCGCAACTTTTGGCGGACAGGTTTGACATCGGGATAGGTTTTAATCTCGTGTAAAAAAATGGTGGGGTCTATCCCAGGCATCTCCTCGTAGGTCCAAGCAAACACGTCTCGGAATCGCTTGAATAAGGCCATATAAGCAATGACTTCTTCAGGGGAACACTTCTGGCCTAACTGAATGTGTTCCACTACACCAAGAGTAACCGAAATGTCTATCAAAGTGGTAGGCTCAATGTTGGCTAAATTGCCTTCAGAGTCCATTTAACACGTGAGTATCAAGGATTGAGAGCCAGAGTAGACATCCGGTGTAAAGATGGTGTTAATGCTATTCTCCACAGAGTCCAAAAAGGAAAGGAAAGATGAACGATGATAGAGGTCTTCCCATGAAGGTTCATCCGCACACATGATTCCATAATGGACTCGTCATAATGAAAAGTCCGTAGCAGGGGGTCGGATGATGTCCGCTATGGAGAACAGGAGGTGGAGGCCACAGTTAAGTGGTCCTCCGGTGCTGACTGGATAGCCTCGTACGTGAGTTCAGTGGGTGATAGAGGCATAGTGTTTCCAATTAGGTGTGTGGTGGCTTCGTCAGGTACAAGCCATAAATTAGTGGAGTTGGGGATAGACAAAATCTACGAGGAGATCATGTTCACCGTGGCAACATGATTTGGGGGATTCGAAGTAGGAAAGACGCCCATAAGGGATGACTCTTTAAGGAGGTCGACCCCCACGCTCTCATACTGATGCGAATATTGTCCAATCGAAGGAACGTTATCACCCGAGTGAGTAGCAGTGTCAGGTGTGCAGAAATCCAGTTGGTCGACTATGACAATTCAGCCTTGATGGGGGAATTGTACTATGCGAAAGACAGATGATGTGACCGCAGTCATGGCGTAAAACCAATTACAACCAAGCAGAATATTGTAATCTAATGGGGCAGTGACCACTTCCACGTTGATGGTTGCAGTCTTGCCCCCCAGATCGACTGCTAAAGCTTGTAACAGCCCATGAGGTTGAAAGCCACATCCATCGAAGGCTCTCAAAGTGGTAGGAGAATGGTTCAACTCGGGAGACCCAATGGCTCTCCAGCATGAGATTGACATGACTGAAGTGGAGGCACCTTCGTCCAAAATGGTATGATGGATTGTCTTCCCAGCAATGTTTATGGCAACTTGAAATGCCAACTGATGGGAGAGCCTCGGTTTGAAGTAGTCCAGCCGGAACATAATGGTATTCGATGAATCCGGGTCAACTGCATTGATGGCAGCGAGGAGAGTCTTGCGCTGATTAGGGAAGTTTTGCAAGACCTTGAGCGTCGACATAGCACAAGGAGCTTGTGCTAGGTCCTCTACAATGTTGTAGTTTTGAGCAGCCCGAGCATTAGGATTGAAAACCGATTTTCTAATCGTGCTCTTGGGTGGATGCAACACTGGCTCGAAAGAGGGCTTCTCAATGGTGAGAGGAGCAGCTGGTACGGTGACGTCAGGCATCGAAGTGGAAGCTTTTTCAGTATTACTTCCAACAAGTTCCTTGGTCGGAACAGAGTCATACGAACGAGAACGGGTGTTCAAGTTGATGGTCTCACTATGCATCATGAGAACATGTGCGGTGGTGGATGCTTCTCCTTGGGAAGGAGAAGTGTGAGCAATTAACTGCTGATTTTGAGCAGGGAAGGGATCGTTGAGAACTGCGTGTGTGGGCTTTCCCTTAAGAAACTTTTGAACTTCGTCTCTATGGGGGCACTCTTTAGAAAAGTGGTCGTCACCACACAGTAGACAAGGATACTTCAATTTCCTTTTCTGTTTGGTATCATCAAGGGTGCTCTTATGTTCCTGCTGGGTGGAAGATTTCTTAGGTTTCCCTTTGTTCTTCTTCTTACCACTAGACTTTTGAGGTGAAGCTGATGAAACAGAATTAACTTCTTCGGTGACAGTAGGAGTGGATGATTTGGTGGTGCCGTGACCAGCGTGTGTTGGTGATGGGGAAGAACCTTGGGGGTTCGATGATCCAACAGTTTGAGAAGAAGGCTAGGTGTTAAGGGATCCAATAATGCCATCAACTTGGGGTCCCTTGGGTGGTTTTGTGGGGTCGTACGTGTTATGGGGTGCGTCAGGAAGAATATCAAACAATGTGCCGGATTGAGCATAGACTAAGTCTAGCAAATGCGCACGGGCGATGGCTTGTTCCTCAGTGACAGGGCCTCCCATGGCAATATCGCGTGCTATGGTAGGGATGAGAGACTTCGTAAACCAGTCCCCTAGGAGTTGGTCTGGAATAGAAGCCTTAATGAGACGTCGTCTCCTCCGCCACTCATGTATATGATCTGAGATGTGAGTAGCGGTATTTTGACGGAGAGAGGTTAAAATCTTTGTACCAGTTCCATACTGTATAGGCAGCTGGAAATGAGTCAAAAAATTCATAGTGAGAGAACCAAAATCAGGAAAAGAATGGGGTGGTAGTTCAATATATCACTTGGCAGCCGAACCAGTGAGAGTCCGTTGGAATAACCTAAGACGGATCGAGTTGTCCATTAAGGAGTTGGATGAACACCAAAAGTGGTATGTCATCACGTGGTTTTTTGGATCCTCACCTGGCTTGCCATCAAATTTTGGGATATCTGATGGAAGTTTCACCGGAATGGGTGGCCAATTAGTTCCGTGGTAGATGGGGTTGTTGGTCAGGCGAGACAAGTCGGGTAGGTCCAAAGTAGCCAAAAAGGGAAGCTGCGGGTACTGATAGTACTGATAAGGCTTGTAAGGACCAGTGGGACCTTGTATCAACTGACCATAAGGTGTTCCAGGAGGAAACTGGCCATAGGGGTACGGGCCGCCCAGATAAAATGTAGGTCCACCGCCATAGTAAGGTGGCCCATTACCATAAGGTGGGGGCCTGCCTCCGCCGCTGGGAGGGGGTGGTCCGCCTCCAAATGGTGGCGGTCCACCACCATCGCCAGGGTAGGATGGGCCACCATTGCCTCCGCCAGGAGGAGGTGGTGGTCCGCTACCACCACCAGAATAGGGTGGGCCTCCACCACCTCCGCCGGGAGGGGGTGGTGGGCCACCGTCGTCGCCGGAAGGGTAAGAGCCTCCTCCGCCACCTCAACCATAGTAGGGTGGTGGTCCACCACCACCACCACCAAGATGAGAGGGTCCTCCACCACCACCACCAGGATGGGATGGTCCTCCACTGTCACCACCGGGATGGGATGGTCCTCCACCACCACCACCAGGATGGGATGGTCCTCCACCACCACCACTAGGGGGGTAGGCCATGATGACCGAAATGAGGTGGTCCTCCACCAGAAGGTAGGGGTCCGCCTCCTCCAGAGTTATGTGGGTGCCCGTCGCCTCCAATGGGAGGTGGGGGTGGACCAAATGGGGGTGGAGGGACTGTAAGTGGGGGTTCATGTTGTAAAACATTCTGCTGTCCCCATAGAGTGTAAGGATTTCGAGGGTAGGGTACCCCGTAGAGTGCGTTTCCGGGATTAAGTTGACTCGGCACAGGGTTAAGATGACCTGAATACGCTTGACTCGATGGTGGTTGAATTACGTTGGACGGTCCCCCAACATGGGATAGTCCCATAGTGGAAGGTCCGGGAGGTAAGGAATTTCCAACGGAAGGACCGATGGGAACTCCTGCTGCAGTATTATTGTTAAGAGATGGGGGTTGCTCCCCGATAATAACTTCCTGACCACTAAGTAAAGGTTGACCCAACACTGGTTATTGATTATTCACCGTAGGATTACCATTACCTATAAAGAAGGTAGGGGGTAAAGAGTATCCTCCCCTCGAAGTTTGGGGTGGGGGAGGAGCAGGTGATGTAACCGTGGTGGTCACAGGTGTGTTAGACTGTTGTTGTTCAACAGGTTGGGTTGTTAGAGGTACTGAACTGGTCTCCTGTTTAGGGGACGTATGTGCAGGAATGGATGGTTGACCAGTTTTAGATGGTTGAACAGTTTTAGAAGTGGTCACGTGTTGCGTGGATGATTCCGGTGACTCAAAATATAAATAGTGACCTCGGATTGGTCAGTAAGGGGGTAACGTCGGGTCTTCAACCCATTGTTGGAGACTTGATCTCTGAATCTCCTCAGCCATAAAACGAAAATGAGCCAATTGGCCACAATAGTAAGCTAAGGGATCGTCCGGAGTAGTTCCACTGGGTGGGGGTGCAATGAAAAAATGGGCCACTGGGTGGCCTAGAGAAGATGTCCAATAAGATGCTGAAGGGCCAACAACTGCTGTGGGGTCGTCCTGGGGTTGATTTATCCATTCCAACGATCCAGGCTCTCCCGACGAAATGGGAGGTAAGTCTTGTGAAGTGGGGATTTGTGCTTCTTCACCCTGCGGGGGATGAGAGGCAGGTGAATCTGGAGGAGTGCGAGGAAACGAGAGTCTCCAACATTCAAAGTGGAGTTTTCCACTTCAGGTGACACGACCCTGGCTTGTGGGTCCATTCTTACCCTCGAAATTACCTCTTGGTTAAGGGGATATTCAGGTGGCAAGTTTTGAATCCTACGAGACCTTCTCCAAGGAAAGTCAGCCAGAGTGATTGAAACAAAAGTTTCTCTTAAGGCAAGCTAAACAAAAGAAAAGCAGACTAGACAAAAACTAAGGCCACAAGCAAACTTATGTGATAAGAGTGGATTCAAAGGTCTGGAACCTCACAGGATTGTCAAGGCTTCGTAAATCGCTATATACCGCAGGGTCCAACAGTAAAATGCGACAAGGAGGATTGGGACCGTACCCTTGCCTGAATACCCGATTACCTGGACGGTACGTGCGTAGTAATCTCCTCGAGTGTTGTTCTTGGTGTATTGCTCTACCAAGATGGCCAAAAGGTTAACTCCGTTGGTTTTAGGAATCCTAGTGGTGTCTCCCGATTTACCCAAGGTACGTGGGAGCTCAAATCCATAGTGGTGCTGTCTAATGCACAACCGTATGGCACGAGACCTTCCTATATACTATCGAGTACGTGAAACACCTTTCAATATATGCCAAGTACTTAAGGGACTTGGTGGGTACGTGAAAGAGCTTCGATATTCCGATAAGTACGTGGAAGACTACAATACCCCTGGAATAACGTGCTGGCAAATAACGATAGCTGCCACACTTAACGACGCCGGAACACGTCTCTAACTTACACACAAGTTACTAAAATTTTTACCCTAGTTCTACCGTTAATTTTATCTGGACGGTTAGGTGAATGCATGAGTTGAGTACATAATCGTAAACATAATGTAGGCCCTAAATACATGCAAAAAATACACTTTTCTTTTGATGAACTCTATGTATGGGAAGGAGAAACTTCTTTCCAATTTTTTACCAAAGCAACACAATGCAATGCAATCCCAAATCTACCAAAAAATGACTATAAAGTATTCTTTTCCTTTTCAAGCGAAACACAAAAAATAACACAACACTACTAAGCCAAATCAAAGCATTTTTTTCTTTTTCTTTTATCTTTTCAAAACAAAAAATGATGCTAAGGGATGAAAAGAGAGAGTTTCTAAGTAGAGTATGCAAGCTTTTCACTTTCGCTACAATGGCCTAAAAGCATAAAAACCAAAAGATGCATTTAACTTTCCAAGCATGGAACTGCTTTTGCAAAACTTAATATCTATTCGAATTTTTCAAGAAAATGAGCAACTCATAATTCGTGAAAACACACAAATAATTCAATTTTCTTTCAACTTTTCCAAAGGATCTACAAATGAGACATTCCAATGCATGTACAATTCTTCAAATGAGCTTGAAAAATGATGGAAATAAAGTACTTTTGATCTTTCAATGGATGTATCAAAATAACAATTTGACAGCAGCGATGCTTTTAATCACACATACTGAAATGAAAAGATTACTTGCAGCACTCCAATAACTCAGAAAATCTCAAGAAAATGACGAGCACTCAATGGACTGAAAGTACACACAAACACTCAAAAATCAATCAGTAACAAGCAGCACTAAAGCAAGCAAAGCTCAAAAAATGTATGCAAATGAGGTCTGGAAACCGATCCAATACAACGACCAGATACGACAAGGAGAGGAGGGAATGCAAGGGTGAGTGGATGCAGGTGGGCGAGACCAAAGTGTCCACCACTACCAAATCTCAGACTTGTCCAAGATGGAACCCAAAACAACTCCAAATAAAACCAAAAAACTCAATCACACAAATCAAAATGGGGTCTCTGACTGGATCTTGCACTATAGAGGGAGTTTGCACACAAACCAAAACTCACATTAGAAATGGAGAAGGGGTGCCTGTATGGCAATTTTGGCAAATCGACGCAGTCTGTGCTTGTACACAATGCGACATCGCAGTTTACCAACACGGGAAGTGCGATGATGTCGTAATAGACCAATGAAAGGGTTGTGACAATAGGCCCACAGACAAAGAACATAGATAAAAAATGACACAATGTCGCTTTGATTCCACTGACCAGGTGCGACAGGCGAGATCTAAGTTCAAAAAATGAATAAATCTCCAAGCAAAGAGCAATGAAATGGTTTGAAAATGAGAAGTACAAACTCGAAGGAAGGTAATCAAACTCTTCAAAGTGAAGATCTGAAGGTGAAACCAGTTTAAGAGGCAAATGACAAATAAAATGGCTTGTAACAAGAAATCAACCGAAAATGACATTCAAATTGATAACTACAAAACAATGTTCCTCCCCAGTATGGTCACCAGATTTGTTTGACGGACAATCCACTCGAGCGGACGTGAGCCGAATCTCCCTAGCTCAATGTGAGTCTAGAACAAATAGAACAGGACATACAGCACTTTCCTAGATCCAGTTACGGATCAAGTAATCAGATGTCTTACCTTAAGTTTGTAACCCCTTTTCCTGGATGTTGTTCCACGCCTCGCTGTCGTCAGATCTCAGCTGCAAGACCTGCCAAGACACATAGAACAAGAAAAACAAGTAAAAAGCATCTAAACGATAACAAACATAAGTAAACAGTTAAGCAGGTAAACTACACAATATCATCAACACAACAATATTGGTGGAAAGTGTTTATATTACTGTAAAAATAGGGAAAGTACATAGAAGAGAATGACTACAATCAGAGCTTAATGAAGTAATCCTTCTCCATCCAAGCCAATGCCATATCCTCCCAAGGAAGTGTGAGTCTCTCAATGGATGAGTAGAGATATCTCTAAGATGATTTCACCAACATGTAGACACTATAGGCTTCCTCCCTTTGGAATGGGAGTGAGCTTCATTTATATGGGACTAAGTGGATAGGGTATGGATAGGGTAGGTTGAGATATGGTAGGAGAGAGATAGGGGATTCTTCCAAGAGGTTACGAACCGAGTGCCAACTCTCCCAAAAGGTCAGGGATAAGTATCCATGTCAGTTGGCTTCGAGAATGGGCTCGAAGGAGCTATTTTTGTCCATTAACTGACATCGTCGAAGGCTGCAAGAGGACAACCTGAGACGTCGCATGCTGCATTAAGACAGGCTGCGACGACCTCTCAAGACCTAGTATAAATGAGTTAATATCTCTTCCAGGTCAATAACTTAGTCAAGGAAACTTTAGGGATGTATACATTGAATCTCAAGATGGTAATATTTTAGGTGTAACACATATGCCAACTACCCCTCATTATTACAATCGTTAGCTACCAACTACCTAGTGGGCCTTATTCAATGAATATGTTCCATTACATTAATTAATGAGTTCAAATCAACCACTTAGTGGGTCTTGTTTCCTAAGTATGATCGCATTATATTAATTGTCCTCTCCAGGTACAATACAATCCATCCCTTATCACATGTTTCATCCTCAAAACATAAGTGTAGGTCTTATTATGCCACATTCCGTGGGCATACCTTTTTCCAGACAATTTTTTGTTTTTTGAGCAAGATGCAATCCAAAGTATTGAAACCCATCTTTGTTGCTCTTGGGTTTCCCTTTTGTGTGATGAGATGCATGATGTGATGATCAGATGAATGCTAATGTCTACACTGTTATGCCATGAAAATGATGATGTACTATATGTTGTTATCACCATAGTTGATGTATTGATTGTTTGATGAGTATATCTAGTAGTATCACACTTTCAAGTTGGCAAGGGTAGTAGATCCTTGATTTACTTATGTACCATTGAACCTAGGTGATGTTTGAGTATTTTGCAAGGACCTGTAACCCCTTTTATGGCTCCATATTATGACCATCTATCCATCCTCCATTTCACTTCATAATTATGGTATGAATCCTTGGTCTAAGGTTGATGAAGTTGAACTATTAGTCTCCCCTCTATGACCCCTTTACCATGAAGGCCTCCCAGTTTGTTTTTCCCCCTTTGTGTATTGGGCAATGATTATGCTGCAACAATGTTTTCTAACGATTTAGGAGGCTTACTTGTAAAATCCTAGGACTAATTATCATCAAGGGGGGTGAGTTACCATGGAGCAATGATCTTTCCTAGACCTGAAGCATGAAATTTTCCCCCCCTTCCTATGCCTCAAAAAGGGCATTGAAATAAAAACTCCCAGTCCAAGTCTCCTTGTACCTATAAAGTTAAAGCAAGCTTAAGACGAAGTCAAAGAAAGAAAATCAAGAAAATAAAGAAGCAAGTAGAAAACTTGCTAATGAAACGAGCCTTCAAATAAATCAAGGTCCAAGGTCTCCAAAAACAAAAAGAAGTACAATAATGAAGAGTCCAAGAAATCAATGAAGACAAAGCCCAAGAAGGAGCTAAAGCAAAGTCAAAATCAAATAAGGGGGAAGTTTGATTGATGATGGTTAGGGGGGGATTATCTCATTATACATCACCCATTTGCGAGACACTTCCCTATTGTTTACCTAAGTGGTGAAGATCACAAATATATCCTTTCTCTTATATATTGAGTCAACTAAGTCACCTTTTGGCCAATAATATCATTTGTCCAACCTTGGTTATTCCATCTTATCCACCCCTTAGAAGAAACTAGTCCTTGCAAGTACTTAGATGTTATCATGGATCTGGTTAGGAGGTAAATCTTGCTTCTTAGAAACTTGTTTGAAGATACTTGTGGTGTAGGTATATCATCATGTATACATGACTAGTTATATGATGACTCATTTTGATGATTAACTATGTTGGCTATGTACTGGTCCACGTGGACACCCTTTGTTGTTGGAACACCAGGACATTTATGATCATATTACAACTTGTTCAGTGCCACAGGGACTTCATCAAGTCTTCTTCAAAGTTTCAGGGTTTGTAGTGCCAGTGTATCAGTCTATCTCGGGGTCAAAAGGCGGCTAATTCATATCTTGAGTTCTATAATGTACCCAAAGGATCTAAAAGCATATTTGGATACCCATTTGGCCACTTACCTAGGTATATGTAATCATATTGGTCATTACTTCCTTAGATCAATCACTTCCAAAAAAGGTGGTGGGCACTTCCTAAGAGACTACTGTGTTGATTTTCATGGGCGTGCATGAGGATGATTTACTCAGTATTTTAAAGATCTAAGTGTATATTTGGGTATCAAATTTTCCCTTCTACATCATACCATCCTTGCATGTCAAAACGTTCCCAGTTGGTACACTTAGTTGGGTTTGTTATGATGTTGGAGGGTGTTCTCACATTAGAGTTCACACTTGCCACATTTGGGGAATTATTTGGAGCCACACCTGCCATTTGGGAGGCTCAATAAACACATGGGAGGAATCTTGATCATTTTGAAAATGAGTTGATACTATTTGCACATGGTTTCCCCTTCCAAAACTTGGTTTTGCTTTCCAACCCATGTTATTTCATTAATTTAGGGCATTTACTATTTACTATTTACTCACCTTCTTGGTTAGCCACATGTGTGGACTTTCTTGCACGCTCTATTAGGTAGAACTCCTCATGTGCACAGGGTTTTACTTTTATGCACATAGTTTTACAAATCCATTATGTTTTTTTTGGCTCATGGTTTGAAGAAGTGTTTTTGAATTAAACCATCTCTACACATTTATGTAGGGCTCACTTGTGAAAAATGTTTATTTTGATTAATCGTTGACTATTCAAAATGCCTATAATGCATATTCATCCTCATACATGAAGAATACTTTATTATTTTTGAGCACCTGAGTGTGCATAATGGTTAAGAACATGTGTTATCTCTGTGGAGATCATAGGTTCAAAACCGACAGGGGGTAGGGTTTCTCATTGGCCCGTTGTGACAAGGAGTGAAAGGTAGGTGACCCCGGGGATAGAGGCTCACCTCAGTGGGCTTCAGAACGTCTCGGCCCCTACTGAGTCACAAATTACTGGTATATCTGACTTGCGGGCTATTGGATATACAAAAAAAAAGAATATTTTATTATTGTTGGTGATTATTCTACACTCTTCTAGGGTTGACATTATTGGATAAAAAAATTCTACCAATACTCTTTTATGAGTAGCCTATGCCAATTACCACTCATTATTATAATTATTACTACCTAGTGGGCCATTTTTTCACAAGACACTACCTAGTGGACCTTATTCAATGAGTATGACCCATCACATTAATAATAAGTTCACACCAAGTACTTAGTGAGCCTTATTAGGTTTTTGCGCTCAATGTTTTGATAAGAATGTCTTCCATCAATAGTTTTTCAAATTGACTGACATTTTGGATCAATCTAGTGTGATCCATGATCAGGAAAGAGAAATAAAGATGGTCATGATCTCCAAAGTTAGTATAAATAACAAAACCATTGAATTCACAAACCCTAAAAAATATAAAAACAACCCTAATTAAGAGAAATGGAACCCTCAAAAAACCCTAAAAAAATCCAAGAAATAAAAACAAAGAATAAAACATCATAAAAATTATAAAACAAGGAAACATTAATCATAAAATGAATTAGTCATAATCTCCAAAATTAGTATAAATAGCAAAGCCATTGGATTCACAAACCCTTAAAAATATAAAAGCAACCATAAATAATAATATTTAAATTACACCAAATAATATAAAAAAATAATAATAAAACTACTAAACCATAAATTTTAAAATAAAATAATAATAATATAAATAAGTGGTCCATATTGGTATAAATATCGATTTGTAAAACTATTACTTTGTCAACAAGTTGGTTGAAAACAACACATATATTACAATAAAATAAACTATATTGATCCCAAATATTAACTTAAATTCTTTGTCAACAAGTTGACTCAAAACAACACATATATTACAATTAAGTATAAATATGCAATGCCACGTCTAATATGGATCTTTAACCCATAGCCTAAAAATAGATATGTGCAAATACAAGTCTAACAACCCATGAAATCCCATTAATATGGATCTTCAACCCAAATAAGCCTAAAAATTACATAATATCATTATACACAAATACCATATACAAATCACACCTATACATATAAATATAAATTCTTAACCAAAATAATAAGTCAATGTTTTGACTCAAATAAAGATAGAAATTCAAATTAACCAAACTCAATAGTAAATACCAACAACAAGAAGTTAAACCCTTATCCACAATTTACAAGTTCGACACCTCAGCGAGAAATTAAACCCTTATCCACGGAAGGACCACAATTTAAAAGTACAATACCTTTTCCCGCCTTGGTTTGACCCAGTCGTTAGCGGAGGACCCTATTTCCAAGCATAAACATTTTTAAGAAAACCCCTATAAAATAAACAATGGATCACAAGTAACAACAACATTAGAGCATTTTATGCCACTTATTTCACATGCAATATACGGCCATATATAGGGTTCCGACGTTTTTTTTTTTTTATTTTCAAAAAGTTAATATGCTATACTTTGATATTAAAAGTATAAGTAGTTATAAAGAAAATCACAGAGGGTTCGGACGTTGTTAGAGGTACTTCACCTTAAAATCGGCGCGCTGAGCTTTTCTTCGTTTAGTTCTGTAGTTTTCGTGGAGTTTCAGTTCGAGGCTGCAGCGCTTCAGAAATATTTTCAGCGGCATTCTATTTTAATTTGGTAAGACAAAACCTCCACATGAAGAATCTGAGTTCACTCCAGAAGCTGTGTATTATTCCATTGTTTTCAGCTGAGAATCCTTGTTATAGAAAATGCTAGAAAATCCACAAATCCTCTGTAGATAAAATGCAGTAATTTTTTTCTCATGTTACAATACATTGTTAAACTGTAAGGTTTCCATATTTTAGAGAACTCACCATGTAGGGGTATTTAACTAGAGGGCTTTGTCCATGCCAGTGAAATGTTATACAGGTATTCTAGGGTTTCATGTTATACAGCTCAGGCTGGGTTGGAGATCTCTGTTTATACCTCCATGCATACTTATAGTGATAAAAAATATGCTTAATGCAAACAAAATAAAATTAAAAAAATTACCCAACAACGTAAACAAAATAACAATTTGGAAAATGTGACCAATGCAAGTAAAATAAAGTGGAAAACAAATGCTGGAAGATCTTAAAAACCAAATTTGACGAATGCGATTAAAAAAAGGGAAAAATGAAAAAAATTCTGGAAGATCTTAAAACAAAAAACAAAACCAGTATAGATCCATTTCCATTTAAACCTGAATCTTTTAAACACGGAGAGACTTACAAAGCATCAAGACATCGAAGCTTTTCTTGGCTTGTACACACTGATAAGTTTGCGCTTTTTTCCATCTCTGTTGTTGCTGTTGCTTTATGAGTGTTCTTACAGCCCAGGGTGGGAGAGATCTCTGTTTATACCTTAACGTACCTGTCTGCAGAACATGTGACTAATGCAAATAAAATAAATTGAAAAAAATAATGTCCCTTTACTGATGTAAATACTGTGGTGTTTTTTTGCTGGTTTATTTGTGGGAAGGGGATGATATAGGATTTTGTCTGCTGTAGGAAGAGGGGTTATGTTAATTTTCCTTGCACTGGCTGTGTTAGTTACTTACTGTAGTTTTATTGTCTGCATGATTGTGAGTAGTGAGAAGAAGAGGGGTCTGAAGGATTGAGAGATAGGGATAGTTTGGCATAGACTTAACTGTTGGGGTTCGGGGTCTCAGTTGCTGGGGAATTGTGTTGAGTTGCAGGGGAATGGGGAATTGTGTTGAGAGGAGAGTAGTTCCCAAATGTTAAGCTGTTGCAGTTCAGAGAGGAGTTATCGAGTTGTGGATGCTGTTGTGTTCTGTAGTACTCAAAGAAATACCCCGGTTACCCCAATTTATACAAGGTTTGCACTTGTTTTCTTATCCCTCTTGCACTATAGATCTGGGTTAAGATAAATCTATGTCATTGAAATAAGATTTAGCTTTCTCCTTTTTTATTCATATCTACAGGTCTACTTTGGTTTAGTGAACCTATGCTCTATAGCTCCCCGCATGACTGTACCTTGGATCAGTAAGATATTGAAATATATATAGATTTTTCTAACATTTTGGTCATATTTCAGATCCCGTGCCATCAGCAGGAGCACTCTTCTGCCTTTTGGCAGAGTGATTTTTTATATATAGTTGTGGAAAATTTTCCTAAGAAATAACAATGAGTTTATTGGTCATAGAAAACTAGAGTCTCTAGTACATTATGGGGCTTTCTGATTCCTTGTAGGTGTTTCTTTGCAGGCTGTGCTTCAGCCAAGGACGGGGTTTTATGCATGGAGAAGAAGCAGGATAGTGAGAATGAAGTTAATCTTGGACTTTTCGTACTGAGAATGAATTTGAGTTCTGATAGTGAGGCTGATCTGGAGGAAGAGCGTGAAAACAAAATGGTGGTCGGGCCTAAAAATGAACCGATGGATGAAGCTGAAGTTCCTGGACAGCATGAGCCTCAAAATGATAATCGTGCCCATGATACCAGTTCTAAAGCGGTTGCAAAACGGAGGAGTTACAAAAAGAAAAGAGTAAAGTGGGGAGCGAGAGATGAAATTGTTATGTGTTCTGCTGTCGTAGATAGTATAAAGTGTGGCGTACAAGGGGTGAGATCTGCAGCAGATGTAATACATGTCAAAAAGAGTGAAGGGTTTTGGGATGAAGTGAACAAGAAATTGCAAGAGGAGACTGGGAAATGCGTGTCCAGGTTTAAACTTTATTACAAGTTCAGGGACACGAGGAGAAGGTTCTTGGATAATAAGAGGAATCCAAATCCACAACTAAATCAGCACGATAAAGAGGTTTTCCGGATACTTGCGCAAGCATTTGGCAATGGCAAAAGGATAAAAAGAGGCCTGTCTGACTCTATGCATTCAGATGCGAAAGGAGACACAGCTGAGAGCGATGGTATTTTGGAGGGTAAGATGCTATTTCCAGAAAAGAGATCAGCTAAATGCACGTCAAAATCTCACTCTTATCGCCATTGTACTAGTTGCAGTTCAACAATTTTAAGAACTCCAAGACAACAAGATGCTGGAGCTTACTTGCAAAACAATGGGGGAGATGGCAGTGGGATGTATCAAAATATAGAGATTTCAGCAAATATTGATGTTGTGAAAGAACAGAATGCAGATATTGGAAGCAGTAGAAAAGGAGAAGTTGGTTTGGATAGTTCAACAATTGGGTCCAGTGGTAAGAGATTGAAGTGGGATTTGAAAGACGACATTGCTATTGCCTCTGTTGTGAGGGACAGTGTGAATTGCGGTTTACAAGGTGTGAGCTCAGCAAAAGATGTAACACGTTTCAAGACTCACAAAGGGTTTTGGGATGAAGTGGCTGAGAAATTGAAAGAAGAGACAGGAAAGTGTGTCTCGCCATGGAAGTTTTGTACCAAGTTCAGGAGCATGAAGATAAGATATCTCACAATAAATCAGAGTCATGTTCAACAACAAAATAAACATGACAAAGAACTTTTTGGCATACTTGAGGAAATGTTTGGCAATGTTCGGAAACAAAGATTACGCCACCTTGTCTCTCCTGGTGGCTCCATGTTTTCTAAAAGAAAATCACAGAAACCCTTGACCACAACTCACTCTTCTCGCCTTTCTACTGGCTCTGTTTTGAGAAATCAAAACAAGAGAAAGAACCCCGAGGTTAATAGGAATGAAAGGTTTTTGATGGGTGAAAGAACTCCAAACCAAGATGATGGAATTTGGTTGAAGAACAGGAAAGAAAAAGTCGGATTGGATAGTTTAGCAGCTGGGTCCAGTGTTAAGAGATTGAAATGGGATTTGAAAGATGAAATTGTTATTGCTTCTTTTGTAAGAGACGGTGTGAATTGTGGTTTAGACGGTGTGAGTTCTGCAACAGATGCAACACATTTCAAATCTCACAAAGGGTTTTGGGATGAATTGGCTGAGAAATTGAACAAGGAGACAGGGCAGTGTGCATCGGCATTAAAGTTATTTACCAAGTTCAAGAGCATAAAGAATAAATACTTTGTAGGAAACCAGACTAGTGTTCAACAACTAAATCAGCATGATAAGGAGCTTTTTGGTATGCTTGAGCAAATGTTTGGCAATGATGGGAAACAAAGATCAGGTCACCATGGTTCTCCTAGTTCAGATGTAAAGGGTGAAGTATCTGGTGGTGCTATACGTTTGGTTGATACAGTGTTGTCTACAGAAAGAAAGTCATTGGAACCTTCGACTGCAGCTCATTCATCTCACCCTTCCGCTGGCCCTGATTTGAGAAATCTAAACAAGGTGAAGCTTCCGCTAAATTGGAACGAAAGGTTTCCGGGTGATAAAACTCCAATACAAGAGGGTGGAAAGGATTTTTTTAAAAATGACGGGCATGGTGTGCTATCAAGCACATGTGTTTCAGCTGTTAGGTCTCCAACAAAAGAGGGTAAGAGAGCAGAGGGGCAGAATGAAGACCAGAAGAGTGAATGTAAGGCCAATTTGGATAATTTAGTGCTTCGATCAGGTGTTAAGTCAGTAAACCGGCGTGTTAAGAGGGTAAAGTGGGAATTGAGAGATGAATTTGCTATAGCTTCTGCTGTACAAGATGCTATAAATTGTGGTGTACATGGTGTGACATCTTTAAGAGATGCAATGTCTTTTTGCAAGCACGAGAGATTTTGGACTGAATTGGCAAAAAAATTGAAAGAGAAGATTGGGCGCTGTATATCAACAGAAAAGCTGTTTCAAAAGTTTAGGAGCATGAAGTACAGGTACTTGGCTATTAAGCAGAGTGATATCCAAGAATTTAACAAGCATGATGAGGAGCTTTTCACTGTACTTGAACAAGTTTTTGGCAATGCTAGCTGTGTCACTCCCCATTCAGATACTAAAAGACTAGACAAATCTGGTGCACATCCTTTTTCAGGCAATGAAATTCAAGAGAAATTATACAAACAGAGCGGAGTCTCGGCTACAGAGGATGAACTACAACTTGAACACGAGAAAGCTATTGGTCAAGATAGTCAGCTGCCTTTTGAAGTGCTGTCTACAGATGGAACCAGCATAGGAGCACAAATTAAACAGCAAAAAGAAGTTGAATCTTGTCCCAATGTTGTAAATGGAAGCACTCTGCCTGTGCCTTCTTTATCCCTTGGAAATCCTTCAACATCTGAAGGTTATCAAACAGGAGTAGTTTTCACAGCTTCGACTGATCATGGCGTGGAGAATCATAATGGGATGAAGGACAAGGAGCATGCTGGAGGTAAAAACAAGCAACTCCATGATCGAATCAGTATGCTACTAAATGAAACTGAACAAAATCATGAACAGGGCTACCACGACATGCTTTCCAAATCAGAAAGAAAGAGTGGGGAATGGAATGGTGATCAATTGGTCACTGACGACATTTTGAGGGGAAGCAGAATCCTTGAAGAAACATCCGATCATCAAAGTGATTATGCCGAGGTTGTAAAACGTCTTGAACGGAAATCAAGGAAGTTACAACTCATGCAGGAGCTTTACAAAATCGAACAACAGGAGATAGAAGATCATATTTGCCAAGTGAAACTGAAAGCCTCCGGTAACCCTTGAAATGGACCAGGTCACAGCAATGCACTTATGTCATGGAAAAATTTGTAAATTGCAGATAGTGATTTCAAGAGAGATAAAAACATGCAAAATTTGCAAGCATTTTCAAGAGGAATGATATTTTAAAACTGCAATGTATTTTGGAGGTTTGTACTCTTATGGGTGTTTCATCTGTTATGACGTTAGTTTTTTATCCTCTTCCCAATAGCATAGGAACTCTGTGATTTTGTGTTATTTTGAGATTTAATAAAATCTTTTTGGTTCCATTTCTTTTTCATATTTCTTGTTCTAAGAGAGCAGAAATTGGACTTGTTCAATATTCTTTTTCAGATAGTTCGTTTTGATATTTACAGGCAGTTATTTGCTTAAAAAATAAATTAAATTATACAAAATAATAGGATTGTAACTATTTGAAAATATTACAATAAATAACTATAAAAAGTTGCATTTGCTGATGGTACCTAGTGCAAATCTAAAAAATAATGTATAGATTATCTAAAAAATAATGTCAAAATTACTTAGAAATTCATCAGTGGGGGCACACTTGTTTGAATTAATAGGAAATAGCAGTCTTCAAAATGAGTGAGAGCGTTAGGCACACTGTAGAACCATCATATGCGAATGCTGTCTATAAAATTTAGTTGCATATGAAGTAAAAGAATGCACAATACTATTGCTGATCTATCTAATATGAGTCTGAAAGACACAATCTCAAAACACTGATACGAGATCACTCCAATGTTGTGCAACGACATTACCGAGTTTTTACATACTTCAAACTGCTACAACAATGATACAATCTGAAGCTTGTGTAAAAGTTGCTTAATTATTAGCAGAACGAGTTAATGAATTACATCGAGAGATAAAATAATAGCATAGGCAAGTTGACAGCCAATGTATATATCATTACAAACAGAAGAATCCCCGCTGCATATGACATTTGCCAGGCGAACTTCGTGGCTTAGCTGAGAGAAGCAACATTTTCTTATTTAAACTAAACCTTTATCTTGCATTCTTTGAGGCATATCTCAAAGAGCCCAATCAAATGTGATCTCTGGTAATTAAAAACCCTCCAATCAACCTCTAATTGGCAGACATGATTATCTACATTACGAATTTGTAAACAAAAAATTGGAAATACTTTTCCCAGCATTCTATATCTAGTATAGATTTGGAGCCTCTAAAGCGGTTCCCTGTTGTTGTCATCGCTCTCTTCCAGAAGGTTGAAGCTTGAATATCGAAGTATATCGAAGTATCAGCAGTTTTTTTTTCAAGAAGAAAAAAACCGCACTTTTGTTATTTCTGAGGAAATAAAAAAGTACATCGATCTCTGCAAGCAGAGCTTTTTCAGTTCGTTCAGAAACTAGAGCCAAAAACTCATAAAGTCCAAAAAACACTTCATGCAGGACTATACAAGCAAAATCAGTAGTCAAGATAAAACATGCTTTCTAAAGTGGTCTAAACAGCATCATCTAAGAACCACATAGAGCCATTTTGTGTGTTTGTGCCTTCCACCCATTCTTCCCAGTATAAGACCCCAGCTTCTCCATCCAGCGCCAGCTTTGATAAAAAATCTGCAACATCATTGTGTTCTCTGTAAATATGTTCTATCGAGAGATCAAAGAAAACATTCATTAAACATTTGACTCTGCCACTCCAATGTTTTAGTTGAATGGCTTTCATCTGCAGGAGGTCCTTTGCCCAATTTATGATAAACAAAGAATCACCATAGATCCTGAAGGTACCCAAACCACAAAAAATAGCCACTTTGAGTATGCCCCACAAACCAAGAAGTTCTGCCTTTGAGTTTTTGTACCATGACCTCCTGAAATACGAAATTTCTAGATAAGATTTTCTCCACAGTTTAAATAGAAGCCGGCTCCACATCTCTGCCCTGATGCCGCACCATCAAAACAACCATAAGCAGAACCAGAATTTTCAGAGTTCCAATTCTGCTATCTAGCAGTGTTTTGTATTTTTGGCAGGGGATTTCTGTAAATGTAAAATAGTTTCCAGATGCTGAAAAGAGCATGCTTTATATTTGGGACAATATTTCAGAAGCTGCATTGTCTGCAGAAACTGATGATGAAAATGCATGGTTCATAGATTCAGGTGCCTCAACTCATATGTCTCAAACCACTCTTTGACACCTGAATCTATAAACCATGCATTTTCATCATTAGTTTCTGCAAACAATGCAGCTTCTGAAATAAACAACTTTAAATTCTTAAAACCTTCATTGATAGAGGTGTTAGTTGTCACATAATTTCCATTATGTTTTCTGAACTTCTGTTTGGATTCATTAACTTTCCTTTTATAACAGTCTTTAGCATAATGACCAGGTTTTCCACAGTAAAAACAACCATCATTTTTCTTATCATGTGAATTAGATTTTGAGTGAGTCATACCTCTGTCTCTTGGCTGAAACTTGCTTGATCTGTTTATGTCCCATGTCTTGCCCCTTGGATGTTAAATCTGCATTTCTGAATGGTGATTTAAAAGAAGAAGTTTATTTGGTTCAGCCTGAAGGATTTATAAAGAAAGGGGAAGAAGATCTTGTCTGTAAACTCAAGAAAGCTTTATATGGTTTGAAACAAGCACCTAGATCTTGGTATATTAAGATTGATTCATTCTTTGCTCAGAAAGGTTTTGTGAAAAGCAAAAATGATCCTAATCTGTATGTCAAAAAGGATGAAAATGGGAATGTTGCTTTGATATCCCTATATGTTGATGATTTGATTATCACTGGCAGTGCTTCTCATTTGATTGAAGATATTAAAATTCAGTTAGCACAGATATTTGAAATGAAGGATCTTGGTGAAATACATTATTGTTTAGGTCTGGAAATATGGAGAGAAGGTAGCAAAACAATGGTCACTCAAAGTAAATACACAAGGGAGATTCTGGAAAGATTCAATATGAGTGAAAGCAAGGTAGCGTCAACACCTTTAGAACAGAATGTTAAGTTATCTAGTCTTGATGAAACTAAAGAGGCAAATGGTATTTTGTATCGCCAATTGGTGGGAAGTTTAAATTATCTTACCACTACCAGACCAAACATAGCATATTCTGTAAGCATCCTAAGTTAGTTCATGGCTAAACCACTGGAAAGCCACCGGATAGCTACAAAGAAAGTCCTTCGATATCTGAAAGGAACTGTTAATTTTGGTATTATGAATACTGATGATTGTGATGTTGAGTTGATAGGTTACTTTGATTCAGATTGGGCTGGAAATCCTGATGACAGGAAATCAACCTCACGATATGCATTCAACATAGGTACAGGGGTCGTGTCATGGAGTAGTAAGAAACAACCAACTGTTTCTTTATCATCGACAAAAGCTGAATACAAAGCTCTATGCAATGCTACTTGTGAAACTGTTTGGTTAAGAAGAATTCTTGAAGATGTTGGCAACAACCAAATGAAGCCAATTGTTCTCAAATGTGACAATCAAAGCTCTATTAAATTGGCACACAACCCAATTTATCATGCTAGAACCAAGCATATTGAAATTCAACATCATTTTGTAAGAGAAAAGATTCAAGAGAAGGAAATTGACTTGATCTATTGTAAAACCACTGATAATGTGGCTGACATCTTTACCAAGCCCCTTGGAAAGATGAATTTTGAAGAATGCAGAAAACAGTTAGGTGTGGTAGAAAATCCATTTCTTCATTAAGGGGAAGTGTTAGATATTAATGAAGATTTGCTTAATTTAGAAACTGTTTTAGTTGTATCCGTATTTCCCTGTCTTGTTGTTATTTCGGATCCTGGTTTGTAGGATTCTGTTACTACTCTGTTAGCTATATATTTGTAATATCTTTCTTGAGTTTAATAAGAGAGTTGGCTGAGACCATTCATTCGGTTTAGCTTTTACATTGAGAGAGCCATTCTTGGCTTGCTGTGCGTGGAGAAAGGAGCCGCCCATCCTGCTGTGAGAATCTATGAGTGAGAGTTGCTGAGCGTGTTCCAGCAGAGTTACTGTGCACACTAGCGTGAAGGATCCGAGTCTGGGTTAAGAGCGGAGTGCAGTGTTTGGGGCGGTGCTGCATAGGTTGCCAGGTTTATGCATAACCAGATGAAGGCTCCGGCTCCGTCTCCGTCTACGGTTCTCGATCTCATCTCCTCCTTGGCGGGATTTGATCGCTGAACCTCGAGGTTTAATAGATCAGTGCATACCTTTGGAATAAATCGCTGAATCTTGAAGAAGAGTAGCGTATTGCTGTGAGAGATTGAATTGCAGCCTGCGAGCGTCGTGAGAGAGAAAGGTGCCGCGTGACCAGATCACGGCCCAGTTATTTGTTGACTGAAAGAAAGGGGCGAAAATATTGAATTTTCGGGGGTTCCCAGCTTGAAGGGGCGCGCACACTTACAAACATTCTGGTAAGGAGATTTTCGCGGGAATAGGGTATCGACAGGCGCGAAAATTTGTTTTCAAGCCACGTGAGGAGGACAGAGCTTGTGCTAAGCGTGCTATTATACATAGTTGGGGATTCGATCCACCATCACTAGCAGGAGAAGGTATTTTCTCCCAAGAAGAGGTATTTTTCTGAATTGTTTTTGCAAAATGTCAAATTCCATTGCAAATAATTATCTGAACGAAGCTTCCAAGCTTGACGGTGACAATTATATTGACTGGAAATTTAAGATCTTGACTATTTTTGAAGCATGGAATGTCTGGACTATAGTAAAAGGAGATGAAACCAAACCCACAGGTGTTACTGCTGTCGACTGGGAGAAACGAGAAACGAAGGCAAAAGTGCTCTTGCGGATGTCTGTCAAGGACAGCATAATCCCGCACATTAGAGATTGTAAAACTTCCAAGGAGACCTGGGACATATTGAAAGGTTTGTATGAAACTACAAACTCAAATAGGATTCTTTTTCTGAAGACTAAGTTATTGTCCATAAAAATGGCAGCAAATGAGAATATCACCAGCTATGTTTCTCGGATTAAAGATTTATGTGATCAATTAAGTGCAATTGGTGACATTGTTTTAAATATTGACATGGTAACCATTATATTAAAAGGTTTAATCAAAGATTATCATGTCTTTATTTCAAGTCAAAATCTGATTCACATGATGAGAAAAATGATGGTTGTTTTTACTGTGGGAAACCTGGCTCTGATACCAAAACAACAGATTACACAACGATGTAAAAGCAAAACCGAATGAATGGTCTCAGCCAACTCTCTTATTAAACTGAGGAAAGATATTACAAATATATAGCTAACAGAGTAGTAACAGAATCCTACAAACCAGGATCTGAAATAACAAGAAGACAGGGAAATACAGATACGGCTAAAATAGTTTCTAAATTAAGCAAATCTTCATTAATATCTAACAGAAAATCCCTACATCGAAGAATACGGTGTTTCGATTGGTGTAACGATCATTGTGATCAATGCCATCGAATCTCTAAGGGAATTGGACATAACAGACTTTTTTCCCAACCAGAGTATCGATCATGAAGCACATGCCTTCCCTGATTTCCTTGCTGTTGTTGATGTAGTGATCACAATCCAGATTCAGCATAAATGGAGCATTGGTGAGCACAGCAGAAACTCGAACCTGCATAATTGCATTAGAATTTAGCAGAAAAAACATCGGTTTTCTAAGAGCCTGAATTCAAGGCAAACGGGAAAAGAAATGGAAAAATCTTTACCAAAGCATTCATGGCACCGGCCTTCTTGTGGTGCTGGAAACTAGGTCTTTTCTCACGAGAAACATATACCAGCCGAGGAAGCTCATTGCCTTCTGTATCAAGGCCTCCGCTGTGACCCAAGAACACTTAGGTCATACCAGGATGGTCACGGGTATTGTTACCAGGCCAAGGCGTACCGTCTTGCATTGTTCATCCTTCCTTGGGCACTTTAGAGGCCTTTGCAACCAATCGATTGATGCGCACCTTGAATTCTTCATATTCTCTCTGCACAGTCCATGCAATTTTAGAGTGTTTAGAGCTGCTACTCGCTCCAGGGCTGAAATGAAATTTGAAATTCCCCTCTGAATTTGTAGATCCTACTTACCTTCATGGCCCGACGCTCCTTGACAAATGTGGGTTGAAATTTATCCTTCAGATAGTCAATTTTCTATGAGAAATAGATTTCGGGAGCCCATGGCTCAATGCTGAATTTCTTGCAGAGTGGTACCCATTTTCTGGCAAATTCTGAGGTCTCAGAAAGAGATTCAAAAGTAAGCATCGACGCTCCGTCATCAGAGACATAACAGGACACCTTGTCTATAGGGTAGTCTACTGAGAGGATTGATAATACAGTATTGGCAGTAACCAATGGAGGCTCCTTCAGTGGATCCACAGTACTCACAAAGAGGTCGACAGAAGCAAGATTGATGGTTCTCGTTCTCGTTCATACGTGACAAAATAATATAAAGTAAGGCCTCGTCTGAATTTTTAAAAGGCATGTCTATGCAGGATATCTGGCTATGCCAAGTCAGGTTTTCACATGTTTTTTCAAAATAATTCCATTGATTTGTTGCAATTGAGGGCATGAATTAATACTAAATGCTGGTGTTTTATGTCTGAGAAGCATGCGGGTTACCTTAATGTCAGTCCATCAAGATACGTCTCACGACTGATAGGAAACCATTTGGGAAACTGATCAAGAATCCATGACATGGCAAACCAGATTTCACAAACGATAGAAGTGGCCCAGAGCCCATATGCATTCTTCACCGGATTCAAGAGACGATACCGGAGGAAAATCCCAAGCACTATCAGTCGAATTACAATGACCATCCGGTATGGATTTATTTTGCTTGAAGGAATTGGCACTTTTCGCGACAATGGCTGCCTTGCTTCATCGGTCCTGCAGCAAAATTAAAGCTTCTCGTCACAACATTCAAGCTTAGGATCATAAAAACCTGGGAAACGAAGTATTTGATCTTTCTGAACAAACTCGACAAATCCAAAACTGTAGCAGAAAATATAGCAGAACAGAGTTTTTACATTGGCATATCAGGCTCGATGTAATCTTCAGGCTCATTTGGTTCAAACCCTCCATTATATTGATATCTTCCTTCTGTCATATCCAACTGGCCTGATTTGTTTTCCTTAGATTTATAGCAATCCTTCCAAGCGACATTTCCAAAGCCATAAGAACCAATATCCCTGTTTGGATCCATGATTATCCTTCCGCTCCCTGTTTCAAAGCGAAACATTCCAATACACAAGAGTCTTTGAAAATTTGAATTTCTACGTGAATTAAATTTGATTCGATAGAAATTAAAAGAAATTACGCTAATCGTTACCCGGCTCGGAGCTTGGATGCGCACGCTTCAGCATTGCAGGGTTGGCAAGCAAGCGTTTTTCTGCCTAGTATGATGTTGGAATCTCCCCACTCACAACCTTAATTCAACAATCAATGCCATTAGACAAATATGATAATTCTAAGTTTCAAGCATTTGCATTGAACTCCCTGCGTTCTTTACCGAATCTTTTAAACTTCAAACACACATATTTCCATCAGCATCAATTTATTTTGTGCGTTCTGCATTTGTTTTACTTTCTTTTTGAAGTCCAGTCTAAGTATATCAAAATCCGGGAAGCAATTTTTCTAATTCTTGGTGTAACTTATGCAATTAGCGCCAATTATTAGTTTAAATCTTAAATACATTTCTGGAATGAAGTTTAAAGCATTCTGCCTCGATTTCTTTAGATTTCTGTCTCAAAATTTAATATTTTTAGGACATCTTTTGTATTTTGTGCCAAAACCAGTTTACTAAGACTTCAAACAAATTTAAATGTTTTTAGTTTTCAACATTGGCAAATATAACATTTGTAAAAGCCAATTCTAATTATTGAATTAAATTGTATGCATTCTCCAAAAATTTCGTCAAAGAAAATTCCGGGCATTGAACGGTACCGACTCCCGAGTGGCCGTACATCCGTTTGTACGAACAGGAATCTGTGGAGTAACTATGCCCTTAGAACTTTGACATATAAAATCATAACAAATATCAAAATTGTGATACTCTTAAAACTTTGACTTATGAAACCATTCCAAACATTAAAATTTCTATCAAATTTCCTATTGGAACTTTACCTAAAAATGTACTACTCGAACTTTTACTTTACTACACTAGCTGCGATACTTTTCTTATGGATATCATATAAAGAGTGGAAACTATTGTTATAGTCTCATTTTATTATGACCTTGACATATATGATTCGCGCGGAGCTATTAAACTGATCGTAAAGTAGTTAATATTCTCCAATCTAAAAGTTTAACATTTGAAACCTAAATTTTTTTATTATAATATTTATTGTTCTAATTTTCTATTGGTTAAAAAGATGTGAGGTCAGCCTCGAAAACAACGAGTCGATTTCAGCTGACATCTGTCCAGTTTGATGTCATCCATCCCAATCCCAATCCCATCTGCATTATTCACGGAGCAGCGTCCAACTCCATATCCGTCCAGCAGGGTTGGCTTACATTACGATAAGCAATAGCCCTAAATAAATGAACCTTATATGCTGGGTGCAATTAATGGAATGGTATATTACCCTGGCATTGCCATGTAAGCTACAACTTTAACCGCTGCTTTATCCACTGCCGCTGGTGACTCGGATGCCTTTACCTTTATCCCCCCGCAGGTTAAATCCCTGCCTTTGCCTTCTTTGCTCTGGTCTCTGCCTAGGGGCTTCTGCCTTATATTTCTCTATTTTGGTTACCTTAGCTGCTGGTATCAATGCAGGTTAAACTTCTGCCACCTATGCTTACGCTGCCAATGATAATCTAAGTCCACCGCCCTTACTACTGATTATAGGTCAACTAGCTTAAAAACTGGCTCGGATGCTGCTAATGATGATGGTTATATCCGTCCAACAGGCATTGAAATTGACATTCAACAATTCTTTCAAAGTTTTGTAAAGTCAACGGGCTTCTTACAATGAAATCGTGAACCATCGACAAGGTTCCATTCCATACAAAAAATAATGAAAATAAATTTCAGGCAGTCTGAAGCGATAAATTCCGTTGTTTCTTATATAAATCCATTAACGTCAATATAGATCAACGGACCTTCACCATTCAAATTCTATTAAAATCAAGATTTTCCTCAAATTTTATCGGATAACCTTCCAAAAGTCTTAAACTACCAAATCATTATATCAATATATTATTTCATCCCTTTCTTCACAGACCCCTAATCTAACAAAATGCCTCTCTACATTTTTCCAAAAATCCTCCAAACACTTACTTGGCAGCGTGCGTGTGTTCGAGGCGAAAATATCCGGCATGATGGCCGAGCTCTTCGAGTCCGGCGGTGGTTTCCTTGTCCCCACTAATACCTAAATTGATACTTCTCTCAACCAAACGAGGGCCGTCGTCATATTCTTCTCCCGGTTCTGTTATTCCTGGAATCAAATTCAGTTCTTTAATCAGCCGTTCGGCCTGTGCTTGAGGGAACGTGGCACTCCTCGGGAGCCGCAAATTGGCAAATGACGGAGATATGCAGAGGCACAAAAACAACAGCAGAACAAGGGTCTTCATCTTCATTTCCATCTTCAAGTATCTTATTTTTTCAGCCAAGGTTCAACGACTTCTTTGCTTCCATTGATGTAGACAACGTAGGGCTGTTGATCAAAGCCGGGATTAAATTCGAACCGTTATCTGGGCAACCGCGCAAGATATTCTTCGACAGATACTCTGGAATTCTCTATCTTCCAGTCATCCCTGTATCCTACATGGTGACTGAAGTGTTACTGCGGAAGTGCCTAAGAACAGAACAAGAAACGTCAGACCGAGTATTTAAGCCGAAGGAAGTCCAACTTTATCAATGTAGCTGTTGAGGTGTGGATGTACAAATACTTCCAATGGGCTTTCAAGATTTTTGAATGCTTCCAAATTGGGATGCGTTATCTTCCTCCATTGTTGGCTTATCGGCTTCCATTTGCAGTATGTTTGCTCTGACATAAGCTCAACTGAGTTCTCTTCCTTCACAACATTGCCATAGAGTCCGCAGACCCACCGTCCATCGAAATACAGTTCCCGCACGCGGGCTATATAAGCCAGCCGCAACACTCCTCGCCAGTCTATTCGACCTCGCGTCTTTGAGACAAACAGAGACTTGGGCATCTGCGCCTGCAGCTAGCATTTTTTTGACAAGTTTCCATCTCCCCTCTGGCGAGGGAGCACAAAAATTGAACCTGCTCAATCCAATCAATCCAATGAACCTGCGGAGCCAATGAATTATCTGCTCGATCCCACAAAAATGACAATCGAAGGCTGGTTTGGTTGCTTTGAATCTTCACCACTTCACTTAACAAAGTTTAGATGTATTTCGCCGTCGTGACAACAAGCAAGCAGATTGGAGAGATTTCCATGTGCAATTCCATTGTACATCTCTGTGCAGGTTATCCTCAATGCATATCTTTATGCAGGTTATCATCTTTAGCGGAAGCTTATAGCAGGAAAATCGACAAGATCAAATATAGATGTGTGTTAGGTTGCATGCATGGTGCAAAGTTTCTAATGTGACACATAAAGCATTATTTACTTTGACAAGTGTCTATGCACGGAATCACGTAGATGCATAGACACAACGTGTCTCGTTCCAGTCAAAATGTGTTTCAAATTAAAGAAAAGGCAAAAACAAATGACAAAGTTTATAAACCACAAACCGACCTATTTAAAGGAACAGGAACAGATCCATTTTATCCAAAACTACATGATGTTTATAAACTGTAACGAATTGTCTATCTGTAAAAAAGGCACAGCACGTTTTTTCTCGAATAATTTAGACCAACTGTTTGTCTATATTGCGTTTTTTTTTCCCAGAACACCTTATTCTTTGGTGGAAATCCAGCTTACACCTAGCAATGCCGTGACTGTGTGATTCCACAACTTAACCATTTTTCTCATGCGCACGAAAAGACCACCATGAAGTTGAACGATTAAAACAGTTTTCCTCCGTCGATTTAACCTATTTCTCCAAAACTATTTTCTTTTAATATGTTACTTGCCACGTTGGGAACGACTTTACGACCCATAACTCCACCTCATCACTGGAACAACCAATACATTTTCTATGCAAGACTCGTGTTAGTTGAGCAATATTTAGTTATCTCAATTTCTGCAAGAAGCCTGCTATCGTGGCTATATCGCATAGCTACTCTATTTATCCAAGCATAGAAAGTTGAATCAACTACCGTTCAAAATCAGTATTGTGTATCCTCGCTATTAAGTCATTAATTTGCCTTCTATGCCTTAGATCGCATTGGGAAATGATGTAGTAATTGTTATGATAAGCAATGTATACTGACATAGACCTACACAAACCAAAATGATCCATGATGGTTCCATTCATGCCCTACCTGAGGCTATATTACGAAGGTCCTTCCTTCATTAAGGAAATTTGTCGGAGATGAGTTCTCGTCTATCTATATGTGTGCTGCATGAGTAACATGTAAAAGTATTTGGCTACTTTGACAAGTGTTATAATACTGCAATGAATCCTCTAGTTCAATAAATGGGAAGGATCGTGAAATTCGTCTGTCACAAGGCATCACAGATGTGCACGCTTCCCTGATTTATGAGAAATTAATTAATATTTTTTATATAACATTATTTTTCTATAAAAGTTGGTTATGTTTAAGGTTATGTTTTGTATAGAATAAATTATAAGAATAAATTTTCTAAATTATTATTTTTTCTTGTTTTTGTCTTTATTGTGGTTGGAAATCTTTAAATTACAAATATTAGTTATGAAAATTGTATAATTTAAATGTTATGGGGTATTTGATGGTGCTAAATTTATTTGAACAAGGGTTCCATCAAAATGCAAAATGTAGTGTTAATTGTTATATATGCTCATAAGCAATGAATACGGATTCCATCAAATGCAATAAATATGGATTCTATAAAAAATGCAATGTTAATTGTTATTATTATATACGTTGATAGTTAAGATGAATGCTTCTCCCATCCCGATTCCCAATATCTCAATTCGATGATAGTTAAGATGAATGCTTCTCCCATCCCAATATCTCAAATTCGATGGTATATTTTTCAGCGTAAATGGATGATAATGTTGTTATATAATCAAGTGCATTACACGCTCTTATGAAGTATTGGAATCTTAAGATAATGTTTGATCATAATTGTTTGATTAGGGTGGTCATCAAATTCCTTCTCTTTTATGACCATATGGCTAATGTTTTGAGGTTCGAGGTTCTAATGTGATTCAAAGTGGGAGATCATCTTCATGAGAATTTTTTTTAATGATGACATGGTTCTTGTGGGTTTTCTCTAAGGAGTTTTGCTCTTAACTCATAAACAAACACCACGTTTTGGTGGTTAATTTGATTATAACCATTTAATAAATTAAAAAACATTATAATTATATTTTAATAATAGTCACAAAATAGCAATATCTCTATACTATTGCTAACAACATATGGTCAATATTATTAGTGTTATTGTTTGCTTGAAATCTTGTTTAGTTTTTAATTTTGATAATAACAATGCTCATTAATAGTTTCAATATGGAATGACCCTTGATTGACCCTTGATTGAATGTGTTTGGAATGCCACATTGTTATTCGTCCCAATATTCCAGTATTCAATTCCTAAACAATTGGGGTTGCTTGCCATCACAAACCCCAAATAACTTTTGTGGAATTACCAAGAAACATAATCCATATAAAAACAGGTGGGTCTTAATGTTTCCTTTCAAAACAAATCTTTTGCACAGACAGTTACAATAAGTGTATTCTGATATAATACCTTAGTCACCTTTCTGCTTTGCATAGAGGATTCTATCTATGCTACTAGTCGTAGATTGTTATGGCTATTGTAGGATTTAATGCTTAGTGACAAAGGAAAATAACGACAAAGGAAGAGCTAGAGATGGCAGTTGGGGGGTGTAGCCAGGGTTTTCATCCTAGCTTGTGCAAATGAGCACCTACTAAGGAGAAGGGCCTCCTTAGTAGCAGTTCAATAAACAGTAAATTAAAGCAGTAAAATAGTATTAAATTTAACCTAGCATGAGCATTAACAGAAATAAAAAGACATAACAATATGATAAATATTTTCCCTTTGTAATAAATTTACCTCAAGTGTTGAGGTTGGTGGAGCTCTTGCAATAGTCCAGGAGGGCTGCTTTCGTGCTCCAATGTGTTCCTTCTCCTTCTCCAAGGTGTTTGGATATTGGGTCAAAAGGGGCACTCAAATGGGAAAAACTAGCTCAAATGGTAAGCTAGGGTTTCAAGAGTGATTTTGGCAGAGTGAGGATAGGGAAGATTGTGGATATGAAATTGGGAGCCTCCATCACCTATTTATAGGTTTTTAGTGGTGGAGTGTTGACCCATGGTTTTTGGCACCATATGGTTTAGGTCAATTGTATAGGGTTTTTGCTTCTTTTTTTATATATTTTTATTCCCTTTTTAGAGGGTTTTTGCTATTTTTGGAGGAAATTTAAATTATTTTGGGAAAAAAAGGGGGTTTTTGGCCTTTTGGAGGCTTTTTAATGGTTTTTTAAGGTTTTGGAGGCAAATATGGTAGGAAATATAGACAAATGAGTCATGTAATGAGGGAGATGAGATGGTGAGCACTTTTTGGGTGTTAACAGATTGCGCCCTGATGTGTGAGGGCAGGAGCTCATCGTATGGCCAATAGACATCATAGGTTTTGTATGGTTTTCCTGGGATGTGGGGAGGAGAAGAAACGAACTAGAGCCCGGAACAACGGTCCCGAACAAATTGCAAAAACTAAAAATACATGACCTCAATAATGAATGAGGAAGAATCTCAATATATGGACGAGGCGGGCATTCCCATGCTCGTATCAAGATATATAACAATAACAATGAGGCCCAAAAATGGGGACCTGAAAGATACATGGAGAACCACTGTGTACATCATAAATGTCCAAAAAGGAGACACAAATCTGGGACATACTGCCGGGCCGACCATGTCTGAGCTAAAGAACTGATACACTGGAATAGCAATAGTATTGCTGAGTGTGGGACTAGAGGAACTGATGAGCTGGAAGATCAAAATGACGGGGGGTCATACCCTCAATGGTACACTGGACTGGTGCTGAACTGGTTACTCAAGGAAGCATATAAGTGGATGGCTTCCGAATACAATCGCCAACGCAACCCGGATATCCACGGGAACATATAACTGGGTATTCTGAAGTGACTCACCAATGTGCTAGAGTCGGGGGAAATCCGGGGTCTTCGACCAATAACTGAAGGGATATATACCCTGCGCGATTCTCAACGATGTGATCAAGGTGTTGAAGTTGAGCATGTGAGAAACAACCATTCAGAGAGGCACTGATGACTCCTCTCAAAATGATCTGTAGGCACTCACCACAGATGGTGATGAGTCCAAGGCGCAGGGACCTCTGGGTCTATCCTTTGGAATAGATGGGCTGTCATCGACAGAGGGAGACCTGCAACTAGCAAGGCAATGATGTTTCCTTGATAGGAGCACGAGGTGGAGAACCGAAGTGTGAGAGTACTGATGGTAGGACTGACATACTGTGGGGGTGGGGAATAATTTGGCAAATGGAGTGGGTGGACTCAAACTTCCTTTGTTCAGAGTATGATGGCGGGGGTGATCGGGCAGCATATGAAACTGATTGGTGGGAAGGGGATCATAGCTTTAATGGATCAGGGATGGTGACTGGGATGAGTGATACTCAAGTTGGTGTAAGATGGTAGGAGACTGCAGAATACTCTAAACAAAGGCAACCTTATTGGGGGTGCTGCCGAGATGATCGATCATAGTGCCAAGAGGCACTGGGGGGGGGGGACTTCTTGATGGTTTAAGGAGCTGGAAGAAGTGTGCTCAAAATGGTACCGTCGTGTGGATTTATACGAGCCCGAGACAGTTCATGCTCGTGATTGATTTCAATTTTAAGGAGTCTGAAAGTGATAAGAAGACTCTGAAATAATGGAATGATGCCGTCGTGTGGATTTGACGAGCCCAGGACGGTGCATGCTCGTGGTTGCTTTCAATTTTAGGGAGTCTGAAAGTAAGAAGAAGACTCCAGGGGGGTTCTTTTTCGTGTGTTAGTCTCCAAGGCCCGAAAAAGCATAAAAGGATGCAATGAAGAACTCTTCTAGCTGGTGTGACTAGAGTATTCCTTTTTCGTAATTAGTCTACCAGGTTCGAAAAATGGTTAAACTTATACTAGATAGATGTCCTTTCAGGTACTTTAACGAGCATGAAAGGAAGAAAGATTGCTCAGTGATATTTTCATTCTTTTAGGAGTCAGAAAAGAGCTTAACAGAAACTCCCTAAGTGCCTTTTTCATAAAGGACTTGTCCGGCTCGAAAAAAGGGATAAAATTATACCGAACAAAAGGAATGGCCAAGCAAGGAGAGAGTGTTCAATCAAGGGACATTGACAAGAACCAAGAACGAGGGTGGGGGGGAACACTGGTGGGTCTCCTTGCAAGATGATGAATGGTGGCAAAAGAACGAAATAATTGCAGTATGAATGGAGTGAATGGCTCATGTAAAAATGTGTTACAATTCGAGGGCGATCGATGTGGCACGCAAATCGAGGCAGTAAGGTGTCGGGACACGATGTTGGAAATGTATTTGGTGAGAGCGAGAAATGATCTCAAGCGTCATCACGAGCTCGAAAAACTAAATCCGACGATATAAAGTGTCAAAAATGGATAACGACCGAGGTGGCACACAAACCGAGATGACTAGGGGCTGGTAAAAAATGCCCAAAAAATCTGGGGGTGAGAGCGAGAAATGATCTCAAGCATCATCACGGGCTCGAAAAATTGAATCCGATGGTATAAGGAATGCTAAAAACTGATAACGGCCAATGTGGCGCGCAAATCAAGATGGCGACACGCGGGGAAAAAATTTCCCAAAAAAAGGGTTAAGAGAAAAATAGAAACCGAGTCGACCATGTTGAAGGTCTCGTCGTGCTGATTCCAGTGGTGGAAACGGTTTGGAAAATGAACTCTGTATGGATCCATAATGGCCAAATCAAGAAAAGTCAACTATCTATAAATAGTAAGTGGACCCATAATGCCAAGTTTCATTTGTGCGGTTGACTTTGACAGAGAGTGTGGTGGGCCAGAGCAGATTTGAGATTTCTGGGCGATTGGACCCACTGATTTCATTTTCGCGAGTTGCAGGTATTCCACTGAACTCAGACTTTTAATTTTTTCCGGATTTGGGTGGGTAGTGGGGTCCTCAAGGGGGTTTGTACGGTCCACGTGGGTGTGGATCGCGGGTTGCGAGGCGATGGCCGCGATCTGCGATCGCGACTGTGGCCTCCACAGCCGCGACCCGGGATCGCGGCTATGGCCTGGGTAGCCACTATTCGCGCCCGCGACCATGGCCGGGATAGCCGCGATCTGGGATCGCAACTATGGATGAGACAGCCGCGATCTTCGATTGCAATTGTGGGCTCCATAGGTGCGATCTGCGATCGCGGCTATAATCTCGATAGTCGCGATTTGGGAGCGCGGCATGGGGCCCCATAGTCGCGATCTGGATTGGGATTGTGGAGTCATACCGGGGGAGGGATGATGGGTTATTAGATGATATGCTGATGAGTTTTTGTTATTTGATTGACAGGATGCCGAGGGTACTCTGGAGAGAGCGGGATATACTGGATGACCTGATGGACTATATATGGGGTGACCAACATGTCCGGGGGACTTTGGGGTTGTGCGGGCTGTTGAAGTTCGCACAGGTGCCGATGATGCGTTCAGTAGTACTACTACTGAACAAGTTAGTGAGTTTTTGGGAGCCCGATAGTTTGTGCTTCATGGTGCAGGGGGAGAGACTAGAGCTCACCCTGGAAGACGTGTACTTTCTGACAGGACTACCATGTTTGGGTAGGGTGGCGGATACTCAGCCACGGGTGTCCGCGGATGTGGACATGGAGGAGATGCTGGACCGGTACTGCCTTCCTACTGCAATAGTGCATAAGAATGCACTATTGATTTGTGACTTGGAGGAGCCATCGATTCGGGCGATCGTAGGATGCGTGGTTCGAGTGTTGGGGTCGCAGGGGACCAACCGGGTGTCTGGGGGATAGATGCAGCTGGTCGAGAGGGTTCTACAGGGGACTTACTTTGCTTGGGGCCAGATGTTCCTCACCTGTGTTCAACAGTAGCTGACCTTGGTGAAGGAATCTGGCAAGGGGTTTTGCTACGGGTCATTCCTGTGTTCTTTATTTATGGAGTGGGTGCCGACACTGCGACCGAGAGTGCCGGTCCGTACTGGGGGTTTGAGGGAGCCGCAGATGGTGCAATGGGGTGAGATGATGTGCCGGCGGGGTGGGGGAGAGGTGGGGCGGTACTTAATGCAGGAGCTCTACTTACAGTGGTTGTAGCTGCCATTGACCTTTGATGACTATTCACACCATGACCCCTAGGGAAGGCTTGGGGCCCAGATGGTATGTATCTAGTTTTTTTATTGTTTTATATTGGATTTTTTGATGTTAGAGATATATGATGATTCTGACTAGTTGTGATTGGGTTTGATGCAGATGTGGGACCGCTGCCACCACCAGGGCATAGGGAGCGGCGGGGGTATGTAGCCATGCCAGCCTTACCCGATCAGGGGGAGGTACGTCGATGAGATGCAGAGGTGACTCTGGAGGCCCTGCGAGTTACCTTCGACCGACTACTGGTTGGGGTCTCTGACGAGGGGTGGAGGGAGATGGATCGGGATGTAGTCAAGGCCTGTCACGAGGCTCCACGGGACTGGAAGTCTATCTTGATTCGGGTGGCCGTTATGGCCGAGGCGACTAGGGGTCAGGACTGACAGGGGGATGAGGAGGATCTAGAGGAGGATCTGGAGGAGGAGCGTAGAGAGGAGTCGTCCGCAACAGAGGAGGCTGGGGAGGATTCAGATGGGGGATATGACTCTCATTAGGGAGTGCTGGGGACTCCCCCTCGATGCATATGGGCATTTAAGATTTTTTGTATAGACGGCATGTAGTTTATGGCAGGGATGCTGTTGGGGCTCCTTGATGTATATGTTTTGTATAGCTGAGTGCGGGGACACTCATGACATGTATATGACGATGGTATATTTATATATATATGCACATGGATGCATTTTTTGCGGTGATGTTTTTGTGTACGCACGTGGATGCACCTGTATTGTCTTGTGTTATTTTATTGCACGTGGATGCAAATGGTTTGTTATGAGAGGCACGTGGATGCCCATTGTTGTAGAGGCAATCTTTTTGGTATTTTTATGTTTTTTATGTGATGATTATGTATGATGGCTATGCATAATGGATGATTTTACATGGTGTGATTGATATGCCAGTCTAGGATGTTGTTAGCCATTTGATTTGCGACACTTGTATGAGCTTTTGGGACATGGGTGAATGTTATGGATTCAAACTGTCGGTTGATCTGTTTGTGCGCAGGAACTTTCTAAAGAGGCAAGGATCACGCACCTGGTAGCAGTTGTTGAGTTGGGAGACAGGCAACTGGGAGTCAAGGAACACATGAAGGTGACGTATACCCATCTGAAGGGCATTAGTCAGGAGACCGGTCACAGCATCATACTCAGCCTGGTTATTGGTAGCAGCGCCTATGCACATTCCGTCAAGGTGAATCAACTCATGTGAAGGGGAATATAAGACCCAAGCTGCAGAGGCCAGCGGCTTGCTCCATCGGCGAAGCCAATGTAATGAAATGGAAGATAGTCCATCTGTGATCATGAAAAAATGATGAATGTAAGGTTGTGGTAAAAAAGTGAAAAACAAAAAAGAAAGAAAACTGTACAATACGGATCAATGGGTCCACGGTATTGTTAAGGATAAAAGCGTTTAAGATACAACCCATTACGGGGGTTGCACAAGGGGTGGCCTTCTGAGTCAATTAAAATATATGCCCCATGCCCAAGGCAGGTATGCACTACGTAAGGCCTTGCCACATGGATTCAAACTTCCCTTTTCTGGTCTTGTCGTGGGCTTGGTCGTAGACGAGGACTAGATCTCCTTCACGGAAAGCTCGTGGGTGGACATGTTTGTCGTAACCAGCTTTGGAGTGGTTCTTGGCAACTTCAATGGTTTGGAGGGTTGCGCGATGGTCCTCATCAACTTGTTCTAATAATAGTAGGCGTTGTTCCAGTGGGGAGGTGTCGGAGAGAAGTTCAATAGCGATGTGTAGGGAGGGGATCTAACACTCGATGGGGAGGACAGATTCGACACCATGAACTAAGTGAAAAGGGGTGAAACTGGTGGCGGTCTTAGTTGATGTTTGGTAAGCCCATAATGCGGGGAAACGCATGTGATGCCAATTGGACTTATGTTGGTCAACAGTGCGTTGGAGGATTGTTTTCAAAATTTTGTTAATGGCCTCAACCTGGCCGTTCCCTTGGGGGTAGTAAGCAGAGGCATACTGATGTTTGAACTTGAGGAGAGTTGACAGCTCACGCCAAATGGCATCTTCAAAATGTGAACCATGGTCTGAGACAAGCTATTTTGGGACCCTGAATCGTGTAATAACATGGTTAAAAAAGAAATGGGCAGCAGTGTCGGCTTTACAGTTGAAGGTGGGCATGGCTTCAGCCCATTTGGTGAAGTAGTCGACGACACCAATGATGTACTTATGGCCGTTTGCGGAAGAGGGTTTACCTTCCATGAAGTCAATGGCCCATTTGCAAAACGGGCCAACGGTGACGACTGGGTGAAGTGGGGCGGGTGGTGTCCGTGCCTTTGGGGCAAAGAGTTGGCAATTATGGCAATGCTTGATTGCTGTGATGCAATCGATAAACAGTGTGGGCCAGAAGTATCCGCCATGAATGACCTTCTGGGCGGCGGCCATCCCTGAGAAATGTCCACCGCAGGCACCGCTATGACAGTCGTTGAGGACTTGTTCGGCTTCCTCGTGTGTAAGGAAACGACGAAGAATAGTATCAACCCCTCGCCGGTAAAGGACATCGCCTAAGAGGAGATACCGAGAGGCCTAGTGACGGATACAGAGGCGTCCATTGCGATTTATGTCGGGTCGAAACTTCTGCGTGTGAAGGTATAGCAGAATATCACCGTACCACAGGTCATCTGACGAGATGATGAACAAATGATTGTCTGGTAACTCATCGGAGATTGGCGGGGACGACAAAAGGGATGGGAGGTCGGTTATGAGCTGGGCAAGTGCGAGGGCTTTAGTGCTCTTAGGGGTTGTGAAAGTTAGGTCATATTCTTGGAGTATGATTACCCATTTGGCGACACGACCTTGCAGAAGTCGCTGGTTTAAAAGGTAGACCATGGGGTTGGAGTTGGCGACAACTGTAGTATGACTATGTAAGATGTAAAGGCGCAATTTTTGGACGGAAAAGACGATAGCAAGGGCCAGTCTTTCCTCATATGGGTAACGTAGGGGTGGTCCATACAAGGTTTGGCTGACATAATAAATGACATGCTCCTGGCGAGCAACATCTTCTTGAACAAGGACCCTTGACACGGCGTGGTCGGATGCCGAGACGTCCGGAGAGAAGTCCTGAGAGAAATCCGGAGGGGGGATCAAAGGGGCTTGCATGAGAGCTTTTTTAAGGGCTTCAAAGGCAGTTTGCCCCTGGTCGTCCCAAACAAATGGGATGTGGGTATGAAGCAGACGTAAGAAACCATGAACTATGGTGGCATAATTAGAGACGAAGTGGCGGAGGAAATTAGATTTCCCCTGTAATCTTTGTAGTTGTCGGAGCATGCGCGGTGCGGGAAGGTCTAATATGGCTTGAACTTTGAGGGGGTCTATAGCGATTCCTTTATGGGAAACAATTAAACCTAACAACCGGCCTGTTGAAACTCAAAAGACGCACTTGAGTGGGTTCAAGCGGATCTGATACTTGCGACAACGCAGAAAAACTTGCCAGAGGTCATTGAGGTGGTCGGATCGTTTCTTGGAACGTGCTGTGAGATCGTCAAGATAGACTAATAGGATATGGACCAAGTCGTGAAAACAATAGGTCATGGCCTGCTGGAAGGTGGCACCAACATTTTTAAGGCCGAAAGGCATGACACGATAGGAAAAGGTGCCCCATGGGGTGGTGAAGGCTGTCTTGTATTTATCTTCCTTGCGGATCTGAATTTGGTTGTATCCAGAGAAACCGTCCATGAAGGATAAGACTTCATGCCCTGCACACGCATCGATGAGTTGTTCAATAAATGGCATGGGGAAGTTGTCTTTGGGACATGCTCGGTTTAAATCACGAAAGTCAGTACATACTCGGATGGTGCCTTGTTTCTTGTCAACAAGGACGGGGTTAGAAACCCAAGTGGTATATGCAATAGGATAAATGAATCCTGCTGTGCGAAGTTTATCAATCTCTGCTTTAACGACGGGGAGCTTTGATGGATGAATGGGGTGCTGTTTCTGGCGAACAGGGGGCACATCTGGCCATGTGTCAATGTGGTGCTCTATGATAGCGGGGTCAAGACCAGGCATTTCGGTATAGGACCAGGAAAAGACGTCGCGGAACTCTTGTAAAAGTTTTTTGTACTCTCCGATCTCATACTCAGTGCAGGAGGATCCTAACGTAATGAGTTCATGAGCACTAGCTGGGGTGGAGATATCAATGTGGATTGTGGGTGAAATATTGGCCATGTTACCTTCCTCGAAGGCATCGGGAGCGGGAATGAGCTCCTTAAACCAGTCGACTTTGGTGGGGAGGAAATCTTTGGACTCAATCGAAAATTGGGTGGCTGGGGTGGGGGAGGACTCTTCCGGGAGGAAATAGGAACGATGGTGCATATCCTCCCAGGGGTAATCAGGTGCAGTAAGAGCCTCGAGAATCTCCTCATCATTGTGGAAACTTTCGGTTGTCAAATTGGTTGACGAGGGAGTGCTAGTAGAAGAGATCATATAAATGGTATTAATCTCTCCGGTTGGTGGGGATTCCGGGGGGTGGATCTCTTCAATGATGGGGGGGAGACGTCTCGAGGTCCAAATTATTCATCTCATAGAGGGAGGCTCTGTAATCTGGGAGATCAGGGCAGTGATGTGAGTAATGGCTGTAAATACCGCAGATTGCACAAGGGTGATTGGTACGTAGTGATTTATCGCGAGGCTTAGGGGTAGGGTCGAGTTGGACAACCGGGATGTTGGGGTCGTTGTCAAGCATTTGCATGTGCTCTTGTAATGCGGGTAATTGTGGACATTGATGGGTAGCATGGCCCAACTCATCACACAAAGAAAATTTGGGAGGAGTGCGAAACAAGGGGGGATTTTTAACTGGTTTGGGCGGGGGTAGAGCGGTGTATGGTTGTGGGCCTCTGCCCCCAGTGTGCTTGATAAGAGGGGTGGGACTGGTGGATGAGGAAGGAGTAGTGACACCGGGAGCTGGTTGACTAGTAGTGGTGATGGGTTGCACCGGTTGTAGGATGACATTTGGTGTCGAAGGGGAAACGGGAGGCGTGATGTACCATACAGGTAATCCTAAAGTTAAACCGGGGAGGCTGAGAGTAGCCATAACCGGGGCGCTTACTACTCCCGAAGGGGGGAATAGGAAGGGGATTGTATGGATGGGTGTAACACCAACATGACTAGGTACCAATGGTGGTTGGGGTAGCAATGGTGGTTGATGGTTGGGTGTTGGTGTATTGTGGGAAAGGGTATATAAGTCAGATATTTCGGTCGCTGGTGACAGGGGTGGAATGGATTGGAATGTTAAGGTTATCGACATTTTTGAGTAAACTCCGGGTCCCATTGTAGAAACCAATGAGGTAGATGCACCGCAAACGGGTTGTTCAACAATGGGGAGAACGTTTTCGGGTGCAGCGGGGGCATTGGGATCGTAATAGGTGAGTTGATCAACCTTGACCACGCGTCCGTCATGGGGGAACATCATGGTATGAAAAACGGATGAGGCAACTACCCGCATGGCGTACATGTAACTGTGGCCAAGTAAGAGGTTATAATCAAGTTGGGCGTTGATGACCTCTATGTCAATAAGCACTGTTTTACCAGCCAACTGGACGGGGACATTAGCTAAGAGACCTTGGGGTTGAGCCGAACGGCCGTCGTAGGCTCGCAAAGCAATGGTGGACTACTTGAGAGTAGGGGATCCCAACTTCTGCCAAACAAATGTGGACATAACGCATGTAGAGGCACCCTCATCGATGATGCACTGATGGATGACAAGATTCCGAACGGATACAGAAACTTGGAACGCTAAGGTGGAAGGCAAGCGTGGTTCGGATTGGTCCAAATCGAAGGCCATCATTCATGAATCAGTTGGGTCAATAGCACCAATGGCTAAGAGCAAAGTCTTGCGCTGTGTAGGACAGTTTTTTAAGACCTCTAACGCAGACATGGCTGCAGGGGACTGAGCTAAATCATCTACAATGTTGTAATTAGACGTAGCGCGAGCTTTGGGGTTATTGTTGATGCGGAGAAATGGGAAGCAAGGGGCTTTGGAGGCGCCATCTAGTGGAGCCGGAGGTATTCGTAACGACTGATTGATGGGAAGAGCGTTGGTGTTTTTGTCTGCGGGAGGGGCTTCAGGGGTGGAGCCATATTGGTTTCGACGGGTTTGAAGGTTGACATTGACAGATGACATCATTAACAAGGGATGGGTACCTGAGTCTATCATGGGTTGATTAGGAGCAGCATAAGTGCTTTGCTATTGTGGTGGCGCGTTTCCTTGAGGGGGAGCTAACGGTTGAGTGTTCACCACTCCTTGGGTTGGTAAAGGGTTCTGTAACACCAAGGGTTGAGTTTGAGGTGGTGGGGGGTTGGGCGGCGTCTGAGGAGCCGCGTGCCCTTGGTGGTGGGCATCATCAGTCCAGAGTTGTCGAGCCTGCTCCAAATGTGGGCAAGCGTGTGTGTAATGGCCATAGACCCCGCAAATAGAACAAGGATGGTTCGTTCGCAGATTATGGTTTTTAGCTTGTTGGGGAGGCCTGTCAGGGTTTTGGTTGGCAGGTTCCGCGTTATTATTGTTTGGGGGATTAGGTGGCTGGCCGCCTTGGTATGGAGGAGGGTTGTTCCCGTGGTTACGTCCTTTTCTGCGGTTTTGTTGGCCTTGTTGGCATTGGTTATTTTGGTTCTGCTACGGATTTTGTTGGGCATACACTTGCCCTTGGGCGGCAGGTGGGTTCTGCGGTTGTGCAGGCTGCGGTGGATAATAGGTGGGTGGAGGCGGTGCAGGTGCTGAACCTTGTGGGGGTTGCTGATACATCTGTGTGACGGGTTGTGGGTTTGCCGCAGGTGCTACCCGTGGCAGATAATAAGCAGGGGGGGCTTGAGAGGATACAGGGGCTTGAGCGACCTGCGGGTGGTAATATGGTTGAGGTGCAACCGGGGGGATGTAAGTGGGGGATGCATGGCCGAAGCACTGAGGTGGACATGAGGGTCCGTGGGAGTGGTGGTTATGGGCCATGGGAGCATAGGAATTGGTTGCTCCAGAGTGCGATGTAGCCCGCGAAAGGTCGGAGCCATTGCTAGTATATGCTATGGAAAGGGCTGGTTATGCGAGGCAATACAACCAATGATGCCATCTACGGCATGGGATGCCCCCGGTGCATCATTTCAAGAGGAATCGCCGTGGGGGGTGTCAGGTATAATGGTGTATAGATAACCAGACTGGGCGTAAATAAGGTCAAATTACTGGGCTTTTAGCATGGCCTCTTCCTCGGACTGGGGTCGCTTAGATGCCACATCCTTGGCAATGATGGGAAGGAGAGATTTTAGAAACCAATCTAAGAAGATACGGTCATCTAACTTGATTTTGCACAGGCTTCGGCGTCGACGCCACTCATGAATATGGTCAGTGATGTGGGTGGCTGTATTATGTCTGCAAGACAGTAAGATCTCAACTCCCGCATCACAGCGGACAGGTAACTGAAAGAACTGTAGGAAGGTCGAGGCAAGGGAAGTAAAGGTGGCATGGGTCCCATGGGGTTGCTCGATGTAACACTTGGCTGCAGAGCTAGTGAGGGTGCGTTGTAACAGATGGAGTTGGACAGAGTCGTCCAATATGGATTTGGAGGAACACCATAGATGGAATGACATAATGTGGTTCTGGGGGTCTTCACCTGCCTTGCCCTCAAACTTAGGGATGTTTGAGGGGAGCTTAGTGGGCATGTGAGGCCACGCAGGGTCGTGTCTGATGGGATTGTTGGTCAGTTTGGCCAGGTCAGGAAGGTTGAGACTAGCCTTGAATGGAAAACTTGTAGAAGGATGTGACATACTGGTGGTCGTGGCCACGTTGGGGCCAATGCCCCCAAGTGTAGGGGCTGGGTTCAGGTTGGGGATGTTGCCCCCAGGTGGAGGAACGAAGGTGGTATGGGATGGTGCTGCGCCACCAAGGGTAGCATGAGTCACTGGTGGAGTTGGGTTGGGTATGCTAGCCATTGGAATTGGCACAGTGACCGGAATGGTGGGTGTGGGCTCCATTGAGGGCATACCTAAAGTAGGTGTGGTAGCTGGGGTGGTGGTGGATGCTCCACCAATGGTCCCTACAAAGAAGGGGTTGGAATTCATGCCAGCCATGGGGCTGGTTGGTGCAGTATAAGTGGGGTTCTCGGACTCTGCCTCAGAATCAGATGTAAAATAAGGGGCGTCAGGGCCGGGGGATGGAGCTCTATGTCGTCGACGAGTGGAGTCGAGTGATGAAGCTCTACATCTATGACGGGTGATGTCAAGTGAACTATGCTGCGGGGGCTTGCTTCAGAGGCGCCGAGAATGTCTCAGGGACTCAATGGTGTCAAGTATTTGGGGGTTGTGTCGAGTGAAAAACAACTCAAAAACCCTAATGCAACCCAGTGTGCAGAAGGAGAGCTCAAAAAATACGGCACTCAGGCCAACAACTGGCTCAAAACGCTTACTGTAACAACTGTGCTACAATAAGCGGAGCATCAACAACAATGGTCAGAATACCAACAAGCAGCAGGTTTCCTAAAAAATAAAAATAGTGGACTCGCTAGACCAAAGGGAGGTAAGAGAGCATGCAAACACCTAGCTAAATAGTATTCTGACTCAACCAGACATATCCTCTGCAAGGTGATGAAATCCAAGTCAGACAATATGGATAGAAGAGCCAAGTGGCTATAGATATCCCCCTACCAGGAGGGACACCGGGTAAGACAATCCTAGAACAAAGGCAACTAAGATACCCTGTTCATGACACGTCCAAAAAGGTGAATCTGCAGCTCTGGTCCTATCACCGTGTGGGCCTAAAATGAATCACCACACGCAGACCAACGAGTAGGTAGCCTTCGGTTACTGAATGGATTGCGGTATTCCACTCAGGCCTCCGGAACCAGTCTGGCTACTTCAACCCTCCTAAGGGAGAGGCCCTCTGATAAACTGGTTGTGACCGTGCCAAAAAATACTAGGGGATTTTGGTTCCCTAATGGACAACAACTATGTCTTAAGTGTAAGCGACCGAGGGGTGTTATCTGAATTCCTATCCCCCCTGTCCTACCTAACTACAATATTCTTATGTGTTTCCCAGGAGGGGTTAGAATGTTGGTTGTGTTAAGTAGTGTTTTAAGGCTCACTTGAATTAGGTGATAGAGTGTGTGCGTGTGAGGTAATGAACCCAATCAAAAGTGCCACGGGGTGGGCAACTTTCAACCAATAATAATAATAATGCAGAAATTAAACTTGTAATGCAAATTTTTTCTTTTTTCAATTGAAATGCTTAAACTTAAAAAACTCTGTAAATGGAACAGAAAGCAAACTGCAGAAAAAGGCTGTAGATAAGTGTGGCTGCAGACAGAATAGGTGGCTGTGTAGGTGCAGAATATATTGCAGCAAAGTTCTGGGTTCAAAAAAGGGTAAAAAATGCGGAAAACAGAGCGCCGGTCTGTGATTGAAATGCGCGGTCGGGAGCGCGGCTGTATGGGTGAAAACTGCGATCGGGGCGCGGGTCTGCGGTCGAAAGGCGCGGTTTGGGCGCGGCTATGTGGGGAAAACCTGCGGGCGGATTGTGGGTCTGTGGCCGAAAGGCACGGGCTGAGCGCGGCAAAAGGGGGAAGAGCTGCGGTCGGATCGTGGGTTTACGGCCACAATGCACGCTTTGGAGCGCGGCAAAGGGGCAGAAAGCTGTGGTCAGATCGTAGGTCTGGGGCTAAAAACTACGTTTTGGAGCGCGGGAAAGAGGCAAAAGGCTACGCTCGGGTCGCAGGAAAAGAGTAAAGAGACGTGGTCTGAATCGCAGAAAGATGGCCGAAAGCTGCGATCTGCGGCGGGACAGCCGAACAGGGAAAACAGAAAAACACTTACAGAAAACTAAAAACTTCTGAAAATTATAACCAGAAACTCAAAGGAACACCAGTGGAGTCGCCAAAACTGTAGCCAGGGTTTTCACCCTAGCTTGTGCAAATAAGCACCTACTAAGGAGAAAGGCCTCCTTAGTAGCAGTTCAATAAACAGTAAATTAAAGCAGTAAAATAGTATTAAATTTAACCTAGCATGAGTATTAACAGAAATAAAAAGACATGACAATATGATAAAGATTTTCTTTTTGTATTAAATTTACCTCAAGTGTTGGGGTTGGTGGAGCTCTTGCAGTAGTCCAGGAGGGCTGCTTCCGTGCTCCAATGTGTTCCTTCTCCTTCTCCAAGGTGTTTGGATATTGGGTCAAAATGGGCACTCAAATGGGAAAAACTAGCTCAAATGGTAAGCTAGGGTTTCAAGAGTGATTTTGGCAGAGTGAGGATAGGGAAGATTGTGGATATGAAATGGGGAGCCTCCATCACCTATTTATAGGTTTTTAGTGGTGGAGTGTTGACCCATGGTTTTTGGCACCATATGGTTTAGGTCAATTGTATAGGGTTTTTGCTTCTTTTTTCCCTCTTTTTTATATTTTTTATTCCCTTTTACAGGGTTTTTGCTATTTTTGGAGGAAATTTAAATTATTTTGGGGAAAAAAGGGGGTTTTTGGCCTTTTGGAGGCTTTTTAATGGTTTTTTAAGGTTTTGGAGGCAAATATAGTAGGAAATATAGACAAATGAGTCATATAATGAGGGAGATGAGATGGTGAACACTTTTTGGGTGTTAACATGGGGTACTTTAATTCAAATGGTCTGCCATTCTTTCATACTCAATCTCCATTCTTTTGGGGAATGGTGAGTACTGTTGAGAATTGTGGAGGTGGTGGCAAACCTTTATTTCATAAAAAGTTGAGGACTAATGATTTGAGCAAGTTTATGGATACATTATTTTTATTCATCTTAACTTCTATCAATGGTCCACATCTCTAAGTAATTAGATCCTTCCTACAACTTTCTACAAATAGAGCAGGTGGCAATGTCAAGGACATTGCCACCACGTGGCTCTTGTATTATTTTATTTTTTGCAAATTCCAATTTGTTAATGTTTATATTTTTGACACATAATTTTAAAAATAAAAATCTTTTGGATTTCTCACTTATCTAACTCTATATAGCACCTCTAGTTCCATTTCCTCTTTTGCCATTCCTTGTGCTTTGTTGCTCTGGACACATATCTTATCATTTTTTTCTTATTTAGATCTTTGGTACACTTTCTTGAAAAATATGTGCCAATCCCACACTCCTCAATTTACATTATTTCTTCCTTGACTTTGCACTTTATTTCTAACTTGATTTAACTTCTCCTTAGTGCACACTTCACATTTATACGTGGATTTTCTTTGTAAGCTTTTATATCACCAATATACATTTATCTTGAAAAAGAGTTGAAGCTTTCTTAAATGTATTTATTTTGGGGTAAATTTTGGTGTTATTATGTATGAGATTTTATTGTTCAAAGTTTTGGGTTATAGTTCGCACATCTTGAAGGCATATTGGAGATTTTTTTTTTAAACTATCTATTTAAATCAACTCTAACTAAGTGTGTAATGTACAAAATTATGTTCATTGTGTCACTTTAACATCATTCAAGCAAAATATCATGTGCTAAATAGTTAATTTTTGTCAACTAAAGCTTGATTGGTAGTTAAATTGGGGTGTTACTATTCCTCCATTAAGGTTCATATCTAATTAGAGACATTTTGGTGCCTTTTTGACTAGCTTGTTAGTATGAATAAATAATTTTTTATAGTTGGCACCAAGTACATGTCATGGGTAACAATAAATACCTTCATTAGCTAAAGAATAATTACTGTAAGCTTATGAAAGATACTCACTTCATTATACTAATTCTCATATAAAAATTGCACACTTATTTGTGTTAAACAAAATCATCCTTAAAATAACTAAGTTTAAGATATATGTTGGAGGTTTTCTCCACTATAGCTTGATATCTTTTTGCTGTGATCTCTTACACATTTTTCACATTTTTGTGGTTATTTTGGGTTTGTATTTTTTGCAAATTTTGGTTCTTAATGTTTATATTTTTAACAATTGGTATCAAAGCTAGCATAAGCATGATCTCTTGTAGGAGAGAATTATGTGGATTGTGTTTCTAGTTATTCCCATGCCCATAGAAGTATGTGTCATGCATAACATAATTATGGCTCTCTGATTTATGTGGTGCTGGAGCCTTGACACAATGAGAAGCACATAGTTAAAAAAATAAAAGAGAGAGAACAATAAAAGATTATGGTTGCTAGTTGAAGAAATCTTGTGGAGAAGCATGTTGGGAGTCATTCGCTTGGTGATTGTTGCTATTTTTCTTGCTAAATAGATATTGTTTGCTGACAATTGTGCTAACTTAATTGTGTGAATGTCATATTTGAGCGGGATAACAATATAATTGAATACACAATGGAGAGATAATGGAATTTGTGATTGTCAAGTAGAAATCCTTTTAGATTGGTTGAAGACAGATTTTTGGGGGCATTACAAGAATGAAATTTCGTAATGGAAGAGGCACAAATTCATAAGGAGGTCTGTAGGAATATTGTTAGATGACTAGCTCGGTGGGCTAGCTCAAGTGGTTGAGTGTTGTGAGCTACAAGTAGGATACCATGGGGTCAAGTCCCTAGGTTGCTATCTATGTGAATGTTGATGGCCTTAGTTGATGTCCTCTCCGGGTTAGGTTTCCAAACTGCAACCAAACGGTTTACCCCAGGTACCATCCTCAAAACGAGGGGAAGTGCTCGAAGGGTTTCCTGTGATGTGTATTCCATCTAAAAAAAATGTTAGATGCTTTGCATTGCAGAAGGTTGATTATAAGGATATGGCAAATGTGTTTCTTGTACCCATTGAACTCCATTGTTTATAGTGATAAATAAAGTGTTACTACATGATGTAAAGGGTATATGACTGTAAGACTTCGTGTTGCATACATAACCCTTGAAGTTTTGGTATTTTAGTTTGTGTTTGTGACTTTGGTAAGGCGTGATTGTATCCTTGTTGTATAATACAAGTAGGGTTGTTTGTGAGGACAAGTTTATGTCCCTATAACATGTAGCCTTGTTAATATCGAGTCTTCTTAGATCAATAGTGCTCTATGCTCTATGCTCTCTGCAAGTTGATTTGGGTACCATGGTTGTAAAGTGGAGAAAACCCTTGTGTTTTTTTCCAAAGCATGAAATCATATAATACTTAGGGTTATTCACCTAACCTTAGTTGATACAATCTCAAAACTCTAACATACAACACCATCTCCACTCTTTAAATATTCACTATGTTCTCACATGTTTCATAATGACATAACTAACCCTATATATAAAGTTAGACCAAAACAATATTTTCCATTTATTGTGAGATATTTTTTCACGATCAAAATATATAAGTTATTCTCATGCATATAGCTCCTTATGCTAAATATAGTGTTGTGCGACCAGTTGTCTCTTGCATGTTTCACACACATTCAATAATATGCCCAGGAACTTAGGTCACATGAGTGCCACTCATTCCCAACACTCCCTCCATAACAAGCATTTGTCATGAATCCAACATCTTAACACGTATGTATCATACATGTCAATGAATACTCCCCAATAAGTGTTATCTCTCTCTATTATATATTGTAAATTGATGTCCTTTTGTTGCGTTGTTGGTTCTCTTGTGCATTTAGTGAGGTTGTTTTAGGCATTTTATTTTTTGTAATTTCCTATTATTATTATTTATATTTTTTACACATGACTTACAAAATACAAGCCACATGAGTTCTCTATAATACCCCAACATGGACCCTTGGAAATTATGTTGATATTAATTCTTCAATCACACAAGAAAAGGTGATCGCCCAACATCGGATGGTAAGACATTGAACATTCGAAACGATGTGGCCTTATGAAGCAAGTATGGAATCATGTGGTAAGTATGTTACCACTTGAATTAAATTGAAATTATTATACAATATTATCATGTAAATTGCACTTGGAGTCAACAACATCCTAGGAACACCATGCTAACAATGAAACAACAAGAAGGGAAATAGCGTGATGACCGTGTGAAATTTATATATCTTGCTACTTCCAAGTGTCTTTTCCTAAGTTCTCCCTATCCTTTGACTAATGCGCCCTTTCTTATCTTCCCAAGCTTCTTGAGAAGGTACATACTTTCCATGCAAGAGAGTATGTCTTGTGTGCAAGTTCTTTGGGTGTTGGATTCATTATTCCATTACTCCATTCAACTAGGAACCTTCAAGAATGATTCCTCTACAAGTTGAGAGAATATGATAAGAGAATCCATTTTTTAGGCCTGCAATTGAAGGAGAAATTATAAGCATCAAGATAGTGTGAGCAAGAGACACATCAAGGATTGTTGTTGGCCAATTAGTAAGATGGTTGTTATTTTTTTTGGATCTAGTATGTCACTGAAGGGAAATGCATGGGATATACCACACTATTGCAAGCCATGGAGTTGGGGACAATATTGTACTTATTCCCCAAATCATTTCCAAGACTCCCAACATGAGATTTGGAGCTAGATCTCTTATTGAACAAAGATACTTGACCAAGTTGGACTCTTTAACATATTGTTATGCATGGAAAGTAATTGTCTATGTAAGGTTTTGTTGGAAGGAATAGGTTTCTACAATGCATGGGAGCTTGTCGAGTTTCATGGAGAAAATCCCATTTATGTTGAAAACTAGGTTGGGAGTATGTTTGAGAGCTCTAATAGCCAATTCACCCTTGTTTTTTCATTGTCCATCTGGGGGTGGCATATAAATGATATAGTGACTATGGTTAGAGAGGAAATTGCTCCTATGGAGCTATTTTCCCCAAGTGCTTCACTATCCAATAATTAACTCTATCATTATTATTTATATGTTGAGAATTAATTCTTGTGGTTGATGTTGTGTTTAAAGATTAAGTCTATGAATTGGTAAATGTTAACATGGCTATGATCATGTTCAAGAAAGATGTTGTGGGTTGTTTCGGAAATAATTATGTGTAGCTTCAAAGGTTGTTACAACAATCAATTAATGCTAAAGAATTCACAGTCCAACCAATATTATATAATTAAGATGCAACCATGCCATTTATATGTAGTTGCCATTGTGGGTGTCATTGAAGATGCCATGTTATAACAATAGGATTGTAATATCTTGTATACACGTTGTAAATGACATACATTGTAGTGGGAAATTCCATTGAGAATGTTTAATATATAAAGGTCATCAATCTAAAAGATCAATGGTGTGTGCATGCTTTTATAAAAACCAATTAATCATGCATGCATATTGATTACTATTGAGCAATCATATATAATGTTGTGTATACAAGTTAATTTTCTGCAAATGTTGATTGTGATGTATGTGTATGTGTGTAAAATCAGACATGTTAGGTTGATGAAGTTGAATTGGACTCACAACTAAGAAATCCCAATTGGGAATGAAGTTGACACTTTAATTAAGTGCCTTGACGACCAAGGGACGTGGGTCCACATACACTACATTGCCATTTCTCTAACTCTCCTATCTTGGATATCAATCAACTTCTACCCACTCAATTTCATTCCCACTCTCTATCCTATTAATTTATTCCCGTGTTTATTCATTTATGGACTCTCTACCAACCTATATACCTCTCTTCAACTTCCTTCTATCATGTCAAATTTGTGTTTCACTATTCAACTTTCTCTATCTTGTGCCTGTCACTTCAACCTCCTCCTTTGTTGCTTCTTGTTGTGACAATTCACACGCTCTATTGCATTGTTCCTCACATATTTTTCTTTATCTCCAAGTCACAACTTTTGTGTTGTTCTATCTGTCTCTATTCCTTTTTCACTTAGTTCATCTCTAAGTTTTCTTCTTTTATTTTTCCTTACTTACTTACCCTTTATTTCTTCTCGATTTTATGACTATAAATGCTCAGTGCTGCTCATGATTTGCTCATGATTTATATATGTAATATTGATCATGATTTTTTTAATGTAATATAGATCCTGATTTATTGCACCGAGAGGAGCAAGGTGCTCTACAACCCAGTATGGGGGAGATGTTCTCACGTACATAAGTAACGTAACGTAACACTACATTACCAAAAATAAAAATTAAAAATTAAAAAAATACACGCCGGCTCATAAAATAAAAAATTATGAAAATTAATTTAAAAAATCAATGTTGGCCTCGAAAATAAAATAAAACTTAAACCTGAATCTATCAAGAAAGAGAGGGATCAAATTTCTTGAGTATAAGATTAAAAAAATTACACCTCAAGAAATTGGGTCCCTCTCGGTGCTTGATAGATCCGGGTTTAAGATGGATCTATGTCGGTTTATGTTAACTCTGTGTGTTACACTTCGTCTATCTTAGCCCACTTACCTCTACTTTCCCCCTCCTTTATTTTCTTATCCATATCTCTAACACACTTTCTTAAGAAATGTGCATTGGTCCCATGCTCCTAAATTTGTGTGTTGCTCCCTTTAACTATATCTAAAAAAATAATCTATCACATTTGCATTGTTTATTCCTTCATTAGATTTGCACTTTATTTCTAACTTGATTTAAGTTCTATTTGGTGCACACTTTTCAATTTATACATTAACTTTCTCTAGATACTCTTCTATCATTATTAAGCTAAAGAAAGGAAATTTCACTAACAACATATTGATATCACAAAAAATCAGTTTCTCTTAGGTTGATACAAAATAAACTAGGAAAAATAGAGAACTTAAGATTTGTATTAAAACTCAAACATACATTTACCATATAACAACTTATAGGCTTGTTGAATACAAGAGAGGGCCAATCATATTTGATTTGTTCTTCCCTCTTTCATTTTTAATATTAAAGTATATGATTAATATCCACTACTCTCTATGCATCATTGATGCGCCACTTCTTGATTCTCGTACCATGGATGGCCATGGTTATTTTCCTCTTATACATTTAGCTTGAAAATTGATTAGAATTTTCTTAGGTGTATTTGTTTTGTTGTTACTATAGATGAGATTTTCTTATACAATGTTTTGCGTGTACAATTCCCAAATCTTCAAAGAAGCTTAGAGATTTCTTTTATTGCACTACTATCTATTTAAATCAACTATAAATAGATGTGAAATGTACAAAATCATGTTATATTGTGTCACTTTAATATCATTTAAGCAAAATTAGACTAAAGAAAAATATCATAGACGAAAGAATAAAGTTTTATCAACAAAAACTTGTTAGGTTGGTTGGTAGAATGGAGGTATCTTCTATTCAAATTGGTTGGTAAAATAGATGTGTTACTATTCTCCTATTAAATTTCAATTATCTCTAAAAACGGACTAACCTATTTATATAAATTCCTTGGCTGATAAGCTTTCCAAACAAGCATTGGATGGCAAGGAAGGATAATTAATATGGGAAGAAAATCTGGACTCCCATGTGTGTGACATGGGATCTCTGTGGTTTTTTTGAGTAATTTCCATACTCTGGAATATTGACTCTTTTTGCTTACAGTTGTATTTTTTTTTGCTATCCTAGACAAGTCATAGGATTGTTCTCTTTCTTTTGAACAGCCTTTGTAATGAGTATCTTTTTGTTCATCTTAGAAGATGAGGCAACGACTTGAACTTGAAGAATTTTTTTTTGTAGTGGTCTGGTTTGGTCTTATGTAGACATGAACAATATTGTACCATTTGATTCATATGAATAACAATGGTATGCTTTTTTTTCTGCTGGAAAAAAAATGAACTATTTATTATAATTAGGATTAAATACAAAACTTAAATTTATTGAAATAAATATTTGCATTAAAATAACTATTATAACCTTATGAAACATAATAACAATTCAATAATATAGTTTACTACTAAATTAAACTTTACTACCATACAATCTACCAAATGTGCATAAATTCTAAATACAATACATTCATGAACTTATTGTAGTATAATTTTGATGTGGTCTTTACATGATAGTTAATGATAGTTAATATGGAGAGGGTGTAGTGTAGAGGAGGGGAGCAAGATATGGACATTGCTTTGCATTTTAGAGTTTGTATTTGCAATAAAAAAAAATCATGATGTATAGTAATATATATTCATATTGAATTGTGTATATTTGTTTTTTTATACATATTGGGAAATATCTATTAGAATTTTGAGAATCGTTTATTAAGAAAATAACATTTTTAAATTAATATAATTTATATTTATTTTATTTTGAATTTGCCTTAAAAAATGTCATTTTTAATTTTTTGTATGAAAAAACATACAATATTTTGGGATATCAGTGTAGCCTCTATTAATATAATTTAAAGATCTCAACACAACATCATTGTGTGTAGACAAAACTTTCTCACCTAAAATAACTCATTGGTAGTAAGTAATGTGGTAGATTTCCACTCTTCCCAAATGCCTCCGAGCCTTGGGATGTTAACATGTTTCCTTCCGAGAAAAACAAGCTCTTAGAGAATCTGAAGTAGTTTTAAGTCATACTCTAGGACCAAAAGGAAACATCAATTTATAAAAATTGTCAAACATTCCAATAAGTCTCAATGTTTCTTCTATCATTGTGCATAAGATCAGATTGTGGCACCTCTGTAATTGATTTATCCAATTTATGATGATCATGGAGTCTCCAAAGATTTGAAGATGAGTGCAATGTATTTCCAGTGCAAAAAGAAGCAGCAGTTTTAAAGCAAAATATAGAAGTCAATACATCAAATTAAAATATGGAATGTATGGTTGATTAGCAAACATGAGTTAATCTAAAAATGGTTCAAGAATCAAGTCACATTAGTAACGAAATTCTCCTTATGAGCAAGAGTTTAAATTGCAATCGAGGGTAGTTTGTAGTCTCATGTATGGCATTAAGGTTACATGTTACTTGAAGACACATGACCCCAATGTTGTAGCTTGAGCGGAAACAATACGAGATACTAACCTTCTTGTCAATACATTCTTCATGATCGACTGGTACTCCTCGATCATGGCATCCTTCCATTCTTTGTTCTTAGCTGCTTCCTCATAGTTGGAAGGTTCTTTGTCAATGATGTCACACATCAGGGCTACATAACTGGAGAATGGTCTCGGTCTCTTTCTTTCTCTATGCATGCCTTCTAGAGTACCATATCTCTCTGCATCTTGAATTGCCTCTCATACCCATACTTGTTTCCCCTTGTGAGAATTCTTCTCACGTGGTGGATCTACAGGTTCATGTGGGTCTTCTACCTCGCGTTCTCCATAGTATTTTGGATTTACTTCATTCATTGTTGTATCTCGATTCCTGGGTGCTTCTGGTTCTTCAATGTCTTCAACAGGTATCTTCCCGGATCTGTGATATGGTGAGTCTTCGTCGAATGTTACATCTCTGCTGATTTCGGTCTCCTTGAACCCTGGGAAATATATTTTGTAAGCCTTCGAGATTTCACTATATCCCACGAATATACCCTTCTTTCCTGAAGGATCTAACTTCGTCCTCTTCTCTTTCGAAATGTGTATGTACACCGGGAAACCAAATATTCTGAGATGGATGACTTCTGGTTTCTCGCTAGAGAAAGCTTCTTCTGGTGTCTTGTTGTCAAGTACTCTATGTGGAGTACAATTTTGTACATACACAGTTTTCCTAATAGCTTCTGCCCATAGATGCATAGGAAGATCCTGGTCATGAAGCATTGCCCTTGCTGCTTCCATAATTGTTCTATTCTTCCTTTTTGCAACTCCATTCTGTTGTGGATTATATGGAGTGGTCAACTCCCTCTTAATCCCTGAATCTTTGTATAATTTCTTGAAGTCTTCCGAGGTGAACTCTCTGCCATTGTCTGACCGAAAAGTCTTGATTTTCTTCTCTGTTTGGTTCTCGATCAAGGCTTTGAATTCCTTGAACTTACTGAACACTTCATCCTTGTTCTTCAAGAAATATATCCAAGTCTTCCTAGAAAATCATCAATGAAAGAAACATAATATACATACCCACTTAATGAACTAGATGACATCGGACCGCATGCATCAGAGTGGATGATTTCCAAGATTCCTTTTTCCTTGCTCTCGCTACTTGGAAATGTCTTCTTTGTATTCTTTCCCTTTGCACAACCTTTGCAAACGCCTTCATGGTTTGCTTGGATTTCTGGAAGACCTTCAACAACTTTTCTTGCAAGAGCTAGTTCTCTATAATGCACATGTGCAAGCCTTCTATGCTAAAGTTCACTTGGCTCTACTGAGTCATGGAACAAGGCTTGTTCTGGTTGGCCCTTCAGTTTGTACAAGCCTCCCTCTTGCTCTCCAATCACTACTACATCATCTATGGTCTTTCCCTTTGGCCACATAAGAACTTGGCCATCTACAAATGCAACCCTCATACCTTTTGCATCCAATGCAGATATGGAGAGAAGGTTCTTCTTTAGTCCTGGTACAAACAAGACATCATTCATCTTCATAGACTTTCCAGAGTCTAGTTTATAAGAGGCTTCACCACTTCCTTTTATAGGATATTGGTAGTCATCCCCAAGTTTTACTTTGTGGGGTGACTCATGTTTAGATAGGTTCATAAAGGATTCCTTGAATCATGTCATATGCTTGGAAGCCCCACTATCTATAAGCCAATCATTGCTTCCATGTGTAATAGTTCCTGTGAGGGCAGAGATCAAAACATACTCTTCATCGCTTGAATAATCTTCACTTTCTTCTCTGGATATCTTCCTGGGAGGTTCATCATCCTCTGCAATGTGAGCATGATGTCTTCTCTTGTTGTTCTTCTTCTTATGAGAGCCACCTTTATTTCTAGGACAATCCCTGGAGAAGTGTCCCTTCTCATCACATGTATAGCATCGAATGGTGGATACATTTCTTCGGGATTTAAAGTTACCCCTCTGATTCTGGTGGTGGTGTTTTTCTTTCTTACTATGGTAGTGCGCCCTCTTGTTATCATTCCTCTTGGAGTGTGTTGTGAGAGCTTGGTCTTCATTACCCATCTTCTCTTCTCGAGCTATGAGTCGAGCTTCTTCTTGTGAGCATTCCTCCCACAACCTACTGAATGTGATGAGCTTCTTCCTAGCACAAATTCCTTGAATGAAGGAATACCATGACCTAGGGAGACCATTCAAGGTGGTCATCACTATTTCTCCATTCTCTATGTTTTATTCCACGGATTCAAGTTGTTATTTGATTTGAGAAACCCTTGTGAAATACAACTGAATGGTTTCTGCATTTTGAATCTTCACATTCTTCAATTGGTTCTGTAATGTCATCTTCCAATTTATATTCTTTCCTTCAAATAGCTTGGTCAATGAATCAAACATCTCCTTGGGTGTCTTTAGAGAAGACACATGTGGTATGAGATGGTCCTTGATAGAATCTGCAATAATCCTCTTGGCCTTGACCAAGTTCTTCTTATGTAGGGCCTTAGCCTCATCTCCCTCTGGAACTGGAACCTCTTCACTTATGTAGGTGTCCAATTCATTCTCTTCTAGGATTAACCCAATCCTATACTTCCATGCTCGGAAGTCATCCGCCCCTTCAAGCTTATACTCAAGCTTGGTGTGGTGAGACATTTTTAATGAGAAACTCAAATGGAAATAGAAAAGCTTTTAGGTCTTACCACTTGATTGTTGAAACTAAATTTGGAGCTCGCTAGGGTTTGACAGAGAAACCTTAAAAATTCAAACTTGGAATTTGAAACTTCTGTCTAGATAGAAAGATGTAATTGACTGAGTTGAGCAAGCTGGTGTTCTTGGATTTTGAAAATTCCAAAAATTAACCCCTCAAAAGTGACCTACGAATTTTGGGTCTGCAGTTTCTGTCAATTTCTGGTTTTTCTGGTCCAGTTTGACTTATCTCGGGGTTATACCCAACCAAAAAGTTCAATCTTGGTCTCTAAATTTCAATTTTGATGAGGAGAAGAATCATGTGGTGAGAGCACTCCAAAATTCCACTTCGGTTAAAAGCCCTAATTTCCCGCAGCAGTGACATGCCAAAAAGTGAAAATGCTCAGAATTCAATTATGCTTTGACAGAAAGATGCACCTTCCTTAGGCGAGTTAGCCTAGCCTCATTTTGCTTATGATCTGTGGAGAGAAACCCAAAAATTAAGAATCCTTAGCTTCCGCAACTGCACAATGTCTTTTTCTCAGGTTAGCTATAATACCATGTTAGATTTTCATCATTTAATTCAATATGATCTAGGATCTTATCTGAGAGAATAACATGCACAACAAAATCAAACACAATAGACAATAGACACAAAGAGTTTCATCGAGGAAACCATAAAGGAGAAAACCCCACAAATTCCTCAGAGATAGAATGAGCAAAGAATACAAAAACCCAAAAGAAAGAGATGGTCTTCAGCAGCTTCCTCCTCCTCCACTTGTGCGAACTTCTCTCTCTCTCACTAATGCGCAATGAGTGAGTGAGTGAATGAGAAAATAGAGAGGATGCTCCTCTCTATTTATACTTTACCTTCACTTGAATTTTTACCCTAACTGGTCCGAATTCTCCTAGGAGAGTCTAATAACCCATTACCACTTGACTCAGGGCCAACCCCTCTAGGGGAGTCTAATAACCCTATCAAATACAATAATAACTTTCCCGATCGGAGGAATAAAACCTCTCCGTCGGAAGTACAATGACATATGAATACAATATAAAATGTACAAGTGAATATCATCCGAAGTTACAAATACATTAACAATAACTAGTTGTCTCTCTAGGCCTATCATCATACCTTCTCGTCTCTCTTTTGGCCAAATATTGAAATTTCTCCTCTTCAACCCAACTTGGATCAAATTCAAAGGGGATATTAGGTTGACAATCCTAATTCTCCATTCGAAGAAGAATAGGGGAATGATCATCACCTCTTCCTACACCAACAAATGACCTTATCTTGTCAATTTCAATAAACATATTTTCAAACGCCGTGAAAAACCGACCCTTGAAACTTCAACCCCACTTGACAACCCCCTTATTTCTCCAATTAGGCATGATTTTGATAGGATCAACATCCACTAAACTTTCACCGTCATTCTTTTGGTTAGGGTACTCTACTAACCTATATACTCTAGTCGCTCCATCCCACAATTTTGATCTATTCAAAGTAAAATTTAAAGAGTGCTAAGACAATGCATAGATGAATCAAAGGATGGTTTTTATATTATCACAAATAAGTGGTACAAAAATGGGCACCTTGGTATAGTAAATGGGAAGAGGGGCCTCCACAACTTTCCAAGGGAAGGTGTGTTTGTCTCCTTTGAGATCTTGAAACTTCCAGCCAACCATCACAATGGTAATCTCCTTTAGGTGAATTAGAAGGTAAGATGTGGCTTGTTCCTAGTTCTAGGAGAATTTTGGCAGGATAACGACATGAGTGAGAGATGGAAATTGTATATGGAATGGAGGAACTTGAGGGATTTTTTATAGGGACAAGAGTGTCCAAGAGATGGATCTAGAAGTAATGTAAACATTCTCCATTGCATTGATTGCTTAGTGGAGAAATTAGGTTTTTGGGCCCTAGATCTGTTAACTAACTTGGACCATGTCAAGGTTTGTGTCCACTTTTGGCCCTTTCTTTATGAGAAAGGTGGGAAATGAAAAATGTTTGACGAAAATCAAGTTTTGGGACTAGGTCATGCATTTCGGGGGAAAACATGTGACCTAGGTCACTAATTTCAGGGAAAACCCATGACCTCCTTCTAATGTGGTCAATTCAGGTTTGAATTTCACTTTTTTGGTTTTTTATCACTTCCCCAAGGTCATGTGTATGGAATGATATATAAAAATGGTGCCAATGATGTGGAATGATGATGTATATGGATGACAAAGCTGATCACATGTCAGGTGAGCAAATTTGGTTGTTAACAGATTGCCCCTTGATGTGTGAGGTCAAGATCTCATCATATGGCTGACATAAATCATAGGAATTTCATACTTCAAGGAGATAGGGGGTAACGGTGACATAGAAGACGGAGACCACATCGGAGGGAAATCACCCTCCCGAGGGGCTACAAAGGCCCATACATGCAGGAAAGATACTCAAAATGGATGAGGTGCATATAATCTCAAATATATGGACAAGGCAAGATTACCCATGCTCGTATTAATGTCTCAATATAAAATGGGATCTAGACCAAGAGGGGCCTGGCCAATGCATGAATAATTGTTGGATACAATACATCATGAGGGTCAAAGAGGGACCCATGTTGAAGATACAATAAGTATATAATGAGATTCAATGAGGGACCCATGTTGAAGACACAATTGATACATAATCATGGTCAAACCATGCTAAATATGAAGAACACATGTTAGAAAAATGGCATCCCAAGGGAATGTTGAATCACAATAATCGATGACCTATTGAAACTAAATGGGCCCGAGATCTGGAAGGAGGATATAGGGAAGTCACTCCTCACAAGTCACTCAAAGAAATGAATACTTGAATCAAACAAGTCCAAGGAACTTAATATCATAGGAATCATGTAACTGGATGGATTCCAAACACTGTCGCCAAAGCAGCCTGGATACCACAGGGAGCATATGACTCAAGGGATTATAAAGATACTCACCAAATGACTAGAGTCAAGGATATCCGGGGTCTTTGACTAACTGAATGAGAGAACCATCAACCTGTATGAATCTCAACAGTGTGATGATGAGCTAAAGTTGAGCACATGAGAAAAAACCAAGCTGAGGGGCACTAATTTCTCCCCTCAGTTGGTCCAAGGGAAACCATCAATGATGGTTATAGGGCCAAGGTACAGGGTGCCTCTAGGTCTATCCTTTGGAATGGACGTGTTGATTCCAGTAGAGGATACCCGCTACCAATAAGGTAATTATGTTCCCTTGAAGGAAGCACGGGGGATATGACCATGGAATGGATAGAGATGGACAAGGAGCTGAGACAATGTATGGGGAAACGAGGGTAACTGAGTGGGGGACTCAAACTTCCTTTGTTCAGAGAATTAAGGCATGGATAATCTGGAAGCATGTGTGGGAATTGTGATGGTATAAGGGGAGAGACACAACTAGCGAACCAGGGGACATAACTGCAATTGGAAGGGGGAACTCACTAAGGGATAATAGGGGGGGGGTACTGGGGTCAAATCAAAGGGAGAATGACATCAATATCACTCCATGGGTGACTCATCATAGAATGCTCTGAACAAAAGAAACCGAGGATGTTGCCACAAAACAAGACAATACATGATCTACAAGAGTGTTGAGGAGCATTATTTTGAATGGTTTCGTTGATGGATGGACACCAAAGTTGGAGTACACAAGAGTACTCAAATGTAATTGCTTCCCTCATGTGGGACCATATGAGAAAACGGGGTGCTTAAAAAAATTGTTATATAATGTTTGTCGAGGTAGGTGGCTACCTCAGCTGGATAAGAAGGAATGACAAGGAAATAAGTGTCCAATGAATGACCAAATGAATAAATGAATGGATAGTAATAGATGGAACTAATGGAGGGGTAGGACACTGATGGGAATTTCCTTTAGGGATGATGAATGGTGGAAAAAATAATGTAACTTATGCAGTATGAATGGAGTGGTGGGATCATGAATGTGTAACATGAAACATCAAAATGCCATAATGGCCATAAGTCTGGGAGTCCGAGCAGGACAATAAGTGATGATGACAGATTAATATACGACAGAGTGCAAGATCACAGACTAGATGGAAAAATAACAACATGGGTGTTGAATGTCAAGGGGCACTAAAAGTTGGAAACCATGTGAGGGAGGCTCTATTATCAAGTAAGGGTGAATGCAAGTGTGGTTGGGTTGGGCCACTTACCCAAATAGAGGGAGTCCTACAAGCAAAAGAGGGAATAATGAGGTTGTTGCACATGATGTTCTACAAAGGGGAATCACCTATATGTCAGTTTGAAGAATGATACATGTAGGAGGCGGTTGCAGACCGAAATAAAAGGATCTCGTTGCAACTTGATCCTATACACATAGAAATGGTCCCCAAGCATAAAAGTGCATATGGAAATCAAACCAAATATACAAGTATGATATAACATAGAAAAATGGCCTAGATTACATGCATGCAAAATGAGGATTAAAAAATGTCCCTGAAAAAATATCAATCATGGAAAATGGATCACATGATCGAGAAGAGCGTGGAATCATGATTCCAACAGTGCGAATGACGCATCAACTGGATGCATTATGAGGCCTTGAGGATCAAAAGAAAAAGGGGGGCTAAATGAACTTAAATAGGTCTGGGCTCACCAAACTAGGTGTCATTTTCAATGCTAACCATTGGAGGAGTGTGGAGAGCCTAGAACTTCATAATTTTATTTCTCCTAATTCAACCGTCAGATTTCGAATCCGCAAATTGCAGGTTCGTGGTCACATCCTTCTCTTCAGTTCTTTCCATTTGGTTTCTTGTTTTTGGATTCCTAGGGTCTCTGGAGAACCCCTTAAGGGTTTTAGGGTCGAGTCATGACTTTCGAGGGAATCCCAGTGACCCAGGTCGCTGAATTTCCCTTGATAGTGAAGACCATGTCATGATTGTTTTACAAACAAGAGCGAATTGAGGTCGTGCTTGTTTGGAGGAAAGGAGCGACTCATGTCATTGATTCCCCCTAACCAGGTACAACCTCAGTCACAGCTTTGGCTTTGAAATCTATTGACCTCAGTTAAAATTTTGATTTTAACTACCAACTAACCCATTTGATGATGGAATGAAAGATGAGGGTAAACTAGAGGGAGAGGGATGTTGCAGACATCATGCAGGATATCTACACTGATCATCATTAGAGATATCCTTGCACGACATGGGTTGCTCAAGTTCATTTAGAATCCTTTGATGAGATCGGTAGGGCTATTATTGAACATGATTATTGAGTACTGGGACATTGATGTTGGAGCCTTCATCATACAAGGTGACCGCATAGAGCTCACCATCCAAGAGGTGTACTTCATGACAGGCCTCCCAAAACTGGGTTTCATATGTGATACTTAGCCCATGCGTCCATGGAATGTGGAAATGGAGGATATTTTTCCCGTCACTGCGTAGATGGTGCACACTTACATGGATCCTCCATACACTTGGCGGATATAGAGAGCTTGGAGACATGGTCAGTGACAACAGGAGTTGCATGAGTACTGGGATCAAGTGGTACCTGCAAGATCTCCGACTATTAGATTCTCTTCATGGAGAAGGTTCTAGCGGGGACCTACTTTGGGTTAGCCCAGGATTTCCTGACAACAATTTGGCACCAATTGAACCACTGCAGTCGACACGATGGTGAATTTGGGTTCACGACTTTTATCTATGCATTCTTCTTTGAAAGAGTGCCTGCATTGCAACCTCACATCGCAATATCAGATAGTGGGCCTATGGAGCCCAGGATGCACCGATGGGGTGAGATGATGATTCAAGAGGGAGGCAGTGTCATGGGAAACATATTCAGACATGGATTCTTTGCACACTAGTGGCGACTCCTAGTAGTCATTGAGGACTACCCCTATGTAGGGATGGACTTCAGGGGAGACCTAAAGCTACCATGACCTCCTGGATACACATGTGGGGCCAACGATATGTATGATTGATGCATTATGATTATAGATATGTTTACAGCACTAGCATGGATGGTAGCTATATTTTATATGTGATCATGGTGTTGACGACTCATCATATGTGTGTGCAGATGTGGGTCTGATTCCTCCCAACCGATTTTCAGAGACGATGTGGTAGGGTTGAGTTACTCAAACCTTTCCCCCTGAGCACAATGTGAGAGGAGTGTCGCAGTGATCCTATAGCGACTACATCGAGACATCGATTGATTGATTGAGGGAGTATCTGTAAATAGATGGCGAAATCGGAACTATGATTTGATCATAATATGCTACCAGGCACCCCCCTAAGTGGTGTGTGATGATGCGTTGTATAGTCATGGCTTCCCAGGGGATTCAACACCTCATGTGGGGAGACTTACCCCACATAGGACCTAAAAATAATGAGGAGGAGGCCGAGGACTCCTCTGACTACAATGATGATTAGTTGGTAGCTTCTAAAGCTACCCCCTGTGCTATGGACATGGGTTTTTATAACCAACGTATCAATTTTATGAAGTTATTTGGGGTCATTGTTGTAAACACTTCTATATTTTGGACATATGCTTATATATATATATGCACATGGATGCAAAATTTTATTTACATGATCCTTTTATTATGATGATGATGTAATGGTTATGCAATGCTTTATGTACATGTGGATGCACAATGATTATGAATGTATATGGATGATTTATTTCCTTGTTATTGATGATGAATGTGGAAATCTAGAATGTCATTAGACATCTAGTCTGCCACACTATCGAGACTCCGGGGAACATGGAAGAATGTAATGGATTCAAACTATCTAACCAATTGTCTAGTGCGCATAAAATTTCTAAAAAGGAAAGGATTACATACCTTATAATAGTTATTCAACTATGCGACAAACAACTAGGAATCTAGATAAACACAAAGGTGAAAAATGCACATATGGAGGGCAATGGTTAGGAGGACAATCACGGCATCATATTCCTCCTAGTTATTGGTGGCTGCAACAATACTTATGCCATTGATATGGATCAAGTCACATGATGGGGAATAGATAACCCACACAGTCGAGGCGAGATTTAAACAGTATCTACTTGCATCATTTGCATAACCGACGTATACGTCAAGATGATGATCCATATGATAAGACCAAGAAAACAAACCCTAAGGCTCACTTCAAAAAGGGAAAAAAAAGGAAACTACCTAAACTAAACTAACAAGATATCATCATTCTTCAATCACATCACACATAAAGAGTGTCAAGACAATGTATAGATGAATCAAAGAAGTGGTATAAAAATGAGCACCTTGGTATAGTGAAGACGAGGAGGGGAAGGTCCATTTGTCTCCTTTTCGATCTCGCAACTTCCAGCCAATAGTAATGATGGTAATATCCTTAGATGAAGTAGAAGGTAAGTTGTGTCTTGCTACTAGTTCTGGGAGAATTTTGGCAGCATAACGACATGAGTGAGAGATGAAAATTGTATATGGAATGGGGGACCTTGAGGTATTTTTTATAGGGACAAGAGTGTCCAAGAGATGGATCTAGAAGCAATGTGAAAATTATCTATTTCCTTGTTTGCTTATTGGACAAATTAGGTTTTTGGTCCCTAGATCTATTAACTAACTTGGAACATGTCAAGGTTTGTGTCCACTTTTGGAAATTTATTTATGAGCAAGGCAATAACTCACAATTTTTTTATGAAAATAAAGTTTTGGGAACAGGTTGCACCTTTCTAGGGAAAAGTTGCAACCTAGGTCATTGATTTCGAGGGAAAATCCATGACATCCGTCTAGGGTGGTCTATTCAGGTTTGGCTTTCACTTTTTTGGTTTTGATCACTTCCCCAAGGTCATGTGGATGGAATGAGATGAAAAATGATTCCAATGATGTGGAATGATGATGTATATCGATGACGAAGTTGATGACATGTCAGGTGAGAAAATTTGGCTATTAACACTGAGTTAATGGTAAACACACTAAGTTTGGAGATTGATTTCATCTAACCATAAGGACCCCAGTAGATATACCAACATCATATAAGGCTATGAAATTTCAGTCTTAAGGATTTTACCCTACCCCCCAATGATATTTTTTACCATCCCACATAGTTTCTTGAATTAGTATCATTGTTTCAACTTGTGAAGGTTGTCTAAATGAACTAAGGCCAGTATTTTTTAGGGACTACAAATACCTCTAATGTTGATGGATAAAATTATCTTTGATTACCGCTATTAGGGGTTTATCCCACTATAATGACCCCTTTAATTGATCTTTTCTTCCCTTATTGAATCTTTTTTAATGCTTTCTATTGTACATGATGTAATAACTATTTTCTCCCAACTAAAGATGAGATTGTTTCCTTAATGGAATCTAACGCTAGTGCCCCTTCATATCCTTTATCCCCAATAGGTTACACCCCCCCTTTATTTTAACTAATACCTACATGATTTTTTAGTCTAAATTTAGTCCCTAGACCACACAAACCCAAGGCTACTTCCTCATCTTATGAGCCTTTACTAGATATATTTCTAGTTGTGGAGCAAAGGCTAATGTTCCCCTTTCTATAATATGGGATTTTGATGTTTGGCCCAGATTAGGAGCCCCTACCACTTTTCCTAACCCAATGCCCCGCCCCCCTTGATAGTGAAGTTATCTCTAAAGGAGTGGGTCATTCTTAATTGTCCATTGCATTCATAACTAACAAATATGAAAAAGGACAAACAACAAGTTGGATCTCAATAGATTTACAAAAAATATCATGTGTCTCCTCTACCAATGTCCAAATTGGGTCTTCTATACTTTGAGCTTCTAGGCTGTTATTCAACCTATTTTTTGGAGTAACCAGAATCCTCTTAAGTTTCACCTTTTCATCAAAAAAGGGGCATCACATGAAATCATGGCCTTCTTCAAATTCAACTGAGAATTTCCAAACTCCTTATTATATATTTCCTCCTATGTCACTACCTTCAATTTTTTTCATCATCATTCTCCTTAGTCTTATATTTTTTCCTCCAAATTCCTTTGGTAAAAGGCTACAAACAGTCTTTCTCAATGTGCCCAAGTACATAACAGTGGGTGCATTGAAAACAAATGTCTATATAATCCAAGGTTTGTGAAAACACCACGCCTCCAACCATAATATCCATGCAATCCACCAAACCTTCACTTATATCCACTTCAACTAATATACATGCCACCATCCTAAACACAACACAGTTGACTTAAAGGATGTGTTAATGTCTAGGGTCTTCCTTAGGCTATTTCCTATCTCCCACAACAATCATTTTCCAACCATAGTTCCATGTGCAAGCTCGGTAGTATAACCCAAATCGATATCTTTCTAGCCACTTCTAATCTAGGATCAAAACAAGTAAACCATGATTTTAATGATGAGTCAGGGCCAAAAACCAATTACCTCCTAATATCTTCTAGATCATCATCATACCGAGAAAAAAATGATCCATCATCTGGTCAACAAATGAAAGACAATTCCATACCCTAAAAAAGGAGCCCATAGCTTCTATATCCTAGAATTTAGGGATAGCTATGAAATCTACCTACCATGAAATTTTCTGATTAGGGCTTTACAGAGTACTCCAACTCACGTTTCACTCTCAAATATTCCCCTAACACCATTACGATCTTCAAATGTATTTGCTTCACTGTCTTCCAAGCATGCTTTACTTTTCTCTCTTTAGGGTTAGCCAAGCTCTGTGGGTGTTCCATCTTTTCACCACACAAGGTTTCTGTTATCACACACATAGTGGATGGGCTACCATGTTGTCAGAGCAAATATCTGCCCATTTCTTAGCTTTGCCTTTATGCTTATTCAGTGAGATCAACAATGATGAGCAACATTATTTATGATCACTCACACATCGGATCATATTTATATCAGATAGTTAGTATACCTTATGCCAAGGCTGAGCCTTGAGACCTCATATTTGACGACCGATATGACCTTTTGTTCCATACAATTGCAGTGCAGTTTTCAGTGTTTCAGATATAGTGTTCTCAGTGGTTATAAATGGTTCATATTACAAATGTTAATTGACGACCCAATATATATATGTGATGTGCATTGATGTTATTACCTTGTTGTTTAGGTCATTTTGATAGCATTGACTTGGTATATGGAAATTATGATATGGCGGTGTATTAAAATTAAAATGAAATTGGTTGTTATGGATTATATGTATTGATTGTATTACTGACATTTGGAAACTCTTGTTTTATACTTGTTGGTCTTTACCTTCATATGAATGTGAACATGATCATTTAGTGTATTTCTGACTTGCTAGCTTAGGCACCATTTTCACTTGTCTCCATCCATCCAGTTGCCCTTTCCCCATTTATTGGTTTTCTCCCTGACTTACACCTTGACTTTTGATATGGAGGAGCTCCCCGCTTCTGCCTCTGTGTTGGACTTGCATCCATGTTTATTTTGCGTCTCGACTCTGAGTTGGCAACAAGACTTGCCTTTGGTGAGTTGGATTTTATTCCTTTATCACTCTAATCGGTTGTCCCCATGTGTGGTTTAGATTTGCGGAAGTACCTGTAGTTGCTTGAGTTGTGTTGGCTAAAACCTGAAGCAAAATTGTACTACATATGGAAATTATTGTTATATCTTGTACATCCCAATGAAAAAGGCTATGAAATTGAAGTGAAATTCAAATGCTATGAAATGTAAATGCACCCCGGATGTAAGCTGCGATTAGTTGTGCTTATCAGCACATGTGAAATCCCAGAGGGGTCATATTAGGCCCAAAAATCAATGGATAAATGTATGCTAAATCTAAAGATTGTTGGCCATGAAATGTAATGAAATGAAAGGTCCTAAAAAGCAGTGGCTAAATATATGCAAAATATAAAGACTGCTGACCTTATGTGAAATTTTCCTCATTGACCCTGCAGGTTATGATATGAGATGGAGCAAGGAACAACTAATTCTAAGTGTCCCCTAGAACCTCAAGTTACGGTTATCCAAGCACCTAGTTCACGACGGTTGTAGTAGTAGACAATTTTTGCCAAGGTTGAAAAAGCACTTCTCTGAACAACTTATCCATTTGTGAGACACTGCCATTCCTTGTGTACTACTTGTCCAACACATGCTTAAGTGTGTAACACCACATCCTTTATCCAAAGTATCATAGTGTCAATTTAGTCAAGTCATCCCTTTCAGCCTAGCCTTGTGTCTTTAGTCTTCACCCTTTGCTAGCAATTTGATCATGTTTACAAATAAGTGTATTCTTGAGATTCTGCTTGGAAGTAAATTATTTAACTAAACATTATTATTTATTAACTTCTAGTGAAATGATGCTTAATACATTATAGTATCGCTATGAAAATGATTTAGAGAGCATGTCTTAACTATTTGCACTTCAAGTAGCTCGGCTTCTTCAGCCAGGGTCATTTTTTATTAGTTTGACTAGTCAAACCTAGTTGGACCAAGGTCAACCTTGGGATCCGTGATGAGATGGACCATTTGTATCTATAGTCCTTTATATACCTTATGATGATTCCATATAATGGGAACAGGCTTTAGATGATGATTGATGCAGTTTTTCATGATTATTATTATTTCCAGATCATCATATTTTTACTTGTCTGTGTATGGTGGACCCTACAGATGATCCTACAGGTTATCAGGAGGTGTATGAGTACTCATCCCTAGTGTAATTGAGTCTTATGAATTCATTGAGACACTTATCTTTCAGTTTCAGGAACTCCCAAGCAAGTTATGAGCAATTTTCCACCCGTTGACCAGTTTGACCATGTTGATGTGGCCTGTCTAGCTTGATGAGTGGAGGCCAGTCGTTTCCTAGGGCGCTACAAGGGAAGAGGGTGGTCCAACCACTTGTTAATACCATATTACCCCACTTTCGAACATGATGGCACAGTCAGTTTGACAACGCAGGCAACAAATAGTCACATTAGAGAGATTTTGAGGTCAAAAAAGGGCCTCCTAAGAGATGTACTACAAAAATATGAGATATATTAAAATATTATGAATTGGGGGTTTTATGGGGTAGGTATATATGACAAGTCACCTCCCACACTATTTTCTATGCACAATATAAATAACCATGGTTGAGTTACTTTTCAAAATTCACTAGAAATAAAATTAATAAAATAAGTCTACATTGATGTGACTAAGATTCATTGTAAATTCTCAAAAATGTATTGTCCTTTAACATTTATTTGTCTTGAACTTGCAAATGAAATTAAATAATAAAAAACATTTTTAAGAGCTTTTTAAAAAAATTTATGTTGACTTTTTATATTTAGTACTATTCTCATGAATTTAATAATGTAATTTAATTGAGAATTTATTTACATGTAAAATGTCAATAATATTATTATAATCCACATTGCATTATTATTATTATTATTATTATTATTTATTAAATATATTATTATTCTTTATTGGTTTGACATTATGTTATTAAATAGAATGGAGTGAATATATAATTTAAAATTAAAAACATAAAAATGATAGTATATTATTTTATAAAAAAATGTGAAAGGACTTTCTTTATGAATTAAGAGTACTTCACTTGAAAATGACAACAATATTATTTTATGTGAAAGTGTGAAAACACATTCATTATGAGTACTTTACTTGAAAATGACAATAATATTATTTTATGAAAAGACTATCATTATGAGTACTTTACTTTATGACTTAAAAGTACTTACACCACTACCTTGGTTAACTATGTGTTTTCATCCACCATAAAAAATTTGACAAATAAGCATTCTTAACTCATGCAATGCCACCTCACCAAGGGGGATGATGTCATCTACTAGAATGTGATTGGTTGTATTTTATAGTACATTTTCTTTGTTTTGAGGCCCTTTTTTGACCTCAAAATTTCTCTAATGGTTATGGGAAGTTTCAGGGATTTCAGGAGGATAAAAAATGGAATAAAAAGGTCATAAAGGAATTTGATTTGGGAAATCGAGGAAAGGTTTTGGCATGAGGTCTACTTTGAGGTCATCTATGGTGTATCCCACTCCTTCCAGATCAGTTTGCAGCAGCCAGTGGGGTCCACATAGTCAGCAGGATGTCTTTTGATGTATTTTTCTCTCAGATTGGGGGGACATGATTTGATCATTTGTGTACTTGGACATGCCATTGAGTCTCATGTTATATTATTGTGCCATGGGATGATGCTAGTGAAGGGGAATAATACCTCCTAACCCCACCATGTGCTCCTAATCACTTGTCCTAGCCATCTTATGTGGCACACACATGTATTATCCTCCCTTAGTCATGACGTCATCCCCCCTAGGGTCTTTTTAGCCATGACGTCATCCCTTTAGTGAGTGATCCATGTCTTATATTGTATTGGCTCATATTATCCATTGGTTATAATGTTGTATCTTTTGATCTCAACCACTCATTCATAAAGTGATTAGGGTTTTGGTCTCTCTCCTCCTATGTAAAGAAGAGACCCCCCTATTGTAAAGGAATCTAGAGATTTTTGGCTCTTGGATATTGGAATAAAATTCTATCTTTTGGAGCAATGCTTGGATCTTGAAGTGGATGTTTGGTTGTGATGATTGTAAATGCTTTTTCCATTGCACTGGAGGATATCTTGTAGCTATCTTGCATCTTTTTCCATTTTTTGATTTACATGTGAAGAAGACGTCTTGGGAGGAATGCGCATTGGTGGGGACGCTTTCCCTGCAACTTTCTTTCAAATGGTGGATCAAACAGGGAGTGGTTTTGTCTTTGTACCAATCATTCTTTGTCATCTATTTCTAGCTTGTATCTACCCTTGTCTTGTTTGACTGATTGAGCTTTGTCTCCTTGTTTTTTTACAGGTACAGAGGGACACACGTGTGGGCTTGGAAAAATCCTTTTGGTAAGAGGGATTCAAAATATTCCATTTGATCTTTGGGAAATTAATCCTCATCACAATCGGAATTCATCTCATTATCCAGGTACGCTTGAAAGGCTAGTATTTTTTCTCCTTGGCTTATCCATTATTTCTAGATCTCAAAACCCTAAACTTCAAAACCCTTGTATTTTTTTATTTTTCATATCTATGGATATCTAGAAACTTTTTGGGCTTAATAATTAAAACCCACCTCTACATTAGTCACAACATTCCCGATCTATAATTTGGTGGAAATCTGACTCCATTTGCCCCTTCATCTAAGACATCAATCCTCCTTGAGGCAAGTCGCACTCCTTGGGTAGATGGTCTTTTGCTAGATCCCACACGTGGGTATTGCCAATTCTTCATTGATCCATTAGATCCACTCATTTGAAAACCCCCTAGTGCTTCTATTCTTTGTTTTTCACCTTGTGGACCCCATTTGGACCAATTTCCTTATTTTAAGGGTGGACCCCACTTGGATCTATTATTTGGGCACTAGACCTATCATATTAACCCCGTAGGTGGCATTCATATCTCCTTGGTTGAATATTTATCATGCCTTAAGCCTCTTCAATGAAGACCTAACTCATTGGGCCCACCTATCCATCCTAGATCTAAATCTAATCTTGATCTTCCTTTTGTCATCATCACATATCCCTAGGAGGTCTTGATTTAATTCACTAGCATTCATTGGCTAAATTAGGGTCTCCCCCATGGTCTTTCTTAGGCTTGATCTAAAGTGAAGAGTGCCTCGGTTAACGTGACACCCATCTTGCATTGGGAACCGTGGCATTTATTGGGTCACCTCTCTAGTTGTCTACACCTCTACCGTCCTGGATAGGATACCTTTAGAGACAACTACAAGTTGTGTGATAACATTTTTGGCGTTGTTTCCGGGGAGGTAGAGGCTTACCTCAGGTGTCTGCGAGTATCCATACGTATCTTATATATTATCGCATCCGGTTTTGTAAACTAGATGGTTATCATTTGTTTTCGTAAATCTCTCATAACCATCCATTTTCACTCATATCTCCCTAGTTATTCACGACATATCTTTTGGTAGAAAAAAACCTATGTCTACCTGGTGACTCCTAATAGTGACTCCGCTGAGGAACGACCTCATAGACATCCTTACGATCTCATAAGTAGGGATAATTTAAATCAATCAGAAGGAACCCCACTCGTTTATCATAGAAGAGATCCCAAATCCCAATCATCTAATTTCTTTTGGAAAATTGTTAATTCTGATTCTCCAAATCGTTTCTTGGGATCCCATTCAACCAATTTGGTTCCTCCTTCATCTCATAATCGCAACTTAAGTCTAGCAAATCAAATGGCTGGAACAACTCAAACTCCTCTAGGAAATAATTCTCAAATCAATCCACTTGTCGTTCATAGATTTGGGAACAAGGCCAAAGATTCTCCTTTAGACTTTTCCCAAATCCCTGGTTCACCCCATGATATGCCAGACATGTATTTTGAAAATATCCCTAAGTTCAATTAGAACTGTGCGACCTCCATTGAGGACCACATTGAAAATGTCTGGGCACACATGGAAGCTTATGGGTCAGAAGAAGAAGATGTTTACATAAGGGGTGTTTTTGAATCCTTGGAAGGTGATGCACGTAAATGGTTTAACCATTTGCCTGCATCATTAGTCACAGGATATGATGACTTCACAGAAAAAATTAAGTATGAGTGGTCAGTCAAGTTGGATGGATGTTTTCTTTTGAACCAAATTTTTGAAGTTAAGAAGAAAGAAAATGAATAAGTCCATGAATTCAACATCCGTTTTGACAAGATAGTGGCCAACATCCCTGATGAAATTAGGCCTAAAGAACAAGCTGTGTTGATTCATTACCTCAATTCATTTGAAGGTTACCTAGGCTACCATCTCAAAGACAAAGACCCTAAAGACTTAAAAGCCGCTCAAGAGAATGCTAGAAGGGCTGAAGCAAAAGTTGCCTCTATGGGGAAGCATAATTTCTTTGACTCAATTAGTGCTTCATCCTCTAGATATGGGCCCAAAGCCAAGAAGGGGGAAGAACCAGTTAAAGATCCTAATGATATGATGGAGAGTATGCAAGAAATGATGAAATTTTTGACTCTCTTGACTAGGGATCTAGCTAAAACCAAAGAAGTGGAAAGGTATAGGCAACCTTATGGCCCAAAACCTTATTGGAACCCGCAAAAGAGGCCTAACAATGAGAATTATAGAATAAACCCTGTGAGCCAACCGTCTCCTGAACCTCCTGGTATTAACTGGTCAGAAGAAAAGAAAGGGGAAGATCCTGATTATCCCACTCATAGTGAGGATAGTCAAGATTCTCCCAAGAACATTAACTGGGTCGATAACTTGGATTTTGATAAAGACTTTGGAAGAATTTTGCTCAACCAAGAGGAAGATTCTGAAGACAATCCTAGTTCTAGTTTTCCCGTTTATGCCACTGAACAACCTGAAAGCAGTGGCCAAGCTCCTATTAGAGTTTATCAAAGAAGGAAGGATGGCCAAAATCCCACCCCTTTCATAGAAATAAAGAGTAGTGAGATGCCTAGCATAGTGAGTGAGCCAATTCCTCTCCCAGAGTATGATTTAGACATTAACATTGAGAAGGAATTGGATAAAGTTATGCACAACATCCCACTCACTGAACTTATGAAAATCCCATCATTGAAGAACAAGTGGTAGAATTTTTCGAGAGTATCCCTGAACCTACCACTAGTCATGGTGAGGATCAGCCTCTTCCAGACTTGACAGCTAGTGTTAATGTTGAAGAAGAAGAAGATCCTCCCATCAATATCCAGATAGCACTGTATGAGAGGAAGAATGGTGGTAATCAACCCTTTTATCTTACACTTCACATAGGTGACACCCTTCTTCATAACTGTATGCTTGATTTTGGAGCTTCCATAAATGTCATGCCTTTGCAAGTCATGGAAGCCATGGGATTAAAAATAACTAGGCCTTATGGGAATGTGTGTAGAATTGACTCAAGACCAGTTCAAATCTTTGGACTAATCAAGAACTTGAGAGCTGACCTGTTTTCATGCCCTGATATATCCATGCTAATGGACATAGTAGTCATAGATCTACCCCCAGTCTACGGAATGCTTTTGTGTAGAAAGTGGTCTGCTGCATTAGGGGGACATCTTCAAATGGACTTATCATATGCTACTATTCCTAACTTTGATGGGTCTTTAGTTAGGATATACCGGGAGCCATTTTACGATGGTCACCTTGAAAGTTATGAGGATGGTGTAAGGAACACTTATGGTGAGGATGAATTATTACCTGAGGGTATGGTCATGGCCATAGTGAGGATCATAGTACAGGAAGAGAAGAGAGTTGGAGATCATTTGGAGATGATAATTTTTTTTTAGGAAGAAAGGGATATAACTATTCTTGCTAGAGAAATTAATTTAGAATTGCATCATGGTGAAGTGTCGAAAGAAATTAGAGCTTTGAACCAACTTAGTGATGAGGAGCCACAAATTGATAAACTTGAGCCCATCACTAATGCAAACAACCCTGAGACTATTCTAGATCAAATAAGAAGTGGTGAGCGCATACCTAGGACGGTTAATGAATGGTTTGTCTTGGTTTATCTTAATATGGAACGACAAAGACAAGGGCTTGATCATATTATTCCTTGGGAAAACAACATTGAAGAAACACATCCTTCCCTTAGTCCGGGAAGCGATGAGGAACCTAATGATGTTCATTTTTATGATGTTCCTGATCATCTATCTCATATGTCCTTGGAAGATGGTGTCTTGAGGCAAGTGAATGAAAACTCTATGAGTTGGAAACAAAATGCTTTGATACATGATGCTCCTGAAGAAGACTTTTCCTTAAAAAATATAACTATCTTTCAAGAAGAGCCTCAAGCCAACGTTCTAACCAGTGAGGATGAGTTGTCTTTACGTTATTCGTTACTTAGGGACATCCCTAGTTTTCTTATTCCCCGTGAGTTACCTATTGGTGAAGAGAGCACGCACTCTATTGATGCATCTCATGCTCTGTCACCAACATCCTTGGACACAGGAACTCAGAATGCTTCTAGTGTGGTTTCAATTCATTCGTCATTTCCCACTAGACACCTAGCAATTTTAGAAGACATGGTTGTTCCCATCCCAACTGGAGAAGTTAGTAGTAGAAGTATTGAAAACCAAAACATACCATCTCCATTGGAAGATGAGAAAGATTAGGTTGTCATCAAAGACTTTTGGACTGTGGGAGAGACCCCTTAGTATATCATTCACCCACGGATAAAAAACCAAGAGATGAACACCCAAGGAGAAGAGTGATTCGGGAAGTCCTTATTGGTAGGGTAGCCATTCCTTTAGAAGGTGGACCTCCCAGGTTTGATGCAGTTCCTCCTAATAGGAACTTGAGGATAGTCACGCCCCAACCTCAGTGCAATTCTGATATCCATCCCATGCATATTCGTAATTTTGAAGCCATCCCTGAGTCTGTGAATCACCGTAAGTTTTTGTGTGGTGATAGGGTCGTTATTCCTAGTGATTTATTTTACATACGATCCACGGGATCTAGCGAGATTTGGGTTGGACCGCTCACTGTCGAGCATTGCATTGATGATATGTGTTTCCTCACTACTGGGACTGGGCAGCATATCATGCTACCTATCAATCAAAGAGAGTTGAGGGATTATATCCCTAAATTGACTTGATCTAGGACTTCTCTTTCATGCTTAGAGTAGGTAGGTCTCCGAATAAGCTCATTTGAGCAGTAGGATTTGTGTGCCTTTTTGCTTTTTCTGAGTGCTGATTATTGCGAGTCTTTTTGCTTTCCCTTTTTGATGAGCCTTTTGAGTTTTCTTTTGAGTGCGTTTTCCTGTTGCTGAGTTATTTGAGTGAGTTGAGCCATGCTCCTTCCTAAGCCTTTCTCATCACCTGCATAAAATATAAAAATGAAAATGTTAAAATTTTTCTATGAGTTAGTACTTTTATTTTATATGCATTTTATTTTTTCTCTAGAATATAAGTTTCATTTATGCAGTTTATTTCGGTTTATTTTTATCCCATACATGTGTCACGTGGTATTTTGTTTTCCATGAATGCAGAAACAGGTCCAAATAAAAGAAAGCAAAAAGAAGTCGAGTGCTGGATTGAAGATCGATGCAGTTAGTGTTGGGGACCAGAGATTCTGAGGTTTTCAAGCACTCTCTCCCTTAGAGCACTTGTCCCAGTTGGAGCCAGATGTTATCACACACATAGTATGTGGGCTACCATGTTGTCAGAGCAGATATCTGCTCATTTTTTAGCTTTTCCTTTATGCTTATTTAGCGAGATCAGCTATGATGAGCAACATTATTTATGATCACTCACACATCAAAGAATCTTTATATCAAATAGTTAGTAGACCTTATGCCAAGGATAAGCTAGGGTCTCCCCCTTGGTCTTGCTTAGGCTTGATCTAAATTGAAGAGTGCCTCGGTTAATGTGACACCCATCTTGCATTGGGAATCGTGGCATTTCTTGGGTCACCTATTTAGTTGTCTACACCTCTATCGTCCTGGATAGGATATCTTTAGAGACAACTCTAAGTTGTGTGATAACAGTTTCAAAGTCTAAACCGTTAGCTCTGAATCTAGATCCCTACACATATTTCTCTACACCAAAAGGCCTACTCCAAGACTTCTACTACAAATTTTCTCAAATGGTTAATGCCTTAAGGTTCAATGGGGATTGAAAGTTTGTTATTGGACAAATATTAATGCTACCATCATACCTTCTCACATAGACTCTTACAACTTCATCCACAACAATTGATTTATCATCCCAAGGTCCACACCTTGTCTTATCTATATTATCCCCTTAAACATGATATGAGATAGAGTTAACTCTAACTGGGCTATCCACTTTGAAACCCATTTCTAAAATTGTATACATTTTCGAAAAATCCCCCATCGTCTTAAATTCATCGCCACTTTAACTTACCTCAAACCTCGGGCAAAACACTTTGTAAGAAGTCTCGACAAAGATAAAGGACTCTTCGAAGATATATTTGATGTAATCTAAGAGATCCTCATATTTGTCCATCTAAAAAGACTATACTTGTAAAAACTTTAATTAAGTGCCATCCCAACTTCCTAAATCACCACAATCCCACTTCCTCTCCCTTAGAATGTCAATATTTAATTTTTGATACCCCTTTAATTCATGTGGCCTCTTGAGGTCGTGTCAACATGATTTTGTGGCTATAGATTCTAATGTAAGTCACCCTTTTATATAGCCAACTCATAGCCCACAAAATCGTAAAGGTTTATGTTCCTATTCTATAACAAGTTCATTGTTGATAATCGTAGGTGGGGAAAATGCGAATATCATGGATGATAATGTGGGTCAACACATGGCTTACCTGGATGATTTTTTTTTTCACAAAGGAAAAATCAGCTTTTATATTAAGTAAAAACAAAAGCCGACCACAAGCTATGATCCACACACTTACATCAATTCCGGAAAAGTAGCCAAGACATACAAATTCAAAACACTACAACACTAGGAGTGCCGCATAGCAGATCAAATACAAGGCTTCAGAACAACGTTGAAGTAACAGATAATCATCAGGACAAAAAGTGACGGTCCTTCAAAACAGTCATCAAAATAAGTAACTAGAGCCAAAATAACCTGGATGATATATACATAACCTCAATGAATTAATAATAAATTGGGCAAAACATAGAGTTAGTTGGAAGGTGTTAGGTTCTTCTAGATTATGTGAAGAGGCAAAAATCAAGTTGTTATAATACTACTTTGAATTCCAAATTGTTTAGGTCCATACGCCCTCCACCCAATTGTAGTGGAGCTTGCATTTTATTGTATGATCTTCCTAACTCGTTCAATTCACATAGGCTATGATTTCCACGTGGATCACTTTCCACTCTGTGCCAAAGATAACATTATAAAAATTGTCACTAACATTAATGGTTTCCACGTGGCTCGCTCATAGAGAAAGTGACAAAGAACGTAATCCAAAAAGAAATAGTGTGAATTTTACTCCATTAACACAAAATCCTCAAAAACTTAAAAAAAAGAAAATTTTGATAGCATGCATGAATATATATCTTTGACATACTTTCCAAATGAGCCTGTGTTGATCAAAATATTAATCCACTGTTTATGCAAGCATTTCTTTGTTTATTATTTGGAGTGCAAGCATTTCTTTGTTTACTAGTTGGAGGCTTGGTTGTATGGGATAAATTGAACGTCTTTAAAAATTTGGTATCAAAATCAATAACTTATCCAAAATTAAACTTATGATTCTAAAGTATTAGAGAGAACTGAACAAAGCATTGGATCAATGTCCACGTATTGAAAATTTGTAAACTTAAAACAAAATTTAAATATTTTTAGGCGATGCAAAATTGTCAAAGCCCTATAGATGATTCTACGTCAAACAACTTGTTGGAAGCTTCCTTTATTTAAGTACATATTTTAGACCATATATATATTTTGCATTTCGTTTAGTTATTAGGTACATGCAAAATCCAAAGGAAAGACATTGGAATGTAGCCAAGAGAATTTTGAGATATATTAGAGGCATAGTTAACTATGAGATTCATTAAGCATATGGTGGAAAATTTTCACTTGTTGGTTATGCAGATTTAAATTGGGTTGGTGATACTAATTTTATAAAGTCTACAAAGAGTTATGTGTTTCATATTAGGACTAGTCCCATTACTTGATCAATTAAGAAGGAAAATGCTACCTCATTATCTTCTTCTAAGGTTGAATGTAGAGCATATATAGAAGTAGGGAAGAAAGACATATGGATTAGGAATGTTTTTTATGAGCTTAGTCTCGATAAAAATAATGCTACAAAAATGGTGTCACGCAGTAAAAGTGCAATTTAGTTGGCAAAAACCTTTAGTTTTTCAAGTGAAGACTAAGTATGTGAAGTTGGATGTTCATTATCTTAGAGATAATATGTAAGGTGACATTATTGAATAGAATTTTTGTAGCAGTGAAGGCATGCAACAACCTTTATCAAACTCAAACATTTAAAAGAGGAAAAGTTTTTGAAACTAAATCTATGATTAGACTGAGAGAAGTTGACATTAAGGGGGGATGTGATGTAATGTCACCTTCCTCCTCTTCTTAATGTAATTTGCAGTATGCCTTAATCAATATTGAGTGGGGGGGAATGTTCCTCCTCTTCTTGATTGTTCGATGTGATTGTTATGATGTGTAAGGTTTCAAGTGCCAAAATCTATGATATCATTACTGATGTAAGCTTTAATGGCAACTTTTTGGGAGTTGTTGAGCACTTAGTGCCCCATACTAGTCATATTATGTGACCTCAAGGATGTATTTTTTTTAGGTAAATATTTTGGGTCAAACCCACATGCACTTCCCCTCATTTCGAGGATGGTATCCAGGGTAAACCATATATACTTTAGGGAACAAGGACAAGTCAATAACAAGGCTTAAATCTGTTACAACAATATACTTGTTATGAGCTCAACATGTCACTTATAGGAATGGAACTTGAGTGAAAAGGATAACACTCCATCACACAACCACTCAAGCTAGACCCATTTGACGTATTTCAAGTAATTATGTCAACACACATTAAATTATGGTTTGGTGGCACTTCTAGAAGGTGAGTTTTGTATACACAAAGGATTAAGTTTCCTCATTTATACAACAAGGAGATGAGATATCTGAGATACTCGGATATTGGTTTGTACAAGTCTTGTTTTAGCTTTAAATGCTAAATGTCGGAGCAAAGGTTCTATCATCCAATACATTGTGTATTTTTTTATTCTATTTGTTTGGATTGATTATGCTTTGTTAATCTTTTTGTAAACTAAGTGGAATGAACACATAGTTATAGAGATCCTTGGTGAATAATATCTACAAATTTGAATATTAATAATCATAACGAATGTATTTAAGCGTGACATAGCAGAATGCATATGTAATATATTGTTGGGGTTGAGATGAAGACAAAATTAATGTATTCATACAATTTTTGTTAAGTTTAGGGTTTCAAAATATTGATTTGTGATAACAATCACCTTAATTAATTGCTTACATTATATTTTTATAATGTACATATAAACCATACAAATATTTAATATTTTGAAATACATAATTTATTTACTATTATTAAATGCTAATTCACATGTGTTTCTTGACAGATTTTATATTACATATTATAAGTTATGATGTTCATTTAATGACTAATTATTATATCTATCATATAATATATAATATTTAGATACTCTGTTTTTTTTTCATCACAAACAATACTATACTTTGTATTAAAAAGTATACGGGAACTTCATAGAAATAGCAGCCTCAATATATGATATCTGCAACACAGAAATAACAGTCCATAGCCAATACAAAAGCCAGAAACATATGCCTCCAAAAAGCCATCGATAACCAACAGCCATAACAGTATAAGCATAGATCATAACGAGTTAAAGGAATGCGCAGGCTGCATCATACCTGCGCGCAGAGAGAATGTATTTACAATTTTACATCGACCACAAACTACAGATCATCACGGCCCATCACACAGCCAATAAGCAAAAGGATAACTAGGCTTGTCAACGCAGGGATACATCTAGATCCCTCATTGAAATGGACGAACAACAGATGACTGTGCTTTATGAAAAGGAAGCGGCGTCCGGCCAAGAATATAAACCCACTGCAAAGCAAAAACACTTGAACGCCTGAGCCGGACTGAGGAAGCACTGGGAAACGAATACCACTGCTAGAAAATCTCAATCCTATCATATGAGCACATAGTTGATCCTTCAAATTCCTCAACAAAACCTTCAGGCAACTAGAATGCTTCTTTAGATAGTCTGTTAGCAATAGAATTGAATTCCCTGTATATATGCTGATAGGAGATCGACTGGAATTCATCTTGCATCTTTCTGATTTTTTCCTTCAAGAGGTCAAGGGTTAAAACCTGTAATATGCAATGCTTTTTGTAAAGCACCATTCAATTATTACTTTCGAATCCCCAACAACCTGTAACTGGAGAAGATTTTTGTATCTGGCATAAAAAAGCAGAGACCATAAAGCAAGCAATTCACCCCTGCTGTTTCAGCCTCTTCCACAATTAAATTTAAGCCCAAAGGACTTTGATTGATTCGCAAATAGTACTTTCCCAGCCCCACATTTCTGTGAATGTTCCTGAGAGGCCCCATCCAATAATCTCCAAGGCTTCAACCCATCAAAACAGGGAGCTCTATACCTTCTACACCTATCAATATGAGGATGAGAATCCAACAAGTGAATCTCCTTGAAAGCAGCCACAACCTTACAACTCACTCTCATTGCATTGCACACCCTGCCTTCAAAAAGGATAAGGTTCTTGTGCTTCCATAACTCTCAACAAACGAAGAGGGGCAACTCACGCCAATTCTGAACATTATAAACCCAATTTTTAAGACAAGAGGCGAAAGAGATCCCAGTCCAATTGAGAGAACCCGGGCAAATTCCTTTCAGTCTGCCAGACCTCCTTAGTAAAGGAGCATTAAACCATCAAATGATTCACATTTTCAGCCTCATTTTATTTGGACCAGTACCCTCCCTTCCAAGAAAATTGTCCCATGTAAGGATAGAGTTATTTAAATCCAACCATATAAATAATTTGATTTTTAGGAGAGCAATCCATTTCCAAATCTGATGATGCCACCAACAAGGAGCCACTCACTTGTAAAGCATCATAAGCCAACTTAGCATTTACTTTACCCGAATTAACATTCCATGACCACACCAATGATTGTTATTTCAATTCTTATGTGTAGTATCCCCAAGTAGGCTAGGCTAGGATGTTAAACTGAGTTCTCTATCTTAAAAGACAACTTGGTACTTTTATCATTCCTTTTTTGATGGTTCGGCCTTGATGGAGAATGTGTTGTTGGTGGTGTGATCTACATCAACAAAGAACACCACATAAATCTTATGATGAATTGTGGACATGGAACAAATACAAGAGCCGAGCTACTTGGGTTATGGTGTATTATCACTATTGCTGCCATCATGGGTCTATAGGAGCTGATTGTGTTTGGGGACTCCAGGGTGACGATTAAATGGGCACTCAAAGAATATAATCTAAACATCTTATCTTTACATCAGTGGTGTCGCAGGATTCGTGACAAAATGCAGCTCTTCAAAGACATTTCATTTGAACACATCTACCGGCAATTTAACCAAACTGTTGATTCTCTCTCAAAAGATGCTCATGGAGGCGATGAGGGTATTGTTCACTGGACAAAATACATAGAAGATCAAGTCTGTGATGTGGGCAGGGTAAATCTGTTTGAACAATACTAATATGAGATGATCATATAGTAAATACGGGCTGTAATTTTTTGTGATAATCATGGGAGAGCCAGCATAGTTTTTTTTTGTATGAGAACTCCTGGAAACTTATTCTGAACTTAAGTCTGGTTAAGACTTAGGCTATTTTGTACTATTTGATTCAATTTAATGAATACCAATAGTACGTCTTTTTTCCACTGAAAAAAAAGGCTAGGCTAGGATGTTTGTTTCTGATTGTGTGTTTTTGTCAAACAGTTTGCATGACAAATGTTTATGGCTTTCTACAAACAATTTGCATACATTCTAACGAAGACATTTCGTCAAACACATTGCAAGTATTCCAAATACACATAAAATAGGTGAGACAACATGATCATTTCTATTATGAATGGAAACGCAAATCACAATGATACAATTCTCTAATGGCTGGTATGGCAACTGCAATACATTACTGAAACACATAATAAGCAAACCAAAAACAGGGAATAATGCCTCGGCTCCTCAACTAGTTGATGTGTCCCCTCCAAAGGCTCTCCTAGACTCCAAACCCTGCCACAAGTGATTTCGTTCTGCCCCAAGGGAAATATTCCCTCCTAACACCAGGAAGTGGCCTTGCGGCCCTGTCTCCTCCACCCCAATGCCTGCTGAAACCCTTGCATCCCCTCTAGAGTCTTCATGGCTCTGCAAAATGTGTGGATCTTCCCCTAAGGAGACTTCACGAACTCTCCTATACCCACAACACTTCCGAATGAGGGATCGACCCCTCCAATAAAACCAGAAATACCTCCAAGGTACATCGACCCTCCAACAAAGTCTTCACGGCCTCTTCAAAACCCCATGGGCCTGCAAGAAGATGACTCAATCATTTAAAAGAGGCCTCCCAAGCAAGTCGATGCACCTCTAGGCTGAAGATAAACCCCAAGATGAAGCTCCAATGGAAATTTTGGTTGAATTCCCCTCTTTGTCTAGCTAGGGTGGATATTGCACCACCGAAACCAAACTACAATGGAAGGGTTTTAACAAACCCCAACGAAAACTTCAGCTCACAAGAACACTCCAAAAAGAAATCAATCCAAAAACATGATGACAAAAGTGAAGTGTTGCCCCTCCTTTTATATTTTTTCCGTGCTCCTTCTAGAATGTTTCCTCGTTGACTTAATCCACATGACCCTTATAAGTCACTTTTACTAAGGTTTAAGCAACTATTAATCTAAAAGTTACTTTATCACCTTTTTAATCAAATGTCTCTTTATAAATATAACACCTCCTAGTGAAGTGACATCAATAAATCCTTCGTGACTCCCTTTTCTTCACTAACTATAGCCTACGGAAGTCATATAGGCTATTAAGTCATCCTCTCATCATGATCAAGTGGAAGGGGATATTACAGTCCTCCTTTCCCAAGATTGTTTGTCCTCAAGCAACTCCAAACCGGGATGCTATAAGATCTTCTCTCCCTCCCAAGTGGCTTCCTTTGTGGGAAAATCCTTCCATCTGACCAGGTACTCTCGAATCACTCTTCTCCTCAGCCTCCTCTCTCTGACATCAATAATTTTCTCTGGAGTTAGAACCAATTACCCTCCCTCATCCAATGGAGGAAGGTCTGTTGAAGTGGTGACCTACTATCCCAATGCCTTCTTAAGGAAAGATACATGGAAAACGTTGTGGATCTTGCTACCCCATGGAAACTCCAACTCATATGTTGCCTCTCTGACTCTCTTGACCACCATGTATGGTCCATAGAAGCAAGGATTTGGCTTCTCTATGTCACTCTTCTTCAGTGAGGATTGTTTGTATGGCTACAACCTCAGAAAGACAAAATCCTTAACCTTAAAGCTGCACTCCACCTTGTGCCTGTCTACATATATCTTCTACTGATTCTGGGAAACCTGTAAGTTCTCCTTCGGAATTCTCAAGATGTCCTAGCTCTCATGTAACTAATATTTGGCCTTACTGGCCCTTCTCTCCCCAAATTCCAATTCCACAAACGATGGAGCATCATATTCATACAATGCTCTAAATGGACTCATCACGATGGACATGTGATAAGTGGTATTATAGCAATGCTCCCCCATATGCAACCACTTTACCCATGCCCTTTTTTGTCCTGACACATAGTTCTGCAAGTACCCCTCAATCCATTTGTTTACTATCTTTATCTTCCCATCCGTTTGAGGATGATAGCTGGTATTAGGTGTCAACTCAGTATTTGATAACCTGAACAGTTCTTGTCAAAATGCGTTGAGAAATATGTTGTCTCAATCACTGACTATGTATCTTGGAAGGCCACGTAGTCTGAACACTTCTCTGAACAATAGATTTTCCACCTGAGATGCACTATACTCTGAAGGAATGGCCAAGAAGAATGCAAACTTGGTCAACCTGTCCAGCACCACATAGATACAGTCCCTCCCTTATACCTGTAGCAACCCTGTAATGAAGTTCATGGAGATGCTTTCCCATTTATGCTCTGGAATGGGAAATGGATGAAGCAATCCTACAAGATGTATAGCCTTGAACTTGTTCTACTAACAAGTCATGCACTCCCTCACATACCATAGTACATCCTCCTTGAGACCCTTCAAAGAGAATCTCTCCCTCACCTTCCTATAAGTCTTAAGATATCCCAAGTGCCTTGCCAATGGTGCATCATGTACTGCTCTTAGAATATTATCCTTGAGTGTGGACTCGGGAACAAGGTAGATCATATCCTTGCAGTAGATTATGTCATCCACTACTCTATACCTTTCATCATGCATGATTCCCTCCATAAGCTCATAGGAAAATGTATTCTTGGAGTATTCCACCAAGAGATTGGATTTCCAATTTGTGAGATCTTTGTCATGGAGAAGGCTGCAGGCCTCCTAGAAAGGGCGTCAGCAACTACGTTCTTCTTTCCCTTCATATACTCAATGTCAAAATCATATGCTTGCACCTTACTTACCCATTTTTGTTGTCTCTCGTTCAAGACTCTTTGATCCAAAAAGTACCTTAGATTGTTGTGGTCGGTCCTTACCACAAATCGTCCTCCAACCAGGTACTATCTAAAATTGGCCAATGCATGCATGATGGCCAACATCTCCTTATCGTATATGAGGTAGAACCTCTCTAGCTCCCTCAACTTACTGCTCTCAAAATCTATGGGATGTCGATTATGCATCAACATTGCTCCAATCCCTTCTCTGGATGCATCACAATCCAACACAAATGGTTGTGAGAAGTCTGGCAGTGCTAATACTAGGAAAGTACTCATTACCCTCTTCATCTTGTCAAATGATTCATGTGCCTCCTCTAACTATATTAAAGCTCCCTTCTTGGTGAGATCCATCAGTGGCACACCAAGTTGTGAAAAACCTTTCACAAGGCACCTGTAATAACTTCATAATCCGAAGAACCCCCACAGCTCTATAAGTGATCTGGGTGTGGGCCAATCTAATATTGCCTTAATCTTCTCTTGATACTCTTGTACCCCTTGAGTGCCAATCACATGTCCCAAATAAAGAATCCCAGTCAACACAAACTCGCATTTTTCCTCGTTGGCAAATAGTGACTACTCCTCCATGATGTTGAGAATTTCATCATCATGTCTCAAATGCTCCCCCCAAATCCTATTGTAGATCAATAGATCATCAAAGAACACCAGTAAGAATTTCCTCAACTATTTGTTGAAGATATAGTTCATACAGGACTGGAAGGTAGTTGGTGTGTTAGTCAACCAGAAGGGAATGACTAGAAACTCATAGTGCCCATAGTGACATATGAATGTTGTTTTGTGTATATCCTCCTCTCTAACCTAGATCTGATGGTACCCTGATCAAAGATCAATATCCAAGAAGTACACTACCCCATGCAACTCATATATTAACTCATTAATCCTAGAAACCAGGTACTAGCTCTTGATGGTCTTCTTGACCAAGGCCCTGTAGTCAATGCGCATCCTCATCATGCCATCCTTCTTCTTCACAGTACCACTAAAGAAGCGAAGGGACTAGAGATAGACCTAATGAACCCCATTTCCAACAACTCCTGTATGGCCTTCTCTATCTTGTGCTTAAACTTCTTCAAATGCTTGTATGGTGCGGTGATCATAGGTTTTGCCTCCTCTTCTAACTCAATGGCATGCTCAAATCCCCTATTAGGTGGTCTCCCTATTGGTATTGGTCCAAACACTTTGTCATGCTTCCCAAGCAACTTCTGTATGTCCACATGATAGTGCTAGTGGTTCTGTGATGGCTTCTATATGGTGATTAAACACTGTGTGGCCCATGCCACCTCACCCTGTCTAAAGATGGCCTTCGTGCATTTGTTTGACATGATCTTGAGAGTTCCTATCGACATGCCTCTCAGAACAACCCGTTGGCCCCCTTTGTCCAATAACTCCATCTTCATGGCCTGATAGCTCATTTTGAAGTCTCCAAGTGAGTATAGCCACTGGACTCCCAATACCATATTAGTGTCTACAAATCCACTACATAGAAGTCATCAGTTAATGTATAGTTTCCCAATGTCACATTCAATCCTATAATCATATGAGTATAGGTCATGTTGTACCCATCTACTACCACTACTTTGAACCCCTTAAAGTCCTTTGTGGGAATGTGTCTCCTAGTGACAAGTGTTGTATCTACGAAGTTGTGGGTAGCTCCACCGTCGATCATGGTTGTAACTCTCTGTCACTGCAAAATTCCTTTGATCCCGAAGGTATAGTACCTGGGGACTTCTAAAAGTGTGGAAATGGTTGATCCTTTAACACCCTCCTACAACTGCGCCTGCTTTGTAACCTCAAGGTGTGGTGGTTCACCCTTGCTCTGATCAATGTCATGTTCATGAGGTGTCTCATACTCACCGTCATCCTCTTCATCAGAGAGTACTTCTATATAATGCACCTTGTCTTTTCCCATGCATCGGTGGCCTGGTTCCCAAGGTTCTTTGTAGATATAGCAAGCTTCTTCCTCATCAACTATCTCCGAGTCTCCTCATCCATCCTGTCCTTTCCTATCCATAACTTCTGGGGAAGTTTCGTCTCCTTACCCTTCTATGGAATAAAGGGTTTTGTTGGTTCCTTCTTGGGCATTGTATCCTCCAGGTCTTGGTTTCTCATGATGGAATCTTGTAGTGTGGTTGGCCTAAAGGCCTTCACCCACCCCCTCAATGGTTCAACTAACCCCTCAGTTAAAAGCATCACCAATCTCTGCTCATATATGTACATCACCATGATTGTCATCCTCTAGAACTCCATGATGTATGTCGTCGATGTGCTTGTCTATATCAACTATGCCAACTCTATGAAGTGGATCTTGAGATCATTCTTGTCAAACCTATCCATCAATATTTGGGTGAGGTCCACATATGATGTTATACTGGCATGCCTTAGTGTCACTAGCCCATGGTACCACCACTTATGAGCTTCTACATCCAAGTGTGGGGTGGAAAATTTAATCGCCTTTGCCTCCATCATTAGGTTAAGTTGGAAGTAAGTGTCCAAATTATGTACCCAATCTCTAGCTGTGCTCTAGGCATAGACATCGAAATATGGGATAGACAGCTTCCCCACCTTGTGCAAAAGATCATAATTATGTTGGTTATGTGTTGTTATGTTCCATTCCCTTGGCATGTTCCTATACTTGATGTGCAGTAGTCTTGGATCTCTTCTCCTAATGCATGGTACTCCATGAAGTAGTTGGTAAAATTACCATCTTGGCTCTACTTCCCCTATGCTCATGTAAGCTGCTCCTTAAGGAATGGTGGCAATAATGGCCTAGGCGTCCTTATGCTCCCTATCTATAGGACACTGTGTTGGGATATGGGTATCACTAACCTCTGCATGAGCTCTATCACCTCCATGAGATCTATTGGGTCCAATATGTCCTGCATCAATTCGATTCCCTCACTGGACCACCGACTGCGTGAGCACCTCAAGAATCTGTTGCTTGTACCTGGCCATCTATGCATGTCTCTAGGCTATCTCATTCATTAAGTATCCTGAGCACACTCTCCTTCGAAGGATCTCTCCTGTCGCCCATAACGTCCTCTTCTTTTGATGACTCTGATCCTAGGAAAGGTATTCCTCCACGTCCTCTAACCATCAATATCTCCTGCAATCACAAGCTGGAAAGATCACCAGCTTTGATACCACTATAGTATCCCCAAGTAGGCTAGGCTAGGATGTTAGTTTTTGATTGTGTGTTTTTTCCAAACAGATTGCATGGAAAATGTTTATGCCCTTCTACAAACAATTTGCATACATTCTAATGAAGACATTTAGTTAGACACATTGCAAGTATCCCAAATACACATGAAATAGGAGAGACAACATGAGCATTTTTATTATGAACGGAAACATACAATTCTCTAATGGTTGCTATGGAAGATGCAATACATTACTAAACACATAATAAGCAAACCAAAAATTAGGAATAATGCCTCGGCTAGTCTACTAGCTGATGCATCCCCTCCAAAGGCTCTCTTAACCTCCAAACCCTGTGATGTTGTTCATACTCAAGGGAAATATGGCCTCCTAACACCAAGAAGTGGCCTTGCGGCTTTGTCTCCTCTACCCCCAATGCTTGTCGAAACCCTTGCGACCCCTCTAGAGTCTTCACGGCTATGCAAAATGGGTGGATCCACCCCCTAAGGAGCCTTCATGAACTCTCCTAGCCCCATGGCACTGTCAAATGAGGGATCAACCCCTCCACAAAACCCATAGATGCCTCCAAGGTACCATGACCCTCCAAGAAAGTCTCCATGGCCTCTTCAAAACCCCACGGATCTGCAAAAAGATGACTCGGTCCCTTAAGAGAGGCGTCCCAACCAATTTGATGCACCTCTAGGTTGAAGATAAACCCCAAGATTAAGCTCCAATGGAAATTCTGGTTGAATTCCCCTCTTTGTCTAGCTAGGGTGGATATTGCACCACTGAAACCAAACTACAATGGAAGGGTTTTGGAAAATCCCAATGAAAACCTTGGTTCACAAGAACACTCCAACAAGAAATCAATCCAAAAACATGACGATGAAAGTGAGGTGTTGCCCCTCCTTTATATTTTTCCGGTGCTCCTTCTAGAATGTTTCCTCACTGACTTAATCCACATGACCCTTATTAAAAGTCACTTTTAATAAGGTTTAAGCAACTATTAATCTAAAAGTTACTTTACCACCTTTTTAATCAAATGACACTATAGAAATATAACACCTCGTGGATAAGTGACACCAATAAATCCTTCCTAACTCTCTTTTCTTCATTGATTATAGCCTATAGAAGTCATATAGGCTATTAAGTCATCCTCTCATCATGATTAAGCAGAAGGGGACATCACATTATGTCTTCTAAAAATAATCATTACATTATGAATTACATATAACATTTAATTCAATTCTTATGTCTTTTAAAAATAACCATTACATCATGAATTACATATCATGTTTCTAGTTGCAAATACAACATAAGAACTTGTTTCAAACATTCATCAAGTGTTTTGGGTATTTAATATTTGCATTTAATTATCAATATTAATGTCATAGTATATATCTATTATTAATTCATAACAATAATTTTTCACCAATATTTTAAAATCAAGTTTCTAGCTATACAACATAAGGACCTACTTCAAACATTAATCATGTGTCTCTGGTATTTAATGTTTACATTTAATTATCAATATTTATCAATATTGATGTCAAGGAAGGTCTTTCAGTGAACTTTTTTTATCATATTGATTGAACTAACTAAGGACGAAATATCACTTGAAGGAGCGGAAAAGTCGCCATGATTACTTGCTCGCTTATATACGTAATATGAAGGGATCGAGTAGTTGGGTCCGAATGCAGGAGATCGACCCGTCACCGATATATAGATGTTGGATCTTATTTCTCCCTATTATAATAGAAGGCTTGATCCAGCCAGCAGGTAGCCGTCTCGATCGTAAGTATTGAAGGCCACCCCTGTTTTTATTGTATAGTGCTGCTGGTAGTCATTACTATAAAGATAAAAGCAAAGTGGCTTGGAAAGACATGCAGGATTAATAAATACACAAAGGTGTTTATTGGTTACAAAGCTTTCCAAAGGCTCTTTCCCGTGAAGAGCTTGTCTCTCTTGGTAGAGCATAATGCCATCTACATAGGGGGTCGCTTTCGATACATGAAATGTCTATCCCTACAGGGTGCCAAATCATTAGTAGGGAGTAAATTCGGGTTGACATAACAATCATTTTTCATCAATATTTTAAAATCAAGTTTCTAGCTACACAACATAAAGACCTACTTCAAACATTCATCATGTGTCTCTGGTATTTAATGTTTACATTTAATTATCAATATTGATGTCAAGGTATATATGTATTATTAGCTCATGACAATCATTTTTCATCAATATTTTTAATAATATTATAAGTTTGTATCAAATAATGCATGGTATACTATTCTAAGGGTGAAGATGCGTGCTTACCTTCCAAAAGGGTGTATAAGTGTACTTCAAGCTAAAGTTAAGAGTGAAGGTTCAACGGTAAAATGGAAGAATAATCCAAGAGGAGAGGGCTTTTACAAAGTAAAAGTTCAATTTTCTTAGTTTTCATTGCATTGTTACATGTGTAACTTAGTGTGAGAAAGTTATTAACGATGTAGAGGGAAGGAGAACGAAATAATCAATGCATGAGATCAAGTGGGTGTGTACCAATAGGTATATATGTGAAATATGTTTTTTTTCCAATTTAGAAACTTGTATCGAAGCATAATAAAACTTAGGCAAGAGCCAACCTTAAGATGGAAGAATGATCTACCCAACAAGGAAGCTACCACCAAAATTGCAAGAAGTATCGAAGTTCGAACCTAGGCTTGTCTTAGGATAACAATGAAGATCCACTGCTAGATCCCATGCTCAACCCCATGTGAAATATGTTTATATAACACACTAACAAAGAGTTTATATTTTGAAATGAATTTACTAACTTCTATCACCTTGAATATGCCTATGTAAGTACATGCTTAGGATGTACATAAAACCTTGCAACATGTTTCTCTACAACTTCTTAATCACAATCGCAAGCATCAACACAATTTTATCATTTGAATGGTTTATTTATGACATTATTGACTTCATTGGTGATATTATTTAAGGTGTCTAACTACTGACATTAACATACATATATGATTTTGCACATAAACTTGCATTTTACCACTTATCTCTATTAGGTGTGTTATATTATTTATGGTGTACATTTTTTGTAGTGATAACTACACTATGTATTTTCTATATTCCATTCAATCTTGTTTTTTCCTCTTGGCTTTATAATTGCATTCATTCTCAAATGTTTATTTATTCATAATCCTTAATAAATTGTTATATTTTCTATTGAAATTTATAAAAGATTAAAATTAAAGGTATGTTAGTGGAGATTAGAAAAAATGTTTCAATTTCTTTAGGTCGGGGAATAAAGAAAAATAGGGCATTCCCCTTATCAAATGGAACAAGATACCAAAATTAAAAGAGGATGGGGGAGGATGGGGTTGGGGATTGATGAACAATCACTATTTTGGACAAGCATTGACAATAAAGATCTTATGGATGCTCTTAAATAATGAAGGGCTATTGAATCAAGTAATGTTTCGAAATTACATAGAACCTCTACCTCACGATGATTGAACCAAATTTCCCATGAAACCAACATTGACAACTTTCGTATCCTAGAAGGAACTAGTCAAATCTTTCCCTCGTGCATGGAATTGGCTAGCATGGAGAGTTCCAAATGGGGCTAGAGTAAGAATAGGAGTTGACCCCAGGTTGTTTGTGTTAGTTAACATAGACTTTCAGAAGATACGATTAACACTTTAAATATTTAGGGTATTCACAATTTGGATGATGCAATAAATCTTAATCTTTCTTCAATATGACATCAGGGATAGAAAAGGGTCGTTAGCGTGGGTCTATAAGGGGAGGAAGTTGCAATTTGGAGCCTATGTGCAAACACTCCAACAAAGTGCCATAAAGTTTAGAGATGAGAAATATGAACTATTCTAGTAAAAAATAGTTATTTGGGAAGGTACATTGCACGTCTAGGTTATAGCGCAATGTTTTTAAGAGAGGAACCAAGGGAATATTCTTGTTGGTGTAAGCCTATCTAGAAGTTCAAGGCTCCATTAAAGACCATAATTTTTTAATGGCTAGGATTCTCAAATAAGATTATGGCATGGGAAGTATTGAAAAAAAGAGCTCTCTAAGATGTAAGAAGATGCATTCTGTGTAAAGTAGATGACAAAGCTATCAACCCTTTGTCGGTCCACTATTCTTTCACAAAAAAGGTTTGGCATGAATCATTTTCATTTAATGGAGGTCCAGACTCTTGTAAAGGTAATTACGTTGTCGAATGTTTAGAGAATTAATTAAAGAACAAAGAAATAAGAGACCTTATATGGACATTGACCTATGTGGATTTTAGGATCCATTGCTTTATGTGGTCTCTTGCGATCTATGCATTGCCAAGAAAAAAATGTTGTTTAAAAACAAGGATATCCCTCTTGTTCAAGTTATTCATCAAACCACTGCATTTGAATAAATGTGGAAACCTTTACTAGAAAAGCCTACAACTCTCACATTATCAATCAAAACATACATAAATCCAATGCTTAGGGTTCCTTTAGTGGACTCTACCAATGAAAACTTGGGAATGTCAGTTTTATCTCAAGAGACTTACCAAGACTATCATGTGTTTCCACTACCAATGTCCAAACTGGGTCTTTTATACTTTGCGCTTCTAGGCTTGTATTCAACCTACTTTTAAAGAGTAGTCAAAATCCTCTTAAGTGCCAACTTCATCAAAACACTCTTTCCCCAAAGGGGCATCACATGAAATCATGACCTTCTTCAAATTTGACTAGGAATTTCCAAACTCCTCATTGTGTATTTTCTCCCATGCCTCTACCCTCAATTTTTTTCATCGTAATTCTCCTTAGTGTTAGAATTTTTCCTCCATATTCTTTGGGTAAAAGGTTGCAAACAATATTTAACAATGTGCCCAATTACATGACAATGAGCACATCGAAAAGGAATGTCTATATAATCCAAGGTTTGAGAAAACACGACACCTCTAACCATAATATCCATGCAATCCACCAAACCTTCTCTTATATCAACTTCAATTAATATACAAGCCACCATCCTAAACACACTTAACTTAAAGGATGTGTTAATATCTAGGGTCCTGCTTAGGCTATTACATATCTCCCACAAAATCCTTTTCCAACCATATTCCCATGTGTAAGCCCGATAGCTTGACCCAAAATAGATCTTTCTTTAGTCAACGATCAAAACAAGTAAATCAAGCCAAGTCAACCATGAGCCTTAAAATCAATTGCCTCCTAATATCCTCTAGGAATCATACTCAAACCAAAAAAGAAAATTGTTCCATCCTCTGGTCAACAAATGAAAGGTAGGCCCATACCCTAATAAATGATCCCATACCTTCTATATCCCATAATTGAGGGATAGCTCTTAAATCTGCCTACCATGAAATTTTCCAATCAGGGCTTTACCAAAATACTCCAACTCATGTTATACTCTCAAATATTCCCCTAACACCATTTTGATCTTCAAATCTCTGCTTCACTATATTCCAAGCATGCTTTACTTTTCTCTCTTTGGGGTTAACCAAGCTCGGTGAGTGTTCCATTTTTTCACCACACAAAGTTTTGAAGTCTAAATTTTTACTTATGAATCTAGATTCCCATGGAGTCTTTTGCACTAAAAGGCCTCCTCCCAAACTTCTACAATTTTTCATAGATGGTGAATGCCTTGAGATTCAACGAAAATCTTTTGATTTGAAACTCAACAAACAATAGCATTGCCATCATACCTTTTCAAATAAACTCTTGCACCTCCATCTCCAAGATCCACACATTGTCCCATCTCTATTGTCCCCTCTAACATGATCTAAGGTAAAATTAATTATAACCAAGCTATCCACTTTGGAACCCATTTCTATATTATGTGAAGAGGTGTAGAACAATAAATTAATTATAACCAAGCTATCCACTTTGGAACCCATTTCTACATGATGTGAAGAGGTGTAGAACAATGCACCACTCAAGTTGTTATAATACTATTTTGAAAGCCAAATTGGTTAGTTCCATACGCCCTCCTTCCAACCCATAGTAGTGGAGATTAGGAATGAAAATAGCAAATGATTTCCACGTGGCTCACTTTCCAGTATTTTGGCATGATAACATAATAAAAAAAAGGTCACTGACATTAATGGTTTCCACGTGGTTCACGTTGGAGTAAGTGACAAAGATAACGTAATCCAAAAAGAATCGCGTTAATTTTACTTCAATAACAGAGTGGCACACTCGTAGGTTAACATTAAATATATTCTAAGATGAAACCTTTTCAAGTGATCTTACAAATTACGAATAATAATCATTGTGGAAAGCAAAATCCTAACATGACTTTCGTTAATATGAAACACATTGACTTTCTTCATACGATACACATTGAGGTGATAAGTGGGTGTATTTTAATAAGTGGATAAATTAAACAAGTGAGTAAATTTTTATAATTTTCATATTTTTGAGTTTTAGTGATGTGATGAGTTTGTATATATTTTGGTCTTCTCCCTTCACAACAAAGCTTTATGCCTAAGACATGAAAACACTCTTTTTTAAGTTTCTATTCAAGAAAGCAATTTTCACATGTATTTGATGAACTTTTTACCCATTATGTGTGGTTAAAGACAATAGAGTGTAGATGGTACCCATTTTGTTGTGGGGGAGAAAGTTTCTTCATAGTTAATGCTTTTTTTTGTGCAAAACTTTTCGCCACAAGACTCGCTTTATGCTTGTCAAGTGAGCCATCTGATTTGCACTTGTTCTTGTAGACCCACTTGTAGCCAATTGGTTTGGTTCCAAATAGAGGGTTCACTAACTTTCACATCCCATTCTTGATGAGAACTTCATATTCATTCTACATGGCTTCTTTCCACTCATCATGAGCAACAACTTCTTCACAATCATACGAAATATCCATATCTTCTACATCACTTGAACTTGATTTATTTGCAACTCCTCCATATTCTTGCATTGTCGAACTTTTGGTTCTTGTCTTTCCAACTTCATCGGGGTGAACACTTCAAGTGTCTTTGTGAGCCACTTTGGAACTTTCTGTGAAGTTCCAATTTTTCCAATTTGCTTAGAAGGTGGTGCTTCATTTTCTTCGAGATTCAGTCTTCGACTCCTCTCAATCACCTCATCCATTTGAACCTCATGTTCAGGTGAAGTCGCGGGAACTTCTTCACAAGGGGGAAATGGTGTTGCAAAAGGAGATTCCAGAGATTGATCCAAGATAGGGATCACCCCTCCAAGATGTGGAATCTCATTATCAACTTCATGAAATGTTTTACATTGGTAAAATGATCCAGACAATCAAGTTGTCTCTCAATAGACTTGTCAATTTTATTCATTTCAAGGAAAATGACATCTTTGGAAAGTATAAACATTTTGTTTACCTCGTCATAAAGACAGTATGCATTGGTGGTGTTTAAGTACCCCAAGAAGATGCACTTTCGACTCCTTGCATCAAGCTCATTTCTTTATTCTTTTGGGATTAAGGCATAACAGGAGAAACCAAAGATCCTAAGATTCCTCACCGAAGGAATGCGGCTATACCACATTTTCTGTGGAGTCTTGTTTCCAAGAGCATGGGTTGGACTTCTATTTCTCAAATAAACTACACATAAAGTTGGATCACCTCAAAAACATCAATTTGACATTCTTGAAAAATAGCATGGAGTGTACCATATTCAAGATTGTTTTGTTCATTCTTAACGTCACACCATTTTGTTGAGGATTGTATGGAACTATAGTTTGATACTTAATCCCATGTTGACAAAGAGAGTTTTCAAATTCATTAGAAGTGTAATTTTTTTCATTGTCATTATGAAGTGTGCAAGTGTGAGATTGTGCTTCATTTTTAATCCATACATGAAATTTTTTGAATGTTTATATGCCTCAGTTTTTATCATTAGTAAATAGACCCAACACATCCCGGTGTAATCATCAACAAAAGTCATGAGATATTTATTTCCATTTGCAGAAGGAATAGGCATGTGGCCGCACAGAGCAGAGTGTATCAACTCTAACTTTCTACATGCTCTAAAATTTGACTGATGAAAGGGTTGCTTACTATGTTTTCCAAGAATACAAGCATCACATTGTTTCAGCTTCTTTGGAATGGTGGGAAATTCAGAAACACCATTGTCATTCAACAATTGGAGACTATTATAGCTGATGTGTCCATATCTAGCATGCCATAAAATATTGGAAGAAAATGTACCTTCTTTATGTTGAGAGAGGTATGCGGAATTATGAGCTCTTGCAGATGTTCTTTTATGGTAGCTTCAATAGTTTCTCATCTTCATATCCGGTCATTATGACTTGGGTGTGACTTGGTTGTTAGAGAAACTCATTATCTCAACTATCCCATCGAACAAGTGGACAGAATGGCCTTGTCGTTGAATGTGCATCAAGGACAAGAAGTTTCTCTACAACTCTGGAAGATGGAGAACATTATGCAACAAAAATTCATGGAATCCAAGTAGTTTGAGCTTGATGGATCCAATTTCCTTGGGCTTGAGGCTGGACTTATCTAAAAAATAAACTACACTGTCTACACTGTCATCTAATTCATAAAAAAATATCTTATGAATATCATGTGGGAGGTTGCACCAATCTAGAGCAGTCAAGTCTCTCAAAGATACAAATGAAGTATTGAATGTGACTTCAATTATTCCAACATTACAATGAGCAACAATAAAGTGAGCATGTTCATGGGCTTTACCAGTCTCATCAGCTTTACCTTTGTCTTCTTTGTTATGGTTATGTTTTTCTTTAATCGTCTCCCATGGATCCTAACCATGATCTACACCATGTCCATCCTTGCCACAATGAGTACAATGACAATCGAATCTCTTACCTTGATTATGTCTAACCCCCCTACCTTTGAAATTATTTCGTCCATGTCTCTTTTACTACCTTCTCCTCTAGAAGAACCATTGGATTGTTTCTTCTCTTTATGAGCAAGGCACATAGTCTCTCTAGTGGATTGAATTATTTTCTTTCTGAATGATTTCTCATGTTCTGCAACCTTCTCCATAAAAGCATCAAATGTGATGGATTTAATTTGACCACTAGCTCGTAGGGACTCAAGGTAGTGTCAATATGTAGGGTAGAGGAGCTTGATAAAGGTTGTGACCAGAATGTCTATCTTTACTCCAATGGAATCAATGTCATGTATGATGGCGGCATCAATGTCATGTATGATGGCTTTGATTTTAGATGTTAAAGCCATGGGATCATTATCCTTCAACTCAAGGTTTAAGAGCTTCATCAACAATTATATGAGTTCCAATTTTTAGTGTGAGTCATATAAATCCTTCAATTTCTTCAAAGGACCATAAGAATATTTAATAGGAAATATATGACGACTCACCTCTTCATTTATAGTAGCAACAATCAATAGGGCCATATGCCTTCTTGTCTATGCTCTTCCATATGGCAAGCTCTTTGTCTATCTTAGGTGGTTTTGGCGCAATGATCATAGGGCCATCTGTTGCTTCAATGATTTATTCTTCATATATGCCCTCCCATAGATCGTTGAAGATGAGAATGCGCTTGATATTTCTCAACCATTTTGGGTAGTTCTCCTTGCAGTGAGCATTGTTGCAATGATGGAAGCCAAAGAATGTATCTTTGACAAAAGACTCTCCAATAAAAAATAAGTAGTGCAAATAATACTAGGTGCAGGTCTGAGTCTCTACCACCTTTTACAGTCCAGTACAATAATTAAAATATGGTTTTCTTACTGCAATGAACTTCTCAGCTATACAAAAACTCTCTATGAAAGTTTATAGTTTTTGTACAATAGCTTTAAAAGGTACAATAATAATGAGAAATGCACTGCAATATAATGAGTTTCTACAACAATATTATCTCTGCTAGAAAATCAAGTTTAAACATCTTGCATGAAGTAATATTAGAACATGGCTCACCCATCATACATAAAATTATATATTAAGTATCAACCTCCAAAACTACATTGTAGTCTACTTGAATATGATATTAAGTAGAAAGGAGCTGACAACCAAATCAAAGGACAAAATACAAATCCCCAAGATGTTAACCCCAAACAAATATTTGAATCCCGGTTTGTTGTTGGCTCTCTCTACTTAAGTATCGAACGACAAACCTGGTGCACAACTTATCTTGTGAGTTTTGGTGTCCCCAGGGTTTAATTTTTGTACCAGATTGTTTAATGCTTGATATCTTCTTTGTATGATAACTTCTAGATGCCAATCAAGGGATGCATAAAGTTCTATTGGTAACAATCACTACATCTCCATAGTTAAGACATATGCCACGAACTAAGGGTTATCATGACCAAGTTCCCAGTTAATGAAGAGTGTAAGAGCTAGGCATAGATACAATTTGTGCATAGTGTGAAGGGAGCCACATAGAGATAGGAATCATGGGGAAAAAATGAGGCCACACATTCAGTCGTAGGCACACCCAGTCGCACACAAATTGAAAATGGAGGCAGACACTCAATCATAGGCAGAGAATGGAGATAGACAACTACGGTTCGTGGTGGAATAGACAGAGGATAGTCTCAGTGGAATGGAGTAGAATACAAGTTGTGGGTATGAGGAGGAATGATCTCTTGCAGAGAGGAAATTATGTTGAGAGAAACACCCACAATGAGAGAAATCATGCATAGGGTTTCTCAGAATATGCAAAGGAATCTAGGAAAAGCATAGGCCATAGAGCAGGGCTGGAAGATCAAAATTGACTAGGATAGACAATCGTGGAGTTATGACAGAGCCCATGCTATGATACCACTGTCAATCTAGTACAATAACTCCAAGGATGATTTTTTCATTGACGAGAGTGTTTATTTATACACAAGTGCAATAACTCTTGGTTTTTCATATTCCAAGTAGTTATGTGGCTCTTCACATTCATATTTACAAAAGATCTCATAATCCCTTAGAATTATGTATCCAACAATAGTGTTTAATATGAAAAAAATTAATTATGTTGAAATCATTTACGTTAAGGGAAATTGTAATTTAAAAAAAAGAAAAAAAAATATTCCTCTACTTATGAAGTTACTCGCATATTGTATTATGTAAAGGCATAAAATACATATAGACATGATACACATTAAAAATATTGAAATAAAATACACTAATGCTTTGCATAAATGTTATGAGGGATTTCAAACAATCGACTCTATTTGAAATTTTCTTCACCATTGTGTGTAGCTCAAGTGGTTATGAGAAAAAGTTATTACTTATTACCTTCCCCACTTGGGGTTCAAATTTCATTTTGTGATATGTGTGTTTTAATAGACAAGGCGAATCATAAATGTAACATTGGTAATTTGGGCCTAGCTACTATTATGAATCAAGTCAAGGAGTTAAAATATTATTTTGATGCTATTACTTTCACGATCGTCTCGGAGGGATTTTAGGTTTTTGTAAACTCTTTGTGTGGTCATATGCATATTTTGATTCAGTTCCTTTTCAAAAATATCAATATAAGGATTCTTTTCTATGGAGACAAAAAACAAATGTTTGTCCCTTTACACATCCACCATGGGTTATGGATAATAAGGGTACAAGTTAAGAATAATTTGGGTGTCATTTAAAGTAGATCATTGTATTTGGTGGGGCCCTCGTCCTTGGTGTGCCCATTAGTGTCAAGGTTATCCAGTAAGTGCATTGTTTAAGCCATTTTATAGCAATTATGACAATTCTATGATGGAAAATTGCATGAAAAATTAATAAAATTGAAAGAAATATTTCTTAAGAAATCCTTTGAAAGGATTGATTTATAAGATGGAAACAAGGTCTTCCCTAGAGAAATTGATATATTAAAATGTGTAGTAGTAAGTCATCAAGGGGGAAACAAAATTCAATTAGAAAAGATAAAAAACATTGAGAGTATTAATGAAGATCTTCAATATGAAGTTTACACACTACAATGTAAATTGGAAGAACAAGTTAATAAGGAAAATATACATGAAAAACAAAAAATGAATTACAACTTGCAAATTAGGGATCAACCACTAATTTAGAAAGATGTTGCAACCCAATATGACTATGAATTACAACAACAAGGTGAGTGAAGATGCATTTAAATATGATAAATGTAAATTGGAAGCACAAGTTAACAAAGCAAATAAACATGCAAAACAAAAAATGAATTACAACTTGCAAATTAAGGATGAAGCACTAATTTTAGAAAGATGTTGCAACCCAATATGACAACAAGGTGAGTGAAGATGCATTTAAAGATGATAAATAGAGAAATTTTGAATTATTTTATAACAAATAAAGATGAACAAATTGATTGCTTAAGAAAGCAATGCAAACCTTGCTTAACAAAGTTAAACAATCTAAGCAAAAGAAAAAATTAACCCAAAAGGTTGAGAAAGAAACTTTTACTAACCTAATTGATTCGATAATGTTTTTATAAATCAAAGCAAACTATAGATAAAGAGACCCTTAAAAAATCAATATAAGTAAAAATTGAAGTGTTGCTATTAGCGAAACTTTATTAATAGGTAAACCAATGGAATGTGTCTGTTAAGGAATGTCCTAACATTGAGATCAAACAAAAACAAGTTACAAGGGTATCTTATTATCACCCAAATCAAAAAAGTCATTGCATAGAACATCGACCTACCAACATCACACAGAACAAAACCTAGTTCACATTCCTAAATATCGAGCCTCTAATTCAACGTGTTTCCAAAAGCATATTGAAAATCACAATCGAAAAAGGCCTACTCAAATGTCTCACTATATACTTATGAAGAGAATCAATCTATGTTGCATTTACCCTTTTACCATGTGATATTATTTTTCAACACTTCACAAGTTATACCATATTGTTCCTCAACCATGACAACATCAAGAACAACCCATCAAGTGAAACATTACAAGTAGGAACAAGGACATAAACTTCTCAAGACCATGCATCGAAGGCAAATCATTTTAGTGGGGGGCATGTGATGAACATAACCTACATTGCACAATAATAATAATAATAAACTCGGAGTTCACAAGTTATATCTCTTCCATATGTGATCATTAAATTTTTATATAACATGACATGTTATTATATAAATTATCAACATATGAATTAATTGTTTGTTGTTTATTGATTGAGATTCTCCATAGGAACACTTTATCATTTACAAATTCACTAGTAAATGGTTGATTTCTTTTACATAATTAGAATGCTTCTCTTTTCCTTTCACTCTCTAGTTTTCACCATAACGCCTTAGCCACGAGGATGTAAAGGTATGGGATCATAAGTAGCTTTGTCTTATTCCTCTCACGAATGCAAGGAGGGTGGTGGGTCTAGCATTCATTAATTAACCAATTTATGGCCTTCTTACATAAGCCTTAATTTATTATTTTTTTACGCTTATGTTTCAAAACTTTAAATAACAATTTATGGTTTATTTCAATTAATGTATTAACTATGTTTAGTTTTACCACAATTTTAGTTTTGTTCTTTGTCACAATGTCATGGATAACTTTTTGAATCAAAATATTCTTACGGGCAAAGACCTTATTACTTTGAAATTATATTTTTAATCATATTTCTTAATCTTTTAAGAATGATTTTGATTAATATGTTGCATGACACATTATATATAGAAAGAAAAAAGATTTTATACTTATATAAGTAATTATATGTGAAAAATGATTTTGATTAATATTTTGCATAACAGACACTATATATATAGATAGAAATAAGATTGTATAGTTATATAAGTAATTATAAGATACATATAGATAGATTAGTATAAATCTGGAGAATTTTAGAAGGTTTATTTTTATGGGGATGAGCGAGGAAGGATGATTTATCTTTTCTCTTATTTTTCCTTTTTCTTTTGAATTTTTTATTATTTTATGTAGGTCTTTTTACTTGACATTCCAATGTTGTCAATACAATTATGTAGAAAACATATGCACTTGATTCATTATTTGGATTTATTTTTCAGGTTAAATTTATTATTTCACACTTCTATATCTATTAGATTTGGAATGTTTTCCAAACATTTTCCTTTTTTCCTCTTTTATGCATTTTTCTTGTTAAAAGTAGAGATCTTGGAAATGACTATAGGTTATTTCCTTAACGAGTCCAAATTTGATTAGTTTCTTTGTATTTGTAAGAGGATCTCAAAGATGACATTATTAATTGTCCTTGCATTGGCTTGATGGTTGAAATTTTTTGTATCATAGTTGTTTTATATGATTGGTTATGGATATTATTAGTCGGCAGAGACTGTATGTTTCAGCTTACCTTATTAGTTTGGATAGTGATACAAAGAAACCAAATGTATTTTTAAAGTTGGTGAAAAATAATATTAATCTGTTTTTATTTATTCGATTTATTTTCATATGTGTTGAATTCTGATTGGCTTATAGACCTTGACCAAACTAATTTTCTCATTGACAAGATTAGATAAAAATAAGAATTTTTTTTTTACATATATGATGAAAACTTTACAAAGTTCATGAAATATTTATGTGGGTGTTGTACTGATGTCACTTCATAGCAGGGTATTTTTTAATGATTCTAATATTATACTCAAGTATAGTATTTTAGGAGATTACTTTGGATTGAAAAAAACACATATATAGATAGGTATGCGATGCGATATTAGAGACTAAAAATGGCCAAATAGCGAATTTATTTTTTGAAAAAATCCTCAAAAAATAACCAATTGGCGAAATTTCGCCCCTAAAAATTACCATGCTTCATAGTTTTGTATTGTCATCATTTCATAGTGACGACAGTACAAAAATATGAAGCGACAGCAGTACAACACCCACATAAATATTTTATGAACTTATATATGAAGTGACTACAGTACAACACTCACATAATTACTTCACAAACTTTGTAAAGTTTTGTCACTGTTAGGAACCTGTGTCAACCCTTCTCTTTACTTTGTTAGTATATTGTTGTTGGACGCATATGCTTTGTAAGTTGTCCCGTAGTATTTGTTGATCCATAGTTTGTATTAGCCCATGGTATTGACCCATAGTATTGGGCATAGAATTAGTATATAAGAGTGTGTTGAGGCCAATGAAGGTACCGTGAAGTTATTTGTATTGAGCTTGCTCAAAGGAGGTTGCCCCCTCGAAGTGGCCTGCGATCAATAAAGCGATTCTGAGTTCTGTTATTTCTGCTATCTTGTGTATTTTCATTAATTAATTGTTGCAGGTTCTTCACATATGGTATCAGAGCACTTTCTTGGGCTCGTTGGATGAAATTTCTGCCAATTTTTTTTTTCGCATCTGTTGCAGGTTCGGATCTAGGAATAATCCCTATCCACTTAACTGTGGGAATTAATTGGGCATAAGCCCTAAAACTCATTGTGAGGAGTACCACATAAACCCCAAAGTAACTGGCCCATTGAGAGGACTTGCCAGAAGTAACTGGCCCATTGAGAGGACTTGCCAGCAAAAAGGGAACCGACCCCTACCTGATTGACTAGTTCCCACCCGTGAGGTAAACCAAGAGCTGTCGTTTGTGGCAAAGCGATTATCAGTTTTACCTGAGCCATGGAGTGAGGGGTACTGCCCTAATACGCAAGCCGTTAGACAACATTGGTGGCCGAGTGAATCCCCTGAACCGTTAGGAAGTCAAGCATATGGGGTCCATATCTATTTTTAGCTGATAAATCATAGATTTCCTCTGTCCAGAACTGTTGCTGATCACTTCCGCGTCGTTTCAGATCTATCTGTTGTCGATCCCATCCGCGTCGTTTTAGATCCATCTGTTTCCGATCCCTTCTCTGCCGTAGCAGATCCATTCTGAAACTTCCCTGACACCCTTGTAATCCCATTGTGCATCTTTCATTCATGAGGACCCTATCCCAAATTCCACTTCTCAAAGCCAGAAATCCCACATTTGTCTATTTTTAGGATTTTCCATAACTTCTTTAATTTTCACCCAATCACCTTCAAATTTTGCCACCGTGTTCATTCCCTATTTCTGCTTCTTTGTCTGACAAATTTTCTCATTCTTTCACCCCGCTTCTAAAATCCTCATTTTCTGCTTCCCTGTCCATTCGAAAGTGTCCAAAACTTAGTCAAACCCCAATTACCCATCAGAGTTTTTCCCAAATCCAAATTTCCCTTTTTACTAAATCAGCTTATGTTTGTGTTTTTCTACCCATTCAAAAAAAAAAAAAACTCTTGGTTATGGTTGTCACCCGCGTAGGAGCAAAAACCATGGAGGAAGTACTTCCAGCCATCCAAACCAAACTCCAGGATTTGGATGAAAAATTTCTTGGCCTCCATCTTGAGCATTCAGCCATGAACAACAAATGACAGTCTGAGTCTTCATCAGATAATGGGTTCTCTTCTTCCAATAATTTTCGTGGTCCGAAGTTTGATTTTCCTCACTTCAATGGTATTGATCCGACTGGCAGGATCTATCGTGCAGAACAATGTTTCAGTCTGCATAATACTTTTGATGTCAACAAATTTCCAATTGCATCCTTTCATTTGGAACAGGAAGCTCTTCAATGGTACCGTTGGTACATCAAGGCTCATGAAGAGCCAAAATGGCCCGATTTTTGCCAGCTCCTTTTGCAACGATTTGGTCCTAGTGCTTTTGATGACTTCACAGGAGCCTCACTAAACTTCGCCAAATTGGCAATGTGAGAGAGTATCAGACATAATTTGAGAAACTAGCCAATCACATAGAAGGATTGTCCGATGAATTCTATGGGAGTTGTTTTATCAGTGGTCTTAAGGATGAAATCCGCTCGGAGGTTAAAATGTTCTATCCCAATACAATGATGGAGGCCCTGGGGTTGGGTAAGTTGGCAGAAGACAAGATTGCAGCCCAACAACGCTCCAAACCCACTTTTGTTCCCTTCCAAAATATGGGTTCTCAATGACCTCCCATCCCACCAGCTCCTCGACCAACTCCTATCAAGCATTTTTATGAAACAGAGATGCAAGCACGTAGAGAAAAAGGGCTTTGTTATAATTGTGATGAGAAATTCACTCAGGGACATAGATGTGTTCAACAAAAGCTCTATCTCTTGGATGTGGATTCTCCGCTTGCCTTTGAAATTGGTGAAGAATCTTCAGATACAATGGATGATCAAGTTGACATTTAGGAGCCTCCTATTGACCCTCCGTATTAGGAAGACTACCCAGAGATATCTCTCCATGCTTTAGCCGGAATCACCACCCCCAAACAATGCAGGTCAAGGGTTACTTCAAGAAGCTTCCTCTTACACTACTCATTGATTCTGATAGCACTCATAACTTCATTGACCCTCGGATCGCCAAACAGGCTGATTGTTTTTTCCATCCTTAACTTTGAAGTCATGGTTGCCAATGGGGGCACCTTACCTTGCAAGATGAAGTGTCACAATGTGCATATCTCTCTGGAAGATTATAACCTGCGCTCTGACATGTTTTCCTTGTCCTTAAGTGGATGTGATGTGGTTTTGGGCGTTCAATGGTTACGCACTCTTGGCCCCATATTATGGGATTTTGCTGAACTTTGGATGCAGTTTTCAATCAATGGGAAACAACACAAATTTATGGGCTTACAACCAAGGTCTCTCTGCATCATCAGTTCACATCGCCTGGAAAAGATCCTTAAGAAGAATTCACATGGTGTCATCGCTCAGCTCCACTCCATTCAGATGCACCCATCAACGATCTATACTAATTCCTTGGATAGATATGCAGGTTTCTTTGCTGAACCAGTGGGCTTGTCGCCTTCAAGAGACCTTTCCGGTAAGAATTTAGCCGCATCTACATCTCGGAAGGAAATGATGGCTATTTTGCATGCAGTACAGAAGTGGCAGCCATACCTATTAGGGAATTATTTATGCATCAAGACTGATCTCCAGAGTCTCGAAAATTTCCTGGAACAACGGGTCTCCTCCCCAGCACACCTCAAATGGGTTATCCAACTCCTGGGTTATGCCTATGTGATCACTTACAAGTAGGGTAAGGATAATCTGGTAGCAGATGCTCCTTCTCGCACATTGGATGACCCAGTTTCTCTTACAGCTATTTCTCTGCTTGTTCCAAATTGGTTGCAATCTGTTCAACAGGGATCTCTCTTCTATTAACTCCATGCTTCTCAATCGGCAGGGCACTCTAGGTTCCTCAAAACGTATGACCGGGAACAATGTAACTTCTTTTGGCAGGGACTGAAAATGACAATTCAACAGATGGTGGTTGACTGTCATACTTGCCAGATCAACAAGGGTGAACCGACACTCCTTTCGGGACTACTCGAACCCTTGCCTATCCCTACACAGATTTGGACAGCTATTTTTATGGATTTACTTGAAGCACTCCGGTGGTACAATACCACATCTAAAATGACACCATATGAAGCAATATATGGATAGGCACCACTAGTTCTTCTTCCATACACCCTCAGTAGTTCCCAGTTTAGGAAATTGACTCGGTTCTTCGAAACCGCGATCAGATTATTCTCATTCTGCAAGAAAATCTTCACATGGCACGAATTCGACTGAAACAACAAGCCGATCAGCACCGTTCTGAGCGCACTTTTCACGCAGTTGATATGGTTCTTCTTCATCTACAACCTTACAAGCAATCCTCCCTGAAATTCAGAAGGAGTCAGCTTCTCTCTCCATCTATCACATAGGTATTCATTCAGTGGCATGGAATGCAACTCGAGGATGCTCCAGGGGAACCACTCCTTCAGATTCCACATCTAAAGCTTTGAGGACAAAGCTTTCTCTAAGGGAGAGGGGATGTTAAGAACCCATGTCAACCCTTCTATTTACTTTGTCAGTATATTGTTGTTGGACGCATATGCTTTGTAAGTCATCCCATAGTATTTGTTGATCCATAGTTTGTATTAGCCCATGGTATTGACCCATAGTATTGGACGCATATGCTTTGTAAGTTGTCCCATAGTATTATATGTCCCATGGTATTGACCCATAGTATTGGGCATAGAATTAGTATATAAGAGTGTGTTGAGGCCAATGAAGGTACCGTGAAGTTATTTGTATTGAGCTTGCTCAAAGGAGGTTGCCCCCTCAAAGTGACCTGCGATCAATAAAGCGATTCTGAGTTTTGTTATTTCTATTATCTTGTGTATTTTCATTAATTAATTGTTGCAGGTTCTTCACAGTCACTTCATATATATATATATATATATTCCCTACTTATTCCAAAAAATTATACAACTTAAATCCATATGTTTATTTTACTAGCCCCAACTTTTGGTCACCACCCCCTTTCGGCTCCTATAAGCTCAACTTTGACGGATCTTCCAAAGAAAACCCGGGGGCTACGGGCTTCGGTGGTGTTCTCAAGAACCATGATGGCCAAATCCTGCATATTTACTATGGCAATATTGGGCAGGACACGAACAATACTGCAGATCTTGAAGGTCTCCTCCAGGGATTAAAGTTAGCAGAGGGGAACAATTGGGAAACTCTCATAGCTAAAGGGGATTCGAAGTTGATCATCCATATGGAAAAAAAAATTCAACTTGGTCACCACCCAGAATAGGTCACGGACAGTTGGAGACTCACGTATAGGGTAGAAGAACTTGGATCCATACTCCGCAACCCCCGTGCCTGGTCTTTTTTCCACGTCCGACATGATGGGAATAAGGTGGCTGACACCCTGGAAAATGTCGAAGCCTCCTCCCCTCACAGACTCCGCGAAGGACCTTTGTCTCTTTTTTCGAATTCTCCTTGGGTTGCGCATTGTAATCAACTAGCTATCAATGATGATACAGAAAGACGACATCGAGAGATCGACACCTCAACCTGTAATGATGCCATGGAAACCTGTCACCTACCCAAATTTTGAGAATAATTATTTTATTTTTTCAAAATACTTTATGTTAAATTATAATTACAAAGTTTTGTAATTATGACCAAATCTGGTCAAAGATGACTGTAATGACTCATTATTATGATTTAATAAATTAAAATAGGAGACAAACACTCAAGAAAGCTATTACAAGAGTGTTCACTGACCCACTAGGAGGAATGGAAGCTGCTAGAAGGCATGGGACAGATGGCAGCATTTGCACTCCACCACTAGCTGTTGGTTATGGGACAACTACCCCTTAAATTGTGGCATTATTTTCAAGTGGGGAAGTGAGCAGGCAGCTCATTAATGACCAGCTAATCACTAAAAGTCCTAGGCAGCCTATATAAGGCAATTTGAATTGAGCAGGCAGCTCTTACAATATTTTTTTGCAGAAATATTCCTCAGGTGCATCGGGTGATGACTGAGAGATTCGAATTAGGGAGGCTATGTGAGAGTGCAATTGTAAGTCTGCAAATTATTTCTGAGAAGGAAAACCAGAGGTGCTGGTGTAGGTCTCTTTGACTGTTGAATTTGTAAGACTGGATAAACTACTTGTTGTTGCAAGATGAGGACCTAAGCTTCTAAGTTTCTTCCTCTTTGTGGTTCAGTGAATAGGCTCGGGGGTCCTAAGGCAAGCAGCTTGGCTGTCTTCAGGAATTGGTTGGGTGGAACAGGTTCCTTGGGCTGTTTGTTTCTCCTACAGTCAACCAGGTTTTACCGTTCCTACTTTGTTTACATTTAAATGTCCTTGCATTATAGAAGTATTAACTCAAGTATGCAAAATAAATTATTTTATGTTCTGAATGAAAAATCCTTGTGAAATATTTGATTTGATAATCATCTCTATATTTTTCCCCATGTTGTTCTCTGCATCGTACTCCAGTATAGAGAAGTAGATTAAGGAAGATAAATGATAGGCATAATGCCATTGATTGGAAAGATGATTATAGTAATGTTCTTTTTATAATTCTGTCCTATATTTAAACACAGTAAACATTCCAGTATAGCATCAACCGCAACATAGAATTCATTTAATTAATACATGAAAGAAAAACACAGTATGTTTCTGCACAGTTCTATATATTTCTTTTAACTCTATTTTTTTCAGTCAATAAGCATTACTTATCAAAAAGCTCGATTTAGTATCCAGTCAGATGATAGCTCCAAACCTAGCATGCAACACAAACACTGCATCGAAACCATTTGAGACCCAGTTTAGGGATCGAGTGCGAAAGCACTGTACAGGTAGGAAAGGAAAGAAAAGTTACAGATAGGGTTTTCATGTGTAAAAACAAATTAGAACGCCGTGGCATAACCTTCCCAAAACACTCGATAGCCAACCTTGAATTCATCACTATGCCAAAACATAAATATCAATCATGATGACGAAGTACAGAGAATGGTTATCTACAGACAACCGGAGTTACTCGGTTCAAACCATTTAAACAAGTTCATAAAACCATACTTTAAACTAGAACGATCACATTTTATTCAATACGAGCCATAGTGCAAAAGGAGCAAACGAAGCCTCAACTCTCAGGCGTCGCTTTCACCATTAAAAATGTATAACAGAGTTTACTTTTGAGTCCTATTACGGTCCCACAGTACACAGGGTTATTCCCTTACCAACCCAAAACATTAAAATGAGAACGTGGGACAACAAACTGCTTAGGGATTTACCCTGAACAAACAACAGAACATTATTGGCTTCGAAGTTCTTACAAACAGCGTAACTAGGCATCTAAGAGCTGAATAACAACTTAAACAAATGTAGACTATCCTCTATATAGCCACGATAGGGAACGGGTCGAATAGTCCCAACCCTCGGCACCTTGTAGTCACCATCAGAATCACGCAAAAGGGCACCTACGAGGTTCGAGAACCACCAAAGCTTACCAGGAAGTAGATGCATCACCTCCATCCCAAAACCGTGCTATCAACCTCTCGCAATGTGGGTACCTTCCATTCGACACAGTACGAAGGGTTACAACTGAGAAACTCCATTATTTAAGCAATAATACAGTAAATATGTCAATTGTGAATTCTCACCTTAAAATTTGAAAACCCTGAACTTTGGCACATCCCTCCAGCGAGGGAAACGAAGCTTGAAGGCCTTCGATTGATGACGATGAGCTAAAACACTAGGAACCCTTTTCAAATTGAGGTTTGAACTACGAATTTCAATAACTGATAGGAGAAAATTACAAATAATCACCCTGGCCAAATCGGAGTGCTATGGCACTTGAACTCAAAACCTGCAACTATTTAACGCTATCACTCACAGGTCCAAGGTTCGAAATTGAGAGAGTATTTCTCCCCTCAGCATACTCTAAAACCTTACTTTGCAACAGTTGGTCAGCTATATGACCTCCCACCGAAACGCAACAATGAAAGCCGAAAAACCAACTTTCACTATTTACCAATACGGGATAGGGTTTCATTCCCAACCTAAGATGTCGTAGAGATCAACGGTGCATAGCTGCTAGTTAAGGCACGTTGATTTTTGAATCTCGAGTGCCATCAATATTGCATTGATTACTCCATCTACCATTTCTCCATGTATGCAGGTCGAGAGCCATCGCATGGGATAGCTCGACTTGTGGAGGTGCTAATTTCAAACCCTCTCATGCAAAGGTATTACAACTGGGCACCCACATCACTCATTCGTGGAACGACATTGATGCCAGGCCTGTCAACGCCTTTTTGGAAAGCATGCCAAGTTAAGTACCCTGTGAACATCCATTAATTTCTTGTCAGATCGTGGATTGCATTACATAGAAATTTCTATAGAGTTTCATGCATCATAACATTGTATTTTTATGCCAATGTTTGGTAGGAGGGTATCATCACTTATAATGCTAACATATCATTATGAAGCCTCGCACATAGGTTGTAATAAAACCTAACTATGTATACATATTATTAACCATCAGGTGATGGGACCATGGATATAGTTGAGATTCTAATCCTACAAATATATAAGTCGATACTATGTAGATTTCATACAATGACTATGAATTTCCAAACCTCTAATAATAAGTGCAAGCCTATCGTAAAAGTTAACTATTACACTTGTAATATGCTAGCCATGTATTGCAAGTCTTTTTGATAGATGTGATACCCAAGGTACGATTTAAATGGTAACATTATATACTGTAATGCTGAGTTCATAACACTAGCCACTAGACCCTTCAAATATAAACTTTGTAGTGATAATCAAATGATGAATTCAGGACAGAACGATAATTTCTTAGTGTAAACACTATCGTCTACCAGCTTTCTAAGAGCTTCATCAGTAGATTTTGGGATCACCGTTTGATAATCATAGTCATAGGATAATAATTACAGTACTATCACAAATACTTGGACAATGAAGAATTATAACACTGGAGGATCTTGTAAAACAGTACACAAACTAGATTGAGAACCAAGCATCAATACCTCCAGTAACTTATTTTCGCAAGGAAGTATTTTAACATTCTAATTTTACATTGACGATGAATCAATAGGACACCTGTACTTTTATCTCACGTTGTCGTAGAATTTCTTACCTGCGGTCTACACACGGAAATAGGGTTCAAATGCCTTAGCTAAACGTAGCTAAGTAAACTCCAGTGTACCTCATAAGACTACCCTTTCATCATCATCAAAAGCAACTGTCAGAACCTAGCCAGCAAAACTCTATCGCAGAATATCATGAATTATAGTTAACACAAAGAAGAACGATGTCGTAAGCATATTAAAAGAAGTATGACGTGTCGCAGTCATTAAATTGTCTCGAGTTAAAAGTTGCAATAATAAATTGCTTTCTGCATTAAGGACTTTGTTAATTAATGTTGTCCTTACGAGCATTTAATATTCCACATTTACAATTATTAACATTTATTGTTGATTTAAAAATTTTAAATTTTTATGAAAATAATGGGATGTCACATGTGGTATCAGAGCTCATGTTCGAACTCTAGGCCTAAAAAGGCCCAAGAAACATGGAACATAAATTTTCTGACTACGAAAATTTTTACTAACTCAAGTTAAAATGTTGTTATCTACAGAAAATTTCTTTAAGTGACAAGTATGGAAGGATCAGCTGAACGTATGGAGGATAGATTTCCACCAAACAACCATAGTACGGGACCGCAATTTGAAGGGGGATTCCATGGCAATCTGAATGACAACTCATCATAGTTGTTACGTGCTTTTCAAGAATTGAAAGCAGAGATAAGATCCGTAAAGCAGGGCAATGAGAGAATTCTGAGAACACAAGAGGAATTAAAGCAAGTAATGTTCAATCAATACCCAACAGACGAACAAGATAGGGAAGTTGAACATACTTCCAAAACTGAAGGCTTACCTTATTAGGGCAAGAATAAGCAAGTAAAAACTGATGATGAAAACAACAGCTCAACATCGTCAGGAACTGCCAAACACCCACGTAAAAAGAAACATGACTATTCTAGTGATAGCAGTGAAGGAGCTTACAAGCCAAAAAGGAAAAGCCATAAACAGTACGAACAGATATCTGGGGAGTTCAAGAAAATCAAACCCCCAACTTTCAATGGCGAAATAGAGAAAGAAGAGACAGCTGAGGCATGGCTGTCTGGCATGAAAAAGTACTTTCGGGATCCCTCTGGTGCCACTGTCATCATCCTTGATCGCTCTGCTAACCACCCTGTGCCGTAGCTAGGGTGCACTCTGTTTTTTGTTGTTCCGACCCTAGGACTTTTCCTGTTTACTTCGGCAATTACTTCTTCTTACAAGTTTTATGTTAATTACTGGTTCAGTTGTCATTAGGAGGGGAGGTTCCTTTGTCCAATCTTACTATTTTGTTGATAGGATGACATTTTGTAATGGCACGATGGTTGTCGATAGAATTGGGATGACTGATCTTTTTTGGGCCTGTGTTAGGGATAACTACTATGATAGAACTTCTGTCAGCATAGGCATTATGTTATCAGCATGTTTTTAAGGAACTTTGAACTCTTGAAGCTATGTAATCTTTGAAGATTTGCTAATATGAAATACTTTTACTTATAAAAAAAAATAAAAATCCATATGTTTATTTTGAAATATCACTACTAACATCTTTAATATTCTCTTATGCAATCTTTAAACTAATTTTCAAAAACAAAATATGCAATATTTATATTTTATGCTCTTTTAAAGTGTGAACACAAAAATTCTCTCATTTTCCACCTTTTATTTTTGGTTTAATTGTTTTTAAATTAACTCTTAAAATAATAAAAAATATTAATAAACATAATTATAGTTAATATTTTTTAAATTAATTTTAATTTTTTTAAAAATAATAATATAAATTACATGTTAAAGTTTGAATTGTGAAATGATAAATTATTATATTATTTACTACATTACAATAATAAATTACAAGTCAAATTTTGTATTATGAAATAATAAGTTGTTATTATATTGTTTAGTGCATTGCAAGTCAATAAAAAATATTTCATGTTATTTTAAAATAATAATATAAATAATTCAATAATATTAAACAATTATAATTTAAAAACAATTTTCATTTTCAATTCGAAAAGATATCTATATAGCTTCATATAGGGTGTTGGGAAATTCCTAAAATTCCATGGGAGGAAATGATTTGCCATCTCTGTGAGTCTATGAGCGCTGAGGACAAATTTCACTTTCTTTTAGAGTGCCCTGCGTATACCTACATTTGATCGCAGTTTCTCAATCTTTGCCACAATTCTAATCTCCATGATCTTCTAACTTGTCAAAACTATGGTGACCTATGAACGCTTCTTTCTCAACTTTTTAATCATACGAATCAAAATTTACAGAAATCCAAATACATTCCTTTATCTTTTCTTAAGGTACGATAGACCAATTGGGTCTCAGTGGACGTTAATCTTCTTCTTCATCATCATATATATAAAATAGTTGAACCTCTCTTCCTTTTAAAAGATACATTGAGTATTGGATTATGGATTAGTATTTATAAAAGAAGATAATTTGCTTTATTAATATTCGTAATTATTATTTAATTGATTTTTATTGTATTTTTTCATGTAAGTTAGACAATATTATATTATATTGAAAAGATAGAATTACAAAGATTGTTAGAATCCTTCAATGTCTATCCCCCTGACTTGACAACTGTTTATACCACCTTTCTTCCATACTACTGACTATAAGAAGACTGAAACGCCCTGCTCCAGAGGAGAAAATAGGGCCTTTAATTGACATAACCAAAAACCAACGACCATACTATCTATCAACCTACGACGGTGATAAAACATTACATAACCTTTAGACTTGAGACTATCATACATAAGGCACTTCAAACGGAATTCATATAACACTGACATTTAAAAATGCCTACGTATTACCCAGAGAAACCAGACCCGAGGCAAGCACCAAAATAAACTTGGATATTATCATCGGATATGGAAATTGCCATCTAGACCTTCAACATTTTTCCTCTGTGGACCGTGGGAACCGCCAAGCAAACCATTTGACCCCGACATAAGCGAACCAAGAGCACCAAAATCACTTGTAGGAATAGGAGGAACAAACCTAATCCCCAACTTACTCGCAATAATATCGATCTTTCGATGCATCAATCCATAGTCCGCATTGTGATCTTTCCAGAACCTCATGGGTTCTTCATCTTCTTATTCTTTAGCCCTTATGTCCATAAGAATCGGAGCCATAAGACCCTTCACAACCCAGTAAAGAGCCACTGTCCGTTCATGTATAGCTAGACGACCCTCGCCAGGTGCTAGTGTCCTGCACCTGGTCTGCCATCACCTTGAAGTCATCCACCGGTTTCTCAGCCTCCAACTCTGCCCATAAACCCTGTTCCACCTCCTCCATTTCTGACCAAATATCCATCAAGATGCGTTTCTTAAAGAAATTGGTAGCTTTTGCCGCATGAGATTGTTCCCTGGTGACCCGCGGGGGAACCTTAGATTCCTTTCCCTTCCCTTTTCAGTTAGGGTTAAGTCCCTTTGACTCCATACTAGCCCACCCACATTGGCCCAAAAATCTTTCAAACAAGATCATAATAGCCCATACTCGCTCCTTCTTCTCCGTGGACTCGCACTAGATACTTCCACCCCAATCTACCGCTCCATCCTTCAGAATAGGAGGCTCAACAACATACAAAAGCATGAACAAGAGATATGATCTCCCTACCATCCAAGCTGCCTCAAACGCCATGGAATTTCATTATCCTTTTCACTCATGATTTCCCACTAATTGAGTTGAATGCAAACCTAGAATAAGGACACAGACATGTACTTACTCATTAAAATAACACCACCAAGTCTCGAACACCCACAAAACGGAGCCTCTAGACCATTCATCATCGGTTGCCACGTGCCCAGGCCACGTTCTGCGTCCGTTCCACCACTTGTTCAGACATCCCCTTTCCATCACCCGCATCTGGGGGATTTTTATTTGTAATTTAAGTTTCAAATTTAAGTTTTAATTTTTTATAATGAGAAATTGTATCGGTTATATTCTTGAATTTGATATTTTAAAATAATTTAGTATTTTAAAAAATGGTTCATATATTAATACCATTAAATATTGATGTCAAAACATTACAAACAATTCAAGAAACTCACATCTATTTATTTGTATTGTAATTTATATTATTTTTGCAAAAATAATTATATTTAACTTATTTAGGTTCACTTACTTTATACTATTCTTTCAAAAATTTGCAATTTCACGGTTTTTAAGATTTTTAAATATTAACCTTTAATATGCAATTTCATAATTTTTAAGATTTTTAGATATCAATATTTGATATATATTGATATGGATATAAACACTTTATATTGATTTTTTTTTCGTGTGGTTCACAGCCTCGACAATTGTGGTTGGGGCTTGCTACATCCACAGTAATAATTCTAGGCAGGCCACCCGAAGGGGCCTCGCCCTTTTGGCTCTAGTTTTGTCTGCATAACCCTGAAGGACCCATAGAGTTGGATTTGTGTGAATTGAACCTCCGACCTCAATATTAAACGGTCTTTGGACTCGGACTCCAACCAACTAAGCTACCCCTTGGGGCTAAACACTTTATTGATATAATAATTTTTACTTATTTATACAAAACATTACTTAGATTTTATTTTTTATTTTTAAATTAATTTCAAATAATTTTATTTATTTTTAATTAAGAAACTGGGACTAAGCTGCACATAGCTCTTGGTTTTTTTTGGTATTTAAATAATATGAAAAGGAATTAGGATTTTTGGCTTAAAATTCGGCAAGCATAATTTTGGATTAATAGAATTGTATTTATCATTGTGTTGAGAGGCGCTTTTTCCCAGTATGAGGGAGACGTATAATTATGTGTGCACTGCGTGAAGAGGCACTTCCTATAGCCCAACATGAGGGAGTAGTGTAATTCCGTGCTCAACGTGGAGCTGACAAGTGACAATTAATAAAATAATAAAATATTAAGAAAATGAAAATTTTACAACGTCGACCCTAACCTAAAGTTCAAAACCAAATAGATATATATTCCAATTAATTAAAACTAAAGAAAATAATGAAACTTTGATATTTTTTGCTATGCAATTTGGGAGTTGACCCATCCCATCATTAAATCATGGATTTACATACGAGGGATTTACTTACTAAACCAATATAAATCCATCTTAAATCCCTTGAGGTGCAAACCTTTTTTAGAGTGCAGAATTTGAGTCATTAAACCATGGACTTACATACAAGGGATGTACTTACTAAACCAATATAAAAGCATCTTAAACCCCTTGAGGTGTAAACCTTTTTTAGAGTACAAAATTTGCACCTCAAGTGATTTGATCCCTCTTAGTGCTTAATAGATCCAAAGTTTTTTTTTTTAACAGAAACGATCAACAAGATTTTATATAAAAAGGAAAATGAGGTTACAAAAAAGTTGGGAAGACTGATCTCAATATAGAAGAGCTGCCACGACTCCCAGCTCATCTTTTTCCAGTCTGATATGTTCATGATAAAATCCTATTCTGCGGAAGCTATATAGTCTAACAAACTGACCTTGGATCAAAATACATAAACAAAGCATTGCTGAGAAAGAGACCTTATAAGAGCTATTCAGCTACTGCTGCATGCCTAACCGGAAAAGACACTATACTATATTTATGATATAACATAAGAAAGGAAAAAAAGTTTCAAAATTTTTGGAAAGACCCATGATGGACGACTTATTGGTTGTCCTTCTTGTTCCCATCAACATCTCCAGCTTTTCCTCATGCGGCTCCTTGTAAAACTGTGGTGCACTTTCTGATGTCTGTCCTCATGTTATCGATCTTGGATTCCACTATCCTAAGACTACGTGCATTGCCATGATTTTAGTGTCCAAATTGACAGAACAAGGGAAACCATTTTCAAACTTTCCAGCCAGGATGAAAACCTGCTCATTCAACTTGCTGCTATTGCTTCGAATATCAGAGTTCGTAACTTGGATGAGAGTATAAAGGTGGGAAATGACCCGTTTGAGTTCAGAGTTCTCCCCTCTAAGCTTGCGAACTTGAGCTTCCATTTCTTTCAAATAAGTTTGGACCTCAACTGGAAGGCTTCCAAACCCCAACGTAGACACCAGACTGTTGATTCCGTTGTTTTCTCCTGCGGAGGAGCTCCAATTATTGCCCATTACCAACGCCTTTGTTTTGCAGTGTTCGTGCATAGCATGTTGCACCTTGACAGAACCACCAAGATCCATTTCCTGTGTGGCATCATTTGCAAATGGAATTCTCAGAATTCCAACACACCCATTTCCTAAGGTCTTGATGTTCTTCTTGCATCTCAAACATTGCAGCGAGGGCAGGCTCAAGACGACAATAGGAATAGCTTCATCCATTTTTACCCAAACTTCAATCTCCCTGCTCTGTATGCGAAAACTTCCCAACATCATGGCAGGAATAACGCCCCCGACCGTGATGTAGGCTAACAATTGCTCGATTTTTGACCACCTTAAAGTCATGCATGTGAGCTAGATGTGTCCAGCGTGTGGAAGGTTCCAAAATCGCTAAAAGGGCGCGGGGAGGATCCGAGGAGGAGGAGGCGATCCCAATATAGTTTTAAAAAAACCTATTGCAACATGTCTCAAGGTTTTATATATCAAAAGAATAACAAGATGTTTCCTCCAAGCTAGGGGTGGTTGCCACTTCCAATTGCCATGAAAACCATTGCACTTCTTCTTCATAACTAAAAGAGGGCAAGGATTAAAGGACCCAATTGTTGCCAAATTCCTGACAATTACTAACCATAATTCCACAATCGAGACCAGCTTCGACATTAGCCATAGCATCCGCACTCTTGTTATTGATCCTTAATAGATGAAGAAAGTTGATAGAGTTGAATTCACTGACAATGTAATTAAAAAGATGATGAATCTTTGTGACATGCTTCTTTCAGTTTGCAACCAAGGTTCTAGCTTCCCTAATGACCAGCATTGAGTCTCCGAAGACCACCAGATCCTTAGTTTCTTCCTTCCTTCTTGTTTCCATTCCTTTGATTAGCGCTAGCCACTCTGCGTCATTGTTGGATCTCCTACCAATTCCCCATGCATAGTCTTTCAACTTGTTTCACTTATAGTAAAAATGACTCCTCCCGCACCTACCAACCCAGTTTAATAGATCCATAGTTAAGAACCATTTAATGGTATGTTAACATTGCAAAGTCAATAGATATAAGGTAAGGGTGTTTGAAGCCAATTTTCCATTAAAAACAACAATTTGTTCAATCCACTATTGCAATTTTAGTAATTATTGGATGATTGCATTAAGAAAAAGTAGACAACTTAGAATTTTTAGCCTTCTTCATTGTACATGTCCTAATATTATTAGAATCCCAATAATATTAATTGAAACACATATTCCTATTTAGTATGTCAAATAATATTGCTTTTTTCCTTATAGATGGAGTATCCATTCAAAACATCAAAATTCTTATTTTTTTTAAATAATAATAGTATTTTATCTTCCTTTGCATAATATCATGTTCAAATATAGCATGATTTCAAATGTTGTTATTAGCTTGAATGCCATGACTAGTAAAATGGCAACAATGTAAATGAAGGAGGATAAAGCTTATTTATTATTATTGCCGAAGGCAGATAATATAGCAATCAGTTGCTACTATTTAGTATTATTACTTTTGTTTTGATAATTTTTAAAACTATTATGTTTTCAAATGTTTTTTAATAATTGTATATTAAATTTAATATTTTGAAAATGAAAATTATTTTATTAAATATTTTAAGATTAAATTTCTTGTTTTATGATTGGCTAAAACCATGATTTGACAATGAATTGAATAATTACTCCTGCCTAGGGTGTGAAATTTTGAAAAATAAAAAACAATTTTAAATTACAAAATTCAAAAAAAACATTTGCTTGCCATGTGGTTTTCATACATCATGTTTCATTAATGACATTAAATATCATGTGACTTAGAAAATCATTGGAATTTTGGAAAACTAGGGGAAATGATGACTTATTGTACACAGTACGCATTGCTAATTTCTACGTTTTGGATTTTGGATGAACTGAGTGTGACAAACGTTTTGAAAGGGAAAAAATGTTCCATCCAACGTTGAATTCCAAGGCTGTGTGTGTCAACTTGTAGACCATATATGCAACAGAGCCCACAGTCCATCCATGTAGACCCCACACACGCAAGTGGAGGCGTATGTTAAGAAACTCGTGATTGAATTTTGGAAAACGAATGGAAACACTCCTTATATTATTGTTTAGTTGAGAATTTCACTTAGAATTGAAATCAAATTAAACAACTATAGAAATCATCTGAACTAAAATATTGAATTATCATGATATCTGATTATTTCGGAGTGTATATATAAACTAAAATATTGAATTATCATGATAATATCTGATTACGACATGAAGGAATTTCATACATTCTTTCAAGTGCTAATACACATTAATGACATTTATGCTTTTAAGTTTGAGGTGGCGCTTCTCTTCTTCTATATGCGACAAAGCAACTAGAGATAACAAAGAAAAAAGAGATCGGAGTGTATATAATTCAGAATGCATTTATAATGCGTTTTTTATGTTTTATTTAACATATCTGTTGTTGATTCGGAAAATTCTATGGTTGTTACAAATCTCTGATTGGTAAAAGGGTTTCAATTTTGTAGCTGAATTATCCACAAAGCAAGCCTTGTTTATTGGAGAATTTGAATTACAATAACATTTTTTCTAAATAACAACTTTCTTTTAATGCATAATAACATTTTGCTCTAATAATTTCTTTATCAAGAAATCTAACCTCGAATAAATAAATTAAACGAATTGCATAAACCTCAAAATATAAGCAGCCTTTTCATCCGTGTTTTCCATCTTGTCAATTCCATCCGACCCTGCTTTCAATCTTAAATTTTAAAATAATAATAATAATAATAATATTTTTTAATAATTATTTTTTATTATTACTGTAAGAAAATATTATTTATTTGTAGATTAGCTTTATTAATATTTTTTCTTATTTTTAAGAGGCGGTAATAAGCAGCTTTGCTGCTAATTCCACTTGTTAATCATAAGCTAAACGTTGTACATATTTTATAAATAATTTATATTCCATGCATATCAAAAGGAATCTACTATCCAACATAACAGTGACATGTATGTACAACCCGTCTATACACATTTCCTATGGTTATGCCAATGCATCATGCATCACCATTATTAAAGGCATGATGGTGTCATTACATCAACATTATTACTTAAATCAAAAGTTGTCCAATTTTGTGGAAAACTCTCCTCTCTTAAATTTTCAAATTAATTAAGTCACCATCAAATTAATTAACTAAAAACATTGTTTCACCATACACTCGGAATAATGCATACACTAAGAATAATGCAGATTTATTATATCGCGTTGACAACGGTTTACCACGTTGGGGCTGAGGCTCCGGACCCAGTGGCTGGTCCTGATGGTTATTACGATAGAGATCAGGGTTCTACTCCTGCTCCCTCCATGGTTCAATTGCTGGACTCGTTCTTGGTATCTCTGAATTCGTCCCTGCCTTCTCACTCGCTAATGAATCGGTTCCAAATTAAAGCTGACCTCGGCCCGCGGTTTTGTATCCCGCCCTGCCCAATCGACACTGCTCGGAGGGAGGATGTGGCTAACCTTCAAAACGGATAGCATGAGATGGATTGCCACATACCCCTCATAACAAATAACATGAGCTGGATTGACTGCATGTACATTTGACAACTAATTAATTAAAAACTGCCCGACGTTGGCCCGCCTTTCTGTATATTTCAGGCGCGTCGGAATTGGGGATTCTTGTAAAGAGTAGAAAGGGTAAACGTGGGGCAGTCAGAATCAAATGCAGCCGGAATCAAATGCAGACTAATTACCGGTGTACGGCTAAACCACAGACCCCACGGGCAAACACTTTAATCCATCATTTCCTCAATCCCGTGCCAACACCTTTTATTCCCGGCCTCGTTTATTTAGAAGACAAAATGCAACTTGCCGATAGGTAATCATCGGAATCTTTCAAAACCACTTGATAAAATCATGATCGAGCGAAAATCATGAGTCATTATAAAAATTGATCAGATTTATGGTCTCATATTATTTGGGGTTGTTTTGGGTTTTTTTTTTTTTAAATCCATATTAAATATTAAAATTTTAATTAAACAAAATATGTAAAATAGTGATTCACCAAAAACTTTTTTTTTTTTTTTTTTTTTTGAAAAAGACCATTATTCTTGCGATTTCTGCTAAAAATATTAAATTTATAGAAAAAAAATCATTTTTAGTCACCATTATTTCATCGTTCTCTCCAGAAGAATGAAATTTTGTTAAATTGAAGTGTTGCTATTAGCTAAACTTTATTTATAGGTTAAGGAATGTCCCAACATTACACAAAACAAAACCTAGTTCACATTCCTAAATTTTAAGGCTCCAATTCAACGTGTTTCCAAAGGCATATTGGAAATCACAATCGAAAAAGGCCTACTCAAATGTCTCACTATATAATTACGAAGAGAATCAGTCTACGTTGCATTTACCCTTTTACCATGTGATATTGTTGTTCAACACTTCACATGTTGTACCATATTGTTCCTGAACCATGACAACATCAAGAACAACCCATCAAGTGAAACATTACAAGTAGGAACAAGGACATAAACTTCTCAATACCATGCATCAAAGACAAACAATTTTGGTGGGGGGGCATGTGATGTACATAACCTACATTGCACAATAATAATAATAATAATAAACTTGGAGGTCACAAGTTATATCTCTTCAATATGTGATCATTAAATTTTTATATAACATGACATGTTATTATATAAATTATCAATATATAAATTAATTGTTTGTTGTTTATGAATTTCGACTCTACAACTTGAGTGGGCCTAACGATTAATAACATGTGTTTCCTCCTCGCAAATCACAGATTCAAATCTGGAGGGGATAGTGTATGTACACCTCTATAGACTTTAATAATCAAATCGTTACATAAAAGGATTCCTTATCCCTTAAACAAAAGAATCCACACATCAATTTAGTGTCTAACTTAAATATGACTTTAAAATTAAATAATTATTATTATATTAAATATTTTTAATTAATAAACTTAATATTTCCATTTTAAAACAAAGATAATTATAATAAAACCAATAATAATTACATAGATAAGTATGTAATAAAAAACAAAACAAATAAAATACAAGTTCATACATGTTCACTAAATCTCGTTAGGAGTTGCCCATACCCCTCACAAAAGCTAGTTATATGATGCAAAGTGGATGGAGGAGGATTCCAACCATATATTTTCCAAAGTGATTTATTTATCTCTCTTACAAAAGTTGATAGGCACACATTTAAAATCTCGTGGAGATATTGATTGAGATTCTCCATAGGAATACTTTATCATTTACAAATTCACTAGTAAATGGTTGATTTCTTTTACATAATTAGAATGCTTCTCTTTTCCTTTCACTCTCTAGTTTTCACCATAACGCCTTAGCCACGAGGATGTAAAGATATGGGGATCATAAGTAACTTTGTCTTGTTCCTCTCACGAATGTAAAGAAGGGGGTGGGTCTAGCATTCATCAATTAACCAATGTATGGCCTTCTTACATAAGCTTTAAACTTTAAATAAGAATTTATGGTTTATTTCATTTAATGTATTAACTATGTCTAATTTTACCACAATTTTAGTCATTTTCTTTGTCACAATGTCATGGATAACTTTTTGAATCAAAATATTTTTAAGGGCAAAGACATTATTCCTTTGAAATTATATTTTTAATCATACTTCTTAAAATGCTTACAATTGAGAAAGGGCTCCAAGATAGTGCATTGAAGGTATACGTTGCAGCAAAGTTTGGAGGATTTCTGGCGCTGGATGACCTGCATACTATCATTTACCCACTGTGGAGGAGGATGCTGTAGAGCGTGAACGGTACTGCGTTGGATATGCAGATGATCTCCTTCATAATCGCCCAGACCTTTGACAGGATGGCGAGCTCCAAGATTACGGTAGCTGTGCGTTGATATTCAAGAACGTTGGGCTTTCAGGATATGAGTGTTGAGTCGGCTGATTGACTTACAGGTTCTGATTCTGGAGATCTGGGTATTCAATGGTATTGGCAGGCAATGCTGATCTTTGACTGAACTTTGGACCTGGGTGGAATATTGACGGGGATTGCAGACACCCTTGCTGTGACCGTGGCTATTCGGAGTAGATTGGGGATATTGGTGGACTGGGTGGTGAAGATAGTGGGCATTTTGTAAGGTGGATTGGGGATTGGGATCTGGGGTTTGTCAGCCCTGTTGATCCGGGGCATTATGGCGAGCAGTTATGAGCAGGGGGTGGACTACACCTCGGATGGAGATTGTGCCAGAGGGATTTTCGACCTTGGAACAATCACTGCTGCGGCCTCTTGGTCGAGGGCATCAATGGGATCACTCTTGACAGGTAGGGGGGCAGGGTTTTTTCCTGGGCCCTCGGATGACCGGCCAGACTTGGCAGACCTTTTAGGAAGGACACTACAACCACAATTGGGGACTTTCACAAACTTCCCAACCTGCTCGGATGCATCACGTGTGGAGGGGATTGATACACTGACTCGAAATGGCAGACGGAGGATGGACCAGGGTGGCGGTTTGGACACCCTATCCGATGGGAATTTGGTTAGGTCAGTGGATTTTTGTGATTCTGATGACAAGGGACAGGGTAGCGGAGGATTGGGTTACTCTTCCAGTGGACATTTAGCGGGAGCTACTGGTGGTGGAGATACTCTACCTGTAGATGCAGCCCTGCTAGTTCCTCGAGCAGGGGTTTCTATGAAGGCAGAATCACACAAAAACACTGCTAAAAAGGTCAAGGAACGGAAGAGGAAGGATAAGCTTGTGCTGGGCGTGGATGTATCGATTGAGGAGGCAGAGGATTTCACACAAATTGTTGTAGTTGGACATGTCCGTGGTAAGAGACTGGGACAAGGATCCCTCTAGCGATGGGCAACCGAGCAGTGGAAAGACATCGTGGCTACTGCACCTATTGTTCGGGTTTTAACGAAAGGATGGTTCTCCTTCATACTGTCGAATATTGGGGAGGTTGATGCAGTATTACGTCGACATTGGTCAATGTTGGGCGTCCCTATCATCCTGAAACGTTGGTCTCCTTTCTTCGATTCCAAACAGGAGAAAATCGACAAAGAACCGCTATGGGTGAAGCTGCCCGGGTTTCCCATGCATCTATGGAATGAAACACGGTTTGCAGCGATTGGGAACTACCTTGGAGACTATGTATGCTCTGATTACTCCCATATTGAAACAGGCATTTATACAGTGGCAAAGATCTTGGTTAACATCGATCTTCGACTGGGGTTAACGGCTGAGATCAATGTACAAACGAAGGATGGGGCATTCGTACAAATTCTGGACTATGTGGGTGTGCCGTTTAGGTGCCACCGCTGTCACACTTATGGACACTTGGTTGCTTGTTGTCCATTATCATTTAGGGGTAGCAGACCGAAGGTCGTGGCAGCAGATGCTGATTGCAATGTGAAGGTGGTGAGCACATTGGCGATGGGAGATGATACTTTCGAACCTCCATTTGGCAACTGGGCAGAACATTCTCCGGTGGTACCCGACGCACTGAGTGGGCAGCAGGGATCCAAGGAACATCCGGTAACACTAGCGAACACTGGTTTGGATGTCCTTGGGAACAAGGAATCGGTTGCAGCAGGGGCAAATATGGTTACCACGACTCCATTGACGCGGGCAGCATCCAGGAAGCTACAGGAGCTGATAACTATCCGTCGAGGCTCAACTTCGAACAACTCAGGTTTGTCTCATCACTTATCCTCTGCTGTTTCTTTACTTAATGACCCTATTGTTTTGGGGGAGGATTGTCTTGGGACATTTACTCCGATCAGATCTGCTATTTGTCCTGTAGCTCCTTGTTCTGTTTCGGATAGTGTATACACACCGTCCATTGTTTCTACTCAACACTCTCCCAGCTCTGGACGTAGTATCCGATATGCTCTCCGAAATAGGGTGAACACTGCTGATGGCTCGGGGGGTAAGGGACTTTCTGAAGTGGCTTTTAGTGTTGGGGGGAAAGGGCGGGGCCGAAAATCTCATTTGTCAATAGCTCAAGAGCGGGCAAAAGTTGATTTAGTTATGGGTACACAATCCACTATCGAATGGGCACTTAGAGCAGCGAAAACCCAGGAAGGGGGTTTCATATGAAATTATTATCTCTCAACTGTCGTGGGTTGGCGAGTCCCATTAAAAAATCGTCACTTCGGAGGTTGGTGGATTTAAATCAACCGGATGTTATACTGTTACAAGAAACTTTGGGTGGCAGTGAGGAGGTTGTTCGGGCATTGGAACTATTGCTACCTGGTTGGAAATTTGTTGGTGTGGATTCCCGTGGACGCTCTGGAGGGCTGGCCACAGGCTGGAAGATGAATAGCTGCAAGTATGACTGCTCTTGGGGCATTCCCTCTGGTATTGGATTGGAATTCTGGGATGCTTTGATGGGGAGGAGGATCACTGTTCTCAATATCTATGGGCCCTATTTAAATAGGGTTGGATTCTGGGACTATTTGCTTAGTATGGACATCTTTGCTGGAAGGGATGTGATATTGGGTGGGGATCTCAACCTTACACTGGGGACTTCTGAAGTTTGGGGGCCTCGGGCTGTTCCGGATCCACTAGCAAATTACTTTATACAAGCCTTTGCAAGGAAGGACCTTCTTGACATACTACCTAACAGGTTATCCCCCACATGGAGGAATAAGAGAACAGGGGATCAACGGGTGGCTAAGAGGCTGGATAGGTTTCTGGTGACTGATGTGTTGGCTCTGGGAGTTGATGTGGTCAAGCAATGGGTTGGGACTAGGGGGGTTTCAGACCACTGCCCAATCCTTCTGGAATTAAGAGGTGGTCGAGAAAAACCTCCCAGCCCATTCAAATTCAATCCTAGCTGGATGAAGGAGGAGGAATTTCTTAAATTAGTACAGGCTCAGTGGGTTCATCGACCACCGGAGTCTCTGGAACATGCGGGAGTACACTTTCAACACAATCTCAAGCGAATAAAAGAGGCCACTATTCTCTGGGCCTCTGAAAAACGAAGGAAAGATGATCAGAAGCTGAGGGATGCTGAGCTGAATATTGATCGACTACTACACAGCAGGGGCATGGGATATCTGGATGAAGTGCAGAAAGGTGAGTTGTTGGAGTGGGAATGCTGCAGAAATGTGATTCTGTCTGAGAAAGAAGAGATGTGGAGAATGAAAAGCAGGGCGCTCTGGCTACAATGTGGGGACGAGAACACAAAATTTTTTCAAGCCTATGCAAAGGGGAGAAAAGACAGTAATTCTATTTGGGAACTATCCTCTACTGACGGGGAACAGGTATCCAGCTTTGATGGTTTGGCTGATATGGGGGTACGACACTTTGGAGATCTATTCACTGCACAACCTGGGGCCTCTATTGCTGAGGTTATTCGGATGGCTCAGCTATTCCCTCATTTTGTGGGAGAGGAGGAGAACATTATGTTAATGGCGGAGGTGTTGCCGGATGAGCTCTCGCTGGTTATGCACTCCTTCCAGAAAGATAAGAGTCCGGGGCCTGATGGGTGGCCTATAGAATTTTTCTTGGGTTTCTTTGATTTGTTCGGAGAATAACTCTTGAATGTGGTGGAAGAATCTAGAAAGGATGGATTTATACATGGACCCTTCAATTCGACCTTTTTAGCTCTCATTCCTAAATCGGACAAGCCTTAAAGCTTTGATGAATTCAGACCTATCTCTCTCTGCAACTGCATCTATAAGATTATATCAAAGGTTATGGCGAGGAGACTCAAGATTATCCTGTCTCAGAATATATCTAGTGAACAGTTTGGGTTCTTACAAGGCCGTCAAATCCATGAGGCAATTGGAGTTGCACAGGAAGGAATACACACTATGAAGGTGCAGAAGCAGAAGGGCGCTGTGATCAAAATTGATCTCTCCAAAGCATTTGATCGGGTTAGTTGGCTATATATCCGGATGCTTCTAACACACCTGGGCTTCTGCTATGAATTTATACGATGGATTATGGCCTGCATCACCACGGTGAGCTTTGCTGTCCTGATAAATGGTTCAGCGAGTCCATTCTTTCACGCTGGCAGGGGCCTACGACAGGGATGCCCACTGTCACCGCTGTTATTTCTCCTTGTTGCTGAAGGCCTCAGTCGATTTATATTGAAAGCAAAAGCTGAAGGTTCATTTCGTGGCATATCCATTTCCCAGGTAATGTATATCACACATCTCCTTTTCGTTGATGACATTCTGATTTTCTGTGATGGCTCGAGACAGGATATTGATAAGGTAGCTGAAGGCCTCAATTTGTTGCAAGAGGCAGCGGGTATGTTAGTAAACATTGATAAATCTACGATCACATGCTCGCATTTAACCGAGATGGAGATTAACAGAATGGCTATGAGACTACCCTACAGGACTATTGATTTTGATGCTGGTTTAAAGTACCTTGGCTTTCACCTGAAACCTAATGCATATTTGAAAGCTGATTGGCACTGGCTAATTTCTAAATTAGAACAGCGACTTCGTGGATGGAGTCACAGATGGCTTTCGAGGGTAGGGAGGCTGGTTTTGGTTAAATCAGTTTTGGAAGCGATTCCAGTGTATTGGATGTCACTCGCTTGGATTCCCAAAGGAGTCCTGGAGCAGATCCGGCGGCTGTGTTTTGCCTTCCTCTGGAAGGGTAAGGGTGATAACCGTGCTTTGGTGTGGGTCAGATGGGATATGATTGCTGTCCCCAAAGCACTGGGAGGCTGGGGCCTAAAAAATATTTTCCTTTTTGCTAAAGCCTTGGGGGCTAAGGTGGCATGGCGTATCATACAAACTCATAGTCTCTGGACTAGAGTGGTATACCATAAATACATTGCTCCATTAACTCTTATCGAATGGATTAGGCAGGGTAATAAGACGCGGGCAAATTGCTCGTTGGTATGGAAAGCAGTGGTGCAGCATTTTCATCTGATTGGGTCTGGATTAGTGTGGAGAATTGGTAATGGGAGATACACACGTATTGGACTGGATCCTTGGGTGGGCTGTAGAGGTGGACATGTCCTACTTGCGGACTTACGGAATTTTCTGGCAGATAGAGGCTGTCACTTTCTGGCTGATATTGAACAACCGGGAGCATCCACTCTATGGCAACAGGGGTGGATCTCTGCACAGCGTCTTGAGATTCCAGATGACTTGCTTGGAGCTTGGGAGGATTATATTCGGAACTTAAGATACATAAATATTCGCCTAACAAATCGGATTGATGAACTTATCTGGGAACACCATCCATCTGGTAGATACACCCCGAAACACGGTTATATTCAGTTGAATGTGAATATTCATAACAGGGATTTGGTGTGGTGGTGGAAACATCTGTGGACACTAAAGTGCCCGGGGAAAGCAAAACTACTCTCTTGGGCTATATTGGAAAATAAGGCACCGACATGGGACATTCTACAGAAGCATTTCATCCAGGGTCCGGGGTTCTGTCCTCTATTTAAGGAAGCGGATGAGACAAACTCACATATTTTTGTACACTGTCGGTTTACACAAGCTGTGTGGGCTGACATCTGCAAACATCTGGAACTCAACGTGAGTTGGTGGGGAGTGGACTTTCATGATGCCTTCCAACTATGGTGGACAGATCATAAACATTCAACGTTTCGGGCTTCCCCCTGTATTCTCGCCTGGGGCATATGGATCACCCGTAATAAGATCATATTTCAGGATTGTCGGGTCCCTTTAGAGCAGGTCGTGGCACAAGCTGTGGCTGTTATGCTACAATACAAGCCATCTATCAAAGCGACTCGCATCAGACCTGTGATCTTGGAAATAATTGATAAATCCATGCCGTGGGCTTACTTTGATGGCTCATCTATTAACCACCAATCGGTGTGTGGTGGAGGTGGCGTTCTTCACAAATCGGAGTCCCATTATTTTCATATAATGGCTGGTTTGGGGAGTAGTTCAAATAACTACGCTGAACTGATGTCACTTAAGTTACTGATGCTTTTCGCACTTGAACAAGGTTGTTTAACTCTCCAGATTTTTGGCGACTCTCTGATTGTTATTGAATGGGCCAAGGAGATTACACAATGTAATGTAATGGTTCTCTCACCTATATTGGAGGAGGTATTACGGTTAAAACTGGCTTTTAACTGTATTACATTCACACATGTCTACAGGGAGCGAAATGGGATGGCTGACCTGCTATCTAAAGAATCGACAAATCAATCTATGCCTTTTGGCACATGGAGGATCACGATACATTCTACTGAAGGCATCTACAGCTATACACACAGGCCGTTCTTTGGGGACAATGTGGACCGTATGGAGGATTAGAACAACATTTTAATACTGGGCTGCTTATGTAATTACATACTCGAGCTGTATGGACAGAATTATTTCTGCTGATAGGCTTTTTTTTTTTTTTTTGAGACAGTTTTGTGATATTTGTAGTATAGGAGGTCTGTTTGGTCAGACATCTTTTATGTATGAGACAATGGACAGTCATATTAATCTATGACAGTCATATGTACACGGATAGGAGGACTGTTTGGACAGTCATATGGACAGTATATATTGACAATGTAGGGATCTCTGAGATTCTATTACATGTGCAGAATGTAATTTTGTTCATTAATGAAATAAAATTACGACTTTTTCCAAGGAAAAAAAAAAAGAATGCTTACAATTTTAGTTATTTTCTTTGTCACAATGTCATGGATAACTTTTTGAATCAAAATATTCTTAAGGGCAAAGACCTTATTCCTTTGAAATTATATTTTTAATCATACTTCTTAATCTTTTAAGAATGCATTTGATTAATATTTGGCATGACACACACTATATATAGAAAGAAATAAGATTTTATATTTATATAAGTAATTATAGGATGACATATATAGATAAATTCGTATAAATTTTGAGAATTTTAGAAGGTTCATTCTTAAGGGATGAGACAGGAAGGATGAATTTATCCAATCTCTTTTGAATTTTTTATTATTTCATGTACGTCTTCTTACTTGATATCTCAATGTTTTGTATGCAATTATGTAGAAAACCTATATGTACTTGATCTATTATTTGGATTTATTTTTTAGGTGGAATTCATTATTTCACACTTCTATATCTATTAGATTTGGAATGTTTTCTAGACATTTTCCTTTTCTCCGCTTTTATGCATGCTCTTTGTTATAAGTAGAGATCTTGGAAATGACTATAGGTTATTTCCCTGATGAGTCCAAATTTGATTAGTTTCCTTGCATTTGTAAGAGGGATCTCAAAGATGACATTATTGATTGTCCTTGCATTGGCTTGATGGTTGAAATTTTTTTGTATCATTATCACCAACTTTAAACAAGATGCTTCTTGACTTAAGTCTCTACCATTTGTTTTATTTTTCTTAAGTCTTGAGCAACTTTGAAATTATATCATTTTCAACAAATAGCAAGGCTTCACTTTGTCCCTCCTTTTCTATTACCTATGGAGTTTCCTCCAATCATTGTGACAACTTTCTTTATTCCCTTGATGGATATGGTCCACAAGTCTTTGAACCACACTTTAAATTTTGCTATGAGATATTTGGCATTTTATTACCATTTAAAGGATATTGAGCTTATGATGGGGAGAAGTTTTGGGATCCTCTCACCAATTATTTGAAGTGTGTTACTTTGCATGTAATGGATTATACCTTAATGAAATTAGGGTAAGATATTTTACTTCTTTTATGGAGGGAGAAATGGGTTAATGGTTCGAGATGGAATTAGGGATAATACCGAGGGAGAAGGAATTACTTATGCTAATAATGAATAATGGATAAGTAATCTATCAAGAATATATGCCAAAATCCCTTATTCAACTAGTTTATTTTTTCATGCATATTTCCCTTTTGATATTTTGAAGCCTAATAACCTCCATTCAAAAATCACGTATTCGATAATTTCACATCAAATGGATATAAGTTCCTCATCTTTAATCCTTGGTGTCGATGTCAAATTGAAGTATGTAGGCATGACCCTAAATTTTGACTAAAGGTCCATTGAGGGGGAAACTAAGGAGTTCCAATGCTCATTATTTTCTTGCTAATTTTTTGGAGTATACACATTGGTGATTTGTATTATATGGATTGTTTATACAATATAATTAAGGGTTAGTCAATGATTTTGATTCACAACTTATTCCCTTTCTAAGACACTTGGGTCCCAATTGATTACAAATCCCCTAGAAACCCTCGGGATTGAGACATCAATATGGTAGTTTTTCCAAATAAATTATCTATTCATAACAAAATTATCTCCATCTATTTGTTCTCAAAGTATGACAACTTAATGATTTCATTTTTTTTCATTAACATTTTCATCCTTATTTTTTAATCTTTAGAGCTCAATACTTTGCAATTCCATGATAGAACTTTCACACTTGCTTAGGTTTATTTTTTGGACGATCCTTTAAGCACCAAGGTCAATATATACATCTTACTCATGGCCTTGTTTTTGGTCACTTCTCTCACCTTTGTCTCTATTTTAGATTTTCTTTGTAGGTAGATCAAGAATCGACGACACTGCAACTTGGTGCATTTCTAGTTCCGATTTCAAGCCGACTGCCAAATCACAAGCACCCATCGCAAGGAGTAATGCCTGTTGTAAATGCATTAAATGCAAGGAGTACACCATTTGACGTTAGTTCAACACACATGTCACTTGACACCCCAATATCAATCAAATCAACAATATTTGACACTGAACTTTGGACAAAATCTTAGAAAATTAATCAAATCAATAATATTTCACATTGAACTTTGGACAAAACTTTAGAAAATTGGAAATATTTCCTTGTACGAAAAGATTAATCTAACTTTACCGTCGCTATATGTCCTCGCAGGGGACATAACAAATTTCTTTCATAATATTCATGCATTGCATGTTATATGTGTAGGCTTTGTTTTGTGGGTTTTATATGTGATATGAAGTTTATTTGTAAATACTTATTGGTGTCATAACATTATTGCATAGTTGTTTTATACGATTGGTTATGGATATTATTAGTCCTCGTCGTAGGTAGAGACTATATGTTTCAACGTAACTTATTAGTTTGGATAGTGATACAAAGAAACCAAATGTATTTTTAAAGTTCGTGAAAAATAATATTAATTTGTTTTTATTTATTCAATTTATTTTCATATGTGTTGAATTATGATTGGCTTTTTTTTTTCCTTGGAAAAAGTCGTAATTTTATTTCAAAAAGACGAACAAAATTACATTCTGCACATGTAATAGGATCACAAAGATCCCTACATTGTCACATATTGATATTCCCAGTATTATCATATCTATAGTCTGCTATATGAAAATAGTACAATGAAACTGTAAACAATACATTTCCGTCAAGACGGCAGACCCCTATCTCCAGTGAAAGGGTGCCCCAGAGCCACCAGCCGATCCGCATCTCCCAGGATCCGCCACCACTAATGACATCACTCCATCATGCATCCACCGACCTCCCCAGCAGCAAAGGTAGTCTTTAAGACAGAGCTCCCTGCAGCTTGTAAGGATAGGTAGCGACGAGAAAGGGAACAACGCCAATAATAGGCAGCAAACCCTGAAAACCAAGAGCAGAGCCAGCCCTCCATAGAAAATCCGTCCCAGCCGAAACCCTCATCGAAGTATGCAGGAGATCTACGTCTGTGGACAAGCAGCAGGCTCGATAGACCTCCCAAACCAGCGAAAAACGGCCAGCATGCAGACCCCAGATGAAGAAAAACTAGAGCAGACCACCGAGCCTCCACCGGATGAAAGAGCACCGCCTTGCAGGAAACCAAAAGGAGAACCCAAAATGTTGCCAAAGAAACAGATAAAGAAGGAGAAAATAGGGCCACTGGAGCCGCCACCATCGCAGCCACCGTCGAAAGTGCCCGCCGTCGAGGAATCTGCGCCCTGGAGCAGCCAGCATCTACCACCGTCGAGGAGCCGCCACCACCTCCGTCGATGGAGCCGATCCGCTACAGGTTTCACCAAGATAATCCGCTATTTTTCACTGCAGGTCGGATTCGAAAGGCGGTGCGTAGCGGCCAGTTTGGTAGAGCGTGTATATGGCGCGATTCTTTAACAGGCGTGGTTCTCGGGGACGACGAAACTTCTGTGGGATCTTCAAGTGTCGAGAAGCCCTTTCGCTGAGACAGCGCTGCCGCTCGAGGCCAGAGCCCTCTCACGGACAGCACGCGAACAGGGCCGCCGCCACCAGTGGGTCGTCGCTAAGACCAGGCAGAGGGAAAAGGGTTGGCAGCCATGGAAGGTACCATGGCCACCGAGATCTTCGACCCTCTTCCTAGTAGCAGAGCCCAAACACTCCTATAGCTATATCGAATTATGATTGGCTTATAGACCATGGCAAGACTAATTTTATCATTAACAAGAGTAGATAAAAATAAGAAAAAAAAAATTACATACATAATGGAAACTTTACAAAGTTCATGAAATATTTATGTGGGTGTTGTATTGTTGTCACTTCATAGCAGGGTATTTTTTAAGGATTCTAATATTATACTTAAGTATAGTATTGTATGCTTCATATATATATGCAAATATGAAGCATACAATTTGCTACTGAAACTTGTAAATTTTGGTGATTATTATATATAAAAAAATTTCATGTATATATAGGCGATATTAGAGACAAAAAATGGTCAAATAGCGAATTTATTTTTTGAAAAAATGCCCAAAAATAGCCATTTGGCGAAATTTCGCCCCTAAATATTACTCTGCTTCATAGTTTTGTACTGTCGTCACTTCATAGTGACGACAGTGCAAAATTATGAAGTGACAACAATACAACACCCACATAAATATTTCATGAACTTATATATGAAGTGACGACAATACAACACTATGAAATGACATCAATACAAAAATCACATAAATACTTCATGAACTTTGTAAAGTTTTGTCACTTCATATATATATATATATATATATATATATATATATATATTCCCTACTCATTCCAAAAATTTATACAACTTAAATCCATATGTTTATTTTGAAATAGCACTATTAACATCTTTAATCTTCTCTTAAGCAATCTTTAAACTAATTTTCGAAAACAAAAAATGCAATATTTATATTTTATGCTCTTTTAAAGTGTGAACACAAAAATTCTCTCATTTTCCACCTTTTATTTTTAGTTTAATTGGCTTTTAAATTAACTCTTAAAATTATAAAAATATTAATAAACATAATTATAGTTAATATTTTTAAAATTAATTTTAAAATTTTAAAAAATAATAATATAAATTACACGTTAAAGTTTGAATTGTGAAATGGTAAATTATTATATTATTTACTACATTACAATAATAAATTACAAGTCAAAGTTTGTATTATGAAATAGTAAATTATTATTATATTATTTACTGCATTACAAGTAAATAAAAAAATATTTCATGTTATTTTAAAATAATAATATAAATAATTCAATAGTATTAAACAATGATAATGTGAAAAACAATTTTTATTTTCAATTCGAAAAGATAAAGAGAGAGAGAGAGAGATATATATATATATATATATGGTGCTGGGCAATTCCTAAAACTCCATGGGAGGAAATGATTTGCCATCTATGTGAGTCTATGAGTGCTAAGGACAAATTTCACTTTCTTTTAGAGTGCCCTGTGTATACCCACATTTGATCGCAATTTCCCAATCTTTGCCACAATTCTAATCTCCATGATCCTCTAACTTGTCAAAAATATGGTGACCTATGAACGCTTCTTTCTCAGCTTTTTAATCATAGGAATCAAAATGTATAGAAATCCAAATAAATTCCTTTATCATTTCTTAAGGTACGATAGACCAATTGGGTCTCAGTGGATGTTAATCTTCTTCTTCATCATCATATATATAAAAGAGTTGAACCTCTCTTCCTTTTAAAAAATACTTTGAGTATTGGATTTTATGGATTATTATTTATAAAAGAAGATAAGTTGCTTTATTAATATTCGTAATTATGATTTAATTGATTTTTATTTGTATATTTTGTGTAAGTTAGACATGATTATATTATATCGAAAAAGACAAAATTACAAAGATTGTCAGAATCCTTTAATGTCTATCCCCCTGACTTGACCATTGTTTAGACCACCTTTCTTCCATACTACTGACTGCAAGAAGACATAAACGCCCTGCTCTATAGGAGAAAATAGGGCCTTTAATTGACATGACCAAAAACCAACGACCATACTGTTTATCAACCTACGACATTGATAAAACATTACACAACCTTTAGACTTGAGACTGTCATACATAAGGCACTTCAACCATAATTCATATAAACACTGACATTTCAAAATGCCTGGGTATTACCCAGAGAAACTAGACCCCAAACGAGCACCAAAATAAACTTGGAGGTTATCATCGGATCTGGAAATTGCCATCCAGACCTTCAACATTTTGCCTCCATGGATCGTGGGAACCGTCGGGAAAACCATTTGACCTCGACGAAAGTGAACTAAGAGTACCACAATCACCTGCAGGAATAGGAGGAACAAACCTAATCCCCAAATTACTCACAATAATATCGATCTTTTGATGCATCAACCCGTAGTCTGCATTGTGATATTTCTAGAACCTCATGAGTTCTTTAACTCCTTATTCTTTAGCCCTTATTTCCATAAGAACCAGAGCCATAAGACCCTTCACAACCCAGTAAAGAGCTACTGTCGGCTCATGCATAGCTAGACGACCCCTCGTGGTGCCAGTGTCCTGCACCTAGTCTTCCATCACCTCGAATTCATCCACCGATTTCTCATCCTCCAACTCTACCCATAAACCCTGTTCCACCTCCTCCATTTCCGACCAAATATCCATCAAGATGCATTTCTTAAAGAAATTGGTATCTTTTTCCACCTGATATTGTTGACCCGTGGGGGAACCTTAGCTTCATTTCCCTTCCCTTTTCAGTTAGCATTAATTCCCTTTGACTCCATACTAGCCCACCCGCGCTGGCCCAAAAAGCCTTCAAACAAGATCACAATAGCCCAGACTTGCTCCTTCTTCTTCGTCGATTTACACCAGATACTTCCACCCCAATCTACCTCTCCATCCTTCAGAATAGGAGACTAAACAACATACACAACCATGAAAAGGAGATATGATCTCCTTGCCATCCAAGCTGCCTCCGAATGCCATGGAATTTCATCATCCTTTTCACTCATGATTTCCCACTAATTGAGTTGAATCCAAACCTAGAATAAGGACATAGACATGTACTTACTCATTAAGGTAACACCACCAAGTCTCGAGCACCCATGAAACGAAGCCTCGAGACTATTCATCATCGGTTGCCACATGCCCATGCCTCGAAGGCGTTCTCTCTATGAGATGATGTTTCTTAACACTGTAACTAGATTCCTCGTCTATCAGACGAATATAATCTAGCCATGTGTCTCGCTTATCAAACGAATTAAAATTTGCCACGTACGCGGTTTTATTTCCGTCGGATTGACTCCCCGTACGTGTTCATGGTTTCTATCAAGACAGTTTATAAGGCTCGCCTGGTTGACTGCCTGTGCACTGCTAGAGAAAGTTTATAAGGCTCACCGGTAGCAGGGGCAAAGGCAGGTTCATATGCCTTATTAGTTTCATATATTCCAACAGCAGAAAATCCAGTTCCAGGTGTTGATTAAGTAGTTTATTCTTGACTAGCAGCATACCGCTATGCCTAGCAAGCCAGACAAGCACCAGCAAGCATACGCAATATAGGCATCTTAGAACCAACAGCTTTGGCAGGTAGCGTTTCTGCTTCACCAGTAGTAGGGAGATTTTATCGTCATTTGATGATTGTTTATCTCAAGGTTGGTCGCAACAAATTATAAAGCTTCGCCCCATTTATTGTCAATTTCGGTGGGTAACTAACGCCTGCAGTATCTCAATAGATAGTATTTATAATCTGGAGGTTGACCGCCTGTGCACTGCGATATATCGAGGCGAGTATAGTAGAGAGCTCCAGCCTCTCTTGATAGAATGTTTTGAAGTTTGATGTCAATTTCTGGTGTCAGATTTTCACGGCCGCCACAATTTGGACATGTCTTTTGTATGTATAATGTCTGCGATAGAAATGTTGTGAGCGTTTTGACATTTGGACATTCTCGTGGCATTAAAATTAACAATTGGGCATTTAAATTGAGACATGTCTTTTGTATGTATAATGCATTTGGGCATCCAACTCCTGGCATAAAATTTGTTGAAAGATGGACCATGAAATTAAAGAGTTTTGCTAAAAATTTATATAGCTTTTTGACTCAAGTGATGTTCATCAACGAATGGCCGTGGCTCCCATATGGATGCTACTACAGGAATAGGAACCCATGTACTCTTTGGGCCGGCTATAATCGACAGATGATCAATGCAAGAGGATAGCTGCCATGCGATTTTTTTATTTTGATGTAAGATAAAAATTGCGGAAGATAAAAATTACGGGGCTGTAAGATCAATTGAAGTGGATAGTTGCCTTGGACTTCTTTGATTTTGACGCCTGATAAAAATGGTTTAAAATAACACAAAATTTAATAGAAATTTAATAACCTGAATTTTATATAGATAAGTATTTCTATGCCTCTATTTTTTTTTTAAATTTGTACATTCATCTTCAATGGAAAATGATGACCTTGCTTTCTGCAACGCTTCTGACATTGGTTAGCGATGGCGTGTAAAACACTCAACCATACTTGTTTAGTGATGGCCTGTAAAACGCCCAACAGGTATTTTAAATTTCTATATAGGTTGGAAAGTCTCGTTTTATGTCGTCCATTCATTCTCATTCCTTACCAAGATGGTAATTTCAGCCTATCAAAGTGGGAATGTTGTATGATATAGAATAGCTAATGATAGTGCGTTGACATTTTTTTTACTTTTTGTTTTGTGTCTCTATTGTTGTTTGATTGATGTTTGATGTGCTTTGACACATTGCAAATGCAACCTAAAAGAGAATTAGACTACATAAATCTCCTTCCATTGTTAAGTTAGGGAGGGGCGCATGGACAAAGTGGAATAGATGATGATGTATGAGGATGAGGGAATCCATTGGAATATATCATGACCACAAGACTCCATTGGAACATCATGACCACTTTTTCCACATTAATTAATGTAATCAATTTTGCATATATTTCAATCAAGTATTGAGCTTTGCCTTAATAAATGTGAATGATTTTGAAGCATGAATATTATGTTGAATGTGTGTTTTTTAATTGAATTTATTGAAATTGAAATCCAAAGGATGTTTTCAAATTGCATTGTGCTCATTGTTGAACACATGAATAATTCTCAGCTATTAAGTATCATATTAAGACATATACTTTTATAAAGGAAACACCTTATGTTTCAAACTTGAGGCACATGTAAACCCTAGTTTAGGTGGGCCTTCACCACTTGAAATACATAGGCAAACTTGGAAATGAGAGTGAAGGGCGAGGTTCTTGTGAAATATAATAAAGCAATAGGTAGATACAACTATTCAAAATGTTCGATGAATCATTAAGTAATGTCAATTGATACACTTGTTCAACATATGATTTAGAAACTATTTATGGATATGGGGACTAATAGATATTGAGATCCTATGCTTGTCCAAGATTTGATTCAATAATTATGAACATAGAGGAAACCGAGAAAAAGAAAACCCCTCATATCGTTTGAATTCCATTGTAGTATTAATAGGAGCAAATATCTTTATCTTCAGGTGGCGAACTTGCAATGAAGGGTGTAGCCACGCTTGGAATTCACTTGCTCCAACACTCTTGCAAGGTTAGGGTCTAGGGAAGCCTAAACTTTGGTAAAATTTGTTTAATTGAAGATTTTATATCAAACACATGCTTATTTAATTGACTAGCAATCATAGACATATGATTCAGTAGTCATTGAATATGGCTTGGAGAAATGTCAAATGTGTTGTGTGGCCATGAAGATTGTTCACCTTTCCGCTCCCCTTTATTATAAAAAACCTTTTCCCATATCGCATCACTAACTCGTGTGCATTTCCTCGTCCCCCATCCCTTTATCATAATGAGAAGGCTTTGGCCCAAGTGATTAGTTCATCATCACCACCACCACCATGAGTATACCTTTAAATGAATTTACAAGATTGGTCGGCCTCGTCATCAATTGACCTACTCACACAAATACAAAAGAAAATGGCATTTTAGTCATAGAGTACCCACCCATCCCAATTCCAAAGGAAACAAGAAGAAGAAGAAGAGGAAAGCATGGAATAGGATCAACCATTGTCATGGTTATATTGTCAATGAAAATAAAATGCTACAAGGATTAAGGTATTGACACCAATTGCTCTTGGCATCCATTCATTCCCATTTAAAAAACATTCAATGGTGGTGGTTATGCCTACTAATTTCGCCAATTATAATAAGCTCCCAAAACCTATGTAGGAAGCCCAAAATTCAAGCATTCTCGACGTGGCCACCTCAAGATTAATGTATTTGTCTATTGGCTCAATTTGTTGGAACCATTAAAACCTCATTCAACAAAATTTGAGATGAGCTTTCTTGTAAAAATAATTAGCGAGATTGGGAGGAATATCAAACAATTGAAAATGAATTTCTTGAAGATTCCTTCATAAAATAATTAAAAATGAATTTCTCATAGCTCAACTAAGAAAAGGAATAACATTCAATCTAATGAAGGATAAATGAAAACAATTGATGTTATGAAGAATATCAAACAATATTCCCTTATGTTACGTCACAATAAATCTAATATGGATGTATGTGGTGGTTTACAATAAAACTTGAGAAAACCAATGGACTTGTATGATTTGCCTCTAATATAAACGAAATATTGTTCCGCTTTTTAAAATATTTGTTTCTATAAATGCAATAACATTAATGTCCTTGTGACTACACTTCGTTCACAATAAAAATTATAATTTTAAATTCATACACCTCATATTGTATATTTATTAAAATAATGAATATGTAAAATATTAAACTAAATTAGTTTATTTTTAAATACACTTGTTTTATTGGTGTAGTTCACATATAATAATATAAAAATGATGTTTGACAATAAAAATATATAGATGAATTAATATAATTAATGTGTAATCATTTGTAATGAGGTTGCCCGCAATCCTTCGAGGCAACACAAATAAAACACCAATAATACGTTTTTTCATAATCGTGTATTTCTACTTGGCTTAGTAGATTTATCCGACTTTTATCAAAATATATTGCATATCTTTAAAAGGGACATACCAAAAGCAGTATATCAGGTTGCTCACCCATAACCAACGAATTGTTAGTGTTTCCATCCCCTCGATATATTTGAAATTTGCCAAGACATTTATTTCCTTTCTTAGATGAAGGGTCACTTAAACCTTAGCATATGTTGCATGTCTTTATTCCATTAGGGCTGCATGTCTTTATTCCATTAGGGCTGCATGTCTTAAGAATGAATGGAAATTCTATGTTTTTTTTTTTTTGAATAGTCAAAGGCCTCTCTCATGTTTGACTAATTAATGACCTTTGAAATTGGGCCATCATCACCAATCACTAATAACAATTCAATAAACTTTTTTAGTAAAAGAATTAAAAATCATGGATGTGAATATCCTTGGTTCATAAAAACACTCTATAAATATTTTTGCATTTCATTTTTCATGAACTCTTCATTATCCAAGTTTTCCATATTTTTCATATTACAAAATTTTATATTTCATATGTATCTAGGATGGTGTATCTGTTGTGCCATGCTGAATGTCTTTTAAGTATCTTGTCAAGTGATTTACTTAATGAACTTTTAATGGAATTTCCTTAAGCAACTTTTGGAAGTGTTCCTAACGTAGTTGCAACTATTTGTTCAAAATGAATTCACATTCAAACAATTACAAGTTGGGTAATAGTAACATTTGAAGATTTGAAAATGATGAAATGAAGATAATGCAATTGCTAGAGACAATTAAGGTTGTAATTCAACTAACTGTTGCAATCTTGACCAATAAAGTATAAGGATTATTTTAAACAATTACTATTGTAATATGTTACATGGTATTTGGACCCATGTAGCAACTTATGACTCCAGTGTGCTATCTGCAGTATGGTTTTCGGCCTACGTACCATGACCCCCTTGGTTCTATGTGGAAAATGGTGTTAGGGTGCATGTACTATAAACCTTTATGAATTTATCCATCCATACAACAAGGCTCCATGTAATATTTCTCATTTAGTTTCCAATGATGTTGTTCTTCAACAATCAAATAATTTACACATTAGTTGAGTATGGTTTTATCAATCTTATTTTGCATGGTGCGAAATAATTGAAAACTACTATGTTTATGACCAATAGCTACTAATTTTGTTAAATTTGCGCCTTAAGTTGATCAAACAAGAACAACAAAAAGAAAAAATAGAAACATAAGTAGTAGGTTTCCCACCGAGAAATTGTGATTGGATGTAATTGTTTTTCAACATATTATGGGATGTGTATGTCACTACTTGTAATCATGTAAATATTCAAAAGGGATTAACAAAGGAAAACAATAATAAAGGATGGATCTTAAAATCTCATTAGTCCATGCATTTTTGTTTTGAAAATAGGGCATGCATTACCACCGATTTGATACCTTCTACAATTGTTAGAGAGTGTGCTTTTGTTGTATCTGATATAGTTTACTATATGTTCTAGCCCTAGGACATAACATAGTATGATTAAGGTCTTGAATGGGGCATTGATCCTTGAGACTTGTAAATCTTTACTTTGATTAGTGAAAAAATTCATATTTTGGACATTTTTCCAATTCTTCATTTCTTTTAACTTCTCACACTAGCTAGTCTATGTTGGCATTGAATATCTAAACTCTATTCAAGATAAAACCAACCAAGATGGTTAGGCAGGTTAGCTTGGGTTGTTGAATTCTATGATATGCAAGAAAGAGGTCAAGGGGTCAAGTTCAAGGGTTGGATGCCTCTCTGAATATTGTGGGCCACTATGAAAATAATCTAGTTGCAGTTTTGGAAACCTGACCCAATCGAAGCATCCAATAAGGGTTTTTGACAATGTGTATTTCATAAATAAAAAATCCCACCAAAATATCATCCTTGATATATATATATTTTTGGGTTATTTTAGTGTCTTAGACACTTCCATAAGGTGCAACTTGTCCTTATGTCTTCTACTTTGTTATCTGATTTGCATATTAATCTTAAGTCGATTAAACTATCTCATCTTTGCTTTTCTTGCACTTTTCATTGATGTAGATTAGGAGTTCTTTAACCCTACTTTTCCAATCTATATTGTGTATGCTCCTTTCTAGCTATGTTAGTGTATACTCCATGTATTATTCTTCACAATTCTCTGAAAAGAGTTTATTGAGCAAAGGATCCATTACCTTTGTCCTTTTGGACACTATTAAACCATATGACATTCTTCTCATCTTGCTCAATTTCCTGTCATAATCCCTTTTAGCACTTCCCTTCATTTGCCTCTCAAATTTGGGTATAAGTATAAACACGTTGGATATGGAGACACTTTGATAGGTTTTTGCTCATATTTTCGCTAGACCCACATATTCTTTTCACTGGAGTTTTTTGAAAGGGATAAATCACAAAAATCCATATTAATATCTCAAAACGAAGCCCACAAAATTTATTCAATCAAGAGTCAAATTGTAGCAACAATATTCATATGTTGACTTTCACTTATTAAAGTCATGGAAAAATACTTAAAAACATTACTAAAATATATTAAACCTCTGTAAGATCAACCATGTATTATTGAAGTGATTTAAATGGTTTGATTATATGAGCTAGACATAAGGTTATTGTTTAATGAGTGGATGTAGTTATTGAGGGTTTCTAGGATGTGCACTAGACCAACATCACAAGGTGGATTGTCTCCCCAAAATTGCCTACGATAACCATTAGTATCTCCCTCTAGATTGTTCATTGTTTTAACCAATTTTTAATGATATTGCCCATTTCTTATATAACCCTCAACTATCTACTATATATGTCTATTTCCCTCAATTCTTTTAGACCATTTTTCCATCCTCTATATGGTCAATTTTAGGTTGCATAACAATCCATTTTCTTTAAAATGGTGTGGACCTCCTTTCCATGCCTTGGGGATACTAGTTTTTAACAGTGATGTGATCACTCTATGTGGTTTCACAACTCTACAATGCATGCATTTCAACAAAAGTCAATATCTACATCTACATTAAGATCTAGAATAACATAATATTCTGATATATATTTTAGAGAGGTACACATATATGGAGATATCACAACTACATCTTTACCAATTAATAAGGAACCATTGAGCCTCAAAGTTTCTTTGAAAGGAAAAATTTAGAATCAAGCCAAGAAATTGCAATTGAGTTAACATCATACTTCATAATAACTTTAATTGAACCACCCTTAGACCACTCAATAGAAACCACACAACAAGCTCTTCATGACATTTGTTTTATTACTCTCTTTTTCACTTTATCCCATCTACTTCCCTTTTTATTTTCCCTTTCGGCGTTCCTTTGAACCTTTTGGGGCAATTGCTAGTTTAAAATATTTAGTATTTTAAAAAATGGTTCATATATTAATAACATTAAATATTGATGTCAAAACAATACAAACAATTCAACAAACTCACATATATTTATTTGTATTGTAATTTATATTATTTTTTCAAAAATAATTATATTTAACTTATTTAGGTTCACCTACTTTCTACTATTCTTTTCAAAATTTTGCAATTTCACAGTTTTTAAGATTTTTAAATATTAATCTTTAATATGCAATTTCATAATTTTAAAGATTTTTAGATATTAATATTTGATATATATTGATATGGATAGAAAACACTTTATATATATATCGTGTGGTTCACAGCCTCGACAATTGTGGCCGAGACTCGCTACATCCACAATAATAATTCTAGGGGGGCCACCTGAAGGGGCCTCGCCCTATCGACTCCAGTTTTGGGAGCCTAACTCCGAAGGAGCCAGAGAGTTGGATTCGTGAGAATTGAACCTTTGACCTCAATATCAAATGGTCTTTGGACTTGGACTCCAACCAACTGAGCTACCCCTTGGGGCTAAACACTTTAAGCTACCCCTTTGGGCTAAACACTTTATATTGATATAATAATTTTTACTTAATTATACAAAACTTTACTTAGATTTTTTTTTTAAAATTAATTTTAAATAATTTATTTGCTTTTTTAATTAAAAAATAGGGACTAAGCTTCACACAACTCTTGTTTTTTTTCAGGTATTTAAATAATATGAAAAGAAATTATGATTTTTGGCTTAAAATTCGGCAAGCATAATTTTGGATTAGTAGAATTGTATTTATCATTGTGTTGAGAGGTGCTTTTTCCATGTATGAGGGGGAAGTGTAATTCTGTGTTCATTGCGTCAAGAGGCGCTTCCTATGGACATATGAGGGAGTAGTGTAATTCCATGCTCAATATGGAGTTGACACATGACAGTTTAATAAAACAATAAAATATTAAGAAAATAAAATTTTTACAACGTCGACTTGTTGTTGCAGCAACATCCCTCCCCAAAATTTTGTAGACATTGGGGTCCCTCCTTTTCTTTTCTTAGAAAGCCTGCTTAAAAGGTTAAGTCCCCTTTGGAAAACTTTTGAACTTAGTCTTTTTTCGTTTGTTTCAAGTGAGAAATTTTTTTTGGAGTTTTTCTTCTAAGTCAGAACTTGAAATTCTCTCCCGAAATAACGAAAGAATTTGAGATGTTCACCCGAAATTGCGAAAGAACTTGAAATTCTCTCCCGAAACGGTGGAAGCATTCATAAAGTCTTACCGCTACAAGCGCCTCCTTCCCAAGTTCCCCGACCATTCACTTTTCAGAAAAGACTTACCAAATTCGTCTGCTATTGTGAAAAAACTCGTCGAATCTTTCCACAACGGCAGATCAACTCGAGAACTTCCGCCGCAAAAGACTTTTGCTTCATCAATTTCGGAAGAACTCGCCAAGTCATTCCAAAACGACGGATCAACTCGAGAAGTTTCACCGCGAGTCTTTTGACCCATCATTTTCAGAAGAGCTCGTCAAATCTTTCTGCAACGGCGGATCATCTTTCTCTTCTTTCCCGCAACAAGCAGATGCCGTGCTCGAACTCCAAGTCTCCCACGTTTCAGAAGAAACTCACAAATTCTACCCGCAATGGCGGACGAGACCCACCTTTTTTCATCCGATTTTGACGGTTGCACATAAATGCCGAATGGGTTGAAATGACCCCACCGTATGCGAAGGTTTAACTCTGTTTTAATTTCGCCGCCTACCCAATTAATGTCCACACGTACCAATCTTAATATAAGGGTGGCGGGGGGTTCTATTTTCCCATTGGTAGATTTCGTTTTGGAAGACGCTGTTTGGAACCTGCGCAAGTTTATTCGCTCCAGCTCAGCTTATTTGCCACCACATCAACCCCGTAACACCAGTGTTTCATTGCCAGGTAGGTGGTTCTAGCGTTAATTTTGTCTTATCTATGCGTCGAGGCTTTCTCAGGTGATTTTCGTTTCATTACATGGCCTGTGGGCACTCGTAGAAGACTATCCTTTAGAATTTACGGCCGCTGCAGCCCCATAGCCTTCCCAATCCAAGCCAGCCTACCATTCACGCTTTAGCCATTTGATGTTCGCTTTATGTCTGCTCAACCATTTACTTATGCAATAATGCGGGTTCACTGTAAGCCTGCTACACTTACGTTTATTGCTTACGCACCTAATCCTTCCTCCTCTATATTCCTTGAACCCTTCCCCTGAAACTGAAAGGACCAACCCATGTAACTTTGCCGTCTCAAAAGGGTCCGCCTATAATGAAGGACATCCTATCTTCAAAGATAAGGAGGGAAGTGAGTTTTTGTATGTCGTATGCCTACCTTTTTCGAAACATTTCAAAAGTTCCAAACCCGGCATTGCCTCCCTAGAATGATCAAGTCTGACGGCTATAATATGTTTCCTTGACTATTCTGCATTTTGTTTCTTTCCCCAGCATGCGGCACTATGGCCTCTTATGATTATACGTTATGATGCTAGTCCTGTTTCCTTCCTGTCTCGTTCGATTTTATGCTTTGTTTTTCATAATGGTTGACAATCTTATGTTTATTCTCGTATGATTGCTTGACAGAGATAAGCTACAATGCCGAAAGGTAGCAAAAAGAAAGCTAAGATGATGGAGCTAGAGCCAGTACAGCCAAGGACTGAAACTCTCTTTCAAGACACTAAGTGCACCACGGGCGTCCCTCCTGAGGTCCAGTGGAGAGATATTTACAGGATGATCAGGGAACAAGATATCCCCAACGTGCTCTTAGAAGAAGAACAAATCTACCTAAACATCAGGACCTCTGGCATATCCAGGGCTTCTACCCGCCTTGAGCTATTCCTGTGCTCAGAAGTAATTGGGTGGATAGTGGAACATGCCAATCCACAAACAAGAGTGTTGCAGGACAGCAAGGGAGAGGCATTCGCTTCGTTCCATCCAGCTTATATTGCGGCAGCCTACAAATTCTCACGTCCCCAGTAGTCACTGAATGATGAATGGTTGGGACAGATGAATAATTTTGAAATGGCTAAAAATCTGTTAAACACGAGAAAGCAGCTAAGGAAGAGGGAGAATGATGAGTATGATGTTCAGAGCCTAAGACCTCCATTTAGGTTGACTGCCCTTATGTTAAGCAGAATTTTCGGCATGCCCGATGGAACCGTATATAGGATACAATGGGAATGGCCCCCCATAATCCACTACATAGCATTTAAGGGAATTGTGTTTGATTGGGCTACTATCCTCTCAGATAGTTTGGCATCCACTGTCGCCGTAGCTAGAGAAGGTTTGGCCCTAAAGAAATAAGAGTTTTTCATGTCTTCGTACCACATTGATTACATCCTGGCAAAGCTCCCTTTCCCCAAGTTAGGTTGCTCATGGGATCAGGCCAACACCCCGATATACATTGCCTATAAAATAATGTGGGCTCAAAATTACAAAACACACTATAAGCTCATCTGTGAAGAGTTCATTATGCCTTTGTATGAGCAGATGTTCAACGAAGAGCCCAATTGCCTGTTAGATAATGCCATGGAAGTCTTGGAAAATTATGGCGATTTCTACTTCTCAAAAGAGGGTACCTATATCAGGATGTTCGGAGGTACTAAGCCACCATACATCTTACCAAAATACGCCACTAATTATGTAGTCCTGAAAGAAGCAGTCGGGCAAGTTTTCCTTAATGGAATAGGAGGAGTTCTTAATAAGCAGCATAAGGCTTCCTTCCCTCCTTTGCCTTTCTGTATAGGAGCCTATAAATTCTCAGGGGTTGCAGCAGCCGAAGAGTTCATTCAGGAGTTGAAATATTTTCACTTCGGTGAGGCAATCTTTCATAGAAATGACAGGCGGAGCAAAGTTGCGGAGCATTGCAAGGAGTTGTATGCTCATTTTGAGTATGCCCATTACTATGATGCCGAAGAAGAAGTATTCAGGGGAATCAGTAATATGACTGAATTACAGATTTGTCGTCACAGCAGTGGAGCTAGCTCTAGCTCTGCCACAGCCTGAGAAGCCAGCCTCTAGAAAGAAAGGGAAACAGCTGAGGCCCTGGTCCGTGAAGAACAAAGATTGAAAGAGGAAGCAAGACTGCAGCAGGAAGCAGAGGAAGCAAGACTGCAGCAAGAAGCTTAGGAACGAGAGCAGAGGGAGGTAATTGAAAATCAGCAACAAGCTGAGGAAGAAGAAAGAAGGCGTAAAGCTGAAGAAGAGCAAAATGCTGAAGAAAAACTTAAGGCCAACGAAGATGCCCAGGCGGGTGGCTCTGGCACCCAAGATATGGAAATAGACTCATCTCAGGTAGTGCAGACCCCACCCGCGGAGGAAGAAGTCCATATAAGAGACCTCCCGATCATCCCTTTCACCCCATCCGAAGATCATACTGTGTCCCGATGGGATAAATTTATGTATTAGAAGAAGAGGAAGACTGTGGTCCTGAAGTCAGAAGAGAGGATAAAGACGCTTTTCCAGGCAGATATTGTCACCAAGCGAGAAACCACGGTTATGCAAAATACAAATAAGGCTCCCATAGCCATGTCATCCGCCGCTGTGTCGGCAGCAAAAGCAACCGAAGATAATGTGATTGACATGGTCAAAGAGTTCGAGTCAACAAAGAGAAGAGCTAGCATGCTACAACACACTGTGGCTAACGAGCAGGCCTACAAGGACCTTGTGGTGAACAAATATAATTGCCTGTCTGTTGACCATAAAGAGTTGTCGGATAAGTATCGACACCTGGAAGAAGAAAAGGAGCACCTGACAATCCAGATGATGGTGCTAGAAGCAGAAAAGAATGATTCCGAAGCTAGAGTTTTTCATCTGGAAGTAGATAAACAGGCCATGGCTGAGCAGCTAGAGCAAGCAAAAAACAGAGCGATGGATATGTCTCCCTTTCATGAGCAGTCCTGTGACATCTTGAGACAAATGCATGCCACACAAGAACTAATCACTGAGGAGGTTTGCAAGCTCAAAACCATGTTGGATAGGATGAAGGAAGTTAATGCTGAAGCCATTAGGCTTAAAGGTAAGTACACTCGGGTAAAAGCAAACATTGTGAGTTAGATAGAGTGGAGAGAAGGAAAGGTAGATTTTCTTAAGCATCTCCCGTTCAAATCTGTGGATGGTTTTAAGGAAGATGTAGCCTTCATGGAATTTTGCAGAAATTGCGGCGCCAAGCTAATGGCTAAGATTTGGGGGATGATGGGGAAAGGTAATAGCCTGTATCAAAAGATTCATGAAGTGCATGAAAAGTGCAAGATTGTTTTTCCTCAGACTTTGGATGAATTTTCAGGCAAAGAACAACGCCTGTCGGATTTAAGGGATGAGCTGGGTGTTCAAATAGAGTATGTAAAGAAGATTGATGTGTTGGCCACCGATGATCTCCATCACTACATTGGGCTATCATCGGTACACAATCATATGCTCAAGGAGATCCAATAGGCAGTAATAGCAGAAATTCAGGGTATTGAAGCAATACTTGGTAAGCATGTGACTTCACAGAAGATCCTGCTCCCCTCACCAGCAAATGTGGTTGTAAGAAACACTGGTATATGGTTCAGTTATATAGCAGAAGAAGAGAAGAAGGCAGCAGCAGTAGCAACAGCCAACACATGCACATAATCCCCAGCAGAGGCGCCACCCCAAGGATAAATGCGCTAGCCATGATGCGTTGTCTTGTTTTTGGTCGACTTCTTTTTGTCCCTATGGTTAGAGCGTGGAGTCACAAGGACAACTGTCCTTTTCTGTTATGAGAAAAGGGCCACAGATTGTTTTATTTTTTGAAAGTCTTTAAAGACAATTGTAAAATGATAGGTGGTAGCCCGAGAGGCATTTTGTAAACTTATAAATAGATGAATAGGGAATAGTGTAGAGGACTTTTGGCAGGGAAAATGAATTTTCTAAACTTGTACGAACTATTTTGCACTTGCTCAAAGAAAATGAATTTTGCCTAATAAGAGCCTGGAGAGGACGTCTTTTGCCTGGAAATGTGTGTTGGATGCATGTTGATTTATTCTTGTGACATTCATATCTTACTGTGAGATCTTTCTTTGCTGTTCTGAATTAATTCTATGTATTGGGTGATCTTACTACTTTCTGTGCAGTGATGTTTCTCCTAAATGAGTAATAGAATGTTTTCATGTGAATTAAAGCTATCTTTAATATCTTTAACCTTCTAATGAAAATGTTTCTTTATGATTTAAATGGCTATCCATGCAATCTTTAGATATTTCTTTCAACACATTACTCATATTCACATTTTGCTCCTTGCAAGGATAGATTAGATTTATTTTAGTTTTAGATACGGATTTGTTTCAAGTTCTGCATTTAGATTAAATTAGCTTAGACACTTGCATATCATCTTAACCATAAAATAAAAAAGAACAGTGGATCGGGCCATAACCGGTGTAAAAGAAAGCAAATCTCTAAATCTAACGGTAGCCGGAACCGCTAACCAGACGGATTCCCCATACCAAACGGTGGGCAATCTAATTGGGATAGTTTACCGAGGAGAATCCCTTTTTGCTTGATGCTGCGATCTTTGGGGCATCAACATGACCCTAACCTAAAGTTCAAAACCAAATAGATATATATTCCAATTAATTAAAACTAAAAAAATTAATGAAACTTTGATATTTTTGCTATGCAATTTGGGATTTGACCCATCCCATCATTAAATCATGGATTTACATATGAGAGATTTACATACTAAACCAATATAAATCCATCTTAAATCTTTTGAGGTGCAAACCTTTTTTAAAGTGCAAAATTTGAGTCATTAAACCATAGACTTACATACAAGGGATGTACTTACTAAACCAATATAAAAGCATCTTAAATCCCTTGAGGTGTAAACCTTTTTTAGAGTGCAAAATTTGCACCTCAAGAGAATTGATCCCTCTTAGCACTTAATAGATCCAAAGTTAAAAACCATATAATGATATGTTAACATTGCAAAGTCAATAAATATACAAGGGTAAGGCTATTTGAAGCCAATTTTCCATTAAAAACAACAATTTGTTCAATCCACTATTGCAATTTTAGTAATTATTCGATGATTGCATTTATCTTCCTTTGTATAATATGATGTGAGTTATACTATTGAATATAGCATGATTTCAAATGCTGTTATTAGCTTGAATGCCATGACCAGTAAAATGGCAACACTGTAAAAGGAGGATAAAGCTTATTTCTTTATCATAAGCTTTAACGTTGTGCATATTTTATAAATAATTTATATTCCATGCGAATCTGTTATCCAACATAACACTGACATGTACATGTATGTATAGCCCATCTATACACATTTCCTATGGTTATGTCAATGCATCATGCATCACCATTATTAAAGGCATGACGGTGTCATTACATCAACATTATTACTTAAATCAAAAGTTGTCCAATTTTGTGGAAAACTCTCCTCTCCTACATTTTCAAATTAATTAAGTCACCATCAAATTAATTAACTAAAAACATTGTTACATTTTCAAATTAATTAAGTCACCATCAAATTAATTAACTAAAAACATTGTTTCACCACACTCTGAATAATGCAGCCCCTAACGACCGCACATTTCACTTTACCAACCATATCTTATTTTATTATATCGCGTTGACAACAGTTTACCACGTCAACCCTCAAAACAATAACACTAGGTGGGTTGCCACGTAACCTTCAAAACGAATAGTTTACCACGTCAACCCTCATAACAAGAACACTAGGTGGGTTGCCACGTAACCTTCAAAACGAATAGCATGAGATGGATTGCCACGTAACCCTCATAACAAATAGCATGAGGTGGGTTGACTGCATATACATTTTGACGTCTAATTAAATAAAAACTGTCCGACGTTGGCCCGCCTTCCTTTATATTTCAGGTGTGTTTGAATTGAGGATTTTTTTTTTTAACTATGGGAACAGTAATTTCTCAAAAGTATATCCAACAGTTCTAAGTTAGATATACTAGAAACTTGTGACTTAGTAGGGGTTTAGACGTCTCAAGACTCTTTATCCCACTAGAAAGCCTCTATCCCAAGAATCCTAACCTTCAAACCTTATCACAACAGACCAATAAAAAAGTGAATATGAAACGATCAAAATCAAATACAACCTAATTACCAGTCAAAGGCTAAACCACAGACCCCACTAACAAACACTTTAACCTCAATTCTGTGCCAACACCTTATTCCCGGCCTCGTTTATTTAGAAGACAAAATGCAACTTCTCGATTGGTAATCATCGGAATGCTGGAATTCATCGGAAAACTTTCAAAACCACTTGATAAAATCTTGATCGAGCGAAAATCATGACTCATTATAAAAATTTATCAGATTTATGGTATGGTATTATTTGGGGTTGTTTTGGAATTTTTTTGGGTTAAAATCCATGCTAAAAGTTAACATTTTAATTAAACGAAATGTGTAAAACAGTGATTCACCAAAAATTAAAATTTAATCCTCGCTTAAATTTCTTCTTCTAATTTTTTTTGGAAAAAGACCATTATCCTGCGATTTCTGCGAAAATTGAAAAATGATTAAATTTATAGAAAAAAACCCATTTTGGTCACCATTATTCCATCGTTCTCTCCAGAAGAATAGAACAAAATTACAAATCCAAGTCATACCAACGACTAAGTGCATTTAATGAATGACTCTGATTGTCTAGCAGGTACCTGGTCCATTCTACGGCGCACACACTTATCGCGACCAGACTGGGTAGTCTTTTTAACACGTTGTACACGTGAACGTGAAGCCGATTCGACGGGATGATAAAGCCGATCCCGACACGGTTGGTTGTTAATCAATCAAAGACCTGTGGTTCAAACCCCACAACCTTAAGAAGTTCAGAGCTAAGCTGCTGCTTCTTGTTGATAATTACATTTCTGATAATTGCCTATCTGTTTAGTCAGGCATCTATTTTCTCAGGGTATATTATTTGGGGATTCCTTGGAGCTAAAAAAAAATGCCGTTCTGTGAGGTAAGCAAGTATCAACCAGGAAGATTCTCTGAAGGAATTAGGATATTCTATCAACAATATGGTCACGGAGACATCAAGGTCCTGTTCATAATTGGTAAGTTTGTCTGCCTTATCAGTGTATAAAACGTAGATCTACTTTTAGTCTCCAAATGTATACTAAAATAGTCTGCAATCTTGAAGAATGGGGACAAGCATTTTATTTTTTGGGTTTGATTTTTGGGATCCCCTTTTAAATTGCTTGTAAGAAAGTGCAAGAGGACTCAGATCATGGTGTGTTATTTTTGGCTCCAAGTACCCTCTTTTCAATTGTTTAAACAGAGTGCCAAGATAAAACTAGAGTTTGGCAGGGTTTGGATTTTGCATGTTTTATGTTTCAATGTTGGGTAAAAATTTGGATTTTTGCCCAATTAAGCTTGAAATAATGCATTAGACCCCATGCTCTGAAAATTGCTTTGGATGTAGCATAGGATTGAGCGTAATTTCAGCATTGTAGAATTTATGAATATCTGGTTTATCTTTCCTAAGGAAGAATATATATCTATTCTATTCACCTTTTTTCATCTATTATGTAGCTTTCACATTGATGCTGCGAAAATATCCTTCAGGATTTGGACCTCTGGGGACAGTTTGACTGTAAAATTCCAACTCTGCTGCGAGTATCAATTTATGGATTAGGCTGATCCTTCCAATAGTTACGAATGACTTCTAAACCGTTTGGATTAGAATTTTTCTCTCCGAAAATGCTCAATTGCTCAAGGAAAGTGGGAAAGCCAATGCTGCACGCAAGGCTTTTTCTCTCTCGTAGAGATTGAATAAGCCTTGATTGCTTGAAGTTTTGTGTTCATTCTTCTTGTGTTGCTCTCAAAGTGGCATTTTCCCATCGAATAGTTTTATGATTGATTTAGATGCTTCCTTTGGGTGAAGTTTTCAATGTAGTAAGAAGGATGTCTGCTCTGTCATTTTATCATGAGGATAAAGCACGATGAGATTTTTGCTTTTAACCCATCAAATGTCATCGACATTCCCCAGTACGTATTCGTCATTTCAGTTATAGATACTGTAAATTAAGCTATAAGATAGTTGAACTGGATCGATGATACTGTCAAATTCAGCTGACAAGCAAGGACCTGAAATATTCAAGCCTTCGTGCAGCTTTCTATTCTGGATTATGGTTCTGTAACGCTGTAATTTCTGTGCTTAATATTGGACCCTTTTGGAAAGGCAGATCGAAAGCTATAATGCGAGCATTATCATGCTGTTCCTGTTCCCCCCTTGTGTTCCATTTTTGCTATGCCACAGTATCTTACTTTGCATTTAATGAGTTAAGTGATTGCGAGTTAGGTCTGGACTTGAGGTGAACAAGTTCTAAATTCTGTAGCAAGATTTCTGTGGTTGTTGATTTTGGGAGGTCTCGGAGAATCCACAGTATCCATGTTTGGTAATCAACGTTTCGAATCCATAACAGGATTCATCCTCAGGACGAATTGTCAATTTGTGAAGGGCATAAGATCTAACATGGATACCGTGGATTCTCTGAGACCTCCCGAAGTTCTAAATTACTACAGCTCTTCATATCTATGTGTATCCCATTTGCCAAAATTTGAAGTGTGGCATTTTGTTTGACTCCTGTAGATTAGAGTTCTGCAGTATTTGCATGCAGGTCCAAACTGGACCCTATGGCTTATAATGTGAAGCAGGTGTTTATACGCTAAAGCAATAGAATTATATTTCCTTGGTACTGCGAACAATTCTGGTTGAAAAACTATTATCAAGGAGGGTTGCCTTGTCAAAAACCACATGAGTATTGTTTTGGCCTGCCTGCTACACTTTTATCATTCTTTATTTAATCATTGACTTGAACTCGTGGTTTTCTTGATATAGCATTTACAATTGACCTCTAGAGTCTAGACCATAGTCGCTGCGTATTTAGTTCTGAGTTGTAGTGGGATTGTTTTGGGGATCATCCGGGCCTTTCTTTCCCCAGAAATATGAGATTTTATATAAAGTCAGAGAAGCATACATATAATCCAGGACATATTGCCCCTAACTTTGGTAGAGATCCAGTCAGTCTATCACCATCCTATCCAAATATTTCAACATCTATAGGTGGACAAAGAAAAGGCCAAAAAAATGGATATGACATCCAGTGGGCCAATGCCTTCGAGGACTAAAACAGTTGGGTTGCCCATTTCCAGCATTCTTACTAACTTTACCCCTCCCATTCACCCACTTCACATCCAGAACATTATAAAAATTTAAACCAGAGAGCCATTTGAGTCTGCCTTTTACAGCTTCAACTCTTGCTTCCTTAATCTGTCATTCTTTCGCTCAGCCATCCAATGCACAAGGGATCCATTCAACCAACAATATGAAGTCCCTGTGCAATTTAACTTTCTTCTTCCAAACTGCCTTCATATGCTATGACAACATTACAAACTTTCAATATATGCCATCAATATATTGCTTAACTGGATCCATTTTTCTGTCACAACTAACGTCCTGATTCCTGAGCTTTGGCAAGCAGCTCAAGCACTTATTTTTGGATTCCAGCCATCTCACTCAGATCTACACCAATGCGGATTTTAAGTCTGAGATTATTCAAGATTACTTTGTATATCTGCTTAAATTATCCCGCAATTTCATTAGTATAGCTTCTGCCCCCCTACTCTAGCTCCTTGGCTTTTGCATAATCATTTTTCATTGATCTTATGTTTCCTGCGTCACCCCTCATTTTTACCCTCATCTCCATGCTTCCAACTGGCTTCGTGCTGGTCCTCATGCTAGATCCTAGCACCTCATCAACTTCATCCATCTTATTCATTGGTTTCTTTCTCCTACATCTCAACTTTCTGGAATGTCTTGAATCCATTGTTTCCTCACTGCTCCAACAATTCCTACTTAGGCTCTTTAACAGAAAGTCATGGAATAAGTACTCTCACAATTAACTATAAGATCCTGCCACATGTCAAAGTGATAGATGAGGCTCTGTAATTTAATCACAACCACCAACCCTTTATCTTTTCTTGTTGTTACAGATTAAGGATTTTCAAATAATCGAGATCTTTTGATGAGATCAGAAAGGGGGATGCAGCCACTTTCCTAGGGGCTAAATTTATCTTTTGGTTGGCACAATCATTAACTAATGCGTTGAAGGTTCTTCTTCCATGGACAAAGTAGATATTAGGAAAATAGGAGTTTAGATATTTGGCCTCCTATAGTAGGTCCTGTAATTTCCAACTATTCCCACTCGTGGACCAAAAAAGTTGAATATTAAGCTCACTGCAAAGATTGAGACCTTCCATTAGACCTGTCAACTCCACTTCATTGTTAGAAGCAACTACTAACCCACTTGAGAAAGCGATTAAGATACTTGTCTCGTTTTCACGTATCGTCATCCCTCCTCTTGCTTACTTTGGGGCCAGGGTCACCATTGGCAGTCCTGTTGAATTCCATCAATCTAGGATCTTTGTGGGACAATCTCCCATTCTCTGCTTCTAAGAAATAATTTCGGGGATACTCTAGTTATTTCTGTACTGCTATGTAATATTCCCTAGTTTTGATTAAATTGTCCTTATTTCGATTACTTTTGTTTAAGGATGCATCCCACTAACACACTTGTTCTGAAATGTATCTTTATCTTAATGCTAAGGTAAACTGCCCCAGTTTTATATCACTTGATCAATCAGTGGGTTATTTTTCATATTGTCTTGGTAATTGTTTCCCTCTTCACCTTTTATCAACATAGTTTTTAATTCTTGTGTAAACACCATAGTCATGCAACTTTTGAAGAAGAGTGTACTTTGTTCAACCTGGGAAACTCTTCCTCATTCACATAATATTTGGCTCTCCAGATTTCACCTAGGATGGCCATTTTTGGGAAATATAGGTACTCTTCAAGTACAAGCCAAAATGGATATGCTAGCTGATCCTGGAAGGAGCTACAGACTGATTAGGTCCATGGTTGTTGGAGTCACACTAATGCAAGGTTCACTCAAAACTGTCTAAGTATGGGGGCACAAATTTGGTCATGTATTAGAAGTGGAAAATAGTGCATCAATATCAGTGTGGAAAGCACATTGTAGTGGTCTTCCTTCTCTGCCACTTCTTATTCCTTGAAAAATTATCATATTATGGACTATGAAACAGGCAGAAAATGAAGTGTTCGTATTCCCTTAGCTAGATTATAAATACCTCATGTTGATATTGTGAAGGGGTTGATTGGTTGGATAGTTGCTACAGTTTCATGTTATTCATAGTTATGTTGTACATTTTATTCAATTAATGAGAATTTTGCCGAAAGAAGATGCCCTTCTCAAGAGATCTAACTTCCAACTCGAAATAGAATGTCTAGCCAAATACCAAGCCTATTCCCTGCTGTATTCCATTTGACCAAGCATGCTTCTAGAAGGATTGGCGCACTTTGGCATGGTTTGCTTAATGTCGATTGGCCCATGGAGCTTGTTGGTCTCATCCCCTGGGAGGATGCAAATGAATATTGCCATGCTGGGGCCTTTTTGGTAGGACTGGGAGTGGAGCTTTGGTCACCCCCTTTCAGCAGTATGACTCTCGGAAGTTATACTCCCCTTTACATCAATGCCATGGGCTATCCCTTATCCTCAATGCTCATTGGGTTTCCTCAGATTTGGAGGATAGGTGGGTTTGTCAATTACATAGTGTGTCATACCTTCAATTGTCCTCCAAGCTCTGGGTTTTTCTGTGGCTTGCTATCTATCAAGGGCTCCTCTCCAAGGTCATGTTGGCAAATCTTGTCTATAACCGCTCAGAAATGGTGAAGCGTAGATTCTGGGGATTGTCAGTTTGCTAGGAGTTGTTGGAACTATGTGTCGGATCAGTTTTCAATCATTCTTCAGGGGATGGTACATTGGTGGGTAGCTTTGCTTGGTGATTGTAGCTATTTGGTCTACTCTTTCATTAGTATTTGGCAATGCCTAAAGATCATTGCATTGCTTACCTTTTGGAAGATCCACTGTAGGTCTGTGTTTGATAACGATATTAGACCTTTGTCTACTTTCTGTAAGATGTGGAGGGAAGACGTATATATGCAGTTGTTGTCCAAAAGTTTTGTACTTAGATGCCAGGTCTCTAGATGTAATTGCATACTCTGATTTTATTTCAACTTTAGCAGTGTTGAGGAAGAGGATATAAGATTCATGTATATAACCTTCCACCTTTTGTTTTGCTGATGTAAATATTCCTATGTAAATATAAGACACATAAAAAAAAGTTAATGAGAATTTTTGGTTGATTTGTTCCCAATATTGTTGCACCAATGTTTTGTTATGAACGTTCAACTGACTTTCTGAGTTAGATTATTTATTTGTTGTGCCATAAATTAATGACCATGTTGATGTATGTTAAGATGAACAAGTAGTAGATTGTGTCGTGGTTGCACTAATTTTGCCAAAACATTTTTGCATAGATCAAACTGGCATCTAAGCATCGTTTCACACGTAACTGTGGGAGTTTGTACATAGTTTATGCTAAAAACTTGTTATCAGACAAAGAAAGAGATGGAAACGATCTACTGAGTAGCACTGAAAGAACAACAACAGTGGCAATACCTACAACAAAATTCCAATCAACTGGTAGATGCCTACCAAGAATTCAACCACTATATTATTCAGCTCAGAGTGATGGATGAAGAATTGAAGTTGGTCACCAAGGTCATTGGCATGATCATCATGCCAATTATGCTCTAGAAGATGCTCGTTGTAAGGCGAAGTTAGTAGAGGTGAAGAATAGTTGGAAGAAGTTGATATGGGCATACGACATATCAAATGTTCAACCAAGGAAAGATTAAGCCACTTATGAGTTTAGATTAGTAGATCTAGATAGATCTAATGCCAAATAGAAAGATCCAAGTGGGGCCCACCCTTAAAATATGGAAAATGGTCAAAATGAGGTCCACAAGGTGAACATTTCCTCAATATTCCAAATCGATTTCCTCAATGACCTTTTTATCCCATTTTTATCCCACCTGAAAACCATCAAAATGCCTGTAACTCACTGTCTGGTGCCCGGGCACAAAATCTGACTGTACCATCATGTCTGGAGAGGGGGTAATATGGTAATAACAAGTGGCTGGACCACCCATCTCCTCTGTAGCGCCCTAGGCAAATGTGCTATCTCAATGCAACTGCTGGACAGGCCATTTCTGCATGGCAAAACTGGTCAAAAGTGGAAATCTCACTCTATCATCACTGGGAGTTCCTGAAACTGATAACTGAGTGTCTCAATGGACTTAGAAAGTCCAAATCTACTAGGGATGAGTACCCATGCACCCTGTGGAAACTTGTAAGATCATCTGTAGCCTCAACCATACCTGGACAATAATAAAATAAATGGTCTGAGAATAATAATAACCATAACAAAAAGTACATCAACAATCATCTGAAACCTGTGTCCATTGTATGGAGTCATCAAAGGTGCACCAAAGGACCATAAATCATCATCATACATCATCACTGGTCCAACGCATCACGAATCCCAAGGTTGACTTGGTCAAACCAGGTTCGACCAAGTCAAGACTGATCAAAATATGACCCAGGCTAGAAAATCCTGCTGCTGCAAGTGCAAATGGTTAATACATGCTCTTTTAATCATTCTCATAGAAAGAATTAAAGTATTAAGCATCATTTCATTGGCAGTTAATAGATAATTATAATTAAGCATAAGTTCAAATAATCATTTACTTACAAAAGAACCTCAAGGATATACTCATTCTGCAGACATGATCAATTTTCTAGCAAAAGGTGAAGGTGAAGAATGCAAGGCTAGGACAAGGGGATGACTTAACTGACTCAACATTGTGATACTTTGGATAAGGGAAAGGGAATACACACTTGAGCATATGTCGGATAATAAACACACAGGGAATGGCAGTGTCTCACAAATGGGATCAGTTGTTTAGAGGAGTGCTTATTCAACCTTGGCAAATGTCTACAACTCACATCCAAGCTGTATCAGCTCCGCGAGGATCTTTTTTAGAATCGTTGTGGACTGGGTGCCCGACTAACCGTAACTTGAGGTTCTAGGGGACAGTTAAAATTAGTTGTCCCTTACTCCATCGCACATCACAACCCATGGGCTCCGTGAGGAATTAATCATTACATTTCATTTCTTTGGCCAACAGTCTTTGGATTTAGCATATATTTAACCACTTCTTTCTTTAGGCCTATATGACCCTTTTTGTTAAATTTCGTACATTCATAGCGTAATAATATAAATGCATAACCAAGATCACTAGAAGAAAGACATAGCACAAAACATAAACACAGAGTTTATCTTGGGAAACCCAAACGGGAGAAAACCCAACAACCTTCGTATAGAGATGATAATCCCGAGATCAGAGTACAAAGATAAAAGAGGAAATGTGAAAATGCTTTCCACAAGTAGAAACCTCCAAAACAGCTTCCTTCTCCAGCTTGTGCGAACTTCTCTCTCTCCCAAGTGATGCAAAATTGTGAAGTGAGTGAATGAGCTAATGAGGTGCACTTTACCTCCTATTTATACAAGTGCAAACATGAAAAATCCCTAACTGGGTCGACTTCACTCGGGGGCAATTAATAATTTTAATTTTAATATTTTTCTTTTGCTTCTTTGCACCCCAAGGTTTACATTGATTCTTTCATGTGTTTACATAAGTAATTACTTCAAGTTCATCTCCCTTAGGAGGTACAATCAAGTACAATGAAAGTACAATAATAATATCTTCCGAAGTTGCACAAAATCCAACACTCCCTCTCAACAAGGAAGGTATTCTTCGGTCTTCATCTGCATCATGATCATCTGGGTTTCATCTTGTACATCCATGCTGTCTCCATCATCTCTATACATACTGAAGGTTATTTACATAGTCTCAGTCCATCGAGAAGTGTCATCATGCATCATCTTCACTAGTCCTTTGGTGAGTCCAGGAGAATCACTCAATCCTGGATATCTGAGACATCTTCACCAGCCCTTCAGTGAGTCCAGGAGAATCACTCGATCCTGGATGCAGGAGAATCACTCAATCCTGGATATCTGAGATTATCAGCTGTGCCATCTCTGCTATACCATTTGCTACCTATCTGTCTCATCTGCCGATGGGGTCCTCCCATACCTGGCTGAGATCTCAGACGAGCAAATGAGCACGACCATCTAATACCTGTTTGTCTCTTTTGCCGATGGGGTCCTCCCATTCCTGGCTGAGAACCTGAACGAGTAGAGGCACCAGTGCAATCACATGGCCAACTGCTGACTATCCTACTCATCTACCGATGGGATTTCTCCCATACCTGGCTGAGTAACTGGACTGCAGAGGCACCCGTGTGAACCCAACCAATTGCTGACTGTCCTACTCATCTGCCTATGGGATTTCTCCCATATCTGGCTGAGTAACTGGACTGCAGAAGGTACCTGGGCAAAGCAGGGCAAGCATCTCAATGTCATCTTTCACTCTCAAAGAGGGACACGTTCTCTTCGACTCCAAGCCTTCCGTGAAAGTATTCGAACTTCATTCTAAGAAGGGCCTTGGTGATAACATCTGCAGTCTGGTCGTCTGTCGGCATGTACTGTAACTCGACCGCACCTTTCTGCACCATATCACGAATGAAGTGATATCGAATCTCGATATGCTTCGACTTGTCGTGAAATACAGGATTCATTGACATCTGCACACAGCTCTGGTTATCACAGTGAATCACGGTCGGCTCTGGAATCTGGCCGAACAATCCTGCCAGGAGTTTACGAAGCCAAACTGCTTCTCGAGCTGCTGTGCTAGCAGCCATGTACTCGGCCTCTGCAGTATTGAGTGCTACCGAGTTTTGCTTCCTGCTGCACTGGGAAATAACTGCAGAACCCAAACTAAAGCAACATCCGGAAGTACTCTTCCGATCTGCAACACATCCGGCCAATCTGAGTCTGTAAACCCCTGCAATCTCAGGTCACAACCTGAAGCATACTTCAATCCATATCCCACAGTGCCACGTAAATATCTGAGCACATGTTTTGCAGCAATCCAGTGAATCTACCTCGGTTCGCACATGATTTGACTGAGGGCATTCACAGCAAAACATATATCTGGTTTGGTGTTGGTCAGATACATCAATGACCCAATCAACTGGCGATATATGGTGGGATCAATCAAATCGGAATCTCAAGTAGAGTCTCTCAACTTCTTCCAATTTGTATCCATCGGAGTAGCCATGGACTTGCAATCCAACATTCCGAATCTCTTCAATATATCAATGGTGTATTTTCCTTGTCCTAGGAATATCTCTTTCTGCCTTTGCCATACTTCTAATCCCAAGAAGTAGTGCATCAATCCAAGATCCTTCATTTCAAACTTAGAGGCGAGATTCTTCTTACACCATGCAATGAGTTTCTCATTTCCTGTGAGAAACAAATCATCAACATATAATACCAAAATCAGTGGCTCATCATCTACAACCTTGTAGTAAAGGTTGGGGTTTGCATCATTCTTGGAAAATCCCAAGCTCACCAGGAATACGTCTATCCGTCCATACCAAGCACGGGGTGCTTGCTTGAGTCCATACAGTGCCTTTTTCAATCTGCATACATGAGACTCCTTTTCGTGGACAATAAACCCATCTGGCTGCTCGATGTAAACTTCTTCCTCAATAACACCATTGAGAAAGGCTGTCTTCACATCCATCTGATGCAACTTCCATCCCATAGCTGAAGCAATAGCAATAATGAATCTGATGGAAGTATCTCGAGCCACAGGAGCAAATGTCTCATCATAACTGACTCCCTCTTTCTGAGATAATCCTCTGGCGACAAATCTGGCCTCGTATTTTTCAACACTTCCATTTGCTCTATGTAAAGTCTGTTGTGCCCAACTAGGCCTCTTCTGGCCTACTGCAATATCTCTGGGAACATCAACTGGCTGAAGCTGGATCAATGAAATCGATGGGTTCATCACTCCCTCTTGAACTAGAGGGGGAGATGATCTCCTCTCCTTCGGTTCTAGTATTTCTTCATCATCGATCTCCATGTCTGATCCTCTGCCTTTCCTGACAGCCATCTCTTCTTCAAAGGTCACATCCCTGCTGACTTCAATCTGTCAGGATCCTGGGATGTAGATTTTGTAAGCCTTTGAAGACACATTGTATCCCTCGAAAGTTCCCTTCTTGCCTGAAGGTTCTAACTTCGTTCTTGGGGACATGTATATCGACTGGACAACCAAATATCTGAAGGTGAACCATTTCTAGTTTTACTTTTGTGAAAGCTTCCTCCGAGGTCATCCTTCTAGGCTGAGAGTCATATTCCAGGAAGCTTCTTGCTGAACATCAATGGGATTCATGTGTCCATCGGAACAAGTCTTCTCTTGTAGGCCAAATCACATGGTCTTTTCCCTACAAGTCAAAATCCCGACTGACGATCAGTGACATTGCATAATCAAATGTAATGGAAATAGTTTACACAGGTATCTTAGCTAATACTTTAGCACAACAATCATGAACATGTCTATCAAACACATCTGGGAACTATCTAGATGTTTGCTATCTCCACTAGAACATGCCATCAAGAGTGTGCACTACCCTAAGCATGCAGGAAGGAGATATCATCTAGACTAGCTCCATTATGTTTAATGAAGTGTTGTGTAGCTCATATGCATAATAAATATAACAATGTAAACTATATCAACTGCTCAATGCACTTCCAGATAGATCTGCATATAATGAAGATAGATAAGACAAAACAGATCTATGTAAGCAAGAAAAACAAATACTTATCCCTTATTGTTTTTGTGTGTGGGCTCCTACTGCCTTCTTGTGGGAACCAAGAGAGATCTTTGTTCTTGCAATCTGGATCTTCATATCTTCTAGAAGAGGAACTCCGAACAATCATCATTCCTTGACTTCTTGCGAGGAGTATCTTCTTCAACATCAACAGTGGATGCTTCATGCTTCCTTTTACTTGAACTTCGACAGCTATTGGCGTAGTGTCCATATTTTCTGCACCTATAGCATTGAACTTGAGATATGTCCTTCTCTTTTTGATCTGGGCAAGGACTTGATCTCCTATCTTGGTGCTTGTGTTTATGGAACTTCCTACCTTTTCCTTTACCCTTCTTGGCATGGGAAACAAAAGCTTGGTTCTCCTCAGGTTGAGTGCCATGGACTCTTTAACGTGCTGTAATCCTGGTTTCCTCCTGAGTGCAATCTGCCCAAAGCTTATCAAACTTTGGTAGTTTGGATCTACCACTTATGCTTTGGATAAAGGACTCCCATGATGGTGGAAGACCATTCAGAGTGGTGATGACAAGCTCCTTTTCATCAATGGGATCTCCACTGGTACTAAGCTTGTCCCTTAGTTCTGTGATCCTCATGAAATATGATGCAATGGATTCTGATTTGGATATCTTCATATTTGAGAGTTGGTTTCTCAATGTCATGGATACACTGAGGCTAGTGTGTTCAAACAACTTCTTTATGGTCTTGAACATTTTCCTAGCAGTCTTCTTTCCTGAAATTTGTGGAACCAAATGATCTCTTACTGAGTCCACTAGAATCCTTCTTGCTCTGGCATCATTCTTCCTCCATCGGGGTTTGTCTTCTTCGGCTTCTGGTTCAAGGACCTTCTCATTTACAATTTGTAATAGGTCATTTTCTTCTAGTAGTAGAAGAACCCTAGACTTCCAAGAGATAAAGTTGGAAGCTCCTTCCAAATGATCTTCAACCTTCATACCAATCACATCTTGACTGCAGATCTGGTTCAGAAACCCTAGCAGGAGCTAGGTAAAAAATGAAAGTTGATAATTTGAAAAACTGAAACCACAGGTAGATGCGCCTTGCCAAGGCGAGTTGAATTGAGGTAGGGCTGATCCAATTCTGTGGAGAGAAGTAGGTCAAAAATGAAACCCTAATTTTGCTACAGCTACAGAGTTAGGTCAAAAATTGAAAATTCTCGGAATTGAATTCCGTCTTAACCAAAAGATGTGCCTTCCCAAAAACGAAATTCCTAAGGCTCTTTTTCTCCAAAATGATGGGTGAAGACTTCACAAGATGAAACCCTAGTTTCGACAGGGTTCCGACAATGTTTCGGCAATGGCTTCTTCTAGAATTGCTCTGATACCATGTTAAATTTCATACATTCATAGCATAATAATATAAATGCATAACCAAGATCACTAGAAGAAAGACAAAGCACAAAACATAAACACAGAGTTTATCCTGGGAAACCCAAACGTGAGAAAACCCAACAACCTTCGTATAGAGATGATAATCCTGAGATTAGAGTACAAAGATAAAAGAGGAAATGTGAAAATGCTTTCCACAAGTAGAAACCTCCAAAACAACTTGCTTCTCCAGCTTGTGCGAACTTCTCTCTCTCCCAAGTGATGCGAAATTGTGAAGTGAGTGAATGAGCTAATGAGGTGCACTTTACCTCTTATTTATACAAGTTCAAACATAAAAAATCCCTAACTGGGCCGACTTCACTGGGGGCAATTAATAATTTTAATTTTAATATTTGTCTTTTGCTTCTTTGCACCCCAAGGTTTACATTGATTCTTTCATGTGTTTACATAAGTAATTACATCAAGTTCATCTCCCTTAGGAGGTACAATCAAGTACAATGAAAGTACAATAATAATATCTTCCGAAGTTGCACAAAATCCAATGCTTTTGGGGATTTTGCATGTGCTTAGAAGCACAACTACTAAAGCTTTCATCCAGGGTACTTTTAGTTTCCAATTCATTTCATTTCATAACCCTTTTGGGTATTTTGCATGTGCTTAGAAGCACAACTACTCAAGCTTTCATCCAGGGTGTTTTTCATTTAAGTTTCCCTTCAAACTCATAGCCCTCTTTCATTGTGCTGAGAAGCACAGTTTTCAAAGTACTTTCATGGGCTTTCATAACAGATATAACAATAGTTTCCACATGCAATGATGGTAGTACAATTTGCTTCAGGTTTTAGCCAACATAACTCAAGCAACTAGGGGGACTCTCTAATCAAGACCAAACATCGGGGCAACTGACTAGAGTGATCAAGGTATCAAATCCAACTCACCAAAGGGTAAGTTTTGTTGCCAACTCAGAGCCGAGACACAAACTAACATGGTTCTATCCAACATAGAGACAAAAGTGGGGAAGTCCTCCATATTACAGGCTGAGGTGTAAGTCAGGGTAAAACCAAAAGTGGGAAAGATAACGGATGGATGGGGAAAGTGAAGGTGATGCCTAAGCTAGCAAGCCATAAAGGTGGGAATGATCATGTCCACACTCCTAAGAGGGTAAAACCAACGAGTATAAAACAAGAGCTTCTAAATGTAAGTAATACAAACCATTTAAATATTCAATAAAAGCCATATTTATTTTATATAGATATACTGCTAGGTCATGATTACTAGATACTAAGTCAAGCTATCAAAATGACCAAAAGAGCAAGATAAGAAAACCAATGCACATAATATACCTGCTGTGCCATATACTTGTATCTGCTATCTGGATCACATGTAACCACTGAAACACTACTGCTGAAACTCTAGGCACTGCACTGCTCTGTATGGGATAAAAGGTGATTGGAAAGTTTATTGCATCCTAGCATTTGGGTATTTGTGGTAAGATCTATCTTTTGTAGAAACTTTGTCTTGTTTACAGGAGGGCGACTTCAACTTGGGCGTTTTTGTAGGGCTTCCTCAACTCGCTTAGCTTGGCATTCGCTTGTATCAAGGGGTTATCATTAGTATCATTGTGATCTATGCTATCTTCTTGTTATTTCTTCTGTAGCATTAGTCTTTATCTCTTGATGCATCAAATCTGATATTGTTGACGTTTGTTGTGCAGGAGAGAGGGCGCATTGGCTTCCTTGGGCAAATCGACTTCATAGAAAACTACTCCAATTCTTCTCACATTGATCGGGTTTGCATAGATCATCATCATCAAGGCATCTACAAGGTTATCCAGGTAAGATCCACAGGTTTGTTCCCTATTTCTTGGTTCCAATCCATTGGCATATTTATTTTATTGTTGAAACCCTAAGCTAAAATCTACTAAAAATCCTACAGATCATATCCCTTGATCAATTGGCAAATCCTTTTTGGGTATTGTAGATTGGGCAAATCCCAAAGTGGGTTCTCAAGGGCGTCACCCTTGGGGACTCCATTGGCCCAATTTCCTAGGCACTGAGCTTCTCCCAACCCTCACGACTTTCTTGACTTGGCCAATTTTTTAGTGTTTTGATTTTCTGTCGGAGACTTGGGTGCATTGATACTGTCATACCTGTGAAACAAGTCCATCTTTGGTATTGGTTAGCCCCAATCCTGTCCCTAACTACCTTGCATTGGACACGGTTCCCAAGGCAGTGGATTTTCTCATTATTGACTAGTACCTTGATTCTGGATCTAGTCTCTAATCTCATTAGTCACTTGCATAACCAAGTTGGATCAAATTTACCTTGTTTAAGCCTCTTGATCCAATCCATTACTCACCTTGTGACTTCATCCATAGATCTAGGGTTTACTTCACCATACACCTTACGTACTTCATCCCTATTTGATTTGATCTGGTGTCTTGGTCTGATCTCTCCTGTTGGTAGTAGATCTGGGTCTCCCCCATTGTTGTCTTGGTCTAAGATAACATTAAGTGAAGATTGCCTTGATTGGCGTGACAACCATCCACTGAGAGTCGAGGCTATCTTGGTTTCATCTCTTTGGTTACCCATCCCCTCTACCATCCTCACGGATCCACCTTTAGGGGGAACTACAAGTTTGGTGATAACAGGTGCATGAGAGGAGTTACACATCTCCAAAGAATCCAAAAGATTCCCCAATTCGAATTCATGGAGGAGTTGGAGACAAAATATGAGCCAAGTGTCATGTGGGGCCAATGAAGGGTCATAACTCCCACTAATTTGAATTTCATGAGTAATTAGGAGATAATTTTAGTTCTAAGGAGGTAAATGAGTCAACTAAAGTTATTAAAAGGAGGCCAAGTCGAAATGGAGCAGCTTTTGGTCATTTGTTATTTGCATCTTTGCAATTTTGGAGAGCTTCAAGCTTGTCCTTGCATGGTGGATGTTCATCCTCCCTGCCTTAGAACCAATTTCGAGGGTCCAAGATTCCCATCCAAGTTGGTTGATGGAGAGGCCATTCAGACCTCTCAACAGAGCTTCATGGATATATTTTTATGCAGGTTCAACCCCCATCTGAGTTCGAGTTCATATTCTCTTATTCTTCTCTATTCTCATTCTACTATCTTTCTCTCAATGTTCATGTAAAGTGAGATAGCGCACTCTTTGTTGCATATAGATAATGGAAGGCTGTTGTTTCGACCTTATGAACATGTTAATGGATGCATAAATCTGTAATGGATAGATCATGAGAGCCACAACTCGAAATACTAAGCACTTCATGTACAATTATTCGAGCTAGTTTCCTCTTTCTCTCAATGTCATGTAAAAGTGTGATGGAGCACTTCTTGTTGCATCTAGCTAATGGAGGATTGCTATTTCGACCTTATGGACATGTTAGTTGCTACATAACTCTGTAATAGACATATCATGAGAGCCACAGCTCGAAATACCAAGTACTTCATGTGACATTTCCAATTAAAACTGAGATTCGAGCCATTTCCCTCATAGTATTTTCATGGTGATTTTGGGATGATATCGCACCTATTTTATATCAAATCTTTCTGAGATTTTTGTCTATGTTATGAGCTGCATATGGAGTTAAATTGATGGCCCAAATAATGTATGCAGACCCCTAAAGTTTTACTATAGTTTGTGAGATAAATTCAATGCCCCTTGTCTACCATTTTCACCCAAATTATATAATCTAGATGCTGCTGTCCTTTGGGAGACCTATTCGACCCTAAAACCTGATATAATTCTGCACACATGTTGTCCTTGATGTCCTCTAATAGAGCCAAGTTTAAGACAGAAGATTAGTGAAGGCCGTACAGTGTTTGGAAGGGAAAACAATGGCTGACCTAGGGGGTATTTCCACCAATCCAATTGACTAGTTTTGTCCCGAATCTTCTCTCCTTGTAAATTGCAGACCATGGATGTGTATATCAGATGTTTGGGTGTCTAATGACTACATTAAAGTGTCCTATGCCCTCCCAAGTCCCTCCTTCCACAATTGGAAACCATTTGGGGTCATTTGGGACAGTTTGGGGTTTCACTAGTCCAAGGTTCGAAAATTGGCCAAATTGAGTAAACTTTCAAATTAGGGATATTACATTATTTGAGTACTATTGTCTAGCTTTTGGGCTTTATTCTATTTGTAGATTAGGGCCAGGAGTTTCTTTTGTGCTCCAAATATGTACTTACATTGTCTGTACTTCTGCGTCCCATCAACCTACTATTGTGGTCATTTGTCGGACATTAATAAAATTATCTTATCTTATCTAGCACTTTTCTCTTCTATCACTGACTTTTGAAGGCTTATTATTGTTGGAAAGCTGTAGAGATTGTGGTTGCATATTATTCTTTTGAAATGTATATTGGCCTAAGATGGCTATGTATGGAATACATTATTCAAGAATCAGTTAATGCCAATGCCTAATGCAAATAATGTCAGCTGGAAGCCCCTGGAAGCCCCCTTTTCTTATTCTATGTAATGTAGTCTCCAGCTATGAATGTTCCTTGTTGGTGTACTGATTAATAAAAACAATCTTTAAGTCACGGCTTTTAGAGATGAGAAAGTTACTATTTGCAAAATTTAAAATGTAAATTGTTCACCAAAACCATATCATATGAAGAAAATCCTTTTCCAGCTCTCCCAACCAATATGCATTTCATGTATATGCTGCTTCTATGTTGTACAGAACCTGTGTTTTCCTTATAAACTTATACACTAGTAATACGTGCAGATGAAGTCTACGAGGGTCAATGGTACACCATTTCTGCTCATTTTTTGTAGATGTCAATTGCTCATTCTGATAGACACTATCCTAAGAATATAATTGTCAGATATGATAAACATGGCCTATGAATGGGCATTGGAAATGCAAAAAGGAGAAAGTTCCAAGTCATCAACATGAAATACCACCCATGTTCTACCTCCCTTTGTCCTAATCACATTGACCTTTACAAATTTAATAACTGATTTCTGAGAGAAGTTTTACTGTGATGTAGACATGATTTAGTGTTGGGTACTTGATCTCCACTGATCTTGATTTTTGAGTTCCTTTTTAACAGAACCTCAATACACAGGTGACGGTTAAGAAAGTGGTACCTAAGAAATATTTACGACTATTGAGAATGTATTGAATTTTGTCTCATTATATCTCGTTTTAATTTTTGGTTAACCAGTAAGCTTTTGCCATATTAAATGTTTTGCTTGATTTCTAATGCATAAAGTTTGAATGTACAGGTTTGGCTGGTTCCCATGATTCATGGGATCCTCAGATTAAAGGCCTAACAGGGATTGACATTTCTAATAAAGAAAAAGTATGTCACACAAAGGATAAAGATGGAGAGGAAGCAGAACATTCAACTGATGAATCACATAGATCCAGTTTTTCAGATTCTCTAAAAATACAAGAGTTTCTGGTCCATAACAAGGATGAAGAAGTATCCTTGAAGAATTCTATCCAGGTCTGCTCTTTTGACAATCGAGGTGTTGGACAGAGCTCTGTGCCAAAGGATAAATCTTATTATACGTGAGTTGCATCCTATCCCTACCAAGGCAAACAAAACCCAGTGTAAACATAGAAGTAAATCTAGACACGAGTTTTTCAGTTTATTGTTTAGCTATAGAGGAAAACTGTTACCGTTTCTGATACCTATTTGCTTTAAGGATTCATCTAATCATCTATCATTGATGTTGTTTTGTCAATCTTAAATCAACCGTCTAGACAATACAATTTGGAATATGGGAATTGATACCCATTTCAATCATAACTCCTATCTTGGATTCTTTCTTTTTTCTTCTTCTTTACAATTGGACAATATATAGAGAAGAGTGCCTTTGTGTAAAAGGATGTTATTAATTGAAGCCTGCAATCTAAAATAGTGATCCCTATGCTGTTTTATGCATCTGACATTGCTGATATTGTTAGGAGTAGCAAGAAATGACGTGGATCAGTATTCTCATGACCTATCCTTTTGTACTCTATAAATAGTAGTCCATTTCACTGCATAGACTCATCCATTAACATTTTATCAAATATTTGATATTTGAGTCACACGATGCTCAATTTTGACTTTGAGTAGTCACTAGCAACATCTAATTGTGTAACTAACTGATCCATAGTACATACAAGATATAGGGAAATTATCTCCTCAGTCGAGGGTGTATCCTTTCAAGTCCATTTTAATTGCATCAAGACTAGTGAGGTGCTCTACAGTCCAGTATGGGGGAGATGTTGTACATCGAGAGTAGCAAGGTGCTCTACAACCCAGTATGGGGAGATGTCATCATGTATGTACATGACGATAAAAAAATTAATAAATCTATTTGACAACATATGTTGCTTCAATTTTAAATCTTACACAAAAGCTAAAAAAATTAAAACTAGCATAGATCCATCGTAAACACGGATCTATCAAGCACTGACAGGGATCAAATTTCTTGAGGTGTAAATTAAAAAAAAAAAATTACACCTCAAGAAATTTGATCCCTCTCGGTTCTTGATAGATCCGGGTTTAAGATGGATCTATTCTGGTGAATATTTCAATTTGTCAAAGTTTTATATGCATTGAGGCACACACTATAATATTTTTATCTTAGGATCATAGATATTATAATCTACCTATGACACACTTAGGTCTGTAACTTGTAAGGGATTTGTTTGTTTCTTCAGTTATTAAAGGATCATCCCATTCAAAAAGAAGTATCCTTCTATTACAGAATGTGCGTCTTTATGGCAGGGTACACTGTCAAGCTATTGTCTCTTCTAGTTGATTCTCTTTGCTTTTAATGTATAGCTAGTAAATGTCTTTCTTTTGCAATAGAAAATATTGATTGTTTATCGATTCACCGATATCTATTTTATGGCAGAACAACTATTATGGCAAGGGATGCTCTGGCTTTATTGGATCATTTAGGCTGGAACAAGGCTCATGTCTGTGGTCATTCTATGGGTAAGAGAATACGTGCGATTTGCATGGTTTTCTTCACTAAATCAGTGAAAAGTTAAACTAGAGAAGCTGCAAGATCATACCAAAGGAAGATGAGTAAAAGAGAAATATTGCTGGATAATTAAAAAGATCTGTAGTTGAAGAAAGTTGCCTTTATCAATGAGTTTAGTAAATAATTCAATAAATATTAAATTATGAAATGTCAAAACAAGTTGAAATGAAAGTCCTTTCATTCTTTAGTAGGAGCTTGCGCATCTTTGAATTGCATTATCAAAGATTTTATTGCTTTCTTGATTATGTTGCTGGGTTGTGATTTCAACGTCTGCTAGAGCAGGGGCGATGATAGCATTCAAATTGGCAACCATTGCACCCAATAGAATTTCTTCATTGGCACTGCTTAATACAACTGGAGGTGGTTTCCAATGTTTGCCTAAGGTAATATTCAATAGTCATGAAGGTTCTAACACATTGATTAGGTAGAGTTCTGGGCATTACTTCTCAAGAATGATCTGATTATACCTTTATCTTTGAACACAATTAAACTTCATTATAAGAAAACAATTCAGTGGGCAGGAAGCCTTCAGAATATTGATTTTGTTGTTTATTTTGACATTACAATCTGTAGTTGCATGATTCATGACAAAGGAAATAGTGCACTAGTTGATATGCTAGTAGATGCTATGATAGAAAACTTAAGCGACACAATGATGTGGATTTCTTCATAAAGGAGTTCTCTAATATTTTATTGTTGCAGCTTGACAGAACATTGATTTCCATTATGTTGCGCTTCTTGAAAGCAAGAACTCCAGAAGCAAGAGCTGATGTAGATTTAGATACTCACTATACAAAGGTAATTTCTCTGTACCTTTGGAGTTGAAGCAATTCCAGCATTGTCTATTTTTTGGCCTTCTTGACACACTAATAGAACCAGATGCTATTTGAAAGTGAAATTTATGTGTCTGTCATTCAAATTTCAGTTTCTCAGCTTCTATATCTGCTTCAAGGAACATTCATAGTACATATAGGCATTTTTGCCATGTTCTGTACCCAGACAAAAAAGCTGCGTTGTTGATCCGTTTTCTGTCTAGACTGAGAATATTGGTGATTCCAGTCATAAATGATAGGTATTTATTTTCCCAATAAAGGTTCTTAGACATGTACATCAGATTCCTAAGTCTGTGAACTTTTGAAATGTTGTCCATTCACCGGGCGAGCTTTAAAAATTTGTGAATACTTGAAAGCATTTTTACTGATATATCTTGCACTTAAGCTGGAGAGTCCAAAAGCGGTGCAAGAAAATGGGCAACTCAAGCAGGAAGCCAATGTCATGACACTACCCTTTCCTCTCTCTAGATCGGCGCTCCTTCGGTACAAAGGGATTGTCCCTAAAATAGGATTGCTAAAGTTAGGCAATGGAGGCACATGGTGAAGTAGAGAGTTAGCTGTAGCAAAGCATAGTTGTTATAGTATAGGAAATATAAGAGTAATGGAATCACTGAGACCAGTGCCTATCAATATTAGGCAATTGGAGTTATTAAGTTAGGCAAGAGGGTTGAAAATGAGTGAGTGAGGACGGTGAGAAGTGCTGTTAGAACATGCAACATTTCACCTATGAATGATAAATGACATTGTAGAAAACAAGAGTTACATGGGTCCTTTAGGGGGTACTCCATTTATGCAAATGTTAGGCAAACAAGGTGTGATCTTATCTCAAGTTAAAATACATCATGAAAACCTTTCATTGACACAATATGCCACAATGCTTCAATCTGGAAATAAGAACAGGAAAGGGACTCAACTGATTACCACCTTGTTAAATCCTCTTTCCTTAACAGCTGGCAGCCTACTTAGGATCCTTATTTGCAGAAGAATTATTTATGTAGTTTCCAGAAACAATACATTCATCAATATGGAAGAAACATGAGCCCACACTTAGTTTGAAACCCTTAGATTTCCATTGACCTTCACAAGATATTCATTGAAGCTCTCTAGAGAGGAGTTCTCCCACGAATGCAACCATGGCAATTGAAGGAGAGAGCTAGTTCCTGTAGAAAAATGACAAAAAAAATCTGCTTACTGTTCACTTACAGCCACTGAGAAAATAATGTCAAACACTTTACAAACCATGGATATTAACTTCCTACAGGCATATAAATAACCACATTTCACTGATATCAATTTATGTGTGTCTGTAAGTTAACATACGTTCATAAAGCAACTTTTAGCAGCGAAAGAAATCATAAAACAGCAGACTGTAATTTTATATCAGACACAGGAATTTTGGTCAAATTTGACCCTGGAAAAACCCCCGTCAACCCTTGGGGAAAACCAGCATGCAAGAGAGATTTTATTAGCTCATGAAGGAAAAATTCTTAGAAATTACAACAGTCATATTCAGCAGTAATATGTCACTGTACTTATCTCACACTGTCCTTCCAGACACCTCGAAATTTGTGCAGCAGAGAATCTGCCTCAGATTTTGTGCCCACCGTACCACAAAAAAGAATGAGCCTGCTGTCTCAAAAATCGTGCCCACTGTATGCTGTTCAGACCCAGCAAATACTCAGCAGAACATACTCTCGATTTCTGTGCCCTTCTCGGGTTTTGTGCCCAGTCAAAATCTGGAAACTCGTGCCTACTTAAATCTGGAAACTCGTGCCCACAGAAATCTGTAAACTCGTGCCCTCTGGAAACTCGTGCCCTGTAGATACAGTAAGAATGCTGAAGATGCTTCTTGAAGTGCGTGCCACCCTCTCCTTGGGAAGTGCGCCCCTTCAAACTGTCACTATCTCCCTTCTCCTTCAAGCTCCAGCTCCTGCTCTCTCTTGCATGTGTGTATCTCACACTCCTCACCAAGCTCCTCTCTTGGAAAATCGAGCCACCCAAGAAAATCTCTCTTGAATAGTGTGCCAAACTGAAGTCTCATTCAACTTTTATTTACCCTATTAGGGTTTTCCTCATGACTTTTCACTTCAATGGACGAGATTAGATCTTGGCCAAGAGATCTATGGCTGGGATCTAATCTCACGTTCACTTAAATCTCCTAAGTGAACTTTACAAAACATTTTTTCTTTTTAAAAAGTCACTTGACCCTAAATATTAAAAAGTACAACTTTATGACTTAAAGTCACTTTAAAAACATATTAAAGTACAACTCACTTTAAAAACATAAAGTCACATCAAAAAGGTACTTTAATAAAATAACACATTACTAAAGTCACTTTAAGAATATAAATGAGACTTCCAAGTTATTGACCCCTGCACCTAGGCACCTGATGCAGGAGTGCCACCGAGCTATCAAATGCTAACACTCCCTCTTAGCGAGGGAGGTACTACTGTCATCAGCTCCACCTGGATCTTTCCCTCCAATAACTGAAGCTCCCTTTGAATCTGAATGCCTCTCAGATGCTTGCACTGGATCAGCTGCTGAAGGTCTCCGTCTGACAACTCTGAACTGAGAGTTCTCCTCACTCTCCTGCTCATCCTGAAGAACCATCTCATACCAACTCTGTTTCCTCACAGAGTTGGATGAATCCTCCACACTGACAGCCACTGCTGCTGCCACTGAGTCTGATCTCTCACCAGGCTCACCATCCACCGGATGCCCCAAAACTCGGTATATCCGGCCATCACGGATGCCAAGCAAACTCGCTGCACCCAAGCCCCCACTTACCGGATATATGTAAACACGCCCACTCACATGAAGTACCACATATCCGTCATCCTCCAAAGCTGAAACTGAGACCAAGTTCCTCTTCAGCTCTGGAACAAACAATACATCGCCAACCTCCAGATAACCACCAGACTCGAGTTGGAATAATACTTTTCCAACTCCTCCTACTGCATGGGTGCCGGCATACCCATCCTCGGTCAGTATAACTCTGTCAATATCTGTCAACTCTCGGAACACTGCTCGTATCCCTGTCATATGGCGTGCTGCTCCGCTATCTATGTACCATGCTCCAGTATCCAAACTCTCTGCTACACTATTGTCTGAAAGAATTGAGACGAGCGAGAATTCCCTCTCGAATTCCGCTGCAAAATCTCCCACTTCAGCTGGAGAGACTTTCTCAGGCTCTTCTTTCTTCTTGTTCTTCTTCTTGTTGGGACACTGCCCAGCATAGTGACCATAACTCTGGCAAACAAAGCATTTTATTTTGCTCAAGTCTTTGGCTCCATTGCTCGAGCCACCCTTTTTCTTTCTACTCTTAGCTAAAAGGGCCACATTCTCTTCATCAGCAACCTGCTCAGTCTTCCCTTCCTGGATCTCCTCCTGTGTAAAATCATCCCATAGTCTTTCCCAAGAGGGAAAGTTCTCTCTGCCAACTACACACTTCACGAACACATCCCACTCCTTAGTGAAGCCCTTTAGGGCTATCCGCACTAGCTCGGGATTAGGAATCATCTCACCAATTGCACTCAACTCATCTTTTATTTGTCTGAGTCTAGTGAGGTAAGAGGCTACATTCTCACCTCTCGCCATCTTAGTGCCATGAAGCTTATCTTTTAGGGCCATTTTACGATTTTCATTCTTGTTCTCATACAAACTTTTTAAAGTATCCCACATCCCCTTAGCAGTTAATTTCTCTGCCAAATGTGGGATGAGGTGATCTTTAACACCATCTAGAAGCAATCTCTGCGTTCTGGCCTCTTTCACCTCATGTATGTCAAGGGCTATAGGATCAGTTGCGGGAGGAGCCACTGTGGTGCTAACAAAAACCCATAACTTGTTCTCCTTGAGAACGGCTGTCATCCGGGCTTTCCACTGTAAGTAGTTGGAAATCCCTTCCAACCGATCTTCATACCGGATGCAAGCCATCATCTACTTCTGCTCTTTTTCCAACAAGGCACACTCTGCCTTCTTTGACCAAAAATACTCAGCTGTACTGAACAAACACCTTTCTGCTCACTGTGTAAAAAAAATTAACACACAGCTGTAATTTCACATGCACATCATTTGCAAGAAAAAAAATATCAGCACTTCTCTGCTGCCCAACAGTCTACTGTCTTCTCAGAGCCCCAGCTTTGATACCATGTAGAAAAATGACAAAAAAAATCTGCTTACTGTTCACTTACAGCCACTGAGAAAATAATGTCAAACACTTTACAAACCATGGATATTAACTTCCTACAGGCATATAAATAACCACATTTCACTGATATCAATTTATGTGTGTCTGTAAGTTAACATACGTTCATAAAGCAACTTTTAGCAGCGAAAGAAATCATAAAACAGCAGACTGTAATTTTATATCAGACACAGGAATTTTGGTCAAATTTGACCTTGGAAAAACCCCCGTCAACCCTTGGGGAAAACCAGCATGCAAGAGAGATTTTATTAGCTCATGAAGGAAAAATTCTTAGAAATTACAACAGTCATATTCAGCAGTAATATGTCACTGTACTTATCTCACACTGTCCTTCCAGACACCTCGAAATTTGTGCAGCAGAGAATCTGCCTCAGATTTTGTGCCCACCGTACCACAAAAAAGAATGAGCCTGCTGTCTCAAAAATCGTGCCCACTGTATGCTGTTCAGACCCAGCAAATACTCAGCAGAACATACTCTCGATTTCTGTGCCCTTCTCGGGTTTTGTGCCCAGTCAAAATCTGGAAACTCGTGCCTACTTAAATCTGGAAACTCGTGCCCACAGAAATCTATAAACTCGTGCCCTGTAGATACAGTAAGAATGCTGAAGATGCTTCTTGAAGTGCGTGCCACCCTCTCCTTGGGAAGTGCGCCCCTTCAAACTGTCACTATCTCCCTTCTCCTTCAAGCTCCAGCTCCTGCTCTCTCTTGCATGTGTGTATCTCACACTCCTCACCAAGCTCCTCTCTTGGAAAATCGAGCCACCCAAGAAAATCTCTCTTGAATAGTGTGCCAAACTGAAGTCTCAATCAACTTTTATTTACCCTATTAGGGTTTTCCTCATGACTTTTCACTTCATTGGACGAGATTAAATCTTGGCCAAGAGATCTATGGCTGGGATCTAATCTCACGTTCACTTAAATCTCCTAAGTGAACTTTACGAAACATTTTTTCTTTTTAAAAAGTCACTTGACCCTAAATATTAAAAAGTACAACTTTATGACTTAAAGTCACTTTAAAAACATATTAAAGTACAACTCACTTTAAAAACATAAAGTCACATAAAAAAGGTACTTTAATAAAATAACATTACTAAAGTCACTTTAAGAATATAAATGAGACTTCCAAGTTATTGACCCCTGCACCTAGGCACCTGATGCAGGAGTGCCACCGAGCTATCAAATGCTAACAGTTCCATCTCCTTGTACAATAAATAAATATCATCCTTGTCGCCAAGGAAATCAATATAATAGAGTTCTCATGTAACTAACTCCATGAGAAAATTCAACAATAAATAAATAATGGAGTTAGTTAGTACAACCTCCAAAAACAGAACTAGAAGGTAGGGAGCATCCTTCAAATGATGGGTTGACCATGCAACAACCTTCAAAAAATTATAAATAGTTCTCCACATGTGCACCCTTCAAGAAGTGATCCTTCCTGCATCTGAACAAGGCTCTAAAGGTGGATGAATTAGGGTTTGACCAAGGAAAACCCCATCCAATAATAAAGTAGATTCCTCCAAGGTGGACGTCCCTCGTAAATGTGCAACAAAGATAATTTTGGAGGCATGTGTAGCTCCAACAAACCCCATAAAGCTAGGGTACCTCTTTAAACAACTTCACAGGTGTGAGAGAAACAAAAGCGTAGGAGAGTCTCTCCTTAAATGCAGTGCATATAACCTTCAATAATGGCATGTGTGGTTCCAACAAACCCCATGAAGCTAGAGTTCTCCTTATCTAACTCCATACCATTGTTTCCCATGTGCAACAAAATCCCATGTGTGAACAAGGAATAAGGAGTCAACAAAGCTTTGAATAACCTTTCAAGCATGTGCATGAATAACAACCTTGACCAAAAAAATGATATAATAGGCCTTGAGAAGGTGATGCACCCTTGAAGAATGTGCCATACTAGCCAACAAGGAGTGTGCTTTAGAGAAGTGCACCAAGGTTGTAACATTCCCCATCAACAAATCATATAATACTCCTATACATGCCATGTCACCATAACCAATCCAACAAATCCATGAATAGATGGAACGACCCCTTCAAACAACTAACAAGTAATTAGCATGTGCTCATGCCTCAATATATGAACAATCAAGAAGAAAAGAAATGAGTGCTCATCAAGGGAGGGTAGTCAACATCATTAATAATCAACATGCATCAAGAATCTCTATCCAATCTAGGGCATCCAAGTAATAGAGCTCCAAGAACAAGTCAACAACATGCTAACTAAACTTTGGGAGGGCTACATCCATCTAGGGAAGAGTGTGCATGAGGAGCGCCCTCTTGAAACCATATATAGATGATGCTAAGATGTCATAATAGTGCACAAAAGTCCATGTATGCTAGGGCACTCCACAATTTAAGTCAACATCCATCTCCATGTGTAACTCCTTGGAGGGCTACATCATCATAAAACAAGACCCAAGGTGTAGCGCTCTCTTAAGATGGTGTAAATGTGCCAAATATGTCATTACCATGCTAAAGGTGCTCACATCAGATAGGGTCCTCTAATACAAAGGTCAAAACCACATCAACTCATGCCAAAAGATAGCCCCAAAAGCCATATCATGCAACATCGATGCAAGGGTAAGATCATCATGAAATATGAAGGGAGCACCAAGAGATGAGCACTCTAGCATGATGATCCCACGCCACACTCAATCCAAACATTAGACTATTCCATCAAATATATGAATGTAAGCAAAGATGTCAAGATGAGGAGGATCTCCAAGATGGTGGGCAGCCTTATGCCCCACAATGCTCCATAGATGCCAACTTGAATAAACCTATGATCTGATGAAAATCACATGTTTTGTAATGAAAATCACGGATGTGACTCTCATTCAAGATGAGGAGTAACACTTGGCTCAAACTTGGGGACATGTGCTTTGAAAGAGTGCATGAGAACTCCAGCAATATCTGTTGTACCTGTAAAGAAGACCTCAAGAAAACAAAGTAACCATGTGGTGGGATGGATACATACCCACATCCCTAAACACCACATACACCATAATATGTCCATATAGTCCATCACATCAACAATAGCTCAAAATTGGCTTTACAAGGAAAAGGCATAAGCCAAGATGCAAAAGGAACATAAATGAAAACTAATGCTCACATGTTGAACTTATTCTTCTTATCTAGTGCTCTCAAGAGCTTATTCATCCAACCCTACTCCAACATAGGAAGAAACAATATGCAAAGTGAAATCATACAACCAATGCAACCATGTTAACAACTTGTCAACATTATGAAGTCTTCCCTTTTGTTTGGTTATGAACCAAAACAAAGACACATCCATCATAAAGAAAACAGATTGGAATCTTCACTGCTTCAAAGATGGAATCTGGATCAAGCTCATAAAAATGGCCAGATACATCATAATCATCCCAAGGATGGCATGCGCCATTGTAATCCCTTTTTATCCACTGTTGGATAGGGCTGATGTAATCTTCATGAGAATATGGAAACCATTTAAAATTTGGAAAATCACTTCCATTATCCTCAAGAAGCAAAATTTTAGGCAGCTCCTATAAAAATCTGTCATCCATCAAGCATGAAAATGAAGTATGACACAAAATTTCAGATTTGGAAAATAATTTTAGCCTACAATTTAAAGCTCGATTCCCTGTTTTTGATGGCTGAAATTTTGTGTTCCATACACTTTCCAGCCATAAAAATATAATTTCTAGCTGAAATACCCATAAAAATATACCAGAATCTGAGGATATTAGTGGCTAAAAAATATCATTAAAAACATGCTCCATAATCTGAAATTTTTCTGAGTCCTTCAATGGAAATCATGGCTGGAAATTAGACATAGAACTCTGAACATGAACCTTTTAAACATGGCTGTCCCACAAGCATCGAATCTGCATTTTCTTCTATTTGTTATCCTGTCCAGGAGACATGAAATTTCCAATCTTAACCCTAGAAGGCTCATCATTAGTGTTATAAATAGGATTCCCATAAGACTTCCAGCAATCTACATATTCCAACTTTGACTACCAGTCTGCAAAGTAATGCACATGACTTCATGCTCTTGGCTGATCTCATCTTCACCATCATTTCCCAAGGTTTCTCTATGAAATCATTCATCTCAAAACCTTCATAATAGGATCATGAAATTCTGACTTTTGAGAAGACAACGTGCTTATCAAGATCTTGTCTTCAAGAGGAGGGTGAAGCAGAAATTTGAGTGCCTGTTCGAACAATGTGTTCCTCATGATGTTATTCTTCCTGTGCTTGATCTTCTATGGGGAATGAGGTGGATCTTTAGTTCCCTCTTCACTTGGGGCCAATGTTATCAGAACCGGACTGGCGATCGAACCGGCTGACCCTAGGAACTAGAACCGGAAAAAACCGGTTCACAAAACCGCTTGATCAAATTATACATAAAATATTCAAATTCTGAAAGATATATATATATCTATGTTGCACTAGCTTTGGGAACGGGGGAACGGGGGGGACGGGGGAACGAGTCCCCAGGACGGCTAGAGTGCACCCCCAATTTTTCAGGGGACGGCAATTATATATATAAGTTTTAAAAGTTAGAATTCACCATAAAGGTTGTAGTTGCTTGTAATCACAATAGTCTACTCTTTATAGTACTATGCGCATCCCTTAGACTTGCTAATTTTGAAAAACTTCGGGCAAATAAGAAAAGGACTGCGTGACCATTATTGGTACCTGAACATGAGCAAAATGCAGTTTAGCTTTAGGAAACTCAAGTTTAACTATTTTCAATGTGCACTAAGGTCCATGAAGGGTCTATGAGAAGAATGTTCATCTCTATAACAACTCTTCTTCCTTAAATTTCTTGTTTATAATGATTGGGTTACAAAGCATTCCCTTCACAACAGCTTCTGCAGATTTTTACAGCTGTGTTAAAAACCACTACAAAACACTTTGGGATATACATGCTTGCATTCTATAAAGAGATTAGATTCATATTTTAGATTAATAAGGATATTGAATAGGAATTTATTCAAATGTTTAGTACCCAATCTAACTCTTTACTATCCAATTGTTTTCACACTGCTTGAGGTTGGGATAGGGGAAGAGTTGGGCTTGAATAACTCTTGGACACCTATGAACAATATGTAAAAGTTAAGATGACCTTAAAAATGAGAAGAACAAAATCAATACCCAAAAGGATCAAACCTTTGAGTTGTTGCATTCCTTAGTTTGTTGACATGGAGGTTTTGTTGCTTGTTAAATCACCAGAAACCCAAATCAAAATCCATCATACACAACCCATATTTTGAGCTGCAACTTGTATAGATTTAGATTTAGAATAATACGAAAAATGTGGATGGAATAAATGATCATATTGCCCAAACATCAATGTCCATTGTCAAAACTGAAGATCCATGAACAAAACATCTCCAAAATGTGCCTAGGACATCTCTGAAATCTGCCCGGAAGTCCCCAAAATCTGTTGGGGACGTTTGGGTATGACCAACAAGTCCCCAAGTCCCTAATGAAGTCCCCAAAAGATTAGGGACGTTTCCTAGGGGTCCCCAAGTCCCCGAAACGCGGGGGACGGCGGGTACGGGGCTTTTTTTGGGGGGGATGGGTCCCCGTGCAACATAGATATATATATATATATATATATTCATGTGCATCCACAAGAATTCAAACCATTATACACAAATATGCAAAGTTTCTCATGTATATAAGAAGAGTGCATACAACCAAAATAGCACCGAGTGCAATCCATATCTAAACCAAAGTACGTTAATAATAGGTTATAAATGGTCTCTATAGTGAAAATATAAGCATATAACTATAGTCAAAACTCTAGACTCTACAATGTAATCATATAACAAAATCATCTGAATCCTCATCCTCAAAATTAGAGTCATCATCTATGTTTTCAACAAAAGTAGATCGAAAATAGGGATTCCAAGCCTGGCTTGATTCCTCTAGGCCTAGAGGCACCTGTCCAACACCAATGTTTGCATCCTTTGGGTGTGGAAGTGGGTCCAAGTCCATCCAAGACAAAGGAGTTCAACAATCAACACCACCAACATCAAGGTACATAAAGGGGTTGATGTGCTTGATTAAATGCCAATCCCATACCCTCATATATGATAGAATCTAGTGGAAATGTTGAAATCCTGAAAACTGTTAACTCTGTTGAATTTTGAATGGGATCTAAAATTCTAGGTTTTGCATATGAAGTCTGATGAGGTTGGAACCACTCTCAAACATCCTGAAACAATTAATGGTAATGTTAAAAATTTAAGTAAAAGTGGCATTCTCCTTATCTTTCATTTTCTATAAGGGATAGAAAAGGGATAGAAAATGAAAGATAAGGAGAATGCCACTTTTACTTTAAGAATTTAATATTACCATTTAATAGTCTCTTTTAATTCCATGTTCTAAACTGTGGCATACTGCGCTTACCAAATTGGCCGGTTTAGGCATTTAAGGCCGGTTACGTACGGAACCGGCCAGTGTAGGCACAAAACCGTTCGGTTCAGGGACAAAACTAGTCAGTTCAGTGCGAAACCGACCATTTCCGGTTTGAGATGCCAGTTTGGACGGGAAACCCTTCTGAATCAATTGGACCAAGGGATTTTGCCAGAACCAGTTTGATTCTGATAAAACTGCTTGGGATTGGCACGAGGTCTTCAAAAATATTATCATAATTGCATTCTTCATAGTGAGCATCCCAATGCTTGAGAAATACTTTGATAAAATATGCAAGTGAAGATATTCCTTTTCCACCAAAATTTTTATACCATTACAATGCTTCATTTTCTAATGCAAATGTCATCATCAAAACATCCCCATGAAAAACATCAAAGTTTTCCATAACTTTTATGAAGGATGCAACATGCAATATAGCTGAATTATTACATCCACGAAATAACCCAATAAATTTGATCCAATTTGAATCATAGGCCTTGTTATGCCTTAGAGTATCTGCAACATTCCCAGTCAGGTTTGCTAGAGCAAGGGGTTAAATTTTTTTGATGTAAAGGCCAAGTTGAAGCGTAGAGTGTTGATTTGGGGCCAAATACCCATGTTACCAACTATTTTGTACAATAGTTTAATTTCTTGTGAGCCGCCAGTTTCATGAACATGTTCAATGTTCATCATTAGTGTTCAGAAGTTCAAAAGTATTTTTGAAAAGCCTTTTTGCCCCTTTTGTAATAAATGCATGTTCATACCCCCTTGAGGAAATTGTAAAAAGTTGGTCTAAGCATGGTCCTTTTATAAAAGACTTGGCTTACCTTAGGTTTGGCTATCAGGTAGATACTCTAGAGTGTTTTTTACTTAGGAATTATGCACTACTCTTCAGTGGCGTATAATTCCTGAGTTTTTTGCTCACACCTCCAAAGCTGGAGTATTCTCATGGTGGTCGAACCTAGGGAGGTTATTAAAGTCTGTGTCTAGGATTTTTTACATGCTATCCATCTCGATTGAGTCGTATGAACATGCACTAGGTCCCCTAGGAGTTTCGTTTCATTTCAAGAAAATATTTTTTTCTGCAATTTAGACCATTTTTAATGGTTTAAATGGAAAAATTCAAAATGTGATAAAAGTGTCATTTGGAGGCGGATTTTGGCGTGGGTAGACTCGTTTTGACGCTTAGAGCGTCCTCTTTACCTTAGTGCCCTCTTTCTTCAAGTTCCAGGTGATTACGTCGCTGCTGGGAGCATTTTTGGCTAAGGATGCTACAAATTGGCAATTAATTGCTAAAAAAAGAGAAATTGCACATGAGGACAAAAATAAAAAAATGACAAAATGATTATTATAACTTTGGAAAAGGGTGGTTAATGGTCTTAAGTGATGTACGACCATGCCAAAAGATTAAAGCACATGGTTTCAAAAGTCAAAAGTTGAAAATTTGATTAAATTGGCGTAGACCTCCCTCACGTGGGCGGCATGCATCAATTCACGTAAGATATAAGTGAAGGTTCCAATCGCATGTTTGGTGGGCATTTAAACCAAGGTGTGGGCGTGGGTTACAATGGAGAAGGGCGCCCCTCTTGTGAGGTGGCTGCCACCTCTACCAATCACCCACGCTCCAAGCTTCCCATTCACGCCAAACTCAGCGTTAAGCTTTCAGTTACGTAGATCTCTCCACGATTTGTGATATGCGCTGCCCTCCTCTTCATGCTTTCGACCTGCCCTTTGTAAATTGCTATAAATTGAGGCTCTTGCTCCACCATTGAGGGTGGAAGAGCAAGGAACCTCTGCTCATGTACTTCATATTTTTTGCAATAAGAATTTGTTGAGACTTTGGAGGTCAAGGAAGTGTGCAAGATCCATATTGTGTTGCATGTCTATGTTTAAGGTATAATATTTTCATGCTTTTCATATGCTTATTATTGTGAATGTGTTGATTGTCTAGCTAAGAAAGCCTTTGAGCCCATAGAAGCATTCATTCATAGCCTTTGAGTTGTTTGTTTTTTGATATGTTAGTGAAAGAATAGGGAGTAGTATGCGTAGTCAGATATACAATTACTCTTCATGTTTTCTTATTATCTATATCTTTTAGATTTAATCCATTTGTTCTTGTAAGTGTATGAGAGTTTTGATGCAGGATCTAAGTTGATTTGGAAGCGAACTTAAGCTGGATTCTCTTCCTCTCCAACATGATGAACCAAGTGATCACATGCTAATGAATTGTTTCTTGCAGATCTCCATAAACCTCCGAAATCCTCAAGCTTGGGATTGGTTCCACTTCTCACCTCTCTTAAGTTTAAAATCAATCCTTTTCTTTCAAGTTGGTTACAATAGCGAGTCTCAATTTTTAAAGGCTAAAACATTCAAGTGTATTCACTGTCATTAGTGCAATAGGTTGTTTGCTTGCAAAGTCTTCTTCTTCCTAGCCTTTTCGCACTTTGTTTCTTGCTGGCCTATTTGCATTTGGCTGTCCTTGTTTGCTGCCTGCTATCCTAATTTGCAGCCTGCTGTCCTTTTTTTTTGCAGCCTGCTGTCAACTTCAAACAAGTTCTTCTTTCTCTCCTTTGCTTTCACCCTTGTTCTAGCTTCCTCCTTTACCTTTTGCATTCGCTCTTCTTCCTTCTTTTGCATCTCTTCCATTCACTTCATCTCTTTAAGTCTTGCTCTCGCCCTTCTCCTTTAAGTCTTCCTTTTGCTCTTCTTCCTTCAAGCTTCTATCTTTTCTTGCTTTTGCCCTTCCTTCTCTTGTTTGCTCTTTGTGTTCTTCATTGCTTGTAGCTTAGATCTAGTTTAGTGTATTTAGTTTGCACTTAGTTTAATTTGAAATTTTAAATTTTTAGATCTAGTTTCCATTTGGTTTATTTGCTAACTCTTAACCTAGCTATTGTCTAAAGTTCTTACTTATATGGAAACAAGGAAGCAATAGAAGAGCTAAAGTCAAAGCAAGAAGAGCAAAAAAGCAAAAGATCTTAAGGCACAAAACTTCTCCATCTTCCCCTTTCTTTCATCCCCCTTCTATCTTTGTGCCTTCAAGAAGAAGATGTTATCACATCTATGTTAGCTAGAGCTACCATACTGCAGACTGTGCGGCCGAGGATCGCACAGTACTTTTTTTTCCAGATCAGAGATCCAATGTCTTCAGAGGAGGCACATAGTTTTGTTCAGATTGCCCCGAGCGGATATATCAGAGGGGACAGATGGTTGTATAGTGGTACAGACATGTTACTTAGCATTTACAACAGGGTCACCCTTCCATGCCAGGCTTTGATATGAGCCCATTGAGACAGTTGCCTAGTCTTGCTTTGATTGAGACTATCACAGAGTATTGCTGGTTTACTATTTGTGCCCGCATTCAGTAGAGATCCAGTTCAGAGACAACCTCAGCAGCAGGTATTGCATTTGATGTATATTGCTCATGATTGTTGCTTAGACTTGTTTATACATGATAGTACACTAACTCTACATATGATGATTGATTTGGTGATCTAGCTATTGTTATGATATGTGATTGGGCCCTTGGTGATGTCAGTCCACCCCTTCCTAGTAGGCTCCTGTATATGCACACCGGGTTACACCCCTACTCTTGGTATAGACTTGCTCATTTAGTCCCCCTAGGAAGCTGACTTTGGATCCACCTTCACCTTCTCCATCCATCCGACTCATACGTGATATTCTTTCCCGACTTGGATTTCGATTTGTGACCTTGAGAATCCCTTTCCCCACTGATCTTTGAGTATGCCATGATTCCCTGTCTATTGTGCCTCGGCTCTTTAGTGTGTGAGATGCACTTTCAAACCTGGGATTTGCTCCTGTCGGTTGCCCCCAATGTTGCAATGCAGTTAGGATTGTGTAGCCTCACCGGGTGTTCCCCATTGGTCATCGAAGCATGTATTGCTCACCCCCATTACTTTGCAGTATGAGCACCATGATTATATCTATTGAGATATGTATGTAGCCCAAAAGGGCCTTGATGTAAATTGAAGAAATGAAGAAATGTAAAGCAAGCCAAAAGGGCTTTTTGTAAATGTAAATCTAGCCAAAAAGGGCTACGTATGAAATTCATTGTAAAATCCATGCAATATGTTTGTAAACACACATGGACACAGGTCAGCCGTACATGTCAGCATTTGTAGTGGTTATTTCCTCACCTAGTCCTGCGGGGCAAGGAGGTGAGAGGGAGCAAGGGACAAGCTCAAGATTGTCCCCTAGAGTCTCAAGTTACGGTTTGCCGAACACCCAGTTTGGCGGCTCTAGAAAAGAACCTCACAGAGTCTTTGGGCACGGATGTGAGTTGTGAGATACTTGTTAGATGACCAGTGGCGGTTTCCTTGCACTATACCCATTTGTGAGGCACCGCCCTTCCTCGTGTTTTGTCATGGTATACTTATCTCAGTGGACCCTACTTTCCCGAGTTATCCGAGAGGTCACATGATCTTTATCCTTATCATCCCTCATCCTTCACCATGTATTCCACATCACCCAAAGTGAGCTAGGTGGTCAAGTCTATAGGTTGTGCATAGCAGTTGAGTCTTTTGGATGTGGTGGGCCCACCTCACCTGGGGCCTTGTATTTTTTCGAGATTTAATGCAATTTTTTATCACCATATTATTGTCATATTGTTTAGTAATGCACTAACTTGTATAAGGAAGCCTTTAACTTCATGATTGCATACAGGTATTTAGCTAGCACCATTGTTGACTATATTTGACTTGGTCAAACTAGGTTGACCAGGCCAAAAATGGGCCCGAAAAAATGTTGCGACCGGAATTTCGATTTTGGTCAATTATTATCTATAGGGGACCCATATGAGGCTCCAAGTGACAGAATGCAAAAAGACGAGGCGTTTGTGAGATTTTTAATTATTATTGGTCATTAATGACCTGTTTTAATTAAAAATCATGGATTTTGGGCAAATAATGCCTAAGTGATGGATCGGGGTCATTCGAGTGGTCATTCCCACTATTTTTGGGGTCCACGATCACATTGCATCAGACGGTTTGACAATCTGGGCACTCTAGGTGGGTCAAAATCCCAGATTACATCTTCAGCAATAAAAACCAGCAATAAAATACATGGAAAATAAAAAATTGACAAAGGCAACTATAGCAAAAGTAAAAAATCAATGGCTGGCAAATAAAAGGGTGATTCCTAAGGTAAATTGGTAATGTTTGACATGGTATTTGTACATTGTGGGTCCCTCCATTGGACCAGCTCACTAGATGGGTCGAATTTCCCCATGGGGGCGTTTTTTCCTCCTTGGCAAATTCGTTTTTGATGGTTTTGTGTATGTGGGACCTTGGTATAGTGAGTTGGGGGGATAAAACACCCTATAGACACCCCCCAACCACATCTTATGTATTGTAGGGGCCCCACAAGGGGACCCCCTCTCCACATGTGCGCTCTACTTGGGCAATTCACACCCCCATGAGGAGGCATCTCCTCCATTTGATTTGATCATTGGGGATTAAATCCCAGCCCTCCATTTTGGGAGGAAACTTGTTTTGAGAATGGCCTTTCTCTATAAGAGAAGGCACTCACCCATTGTATCACTCTCTCTTGGCATTTTGGACTTGGAATAGAAGAGAAACGTTTTGTTGCTCTTGCTTGGTCCTTGTGTGATACTCTCTTGGTATTGTTGATTTCCATACTATCTTGATGCACTAGTTGTAGATTGTGGATGTTTCCAGCATTGTATTTCTCACCATTGTTTGCAGCAAGCACTAAGTCTTGGAGGAGGGCGCATCAATTGGTTGCCACTGCTGCTCCATTCTCTGGATTGGTAACACAAGGGAAGTGTTTTTGCTATTTCAGCCAAGCATTTTCTCTCATTTTTTATTTGTATTGCTGTAGATTTCACTTGCTTATCATACTAATTTGATTCATTGTCCATTAATTTTGGTAGGCAAGGAGGACGAGTTGGTGGGGGTTGAGCAAGTCGATTTCAGCTGGGGACTTCTTCAACCACTTCTATTTGATCTTCGGGACGTACAACCTCACCAAAATCAGAGATATCAGCTGGATCCAAGTAGGTGTTTCATCTTCTTCTCTTGTATTTCCATTTCTAGTTTGTTGAAGAGAGTAAATTCACGTTAAAACCCTAAAAATTAAAATCTTTAAAATCAACCGTTAGAATTAGTTTTCCTTTAAAACTCACTAATGATATATGCTTAAACCTCTATATCTCAAGTTTCCTTTAATTCCAACCCCGTTTACCCTTAGAACTAGGCACTGGTCTCCCACTGATTTCACCCTCCTTGGGCATTTTAGCCAGTCACACTGTTGGGTCATTTTCCAGGTTGTGGGTACTCTTGATTTGAGTCTAGAACGTAATTTTATCATAAGAAATCAAGTTTTGTTGGCTGGAAGTGATTATAAATACTAATATCTCGCCGCCTTAAGTCCATTTGACTCAATGTTTAACCATTTCCTTGGGCAGTTTTACTTCAACACTTCACTTCCATTTCATGGTAACTCCCTAGACTATTTCAGCCATTAAATCACTAAGCTAATCTTATTTTCTAATCATACTTGATTGCTGGTCACTCATTACATCATTGTTATTTCACTACTTGTGTCCATCAGTTGGCTGAATTTAGACTTAGGAGCTCACCTACACTCATTCCTTGTTTTCATCTCTTATTCTTTTGGGTTTGGGTGTAATTTTTGTCTCTCAACCATCACTGGTTGAGCAGGGTCTCCCCCTCGACTTGGCTAAGTGCCTCGTCGAAAGTGACAATAGCCTTGTCCGGTGTGACTTCCGTTCATTGAATGGAGGACTTGGCCATTGCTGGTTACACCTTCCTAGCTGTCCACCCTCTACCATCCCTATTGGGACACCTCACTTCAACAGCTAGAGTTTGTGTGATAACAGAAGATAACATCAAATATTCGTATAAAAGATTAATAAAGAGCAAGTGGGATAAAGGCTCCCACACCCTACTTCCCCCATTTGGAGGAAGCTTGTATCGTCCTTTTTTGTACTTCATTTGCTTTATACCCGCACAAGTAGATTAGTTTTGATTGTTAGAGTAGTTTCACTTTCTGAATAGTTTGCTAGATCTTAATTGTTAGCTTTAGTTTGCTTCATTTTCAAAGTTTTCACTTAGTTTCCATTTCATATAAACTGTTAAAAGAACACAAAATCTCTTGAATCGCGCCATAAGGTGGATCAAGAGCGCTCTCTATCGGAGAGTCTATGGTTCTTGTTTCATTCATCTAATAAAATTGGAAAGAACATTTACTACACTGTGTATGCTCTACCCATTTGTGGGATACCTAGAAGTAGTGTAGATTGCTTAATCCTCCTTACATTTAAGTTCACTTCAACCTAATAAAACAAATTCCCGAAGAAACCAACGGAAATCCGGCGTTGATCGCTAATAATCAAAAGTGAGAAAATTCTGCCTGGGGACGCGGGAACCACTGGAACGAGACCTTAAGGGCACTGTTAGGATACATCCTTGTTGGTGTAGTGTTGAACACCGCTCTAGAGACTCCGACCATCCCACATGTCCTTGTACGGAGCCACCTAGATTGTTATCCGGACATATCTCCTGTACCGCAAGGTATATCTTGGCGATCCCCTTCCCCTAACAATCAATTTCACCCCAAAAATTTACAATAAAATTTACCAAGAAACATTTGCAAAACTCTCTCAAGCACACCAAAGACATGTTTTAAAGCATCCCAAGCACTCAAGACATTGACTCCATTTGGCACTGGTCACTCTACAAAGCAACAACTGTTCATTATTTCATTTTGTTTATTATCTATTTGGAAGGTTGTTATTATCTGCTTTAATCATATCACGCCGTGGGTGTTTTAGTTATAAATTGGTTGTGCATCATCTATTTTATTTTGCAAATACATGCTTGGATTTAATTCATTATTGTAAATCATCAAAAAACTCCTAAAACAACACCTATCCTCATCACACATTCAATCCACTTAAAACATTCAAAACCATAAGAGCCTTAGTAACTCTTTTGTAGGGTCTACCCCCTTTGGCTTCGTTAGGAGTTTTCCTAAACGGAGGAGTCGGGATCAGATGACAACACCTGACTCTTTGCTTGCCCCCAAGGTCACACATTCCCAAAGTAGCTTCGAAAGATTTCTGTTGCTGTGTGCACATCGGCAGGCAACAACCCCAAATCAAGTCATGGATGGTCTGCTTGATTTCCACCTCCAGGAGGTGCTCACCTTGTAGGGGTTGGTTCCCTTAGGGGGCTAATCACTTGGACGCATAACCACACTCATTTATTTGCCACGTAAAAGGTGAGTGCATATTGTAAAGGGCTTTGTACCCTATCTAGCACACCTTATTTGCTCACTTGGACCTATTTTACTCCTCCTTTGGGTTGTGTTACCCGCAAATTGTACTTTCTTATTGAAGAAGCCTACAAGGATAATGAAGGAGGACGTTGAGGGCACACATCTGTTGGGGTTAGTTGGGGCATGCCGTCCTCCTTTTGGCACACCTAGCACTTGGTGTAGCCTAATTTTACATTTTATTTGTTATTTTATGTCATTGTGTGGTTTAGTCCCCAAATGTGTGGGTGCACTAACCCAAATTGTTATATTTTAACATTATCTTGTAGGCTCATAACTTAAAATTAAGTGAGGCTAGTCTTATATAAATAGAGCCTCCCTCTCATTGTAAAAGCACAACAAGATATGGGTTCATTATGAGATCTTTTCTTTTTCTACCAGTCTCTTGGAGCTCTTGATTCTATGCACACCTCTCTTGGGATGATCTTCTTTGCTTGAAGGATGAATGAAGTTATTTATAGGGCTTAAGTTTGCACATGCTTTGATTGATGCTACAATTGGTTGTAATAACTCAAGCTCAAGAGTGACCTAAGGTCTTTTCCTTGCTCATTTCTTGGTGAATGTTGGTAAGGTTTACTTCTAACCATAGTTTGATGATGCTTTTATGGTGCATTATGTTAAATTGTTAGGGTTTCTTGCTAGCATTTTGTCAACTTTGTATGAGGAGACTATCCTATCAAAGGAGCTCTCCACTGTTGATTGGGCCTTGGCCTCCTTTGCTTTCCATAATTAGGTTCTCCTTGAGGTTGCTAGTTGATACCCTAATGTTCCATTACCTAAGTTGCCAGGGTACCCGTACCCAGGGGTAGGGTACACGTACCCGTATCGGGTACTCGTAAGGTACATACCTTGCCGCACCCTATACTGGCTCCACGTACATGAGACGCCATTATAAAAAAAGGGGTACTTATAGGCAAAATGGTACCTTGTACCCTGTGTTTGGGTACTCTGGGGGTACGACCGACTCAATAAAATGCAATCCGCTAGGGAAAATGTAATGACCCCCAACCAAATCTGAACTAATTTTTCGCTAACTGCGTATGGGGTTTGGTTCAAGACTTATGTCAAACACTTTGCAATACTGTTCAAATTCCACTGAATATTGTCCATATCTGGTAAACTGATTTTGCATTGATTTACAATGAATGTTTTTATGGTTTTATGTTCAACACTCATAGTACATAATTTGACTAACAAATGTGCACATAAAAATTATACATATGTATTTAATAGTGAGAAATACACTCACATCAATCCAAGAATATATTTGCAATTTTTTATTTCCTGTAACAGCAGTACAAATAAGTGTTTAAAATAAGATTTCAAGTGTACTTTCAGGTCTGAGTTTGATTGTTTGTTACAACTGCTTGGTACAATGATTTATCAAATTTTATGTAACTTCTAGTATTCCAATTGATATCTACTGAGTCTATGATTTATCAAATTTTATGTTTCAAATTTTCAATTTGAATGTTCATTGTTCAATGAATCATTGAATTTAGAATTATAAATCATGATTCATAATTTATGGAGAAATCTGAAGTATGATGTGACTGTGACATACACACACACACACACAGTACCCTCGACATACCCAAGTACCATGTTTCAAAAAGTGGCGTCCCCGTCCCCATACCCGTACCCGTCCCCGTTCCAGTACCCAAGTTTCCTGGCAACTTAGTCCATTACCTCTGGGTTGAAAGTTCTTTTGCACTTGAGAGGCTTGGGAAGCTTGTGACCTTTCCATGGCAACTAACCTATTCTGCATGGCATTCATTTGGGTTGTATGGTTAGCTACCAAGGTCTTCATCATTTCTGCCCTTTATTTTATGGACTCTTTGGAAGAGTCCTTATCTTCAGATTCTATGGCTTTTCCCTTGTTATCCTGTTGCTTATGTCCTGAAGGAGTACCTCTTGTAAAACCGGGAAGGTTGGATTTAGTCGATGACTGGATATTTCTATCAATTTTTACAGCCATTTCTTGAGCAATTTTAAGGTTGGACGACTCTTTATCTCTTAGCTGGTATTTGATTTCACCGCTAAGTGCTTCCATGTAATAGACAAGTGTCAAGAATAGAAGCACCTGGAGGTTTGAAATCGGTATGAATGTTTGAGATCAAGTCCCTGATTTTTTTATTAAATTCCTCCATTGTTTCATTTTCATTCCTTTTAATGGTATTGAGAGCTGCCAACTGGTGAAGAGGTTCCTTCTTTTCACCCCATTTCTCCTTGAAACCTTTTGAGAAATCGGAAAAAGGTTTTATAAGAATTATCATCAAGGCCCATGATCCAATCACGGGCATCCTCTTCCAGAGATAAATAAAAAAGATTCATGATAACATCCTCATGGTTGTGAGCAGGTTCACGACACCAGATCAAGCATCTTGAAAATTTGCTAAGATGGACTGCTGCGTTGATGGTGTTATTCCCTTGGAAAGATGGTATCTTCTCAATGGATTTATCTGGCAAGTCATGAGGGTATCCAATTATCTGAGTGAAGTCAAGCAGTTTAAAGAAGTCATCCATTATAGACAGATTATTGTTGTTATTATTATGATTATTAAATAATAGATGGATGTCAGAAATGGACTCAGACCCCAAGATTATCAAGGATCCTATGAGAAGCAAGTTTGTTCAATCTCCTTTGATAAGCCTTTTTAGGCCCAGGAATGAAATCGAGCAAACCTTCTGAATTTCTTCTTATAGAATACTGTTATCACATCCATAGTAGCTGGGCTACCATGATTGCAAAGCAGTTCATTGTATATTTTTGAGCCAGTCCTTTACATAGTTTTGATGAGATCAACCTATGATGAGCAGTACTTCTGATGATCACTCACATATTAGAGCAGCCCCAGATCACACAGCAGTAAACCTTATGCCAAGACTGAGCCTCACGACCTCAGATTTGATGACCGATGTGACCTTTTATTCCATATAGAGTAGTGCAGTGCCCAGAGCTTCAACACTAGTGTTTCCAGTGGTGATAGATGATCCAGATGACAAGTACAGGTATATGGTCCAGCAGGTATATAGTGTCCATTGGTTATGATTGTTTTTCTTTTTTGGTCATCTTAGTAGCTTGACTTAGTATCTAGTGGTCATGATTTGGCGGTATATATATATGGATATGGTTGTAAATGATTATCTAAATGGTCTTATTACTAAGAACTAGAACCTCCTATTTATACTCGTTGGTTTTACCCTCTTAGTAGTGTGGACGTGATCATTCCCACCATTTATGGCTTGCTAGCTTAGGCATCACCGTCACCTTCCCCATCCATCCGTTCTCTCTCCCATTTTGGTTTTCACCCCGACTTACACCTCAGCCCGTGATATGGAGGACCTCCCCACTTTTGCCTCTATGTTGGATAGCATCCCTGTTAGTTTGTGTCTCGGCTTTGAGTTGGCAACAGAACTTATCGAAGCCTTGATCCTTCTGGGCCAGGAGTGTTAAAGAAATGTAATTGCGGAAGAAATTCTATTTGTACTCGTCTATTGTATTAGTGTATTCCTCCTTCGGGAGATGTCATTGAAAGAGTCAATGTAAACCCTAGGTCTTGTGTCGGCCTAGAATAACCCAAAAAAGATTATTATATTATGTATTTGAGAGGTCTGCCTAGTCAGTTAGGAGAAGTCGGCACAGTTGGGGAAAAGTCACCCCAACAGAAGAATATAAATAGAGAAGGAGTCTCTCATTTGTATCCACTCATCTCACTCACACAAGTTCGCATAGGAGAGAGAGAGAAGTTCGCACAAGTGGAGGAGTAGTTGATTTTGTCTTGGGGTATATCTTTGTAATTTGTGAATTCTATATTGAGGAAGATTTTGTCGGGGTTTTCTCCCTTGTGGTTTCCCCGAGAGAAATATTGTGTTCATTGTGTTCTTGCCGTGCTTGTATTTCTTTCAGTGATAGATTGTTTAATGTTATATGCTAAACAAGTAAAAACTAACAAGGAGAACCCATTGGTGTTGGTTCCTGAGCTTAGGTGAGTTGGATTTGATACCTTGATCACTCTAGTCGGTTGCCCCGATGTTTGGTCCTGATTGTGGATAATCCCCCTACTTGCTTAAGTTGTGTTGGCTAAAACCTGAAGCAAATAGTACTACCATCATTACATGCATATGGAAACTATTATCTTATCTTTTGAGCAATCCCATGGAAACAAATTAAAACTGTGCTTCTCAGCACAATGAAAGAGGGCTATGGAAACTGAAATGTTAAAGCACCCTGGATGCAAGCTGCGATTAGTTGTGCTTCTAAGCACATGCAAAATCTAAAGGGTCCTAAAGGCCTAAAAAGCAGTGGTTAAATGTATGCTAAATCCAAAGATTGCTAGCCAGAAATTAAATGTAATGATTAAATACCTCACGGAGCCTACGGGTTGGGATGTGAGGTGGAGTAAGGGACAGCTAATTCTAAGTGTCCCCTATAACCTCAAGTTACGGTTAGCTGCGCACCTAGTTACAGTGGTTCTAGCAAAGATCCTCACGGAGCTGGATTCAGCTTGGATGTGAGCTGTAGACATTTGCCAAGGTTGAATAAGCACCTCTCTAAACAACTTATTCCATTTGTGAGACACTGCCATTCCTCATGTGTTTATTATCTGACATATGCTCAAGTGTGTATTCCCTTTCCCTTATCCAAAGTATCACAGTGTTGAGTCAGTCAAGTCACCCCCTTATCCTAGCCTTGCACTCTTCACCCTCACCCTTTGCTAGCAAAATGTTCACGTCTACAGAATGAGTATATTCTTGAGGTTCTATTTTGAGTAAATGATTATTTGAACTTATATTTGATATAATTATTAGTTAACCGCCAGTGAAATGATGCTTACTACTTCAAGTCTTTCTATTAGAATGATTAAAAGAGCATGCTTTAACCATTTGCACTTGCAACATTAGGCATTTCTAGCCTGGGTCATATTTTGATCAGTCTTGACCTAGTCAAACATAGTTTGACCAAGTCAACCATGGGGATCTGAGAAGAGTTGGACCAATGATGTTCGAGGCTGATGATTTATCTAACTAGTCTTATTACTCAGAACTAGAAGCTCCTATTTATACTCGTTGGTTTTACCCTCTTAAGAGTGTGGACGTGATCATTCCCACCATTTATGGCTTGCTAGCTTAGGCATCACCGTCACCTTCCCCATCCATCCGTTCTCTCTCCCATTTTTGGTTTTCACCCTGACTTACACCTCAGCCTGTGATATGGAAGACCTCCCCACTTTTGCCTCTATGTTGGATAGCATCCCTATTAGTTTGTGTCTTGGCTTTGAGTTGGCAACAGAACTTACCGAAGCCTTGATCCTTCTGGGCCAGGAGTGTTAAAGAAATGTAACTGCGGAAGATATTCTATTTGTACTTGTCTATTGTATTATTGTATTCCTCCTAAGGGAGATGTCATTGATGTAATTAATAATGTAAGAGTCATTGAAAGAGTCAATGTAAACCCTAGGTCTTGTGTCGGCCTAGAAGAACCCAAAAAAGATTATTATATTATGTATTTGAGAGGTCTGCCCAGTCAGTTAGGAGAAGTCGGGACAGTTGGGGAAAAGTCACCCCAATGGAAGAATATAAGTAGAGGAGGAGTCTCTCATTTGTATCCACTCATCTCACTCACACAAGTTCGCATAGGAGAGAGAGAGAAGTTCACACAAGTGGAGGAGTAGCTGATTTTGTCTGGGGGTATATCTTTGTAATTTGTGAATTCTATATTGAGGAAGATTTTGTCGGGGTTTTCTCCCTTGTGGTTTCCTCGAGAGAAATATTGTGTTCATTGTGTTCTTGCTGTGCTTGTATTTCTTTCAGTGATAGATTGTTTAATGTTATATGCTAAACAAGTAAAAACTAACAAGGAGAACCCGTTGGTGTTGGTTCCTGAGCTTAGGTGAGTTGGATTTGATACCTTGATCATTCTAGTTGGTTGCCCCGATGTTTGGTCCCGATTGTGGATAATCCCCCTACTTGCTTAAGTTGTGTTGGCTAAAACTCGAAGCAAATAGTACTACCATCATTACATGCGTATGGAAACTACTATCTTATCTTTTGAGCAATCCCATGCAAACAAATTAAAATTGTGCTTCTCAGCACAATGAAAGAGGGCTATGGAAACTGAAATGTTAAAGCACCTTGGATGCAAGCTGCGATTAGTTGTGCTTCTAAGCACATTCAAAATCCAAAGGGTCCTAAAGGCCTAAAAAGCAGTGGTTAAATGTATGCTAAATCCAAAGATTGCTGGCCAGAAATTAAATGTAATGATTAAATACCTCACGGAACCTACGGGTTGGGATGTGAGTGTTAGGATATTCCTATACTCCATCCTAGTCCCACCAGTATTTTGATCATTTACATTTTCAGTCATGCATGCACCTTTTAGGGTTTGCATGCATTCTAGGGTTTGCATGCATTTTGCATGCATCCCAGTCATCAGTCCAGCACCTAGCCCTCAGTTAGCCAGCCCCTAGGAGCTTCTCACTATTCAGTTTTATCCCTCCAGTTGCTTAGTGCGCCCTTCTTCCTTGATTTTAGGGAGCAACTCGCCCTTTTTCACCTACCAGTCCAGTTGTCACTCAGTTACACTCAGTTACAGTCAGTTACACTCAGTTACATTGAGTTACAGTCAGTTACACTCAGTTACATTGAGTTACACTCAGTTACACTCAGTTACATTGAGTTACAGTCAGTTACACTCAGTTACATTGAGTTACAGTCAGTTACACTCAGTTACATTGAGTTACAGTCAGTTACACTCAGTTACATTGAGTTACACTCGGTTACACTCAGTTACATTGAGTTACACTCGGTTACACTCAGTTACATTGAGTTACAGTCAGTTACACTCAGTTACATTGAGTTACAGTCAGTTACACTCAGTTACATTGAGTTACACTCAGTTACACCTACCAGAGTTAGTTTGACTGATGGTTGACAGTTACTTGAGCATTGATGACTCCACTGATGATGATGAAGACTTCCAGTTGCACTCCGATGATCATGAGGACACCTAGTTGTGCTCCGATGACACTCCAGTGATCCTTTGATCACTCCATGAAGGCTAATTCGAATTGCCACCTTAGGCATTCGAATTCCTCATGCATTGTATTATTTATATGTCCATTTGTGATTAATAATTTAGTATGACCGAAGTATTATTGCTTCTATCAGAGTTCTACTGTACCTTATTATTCTGTTGCTCATTATACTGCATGTATCACTCTTCTTCTATTTTCTTGCTTAATCATAATTATTCTCTTGTGAGATACATCATCTCTTAGATCTGCTGTGAGGATTTTCACATGGTATCAGAGCAAGGTTGAGAGTATTGTTTATCTCCATTCTTGAGAGTTTTTTGCAGGTTATTACCAAGATTTCGAGTTCAGCAGTTGCAGCAGAATCTGCATTTTTGCAGCAGTAGCAGTTGCAGTTATTCTATATTGTTTTTGCAGGTCTTCTACATCTTCAATGTATCCTGAATTAGAAGAAATCACTCCTCTTTCTCTATTCAACTATGATGAATGGAAACCAAAAATAATAGCATATTTAAAGAGCCATGATCTCTTTGATTGCTATTTTGAAAGAGAGTTCGAATCCTCTACAAAGAAGATTAAATGGTTGAATAAAGGTGACATGCACATTGGAAGAATGAAGCTTACTATGACTGATTACATATTGTACCCGACCATCTTTGAAATTGAAACTCCAAAAGAGTTATGGGCTCATCTGGATGAAAGATTCGGCAAAAAGAATGATGGTTTTGGTCCAAATCCCTTCAAAAGCAAGCAAGTTGATGCATTCGCTCCACTTGATGGTCTCTCAGATCATGATGCATTCGCTCCTCCTGATGGTCTCTCAGATCATGTTGCATTCGCTCCCCTTGATGATCTCTCAGATTATGAACCAGTATCATCTCATATTGAAGTTGTTGACAAAGAACTTGCAGATTCTCCGCTCATGCTCAAACTTTCTTCTCTTTCTGTGCCAGCTCACACTCTAGATATTGCAGAAGGTCCTAAATCCTGTCGTGCACCAGAGTTTGTTGGTTTGCATCATGATCACATGATTATTTCGGAGGTAACATCAGCTATTGGAGGTAATGCATTCGCTCCTCTTCAGCAAACATCTCTTATTTACTACTATATGATCATTAGCACATGCTTTCAGAAGGTTATTGAAGAATATGGCCATTGCCACCCGCTTGAGATAATTTCTCATGCATCATATGATAGTTTTGATCTCACCCCTGCTGGTTCAAAGGAGATCTCAAGAAACTGTTTTGAAAGTCTTAAATCTGATTTTGATTTCAAGCAAACATGTAATAGTTCTTTTTGGCATAATCTCACCCATGGTGGTTCTAAGGAGAAGACAAAGGACTATATGCACATTCAAAAATTTGATCCTACCTCAGCTGATTCGAATCACAGGTTCAAGGATCATTCTAATACTGTTGGATTTGTTCTCATCACATTCGATCTGAAGAGCAAGTACAAGCACATGCTTTTTGAGCATGATCCACTTCTTCCCAAGAAGAAGATACCTCCAGACATATGACCAAGCATCACACATGCTTGAGTTTGGAGCTTTTATTTTTTATGTGTGCCTTACAGTCTATTTTTTGAGGAGGGGGTATGTTTCCCATGAAATTTTCCCACTTCCTTGGTTTATTGATTGTTATTATTCATTGTATTGGGTGACCTTTGGTCTTAGTTACCAGGGCCCAGGATGGATTAAGGGGGGGTGTTAGGATATTCCTATACTCCATCCTAGTCCCACCAGTATTTTGATCATTTACATTTTCAGTCATGCATGCACCTTTTAGGGTTTGCATGCATTCTAGGGTTTGCATGCATTTTGCATGCATCCCAGTCATCAGTCCAGCACCTAGCCCTCAGTTAGCCAGCCCCTAGGAGCTTCTCACTATTCAGTTTTATCCCTCCAGTTGCTTAGTGCGCCCTTCTTCCTTGATTTTAGGGAGCAACTCGCCCTTTTTCACCTACCAGTCCAGTTGTCACTCAGTTACACTCAGTTACAGTCAGTTACACTCAGTTACATTGAGTTACAGTCAGTTACACTCAGTTACATTGAGTTACACTCGGTTACACTCAGTTACATTGAGTTACAGTCAGTTACACTCAGTTACATTGAGTTACAGTCAGTTACACTCAGTTACATTGAGTTACACTCAGTTACACCTACCAGAGTTAGTTTGACTGATGGTTGACAGTTACTTGAGCATTGATGACTCCACTGATGATGATGAAGACTTCCAGTTGCACTCCGATGATCATGAGGACACCTAGTTGTGCTCCGATGACACTCCAGTGATCCTTTGATCACTCCATGAAGGCTAATTCGAATTGCCACCTTAGGCATTCGAATTCCTCATGCATTGTATTATTTATATGTCCATTTGTGATTAATAATTTAGTATGACCGAAGTATTATTGCTTCTATCAGAGTTCTACTGTACCTTATTATTCTGTTGCTCATTATACTGCATGTATCACTCTTCTTCTATTTTCTTGCTTAATCATAATTATTCTCTTGTGAGATACATCATCTCTTAGATCTGCTGTGAGGATTTTCACAGTGAGGTGGAGTAAGGGACAACTAATTCTAAGTGTCCCCTAGAACCTCAAGTTAAGGTTAGTTGCGCACCTAGTTACAGTGGTTCTAGCAAAGATCCTCACGGAGCTGGATTCAGCTTGGATGTGAGTTGTAGACATTTGCCAAGGTTGAATAAGCACCTCTCTAAACAACTTATTCCATTTGTGAGACACTGCCATTCCTCGTGTGTTTATTATCTAACATATGCTCAAGTGTGTATTCCCTTTCCCTTATCCAAAGTATCACAGTGTTGAGTTAGCCAAGTCACCCCCTTATCCTAGCCTTGCACTCTTCACCCTCACCCTTTGCTAGCAAAATGTTCACGTCTACAGAATGAGTATATTCTTGAGGTTCTATTTTGAGTAAATGATTATTTGAACTTATATTTGATATAATTATTAGTTAACCACCAGTGAAATGATGCTTACTACTTCAAGTCTTTCTATTAGAATGATTAAAAGATCATGCTTTAACCATTTGCACTTGCAACATTAGGCATTTCTAGCCTGGGTCATATTTTGCTCAGTCTTGACCTAGTCAAACATAGTTTGACCAAGTCAACCATGGGGATCTGAGAAGAGTTGGACCAATGATGTTCGAGGGTGATGATTTATCTAAATGGTCTTATTACTCAGAACTAGAAGCTCCTATTTATACTCGTTGGTTTTACCCTCTTAGTAGTGTGGACGTGATCATTCCCACCATTTATGGCTTGCTAGCTTAGGCATCACCGTCACCTTCCCCATCCATCCGTTCTCTCTCCCATTTTTGGTTTTCACCCTGATTTACACCTTAGCCTGTGATATGGAAGACCTCCCCACTTTTGCCTCTATGTTGGATAGCATCCCTGTTAGTTTGTGTCTCAACTTTGAGTTGGCAACAGAACTTACCGAAGCCTTGATCCTTATGGGCCAGGAGTGTTAAAGAAATGTAACTACGAAAGATATTCTATTTGTACTTGTCTATTGTATTATTGTATTCCTCCTTCGGGAGATGTCATTGATGTAATTAATAATGTAAGAGTCATCGAAAGAGTCAATGTAAACCCTAGGTCTTGTGTCGGCCTATAAGAACCCAAAAAAGATTATTATATTATGTATTTGAGAGGTCTGCCCAGTCAGTTAGGAGAAGTCGGGACAGTTGGGGAAAAGTCACCCCAATGGAAGAATATAAATAGAGGAGTCGTCTCTCATTTGTATCCACTCATCTCACTCACACAAGTTCGCATAGGAGAGAGAGAGAAGTTTGCACAAGTGGAGGAGTAGCTGATTTTGTCTTGGGGTATATCTTTGTAATTTGTGAATTCTATATTGAGGAAGATTTTGTCGGGGTTTTCTCCCTTGTGGTTTCCCCGAGAGAAATATTGTGTTCATTGTGTTCTTGTTGTGCTTGTATTTCTTTCAGTGATAGATTGTTTAATGTTATATGCTAAACAAGTAAAAACTAACAAGGAGAACCCGTTGGTGTTGGTTTCTGAGCGTAGGTGAGTTGGATTTGATACCTTGCTCACTCTAGTCGGTTGCCCAGATGTTTGGTCCTGATTGTGGATAATCCCCCTACTTGCTTTAGTTGTGTTGGCTAAAACCTGAAGCAAATAGTACTACCATCATTACATGCATATGGAAACTATTATCTTATCTTTTGAGCAATCCCATGGAAACAACTTAAAACTGTGCTTCTCAGCGCAATGAAAGAGGGCTATGGAAACTGAAATGTTAAAGCACCCTGGATGCAAGCTGCGATTAGTTGTGCTTCTAAGCACATGCAAAATCTAAAGGGTCCTAAAGGCCTAAAAAGCAGTGGTTAAATGTATGCTAAATCCAAAGATTGCTGGCCAGAAATTAAATGTAATGATTAAATACCTCACGGAGCCTACGGGTTGGGATGTGAGGTGGAGTAAGGGACAACTAATTCTAAGTGTCCCCTAGAACCTCAAGTTACGGTTAGCTGCGCACCTAGTTACAGTGGTTCTAGCAAAGATCCTCACGGAGCTGGATTCAGCTTGGATGTGAGCTGTAGACATTTGCCAAGGTTGAATAGGCACCTCTCTAAACAACTTATTCCATTTGTGAGACACTGCCATTCCCCGTGTGTTTATTATCCGACATATGCTCAAGTGTGTATTCCCTTTCCCTTATCCAAAGTATCACAGTGTTGAGTTAGTCAAGTCACCCCCTTATCCTAGCCTTGCACTCTTCACCCTCACCCTTTGCTAGCAAAATGTCCACGTCTACAGAATGAGTATATTCTTGAGGTTCTATTTTGACTAAATAATTATTTGAACTTATATTTGATATAATTATTGGTTAACCGCCAGTGAAATGATGCTTACTACTTCAAGTCTTTCTATTAGAATGATTAAAAGATCATGCTTTAACCATTTGCACTTGCAACATTAGGCATTTCTAGCCTGGGTCATATTTTGATCAGTCTTGACCTAGTCAAACATAGTTTGACCAAGTCAACCATGGGGATACGAGAAGAGTTGGACCAATGATGTTCGAGGATGATGATATTGTCCGGGTATGGTTGAGACTACAGATGATCATATAGGTTGCCACAGGGTGTATGAATACTCATCTCTAGTACATTTGGACCTTTTAAGTCCATTGGGACACTCAGATATCAGTTACAGGCACTTCCAGTGATGATATAGTCAGATTTCCACTTTTCTCCAGTTTTTCCATGCAGAAATGGCCTGTCCAGCAGTTGCATTTATCTAGCACATTCTCCTAGGGCGCTATTGAGGAGATGGGGGGTACAACCACTTGTTATTACTATATTACCCCATCTCCAGAGATGTTGGTACAGTCATATTTGTGTCTGCGGCACCAAGTAGAGAGCTACAGGCATTTTGATGATTTTCCGGTGGTTTTCTGAGGATTAAAAATGGGATAAAAAGGTCATCGAGGAAATCAATTTGGGAAATCGAGGCAAGGAATTGGCATGAGGTTTGTTCAGAGGTCATTTGTGATGCATCCCACACCTTCCAGCTCAGCTTACAACATTCAGTGGGGTCCACACACTCTCCGAGTTGTTATTTGATGTATTAATCTGTCATTGAGGGGTGATGAATATGGTTGTCTATGATTGTCATTGATGACAACATTAATGACAAAGGTGAAGTAAGATGATGTGACTTGAAGCCAAAGCAAACAAGCAAGCAGGTGTGCAATGATGACATGGAGAACACATGGCAAGCGTGACAATGATTAGAACACCTAATGAGTCAAATGACTCATACTGTGGTCATTTGCAGATGATCTGGACATAGGTGACAAGCATGAACATTGTCAAATAAAGATGACTTGGCAAAATGATTGATGACATGGATCACATAATGATTTGGATGGCTTGAAGAGTGATGACATGTTTGACATTGAAGACAAAATTGAACAAGCACATGAAGACTTGGCATTGGACAAGAAGAATACATGGCAAAGATGACAAGACAATGAGGTGAAGCATGCAGGCATTCCCTCAGCAAGCTGCGGGCATCATTGGAGATGGCTGAAACAAGGACATGTGGGCATCACTTAATACACCTCCTGCAGGCATGATATTGCATCCAAACACGTGGGCATAATTGGTTTTAAGGCATGGCATACGGTGGGTCAAAATGTACTAAATCCACTTTGTCAATATGGCAAACTGACCAAACAAATATATATAAATATTTGTTGATGACAACGTGGAAATCATAAATACATTTGATTTAATGTTGACAAGTCAGCCTCCTAACCTGTTGAGTAAATCATGGAATAAAAATATCACTTGACAAAATGATGTTTTGATTTAGACAAGTCGGCCTCCACATATTATTGAAAAAGTGAAGTATAAATACAAGATAAAATTCGTTGTTTTGTAAGAGTGAAATATAGAGAATTTCGGTGGGGTAGTGAGGCAGATTTCGGTGGTTGAGGAGGACAGTTCGGAGGTAGGAGCAGGAGCAGCAAGCACAACATGGAATAATTTTATCTTTGGATTAATTGGGGCTACAGTATGCTGAAAACATGCTGAAGACAAGTGTGCTGCTGGTGCTCAAACTAAGATGCTGATGACATACATTTTCAGGGGCTGCAAATGATGGATAAAATGCTGATTTGCATATGAGCAAGAATGATGATCTTGGACAGAGATGGCAGTTTATGGACAGTCACATGTTATGAATTGAATATTGATTGAGAAAATGACAAGATGCCGGCTGTGAATTGACAGAGTTGAGATAGGGCTGCAATATGACATGTATAATGAAGATGTACTTGCATGAAGATGAAGTAATTAAGATGATGTGCTGATGTACATCAGTAATTGTGAAACAAACAAGGGTTGCTTGTTTGTTGATGTATGTAACCTACAAAAAATCTGGAATACTAGTTTGTTAGGGGTGTTGTAGCATCCCAGTCAGTTGTAGCTGACTGAACCATTCTGGTGGGAGGTGCCACCTTATGGGTTGTAGCCCATATTGAAGATTGAAGTCTCCATTAATACATAACTTACAAAGCTTATATCTTGTTTCTTGCAATGTGTTGAAGTGTTTATGTTGATAGTACATTGATGAATATAATATTGAAGTGAATGTGAATTAATGATTTAAGATTTAGTGATTAAAGAAGTTGAATTTTGGATCAAGTGTAGTCTCACTGATTCACCCCCCCTCTCAGTGAGCCATTGTGTCTAACAAGGGGGGCCACGATTTGGTCACTTAGTCATTTTGTGATGTTGAGGGAAGGGCACACTGTTCACTCTGGAAGGATAGCGATTCTACTTGGGGAAGGTGGATCTCACTCTTGATTGCCTCACTTTGGGAAGATTATCAATTTGCAAGACGACTACAAGCTTTTGAGGTAAGATCTACAAGGTACGTATCGATTTTCATGCATTTTACCCATTGGTCACTTCAAAGTTACAAATATCGGCCGAAAAATCGGCGAATCGCGATTTTTTAAAGGTGTCGATTTTTTTAAGGAAAAATCGGGCCGATTTTTGGCCGATTTATCCCGATTTTTTGACAGGGCGTGTTAGTGGCCGGAAAAGTTTGTATTTTTGTATTTTTTAAGTTTGCCGATTTATTGCCGATTTTTGCCGATGTGCTGTCGAGATATCCCGAAACGATGTTTCCTGGACCCTGCCGATTTTTTCGCTGCACCGATATTTGTAACATTGCTTCAAACCCTAGTTTTTAGATCTGATAGATCTGACGATTATTTGGGCTTAATAATTAAAACCCACCTCATAATTAATTAATAAACCTTTGAGACCAAATTTGGTGGGAATCCGACTCCATTTACCCCTCAATCTAAGGCACTGGATCTCTCCAAGGGAGTCACACTTATGGGTTAGTGGTCTTTTTCCAGATCTATCATCTGGGTGTTGCTATTTTGCCATTAAAACCTTAGATCTATAGATTAGCCGCCCTCCTAGTGCCATTCCTACTTCAACTTCACCTTGTGGGCCCCATCTCACTCACTTTCCTCAATTTAAGGGTGGGCCCCACTTGGTTTTTTTTTATTGGCATTAGATCTATCTAGATCTATTTCTCTAAACTCATAAGTGGCATATTTAATGTATGGTTGAGCATTTATCCCTTCTATAAGCCTCCTCAACCAAGCCCTAACTCCAATGTCCACTTATATTCCCTAGATCTAGATCCACTTACTCTTGATCTCTCTCCTTTTCACTTTCACATTTCCCTAGAAGGTTTAGAGTAGGTTCGCTAGCCTCCATTGGTTAGCTAGGGTCTCCCCCTTGGTCATGCTTTGTCTTGATCTAAAGAGTAGAGTGCCTCGATTAGCGTGACAACCATTTATCCTTGGGAATCATGGCTCTCTTAGGTCACCTCTTTAGTTGTCCAACACCTCTACCATCCTGGATAGGATCATCTTTTGGGACAACTATAAGTTGTGTGATAACAAATACCTTGTTGAGTTAAATGATAGCGGAGTCGCTAGATGGATCGAAGTAAATTTCAGTTATTGACTAGACACATCAAACAAAATATAAAACAAAAAAGAAAAACAAATAATTCATACTTTGGGAATAAAAAGATTTATCCCTGGCAACGACGCTAAAAAATGTTGCCGCTTGATACGCACCTCGGGGTTAACATGGTAGAAATCTTCAAGCCACTAGGTGCGACCTTAGGGGCAAGTCTCGAGTCAAGAGCTGCCACTTGATTCTTGACTCCTCTGTCTAGGCCAACTCCTAGCGAAGCCAAGGGGGTGGTCCCTAATAAAATAACTAAGGCTTTTAAGCTAAGTTACGAGTGTAAATGTTATTCTAGGAGTTTGAATGAATTACAGAAACAATAATTGCAAAGATAATTTAAATAAATTTAACAACATATAAAATAATATCCCATCCAACACGTAAATTCACTTAAGCAAAAAGTGATTGTTGTAGGTAGACCAGTGCTGGGTAGGTGAAAAGTGTTGTAAAGGAAGATGTTTTGCAAATGTCTCTTGGTCGGTTTTAATTATTAAAGATGAGTGGATTAGAGTGGGTTTATTTGGATATTGTAATTGTGACAGTAAAAATGCAAAAAAGTAAACTACTCTAAAATTTGGCCCAACTTGGATTTATCCTCCAAGTGAGTACTGAGCAATAGTACCAGGTGTCCAACAAGGCAAGACGTAAAGTTTGCTTAGAGTATCCCCCTGACTCTGTAGCAAGTTTACAATAACCCTTCACTTGTAATAATAAATTGTTGATGGTTTGCCTTATTAAGCTAGTTGCTCAAATGCCCTTTCTGATTGTTCCACAGATTAGGAAAGCGTGCAATGGACAAGAGCATACGGGGGACCAAGCCAAGGTTCATTACTTCTTTGTAAAAATGAAATGAATAAACAGAACATCTATGCTAAGTGTAGTGAGTGTTGGAGTGCGATTAATCTAATGAAATTGCAAAAAAGTATACTAAGTGTTGTGAGTGCCAGTGTTGCAAAAAATGAAATCTATGTCCTGAGTGAGTTTGTGGTCCGATGTTGAATCGAAACCAACAAACAGCTAATTTTACTCTTGATTAACTTAACTTAAGCAAAAAAGGGAAAAATTAGTAAAAAGGCACGCCATGGAAAAAGATGTGAATCCCCCTAGAGGGATGGGGTGTGGGTGTTGTGTAGCCGACTCACTTTTCTTTTTATTATGATTGATTACAAATTTTAGGGAATGCCTTTTCTCCTGGTGCTTCGAGTGGTTCAAAAGTTGAAAATTTCGCCAACACCTCTTCTTACCCGTTCATTAAAAGACAAAAACCAGCAAGTGTTTGTTATAGAAAAATTCCCCAAAACACTTTAAAAGTGTTCTTGGACAAGGTTAGAAAAATCTAAAAAAAATTCTAAGTTAAGACTAGATCTAAAGCACAGAAAGTAACTGAGAGAAGTAGACTAGAAAGAAAGCTCTCTTAGGATCTTTGCTTTCCCTTTTGGGGAAGCAAATAATAAACACTTACACTTGTGAGTTCTTACTTTAAAACACAGAATAAAACTTTTCACCAAATCCTTTAAACGTATTGTAAAAATGGCATTGCAAGGACACTTTATGCTAGATCTACTTATAAAATATTGAAATCTTTGAAAGCACTTAAGATCTATGCATGAATAGCTATAAATATGATCTACTGTAAAGTGTTACTTTGTAAAAAAGTGGATCTAAACTATAGCCAGAAGTAATTGGTAACCAAAAGATTGAGATTTTTTAAATGTGAAAGAAGGTGAAAAGAGAAACCCCTGAACTTGGGTGAATGGAGTCCTAGTGGTGGAACTAATATGGACTATGCCTTTTCCAATAGAATCCAGAGAGAAAGAAGTGTCAAACAAGATCTTCCTTCTCCTCTGGATGGAAATACTTGTAAAACTTAGAATAAACTTGCCAAAACACTTGTCAAGTCTAGTATTACATATACTCGAGGTTAGGATAACATGCAAGTAAACAAACTAAAACATGTAGATTCCTTGACCTATAAGCATAGATGAATAAATGAATGAGATAAATAAACATTTAACCATTCACTCCTACTGATTGGAAATAATCGTTCAAAGGCTAAAACTTGACAAGTAAAATGTAACAAGATTAACTAAGCTATGGTTACCTCCTTATGCACAATTGACAATGCTCATAAACATAATAAGTGATAAATAATCACTCATTTTACTCTCAAAGTGGGTTTCAGGGTAAAGTGGGTGCTCTGAGTTAGAAAACGAGCACCCCCATGGAAAATTCCACCTCCTAACACCACTTTTATGATTTTTATGATTTTTACATTAAAAACATTAAAAAATTGTCCGTTTTATGGGAAAATTTTTTATTAGCAGAAAATTAAAAAAAACCTAGGACGACTTAGTACATGTTTATATGACTAAAAAATAGTGACTAGCATGGTAATATACATTGACACTAGACTTTAATAACCCCCTAAGGCCTAACCACCAAGACAACCACTCCAACTTTGGAGGATTGAGTGAAAAACTTGAAAATTACAAGTTGCTAAAAAGCGATATATAATTAACAAGGAAAAAACACTCTAGAGTAATCAGATTGATGATTAAGTCCTAGGAAATCCAATTCTTTTACATGAGTCATCATGCTACGCCACTTATTCAAATTCCCCTGCAAGGGTATGAACATGTAAAAAATTAAAAAAGGGGCTAAAATTGGCCTGCATGGACTTCTGAACTTCTGAGAATTGAACAACTCACTTGTTCATTCTTTGGCGGCTCAACTTAACAGTTCATCCCAGTGCAACTTGGAGGTAACATTGATCATTTGAGGACTGACATCCACTAAACAAGCTATCACAAGTGTGAATACCCATCACAGATGATCTCCCATGCTACAATCCATCTCAGATCATCTAGGGGTTGAACATACACCATGTACCCAAATCTCAAGAAGCTCCCCAAACATGCTGCAAACACTTTTTGAGTAACCTGAAAGTCTAACAGTACCATGTATGTCATCAATGTTGATGTTTTTGGCATGAAGCTGATTGATAATGGTCACATAAAGGATCATCATGAAGGACATCACTAAGTCACATTCTCCCCGAACCTTGAGTCTCTGCAACAACTTATGTCCTCAATAATGGATGTCAGAGTAACTATGTGGTCATAAATACGATGGTTCTTTCTAAAACCTACTTGAATTTTAACTTGGAGCTTCTTAATCTCTTTCCACTTAGAAATATAATCGTCCAAAGTTGTGGCTAGGAGATTATAGTGAGCATCTTCCATATTTCCAATAGCATTGCTCCCAATGGAGATTTAGATTGCAAAATGACCCCCTATGAGTTTAATTATTAGCTTTCTTAGTTTTTCCCTCACTATGTGGCTGAACTTGTAAAAGGGCTAGAAGTGGGTCAAGGCCGCCTTAAAGTTTGATCTAACCATACATGAACTTCACTTTGTTGTTTAAGGTTTTATAATGCATTATTTGTAGGGTAAGGGTAAATGCTATTTTGATCCATAGGGAGCTATGAACCTCAATTCTGCATTATCATGACCCCCTTCAACGTGGTAACGGTTAAACTTTGCCAACACAAATTATAGTAGGGCTTTGTGCCCCTTGGGATTTGAACTTGGATTCTTTGTGGCGATGCCCAATCTCAACCAGTAGACCATAGCTTGGTGGTCAAGTTTTGTAATGTATTATTCCATATTAGGATAATTTATTATTATTATTTTATTTTGTTATTTATCATTTTTATCTTAAATAGAAGTCACACGCTTCCCTAGAAGCAACCACTATATAAGAGATAGATCCAAGACAAATTCTTATTTTCACATCAAAATGCTTACTAACTAATAGTTGAATGCATCTTTTGTAGTTGTAATAAAGTAAAAAATATATGGAGCTATGTTGTTGGGAGCATGGAGCGGGAGCGGGAAGCGGGGAGCTGGAGCGGAGCAAAAAGCAAAATTTTCAAAAGCTCTTGTTTTGGGAGCGTTTTTTATATAGTATATATTTTAATAAATTTTGATGGATTTATATTTAAAAAACATGTAGGATGTTCAATTAGTTATAGAAAACATGGATTAATCATTAAACCATATAACATCAATCATCTAGTAGTTATAACTTATAACATTATCATCAAATGATCAACCATAACAACTTTTATAGGAGCTTGGCAAAGAAGGGAGGTACCATAACATTGTCATCAGATGATCAACCTAGTAAAAGAGATTTTAGTATAGGAGAGGTAGGGAGCGCCTCGAGAGCGTCTTGGGAGTGAGCTTCCAAAGGAAGCGAGCTTCGGGAGCGGGAGCAAGGGGGTAGAGGGCGCTCCCACGCAGCAGAGATATGGACAAAATATATATGTTATTTTCAAGTAGAAATGAAATTTTAGTTAACTTTAGTCCCCAAAAATAACTGATGAGTGCAATTAGAAATCATCACAGACAATCCATCACATGTGATAGTTAGAAAGATGGCCCAAGCAAAAGAGCTTGCTCTAGAATAAGAGAATAAAAAATTAGGAACAAAGAGATGGAGATGCAAACATGATAATAAAATTAGGAACAAAGAAATGAGTAAAAAAAAGGTAGAAGGATGATAACAAAAATAAAGTTAAACCTCGACGCATTATGTTGTGATGTTGAGTCCCTTCTTGTGGGGGCTTGGGCTTATATGCTCGCTTTTTAGTTTTTGTAAACTGGGACTTTCTTGGCACCCCTGTTGTCTGCATGTTGCAATCACCTTGCAGCTTGATGTACTTATTTGTCCTCTGAAGTAACATATGAATCATTTTGCCAAAAAAAATCAAAGGTTAGAAGAAGATGATATTACCATGTGAAACATTTGATGTGCCATTTATTTGGATTAGAATATCAGTTGCATCAAAGTGCATGCACTCTGCAGTGAATGATGAATGGATGATTCCTATGTTACAATTTTAGTAAATGAAACAGAACTGCATCAACTCTTTGAAAAAATGGTAAACATTACCAGCTTTGTTTATTAATTTGAGAGTACCTATGCAACATGTTCATTGTACATTTCCTGTTTCTCTCTGTTTGTTTTTCCCTGTTTATTTTCTCGCAGTAACATATGTCATGCTACACCTCCAATTTCTCATTGTATAGTCCTATCTGTAATTTTGGAAGGGGATCAATATAGACTTCCCCATTGGTCCTACAGGTGTATCTCATTTCCAAATCTATTATAGACATAGATTTGAATAAACTGAATATTGCATCAATCTTCAATACACAAAAATGTCAACCAATTCTTCTATTGAAATGGCGTTGAACCTTCAGGGTTTTTTATGACAATATTGATATTCTCTTTTAGATCTGATAGCAATGACTTTATAATGATTGATATTTATATGAATTTTCATACATGTAGGAGTTTCTTGAAGAGTATGATGGAAGTGTCAAAAGGAGGGCAATTTTATATCAGGTAACTCTTATAATGGACTTTCTACTCAGGGAATTTAAATGCCTATTTGATAAGACAACATTTTAAGAATTGCAGCATCAAGATATTTCTGCATGACCTCCATCTGTTCCTATGGTTTTGAAATCCTTGCAGCACATTTTTGACTGAATAACTAAGTAACGTAAAGGCCAGATGGAGCTGAGCTAGTAATTTTTGCAACTGTTGAATAACCAAGAAGATAGACATTTACCGCTAAAAATAGCACCCTTATCAAGGCCATGGATCCCGGTGCAATGAGTGGTAAGCACGGGAGGAGCCAGTGCCGAATGTCACCATAGCCTAGCTCCTTAACACTTTAGGTTAACTCCTAAGACCAAGGGAGAGTCCCTAGATTTTGGTGAATGATATCTAAAATTATTTAAGCAACACCCAAACACCTTTCTCAAGAAACCTCTCAGCAAGATCAGTTCTTTAGGGAGTCAAAATATGAAAGAAATAATAACACTAAGTGAAAGGTAGGGTTATGTCACGTGTTCCAAGAAAGATAAATTCAATATGATACTGCTGTTATGAAATTGCAGCAGTCAAAACACTTCAGAAAACTTGATAGAGATCAATCAAAACAATGCCAACTTAGCATATGAGATTTACTTTGTATAATAGGGCAAGTGACAAGCTTCCGGAGGGCAAGGGAAAACACCAAACCAGATCTGAAAATGTCTAAGTTGCTAGGAAACGTGGGTACGGGGACCGGTACTGGTACGGGGACGGGGACAGGGACGCCACTTTTTGAAACAGGGTACTTGGGTACGTCGGGGTACTGTAGACATATATATATATATTAAAATTTTAAATTTATAAAATTAAAATATTACATGTCACAATCACATCATACATGCATATATCGAGTGGAAGGTTGGAACTTGGAAGTTATATAATTAATATTTAAAAAGTAATAATATTATATGTCCATGACTCCATGAGTCCATTGCCATACTACATACAAAATTTGCCTAATGGCATTTCCAAACATGAAATAAAAAGTTCAACTTCAAAACAGTATGAGTAAAGTTAAACAATGAACAAGATAGCTGATTTGGCTTCCTCAAGCCATGTCATCAACGTCCTCAGGATCAATGTCATCGGCATCACTAAGGTCCTCTGTCAGCAAGCTCTCTAGAATTAGATAGGCACCACTCTCAAGTTGAGGCTCATGCTCATTAGTAGTAAATGGAGGTAGCTCAACCAGGCCATCTGGTTGTATCTCCTCATCCACACAGGTAGCATCATCTATGTGCTGGTCCCATCTCTTGAAAGGACCCTCCTTGTATCCTGGGTCTTTTCGAGATATAAGACGAAGTGTGCTATGAATGTACACTAGATTCTCTGCTTTCTTTGACCCCAACCTGTTTCTCTTCACTGAATGTATGAAAGCATAAGTGCTCCAATTCCTCTCACAAGATGAGGAACTAGCTACCTGTCCAAGTAACTGTATGGAAAATTGTTAGTGGAGGGATCAAGCATGTAAATTTGTAAAATTAATTAAAATTTAATATAGAAGCAAGAAGAGGAAGTGGAACTACCCGCCCAAGTAACCGTATCGCAAACTGCTGCAACTCAGGAGCATCCACACCATGAAGCCACCACCAATCAATTGGATCCTTCTTCTTCCGCCTATCGGTCTTTGATTCATGTGAACTAAAGACACCTCGCCCACGTGCAGACTGGGAAAATTGAGATTGTATCTCAGAGGCCTCTTCTAAAGAACCATACATCCTTTTTACAGCGGTCAGAAACCCTTTCACCACCTCTCTATCTTGGGAAGGAGGCCTTCTTCCTATTGTGGAATCATACCATTTTGGATTTATTGCATAGGCTGCCATATGAAGTGGCGTGTTCAATTTATTCCACCGTCCATGCATAAATGATTGCAACGGTGGCCATAAAGGAGGATCTTTTCTATCTGTGATGGATTGGATCCTCTCACACATAGAGTCTATGTTCTCATAAATCTCACCTAAACATGGACTATCTGTGTCTGCATAGCGAAGCATATCACAAATTGGCTCTACAAATTCCACAACGAATTTGACATCAACCCAAAATCGATCATCCAAAATCAACCTCTTTACCTCCATAGCTGTATCTGAAGTAGATAGCCTCCATTGCTCCCACATGTCACTAATAACTATGGCCGCTAAAGCCCCCTTCATCTCCACAAGTCGTTTAAGCAGAATGTAATAAGAGGCAAATCTGGTATCAGGAGGTTTAAGAAGCTCCATTTTTGCATGTTTGCGGTAAAATGCTTGTGAATGGTGGTGGTTGCATATGAACATTTGAATTTTGTGGCCGTTCTCAATTAACAACCGAATCCAGTCAAGTTTTGCAATGTCTTTCAATGCATTATGCAAAGAATGCACTGCGCATGGCGTCCAAAAAATATGCCTACAAAACAAATGAAAAATAATTAGTTTCTTGATTGAGATTTCTTATCTTAATTCATGAATAAAGATGAAAAACTAGAAAAAAAATCAAATTTATAATTAAAAATCAGATTTGTAATTCTACTTCATGTAAAGAGTTAAACTTAAATTAAAAAAATCAGATTTGCCACTAACCTGTACTCTTTCTAGACCATTACCCCCGCTGCTTTGCACACTGGGGCTGCATCGGTAATAACTTGGACGACATTGGATGGCCCCACCTCAACAATGGCATCACATAATTGGTCTTTCAAGAACATAGTGTTCTTTTCTTGACCAGAGCAATCAATGGCCCTGAGAAAGTATGGACCGGAGATGGAAGAGACAATTATGTTTATCAATGGACGATTCCTAGAATCAGTCCAACCATCCATAACAATGGAGCATCCGTCCACACTCCAAGATGCCTTCAATGGTGACATTTCCTTCTCAAGGCGTGCTTTCTCCTTGTCCACCAAAACTGTTCGGAGCTTCTCATAACCAGGTGGCTTATACTCCATAGGTCCATTATTAATCGCACAGACCATTTGCTCAAAATATGGCGAGCGGGATGCATTGAAAGAAATGCCACAAGCAAGAACAAATCTTGCTATTGCGAGATCAACACCGTCCCTTCCTTTCACATCAAACATGTCGTGAAGGCCACCAAGTTTTGGTTTCTTGCGTGCTTGAGTTGTAGTGCTTTTGGATGCTCTAGATGGCACATTTTCATCACCAAATTGAACTTCATCTTCAAATGGATTTTCTTCACCAACATCAGTGGACTCATCACCCACATCATCACGGGATTTACGGGAAGGCCTTGAGACTTCCTTGCTTGGCCTACCATCAGCTTTTCGCTGCTCCATTTGTGCATTAGAGAGTTTATCGGGATCCTCCGGGTCTCCATTACAAAGCTCAACACCCATCCTTGGGGTTTGCATAAAATGGGCCTTCACTCTTGTATAACTACCTTTCCATTCAGCGTTACAAAAATTACATTTTATAATGGCTGTCCCTTCTTTATCCTTTGACTGTTTTGTCCTCTCCACATATTTCCAAAGTGGATATTGAGGATTTTGCTTTGAAGACATTATGATTTGGTGATTTTGCAAATTTGCAGAGATTGGGAAACTGAAAATTTAAAAACAATAATTTTGAAATTGTAAGTGAAATGAAAATCTTTAAAGTTGGAAATGAAATGACTGAATTTTTTATAAATTTATACATAAAAATTTAAAATTATAAATAATTAATAAATTATCAAATTCAGATTGTCAAACAAAGGAAGTCTCAAAAAAACTCATGAAATTTTTTTTGTTAAATTGTTGGTAAAATTGTAAAAAATACAAAATACTAAAATTAATAAATTAATAACTAATAAGTAAAAACTAAAAAAAAATTAGCAAACTAAATGAGTAAAAGTTAAGACAGTTTGAGACTGAAACTGTAAAAATTTAAAAAACTAAATACTAAATAGTAAAATAGTAAACTAAAAGTCTAAATACCTTCACTGTCTGAAGACTGAGACTCTGAGGCTAGCTGTAGAAGCCTGCTGCTATCCCCGCGTGCTGGATGGTTTGTTGAATGTTGAAGCCTGAAGGTTGAACCAATGAACAATGAAAACTCGAGAGTAGAAACCCATGGCTGCTGAATGTTAAAGGGTTGCTAAGTGCCAAGTTGCCAACCCGTGGCTGCTGTCCCCACGCTGAAGAGGTCGCGCCACTGCTCAGTGCTGCAGGTCGGCCGTCGAGTAAAAGTGGTAAGGTAAGCTGTGGCCGGTTGAATGCTGCTATTGAATACTAGTGTGAGTCGCCGGTCGAGTGAAAGTGGTAAGGGAAGCCCGTAAGGTAAGTTTCAAGTTTGCCTTTGGTTAGAATTAGAAATTAGAATTTAGGTTTTAACTTTTAAACTATTGTTTGATTTTTTATTTGTTTTGATTTTGTAGTAAAATTTTATTAAAATGATGTTTAAACATCATAATTTTGGCAAAAAACACAGTCTGCCGTACCCCTGCCGTACCCAAACATGGGTTACTACGTACCGGATTGGGTAAAAGTACCTGAGTTCTGGCTGTGAGGTACCGGGTACGCGGAATTTGATGTGGGTACTTCTGGGTACGGCCGGGTACGTACCTTTGCCGTACCTAAGTACCTGGTACGAATATGTGTACTCCACCCCTGGGTATAGGTACCCATGCAACACAGGAAAATGTACAATCAGATCTAGTATGTGCCCTAGAACAACCCTCCAATAGATGGTGGTCCCTCTTATAATGCTTCCCAACATTTTTCCAACCCCCTAGGGGTCAATCTAGGCTCAAAACCCGACATTTTGGGCTTTCAAATTTGGTTAAAATGATCAATATACCTGTTGTACCTTCTATAACATATATGCAAAAGAAATCCTAGCATGCACAAATCACGAGATATCTCACAAATTAACAATAAGAACAAGTCGCCCTTGAAAATCCACCATTAAATTGCCTAGGGCACACTTTTTCATCCGAATAGAAATCCGAAAACACATTATTTTTATATATATGAATTTTCTAACTTTTTAGGTCTTTTTCATTATTATATTTTTTGGGATTTTTTATAATAAATATACAAGAGAATTTTGATAAAAAATTGAGAAGAGAAGGGGTTATGACCTTAGTCCTCAACCCTAGGGCAATTAGAGATCGAAGTCAACATCCCTACTGAATTTGGCTATTCAAGATTTACCAATTAGGGAAAAGGCTAGTAACTCGAGACTAGGTCTAAGTAACCAAACTCTAATTAGGGAAAGCAATGAACCCCGAGGCCCATAGTGGAGAGCTCCTTCAAGAGGAAATTCTCAGACAAGAATGACAAGATGCCAATAAAACCTAAAACCCTAATTTACCTTGCTTAAGGTGCAAAAGCAATGTCAAACAAGAAAATGGGGAGATTTTACCAACATCAACCAAGGAAAGAGCAAGAGAGAGACTTCGTAGGTCCTCAGCCACGAGTTATTACAACTATTCTTTGAATCAATCTTGTAAGATAGTAAACCCTAGAAATTTCACCATTCAACCTTCATCACATAAAAAACTTGCCAAAGGGAGAGGTGCACATCACTCTAGAAGCTCCACTATACCAAGATAAAGAGAAAAAAGTAGATATTAGAACCCTTGTCTTGTTACAAATGAATGCTAGGAGCCTTTATATATACAAGGCATCCTAGTCTTTTTGAGGTTTAGAGCCTACCTTTACTAAAAAGTAAAAATGACTTACCACAAATCGGGGACTAAACCACAAAAGACTAAAACTAATAATAAAATGATGTAGAGGGCTTCATCCAAGTGAATTGATGGGTTGGAGGAGGATGTCATGCCCTAACTAACCCTAACGATGTAGAAGATCCTTCAACGTCTTCCCCTTTAGCAAGGTAGGGCTTTCTTGAAGAAGATGATGCCATCATGGATTGAGCTCATGTACACCAAGAGGAGGGGTAGTACATGAAAGATAAGGTCCAAGTAGGCATAAATGAGGTGTGCTACAACGAGTATGGCATCCCTTACATGCGCAATCACTTTTTACATAGCTTAAATATGAGTGTGACTAGGAGTCCCTAAGACACGTGTCTTAATGAGCCCATCCCAATAAGCACCGAAGCAACAACCCAGGGCACAAATGGCCCAACATGATGGGGGACTTCTACCCATCAAGGGGCAATCACCAAAGCCACCAAGCCAATACTCCTTGGAATGAAAACCAAAAGGAACTGCCATGACCAGACCATGGATCTTGAGCCCAGCTAGAGCAACACTTGTACATAAACAAGCCTAGACTTGGCCTTTTACAATGGGAAAAGACCCCTTCACTGTGGTATACCTTGGAAAGCATGCTGCGAACGATCTGGGGCGTAACAACTGGCTCCAACTGCAGGATTTGCGCTTCTTGTTGGAGTGCATGAGAACCTATGAATCATCTGGGACCCGTAGACCTACACACACATCTAACAACAAATACGTCAAATGCATTGGAGGCAGACACTTTCGTCCTACCTTGTTCAAATCAAAATGAAATGCAATAAACAACAAGTGCAATGCATGGGTAAAAGTAAATGCCGAAATCAAATGAAGCTACATCTACTATAGTACAAGGGATGTCTTGAGGACATTAGATATTACTTGAGCAAAATATTTTCAAAGCCTGCCCATTTACTGACGATGGCAATTTGTCTCCATTTAGGGGACTCAAATAGAAGGAATTATTACTTGCAAGTTGCAACATTGTCCCGTAGTATACAGTGGTATGCTCTAGTGCAGAGGGAGCGGAAGATTCCAGCACAGATGGAGCAGTTGCATCATGTGATCAAGTACCACTATATTAGAGACATGGTACAGAGAGGAACAGTTCAGCTCCAGTATATTCCGACTGATGATCAGATTGTCGACATTCTCACCAAGCCTCTTTCCAGAGTGAAGTTTGCATACTTCCGTGAAAGCCTTGAAGTATTGGAGAATGCTTGCCTCAGTGAGAGGGAGTTCTCTTAGTCCAGTTAGGACAGGTGGTCCGTGTAGACTGAGAAGAGCTCAGTCGAGTTAGGAGAGGCGGTCCATGTAGACCGAGAAGAGCTCTGTCCAGTTAGGACAGGCGGTCCTGTGTAGACCGAGAAGAGTTCAATCCAGTGAGGACATGTGGTCCTGTGTAGACCGAGATGAGCTTAGTCCAGTGAGGACAGGTGGTCCTGTGTAGAGCAAGATGATCTTAGTCCAGTGAGGACAAGCAGTCCTGTGTAGATTGAGATGAGCTTAGTTCAGTGAGGACAGGCGGTCTTGTGTATACCTAGACGAGCTTAGTCCAGTGAGGACAGGTGGTCCTGTGTACCGAGATGAGTTCTGTGTGAACTAGTGTTCCTATGAGGAACATTCTCCTGTGTGGAGAGGACTCTTGTGTAGAGTATACTTGTATATGTGTGTGGAATGTTGTCCTGTATGGATGTGCTGACCTTTCTTATGATGACGAGATGTACAAGTCTAGCTGTGACGATTAGATGATGCTCGGATGTGTTCCAGCGTGATGATACCTCTCTAGCTAAGAGGGAGTGTTGTTGTTGTAGATACGTGAGGTATCCTCACTAGCTAAAGCCGACCTACAAAATAAATAAATAAAATGTATTTTTATATTTACAAAAGAGACAAGTCGGCCCCTAAAAAGTAGTGGGTAAAACTGCCCCAAACAATGGGAAACACTGCCCAGTAAAATGACAAGTCGGCCCAGTAAAGAAGACAGGTCGGCCCAGTTGGAAAAATCACTCAAAAGTACTCTGTAAATAGAGGAGTCGCCCTCCTCATTTGTGACTCACCTCAAGCAAGTTCGCTCAAGCAAAAGGAGGTCTGATTTCGGGTTGCAAAAGACTTTTGGAGTTGTTTTCTTTGGCATCTATTCTTCTTATGATTTTATCTTTATTGTACTAAATCTCTGAGTAAGAAAGGCTTGCTGGGTTTTTCCCGAGTTTGGGTTTTCCCGTGATAAACTATTGTGTCTCTATTGTTTCTATGCATAGTTGTTCTTTCAGTGATCCTATATTGTTTATAAGTTGAAAGAGATAAAAATTATACTGCTATAATTAAAAATCTAACACTATCCATATGAGGTTATTCACAACACACGTGTCACACATAGATGGCAATATTAGAGCAATTATTAAGTGGAATCACCCATGGTAGTGTGGTCTAGTCGCAAGCAGCAAGGTGATCGGGCTTTGTATTAACATGTAGGCCTAGGTTCAACCCCCCTGAGTGGGTATAGAAGAGGCTAGGTGCAAGTTCTAAGTGACTTTGACATCATAGATATGTCCATCATAGCACAGCAGATTTAGCCAAAGAGCTTCTGTAAGAAATATTTCTCACAATAAAAAATTATGAAGTGGAACCACCGACCATAAGGATATGCCACTGTAGTAATAGCTTGTAATGCATGACATAGATAACAACCACAAGCTAGAGAGGGCCCAAAGGGCATCACACCAATACCATTGGCAATATTAGTACAGGGGTGAGGTATGATGCTCTTAAATATTTAAGCTTGATAGAGAAACTTGATTTGAAAGAACTTCCAGGCAACTAAAATATTTTTTTATTGCTGAATATTTAAGCCCTTTGCATCACATAGACATAGGCAGATATTAAATAGCAGATGTAAACCATTAGGCCCCTTGTATTAACTGAAAGTTTATTACGACATTTACTATTCTGTAAAGAACATTTTTACTTTTATGAGAAGAATATTTTTGAAATACCAATGTAACTGCAGACTGTCCATAAGCCGAGGCATGCTGTAGCACAAGTTTACTTAAAAGAAAAATCGCCCTATTTTTGCCAGGGACCTTATACGATCTTTTGAATTTAGCACTAAGAATTGGCGTGTACTTGTTTGCAGGAGTATGTGAAAAATATATCAGCTAGTGGCATGCAGCAGAAGTATGGCTTTGAGGGCCACATCAATGCATGTTGGACACACCAGATCACATCCAGGGAATATGAAATAGTCCAAAAGTCTGGGTTTCTTGTTGCAGTTATCCATGGAAGGTTGTCAAATCTTACTCTTTTATAACACTAAGTTAGCATTTTATCAGGATATGTGAGAAACTATGCTGATAAAACTTGGGTGAATTTATATGGTGTAAAACAAATGTAAGCGACATGAACATTGAGTCGTACATACTTTATTACATTTCTGTCGTTTTCCAATTGTTGTCTTCTCGAATATTATATACCTTTTCCATTCTGAATTTTCAGACTTAATTCAGAAATTAAAAGATAAAAGTCTTTCCCAGTTATTGGAAGTACAACATAATCTACAATCCAGGATTTGAGTTCTTACCAGTTCGTAAATTATTTGACACATTGTATTAGTACACATTCTGTAGGGCCTTTTTCAACATAAAATTATCGGTAGTCTCTGGTCAGCTTTATTATCTCACTGTAACCGAGCGATGGACGCATTTAGAAACAGAGACAGTTATTAAACAAGAAATAGTAGCATTTTGTGTAACATGTTTTTGCACATTATTCGTGTTAATTAAGCTCTATATTTTGAAAGCGATTCGGCAGTCGAACCAAAAAAAAAGGTGAACGATAAAATAGTTATATACACATGCATACTAAATCCAAAGGTCATGATGAAACAAAGATAAATTCTGTAACAAACATTCTGATACCGGCGTTGGCACAGGGATGACAGATATAAAAAATAATACCGATGAATATCAAAATAAATATTTGCCGTGGTAATTACTTGCCATAAATGTTACCCCCACATATTTTTGGATATGAGCGGATGAATTATTAAAACAATAATAAAAGTATAATTAACATTAATAAAAACGTGGAAAAGAGTTATTATGCAGTAATTTGTCATATATATTGACTTCACATGTTTTAAATATACAACGAAGGTAAACATTCTTTCTTTCCTATATGTATCTTTTTTACCCGTTTTTGGTTATGTCCCTTGCCGTGGTAGGCATTAAATTAGCAATATTTGACAAATTGCTTTTACTTTTGTGTAGACATGATATTATTGCACAAGTACGACATGCCAGGCAAATCGCAAAGAAGTTGTACCCTGTTGCAAGAATGATAGAGCTCCCTGGTGCTCATTTAGTCAGTCATGAAAGACCTGCAGAGGTATATCTACGTTACAATGGCTATATTCTCTCTCTGGTATAAACTAACAAGAACATACAATAATAATGCTGTTAGGTCAGAATTTTGAAAAATTCCCATGCTGTTTGTATGTTTGAATTTTGTTTCCGTTGACTGTTTGTTTCAAGACATGAATAAATGTTTCTCATCTACAATTGCCATTGACATTTGCTAGATGAAATTCAGAGATCAAACAATATTCATTCTATAAATGTCATAATTTTCCTATTCTGTTCATATATTTGGACTTTGTTGCTAAGTTATTTGTTTCAAAACTCTCACTGTTACTTAAAAATACTTCATATATTGTCCTTTTTTTTTCTATTGTAACAATATTCAGCCATTTTAAATAGAGCTCATGAGGGAATCTATTTCTGTTCGGAGCTCCTTGTGGTGAAGGTTGGATGCAAACATTAATCAGTTTATACTCTCTTTTTATTGCAAAAAGTTAGCTCATATGATCTGTAAAGGTATCAATACACTAAATGTCCTCGACTCTATGGCCTAAGTTCCATTGCTAGCAGTGAGTGTGAATTAATTCACAAATTCATTCTGAGAGTGTACCTCGATGCCAATGGATTAGTTATGGCCCTGTGAGATCATAATCATACTAATGACTCCCAGTTTAACTTCTCTTTTGTTTGTTTTTATGCTCATTTTCCAGGAGGTTAGGCAACTATGTGATCCTATTTATATATCGGAAGAATTGCTCCTTTCTATATGATTGAACTGAATGCCTTCTCCATTAAAGGCCAAAGATTCAGATTATGTGGAAATGCTCGTTGATATCCCATGAAATTAATCGTAAATATGTTTTCGAGGGGCGTGTACACGACTGGACAGGAGAGCCCATCAAAACTGACCATTAAAACTGAAAATAGATGCAAATCAAGAGATATGCCTCTCAAACATTCTGCGATTGTTTATATCAGTGAGATCTAATTTGCTGAATCAATCATCAAAACAAATAGTTAGTGCATGACAAAAAAAGAACGAAGTCAGCTTCAGTTGGGTCATAAATTATTTTCTTCTTGTTAATGTTCAATGAATGGGTCAGCGATTTTCATACTGAATGAGGACAAGATGACCTCAACATATTCCTGTAGGTTTATGGTGTTTGGAGGATTCATTCACAATTTCAAGCTTCTGTTTTGGTTAGTTAATGTTTTTCCTATGCCTGTTCTTTTTCTTTTGTCTGAAGGAATTTATCAGCATTAAACACATGACGTCCAAGAAGGTTAAGAGCAGGAGCGGCTCTGCCAGATCTTTTTTTGCTGCATGATTCTGCAGATTAGTTACGATCGTGAACCATGCACATGATCATAATCCAAATTGCATTCATGGCAGACAGAAACAGGCAGTTTTACTTCTAAAAGTTGTAAAATAATACACAGAGACTAGTTTCTAGGAGTACTTCTATGAATTTAATGCCAACTTTGACCATAGAAGACCAATCTGGAAATGTCTGCAGTCTTAAAATTAAAGATTAAGTGTGTTCTAAATATGATTGTGATAATTTTTGGAATTTAACATGAAATCCATGAACATGAAGATCAAGCTGGAAATGCCTATAATCTTAAAATCTTTGGAAACAGGCGTGTTCCAAACATGAGTTGATTGAGTTTTGGTTTGTCATTTGGCAGGTGAATCAAGCTCTTCTTGAGCTTATCAATTCCTCAGAGTCTAACTTGCAGCCTCTTGAATGGGCAAACCTGTCCCATACTGAAATGGGTAAGGGGGCAAACATCAATATTTGAATGATTTAATATCTATTAATCTTTTGTTGTTTGAAGAGGATTGCACTCTTATACAGTGTGCACCTAAGTGACTATGTTGTCCGCTAACTTTTTCACTACCCTTGCAGGGAGTGGCATGCACGACGCATCATCCCAAAAAGAAGAAGAAGATTCCTTTTGTTGCACTTCATGCTTTTACAGTACCTGCAGAAATATGCAGACTTTCCTCTTTTACTTGTTGGGATTGTTTGTGACGGTATGGGAATATGTAAAAGGCTTCTTTCCGTGTCTGAGAGAGGAGAAAGTTGAACTTTTTGACAATCAGACCAGCCTTCTTGATTCAAATTCGCCCACCAGAATTTCAAAGTCAAGTGTAGTTGTGCCACAGTAATATTAAGCTAGTGACCTGGAAAGTCCTAGCAGTATGCAATTATTACCATTAATAGAAGTTGAATTTCAAAGTCAAGTGTAGTTGTGCCACAGTAATATTAAGCTAGTGACCTGGAAAGTACTAGCAATAGGCAATTATTGCCATTAATAAAAGTTGTATCCCTCAAAGGGAATATTTCGTTCATAAAAATTCTGTCTGTCGATGCAGGTTACAATAAAATCGGTTTAGGTTCCAGGTCATTGTATATGAATTTTATTTACTAAAATTCCACTTACATATTTATAAAAAAGCACCGTTATGCTGACAAACTTCATAAACCACTTCAAAAATTTGTATATATTTACAAAATAATTTGCCATCCACCATTAAAAAAATTCGAGTTCTCAATTAATGGGTAAAAAGAGAAACCCAAAACTTAGATATCCAATCCTTCAAAGCCCAAAATGAATTACCAATGATATATACTGATCCGAGTCCATAACATGTAACACTTACCATTCTAAATTCCACAAAATCAAATGGTTTATAAAACAACAAATTCACTCCGAATGAAAATTCAATTTTCTCAAAGCAAATTCGAATGAAAATTCAATTTTCTCAAAGCAAATTCTTTGTTTGAAGTAACAAATGCGTGAAACTTTTAAAATTCTTTTTATTTTTCAACCAGACTAAAAAATTCTTTGTATTTTTCCACAAGACTTGCTTTGAAAGGTTTATAATTGTTAGAACCACATGTAAACATTACTTTGACATACCATTTCCAATCATTTGACCGGAATATTAAGAAATCACCCAGAAACTTGTTATGGGCGGGTTTCTTTTTGATACCTTATACCATCTTCAATCACTCTATGATTATTAAGTGTTATACCATCTTCAATCACTCTATGATTATTAAGTGACTTATGGGTTTCTTTTTGATACCTTATACCATCTTCAATCACTCTATGATCATTAAGTGACCTATGATTCTTAAATGACTTGAATATTGAGAATCTCAGCAATTTGTTATGGATGGTTTTTTTATACTATTTCAAGGGAATGTGAATGTATATTTATGTAATTTAGTTTATTTAAATTTAAGATAATTAAGAGTCATTTTTATACTATAATTATAAGTATAAAATGAGAACGTTTATTATCAAAAAATTTATTTAATATTTATTTTTATTATAATTACATGACAAAAGCATAAAAATAATGTATATTGTTGATAAGCTAAATTATAGTTCCACATCTTATTATGATAATATCATAATAAAAAACAAAAATGCTTAAAACTTATGATTCCCAAAATTGGTAATCTCATATCTTAGTGCTTTGATCCCCAATAGTGTTATGATACTCAAAGATAGTAATACTTGAAAAGCATTCTGCCTAGGACAGTTTGCTTATTAAATATTGTAATGAAAATTCAAGATATAACTTTTATATTACATAATGTTGTGAACAATGAAGGTATGGCTATTACAAGCATAATAATTTTAAAGTTTGTTTATCCACAACCAATACAAGGATAAGACTATTAATTTTAAAACTTGTTTTGACACAACTTATACAAGCAAAAGACTATTAATTTGAATTTTAAGGCCAATACAAGGATAAGACTAATACAAGCAAAATACTATTAATTTTAATTTTATGGGTTGTTTTAGAGTTCATGATGATATGTTTTAAGTTTTAACAAAATTATTAAAAGAGTGACTAATAAGATTTTTATAAACATATGCATATTAAGAATAAAATTAAAGTGCCACATCTTTAATTGATGTGATGTTTTTTCCTAAAAAAACAAAAAAACAAAAACAATGTTGTGAAATTTGTAGAATCATATTTCAAAGTTGAGTCTATTTTCAAATATTGGTAGGCATAATATTGTGAAATGTTTTTTAATTGATAATTATGATTAACTTAATTAGTTAATATATGTAGAGTGAGTGAGAGAGAAAAAGTATAAGGTATTTTCTTAACATCACATATTTTTTTCCTTTAAATTCATTGTGATTGTCAATGAAGAGTTATTTGTAGTCGTGTAACTAGAGCCAATCGCTTAGGTTCTCAATAGCACTCACAGATCTCATAGAGGAAGTGAAGAGTGGTAGGTAGCTTGGTGGTAGTAGTAGTGTAGTGGGTGGTAAGTCATGAAGTAAGACTACCATAGGTAGTTCAAGCAATCTTCTTAAAGCCTTGTAAGAGCCACGAGTTTGTAGAAAGGAGCTACATTGGTGAAAGTATTATTATTGTAAATTAATTCCCTATGGCATCCACTAGTTTTCCTAATAACTTTTTTTATGATTGCATATCTCATACTCTAAGTGCTTTTTTTTGTCTAGATGGTTAAAAATATGCATTTTATGGAAGAAAAATTAAGAAAGAAATTAATTAATTTGTGTTAGTCAGCCAAAATCATTCCCCCATGACAAGGTTAGAGATCGTTCTCTATCTCAAAAGATATCCAATCTTTGCAACAACTTGCATCTCTCCAACACACGACCAAAAGTTATAGTTCTTCTTTCTCGTCTTCCACGAATAACTTATTCCCCGTAAATATAGTTATATTTTCAGATACTTCTAGTAACAGATCCAATGTGCATTCTTAAGTTCAGCTTGAACTTGTACCAAATTATCCAATTTTGTCAAAAGAATATAACAATTTTTGCTTCTAGTTATGTATATATCTCTTCTAGTAAAGATCATCAATATGAATATTTACTCCCCTCCATCGCTACATCATATTTTGACCCCAAATCAAAGCAAAAGAGCTTCCAAGATGAAAATCGTGCTAGGATTTTAAGGAAAAGAGAAGACAACATCAAACAATAGCCCTGCAAAAAGAAAAAAATTGAAGTTGCAAGAATAAACTAGCAAGAGAAGGAATGATATAAGAATTGGAAATCGCTAACCAATTCTCTGCTACAAGTTCCGATGATGAAGAATCATAAAGGATCAATAATGTTGCAAAGGAGCTATAAAGGACCAAAGATCTAGTCATCTCTCCTTCAGAAGCAAGTTCAGAGGCTAGGATAGAAGAGTCTGAAAGAAAACGCAGTTTGAAAATTGCAATCCCCTTTAGTAAGTCGAAACAAGAAGATTATGAAAACATGAGCATTATTCAGTGGAAGATATCCTCTATCCAAGAATCAAAGTAGGTAATTGTTTTTTGTGAATTCCATTTTGAAGGAATGCAACCTTACAACATAGATCCTCTGATTGACATTAATGCCTCTAGATCTTTATCTAAAAAGAATTGTTTCCTTGGTGATCTTTAGATCCCCAACACTAGTAATTTAACCTTTGCTTGTAAATAAAGAAAGCAGTCCTTATTAGAAACAATGCCAGTTCCCATATAGTTCTATGGTTTTAGATCTCTTATCACTTTCTTATAGTTTGAAGAGTAAGGTGTAGATATTCTTATTGAAAATTATTATATGAGTACAAATCTACCCATGACAATTTATGATAAGAAGATTATGTTGAATATCAATGTTATGCAAGTTCTCTTCCTACTAAGTTGATTTGTGAAGAAACGGTGCACATAGATACAATTAGCAAATGCTTGAAAGGAAAACTAGAGAAATAACAAAGGAGATTTGCTCATTTGAAAAAGAAAGAGCCAAATAAGAAAAAGAACCAGAAAAAACCAAAGAAAAGATCATTCATAATTGTTTCTATGAACAACCAAATGATTTTTGGAAAAGAAAAAGGTATGCAATCGATCTCCCCAAAGTTCCTTATGCAAACACTACTAAAACTAATAATAGAGGAATGATTGTTGATGGGCCTCTCTAATGACCTATATTTTGTCTATTTTTGTATAAGATCTTGACAGACTTTTCCATAAGGCTTAATCATTCTCTATAATTAATTATATTTTTTAATGTTTATTGAAGATATTGTGACATTGCTCATTTGCTCATGAATGATATGCCTAGATTATTGAATACATGCAGTGTACTTTGCTTCTTAGATAATTTTGGGTAATTATGCATACATTTCACTTGTGAAACTAATGTGGCTCAAGGACTAAAAGTGCAGGGGATCAAATCAACATGGGGAAGATCATATCCTCACACTTATAACTACATACAAACACTTAATAAGAGTTGTATCCCTTAAAGGAAATATTTTGTTCATAAAAGTTTTGTCTGTTGATGCAAGTTACAATAAAATTTCGGTTTAGGTTCCAAGTCACTGCAGATGAATTTTATTTACTAAAACTAGAAATTTATGCTTACATATTGAAAGAGAAGCTCTGGTGTGCTGACAAACTTCATAAACCACACCAAAATTTGTCTCGTGCTAGCAAAAAAGTGACTAATGGAAAGGCAATAGAGTCATCCAATTACTAACAGCTAATAGCTTAATATTCACAAAATAATTTACCATCCACCATCCAAACAGAAAAGATTCAAAAATTCAAATTCTCATTTAATTGGTAAAAAGAGAAACCCTAAACTTGATATTCAATACTTCAAAAGACAAAATTTATTTACCAATAATATACATTTGTCCAAATCCATTGTCTATAAAACCTACCATTCTAAGTTCCACAAAATCAAACAGTTAACATAACAACAAATTCACTACCAATGAAAATTCATTTTTTGCTACATGAAGAAAGAAGGAAAATTCCTAATTCATAAATAAATAAGTCAAAATTTTAAGACTTTAATAAACCTTGATGTAAAGGTAAAGTTGGGAAAATTCCTCTTTTCCCATGAGACTTGCCTTCAATAAAGTAAGGGAAAATTCTTTTTATTTTTCCACAACTTGCTTTCAAATACCAATGTTAGAGCCACGTGTAAACATTGGCATACTATCTCCAATCATTTTTTAATTATTCAATGATTGAAATAAGCATTAAGAAATCACCATGCAACTTTGATAAGTGTGGGTTTCTTTTGACATATTATAACTCTGTTATGTGGGTTTACATTTATAAAAACTATGGTGGTTAGTATGCAATTCAATATATTTAAACTCTAAAGGTGATAGTTAATAGAATATAATTATGATTGAGAAAAGAAAAATATTTAATATTAAAATTTTTATTTAATATTTATTGTCATTATTTATGTGATGAAATCACACCAGTCATGTATGCTTTTTTTTGTTTAAATATAGTTTCACGTTTTAATATAACCATTAGCATTTTAAATAAATGCTTCTTGTAGTGATCTTGGAAGTTAATAATCCCATATTAGAAATGCTTGGATCTTTAAAGATGGTAACTCTTTGAAAGATGTCACAAAATGTAGCTTGTTTATACAATAATGTAGTGAAGTTAGAAGGTGTAGTTTTTATATTACCATTTTTTTCTACAACATGTTTTACCTTTGTTGCATAAGCATTTATTTTGTCTCTCATTATATTGCTAATTTGATGTGTAGGATTGTAGTTCGGGGTAGATGACAACATAACTCTAAATTTTTGATATGTTAGGTATACCCAAATTGATATATGTTTTTCAACTTGGCGTGGTTCATTAACGAGGAGTGTTAACATAAATGTCATATTAGGGAATTATAAGCTAAGCTAAAAGGTTCTAACTCTAATACCAATTGACCAAGACAACCCATTATGAAGCATACTTGAGATCATTTTTAAACAAATTTATTTTAAAATGAAGCCACAATCAACATAAACATAAAACCATTAATTTTAAGGCTTTCTTTATATAGTTAATACGAATTGACCAAGACAACCCATTATGAAGCATAATAGAAATCATTTTTAAACAAATTTATTTTAAAATGAAGCCACAATCAACATACTTGCATAAAACCATTAATTTTAAGGCTTGATTTATATAGTTAATTGTAATGTGCTTTGAAAAAATTATTAGGAGGGATGAGTAAGAATATTATAAAGATATTATATTAAAAAGATAGGTTAAGGCTTGATTTATATAGTTAATTATAATGTGCTTTGACAAAATTATTATGAGGGATGAGTAAGAATATTATAAAGATATTATATTAAAAAGAAAGTTAAAGCAACACATTACATATCCATGTTAAGAAGAAAGTTAAAGCAACACATTACATATCTATGTTAAGAAGAAAGTTTAAGTACCACATTATAGATACATGTGGTGTTTTTCATAGAAAGATGAAAATAATGTTGTGGAATTTGTAGAAGCATATTTAAAATTTTGAAGTATTTTTAAATAATTGTAAGCATAACATTGTGAAATGTTTTTTGAACTGACAATTTTGATAAATTCAATTAGTTAAAAAGTAGACATAATGATCTATATATATTTCTTTATTATTATAGCCCTAAAAAATATGGATAAGGCCCAAGACTATATGGTCTAGTAGCGAAGAACAAGGTGATTAACTTGTATTAACGTGGAGACTCTAGTCATGAGCCTGGTAGAAAACAAATAGGCTATTAACTTGTATTAATATGGAGACTGACATTGTAGGGTAGATCATGGATGCTATGCTTCCAGAACAAATAGGCTATTAACTTGTATTAATATGGAGACTGACATTGTAGGGTAGATCATGGATGCTATGCTTCCAGAACAAATACGCTATTAACTTGTATTAATATGGAGACTGACATTGTAGGGTAGATCATGGATGCTATGCTTCCAGATGGTAAATAACCATGATTTTGTAGATGATTCGCTAATGTATGTGAGGGTAGATCAGGGTTCAATTAATAGGGCTCTCACTTGCTTGGACACGTTTTGTGGTGCTTCAGATGCCATTATCTATCCTCACAAAAATTATTTTTGGCATCTTCGGTTGGATTCCCCTATGGAGTGGATTCCTATTGCCTAGCTATATATTTGATTTGGGGTGATTGTAAAATATCTTGGTATTCCTTTTGGGACTAGGTTATCATCCATGGTTATGTGGGATTGGTGTCTTCAGAGCTTACAAAGTAAGATTCATGTATGGCATCATAAGGATATATCCCTTTTGTAGGTGAATTGGCAATGACAGATTGTACTCTCCAGGATTCTCATGTCTATTATATGTCGTGTCGACTCCCCAACAGAGCTTAGTTTCGTCAATGGGAGTATCTTGAGGTCTTACCCATGGTCCAAGTATGGTGGTGAAAGAGATCTCCCCCTAGTCGCATGGGATGTTTGTACTGTGACTAAGGATGAGGGAGGTCTTGGTCTGATAGAATATTTAGCTCAAGGAAATGTTTTGGCCGTCAAGTGGGTGGTGAGGTTTCTTGAGGGATCGATGCCTTGACTATTTTTGTTTTTTCGTCGATTTATTTTAGTACAACTTATTGTTAGAGTCCAGGTTTTTTCTGGCTTATGTGACATCATTTATCCCCCTCTTTTTGTTAGGTCTCTGCATCCCTTCTCTTTAGGAGTATTTGGTCATCTTGGAAAGTTGTGGCTCCTATGATTCAATGGAAGTGAGAGGCTAGCAAGGCAGGTTGGGATTTAGCTTGTCAACATATATGGACTTGGAGATGCCTCTTTTTCAAGCACATAGGTTGAGTCAAAAGGTATATTCTTTGGGCATGATTTTTGGGATCCTAGTACTTGTTCTTGGAAAGAGTGGCAACATCTTGTCTAAAAGTTTGGTCTCCTTTCTTTGATCATCTGTCAACAACAGAGTTGTGTTCTCTTATTCCAGAGACTGAGTTGTTTAAGATGAACAATGGTATGCTTGGACTATATTGGAGGGACTAGTGGTGGAGTTTTGGTCGTCCACCATTTCAGTATAATGCTTTCCTTTTTTATTCAATTCTTCATTAGCATCAAGACGTAGTCTCATCGACTCTCAATGCGGGGTGAGATTCATTGGATTTAGAGGACCATTAGGTTCATCAGATTTATAATGTATTGTCAAAGTGGATAGCTTATAATCTACGAGTTTTTGCTTGGCTAGTCATAGATCAGGGGATCCCTTCTGAAGGAAGATTGGTTAAGAGTGGCCTATTTGATGGCATCTGCTCAGTATGTCAATGCCCGACAATGTCAAACATATTTTTTGGGAGTGTTGATTCACCATGTCGTGTTAGAGATTCTTCTAGGATTAAAATACATCATTGTTTTAGAGTAAGTTACATTAGTGTGCCACTTTGTTTGGGGATGGCTAGTTTCTTGTGCAATATGCCTTCGTTGTTCTTTGGTAATTCCTACAAATTAGAGTGGTTTTTGCTTTTTAAGGTTAAGTGTAACTTTATCTTTGATCAAGTTATTAGTTCTTGGTTTTCCTTTCATTTCATTGTGGAAATATGAGGTATACCACCAATTGTTGGAAAAAGGTTCATTGTTGAAAGATGCCAAATTTTTGGATATTGCTGAATATTATGATTTGATTGCTACTTTAATTTTTCTTAGGAAGAGCTTACAATTCTCATTGTAAATACTCTTCCACTTTTTTCATCTTTGTTTGTAAATATTTTATGTGAATATAAGAAGTATTTAAAAAAAAAGAGACCCATGTTTAAAGCCCCTAGAATAGGTGTGGATGAACTCCACATAATGTCACAACTTAGAAAAAAAAACAACTATAAACCCAAAGAAAAAATTATAAATGATATTCCCTCCATGCTCCTCTAACTTCACAATTTATTTATTTACAATTCCTTGAAATCATTAAAAAATCATCCATGTCAATGTGTGTGTGTGTGTGTGTGTGTGTGCGTGCACACACACACGTGTTTGCGCACATGCATGTGTGCATGCGTGTGTGTATTATTTCCATAATATCTAATTAAAAAAAATAGATATATTATTTTCATAAAAACTAATTAACATATAAAACCGTTACTATTAAAAATTGGACACATTACAATGAAACTTTTATTCTTGAAAATAATAGATCATAAGGAAGTCTAGTAAACATGTGTTTAGAATGACATTCATAAGTGTTATGCTAAGGTACTATGTTGATCTCCCACCTCTTTCCAATGTCTTTCTACAACTTCTCGTTACTCTTCTTTACATGTGACTTGGAATGGTTGTCTTGATGTTGGCTATCCTTGATTTGTCCTTTCTTTTTACAATTAGGGCCACCTTTATTACTTTCTTGTTGCTGATTTTCATACCTGAAATCTATCTTACTATTCCATAAAAAAAAATTCTTAATCTTAACAACATACTAGTACACAACTCCCAATGAAGAGATCCAAAAACTAGATTTTTGTTTGTATGTACTAGTCATGCAACCCATTGTGGTATTTTAGAACCAAGTGCTCCATAGAATCCTTGGACACAACTTTCAATAGAAGGTATGGAAGGTATTGAAATACTCCAGCACCACCTAGTCTTTACCTTGACACAAAGTTGTCCATCTTGAGTACTAGTCATTGCAATTTCAAACTTGGTATGATTCTTCCTTCAAGGCATCAACAAAATCCACCCAAGTGGGTTATGTCCCAAATGTTTCAGATTCATCTTAAACATTTTCCACACCATAAGTATCCCACCAATATTTGACAAGGGACTTAAAGAGCACAATGGTGATCTTCTCACTTCTATTATTGTTGAATAATAATAATAATAATCGTTCTCATAGACTTAACCATTTCCCCAAGTCATTTGTGTTTGTCTATCTTCAAACAAAGTAATGTCAAAGTTTTAAGCGTGTACCTTAACAAGTGTCGTACCTCTAAAGTGACTACATGCAAAGGTGTCTCTATAATCATTCATAATCATCAAACAATTTTGGTGAAATTATATATTGTGTTCCTTTGTCACCTAAGAGCTTCCTTGGGCAACATATTGATAGGATATCCCACTCCATTCTCTGTATTTTCATCTACTGAGAATCCACTTGCACAGATGAGGGACATCTTTACCAAAATTTTAAATTATTTCAAGGCCCAACTCCTTGTACCATAACATCGCCAGGGACATGCATGGAAAAACAACAAAGAGCATACTATTATGATACCGTTGGTCCAAATTATGTTGAGAACACGGGTGATTCCATGAAGATGGGTAACTCTTTTTGGCCAAATATGGCAATGAAAAATGGAAATTTTACCCATATATTAAATTGAAGCCCTTGAAACTCATATTTTCCATATGATTTTCGACATGCGGTTAGAAAAAAGAAATGTAGAGAATTATGTTGGCTTTCCAATGATATTTTTTAAAAAATATACCAATGTCATGTATCGTGTCAAATTTTCATTTAATGAAACGCGTGTCCTTAAAAATTGAAGAGCAGTTAACAAGTGGCTTGTGTGTGTGAAAAATAATTAAATGTTAAAGTAATAATTTAAAAAAATGAAATATGTGAACATGATATAGACATAATGCACTAGTGCGTACATATTTTTCTTTTAATTTTCCTCTAAAAATTATATTTATTATTATTTTTCGAAACTGACCAGTGAATATTCCAGTCGCATTTTGCACACATGTGTGTGTGTGCACCAAATATTTTGATTGTCTACATAATTTGCAAAACTAAAAATACAATTTTGAAGAGGACGCACTGATGTAGTGCTTGTATATTTTTTCAAATTTTTTGGATGTGTATTTTGAATGTTGTTGATTTATCTTTGAGCTCATTTGAAGTTGTCGACAAGGTTTTTTAGTGTAAGCTTTAGCAGAAATTCAAAAACAAATGACATACAACGATAAAAATTCGTAAATTATATGTATATGAATAGAGGATTCATTGACGAATCCAATGGTATCAAGTCTTCCCATTAATGTGTATTTAATGATTATAAAGAGAGGTTTGATTAAGAAACTTGCTTCCTCAAAAAACTAGGACTTGTCAATAGACAAATAGATCCAAAATTTAAGTATTAGTTTTAAATGAATTTTAATGAAATAATACTCTAACCTGTAAACAAAATTACTTTTAAACTATTCAAATTGAATAAGTAACAAGATTTTGGATTTTATAAATAAATAAGTGTTAGTTTTGGGTGATCTTATATAAGAAAATACTGCCATGATTTCACCAAGGGTAATATTTAATACAACATAAGTAAAGGAAATATACAAAAGATGATCACTATTTATATGATGATCACGGAGATAATGATCATTTGATTTTTAATCACAAACAAGGATTCTGGGATTGTGAAACTTATGCTAAATTAGAGCAATAATTAGACAACAAACGATGAAAATTATTTAAATTGTTGTCTAAAATCATTGCTCTAATCTAGCATAAGCTTCACATCGTGGAATATCCTCCAATGTGGTCCAACCTAATGTCGTGCTCTTTTATCAGCCACTCTTCCCGTTTCAAATGAGCCCGGGCCATCCGTGGGCTCCATTTTTTCCTATTTAAGTTTAATATCCCTCGATTGAGGTTTGATATCTCAATCGAGGTCTATTATAAACCCTCGACCGAGGTATTTTTAAACCCCTGATCGAGGTATTTTCAAGTCCTCAATCGAGGGTTTAAAAATACCTCGATTGAGGAATTGCTACATGTATTTTTTCCACCTTGCTTTCCAAAAACCATGAAGCACATTCATGGATCGAGCCAATGAAATCATATAATAATAACAAGTGAAATAATAGAGACATTACAAAGAGCATAGTAATATTTATAGAACAAATTGTCACTTCCTTGTTTGTGATGACAATATCCTAAGATGACACCTAAGTGTCCAGGTTCGATCACCATCATAAACTAATCAGAGTGGAAGAGCCCTTATTTGACCCTATCTAATGGTCCACATCCTTTTGAATAGATCACAACTAATTTTCCCTTGTAATAAGCAACTTGCAAGCAAAAATGGGACCCCACACACTAGTTTTGTATCCTGCAAGGTGTGTGCCATGTGTGTTTCTCTTGAGCCTTGCACATGGGCCTACAAAAATGGTTAAAATATATAAAAAGTGAAAAAGTGAAAGTTATGATAGTTTTGGAGAAGTTAGTCTCTTTTGTAACTACTGTAACTATTTGAAAACAATCAAAACTATCTCAATCATTCCATAAAAAGAGATGAGATGGTCCAACTAAGGGAACACACCCATTTCATTGTCATGCTAGAAGAATCTCACTATAATTTTGAATCCACTCATCTCCTACCCCTCAGTAACCCCTATCCCTGAGTACCATTTCCACAAGCGTTGAGGTTATTATCCTTGCATGACCTCTACAATATACACATCTAGAGATTTGGAATTTTTGAAGCAAGAGTATATGTGATTCATGAGTAGAGGAACTTGATTGTTGGGTTTAGAAGGTGCCAAACAACAAAGAGGTAATTGTTTGTACTACTTCATTTAATCAATATAAATTTTCTATCTTTCCATCCCCCGTATGAAAGCACAATGTGTTCAATCATTGGTTGTTTAAAAGTTGCTTATAATTTATAAGACTATTGTTACAACTAGTTATAATTGCATATATGTTCTTGTTTTGTTTAAGTATTTTATCAAGGTAAAAATATTGTGAGGAAGGTATTTGGCATTGTTGTAGGTCTCATATTGTTGCAGAGGAATAAATTGAAGGAGCAAAGTAGGAGACACAAGGATTGACCATCGAAAAAGGTCCTCCCATCTCATTTGCATCCCTTTTTATTTCTGTTTACTTGTTGTTTAGCCTTGAAGAGTGGAAAAAGTATGCTTTTATGAGTCCAATATGCTTGTAAGAAAATCCATAGAATCAAATTTCATTTATTCTAGTATGTTGGTGACCTACCCTAGTCATTGGGAAGTTTTTTCCCACAACAAAACTGGTGACTCTGTTGGGGACAAACTTCTCTATAGGGCCTTGATATCTTGGTTTCTTTAGTTAATTTTGGGTGTTTTTAGTTTTGTAAGATCTTTTCATAGTCCAATACCTTTTTGTTTTTCGAAAGTTGGAGAATTTTCTTACTTTTTACCTGTTTGATTCAACCCGTGAATCCCATGCACCTTGTAGTGTATACAGGTGCATGTAGTAGGGGTCCCACATGCTTCTCTATCGAGACAGGAATGTGGCCATGCAAATTCTGCAATGGAGAAAATGCGGAGGCAGAGTATAGGCATGTTCACTGTTTTTTTGCAAATTTTTCTCCTAGATGCTGGTTTGGTTGGGTCTTTAAAGTAGGTTGAGAGTTAAAGGTCTTCCATTTGGAGCACATTAAGTGGTTTTTGGATGGTTTCTTGATTTGGATTGAAGTGAAATTGCGAAATCTTATTAAGGTAATTTCCACCTTGTTTATCTTTTGTGTTGAGTGTTGTATCCTTTATCGTGAAAAGTAGGATGTAAGTGCATTTCTGTACCTCTTTTTTACCTCTTTGATAGGTGAAGTGAACACTATAACCTTGCCTTCTAAGTATACTTGTTTACACGTTTTTGATGTTTAAGAAAATCTTGTTAGGCATTTCTTCTCGAATTGCTTGTGCAAGATTAGGTGAAAATACAAGAGTTGTGTGTGTTGCTTTTACATGGTATGGGTATATCAACAATCAAACCTCTCTTTACATTATTGAATAGTCTTGAAATTGATTGTCTCTCTTGAAATACTTTTCTTATAGGAAAAAATTGTCGATCTTGTGATTTCTTTTTTTGCTCAACTTGCGTGCAAGAAAGAGGTGCATGAGTGTTTCCTTGTGCCCTTGCCTTACCTCATTGAGTAGGTGAATTAGGTGTCAAAAGACTTGTCTTCTAACTAAAATGTTGATTGTGCTTTGTTTTGAGTATAAGAAATCATTTTTCTTCTCGAAAAGTTGTATGCATGATTAATGAAAAGAACAAGATTTGGCAATTTTCTTTGTGCATCACTGTGAACAAGCGATTCACCTTCTTTCGCATTGTTAGGTGCAGGTCTTGTTTTCATTTTCTTAGTAAAAGGTAAAAGTTGGATTAACTTCATTTGAATTAGAACGGAAGAGATTTGAAACACATAGAAGGATTGGTTGTGTGGAAAATTTGAATGCCTTATCTTCTTTTGGAGGATAGAATGCTTGAGTTCATTTAAATATCCTTAGTGGCATTTGAATTGTGTGATTTCTTATCACTTTAGTTCTTGAACAGTTTATGATTTTTGAAAAATTAAGTGGCACCATAAAAAGAACCATGAGATTTTATGTTTAGAAACCAACATAATAGCCTAGGTTCTAGGGCCTTCGTGATAGATTTGGAGAGTAAATTTCTCTAAGGCCACTTAAAATAAAACTAGGACTTGATTAAAGAGTGCAAAATCCATAAGTAACACAAAGTAATTTTCAGGAAAACGCCTCTAACATAAGCGTCAAGTGGTAGGTTAAGCTAGTTCAAGTGATTAGATTGTCCCTTGTCACTTGAGTTAGTGGGGTTAAGCGAGTCTACGAGTTCTTCAGTTGTGGAAAGTCCTCACGGTGACACTACTACTATACTAAGAATTTTGGGTCTAGTACTTAGTCCTACATTTCCTTGCCATTCATAGAAGCTCTTTCTGATGGCCATTCCGCCCAACTACCTAGTGGTACCCATAGTTTCTCTTCCTAGGTTTCACCCAAGTTTCTGTAAGGGAAAAGTATTATGGTACCTAAGATAGACGTAGAATCTCTATTTCATATCCTTGGGAGTGTATTCACCGAAGGTGAGTACTTGCACCCCTGGCGATTGTTGCATGGAAATTAGCGTAATTATCTCATTTGAACATTCATTGGTTGGAATTGGGCCCTGATCATCCCAGGTTGACCTCTAGAAGGACCTTTGTGCGGCTCTTCACTGATTGGTAACATGAATTAATCACCATGTTCCTATCTTTTGGAGTGTAAGATTTCTTGTTGTAAATCTTTCAAGAATTTTTAGTGAGTGTGGTTCTGTTATTGTTTGAGTTTGTTAAATTTTATTCATTTTTTCCTATTTAAGCCAAAGTGGCATACCAACCTCTTTGTAGGTCTAGAAGGATTCCAAAACTCTCACCTGAAAAGGTATAGTTATGTCCTAAGAGGAAAAGACTAGATCACTATGATCCACCCCCACAAGGGGTATAGGAAGAAAACCCAAGACATGTGAATGATCCCACTGAAGACGAAGCACAATCTCGATCTAGTGAGTCTGATGGGTTGTACAAAGAAGCATATGTTAGTGGTTTAGACAGTCATTTTAGTAGCTTTGTGATAGTTACATCTCCTCCAGTTCAAGAGGACTTATGTCTGATTGAGTTTGAGGATCTCACAGATCCCAATGGGGGATTAAACCCACCCCAGAGTTTGTCATTCATCCAAACCTATGGGTTGGAAACTCATCACTTCATATCATATTATAATCCTTTTTCTGGGTGGGATTATAGAGGTGACGTGGAATACATACATGCTATTGGGGGCATTCCACCCCTAGCCACCACTAACCATATGGGAGGGGTCAATCCCATCGTGTCATCCGTAATGGAATCGAAATGGTTCCCACCATTTCCTGGAGTGTTCAATAAAGGATCAATTCATTCAACCAATACTTATGTCAGTAGGACAATGAATTTGGTCTCTATGCTACAAGGCACTAATCCCTTTTAATTTGGTATGCCATCACCTGGATTACAATCAATACCTTCTAGCATAACTCTTGTCACTGCTAATTTCACTACCTCTAGTGGTGCTTTTAATTCTTTTCCATTCGGATGTAGACATATGCCTATGCCAACCCCTTCTATAATAATTGGAGCTGCTCTTGGATCTAGTATGCCCAAGGGTGGTGTGCCTTTCCTAGGAATGGGGGGCATGGATACCAGAGCTACTTTAGGCTTCAAAAAAATGCAGGGTAGTATTCCTTTCCCCGAAATGGGTGGCATGGGTGCTGGATTGGCCTTAGGATTCAATATGCCCTAGGGTATTATGCCTTTCCCTGAATGGGGGCCATGGGAGCAGGAACTCCTTTAGGATTCAATATGCCCTAGGGTATTATGCCTTTCCCTGAATGGGGGCCATGGGAGCAGGAACTCCTTTAGGATTCAATATGCCATAGGTCAACATGCTTGGTCCTAGAGTAGGGGGCATGGGAATAGGAGTTGATTCAAACGTTAATGTGCCTTGCGGTAGCATGCATTTCCTTGGAATGGGGATCATGGCTAGAGATGTTTCCACTCCATATGTTTAAAATCAACTTGGTTACACTCAGATACATGGACATCATCCCAATCCTTTTATGGTCTTTGGTAGTCCTTATATACCAGGGCAATATTTCGTTAACACTAATCAATGGGCATGACATGCCTCAAGGACGTGGAACCAAATAACACAGATGAAGTTACCATTCTTGGAAACCTTGAATCTTCCTGATCTAACCAAGTCAACTAATGTCCTGGTGTTGCACAATCCTATTTGGCTCCTAGTTCCCACAAAACTTCCCTTTTTATATACCTAAGTTTGAAGGGAAATATGGAGATGACCCTATCACACATGTTATGAAATTCCATCTTTAATGTTCATCCAAATCATTGACAGATAATAGATTTAGGTTCATCCCTTTCATAGAACATTGATTGAGGTAGACACCAAATGGTGCATTGAGATATCATGAGATTCTTTCTAGAATTTTGGTGCAATTGCAGTGACGTTTCTCGATCAATTTCAATTCTCAGTCCGTTATGAAACTAACACTGAACTTTTGAAATCCTTTAGATAGAATACAATCCAATCACATTCATGAGTGGCAAAGAAGGTGTCACTTGGTAAAAGCCCAGATTCCTGACAAATTTTTAGTGGATTGATTTATTAAGTCATTACAACCATTCATTGCGAAAGATGTAGCTCTTTCATGGGTCACAATTGAAGAACAAGTGATCCTCAAGGACCATCAATTGGACTTGGTGTATTTGCAATCTCAAATTTTGTATGAGATTCTTCCCACATATCCTAGAGAAGATGTTCATCCAACTCAATCGAAATCTGGGCCACATGCCGACGACATGATTGGTTTAGTTGATAATGACACAACTAGTTAGGTTCCAATTAAATGGGACAATTGTCCTTAAAAGCTCTTGCAACTATGCAATCTAATGCCAACAACCCCAATTCGAACCCACCCTTCAATTTTATGTCAGTACAAAAATCTAATGCAAAAGGAAACTAACATCGTGGAGGGAAGTAACAAAATAAAAACAATAATAATGCAAACAACAACAACAACAATAATGTTTTTTTTTGGGGGGGGTAGAAAGGAAAAGAGGAAAGCGAAATTCCCATGAAATTTATGTAGAGAAGATCATTTAACTCACCAATGTCCCAATTTGGAGGAGGATAAATGTTTATTAGCATAGTAGGAAGCTTCCAAGAAACCAATTGTATTAACTAATTTGTTCCCTTCGAAGCACCAGCAAATGGTTTCTAGTGACCCTACCAACCCTACACCCACACAAGGGGGAAATCAAGGAGGCTCATCTCAAGGGGAAAATCCAATGGATGCTAACGTTTATATGTGTGAATGAGAGGTGAATGACTAGACTAGAGGTTAGAATTATGATTCATCTACGTCTAGGTCCAAAGGAAAGGACATTTTTTAGCCTAAAATGATTAATCCTCTGCACACTAAAAAATCAGCCAATGACACAACGCCTTGCATGTAGAAAGGTGTGCTAAAGCGGGTTGCATACAATCCTCAAAATGCACATGCCACCCAAAATTATAGCATAGTCAAAGATCTGGCTCAAGCTTTGTGTGCAATTTATACACTAGAATTCATATGGAGTTGTCCTACGCAACGAACGACTCTGCTAATGGAAATAGGAGCCTTAGATCCTTTGGATTCTCAATAGATCACTTTTGTCTTAGATAACTGGAATCCTCACTTACCTCATCATGCCATGTTTCAGATCTAGATATCAATGAGAGGGTCGAACATTTTTAGGACTGTTGTGGATGAGGGGGGCTCCACATGTGTTATGTCCTTGTTGCGTTTTCAATCTATAGGATTGTCAGAAACCGTGTTGAAATCATTCGATAGGCACATGTTTAGACCTTAATTAATTATCCCATCTCTTCTTGTAGATCTAGAGGAAAAAATGTGGCCGTGGAGGTGGAAGTCATTGAAGCTCCACTAGATTATAACCTCATGCTAGGTCATGGTTGGAATTATACTATGATGGAATTAGTCTCTTTGATTTTTTGAGTGATTATATTTCCACATGAAGGAAAAATTGTCACAATAGATCAAATGTCGTTTTGCAGAAATTAGTCCATCCAATCGACTAGGACAAATGCTCCTTTGGTTGGCCATTACGCAAGGCCTTGTGAAAATGTTGGATTGGGGATGTACCCTACTCTATTGGGAACTTTTAACCTACTCCCATCTAACTTGAACAAAAATGTTTCCCCGATATGTGATCTCTTTAGTTGACACTAGCTCCACAATGAAAGTATGTCACTTCATAACTTCGTATTTCAAAAATTCGTAGATAGTGATGGAACCCACTCAAGGAACTGGGTTTAGAATGACATCATCGGATTTGTATCTAACCGAGATTGCATGTCAAGCTATATTATCTAATAGTACACCGTGATCATAAATATACACTTGTGGATATATGTGATCAATATAACATGCCCATTTGGGCTAACAATTCTTTATCTTGTTAGGATCCTTTAGGTATGGTTCTACCTTCTGATGAAGCTATCATTGAGTCCATGTCTTTGGAGGAAAGACCATGGCAATATATGCATCAACATGCATCATTCTTACCTACCACAAATGGATTGAGAATTTAAGAGAGAGGAGTTATCAAAATGTGAGCTATGGATTGACATGGGACTCCTCTTGCTACTCATGAAGTACATGTAGAGGGGAATATGGATAATATTTCCAAAACCATCCCCATAGATATTTCTAGAACACCCATAGTTGCTGAAAAATTATTTATCGATGTGTATCGTTCTCCAAAAGAGATATAAATTTATACTACACTATTTAAGGAATATAGGGACACTTTTGACTGGTCTTATGAAGATATTGCAGGAATCAAACCAACCATCATTGAACAAAAAATTAAAAATGATCAAAATGTTAAGCAAGTTCAATAGAAGCTATGACCTGTTAATCCTATAAATGTCATTGTTTTTAAGGAAGAAGTGGATAAAATTATCCACGTTGGTTTCATCTATCCTGTCCCTTTAACTAAATGGGCGTCTAACGTGGTACCCGTGGATAAAAAGCAAGGAAACTTTAGAGTGTGTATTGAATTCTAGGAACTAAACCTGACCTATACTAAGGATAATTATCCTACCCCATTCATCGATCAGATTATTGATGAGTCTGCTAGGAATGAAATCTTTTCATTTATGGACGAATTCTCAAGAAGATCAACATAATATCGCATGATCAACAACTAAATACAAATTCACCCAGAAGATCAACATATGACTACATTCATGTGTCCCTGAGGAATGTTTACATATAGGAATATTCCATTTGTCCTAAAAAATTCTAGAGCTACATTTCAATGAGCTATGTCGTATGATTTTCATGATATAAAAATATCATCAAAGCTTACTTAGATGACTTGATGGATAAATCCATAAGGAGAGTCGATCATGCAAAACATCAAGTTAGGTATTTTTTTGATAGGTGTCATTATTATATGATTCGTTTGAATCCACATAAATGCATATTTTTGTGCCATTTATGTACGATTACTTGGTTTCATAGTCTCAAAAGATGGCATTCTAGGACATCCATTCAGGTTGGGGCGATAATTCAATTTCCTCCCTCATGCAACTTGCATCAATTACATAGCCTCTAGGAAAAAGATAATTTCTTGTGATGGTTTATTGCTAACTACATCAAGATCACTAAAGGTTTCATGCATCTTCTAAGTAAATGGATCCCATTCATTTGGGATAATCATGTTCAAAGGTATTTTGATGCATTGAAAAAGGCACTAGTGTCTGCCCCACTGCTAATTCCACCAGATTATAGAAAGGATTTACTTTGTATCTAGCGGAGACTGAGTCAACCATCATAATGGTATTAGTTCAAGAGGATGATCCACACCAAGAACATGTGGTTTACTATCTTAGCAATAACTTTTCCAGACATGAATTGATGTATTCTCACATCGAGAAGCTGCTGTTAGTTTCCGTGCATGCGGTACAAAGACTCTAACATTACATTATCCAGTGACAGACAACAATAATTGCGAACATGAATCAATATATTGTCTCAACACATAGTTGGGGGAAAATACAACAAGTGGATTGTGACTTGCAAGAATTTGAATTAGGATTCATGTCATCTAAATATAAAAAATTCTTGGTATTTTTCGAGCTCATGTCAGAGCTACCCAAAGAAGGTGAGGAATTAGTGGAAAGTAAATAATTTCTTGATGAATAGATTTTTCTCATCGACTCAAATGACCCCATGTATGGGAATATCTTGGTATATCTCCAATCCCAGAGGGTCCCACCTCAAGTTCCTCATGAGGACTAGCGATGACTTCATCACCAGGCCAAACACCACATTATTATCAGTGACACTTTATATCGTCCGAGGGTTGATACGATACTAAGATGATGTCTTACTCATGAAGAGGCTAAGAAAGTTATAAATGACTTCCACGGAGGAGCATGTGATGATCATCTATAAGGGCTTGCTACATTCCAAAATATATTGCGTGCTAGATATTTTTGTCCTTCAATATTTAAAGACTATGTTGAAGCAGTCAAGAAGTGTCACCCATGTCAATTTTTTACCAAGAAGATGCGCCTGCCCCCTGCTGAACTTTATCCCTTTATCATTTTCAGTCCCTTCACAAAATGGGGGATATATTATACAACTCATAATATAGGGTCGGCGAAAGGCCATAAATACATTATTGTGATTTTGGACTACCAAATTTCACGTGCGACGGTGAGACACATTTTGTATTTAACCAAATCATATCAAGATTCGTTATTCGTAGAGAGATCGTTATAGATAATGGATCTCATTTTCAAAATAAAATGATGGTAGTGCTAGTAGAAAAAATTGGGTTTCGATAAGAATCCTCCTTGCCATACTATCTGTAAGATAATGGAAAAGTAGAGGCAGTAAATAATTCCTTGAAAAACATGTTGAAACATATTATGAGTAGGAGCAAGAACAATTGGAACATCATGCTATATCCTACTCTTTGGGCATATCGAACTTTTGTTAAGAATTCTACAGGGTTCACCCCATTCCAACTTGTTCACTGAGTCGAAGCTGTGTTACCAATCGAGAGTGAGATTCCCTCATTGAAATTATCCATTGAGGTCCTACCTGACACTAACCAAATGGAAGAATGCTTATTTAATGCTGAACAAATAAACGAACATGGAATGGATGCTGCTATTTCAAACAAGGCACATAAAAAGTGCATCACAGATCAATACAACAAGTCTATAAGGGAGTCTATGAATTAGAAGAATTTGAGGGAAATTTCTTGAATGGGCCTGGAAATGGGATTTATCCGAAGGGGTATTATTCCTAGACAACAACATCTACAAAAATATGCTTTGAATTGTTGTATTATAGGTAGCTTAGGTTGCTTTTCTTTTATATTTGTGATTCTTAGTGTTGGCCATTGCTCATCGTGATTTGTGCTTGATTGATATATGTCATCAGAAGCACTTATATTTGTGGGATTTGTGGATGGTTCTAGTCATCACACTCGACATGCTGTTTCATTATCTTGGGTGATATATTTTCCCACAGGTCATCTTGTAAATTTAGGGAGAGTGTGTCTCGATTTGTCGAATTTTTTTTCATTGAATATAATGTTGTGATTGAGCTATTGTTGTAGGCAGTTTCATATGGAATCCAACATTTGACTATTCACCTAGATTCACAATTGTAGTGTCTCGGTTAAATGGTACATATATCGTTTGTAATCCTACGCTATTATGGAAAATCTTGAGTGTGTGCCTCCTAGAACGTCATTTTGAAACCGTTGCATATGTTCATGTTCCTAGTACCTGGAGTATGAATTCTATGTGACTCTGATGCATTAGAAAATAATGTTTTGGATTGGAAATTGAAACACATTTAATAGAGCATAGTGTAAATAAAATAGAATGTACACAATGTATATAAGGCCGACCAATTTTGTTTTTAATTAATTTAAAAGTTTCCCATCAAGTACAAAAAGTGGAAGAGTATAGTACAAAACTGGGATTTCTATCCCTCAATAATGCATACATAGGGGAAAAAAAGTACAAAATTTATCCAAAATGGATTGTGAGTACAAAATATATTCAAAATGGATCAATCCCAAGGTTTGGTAGTGCCACGATAACATAGTACAATTGTAGCCACCTAGAGGAAAAGACAAATCCATTGGGTTGGTACCCCTACCACTTGGTGTTGCATCGCCTCTAGAAGGTGCTCTATCCATGTGGCAAGGACCCCAAGTGTAATAACCATGAGATTATCCTCCACTAAATCCAATGTACTCTTAACACACTCCTCAAGCCGAGGTTCCTTCCGTCAAAGTCAGGGGTGACTTTCCTATCGCATAGGTCCTACATATGCATTATTGACAAATTTGCATTAATCCTCTTGCACACCAAAAACATTTGTTTCCTCTTCTCTTTCAAAATATTCCAAAACCAAAAAATATATACTTTCAAAAAAAATTGAAAACATTACTTACTGATGCGACCCCAATAAGATTTGAGAGGTAATATCGGGATCTCAAAAATCCACTCTAGTGTAAGGGAAATACTTGACAAATAGGAGATGTTTTCCACACCACTCAAGTATCACTCCACCTCCTAGCTTATACATAATATTTGTCCATAGGTTCATCATGGGATGATGTGGCTTAGGAGGAGGCAATGTGATCCATGGGGGACGTCGAGGGAAGCTGCTCAAGAAAGAATGATACCAATATGCTTCCATAACCAAAGTTCTTTTGTTTCCCTGTATTGCAGTCGATGAGTTGGGACTTCATGTTAACCAATAAGCTAATGCACCAATCAAATATCATGGGTCTAAAACACTCAACCCCATAAACATGTGAGCTCACGAGTCTTGATGGAGTGCCACTGATCCTGCTACTCATGTCATAGTAGTCAAAATAACCTTTCAGGGAAGGCTTGTGATGTTGGCTATTGGGATTTGGGAGCCCATATTTTGGGTCCTAGGAACGCAATAAGCATTTTTATATTCTTGTACTATGAGAATTCATTCTCCTCTTCCCTATCCCTTAATATTGGTCACCACTTCATGTCGAGACAATCTCACGAGAAAATATAGATCATCAACAATATTGTCCAAGACCTCCCCATCTAGCACGAAGGCATTTTAAACAGGTTTGCAAAACCTCACAAGCAACTGCAGTAGTTTCTTTTGATCTCACATGTTGGGAAAATGATAAAATATGAGCAATTGACATCCATGCAGGGAATTTAGGGTCAAAGGATCACCAAAGTCCTATCTTTCCAAGTCCTCATGATCCCTCTCTCTCTATATAAAATCCATCCTGCAAGAGAAAATGGAAATTTAGACTAGGGAACATTTTTTATTATATTTTTCTTGCTCCACGCACTTTACAATGGTGACAAGAGCATGGACACATTCCTTTTACATTAGATAGGTGCGTGTACTTCACCCCACGCACCCCACATAAAGGAAAAATGCATGGGCATAGTTTTATGAAAAGAGGGGCCCTACAAACTTGATTTTTGAGCAAAATAAGAAAAATAAACCAAACAAATGAAAGAGGAGGAGAAGAGAAAATGCATGCTGGAAGTAGTAAGTCAATCCAAGGCTCGAGCAACTTGTAATCACCACTTGAATATCTAGGGAAAAAAATTCTCTCCAAAGGGGTAAACGAGGTAAAATGAAATAATTTACTATGTACTTTGATAAAAATGATTTAACGTGATATTTAACCACTTTGGTATAGTTTGATTTTATTTTTGAAGTGGTTGATGTTGGTACTAATGTTGTCTCCAAGGTGGTATTATGATTGACAGGTGTTTTTACAAAGCAATTTATTTTTCAATGGTCTGGCGGAGGTCCGTCTAATACGTTTGTGTTCATCACTAGAATTTAGGACAAGATTCATTTCTTCCATGCATATTTTGCATTGTCCTTACCAACATCATCATGCCTCAGGATCTCGACCCATGGAGTTGTGACACTAACCCTTCTTTATTTGAATGGTCGTAGTTTCTGTGGTAAATCCTACCAAACATGGGTGCCCTAGATTAGAACCTATGTTTTCTTCTAGTTCCCATGCTAAAGTATTCTATAGGCTTGAGAGTCCCTTATTAGTCCCACCGTATCTTTGAATTGAAGCCACACGATTCCTTCTTAACCTTATTCTGGCCATTACTTGTGGGGGAATCTCAACATTTTACATTTCTATGTTGGTGCATTGCACACCACTGCTTGCACTTATGAGTCTAACGCTCTTAGTAGTTTTCCATCAGCTGCTTACCACTTGCGCATTTTTCTAGCTACTCACCATTGCTATTATTGTAGTCACATCTTGCAACCTTTACTATAGAAGACATGGTTCAAGAGTGTCCACATCCTGTACATCCCTTTTTTTGGCATAGGTATGTTTAGTTCACTTGGAACACAGTTGAACACCATGTGACACTCGTATTCTCCACTTTATTTTATCATTCTTTTATTCTTTTTCATGATTTATAATATGAAAAATTGAAAAAAATCAAATATTTTAAAAAGAGAGAGGGGGGGGAATATGTCAAATTTTTGTAATCTATTGGCATCGAGTAAGGTTATCCTTGGACAAAGCAACAGTTTTGAGTCTTCTCAGCAAGTTGGGTTCTAATATGGCCTTAGTATTTGAACCATGACCTTAGAGTTTGTACTCCTCCGATTGGTTACTCTTCCAATCATATAAAGAATCTGTTAATGTCTCCTACATTGCAGATTTATGTCATTGGTCCCTTTGTGTCAAATGATGCCCAATTCATTGTTATGTTGTGATCACTTCTCAAGGATAGTGTTAGAATTTGTCGACGATTCCTCAATTTACTTGACCTTGCATATCGACCATTCCTTGGTGTCGAGTTGTTATCAGCATGTCTCATCAGAACTAGTGTTTGTACTTGTGCTAGCATGGAAGGTTCCCATTGACATCTCACTAGTGGGTCATGTATCATCAACAACGACTCATTTTATATGAGATATTGACATAGAGTAGTGGCACCCTGGGCCTATTTTCATAATTGGTAGGTTACCTTGCACTCAACATATGACAACTCATTGTTGGTCATTGATTGAGTGGTTTCCAAAAATGTTCGACATCAAGACCTTTATTCACATTTTGTGATTCGTGGTGTAACTTGGATCCCATTTTCATCATTGGTGGAAGTCCCCGATGTTGTTGATAGATTTCATTATTGGTTGTTCCTTAGAGGGTCTCAATAGTAACTTGGGGATTTCAGTCATTAGTGGCAAGTTCCCTCGTTATTGGGTAGTGGGAATACATCAATGTCTCCTGTTTGATGGAGTCTACAATTTTTCGACTACAAGACATCTATTCACAGTTGCTAGAATGTACTAGGTATCTTGGTTTCCATTATCATCATCAGTGGGTTTCCTCACGTTTGTTAGCGATATACATCAATGACCAGTAATTAAATGTTGTCCTCCATGTTCTACTTCATCTCATTCATTCAAATCAGTAGGATTCTTACCTTTAGGCGGTTTGGATGGAAGACCTTGGGCCAATATTAACATTCCCATATTTTTCTATTGTCCTAGTTGTGCAATACTATACTATTCAACATCTTACATTGGTACTAACAGGAGAATTTGCTTCACTCAATTTAGTTACATACGTTCTCCTAATATATGTTGAGACATAGATACACAATGTATATGTTAGTTTCTATGATCTCTTGATTAACATGGATCCATTGTGTATCATTATCATGGCCATGATTCGACATTATATATAACACATGGATCCACTGTGTAACACTTTTGTGGCCATGTTTTTACATTTTCTATATGTCATGGATATGTAGTGTACTTGATTGGGTGGCCATGTTCTATCACATCCGAGGATGGATATGTCTACCTCATGGAAGAGCATTTCATGACACCTTTATCTATTTTTAGGTGCATCTTTGGACCAATGGTCAGGAACCTTGGCCTTGACATCACCTAACTCCCCTCCATTGGAAATTATAATGTATTTTGGCCATTAGCTCCCCTTCTGACCTCGCACATTAGGGAGCTTATGTTATAGCGCAAATTGGAACTTCTTTGTATGTGATGACAATATCCTAAGACGATAATATCATAAACTTATAAGAGTGGAAGAGCCCCTAATTTGATGCTATCTAATGGTCCACGTCCATTTGAAGAGATCTCAGCTCATTTCCCCTTGAAATAAGCAAGTTTCAAGAAAAAATGAGATCCCAGACACTTTTGTATCCTGTAAGGTGCGTGCCATACATGTTTCTCTTGAGTAGGGCACATGGGCCTACAAAAATGGATTAAAAAATATAAATATTAAAAAAATTAAAAGTTATGATAGTTTTGGATAAGTTAGTCTCATTTGTAACTATTGTGATTATTTGGAAACCATTAAAACTATCTCAATCATTCCATAAAAGGAGATTAGATGGTCCAACTAAGGGAGCACACCCATTTCATTTTCATGTTGGAAGAATACCATTATCATTTTGAATCTAGTCATACCCTGCCCCTTAGTGACGCTTGTCTCTGAGTACCATTTCCATGAGTGTTGAGGTTATCATCCTTGCTTAACCTCTACCATATACACATATGGAGATTTGAATTTTTGGAAATGGGAGTATAGGTGATTCATGAGCAGAGGAACCTGATTGCTAGCTTTAGAAGGTGCCGAACAATAGTGAGGTAATTTTTTGTACTACTTTCTTGCATCAGTAGAAATTTTATATATTTCCCTCCCCCATGTGTAAGCGTAATGTGTTCAATCATTAACTATTTGAAAGTTACTTATAATTTAAAAGAATATTGTTATAACTAGTTAGAATTGCATATGTGATCTTGTTTTGTTTAAATATTTCATCAAGGTCAAAAGCTTGTGAGGAAGGTATTTGGCATTGTTGTAGGTCTCATATTGTTGTAGAGGAACATATTGAAGGAGAAAAATAGGAGGCGCAAGGATCAACCATTTAAAAATATCCTTCCATCTTCTTTACATCCCTTTCTATTTCTATTTACTTGTTGTTTAGCCTTGAAGAGTGGTGAAAGTATGTTTTTATGAGTCTAATATGCCTATAAGAAAAGTCATAGGATCAACTTTCATTTACCCCAATATGTTGGAGACCTTCCCCAATCATTAGGAAGTTTTTTCCCACAATAGTAATATAGTGAAAACTACACCCTCTATTTAGTGAATGAAATACTGAAGGCATTATAATATGAAAAGAAATACAAACTAGTCAGAGTGGGAATAGCTTATCTTTAGAAAGAGATGTGTCAACTATGATCATATGAAAAAGGTCCATTATAAGAGGCTAATCTCGAATTTTAATAGAAGGTATAAAACTACAAGAAGCAAAAAACCTTAGGACCCAAAACCATAATGCTAGGACTCACGGTGTAAAAAGGAATATAGTCCATGATGAGCCTAGTTAATACATCAATTGTTAATTGGAGCTGCAAATTTTGCTTACAACCTTTGTTTGGTGCATTTTTTGGACCATTTAAAATATTATTCCAATCTCTATGTGTTTGTTTGGATTGGTAATCAATATTTCTAAGTCTCGTCAATTGCTGAAAATTCATGGAAGTGCCAAAAAATACATTGGAAGGTTAGGACTTGCAAAACTACGATAAATCTAGCAAAGTGTATGATTGTTTGTATGTTTGTGGCAGATGTGGCTACCTGTGTCCAGTGAGATCACCATGTCAACATGTGATGTTTAATTTTTTACATAAAGTATATTTTTTACATATATGAATCATGAATCTAATTATACTTACATCATCAATATTGGATTTATAAACATCATAGAAGGTACGTGGGCAAGTGTAAACTTGTTAGAATTAGTCTAACAGGGGAAACACTCTCTAATATTTTTCTTCCATGGTCCTTATATGTCTCATATTTGTATGTATCTATCCAAAACTCAAAATTAGATGCAACTTTTGTCAATAAGAAAGTCTATTGAAGATTCACGACCACAATTCATTTATAAAATCTTACTAGACCATTAAAATAATTCATGATTAAGGAGTATGGTACTTAGAGTGTAAGGATGAGATCTTACCATAAAAAGTAATGGTACCTAACCATACAAAGAATACAAGTGGAGGCCCAATAAGTATTGGTTGATATTTAGAACCCATTTGACTTATATAACACACAAAAATAAGTAACAACAATCAAAATGTGACAATATTAAGAATGTATCGTTATAGCCTTGCAATAGGAAGCACACCTTGCCTATCTAAATGAAGAAGAACCTTTATAAGGTATTAAATTTTCCTAATTAAATCAACAAGAATATCCACAAGGTATAAGATTTTCCTAATTGAATCAACACGAACCTTAGTAAGGTATCAACTTTATTTTATTATGCATCCGATGTGTCAGACAATATTGAACATCAACCAAAGGGGAAAGTTGAATATGAATCCAAATTCTAGAAACATGTCATCATTATGAAAATGATAAATGAAATGGCCATAAGATGGTTGTAAAGCTTCCTGAAGTTGTAATTTTGTCAAGTATTTACCTCCACATGCGACGCATAAAATATGTCACCCTACAAGAATGAGGAGGTCAAAAAATGTATCATGGAATGACTAACACATACCTCCCACACACCCAATATTATTAATAAATTAAGATTATTAAAATGTATCAAAGATCAAGGGCGTATTTATAGGAATAAGGAGAAAGTGAATAAATTATTTATATATTTGTATCTCTTGATGCAATTATAATGATTATCTTAAATCCATCTTAACCTTGGAATTATTAAGCATTGAAAGAGACCAAATATTTCAAAGTGTAAACCTCTATCTTTACTCTTACAATGGTTTTCACCTCAAGGGATTTGATAGACCACCTCAAGGGATTTGATATCTATCGACACTTAATATATGTAGGGTTAAGATGAATCTAACGGTTACTTAAAATTATTTACACCTAAAGGGATTTGACTCTCTTTTGAAACTTAATAGATCCAGGGTTAAGATGGATCTAAGTTAGTTGTAGTGGCAAGTGACCTCATTAAAATCATGTTTTATTTTAGAAATTAATATAAAAATGTAATCAGATTGAAGAAAAAAGTAAGAAGAGTGAAGAGAGAAATGCTAGCGTGAAAGAGTAAGGGTCTGCAACTAGGGTTTCACTAACCATTGACTTGGAAATAATTTTGTAGATCTAGCCACTATTCTGATATATTTTGCATTCCCAGAACCAAACCCTTCATTTGTCTCCTTTATTTTGATTTTAAAATTGTTTGATGCCTAGATTTTAGTAGAATTGAACGTGTTTTGGATGCTTTAGATTGCATGTTCTTCCTTGGACTATGCATCGTTGTTGGTAATCAGAAAAACCCATTCATGCGTCATCTTAACCTACACTAGGATTGTTAATAGACCAAGTCAGAAAATGGGATAGGAGGATGCTTCATAAATCAAATTTTTTAAAACCCTCGTTAGTGCCCTCAATTCATTCTCAAGAGCACAAACTTTTCATTAGAAATTTGTCAAACAACTAGAGGGAATTCCATAGTTAGAGCTTTCTTCTTAGGATCCAGGAAGAAAATCTCTATTATTGTCTTAAAGAGCACCGGTTGGGAATTTCTCAGGCCTCTGTCCTATCCCCAAATCTCTTGAATCATGGATAGATGAATATTGATCCCCCAAAATACAATATTCATCTATTGTTTTTGCTACAGGTCGAGGTTACTTTTTTTCTATTCCCAAATAAGGAAGTCCAAGATTTATTTTTTTAGTCTAGATCATACTTAATGGTTTCTAAGGGCTTGTATCTAGCTCCATGGTCTCTAGATTTTAATCTAGATAAGGGGATAACTACAGTCCTTGTGTGGGTCAGATTGCCTCATTTTCCCTTAATTTTTTGGGATGACGACACTCTCAAAGATATTGCAAATAAATTAGGAAGATATATTGACAGAGTAGAAGTAAAATGAAACCTTTTTTCCTATGCACGAATTTGTGTGGAAGTTGAATTGGAGATGGGTTTGTTGGAAGTTTTGCAGATTAATATGGAGGGGCGGTGTTACAAGCAACCCCTAGACTATGATAAACTTTCTTTTAAATGTATTCTTTTCCATATCTATGGGAATTTTTCCAAGACTGTCCTAAATCCCAACATGTCACTACCCCACAGTTGGATCTTGACCAGGCCCATAATGGATGTCATAGTCATTCTCAAAAAGAACAACACGATCATCATAAACAAAAGGGATTCTCTAAGTGGGTTCAAACTAGATGAAAAAGCTCTTAGCATAAGGAAGCACATCATTTAGAGGTATCACATGATGAAGCCTCCAAATTGACCCAAAACAAATTTGAAATCCTAGGAAATCTAGAGGAAATGACAATGGGGAACAATGAGAGAAAACATGATGGGTTAAACTCCAACAAATTGATGAGTCCTTCTAAGCCCTAAGTGGATCTAGAGAAAGTAGCTTTAGAGGAAGAAAAAGAAGAAGAAGATGGAGAACATGAAGTTGCAATAGTTGAATATGAAGAAGAAGAGTCAAGAACAAAGGGTAAGGACATAGAGGAAGAAGGGGAATCAAAGAGTGACTTCACGGAAGAAGAGAACAACTTATGGCATCCAGTAAAGGATGACGAGGAGGTATGGGGTTATGCAAAAAAACTAACCACCTCTATCATATGTCAAATTTTTGAAGAAAAGAAAGAAAAAATAAGTTCAAATAATTTCCATTTCCTTTGCCGAGCTAGTAAAGAAAATCCAACAATGATCCCCACCTCTCACTTGAGGAAGGAAATCTAGCCAAGAAAAATAGGAAAAGCAGGAAAAGCAGTTTTTGATGCTTTACTAATACTACAAGACAAATCTTATGTATTTTTTCTATGTATTATTATGCATTCAATTTGTTAGGATATATCCATGTTCTGAAGAATATGCAAAGAAAAGAAGTAGCATAAGAAAGTGGCAGGTTCACTCCTCCCAACTCCTTGAAGGGAAGAAGAGTAAAGCAATAATTTCTATTCTTTTTGGAAATTTTTGTATTTCTTAAATACTTGGTTTGAATACATCCTTTTAATACAAGCATCATCTACCTGTTCTAGTTAAAAATTATACAAATATAAAAATGTTATATGTTAATCTAATGGATTGCAACATAAAAAAAATCTCACAAAAAATTGCCCTTCCAAATTTATTGAATATTACCCATTATTAAAACATAGTACAAGTAAAATCAATAAAATAATATCCATTATTAAGATATAGTGCAAGTAAAATCAACAAAAGAACAATCAATTTACATATTCAAGAAGTTGAATCATAATAGAATATAAATATTAAGTAATGAAGAATATGAATGGTAAGAAAGTGATATAATAGTTTTGTACATAATTGTTACTTGAATCAATATATTAATCATTTTTAGTATATCCTCACTAAAATCAATGCACTAAATCATTTCACATTATATTCTTGAATATAATTCTTTTGAAATGAGTTGAATCATAATAGAATATAAATATTAAGTAATGAAGAATATGAATGGTAAGAAAGTGATATAATAGTTTTGTACATAATTGTTACTTGAATCAATATATTAATCATTTTTAGTATATCCTCACTAAAATCAATGCACTAAATCATTTCACATTATATTCTTGAATATAATTCTTTTGAAATGAAAAACCTAGTAGAAGATAAAATCAAAATAAAGCAATTGAAATTGACCTAAAATAAGTCATCATTTGTAACATTATATTTTTTATTTCAAAATATTAAATGCATGACATAACCTTAAAAAAAAACACATGTTAATCAATTATACGACCTACTCATATGCACATCTTAGTTAGTGGAGGGTGTACTACTTATAAAAGTGACAAAACATTTTAAGTTATAACATTTGATATGGCATAATATGACTTGAGTTCCATGTTTAAGGATGGAATATTACTATTACAATACAATCATACAACTCATGGTTGTAGCTTTGTCAATTATAATAATAAAATTCAAATTCAACAATGCAAAACATTATTTTTTTTTTTCAGTGAAAAAAACCAATTACTTAATATTCCAGACATAATCAAAGTTATAAATGTCAATACAAAATCGATAAGTTATGGCACTAACTGATCTCATGTATACTGCAAGACTGGACAACTATCTAATAAAAACATTCTAGTTTTTATACAAAAATTGCAGCAAATGCCACCTTCAAAAAGTGAGCCAGACTACTACTAGTAGAAAGCTACAGAGCTAGATGATATCAAAGAGAAATCGAAGAACTCTTCAAAAAATAAAAGTCCTTGTAGCGGACCAACAACTATTTTAGATAAGTTGTTAGCCAAAGAGTTTAGTTCTCTGAATATATGCTTGATGGAGATCCAGATGAAGCTCTCCAAAATTTGTCTGGTTTTATTACACCACTAATCTAAAAGTGACATCTACAAAGAAGAAACTCCAGAATCCCAATCCACAACGATCTTGGAATCACCAAAAACCTGTAAAGTTTGAAATCCTTTTTGAGCTGCAAAGGATAGAAATCCCCAACGATCTAATAATTCGGCTCTAGAATTAGTTCCTATCCCACACCCCATCCAAAATAGATAATAATGGTATGCAGAAAGTTTCAAAACCATGCCACCACCACACTAATCATCTTTGGCCGCTCCATCAAAGTAAGCCATGGGAATACCTACTATCAATATCAGTTCCTATAGTAAACGTGGTTTCTTCACCAACTTAAATTTTAGAAATTCCCTATAAAAACTCAAAATTTTCAGTCCTATCAAGGACACATTCTGCACACAGTTTTAAAAAACCAGTGAATTCCTTGCTTTCCGAAAACCCCACATGACAAACAAGGGTAATGTTTTTTGCTGTGGATAATTCTTAATCTAGGAAAACAGATTTCTCTCTAAAGAGGGAAGAGTCCATCTGCAATACAACCCAAGTCCTTGTGAAGCCTCAAACCAAACACTTCTGCAGAAATCACAGTTAAGAAACATATGCTCAACATTATCTTCAGCATTTTTGCACAATACAAAAATATTGGGGCCAATAATGCCCCTTCTGTTGAGGTTGTCCCAGGTCAACACTCATTTTTCCATACAAATCCATGAGGAGCACTTGATATTGAGTGGCATGGACCACTTCCACAAAAAATTGTACCACCAATTGCTCACAAATGAATTGGAAGAACCAATGATGGCATCATATGCCCCTTTTGCAGTCATGATACCAGAAATTTTGTTCCAAGACCAGGTCAAAATATCATCCTCATCTCTTAACCTTATACCAACATGGAATAACCCATATATAAAGGAGGACAATTCCACCACTAGTCTACCAAAAAGGCTCAGATCTACAGCTGAAAACCAATAAGAGAAATTAGATATATCAAAGTTTGGATTTTAATGTGAGCAAGACTGTTATACCCCAAGTTTGATAACAAGGATATCAAGTCACATGAAATTTTATAGAAACTACCCCCCTCCCCCTTCAATGAAGGAGTCAACACCCAAAACCACCTTTGTACCTTTACCTACTTTCCAAGAAATCCAATTTCCCAACAAAGGATAAGTCCTGGACAGTCCACACCAGAAGTTAGAAGCCATAGAAATTGGTTTTTTGTCCTTATGGATCCAATCTTCCACTGACATTTTCCTAAGATATTTAGATATAAAAATTTCACACCACATTCCTGTACCAAACAGACCCCTCCACAGGCTCTTAAGGCATAAAGCTTGGATGAAACATATCAACTTTTTAACTCCCCAACCTTCGATATATTTTGGCAAGCAAATTCTTTCCCAATGAACTAAGTGAAACTTGTCTCTATCCATCTTTCTAAACCACAGAAAGTTCAATGTTTTTCTCTGAATGCTATGCAGAATAGACATAGGAATCTTGGCCATAGACATCCAATATACCGGTATACTCTTCAGTACAGCCTTAACTAGAATTAATCTATCCCCAAGTGACAACCACTTGTAACACCAAAAATTAATCCTCCTCTCCACTTTACCAAGTAGCCACAACCGGTCCTTACTGAGATAGTAATCTAGTTTTAAAAAGTACCCCAGGAACTTAAATCCTTTTGCCATGGACAATCCAAAACATTACGTTAGTGAGTGTATTGTGATTTGTGTCAACTTTTTGTTAACCATATGTTCTCTATTTTGACACATGCTTTAGAAGTTTTCATATTACTAATGAAGAATAGGATGGAAAAATATTTAGTACCTCATGTTAGCATTGTGTTGTGTCACATATCATTGAAAAAGAAACACTTAAAATTTACTTTTCCATTGAGTTTGTGTCAAAATTGTTAGCATTGTAGCATGACATCTTAACATCGTAGTGCATTGCACTAGCATCTAAATATGAAACCTTTTGCGTCACATTTGCATTATATTTTTGTTGTATTTGCATCATAATTACAATGTGTTTACATCATACTTGCATCAAATTTGTGTCATGTTTGTCTCATATATAGTTATTATTGATTATTTAATAATGTTTTTTTAGTTATTATTTTTATAATATAATTTAAAGGTTGATGAGATTGATAATTAATATAATATATAGTTATTATTGATTATTTAATAATGTCTTTTTTAGTTATTATTTTTATAATATAATTTAAAGGCTAATGAGATTGATAATTAATATAAGTCTATTTTTTCAACATACTAATTGTGCGAGGAAAAACCATGTATTTATAAACATAAAACATTCAATCAATTTCACAAAATGGAAGTAAAAACCTCTGTGTGCACGTGCGCGTGCGCGCAATGATGAAATTTTAAATTAAATCATAAAATAACCATGTATTGTTTTATGCTTGTAAACACATGCTACAATGCTACCCTTAAGAAAATGCCAACTTTTTATTTAACATTGCATGAGAAAATATTTACAAATATGATTAGGAAATGAAATGATTTTGACATAGAAGTTGATTGAAGTATTGTCAATTCCCTCCTCATCCTCACTCTAATTTTTATTATTGTAAAAGAACATGAGTTTATAAAATAAAAAGATGCTGACATTTAAAGATGTAAAAGGAGATATAGGTTAAATAGTTGTAAACACCTTATCATATCTTTGAGTTACCCTTGCCCTCATCAGCCTAGAAGAATATAATGTGTTTCAGTAAATAATAGAAGATAATCAATTAATGATTGATTCCAACAATACACAAGTTAAAAAACAAACACATAGTTAACAATTAATTACCTTGGACATAAGATGTAAAAGTTTCACTATTCTTTCCTAACCATTCATTAGGGAATACTTTAATTCTTCGTTAGTGGTTCACATTGCCATGGAATCATAAATTTTTCTTTTCATAGGAATGCATTTTTAGTTATCGAAGATGAGAGACTTCATTGTTTATTTCAAGGGATATTCTCCATCCATAATGATTTAATCCTTATGAATAAAATAAAATATGTGATAGTTGGTCATCGTTCACCTTTTTTCTGTCATAAATGTTCGCAAGTACTTGTGTTTCCTCTTTTACTTTTTCCTATCCTTTCTCTTATGATTATCATCATGACCTCTAGATTCAGATGCACTTGACCTCATGTCTATAACAAGGCAAGTACATAATTAGAGACTTAGTGAAAATGATTTAAAACACAAATTAAATAACCAAAATAGAGCGTAAACAAATAACAAAATCTATAATACACATGAATATATTCATAATATAAATTTTTGGATAGCATTATTTTGTTCAAAATTTAACTCATCTATATGAGAAAAAATAGCCTTTGGTATTGTCAAGTCTCAAGGAAGAAAGTGGGGATAAATAAAGAGGTGAAAAGAAAGAGATAAGATAAGAGAAAAGGAGAAAGGGAAGAGAACAAGGAAGAAAAGGAGGAGGAGGAAGAAGAAAGTAAAGAAGAAGAAAGGAGGGGGAAAGAAGAAGAAGAAAAAGGAGGGGAAGAAGAGGAGAATGAAGGAAGAGGGGGAGGAGAAGAGGAAGAAGGGAAAATAAATGAAGAGGAGGAGGAGAGGAAGAGAAAGAAAAAAAAAAGGAGTAGAAAGAGAAAAAGTGTAAGGAGGTTTTTTGGAAAAAATGAAGTATTTAGGGAAAAATAAGAAGAAGAAAAAGGAGGAGGAGAGGAAGAGGAGGAGGAGGTATAGGGAAAAGAAATAAGAAGAAGATAAGGAAGGAGGAGGAGGAATAGGAAAAATAAGAAGATGAGTAAGGAGGAGGGGATGATGAAGATGATGAGGAAGAGAAGAAGTGGAGGAGGAGGAGTTGAAAAACAAGAGGAGAAGAAAGAGGAGGAATGTTGAGTTGAAAACCAAGAGGAGGAGAAGAAGGAGGAGGAGGATAAAGAATACAAAAGAAAGGTCTATGTGTCCATTTGACATTTCCACCATCTCAAAATTGATCATAAACTATATAATCATATTCATAACAAATTTCCGGTCTTGAACTTTTGACATATTTTTTGGGTCCTAAATAGTGTTTATGGGGAGAAGCCAAAGCATTTCCCTAGTTTGTACTCTCCCTTCCTATAAATTTTTTCAAGATATTTTGAATGGATAAATAATTCCCTAAAGATAGTTTGTATGTGAAATTTATGGCCCCAAGAAGTTGACATATTAACTAGGTTCCCTTGGTCCATAATCCTTTTGCAACCATAGGTCCTAGGGAGAGCATTTTTGGATTTTAGGGTTCTTTCCTTCTACAATTTTCGGACATTATGATATAATGTAGTTTTCAGCCTCTCGTTATGGTCCTTCTATGAATAAAATGGTGAAGTTAATACATTGAAGAAGAGAAAGGCATTTCTCTAAGTTTTGTTGGGTTTCTTGATTAAAGTTTTTCAAGGTAAATATTTGTGTACTCAGTGTGTGTTATGGTTTACTTTATGTTTTATTTAATAATCTATATTCATTTCTTAAGTTGGAAAGGTTTACAACTTACAAGAGGAAGGGGGACGAAAAAGAGGAGGGAAAGAGGGAAGGGGAAGATTGAGAGAGAAAGGGAGAGGCAGAGAGGAAGGAGAGGAGGGAGATAACCAGATCCTGGAAGAGATGAAGAGGAAGGAGAGGAAGATGAAGTGGAAGGGAGGAAGATATATTCCCTAAATCTACTTTGATAAATTTATTTTTGTTTTTTTAGAAAATTCCATCTCCAAACACAAATCTCATTTTACTTTGAATCTATGATTTAAAAAAATAGTGGGGAAATGACAAAAAATATTATCTTTGATCTGGTGATGCCCCACAAATGTCTCTTGCCTTCTCCTATTGAGTGCTCCCCAAATCCCTTTCACCTCCAAGAAGATTTGTCCCACATCCTGATGTGAAAAATGAAATGAGGGGACCCTCTTTATTCACTTCACATTACAAGCTCACATGTAAGGTGATATGAATCTTCATTTTGCATCGTTTATCTTTGTTTTTCTCAAGTTTCACATTGAGATTATGTTGACTATGCATTGCCAATTTTTATGCAAGTATGGAACACACATCATATTTGCATGGAGTTTGCATCACAATCATCATGCAAAAAAGACACACAAATATGACATGTTCTCAGCAAAGAAATCCAACAAGGGGTTTGAGGAATGTAATGGAACTACAACCCTGTATAGTAGTAGTGCATCAATTTCTTGAAAGAATTTATAATTACATGGGCTACAAGAGCATAAATTATGTTGAACTTGAGAGACAAACATGGGCAATACAATACAACCAATTGATGAAAGAGAATGTTCCAATTCTACACATCATTTTGAACTACATTATTGTTTCAAAAGTGATGCAGTATATCATTCTTCATTTTTGATTTTATCATTGTTGAAATAAATGCACAATATTGTTTTGCACTATATTATTGTTAAAATCAATGCATTGCATCACTTTTGCAAGCAATGCACTATAAAAGCAAACCAAATAATTCCTTGCCATTTTTCTCAAGGTTTGTTAGACCAATGTTGGTTTTAGTGGATGATGACAATTATCATCATCATCATCAATATATTATAATAGGAAATCCAACTAATGAAAGATAATGGACCTTGGGCTGCTAGCCATTTTACACTAGATATGGTTGTTAAAATCTATACACTGTAAAGTTTAGGGAAAATTTTAAGGATCCATAATTTTCTCAAAGTGTATAAACCTTGGCGAATCTTACTAATTCTTAAATTTTCAACCATAAAATGTTTGGCGATTTAAAAAAAATAAAATTCAAAATTCTAATGACTTTATATAGTTTTTGGATAATTTTGGCAATTTTAGAGTAAAAAAAATCCCATGGTATATGGGCGAATCATCTTTGAAAAAAGGAAAATTGGCGAATTATTTTTTGGAAAAAAGATCTAAAAATAGCTCATGGGCTAAATTTCACCCCTAAAATTTTCCTTGGCACTAAAATTATAAAACTTAATGTACCATATCTATCTTAACATCATAATAACGAAGCATGATAAATACAATATTGTTAGTATGCAATTGCTAACAAAGTATGTTGCTTTCAATCATTTCATACAACAACTATGTCCTGCAATTGTTAACATATTACTTTGAATTAAAATAATAATATTAGAAAAACAACTTTGTGTTACATTCTATTATTTGTTTTATATATATATATATATTAATGAATGTAACTTTCATTATATATAGATATATATTTCATTGTTAATGAATGTAACTAAAACGGTTTTAAGAAAAAAATGTTATTCTCTTCACAAAAATTTAAATTCCACTTTATAACATATTTATTAATACAAAGTTTTCCATTTTTTATAATTTTTTTTTATAAATTAAAAATATATTCATAAAAATTTAATAAATTATGTGTCAATAATTATCATAACTAGTTCAAATATGTTCCATCCACTTGTATAAAACATACTACTAGTAAAGCCACCTATTAGATAAAATGCCATTCACCAATGTGAAATCATATAATAATGTTTTAATGAATTTGAATTTTAAAATGTATAAAAATAATTACATTCAATACATTTTGTTTTTGTTATAACACATGTAAATTTATGATAAGTTTAATCCTGGTAAGTTGGATGAGCATTCCTATTCTTTAATTTTTCATCCATCTTAGTATGAATAGAACTTGGTTGTATGCATCATGATTGGCCTAAATCTAATTTAACAACATTTTCATATAATCCTTATAATAAGGATTTTACATTAGTTGTTGCTACATTAGTTTCAAAACATTTTCTGCAGCATGTTTTTTTATGTTATTGTGTAAAATAAATATTAAATTAATTTTATATTTTTAAAAAAATATTAATTTTTTTTAATGTATTCATAAAGATTAAAAACATTAAGTATTTACATAATTTTGTGGATTTTACATTAACTATATGTACACTTATAATGCAATCTTGGAACTATGGATTGTTTCTTAAGGCCATTGAAACAAATAAAACAGTTTAGAGAAATAGAAACTAAAGAATCAATTGGGTGTGTATATATGTAGCTTCACATCTTTTGGTTTTCATTGTTGGTATTTTAATGAAATTAAATTAACATTATATGTACTTTATTTTCATCATATATAATTTAATGGAGTTAGAGTTAGCCATATATATTTAGTGTCATGTTTTGTACTATGGTTAAGGAATAGTTATGAGTTAAATATGACAATAAAGAGTTTAATGGATCAAGGAAATTAATCTACAATTTTTATTGATTTTTTTACATAATATAATATTGGTTGTTTCAAAATTATGTAGAAACAGTAAGGATGTTCAAAATCTAAGTTCTCATAGATATGAAATTTTGTTTGAATTTTTTATGATATGGGTTGATTTAGTATTTGGAAAAGCCTTTAAGAGCATTTCCATCATGCACAAGCTTTGGATCATGTTAGAAATTTTTTTATCCTTGAAATTTATATTAAATCCTTATCAAATTTGATTGGTAACCTTGTTAGAATTGGACAAAACACAAAAAAAAGTATTGATTGTTACAAAATTAACTAACTCTCATTAAAATCAATTCTATGTCTAATAACCCATTAAAATGAGTGATCTCTCCATTCAAATTATCCAATTGATTGAATTACCCCTTGAAACTATTTAATTGTTGAGTAAAAATAATCTCTCACTCAAGTGCTTTCAATTTTCACAATATCATTACTAACATCTTTGCATTAAATTATTGTACTTATTGAATAACTAGCATAAGCACTTAACCTATGTCCCGTGAACACCGATAGGTTACAAATTAAGTGCTGCTCATTATCCATGCATCAACTACTAGTTATTCATGCATCAACTATATAGTTATCAATTATTTTATATTATATATTTTTATAATTGTTTATTTTAAATTTGGACAGTACACTTATATAGACACATTAGTCCACCTCAAATTCTACAATATAAATGCATATCCATATAAATAAAAATGATATCTCATGTGATTTTCATTTTCCACAATATCATTACTAATTATATCATTACTAAAATCATTATCCAAATCATTTTACATTATATAAGTGCAATACAAAACATTTACAATAATATTCAGAAATATTTGTGATGCATAAATTAACCCATCATAAGTTCACGTAATTCACCAATTACCGGAAGTATTTATTTTTATATTTTTTAATGTGTTCAAAAAGTCAATTTTTATTTATAATAATAGATATCATAAAATGTATATATTAATAAAAAAAATGATTTTATTTTTTTATTCGCTCATAAAGATTAAAAACATTAAGTGCTTACATAATTTTGTGGATTTTATACTTAATGTACGTACCTATAATGCAATCTTGGAACTGTGGATTGTTTCTCAAGGCCATTGAAACAAATAAAATAGTTTAGAGAAATAGAAACTAAAGAATTAATTGGATGTGTATATATGTAGTTTCACATCCCTTAGTTTTCTGTGTTGGTATTTTAATAAAATGAAATTAACATGATATGTACTTTATCTTTATTATATGTAAAGTTGGAATTAGCAATATATATTTAGTGTCATGTGTTATATTATGGTTAAGGAATAGTTATGAGTTAAATATGATAATAAATAATTTAATGGAAGAAGGAAATCAATCTATAATTTCTATTGATTTTTTACATAATATGATATTGGTTGTTTCAAAATTATGTAGAAAGTTGTTCAAAATCTAAGTTTCATTGATTTTTTTACATAATATGATATTCGTTGTTTTAAAATTATGTAGAAACATTAAGGATGTTGGTCAAAATCTAAGTTCTCATGGATATGAAATTTTGTTTGAATTTTTGATGATATGGATTGATTTAGTATTTGGTAAAGCCTTTAAGAGCATTTCCATCATGCACAAGCTTTGGATCATGTTACAAATCTTTTCATATTTGAAATTTATATTAAATTCTTATCAAATTTGATTGGTAACCTTCTTAAGATCATAGAAAATTAAATTCTTTGTCGATCCAAAATTTTGATAAATTTTTTGATGACTTTTAATCAAATTAGAATTGGAAAAAACACAAAAGAAAGTATTGATTGTTACAAAACTAACTTACTCCCATTGAAATCAATTCTATGTCTAATAACCCATTAAAATGAGTGATCTCTCCATTCAAATTATCCAATTGATTGAATTAACCCTAATTGTCGAGTAAAAATAATCTCTCACTCAAGTGATTTCAATTTTCACAATATCATTACTAAAATCTTTGCATTAAATCATTGTACTTATTGAATAACTAGCACAACCACTTAACCTATGTCCCATGAAGACGGATAGGTCACAAATTATCGTTATCCACGCATCGACTACATAGCTATCAATTATTATATATATATATATATATTTGATTATTTTGAATTTGGAATGCCATAAAATCAATCTGGACAATACACTTATATAGACTCAATCTGAACAATACACTTATATAAACGTTAGTCCACCTCAAATTCTAAGATATAAATACATATCAATATAAATACAAATAATATATGATATGATTTTCATTTTCCACAATATTATTACTAATTATATCATTACTAAAATCATTATCTATATCATTTTAGATAAAAGCCATACAAAACATTTACAATAGTATTTAGAAATATTTGTGATGCGTAAATTAACCAATTATCCGAAGTATAAACCTTATTTTTATATTTTTGAATGTGTTCAAAAAATCAATTTTTATTTATTTATAAGAATAGATATCATAAAATGTATATATTAATAAAAATGTATCAGAGGAGCATGGTATGAGCATATAAATGATGGTATCATCTTCTGCTATGGCTTGTATTATCTTCTTCTGCTGGTCAATATAAAATGTATATATTAATAAAAATGTATTAGAGGAGTATGGTATGAGTACATAAATGATGGTATCATCTTCTGCTGTGGCTTGTATTAACTTCTTCTGCTGGTCAACATTCAGTTGTTGACACAGAAAGTGCTGTGGCTTGTATTATCTTCTTCGGCTGGTCAACATCCACATTCAGTTGTTGAAACAGAAAGTGTATGAGAAAGATTAAGCCAGTAACGCCATAAATATCATCACTGCGAGGAGAATGATTGTAGCTGGTACTTGATGCTTTAATGAGGATGACGATTTATCTGCACAACGCCAAACATGTGAGTGCTGTTCATGCAATGCGATCCCCAAAATAAAAATAGATGTAAATGAAAGGAAAAGAAGCAGATTGTGAAGGTTGTTCACTGTGCATACCATTTTGGGGGACGGGCGAAGGCGAAGGCGAAGCCGAAGGCGCAGGCGTTTCTGTTGATGATGAATCCGAAGGCGAAGGCGCAGGTGCTGCTTGTGTGAATGATGAATTAAAAGTAATAAAGCAGCTTAAAAGCATTGACTCAGCTTCAGCTGCGGTCTGTTCAATGGGGGACTTCAGACCTACGATTACGTTGGAGAGGCATTTAGTACAGTCGGAGGGAGATAAATCTCTGGAGCACTGAACCACTGCATCAATGACAAACCCATCCCCAAGAGAAGAGGAAGAAGAATTAGAATTTGTTGATCCGGCAGCGAATCCCTGAACCAATGTCGTGTAATTACCCAGAATATTTATATGATCAGCTGATTCCCTCGCGGCCTCAGCTGACAAACTGACAAGAAGATTGCTGAGAGCCACCCCAAATACAACCGGATCAATCTTGCGGTAATTAGATTCGGAGCTACTATGATTCGTCCATAGAGCATTACCAGGTTGTTGATCCGTGTTGCTTAGCTGTGAGATGAAGTTGGAGTTATCATAACGCAAATTGCACATGTCCAACCAGACTTGGCAACTTGTAGAGTTAACGCATGAAGTAGTGCCAAGTACAGCTGCCTTGGCGTCCTCAGAGCATTTAGAACATTCTTGCTGGGAAGCGTCTCCTCTACACTGGATCAGAGCATATATCATATTTGGACTTTGCCCATACCTAGATATACCAAATCCTGTACTTAGGGTTTGATTTGCACCATTAATTGAAAGATTATTCAAAGCCATGTTCAAATTTGTCTGAAACGTGCTTCCGATATTGGCATTACCATCTGGCACTGCATAATTCCATACTACGAATGGCAGAGACGCATTTCTATGATCTGATGAGTCCCACGTCCACGTTGTGGTCGACGTCGGCACCAATCCAGATCCAGTAGGAAGACTGCTAAACAGTACAAGAATTATTGTGGTCAACCATAAAAGCTTTCCCTTGAAGGTATTCATGGTGAAATTTTCAGGGAATATAAGTGCTGAATAATACGAGATCGAATCTGCTGAATAATATCAAGTTATAGATCTATCAGTTTCCTTAAACAATCGACATATCGCAGGTGATTTATAGGTTTCTAATTTTTGTAGCGGCGACTCCCGAGGGATTAGTATGACTTGGTAATGAAAAGTGGGCGACAAGCTATCAACTCGAATTCAAACTCCCAATTCAATTGAACCATTCAACTGAATTAACCATTAAATTCAATTGAGCTTCAAAAACGTACTTATCTAGAAGAATCGTAGTATCTTTCAAACTAATTTTTGTAACGTGCCTTCAATGGTTGATCAGAGCAGATTGAGAAAGTCAATGTTCATATACAAAATAATAACAATGAAATTTCATGTCCATGTACAGTCTTATCTTTATTTCAAAGAAAACGTCTACGGAGATACTTAGTACACGCAAATGCAATGACCATAGAGAGTCTCTTCTTTATTTGAAAGAAAATGTCAACGCATTAAGATACTTAGTAATAGTGCGGCGAGCCTTATCGAATAGACAGAGTTTTATTTAATGCTCATCTTATAGTATGACACCCATCTCGCCCCTATTGCATATCATCCATATGATATGCATGCCCTCATGGACTCAAGAGGACGGCATCCCCGCCTGGCATCTACCATGAGGCGCCTCCACCATGATACTCCTCCGATTCCGTTGATGGAAAACTTACAGTCTAATCCACGAGCTCAGGCGACGGCGTCCAACCATCACTGCACACGAACGCAAACTAACGCGGGTTGACTGCGTTGTCCCTTCAGGTTCAAATTCAAAATTCAAAGTTTGCCTCCAGAGCAAACAAGTTCCTGTTAGTGATGCAGGGCGATGGCAGAAAACAAGAATTAGCATTCCACCTGCCCAGTTTGCAGAACCGACGCCCAGCCCGAACAACCAGTTTTGGAATCCGATAGCAGAAAATAGGCATTCGCATTCCACCTGCGCCGTTTGAAGAACCGACGAGAGCCGAACAGCCAGTTTCTTAGAGTTTAGCACAAGGTGTAGTAAACAATGAATTCATAAATTCGTCTTTAGAATGTATAAGAAAATAAATACTAATTGGTGTTTTTTGGGATTGAAATCATCCTTCACTAATCAATTTTAGCCAATAGAAGTTTGCAGCGTTCCACTATTTCTGTAAACATTTTCTGTAAAGACCAGATTTATCTATATTCCATACTCAGGTATGTGAAGGAACGAAGTGATCCGTATTAACACTTGTTTTCTTGTCACCGATTTGTTCAAACAATGGAATGACAGGCCAGTGTGTACTCCAGTTCTTGAAGCTTTCTCATTCGTTCATCAACATTTTAAGCGATTTGGGTACGCTGGACCTATTCTTTCCTTTTGTCTTGTTTGAAAGTCATGAATGAGAAAGCTTTATCAAGATTTATTTAAACTGGATCTCTAATATGGTTTGTGTTATGTAGGCTGGACGCGGTTGTGATGTAGCATGAGTTGGCATATCAAGATTTATTTAAACTGGATCTCTAATATGGTTTGTGACCCGGTTGTGATGCAGCATGAGTGTTATTGGAAGTTGGCGATGGCCCAAGTTCAAGATTGGCAGCAAGGTCTACAACAACACCGAGAACTTAACAACAGACATGCCAAAACAGTTGGGGACACTCACCTAATACACCGTAGTGCCGGAGGAACACCTGCTGACACCAAAGCCCACAAATTTATGAGGAAGCTGCGAGTCTACCACTGTACAGGGAGCTCTGAAGATTTGAATCTTGTGTTGTTCTATGAGAAAAGGTTGTATAGAATTTTACACTTTGTGTAGTGGGCTTAAGTTCAGAAGAATGGGTGGGGATTGGTGCAATCAGCGATGGCTGGTTTATCGTTGCAGTTATCTATTGTATTAGATGATTTTCTTAAAAAAATTATCGAATACATAAATCTTGTTGGCTATTATTTCTATGCTACTGTGATTTGTTGTGGAGGTGGCTGGTTCATCCTTCTATCAATTGATGAAACCAAGAAGAAATTTAATTACTGAAACTCTTGTCTAATACTATTTCACCATCTTTCTTTAACGTCACAAGCAGTGCTCCATTTCTTAATATAACCAGGGACTCCTGTATAAAGGAATTGGAGCATGCAATGTATAGTGACGTGGGTTCACAACCTGTAAACCAAAACCTAATGAACAAATGGTAAATTAATTAATGCCCTTAAACATGATTCAAACGAGATCGATTTGAAATGCTCAAATAGTAGTTCTATTTTTGACTTATTACTTTGTGGCTATTATGTTCAAATGCTTTCATGGAAGATTATGATGAGTTCAAACGACTTGACCAAATTTCTGGTTTCGGTGTCCATTAAAACTGAACAAATTTCACTTATAAATGTTTACCGTGAAGATTATGTTCCAGTTGTTACAGAATAACAGTCCAAATTCTTAAGTCAAAACCCTATTTCCTTAAAATCCATATTTTAAGTCAAAACCCTATTTCCTTAAAGAAAACTATTAATTTTAATAGGTAGCATAGATTTATACTGTTCCATCCATCTCTATGCTGGATGTATAAAATATTGAAATCCATCCCATCTGTAAACCAAATTTACATATTAAATTTTGAGAAAGATCAAAACCAAAATTCTAATTTCGTTTGTTTAATTACATCATTTATTTTGTCACATTATGAAGTGTTGTACGTATATTATTTTTCTCTATGTTTTTAAAACATAGCTCATGTTATTTAGTCATCAGTTTTAATTATTAAATATCATATGCATATCCTAGTATTATTTATTTATTTCATTATTTTAGATTATTTTATTATAAATATTTATATTGTTTGATTTTAAGTTTGATATTAAAACAATTCTAAATTAGATGAGAAAATAGTAAACTCTTTTTTAAAAATAAGATATGAAATTTAGGACTATAAAGTTTATTATATATTATATATGGATGTGAAGTTCAAGACTATATAATATTTAGAGGGAATCATGTAAAAATATGAGTGATTAAAAATTTAATTTATAAATACAAGATCATTCTAGAGATACCAATTTTTTAATATAATATTTTTTTTTTAAATTCTTTTAGTTGAATATGATTAAGTACCTAATGTACAAGTACAAGATAATTTTAAAGGTAACAAGTTTTAAATAAAATAAACCCTTCTTTAAAACTCTCTTCATTAGTGTTATTATATGTGGATATGAAGTTTTAAGCTATATCATGAAGAATGATGACTATGACTAGGTTCTTAATATACAAATATGAGATAATTTCTTAATATACAAATATGAGATAATTCCAAAGAAAGCCCAAGAAACCCTCAAGAACATGAAGCTCCATTTTATATGGCTATTGATGTGCTAAAAAAGCTAACCATAACTTCCAAATTATTAACAACCTTCAAATTATTAAGTGCCCCATGGAAAATAAAGAAAAATAAAGAGATTATTTCAACTTGCATAATTATCACATTACCCATCCATTTTCATATTCAAATATTGGTTTGCAAATCCATTATGGCTTGGTACACATTCCCTATTTTTTTATTATTAAATTGTCTCCTATGTACTTGAATACTTTTATTTCCATATATATATATATATAAAGTTTTAATTGTTTTCATAATTTCATCATCTAAATATAGAAAATATATTATAGAAAGATAAATATTTTATATATATATAAAGTTTTAATTATTTTCACAATTTCATCATCTAAATATAGAAAATATATTATAGGAAGGTAAATATTTTATGAGATAAGGACAAAACCAAACAAAATATATGGGAATCTTTATCCAAAACGTCAAATCTTTGTTGTTTCAACAGAGACTTATAACATCCAGAGGGAGTAATGTATACCTACAAAGATAATTTCAATGATGCCTTGTACAAATTAGTTCTAAAGATGATAAGTTTTGGATAAAGTAAATTGGGGAATAGAGTAGGATGTCTCTTAATTCTAAAGATGATAAGTTTTGGATAACGTAAATTGGGGAATAGAGTAGGATGTCTCTTAAGTACAAATTAATTCTAAAGATGATAAGTTTTGGATAAAGTAAATTGGAGAATAGAATAGGATGTCTCTTTGCATAGTATTTATATCATTAAGTTTTGAACAATCTTCTAGATACTAAGAGGGTGGGAATGAAATATTGTTATCTTAATTTTAAAAGATTTATTACACTACCAATTTTCTTAATTTTAAAAAGCATCTCATCAAGCTTTTAACATAAAAACAAAAAAATTAAAAAAAAAATAAAAATTTATATGTATATGTATATGTTTATTTTATTTAAATAAATAGAATATTTAGGAAAGTTTCTCAAATTTTTTCTAACATTGTTAAAACCAATTAATTTTTATTGTCTTTTAAAATTGTGATACATATAACTTAAAGATGAGATAACTCCTCCACCTAATCATCGTCATCTATATATAGAAAGGGGTGAATCCATGAAGATGGGTATCTATTTTGGGGGGTCTTGTGAGAAAATAAATTTGATTTTTTCATGCTTTTCAACTTTGGGCGAACAAAAGTGATATTTTTGTTTAGAATTTCACTTTGCAGTAAAAAGAAAACTTTTAGAGAATTATGTTAACTTTCTACTCATAATTTTTTCAATTTTTTTTATTGAGATTTGATATGTTGATTTCGCAAATGTTTGACAGTGTGTTCTTATAATATGAAAGGACTACAAAATAGTCATGTTTTGTTGCACCCGAAAATAATTGTTAAACTTGTTTTTTGCAAAAACAAAATATGCTACGACAATCTACACACAATGTACTAGTGCATGACTATAAGTTTGTAACCAATGGATCTATATACTAATTATTATATTTTTTTGAATTCATTCAATGGGGAAACCTAGTCGATTTTCAACATGTTTTTTGTTGCGCCACGTTTCTCTCAATTGACTCTAAAACTAAAAAATCTACGAACACCCTTTTCAAGTAGACACGCCAATTAAGTGCACCATATTTTTTTCAATTTTTTTTGTTGTGTATTTTTAAAGTTATGGATTTTTCATTTCACCGCTTTTTCAAAAGAGATGAATCCAAACTTGTCAAATGTTACGAAAAAAAATTTAAAAATATCAGATCTTACCTATACCCAACAAAATCTATACCTACGGAAACTAGATTCAATGATGAATCTAATGGTATCAAGTCCAATAGTTGTTTTGTAGTCTAAGAGGTTTTTTTTACCTTCCGAAAATGGAAAAACCTGAAAACTGTGCAGAATTGTCGATTGTTCAGGTCTCACAGGTTATTCGGCCGAATAATAGTTTTGTATGATGGCGTCGTAATTTACAGCAAAGGTTGTTCGGCCGAATAACCAAACACAAAAAAAATTCGTCGGCCGGGAAAAAAAATTTACGTTGTCTATACTCGTATAAATAAACCTAAATTGATTCATTAATTTCGCACATTTTATCAAAGATAACTCCTCATAAAGTTGGAATAACTCCTACACCTAATGATCATCATCTATATATAGAAAGATAACTCATATATATATATATATATATATATATATTCCGAAAGGAAAATATCTATCACTCTAAATAAAGATTGATTATTAACTGCCCATGATGAGCTATTCATTCATATTCAAGAGTTTACATTATCTTACAAAATTCTGTCCAACTTGGATCAGAAAGCTTCCAAAAAAGGATTCTCTTAACTTCAAATCCTAAAGTTCAGTGAGCCAGCTACATAGCATAACAAAATTACATCCTTTCAACTGAAAAACAACTTCATCCTAAAGGGTGATGAAGCTGAAATTCCAATTTGATTTCTCCAGGTGGAATTAGCAGAACGTTTTTTGAAAGTAGATTGGCCTCGACATTGAGTTCTCGGTAAACATGTCTGAAAGTGATAGAGTTGAAACTATTGATTAGGCTATGAATTTGAGCTAATAGAGACTGTAGATGAGGAGCTCTAATCTGTAACTTGTGGTTTTCCCAGTCGATTACCATTTTTGAAACACCGAAAACTTGGAGTTTCGAAATCTGATTCCTTAGTGTAGTAAGCAACACTGCCCATAATGCTGTTAACTCAGCTTTACTGTTGGTACCATTCCAAATGCCATAGAGGATGTTGATTTTATTGTGATCACTAAGGTAAATAACTCCTCTTGAGCCTCCTAGTTGTGGATTACCTTGACTGGCCCCATCGAAATAGGCCCATGGAAAGGTGTTATCAATGGTAGGACGGATCAGAACTCTTTGCTTCTTCTGAGTCTCCTCTTTTTTGTGTTCTTTTTTCCATTGCACGATTAGGGCCAAAGTGATTTCAGCCAGAATTTTGTTTTCAAGAAAAATGATGGAATTTCTTGCCCACCAAATTTCGTAAAGGAAAAAAGAAGGGAAAGCATCGTAAATGCGTACCAAAGGGTTCTTCCACTAGTTATGACAGCAGATTTCCATAGACAAATCCATAGGAACTACAACATCCACAAGATTCTTGGTGGCATCCTTCCAGATCATTTCTGCATAGACACACGATGAGAATAAGTGGTCTGAAGTTTCAATAGAGTCATGACATAGCGAGCATCGGCTGGGTCCTTTCCAACCTCTCTTGACTAGATTGCCCCACGTAAGAAACTTGTTACTCAGGACAAGCCACAGAACAATCTTGGATTTCAAAGTGCCTCCCGTTTTCCAAATCACAGACCACCACCATTTTTTTCCCCACTGAACTAGTTTTTGTTATATGCTTCATATCCAAGTTTAGCTGTGAAGTCTCCATCTATACTGTTTAAGGTCTAGACTAGTTTTTCATTAGAGACTTCCAATAGTGCAACAAAATTCAGTTTAAGAAGGTTTACAAAATTAGTCCATTCTGTGGCGTCTTCGCTTCCAAGACCTAAATCCTCTGCTGAAATCCAACTGTTAACTTGGGATATATTGACCTTAGCATCCGCTAGCACCAGGATGTTAACTCTCTTAAGTTTCTGAACTAGTCCTTCTAACAGGCGGAATCTATCTCCCGCTCCAACCCAAGGGTCTGTGCCAATGCGAACCTGTTTTCCGTTGCCTATTTTCCAAGCAATCCAATTCCAAATTAGAGGATAGGATAAGACTAAAACTTTCCACCCAATGAAGCCACCTTTGAAGGATTTATTTCTGCTTCTGAACCAATCAACAATGGATGAATTTGTACAGTATTTGGAAATCAGAGTTTTTCCCCATAAAGATGAGGAATGTTGAGTTAATATCCACAGAGATTTGGTTGCCAGTGCTTGACAGAAAATAAGAGGATTATTGATCCCCCATCCCCTTGGATTTTCTAAATTACAAACCGTGGTCCATTTTGCCAGGGGGATACCTTCTCTTTTGCTGCTTGATGTCCATAGAAAGGATAGGCACTTCTTTCTAAGCTTGACTAAAATTCCTTTGGGAATGTAGGCAATCGCTGCCTAGTAAACAAGGATGCTCTGAAGAACCACCTTTAATAATGTTAGCCTCCCTCCTCTGGACAGAAACCTGTTTGGCCAACAGGAGATTCTAGCTTCAACTTTCTTGACAAGCCATACCCAATCTTTAAACAAGTAGGCATTTGGTTTTAAAAAGAAGCCAAGATATTTAAAAACATCCTGAAATAAGGATAAGGGCACAAACAGGAGGGAGACTGCTCTAGCTCGTAGATCCTCAGGGAAATCGTGTACCACCAAGTTTAACTTCTCTAGATTTATCTCCATACCCGTATCTTGCCAATATAAAGAGAGAATATTGGCTAGAGCACTTAGATTGTCCTCAGTACCTTTACCAAAGAGTAAAACATCATCCACGAAAATCAAGTGAGTCAGGGTTGAAGAATCAAACACCTGAATTCCTTGGAATGCACTCGGTGACTTGGCCTGTTGCATTAGTTTGCTGAGAGCTTCTGCTATAAAGAGGAAGAGAAAAGGGGACAAGGGTCACCTTGTCTCAATCCTCTGGAAGCTCGGAAAAAAGAGGAAGGAGAACCATTAATAAGAACTGCAAAAGAGGTTGAGTTTACACAACCCATTATCCAATTCACCAGTTCCACCGAGAAGCCGAGTTGGATAAGCAAGATTCTGAGAAAGGTCCAATTGACTCTGTCATATGCCTTTGAGAGATCTAATTTCAGAGCGAATGCTATCTCTTTTTTTTTGAAGATTGCATGAATTGTTTCCTGAGCCAATGATACTGCATCATGGATTTGTCGATTAAAGAGGAAACCAAACTGCTCCTCTAAGATGATTTCACTCATTGTGGGCTTCAAACGAAGAGCAATGATTTTCGCTATAAGTTTATAAATCACGTTGCAGCATGAAATTGGATGGAAATCAGCAAAGGTTTGAGCCCTTTGCTTTTTTGGGATAAGAGCTAGAAGGTAGAATTTAGAGCTCCTAGGATTTTCCTTGATTTCTGAGATTCTTGGACAGTCAAAAGCAAATATGATTTTATCAGATCATAAAAACCCAGGAAAAATTCCACTGTGAGCCCATCAGAACCTGGGCTCTTACCTTTTTGGAAGGATGAAAGTGTATCTTTTACTTCTTCTTATGTGATTTCCTTCATTAGGGAAATGTTCATTTCCTCTGAGATAGATCTTGAGAAGAGTCTCAAGACTTTTAACATTTCTTGTATTTGGCACCCCTCCTTTTCTTTGAAAAGAGCACTAAAAAAGGAGACAACTGTTGCTGCTTTATCTTGGAAACTGGTTACCACTTCTCCTTCTTCATTATGGATTTCATTGATTGAGTTTAGATTTTGACGATAAGAGGTGAATTTATGGAATAACTTGGTGTTGTTATCCCCTTCTGTTATCCACACAGCTCGGCTTTTCAATCTATAGATAGCTTCTTCTTTGGCTAAGAGTTTCGATCTCTTTAGTTCTAGAATCTTTAGTTTCTACATATCAACAGAGGAAAAAACACCCGAAAGATTGTTCTTGTAAAGAGCAGAAATTTCCTCTTTGGCTTCTTTTAAAAGAGCTTGTTGGTTCTTGTTATAATTAATGGACCAAACCCTGGATGACTACTTTAATTTGGCTAGATTATCCCTAAATTGCTTCATGTAGGAGTCATGAGAAGAGGGGTTAACAGGAAGCCACTGGTCCTTAATCAACTGTAAGTAACTTTCTTCCTTATGCCATAAAGGGTTGAAGCGAAAGGGTGCTTTCCACTTGTTCTCCTGAATCATTTCGAGGAGGATGGGAAAATGATTAGAGATTCCTCCTTCCCCGACCCAAGAAGAGATAGAGAGATGACTATGGGTGATTCCATGAAGACGGGTAACTCTTTTTGGCCAAATATGACGGTGAAAAACAGAAATTTTACCCATGTATTAAATTGAAGCCCTCGAAACTCATACTTACCACATGAATTTTGACATGCGGTTGAAAAACAAAATGTAGATAATTATGTTGGTTTTCCAATGATATTTTTTTCGAAATATACCAATGCCATATATTGTGTCGAATTTTCATTTAATGAAACGTGTGTACTTAAAAATTTGAAGAGCAATTAACAAGTAGTTTGTGTGCGTGCACAATAAATTAATGTTAAAGTAATAATTTCAAAAAATGAAATATGTGAACATGATCTAGACAGAGTGCACTGGGGCTTACATATTTTTCTTTTAATTTTTCTCGAAAAATTATATTTATTATAATTTTTCGAAACTTACCAATAAATATTTAAGTCGCATTTTGCACACATGTGTGTGCGTGTACGAAATCTTTTGATTTTTTACATAATTTGCAAAACTAAAAATAGCCTTTTAAAGAGGACGCGTTTATCTGGGGCTTGTGTATTTTTTCAAATTTTTGGATGTATATTTTGAATGTTGTGGATTTATCTTTGAGCTCAATCGAAGTTGTCGGCATGGTTTTTTAGGGCAAGTTTTAGTAGAAATTTAAAAACAACAGACATATGAAGATAAAAATTTGTAAATTTTATATATCTAGATAGAGGATTCGTTGATGAATCCAACGGTATCAAGTCCTCTCATTAATGAGCATTTAATGACATGGTTTAACTCTGTGGAAGGAAGACAAAACTTTCATTCTGTAGTGAAAAGGGCTCTCGGCTTGGTTTTTAAGCCCTCGATCAAGCTAAATACCTCAATCGAGGATTTAACAACACCTCGATCGAGGGTTTAACAATACCTCGATCGAGATATTTTAAAACCCTCGATCGAGGGGCTAAAATGAGCCTTTTTATGTTTTTCAAAAGCTAGATCGAGCTTTTGCGTGCTTTTCAAAAGCTCGATCGAGCTTTTGCGAGCTTTTCAAAAGCTAGATTGAGCTTTTGCGTGCTTTTCAAAAGCTCGATCGAGGTTTTGCGAGCTTTTCAAAAGCTCGATTGAGGGTTTTAAAACCCTCGATTGAGGTATTTTAAAACCCTCGATCGAGGAATTTTAAAACCCTCGATCGAGCTTTTAAAACCCTCGATCGAGCTTTTAAAACCTCGATCGAGGGCTTGAAAATACCTCGATCGAGGGTTCGAAAAACAATTTTTTTAGCTTCCATCCGCCAAACATGGTGAACCACCTTCATGGAATCACCCCTATCAATGATGTGATCCGAGACAAGAAATCTATCTAATCTCTTCGAGATGGATTTGTCCCCACTCCTTCTCTTTCTCCATGTAGGTTCTATTTTGTAGGGGGTGATGTCCACAAGGTTGTTAGCTTCAAACAAAGTGATAAAGAAATTACTAAGGGAGTCTGGTATAGCAAGGTTTCCTCATATTTCCCTGACTGAGACCGTTAGATTTAGGTCACCTCCTAGTATGACATGCTGATCCTCCAAAAAACCGAGGGATACCAAGTTTTCCCAATAGGGTCTGCGATCAATAAAAGGACCATAAACATTCAACATAGTAAAGGAAAGACCAGTTGCAGAGTATTTCAAGACCGTTTTTAGTACTGAATCAGAACTATCAGAGGCCACATTTTCCACCGAAGGACTCCATCCTGTTAATAACCCCCCTGAGTGTCTCTCCGCATCCTGAGAGAAAAAAGACCAGTCCTTGAGCCAATGCCCAACTAGATCAATAGCTTTAGAGCCTTCAGTCATTGTTTCCTGAAGAAGGATCACGGTTGGATTCAGGGTTTTTATCAACCGTTTGAGGGAATTTTGTTTGGGGGTGGCCCTAACCCCCTGCAGTTGAAAGAGAGAATATGCATTAAGGAACCTTAAGCTGGGCACTGCCTGCTCTAAGGGCCCTAGTTATAGTGGATTGTTTTCCCTCTTTGATCTCCTTAACAACCTGATTTTTAGCCTTTGAGAGGAATGACTTCCTACCCAGAGAAATTTTTGTTGTTGGGTCCATTTCCACACCTCCATAAATTATTTCAACATTTTTTTCCAACAAACCTTTTTTTCTAAGGAGGCAGATTTAGACCAGGTATTGTAAATTTTTGGAGGAAGGAGTTTTGAAACAGGTGGAGGCGAGGTAGAGGGATGCCCTTTCGACGGGGAAGACAAAAGGGGGGACGTGTGCAAAGAGGAAGGGGCAGGACAAGGAGAAACTGACACATCATAAATAATGACATCAGGAGATAATGAAGGAATTGGAAACTTATCATGGTGATCAATCCAGACGAGCCCCAATTGCAGCTCTGGTTTAAAAGACGTTTCCTGTCAAGTTCTGAGTGCACACGAAAAAGAATCCATCCACGGGACAAAATGTGAAAGGATGGTAATTGATCCAGCAAAGGCTTCCAATTGAGCTCCATCCAGCTTCTTAGGGCCGATTCGCCGACCTGCTTGCCACAGAACCTACCAACTAAAGCTTCAGAGAGATATACAGGGACTTCTTCGATGTCAATTTCTTTGCCAAGCACAAGAGAAGCCGCCACCTTTTTTGCTGAAGCTCCTTTCTTTTTACGTCCATCTCTTACGTTAGAGGTTTTATGCAAATAGTTAACTTTATTCTAGAGCGTGGCTGATGGAACCGTCTCAGGGACAAACTGGTGTGAGGGTGGACGATCCGCCACTTCAGCCGTCGTTTCCACACTACGCTTGAAGCCATCATCATCTGGAAATATTTCACCATACTTGGGAGAGAGTTCATAATTGACCTCATCAATTACCATGATGAGGATTTGTGCAAAGAAGTACAGAATGACATAGCGCACAGAGGGAAGGGGTAGGAGAACAGGAAGACACCTGTCAGAAAAGAAGGAGGACGTGTGTATAAGGAAGGGGAGGACTCGGGAGAGTAGTGAGGAGGAACGTGAAGGCTAGGAGTAAAGGACGAGCCTTATGTCATGTTAAAGGAAGGACATTGAAAAGAACCGAAAAAAGGTAAGCAGGTAAGCGAAAAAAAGAACTGCCCCCCCCCAATACACATACACACACACACACACACAACCATATTGGACTATAAAGTGGCATTGAATTAATTAATAGATGTTTTGTAATATCCCGATTTTGACCCCATTGCATTAAACATGTAAATAATGTAATATCGTTATGAAATTGTGGTGAGGAGCTCAAGGCCAAGGCCCCACCATCGATTTATTGTTCTCGTGGCGGTAATTAAAAATTGATGCATGTGGATCGTGTGCTAGCTTGGCACGATGGAAATCGTAAATATGATGTAAACATGTATTTTAAATAAAATTGCCCACAACTAGCTATGCAATGCAACAAGAATATGGGGGCATGGTTTTTACAAGGAATTGAGAGGGAAATATTCAAACCCTTGAACCAATCAAGTCAAGCCAAGTGTCAATGAGAAAACCCATAAACCCTCAACTACCCATTTTGACTTATGCACCCATTCATTTAATTCTTCCAAGAGTTGGTTGAGGTAGTTAATGCTTTGGGAATGGGAAGGTATGTTGTCCAAATTTGGGTATGGTAAAACCACCAATTTGGAAATTCGTGTTTGGCTTCTTGGGAAAGAAAACAACCATGAATTTGCTCCCCAATCCATTATTCATCAACTAGTTTGGCTCTCTCACGAAGTTCTAGTTGGTGGGATGTTTGTCCTCCACGTTTTTCCTGTGTTTCCTAGTTTTCTAGCTATGAAGAGGGAATTTTTGGTGTTGCAGAACAACTGGGAGGAAGGGAGCTCAATTTGGGGGTCCATAGAGGCCGTTTTTGGCCATTCGAATGCTCAAATACATGTGGGGAAAAACGTTTGCTTCCCTGTGGTCGAATTTCCTTTCCCACAATCCGTTTTGGGTGTGACACGAAGTGGAAGAACTTGTGGGAACCCCGTTTTGTATATCCCATAGTAAAAAAAATTTCCCTATGCCCAACAGATGTGCTTGCTATGTGTGGGAAGAATATGTCATGAAAGGATTTGTGTGTATCCATGGTTTTGGATTGAGCTTGAGTGCAAGCATCCAGAAATGAAGAGGGTTCAATTTTGACTTGATAAAACCCAACTATGGGCGGGCTTGACTCAAGTGTGGTGTTCATTTTGCTGTGCATAGGTTTGAGTGTTCCCATTCCTTGTGGAAATCATACCCAGCTCGGGGATGGCAGTTCTGTTGAGAGATTGCCGAACACAGCTGGCCTATGGATGGGTGGAACGTTGCAGTTGCAAAGCTAGTTGCTTGGGACAACTTCACAATCTAGATAACTATCCTCTATGTGTTTTACTTATGCAATGTTTTAATTGAAGATTGTAATGATTATGAAAATCAATGCATGTTAGATATGCATGTAGTGGATCTTGCTTCTGTTGTGTTTATTTGATTTATACGCCTGCACATGTGATTTTATTTTTATGAATTTGATGAATGGGGCTGAGATTTTTGTAAAATCCTAGAATGTTAGTGTCATGTTTCCCTTCCCTGTGTTGGATCGACGGGAGGGTACGTGACATGTTTCACGCACCTGGGGCCATCTGTTGTTCTCCCTCCAAACTTTATGGATCCTTCGAGGTCTGTTAGTAGGTTGATATGTCTCCATGTAAGGGGTTGAGTTTGGTTCTTATCTCTAATTCTTGGGATAATATTCCTATTATTTCCCACAAGTATTTGGATAGACCTGAGATGGATAGTGGGCTAGCTCTTGTCGGTGCTTTGTTGTCTTCAAGGGTTGATTGTGTGAATCCTAGTTCTTTGGTGTGAGTACCTTCCCCATGGATTGTTTCAAATTCACCTGTAGTTGTGAGTGAAGATAGAGTTTGCTTTGAGGAGGTATCTCCTCACCTACAGTCCGGTGGAATTTTCGATCATCTCTTGGCCTCTCCCTTCAATGCTTTGGCCATGAACCAAGGATTCCTAAAGTATATTGGTCCCTCCTTTAAGGATGTTTATCAAGTCATCTCAGGTTCCCTCAATTCTACCTTTGTTTCCCATATTCCAAAATGCTCCAAGCCTAACACCTTTAATGATTATAGACATATTGCTCTATGTAATCTGGTCTATAAAATTATCTCCAAAGTCATAGCAATATACTTTAGGATGGTGATGACGACGACGACGACGATGATGACAACGGCGATGAAGATGATGAAGATGATGATGATGATGACGACGACAATGATGATAATGAAGATGATGATGATGATGAAGATGATGATGATGATGATGAAGATGATGAAGATGGAGATGTTGATGAGGAAGAGGGAGATGACGATGATGATGAAGATGAGGATGATGATGATGATGAGGATGATGATGATTATGATGATGACGAATATGATGATGATGATGAAGATGATGATGATGATGATGATGACGATGAAAACAATGATGATGAAGATGTTGTTGATGATGATGATGACGATGCAGATGATGATGATGATGATGATGATGTTGAATCATTACTAATGTGAGATGATGATGATGATGATGATGATGATGATGATGATGATGATGAAGATGTTGATGATGATGGTGATGATGATGATGATGATTGTTGTTGTTGTTGATGATGATGATGATGATGTTGAGCACGTAGAATTAAATGGATTATACTGAAAGTTTTCCATCAACGGAATCGCCAATCGAGCTCCCGCAGAGGAGTATCATGGTGGATGCCATCCACCAATAATGCTCATGGTTCCATCAACAATGCTCATGGTTCTATAACTAGAGCTCATGGTTCCACCAACAACGCTCATGGTTTCCCCAATAATTCTCATGGTTCCATAAATAGAGCTCATGGCTCCACCACCAATGCTCATGGTTCCACCAAAAATGATCATGGTTCCATAAATAGAGCTCATGGTTCCACCAACAATGCTCATGGTTCCATAGCTAGAGCTCATGGTTCCACCAATAATGCTTATGGTTCCACCAACAATGCTCATGGTTCCATAACTAGAGCTCATGTTTCCATAGCTAGAGTTCATGGTTCCACAAACAACGCTCATGGTTCCACCAACAATGCTCATGGTTCCATAACTAAAGCTCATGGTTCCACCAACAATGCTCATGTTCCACCAATAATGATCATGGTTCCATAAATAGAGCTCATGGTTCCACCAACGGTACTCATGGTTCCACCAACAATGATCATGGTTCCATAAATAAAGCTCATGGGTCCACCACCAATGCTCATGGTTCCACCAATAATGATCATGGTTCCATAAATAGAGCTCATGGTTCCACCAACAACGCTCATGGTTCCACCAACAATGCTCATGGTTCCATAACTAGAGCTCATGGTTCCACCAACAACGCTCATGGTTCCATAACTAGAGCTCATGGTTCCACTAACAACGCTCATGGTTCCACCAACAATGCTCATGGTTTGGCCAACAATGCAAATGGTTCCACCAACAACGCTCATGGTTCCATAACTAGAGCTCACAGTTCCACCAACAACGCTCATGGTTCCATAACTAGAGTTCACAGTTCCACCAACAACGCTCATGGTTCCATAACTAGAGCTCACAGTTCCACCAACAACGCTCATGGTTCCACGGACAATGATCATGGTTCCACCAATCATTTTCATGGTTCCACAACTAGAGCTCATGGTTCCACCAAAAATGCTCATGGTTCCATAAATAGAGCTCATGGTTCCACCAACAATGCTCATGGTTCCATAAATAGAGCTCATGATTCCACCAACAATGCTCATGGTTCCGCCAACAACACTCATGGTTCCACCAACAACGCTAATGGTTCCATAACTAGAGCTCATGGTTCCACCAACAACGCTCATGGTTCCACCAACAACACTCATGGTTCCATAATTAGAGCTCATGGTTCCACCAACAATGCTCATGGTTCCATAACTAGAGCTCATGGTTCCATAAATAGAGCTCATGGTTCCACGAACAGTGCTCATGGTTCCACCAATAATTTTCATGGTTCCATAACTAGAGCTCATGGTTCCACCAAAAATGCTCATGGTTCCACCAACAATGCTCATGGTTCCATAAATAGAGCTCATGGTTCCACCAACATTGCTCATGGTTCCACCAATAATGCTCATGGTTCCATAAATAGAGCTCATGATTCCATAAACAGAGGTGGAACCATGAGCATTGTTGGTGGAACCATGAGGTCTATTTATGGAACCATGAGAATTGTTGGGGGAACCATGAGATTTAGTTATGGAACCATGAGATCTAGTTATAGAGCCATGAACATTATTGGTGGAACCATGAGCGCTATTGGTGGAACCATGAGCTCTAATTGTGGAACCATGAGCATTATTGGTGGAACCATGAGTTCTAGTTATGGAACCATGAACATTATTGGTGGAACCATGAGCACTATCCGTGGAACCATGAGATCTAGTTATGGAACCATGCACATTATTGGTGGAACCATGAGCATTGTTGGTGGAACAATGATCTATATTAAATGGAACCATGAGCATTGTTGGTGGAACAATGATCTATATTTTAATTCTTCAAAAAAATGTTAGTATGAGTTAGAGGTCTACATACACTACCCCTTTAAATTTGAACCTATGACTTATCTTTTGAAAATAAGAATTTTCAATATCATATCAATACAATATTAATTTTTAAAATAGTTTTATTAATTAAGTATTTGTAACTACACCAAATTAAGAAGCGATCTCCAAGTAATATTGAGTATAATACAAAATTATATTGCCTCTTTTCACTAGTGCATAGTCCTAAAAAAATATTCTCTCTTTTCTCACTAATCATAGTCTTGTGTTAAAATTAAATTGGGTTGAACAAAGTAATTTTGAATATAATTAATAATGTAATATTTTATCATAAACCATATGTAAATGTTAAATTGTAACACTTAATTTAATTTATGAAATTAAGTTTCTAAATGAAAAATATGTAATTTTATTAGTTCCACCAATAATGCTCATGGTTCCATAACTAGAGCTCATGGTTCCACCAACAATGCTCATGGTTCCATAAATAGAGCTCATGGTTCCACCAACAATGCTCAAGGTTCCATAACTAGAGCTCATGGTTCCACGGACAATGCTCATGGTTCCACAGATAGATAGTACTCATGGTTCCACGGACAGTGCTCATGGTTCCATAACTGAAGCTCATCGTTCCACCAATAATGCTCATGGTTCCATAACTAGAGCTCATGGTAGGATAACTAAAGCTCATGGTTCCACGGACAGTGCTCATGGTTCCATGGATAGTGCTCATAGTTCCATAACTAAAGCTCATGGTTCCACCAACAATGCTCATGGTTCCACCGATAATGCTCATGGTTCCATAACTAGAGCTCATGGTTCCATAACTAAAGTTCATGGTTCCACGGACAATGCTCATGGTTCCACGGACAGTGCTTATGGTTCCATAAATAGAGCTCATGGTTCCGCCAACAACGCTCATGGTTCCACCAACAACACTCATGGTTCCATAACTAGAGCTCATGGTTCCACCAACAATGCTCATGGTTCCATAAATAGAGCTCATGGTTCCACCAATTAGCTCATGGCTTCATAACTAGCTCTCATGGTTCCACGGATAATGCTCATGGTTCCACCAACAATGCTCATGGTTCCATAAATAGAGCTCATGGTTGCACCAACAATGCTCATGGTTCCTCCAACAACGCTCATGGTTCCACCAACAATGCTCATGGTTCCACAGATAAATAGTACTCATGGTTCCACCAACAACGCTCATGGTTCCACAGATAGATAGTACTCATGGTTCCACCAACAATGCTCATGGTTCCCTAACTGAAGCTCATGGTTCCACCGATAATGTTCATGGTTCCATAACTAAAGCTCATGGTTCCATGGACAGTGCTCATGGTTCCATAACTAAAGCTCATGGTTCCCCCAACAATTCTCATGGTTCCATAAATAGAGCTCATGGTTCGACCAACAATGCTCATGGTTCCACCAATAATGATCATGGTTCCATAAATAGAGCTCATGGTTCCATAAATAGGGCTCATGGTTCCGCCAACAACGCTCATGGTTCTACCAACAACACTCATGGTTCCTATTGGGTGTTTATTATGTCTTAATGAATTCACCAAATATTTAATTTTCAACCGGGGTTTGTAAACTTACAGTTGTCACAAAATATATGCTGAGGTAGAAAGGTACCAAGACAAAATATATTTGGAATGATAATCAAGACCCGCGTTAGCAATTTTTTAAAAATGAGTCCACCATCATTAGAGTGGTTGAACAATGCCAAAATGTTGTATATACCATACCAGGAGTTGATGACTGTAAAGACTTATTACGGATATCAAACTCCAAGTTGTTGGAAATATGTTGGCTAAGCTTGACTTCTAGCCCTATTGACCCTTAATGTCATTTATGACTCACATTTAGTGGGCAGTTATAGCCCACATTGGTGGTTAGTAGGTGGGCATTGTGGTGCCAAATTTTATGGATTTGGGGGCAGCTAATCTAAACCCCACTCCTATATATATTCAAAGCTTTGTCTTAGTTGTATTATCATGTCAACTATCATAATGTGATTCATTAAATTAATCGGGTGTTGAATATACCCACCCTATCTTGTGTTCTAGGTTCTTCATGTGATCAGTGTGTGGAGACTCTACTTTCTTTATGGTGTGTTTATTCATACTTCAACATGGTATATAAGTTGTGGGGTTGAGTCTTCCTGGATCTGACTGCTTGTGCTCAAAATCACTATAGAAATTAAATTATTTTCACCCATCTGAAGACAACTTGAAGAACTGATGATTTCTAAATTTTGTTTTTAAAAAATGAGAATTTTAATCTGGTTTGGTTATACAATGTTTTAGGTTAGGTATTTTGCACATCTGAGCTTGTGCATAATGTTGTTAGTCTTATGCAATTTGTTTTAAACCTAAGGCTTCAAATCAAACTGGGGTTTTATACAATATTCCACCAAGTTTTGGGATAGGAGGATGCAAGAATGCACCCAGGGTCTTACCCCCTAACATGTAGGGGTGACTTGATGATTATTTTTAATGTGATCTTCCATCACATCCAACAGTTCCACAAATGAGATCTATGCTTTTCCCATGGATACTTGACAGAGACACTTTCAACTTATTGAGTTCACCATGATATGTGCCATGTGCTAGAGATTGATGGGGACATGTAATTTGCACTAGTGTTATGACATATCCTCTCTAGATGATTAATGGTTAATGTTTTCTTATGTGTGGACATGACCATAGGAAGTCAAAGGTGTTATTTTATAATGACTCATATATATTAGATGATTTTCTCATAGCTAAGGATGTATTATGGTGTGGTTATAATTTTTCCTAGATTAAGTGTGTAACTTATGAATCAAGAGTATCCCTATAGTTTTAAGTAAGTGTGACCCTCATTTCATGTCATTTACAACATTTTACCTAGCCATTTTTCCTATCATGTCATTTCACTAGCCATTTCACCCATTTCTACCATGCCCCCCTTTCACAATTAACTTATTATATGTCATGTTCTAAGGTCTCTACATACTATTCATGTGTATGTCGCCTAAGTCAAAATCGTCCAAGTACTCTAACAAAAATGAAGCTAAAATGATAAATGTTGTATATATGAGCAATGTCCCCTTGCAAAAGCCAAGTTCTCTATGTCCTAGGTTATCAAAGCTAAATCTAAAACAAAGGAACTAAGCCAAAAAAGGCTAAAAAAAATGAAAATAAAAAGAGATAAAAAGGGATCGCAAAAAAGAGGAACAAGGAAAGGATAACTCAAGAAAAATATTCCCTTCTAAAGCACACAATAGGAAGAAAAATCATTAACCCTTAGCTCTTCAAAGCTAAGGGGTAGACCATATCACTTAGTCACATTCTTATGAATCATTTTCCTTTGAATCCTCATTCTACTCTTATTGTAATTAGAAAGTACAATTAGTTGTTATTTTCCATTGTTTCCACTCTTTATTATTATTTTTAATAATACATTTTTCGAATTTTAGTTATTAAATCCTATCCTCTATCTTTGACTTCTTCCTCCAACAACTCTTTCCTTTTATCTAAACCCTAACTTCTATTGTTCCTATTTTTATATTTACTCAATATTTTTTCCATATATTTGTCATCTTCATTTTGATCCCTTAATGATGGATGGAGTGTCCACTCCAAACATTGGTTTGTTTTAAACTTTAACATGGTGAAATTCCAAAAATAATGACATAATAAAAATGTTCCTCCCTTGCATATGGTTTTCCAACCTAGTTTTCTAAGCCAATACCAATGAAAGTGTTCGAATACTTTAGATTAGAGAAACTAAAAGAACACTTTGCCATGATACTCATTGAATGCAACAAATGATTTGCATGTCAATTTCTCTACAATGTATCCATAGATGCATCAAGATATACGAAATGATATATTTGCTAAGCTTTACCAAGAACTAACTTGTCCAATTCACAATAATGTAGCCAAGGAGACAACAAACATGATGAAGAGAATATTTTTCGTGAATTGAGGTAAAAGGGAAGTCTCACTACAAGTCCAATAACCTCCCTGAAATATGTAGAAACTCCACTAATAAAGTCCTAATTAACACACGATTTTCTTCTTCCCTAAACAAGAAGAACCTTCTCTATTTTCCATGGAGAGAAAAGTTTGAACTATGATATAATGGCGATGGACTAGATTAAGCCTATATGCAACCAACCATTCCATCACTAGAGAATCCAAAACACCTAGCCCATGTGAGATTGAATGAGGAGCACAAACCAACTATAGCCTATCAAGTATGAATTGCATGTGATTAAAGAGGCACCACTTCTCAATGAAATTAAATGGTTTTAGTGATCGAATTGCTTGTGAAAGTATGGTGCACTACCCCATACCCACCATTTTTTCCATAGTACCATAAGGAATACAACATACTACATTAACCCTTTCATCAGCAATAAAGTCCTTGGTGATCTTTAGATCCCCAACACTAGTATTTTAACCTTTGCTTGTAAATAAAGAAAGCAGTCCTTATTAGACACAATGCCAATTCCCATATAGTTCTATGGTTTTAGATCTCTCATCACTTTCTTATAGTTTGAAGAGTAAGGTGTAGATATTCTTATTGAAAATTATTATATGAGTACAAATCTACCCATGACAATTTATGATAAGAAGATTATGTTGAATATCGATGTTATGCAAGTTCTCTTCCTACTAAGTTGGTTTGTGAAGAAACGGTGCACATAGATACAATTAGCAAATGCTTGAAAGGAAAACTAGAGAAATAACAAAGGAGATTTGCTCATTTGAAAAAGAAAGAGCCAAATAAGAAAAAGAACCAGAAAAAACCAAAGAAAATATCATTCATAATTGTTTCTATGAACAACCAAATGATTTTTGGAAAAGAAAAAGGTATGTAATCAATCTCCCCAAAGTTCCTTATGCAAACACTACTAAAACTAATAATAGAGGAATGATTGTTGATGGGCCTCTCTAATGACATATATTTTGTCTATTTTTTTATAAGATCTTGACAGACTTTTCCATAAGACTTAATCATTCTCTATAATTAATTATATTTTTTAATGTTCATTGAAGATATTGTGACATTGCTCATTTGCTCATGAATGATATGCCTAGATTATTGAATACATGCAGTGTACTTTGCTTCTTAGATAATTTTTGGTAATTATGCATACATTTCACTTGTGAAACTAATGTGGCTCAAGGACTAAAAGTGCAGGGGATCAAATCACCATGGGGAAGATCATATCCTCACACTTATAACTACATACAAACACTTAATAAGAGTTGTATCCCTTAAAGGAAATATTTTGTTCATAAAAGTTTTGTCTGTTAATGCAAGTTACAATAAAATTTCGGTTTAGGTTCCAAGTCACTGCAGATGAATTTTATTTACTAAAACTATAAAGTTATGCTTACATCTTGAAAGAGAAGCTCTGTTGTGCTGACAAACTTCATTAACCGCACCAAAATTTGTCTCGTGCTAGCAAAAAAGTGACTAATGGAAAGGCAATAGAGTCATCCAATTACTAACAGCTAATAGCTTAATATTCACAAAATAATTTACCATCCACCATCAAAACAGAAAAGATTCAAAAATCCAAGTTCTCATTTAATTGGTAAAAAGAGAAACCCAATACTTGATATTCAATACTTCAAAAGACAAAATTTATTTACCAATAATATACATTTGTCCAAATCCATTGTCTATAAAACCTACCATTCTAAGTTCCACAAAATCAAACAGTTAACATAACAACAAATTCACTACCAATGAAAATTCATTTTTTGCTCCATGGAGAAAGAAGGAAAATTCCTAATTCATAAAAAAATAAGTCAAAATTTTAAGACTTTAATGAACCTTGATGTAAAGGTAAAGTTGGGAAAATTCCTCTTTTCCCATGAGACTTGCCTTCAATAGAGTAAGGGAAAATTCTTTTTATTTTTCCACAACTTGCTTTCAAATACCAATGTTAGAGCCACGTGTAAACATTGGCATACTATCTCCAATCATTTTTTAATTATTCAATGATTGAAATAAGCATTAAGAAAACACCATGCAACTTTGATAAGTGTGGGTTTCTTTTGACACATTATAACTATGTTATGTGGGTTTACATTTATTAAAACTATGGTGGTTAGTATGCAATTCAATATATTTAAACTCTAAAGGTGATAGTTAATAGAATAAAATTATGATTGAGAAAAGAAAAATATTTAATATTAAAATTTTTATTTAATATTTATTGTCATTATTTGTGTGATGAAATCACACCAGTCATGTATGCTTTTTTTGTTAAAATATAGCTTCACGTTTTAATATAACCATTAGCATTTTAAATAAATGCTTCTTGTAGTGATCTTGGAAGTTAGTAATCCCATATTAGAAATGCTTGGATCTTTAAAGATGGTAACTCTTTGAAAGATGTCACAAAATGTAGCTTGTTTATACAATAATGTAGTGAAGTTGGAAGGTGTAGTTTTTATATTACCATTTTTTTCTACAACATGTTTTATCTTTGTTGCATAAGCATTTATTTTGTCTCTCATTATATTGCCAATTTGATGTGTAGGATTGTAGTTTTGGGTAGATGACAACATAACTCTAAATTTTTGATATGTTAGGTATATCCAAATTAATATATGTTTTTCAACTTGGCGTGATTCATTAACAAGGGGTGTTAACATAAATGTCATATTAGGAAATTATAAGCTAAGCTAAAAGGTTCTAACTCTAATACCAATTGACCAAGACAACCCATTATGAAGCATACTTGGGATCATTTTTAAACAAATTTATTTTAAAATAAAGCCACAATCAACATAAACATAAAACCATTAATTTTAAGGCTTTCTTTATATAGTTAATACGAATTGACCAAGACAACCCATTATGAAGCATAATAGAAATCAGTTTTAAACAAATTTATTTTAAAATGAAGCCACAATCAACATACTTGCATAAAACCATTAATTTTAAGGCTTGATTTATATAGTTAATTGTAATGTGCTTTGAAAAAATTATTAGGAGGGATGAGTAAGAATATTATAAAGATATTATATTAAAAAAGAAAGTTTAAGGCTTGATTTATATAGTTAATTATAATGTGCTTTGACAAAATTATTATGAGGGATGAGTAAGAATATTATAAAGATATTATATTAAAAAGAAATTTAAAGCAACACATTACATATCCATGTTAAGAAGAAAGTTAAAGCAACGCATTACATATCCATGTTAAGAAGAAAGTTTAAGTACCACATTATAGATACATGTGGTGTTTTTCATAGAAAGATGAAAATAATGTTGTGGAATTTGTAGAAGCATATTTAAAATTTTGAAGTATTTTTAAATAATTGTAAGCATAACATTGTGAAATGTTTTTTGAAATGACAATTTTGATAAATTCAATTAGTTAAAAAGTAGACATAATGATCTATATATATTTCTTTATTATTATAGCCCTAAAAAATATGGATAAGGCCCAAGACTATATGGTCTAATAGCGAAGAACAAGGTGATTAACTTGTATTAACATGGAGACTCTAGTCATGAGCCTGGTAGAAAACAAATAGGCTATTAACTTGTATTAATATGGAGACTGACATTGTAGGGTAGATCATGGATGCTATGCTTCCAGAACAAATACGCTATTAACTTGTATTAATATGGAGACTGACATTGTAGGGTAGATCATGGATGCTATGCTTCCAGATGGTTAATAACCATGATTTTGTAGATGATTCGCTAATGTATGTGAGGGTAGATCAGGGTTCAATTAATAGGGCTCTCACTTGCTTGGACACGTTTTGTGGTGCTTCAGATGCCATTATCTATCCTCACAAAAATTATTTTTGGCATCTTCGGTTGGATTCCCCTATGGAGTGGATTCCTATTGCCTAGCTATATATTTGCTTTGGGGTGATTGTAAAATATCTTGGTATTCCTTTTGGGACTAGGTTATCATCCATGGTTATGTGGGATTGGTGTCTTCAGAGGTTACAAAGTAAGATTCATGTATGGCATCATAAGGATATATCCCTTTTGTAGGTGAATTGGCAATGACAGATTGTACTCTCCAGGATTCTCATGTCTATTATATGTCGTGTCGACTCCCCAACAGAGCTTAGTTTCCTCAATGGGAGTATCTTGAGGTCTTACCCATGGTCCAAGTATGGTGGTGAAAGAGATCTCCCCCTAGTCGCATGGGATGTTTGTACTGTGACTAAGGATGAGGGAGGTCTTGGTCTGATAGAATATTTAGCTCAAGGAAATGTTTTGGCCGTCAAGTGGGTGGTGAGGTTTCTTGAGGGCTCGATGCCTTGACTATTTTTGTTTTTCCGTCGATTTATTTTAGTACAACTTATTGTTAGAGTCCAGGTTTTTTCTGGCTTATGTGACATCATTTATCCCCCTCTTTTTGTTAGGTCTCTTCATCCCTTCTCTTTAGGAGTATTTGGTCATCTTGGAAAATTGTGGCTCCTATGATTCAATGGAAGTGAGAGGCTAGCAAGGCAGGTTGGGATTTAGCTTGTCAACATATATGGACTTGGAGATGCCTCTTTTTCAAGCACATAGGTTGAGTCAAAAGGTATATTCTTTGGGCATGATTTTTGGGATCCTAGTACTTGTTCTTGGAAAGAGTGGCAACATCTTGTCTAAAAGTTTGGTCTCCTTTCTTTGATCATCTGTCAACAACGGAGTTGTGTTCTCTTATTCTAGAGATTGAGTTGTTTAAGATGAATAATGGTATGCTTGGACTATATTGGAGGGATTAGTGGTGGAGTTTTGGTTGTCCACCATTTCAGTATAATGATTTCCTTTTTTATTCAATTCTTCATTAGCATCAAGATGTAGTCTCATCGACTCTCAATGCGGGGTGAGATTCATTGGATTTAGAGGACCACTAGGTTCATCAGATTTATAATGTATTGTCAAAGTGGATAGCTTATAATCTACGAGTTTTTGCTTGGCTAGTCATAGATCAGGGGATCCCTTATGAAGGAAGATTGGTTAAGAGTGGCCTATTTGATGGCATCTGCTCAGTATGTCAATGCCCGACAATGTCAAACATATTTTTTGGGAGTGTTGATTCACCATGTCGTGTTAGAGATTCTTCTAGGATTAAAATACATCATTGTTTTAGAGTAAGTTACATTAGTGTGCCACTTTTTTTGGGGATGGCTAGTTTCTTGTGCAATATGCCTTCTTTGTTCTTTGGTAATTCCTACAAATTACAGTGGTTTTTGCTTTTTAAGGTTAAGTGTAACTTTATCTTTGATCAAGTTATTAGTTCTTGGTTTTCCTTTCATTTCATTGTGGAAATATGAGGTATACCACCAATTGTTGGAAAAAGGTTCATTGTTGAAAGATGCCAAATTTTTGGATCTTGCTGAATATTATGATCTGATTGCTACTTTAATTTTTCTCAGGAAGAGCTTACAATTCTCATTGTAAATACTCTTCCACTTTTTTCATCTTTGTTTGTAAATATTTTATGTGAATATAAGAAGTATTTACAAAAAAAGAGACCCATGTTTAAAGCCCCTAGAATAGGTGTGGATGAACTCCACATAGTGTCACAACTTAGACAAAAAAACAACTATAAACCCAAAGGAAAAATTATAAATGATATTCCCTCCATGCTCCTCTAACTTCACAATTTATTTATTTACAATTCCTTGAAATCATTAAAAAATCATCCATGTCAATGTGTGTGTGTGTGTGTGTGTGTGTGCGCGCGCGCGCATGTGTGTGCGCACATGCATGTGTGCATGCGTGTGTGTATTATTTCCATAATATCTAATTAAAAAAAATAGATATATTATTTTCATAAAAACTAATTAACATATAAAACCGTTACTATTAAAAATTGGACACATTACAATGAAACTTTTATTCTTGAAAATAATAGATCATAAGGAAGTCTAGTAAACATGTGTTTAGAATGACATTCATAAGTGTTATGCTAAGGTACTATGTTGATCTCCCACCTCTTTCCAATGTCTTTCTACAACTTCTCGTTACTCTTCTTTACATGTGACTTGGAATGGTTGTCTTGATGTTGGTTATCCTTGATTTGTCCTTTCTTTTTACAATTAGGGCCACCTTTATTAATTTCTTGTTGCTGATTTTCATACCTGAAATCTATCTTACTATTCCATAAAAAAAAATTCTTAATCTTAACAACATACTAGTACACAACTCCCAATGAAGAGATCCAAAAACTAGATTTTTGTTTGTATGTACTAGTCATGCAACCCATTGTGGTATTTTAGAACCAAGTGCTCCATAGAATCCTTGGACACAACTTTCAATAGAAGGTATGGAAGGTATTGAAATACTCCGGCACCACCTAGTCTTTACCTTGACACAAAGTTGTCCATCTTGAGTACTAGTCATTGCAATTTCAAACTTGGTATGATTCTTCCTTCAAGGCATCAACAAAATCCACCCAAGTGGGTTATGTCCCATATGTTTCAGATTCATCTTAAACATTTTCCACACCATAAGTATCCCACCAATCTTTGACAAGGGACTTAAAGAGCACAATGGTGATCTTCTCACTTATATTATTGTTGAATAATAATAATAATAATAATCGTTCTCATAGACTTAACCATTTCCCCAAGTCATTTGTGTTTGTCTATCTTCAAACAAAGTAATGTCAAAGTTTTAAGCATGTACCTTAACAAGTGTCCTACCTCTAAAGTGACTACATGTCAAAGGTGTCTCTATAATCATTCATAATCATCAAACAATTTTGGTGAAATTATATATTGTGTTCCTTTGTCACCTAAGAGATTCCTTGAGCAACATATTGATAGGATATCCTACTCCATTCTCTGTCTTTTCATCCACTGAGAATCCACTTGCGCAGATGAGGGACATCTTTACCAAAATTTTAAATTATTTCAAGGCCCAACTCCTTGTACCATAACATCGCCAGGGACATGCATGGAAAAACAACAAAGAGCATACTATTATGATACCGCTGGTCCAAATTATGTTGAGAACACGGGTGATTCCATGAAGATGGGTAACTCTTTTTGGCCAAATATGGCGATGAAAAATGGAAATTTTACCCATATATTAAATTGAAGCCCTCGAAACTCATATTTTCCATATGATTTTCAACATGCGGTTAAAAAAAAGAAATGTAGAGAATTATGTTGGCTTTCCAATGATATTTTTTAAAAAATATACCAATGTCATGTATCGTGTCAAATTTTCATTTAATGAAACGCGTGTCCTTAAAAATTGAAGAGCAGTTAACAAGTGGCTTGTGTGTGTGAAAAATAATTAAATGTTAAAGTAATAATTTAAAAAAATGAAATATGTGAACATGATATAGACATAATGCACTAGTGCGTACATATTTTTCTTTTAATTTTCCTCTAAAAATTATATTTATTATTATTTTTCGAAACTGACCAGTGAATATTCCAGTCGCATTTTGCACACATGTGTGTGTGTGCACCAAATATTTTGATTGTCTACATAATTTGCAAAACTAAAAATACAATTTTGAAGAGGATGCACTGATGTAGTGCTTGTATATTTTTTCAAATATTTTGGATGTGTATTTTGAATGTTGTTGATTTATCTTTGAGCTCATTTGAAGTTGTCGACAGGGTTTTTTAGTGTAAGCTTTATCAGAAATTCAAAAATAAATGACATACAACGATAAAAATTCGTAAATTATATGTATATGAATAGAGGATTCATTGACGAATCCAACGGTATCAAGTCTTCCCATTAATGTGTATTTAATGATAAATTTTAAGCCCTTGAAAGGAAGACAAAATTTCCTTTCTGCATAGAAAAGGGATTTATGCCTATTTTTTAGGCCCTCAATCGAGGTATTTGCTCGATTGAGGTTTTTTAAATACCTCGATCGAGGGATAACTAAGACCTCGATCGAGGTCTTTTCCATCCCTCAATCGAGGTTCTTTGCTCCAAAATTATTGTTCATGTATAAAGAGAGGTTTGATTAAGAAACTTGCTTCCTCAAAAAACTAGGACTTGGCAATAGACAAATAGATCCAAAATTTAAGTATTAGTTTTAAATGCATTTTAATGAAATAATACTCTAACCTGTAAACAAAATTACTTTTAAACTATTCAAATTTAATAAGTAACAAGATTTTGGATTTTATAAATAAATAAGTGTTAGTTTTGGGTGATCTTATATAAGAAAACACTGCCATGATTTCACCAAGGGTAATATTTAATACAACATAAGTAAAGGAAATATACAAAAGATGATCACTATTTATATGATGATCACGGAGATAATGATCATTTGATTTTTAATCACAAACAAGGATTCCGAGATTGTGAAACTTATGCTAAATTAGAGCAATAATTAGACAACAAACGATAAAAATTATTTAAATTGTTGTCTAAAATCATTGCTCTAATTTAGCATAAGCTTCACATCGTGGAATATCCTCCAATGTGGTCCAACCTAATGTCGTGCTCTTTTATCAGCCACTCTTCCCGTTTCAAATGAGCCCGGGCCATCCGTGGGCTCCATTTTTTCCTATTTAAGTTTAATAGCCCTCGATTGAGGTTTGATATCTCGATCGAGGTCTATTATAAACCCTCGACCGAGGTATTTTTAAACCCTCGATCGAGGTATTTTCAAGTCCTCAATCGAGGGTTTAAAAATACCTCGATTGAGGAATTGCTACATGTATTTTTTCCACCTTGCTTTCCAAAAACCGTGAAGCACATTCATGGATCGAGCCAATGAAATCATATAATACTAACAAGTGAAATAATAGAGACATTACAAAGAGCATATTAATATTTATAGAACAAATTGTCACTTCCTTGTTTGTGATGGCAATATCCTAAGATGACACCTAAGTGTCCAGGTTTGATCACCATCATAAACTAATCAGAGTGAAAGAGCCCTTATTTGACCCTATCTAATGGTCCACATCCTTTTGAATAGATCACAACTAATTTTCCCTTGTAATAAGCAACTTTCAAGCAAAAATGGGACCCCACACACTAGTTTTGTATCCTGCAAGGTGTGTGCCATGTGTGTTTCTCTTGAGCCTTGCACATGGGCCTACAAAAATGGTTAAAATATATAAAAAGTGAAAAAGTGAAAGTTATGATAGTTTTGGAGAAGTTAGTCTCTTTTGTAACTACTGTAACTATTTGAAAACAATCAAAACTATCTCAATCATTCCATAAAAAGAGATGAGATGGTCCAACTAAGGGAACACACCCATTTCATTGTCATGCTAGAAGAATCTCACTATAATTTTGAATCCACTCATCTCCTACCCCTCAGTAACCCCTATCCCTGAGTACCATTTCCACAAGCGTTGAGGTTATTATCCTTGCATGACCTCTACAATATACACATCTAGAGATTTGGAATTTTTGAAGCAAGAGTATATGTGATTCATGAGTAGAGGAACTTGATTGCTGGGTTTAGAAGGTGCCGAACAACAAAGAGGTAATTGTTTGTACTACTTCATGTAATCAATATAAATTTTCTATCTTTCCATCCCCCGTATGAAAGCACAATGTGTTCAATCATTGGTTGTTTGAAAGTTGCTTATAATTAATAAGACTATTGTTACAACTAGTTATAATTGCATATATGTTCTTGTTTTGTTTAAGTATTTTATCAAGGTAAAAAATATTGTGAGGAAGGTATTTGGAATTGTTGTAGGTCTCATATTGTTGCAGAGGAATAAATTGAAGGATAAAAGTAGGACACACAAGGATTGACCATCGAAAAAGGTCCTCCCATCTCATTTGCATCCCTTTTTATTTCTGTTTACTTGTTGTTTAGCCTTGAAGAGTGGAAAAAGTATGCTTTTATGAGTCCAATATGCTTGTAAGAAAATCCATAGAATCAAATTTCATTTATTCCAGTATGTTGGTGACCTACCCTAGTCATTGGGAAGTTTTTTCCCACAACAAAATTGGTGACTCTATTGGGGACAAACTTCTCTATAGGGCCTTGATAGCTTGGTTTCTTTAGTTAATTTTGGGTGTTTTTAGTTTTGTAAGATCTTGTCATAGTCCAATACCTTTTTGTTTTCCGAAAGTTGGAGAATTTTCTTACTTTTTACCTGTTTGATTCAACCCGTGAATCCCATGCACCTTGTAGTGTATACAAGTGCATGTAGTAGGGGTCCCACATGCTTCTCTATCGAGACAGGAATGTGGCCATGCAAATTCTGCAATGGAGAAAAGTGTGGAGATAGAGTATAGGCATGTTCACTGTTTTTTTGCAAATTTTTCTCCTAGATGCTGGTTTGGTTGGGTCTTTAAAGTAGGTTGAGAGTTAAGGTCTTCCATTTGGAGCACATTAAGTGGTTTTTGGATGGTTTCTTGCTTTGGATTGAAGTGAAATTGCAAAATCTTGTTAAGGTAATTTCCACCTTTTTTATCTTTTGTGTTGAGTGTTGTATCCTTTATCGTGAAAAGTAGGATGTAAGTGCATTTATGTACCTCTTTTTTACCTCTTTGATAGGTGAAGTGAACACCAGAACCTTGCCTTCTAAGTATACTTGTTTACACGTTTTTGATGTTTAAGAAAATCTTGTTAGGCATTTCTTCTCGAATTGCTTGTGCAAGATTAGGTGAAAATACAAGAGTTGTGTGTGTTGCTTTTACATGGTAGGGGTATATCAACAATCAAACCTCTCTTTGCATTATTGAATAGTCTTGAAATTGATTGTCTCTCTTGAAATACTTTTCTTATAGGAAAAAATTGTCGATCTTGTGATTGCTTTTTTTACTCAACTTGCGTGCAAGAAAGAGGTGCATGAGTGTTTCCTTGTGCCCTTGCCTTACCTCATTGAGTAGGTGAATTAGGTGTCAAAAGACTTGTCTTCTAACTAAAATGTTGATTGTGCTTTGTTTTGAGTATAAGAAATCATTTTTCTTCTCGAAAAGTTGTATGCATGATTAATGAAAAGAACAAGATTTGGCCATTTTCTTTGTGCATCACTGTGAACAAGTGATTCACCTTCTTTTGCATTGTTAGGTGCAGGTCTTGTTTTCATTTTCTTAGTAAAAGGTAAAACTTGGATTAACTTCATTTGAATTAGAACAAAACAGATTTGAAACACATAGAAGGATTGGTTGTGTGGAAAATTTGAATGCCTTATCTTCTTTTGGAGGATAGAATGCTTGAGTTCATTTAAATATCCTTAGTGGCATTTGAATTGTGTGATTTCTTATCACTTTAGTTCTTGAACAGTTTATGATTTTTGAAAAATTAAGTGGCACCATAAAAAGAACCATGAAATTTTATGTTTAGAAACCAACATAATAGCCTAGGTTCTAGGGACTTCGTGATAGATTTGGAGAGTAAATTTCTATAAGGCCACTTAAAATGAAACTAGGACTTGATTAAAGAGTGCAAAATCCATAAGTAACACAAAGTAATTTTCAGGAAAACGCCTCTAACACAAGCGTCAAGTGGCAGGTTAAGCTAGTTCAAGTGATTAGATTGTCCTTGTCACTTGAGTTAGTGGGCTTAAGCGATTCTACGAGTTCTTCAGTTGTGGAAAGTCCTCACGGTGACACTACTACTATACTAAGAATTTTGGGTCTAGTACTTAGTCCTACATTTCCTTGCCATTCATAGAATCTCTTTCTGATGGCCATTCCGCCCAACTACCTAGTGGTACCCATAGTTTCTCTTCCTAGGTTTCACCCAAGTGTCTGTAAGGGGAAAGTATTATGGTACCTAAGATAGACGTAGAATCTCTATTTCATATCCTTGGGAGTGTATTCACCGAAGGTGAGTACTTGCACCCCTGGCGATTGTTGCATGGAAATTAGCGTAATTATCTCATTTGAACATTCATTGGTTGGAATTGGGCCCTGATCAGCCCAGGTTGACCTCTAGAAGGACCTTTGTGCGGCTCTTCACTGATTGGTAACATGAATTAATCACCATGTTCCTATCTTTTGGAGGGTAAGACTTCTTGTTGTAAATCTTTCAAGAATTTTAGTGAGTGTGGTTTTGTTATTGTTTGAGTTTGTTAAATTTTATTCCTTTTCTCCTATTTAAGCCAAAGTGGAATACCAACCTCTTTGTAGGTCTAGAAGGATTCCAAAACTCTCACCTGAAAAGGTACAGTTACGTCCTAAGAGGAAAAGACTAGATCACTATGATCCACCGCCACAAGGGGTATAGGAAGAAAACCCAAGACATGTGAATGATCCCACTGAAGACGAAGCACAATCTAGATCTAGTGAGTCTGATGGGTTGTACAAAGAAGGATATGTTAGTGGTTTAGACAGTCATTTTAGTAGCTTTGTGAGAGTTACATCTCCTCCAGTTCAAGAGGACTTATGTCTGATTGAGTTTGAGGATCTCACAGATCCCAATGGGGGATTAAACCCACCCCAGAGTTTGTCATTCATCCAAACCTGTGGGTTGGAAACTCATCACTTCGTATCATATTATAATCCTTTGTCTGGGTGGGATTATAGAGGTGACGTGGAATACATACATGCTATTGGGGGCATTCCACCCCTAGCCACCACTAACCATATGGGAGGGGTCAATCCTATCGTGTCATCCGTAATGGAATCGAAATGGTTCCCACCATTTCCTGGAGTGTTCAATAAAGGATCAATTCATTCAACCAATACTTATGTCAGTAGGACCATGAATTTGGTCTCTATGCTACAAGGCACTAATCCCTTTTCATTTGGTATGCCATCACCTGGATTACAATCAATACCTTCTAGCATACCTCTTGTCACTGCTAATTTCACTACCTCTAGTGGTGCTTTTAATTCTTTTCCATTCGGATGTAGACATATGCCTATGCCAACCCCTTCTATAATAATTGGAGCTGTTGTTGGATCTAGTATGCCCAAGGGTGGTGTGCCTTTCCTAGGAATGGGGGGCATGGATACCAGAGCTACTATGGGCTTCAAAAAACCGCAGGTAGTATTCCTTTCCCCGAAATGGGTGGCATGGGTGCTGGATTGGCCTTAGGATTCAATATGCCCCAGGGTATTATGCCTTTCCCTGAAATGGGGGCCATGGGAGCAGGAACTTCTTTAGGATTCAATATGCCATAGGTCAACATGCTTGGTCCTAGAGTAGGGGGCATGGGAATAGGAGTTGATTCAAACGTTAATGTGCCTCAGGGTAGCATGCATTTCCTTGGAATGGGGATCATGGCTAGAGATGTTTCCACTCCATATGTTTAAAATCAACTTGGTTACACTCAGATACATGGACATCATCCCAATCCTTTTATGGTCCTTGGTAGTCCTTATATACCAGGGCAATATTTCGTTAACGCTAATCAATGGGCATGACATGCCTCAAGGACTTGGAACCAAATAACACAGATGAAGTTACCATTCTTGGAAACCTTGAATCTTCCTGATCTAACCAAGTTAACTAATGTCCTGGTGTTGCACAATCCTATTTGGCTCCTAGTTCCCACAAAACTTCCTTTTTTATATACCTAAGTTTGAAGGGAAATATGGAGATGACCCTACCACACATGTTATGAAATTCCATCGTTAATGTTCATCCAAATCATTGATGGATAATAGATTTAGGTTCATCTCTTTCATAGAACATTGATTGAGGTAGACACCAAATGGTGCATTGAGATATCACGAGATTCTTTCTAGAATTTTGGTGCAATTGCAGTGACGTTTCTCGATCAATTTCAATTCTCAGTCCGTTATGAAACTAACACTGAACTTTTGACATCCTTTAGATAGAATAAAATCCAATGACATTCATGAGTGGCAAAGAAGGTGTCACTTGGTAAAAGCCCAGATTCCTGACAAATTTTTAGTGGATTGATTTAATAAGTCATTACAACCATTCATTGCGAAAGATGTAGCTCTTTCATGGGTCACAATTGAAGAACAAGTGATCCTCAAGGACCATCAATTGGACTTGGTGTATTTGCAATCTCAAATTTGTATGAGATTCTTCCCACATATCCTAGAGAAGATGTTCATCCAACTCAATCGAAATCTGGGCCACATGCCGACAACATGATTGGTTTAGTTGATAATGACACAACTAGTTAGGTTTCCAATTAAATGGGACAATTTTCCTTAAAAGCTCTTGCAACTATGCAATCTAATGCCAACAACCCCAATTCCAAACCACCCTTCAATTTTATGTCAGTACAAACATCTAATGCAAAAGGAAACTAACATCGTGGAGGGAAGTAACAAAATAAAAACAATAATAATGCAAACAACAACAACAACAATAATGTTTTTTTTGGGGGGGTAGAAAGGAACAGAGGAAAGCGAAATTCCCATGAAATTTATGTAGAGAAGATCATTTAACTCACCAATGTCCCAATTTGGAGGCGGATAAATGTTTATTAGCATAGCAGGAAGCTTCCAAGAAACCAATTGTCTTAACTAATTTGTTCCCTTCGAAGCACCAGCAAATGGTTTCTAGTGACCCTACTAACCCTACACCCACACAAGGGGGAAATCAAGGAGGCTCATCTCAAGGAGAAAATCCAATGGATGCTAACGTTTATATGTGTGAATGAGAGGTGAATGACTAGACTAGAGGTTATAATTATGATTCATCTATGTCTGGGTCCAAAGGAAAGGACATTTTTTAGCCTAAAATGATTAATCCTTTGCACACTAAAAATTCAGCCAATGACACAACGCCTTGCGTGTAGAAAGGTGTGCTAAAGCGGGTTGCATACAATCCTCAAAATGCACATGCCACCCAAAATTATAGCATAGTCAAAGATCTGGCTCAAGCTTTGTGTGCAATTTATACACTAGAATTCATATGGAGCTGTCCTACGCAACGAACGACTCTGCTAATGGAAATAGGAGCCTTAGATCCTTTGGATTCTCAATAGATCACTTTTGTCTTAGATAACTGGAATCCTCACTTACCTCATCATGCCATGTTTCAGATCTAGGTATCAATGAGAGGGTCGAACATTTTTAGGACTGTTGTGGATGAGGGGGCCTCCACATGTGTTATGTCCTTGTTGCATTGTCAATCTATAGGATTGTCAGAAACCGTGTTGAAATCATTCGATAGGAACATGTTTAGACCTTAATTAATTATCCCATCTCTTCTTGTAGATCTAGAGGAAAAAATGTGGCCGTGGAGGTGGAAGTCATTGAAGCTCCACTAGATTATAACCTCATGCTAGGTCATGGTTGGAATTATACTATGATGGAATTAGTCTCTTTGATTTTTTGAGTGATTATATTTCCACATGAAGGAAAAATTGTCACAATAGATCAAATGTCGTTTTGCAGAAATTAGTCCATACAATCGACTAGGACAAATGCTCCTTTGGTTCGCCATTACGCAAGGCCTTGTGAAAATGTTGGATTGGCGATGTACCCTACTCTATTGGTAAGTTTTAACCTACTCCCATCTAACTTGAACAAAAATGTTTCCCCAATATGTGATCTCTTTAGTTGACACTAGCTCCACAATGAAAGTATGTCACTTCATAACTTCGTATTTCAAAAATTCGTAGATAGTGATGGAACCCACTCAAGGAACTGGGTTTAGAATGACATCATCAGATTTGTATCTAACCGAGATTGCATGTCAAGATGTATTATCTAATAGTACACAGTGATCATAAATATACACTTGTGGATATATGTGATCAATATAACTTGCCCATTTGGGCTATCAATTCTTTATCTTGTCAAGATCCTTTAGGTATGGTTCTACCTTCTGATGAAGCTATCATTGAATCCATGTCTTTGGAGGAAAGACCATGGAAATATATGCATCAACATGCATCATTCTTACTTACCACAAATGGATTGAGAATTTAAGAGAGAGGAGTTATCAAAATGTGAGCTATGGATTGACATGGGACTCCTCTTGCTACTCATGAAGTACATGTAGAGGGGAATATGGATAATATTTCCAAAACCATCCCCATAGATATTTCTAGAACACCCATAGTTGCTGAAAAATTATTTATCGATGTGTATCGTTCTCCAAAAGAGATATAAATTTATACTACACTATTTAAGGAATATAGGGACACTTTTGGCTGGTCTTATGAAGATATTGCAGGAATCAAACCAACCATCATTGAACAAAAAATTAAAAATGATCAAAATTTTAAGCAAGTTCAATAGAAGCTATGACCTGTTAATCCTATAAATGTCATTGTTTTTAAGGAAGAAGTAGATAAAATTATCCACGTTGATTTCATCTATCCTGTCCCTTTAACTAAATGGGTGTCTAATGTGGTACCCGTGGATAAAAAGCAAGGAAACTTTAGAGTGTGTACTAAATTCTAGGAACTAAACCTGACCTATACTAAGGATAATTATCCTACCCCATTCATCGATTAGATTATTGATGAGTCTGCTAGGAATGAAATCTTTTCATTTATGGACGAATTCTCAAGAAGATCAACATAATATCACATGATCAACAACTAAATACAAATTCACCCAGAAGATCAACATATGACTACATTCATGTGTCCCTGAGGAATGTTTACATATAGGAATATTCCATTTGTCCTAAAAAATTCTAGAGCTACATTTCAATGAGCTATGTCGTATGATTTTCATGATATAAAAAATATCATCAAAGCTTACTTAGATGACTTGATGGATAAATCCAGAAGGAGAGTCGATCATGCAAAACATCAAGTTAGGTATTTTTTGATAGGTGTCGTTATTATAGGATTCGTTTGAATCCACATAAGTGCATATTTGTGTGCCATTTATGTACGATTACTTGGTTTCATAGTCTCAAAAGATGGCATTCTAGGACGTCCATTCAGATTGGGGCGATAATTCAATTTCCTCCCTCATGCAACTTGCATCAATTACATAGCCTCTAGGAAAAAGACAATTTCTTGTGATGGTTTATTGCTAACTACATCAAGATCACTAAAGGTTTCATGCATCTTCTAAGTAAATGGATCCCATTCATTTGGGATAATCATGCTCAAAGGTATTTTGATGCATTGAAAAAGGCACTAGTGTCTGCCCCACTGCTAATTCCACCAGATTATAGAAAGGATTTACTTTGTATCTAGCAGAGACTGAGTCAACCATCATAATGGTATTAGTTCAAGAGGATGATCCACACCAACAACATGTGGTTTACTGTCTTAGCAATAACTTTTCTAGACATGAATTGATGTATTCTCACATCGAGAAGCTGTTGTTAGTTTCCATGCATGCGGTACAAAGACTCTAACATTACATTATCCAGTGACAGAAAACAATAATTGCGAACATGAATCCCTTTCAACATATATTGTCTCAACACATAGTTGGGGGAAAATACAACAAGTGGATTGTGACTTGCAAGAATTTGACTTAGGATTCATGTCATCTAAATATAAAAAATTCTTGGCATTTTTCGAGCTCATGTCAGAGCTACCCAAAGAAGGTGAGGAATTAGTGGAAAGTGAATAAGTTCTTGATGAATAGATTTTTCTCATCGACTCAAATGACCCCTAGTATGGGAATATCTTGGTATATCTCCAATCCCAGAGGGTCCCACCTCAAGTTCCTCATGAGGACTGACGATGACTTCATCACCAGGCCAAACACCACATTATTATCAGTGACACTTTATATCGTCCTAGGGTTGATATGATACTAAGATGATGTCTTACTCATGAAGAGGCTAAGAAAGTTCTAAATAATTTCCACGGAGGAGCATGTGATGGTCATCTATAAGGGCTTGCTACATTCCAAAATAGATTGCGTGCTAGATATTTTTGTCCTTCAATATTTAAAGACTATGTTGAAGCAGTCAAGAAGTATCACCCATGTCAAATTTTTACCAAGAAGATGCGCCTGCACCCTGCTGAACTTTATCCCTTTATCATTTTTAGTCCCTTCACAAAATGGGGGATATATTATACAACTCATAATATAGGGTCGGCGAAAGGCCATAAATACATTATTGCGATTTTGGACTACCAAATTTCACGTGCGACGTTGAGACAATGACACATTTTGTATTTAACCAAATCATATCAAGATTCGTTATTCGTAGAGAGATCATTATAGATAATGGATCTCATTTTTAAAATAAAATGATGGTAGTGCTAGTTGAAAAAATTGGGTTTCGATAAGAATTCTCCTTGCCATACTATCTGTAAGATAATGGAAAAGTAGAGGTAGTAAATAATTCCTTGAAAAACATGTTGAAACATATTATGAGTAGGAGCAAGAACAATTGGAACATCATGCTATATCCTACTCTTTGGGCATATCGAACTTTTATCAAGAATTCTACAGGGTTCACCCCATTCCAACTTGTTCACGGAGTCTAAGCTATGTTACCAATCGAGAGTGAGATTCCCTCATTGAAATTATCCATTGAGGTCCTACCTGACACTAACCAAATGGAAGAATGCTTATTTAATGCTGAACAAATAAATGAACATGGAATGGATGCTGCTATTTCAGACAAGGCACATAAAAAGTGCATCACAGATCAATACAACAAGTCTATAAGGGAGTCTATGAATTAGAAGAATTTGAGGGAAATGTCTTGAATGGGTCTGGAAATGGGATTTATCTGAAGGGGTATTATTCCTAGACAACAACATCTACAAAAATATGCTTTGAATTGTTGTATTATAGGTAGCTTAGGTTGCTTTTCTTTTATATTTGTGATTCTTAGTGTTGGCCATTGCTCATCGTGATTTGTGCTTGATTGATATATGTCATCAGAAGCACTTATATTTGTGGGATTTGTGGATGGTTCTAGTCATCACACTCTACATGTTGCTTCATTATCTTGGGTGATATATTTTCCCACAGGTCATCTTGTAAATTTAGGGAGAGTGTGTCTCGATTTGTCGAATTTTTTTTCATTGAATATAATGTTGTGATTGAGCTGTTGTTGTAGGCAGTTTCATATGGAATCCAACATTTGACTATTCACCTAGATTCACAATTGTAGTGTCTCGGTTAAATGGTACATATATCGTTTGTAATCCTACGCTATTATGAAAAATATTCAGTGTGTGCCTCCTAGAACGTCATTTTGAAACCATTGCATATGTTCATGTTCCTAGTACCTGGAGTATGAATTCTATGTGACTCTGATGCATTAGAAAATAATGTTTTGGATTGGAAATTGTAACACATTTAATAAAGCATAGTGTAAATAAAAGAGAATGTACACAATGTATATAAAGCCGACCAATTTTGCTTTTAATTAATTTAAAATTTTCCCATCAAGTACAAAAAGTGGAAGAGTATAGTACAAAACTAGGATTTCTATCCCTCAATAATGCATACATAGGGGAAAAAAGTACAAAATTTATCCAAAATGGATTGTGAGTACAAACTATATCCAAAATGGATCAATCCCAAGGTTTGGTAGTGCCACGATAACATAGTACAATTGTAACCACCTAGAGGAAAAGACAAATCCATTGGGTGCTCTATCCATGTGGCAGGGGCCCCAAGTGTAATAACCATGAGATTATCCTCCACTAAATCCAATGTACTCTTAACACACTCCTCAAGCCGAGGTTCCTTCCGTCAAAGTCAGGGGTGACTTTCCTATCGCATAGGTCCTACATATGCATTATTGACAAATTTGCATTAATCCTCTTGCACACCAAAAACATTTGTTTCCTCTTCTCTTTCAAAATATTCGAAAACCAAAAAATATATACTTTCAAAAAAAATTGGAAACATTACTTACTGATGCGACCCCAATAAGATTTGAGAGGTAGGGAAATATCGGGATCTCAAAAATCCACTCTAGTGTAAGGGAAATACTCGACAAATAGGAGATGTTTTCCACACAACTCAAGTATCACTCCACCTCCTAGCTTATACATAATATTTGTCCATAGGTTCATCATGGGATGATGTGGCTTAGGAGGAGGCAATGTGATCCATGGGGGACGTCGTGGGAAGCTGCTCAAGAAAGAATGATACCAATATGCTTCCATAACCAAAGTTCTTTTGTTTCCCTGTATTGCAGTCGGTGAGTTGGGACTTCATGTTAACTAATAAGCTAATGCACCAATCAAATATAATGGGTCTAAAACACTCAACCCCATAAACATGTACTCAACCCCATAAACATGTGAGCTCACGAGTCTTGATGGAGTGCCACTGATCCTGCTACTCATGTCATAGTAGTCAAAATAACCTTTCAGGGAAGGCTTGTGATGTTGGCTATTGGGATTTGGGAGCCCATATTTTGGGTCCTAGGAACACAATAAGCATTTTTATATTCGTGTACTATGAGAATTCATTCTCCTCTTCCCTATCCCTTAATATTGGTCACCACTTCATGTCGAGACAATCTCACGAAAAAATATAGATCATCAACAATATTGTCCAAGACCTCCCCAGCTAGCACAAAGGCATTTTAAACAGGTTTGCAAAACCTCACAAGCAATTGCAGTAGTTTCTTTTGATCTCACATGTTAGGAAAATGATAAAATATGAGCAATTGAAATCCATGCAGGGAATTTAGGGTCAAAGGATCGCCAAAGTCCTATCTTTCCAAGTCCTCATGATCCCTATTAATGGATGTAACTTTCATTATATATAGATATATATTTTATTGTTAATGAATGTAACTAAAATGGTTTTTTGAAAAAAATGTTATCCTCTTCACAAAGATTTAAATTCCACTTTATAACATATTTATTAATACAAAGTTTTCCATTTTTCATAATATTTTTTTTTATAAATTAAAAATATATTCATAAAAATTTAATAAATTATGTGTCAATAATTATCATAACTGATTCAAATATGCTCCATCCACTTGTATATAGCATACTACTAGTAAATCCACGTATTAGATCAAATGCCATTCACCAATGTGAAATCATATAATAATGTTTTAATGAATTTGAATTTTAAAATGTATAAAAATAATTACATTCAATACATTTTGTTTTTTTATAACACATGTAAATTTATGATAAGTTTAATCCTGGTAAGTTGGATGAGCATTCCTATTCTTTAATTTTTCATCCATCTTAGTATGAATAGAACTTGGTTGTATGCATCATGATTGGCCTAAATCTAATTTAACAACATTTCCATATAATCCTTATAATAAGGATTTTACATTAGTTGTTGCTACATTAGTTTCAAAACATTTTATGCATGTTTTTTTTATGTTAGTGTGTAAAATAAATATTAAATTAATTTTATATTTTTTAAAAAATATTGATTTTTTTATTTGTTCATAAAGATTAAAAACATTAAGTATTTACATAATTTTGTGGATTTTACATTAACTATATGTACATCTATAATGCAATCTTGGAACTATGGATTGTTTCTTAAGGCCATTGAAACAAATAAAACAGTTTAGAGAAATAGAAACTAAAGAATCAATTGGGTGTGTATATATGTAGCTTCACACCTTTTGGTTTTCATTGTTGGTATTTTAATGAAATTAAATTAACATTATATGTACTTTATTTTCATCATATATAATTTAATGGAGTTAGAGTTAGCCATATATATTTAGTGTCATTTTTTGTACTATGGTTAAGGAAAAGTTATGAGTTAAATATGACAATAAAGAGTTTAATGGATCAAGGAAATTAATCTATAACTTTTTGTTGATATTTTTACATAATATAATATTGGTTGTTTCAAAATTATGTAGAAACATTAAGGATGTTCAAAATCTAAGTTCTCATAGATATGAAATTTTGTTTGAATTTTTTATGATATGGGTTGATTTAGTATTTGGAAAAGCCTTTAAGAGCATTTCCATCATTCACAAGCTTTGGATCATGTTAGAAATTTTTTTATCCTTGAAATTTATATTAAATTCTTATCAAATTTGATTGGTAACCTTGTTAAAATCATAGAAAGTTAAATTATTTGTCGATCGAAAATTTTGATAAATTTTTTGATGACTTAATCAATTTAGAATTGGACAAAACACAAAAAAAAGTATTGATTGTTACAAAATTAACTTACTCCCATTAAAATCAATTCTATGTCTAATAACCCATTAAAATGAGTGATCTCTCCATTCAAATTATCCAATTGATTGAATTACCCCTTGAAACTATTTAATTGTTGAGTAAAAATAATCTCTCACTCAAGTGCTTTCAATTTTCACAATATCATTACTAACATCTTTGCATTAAATTATTGTACTTATTGAATAACTAGCATAAGCACTTAACCTATGTCCCATGAACACCGATAGGTCACAAATTAAGTGCTGCTCATTATCCATGCATCAACTACATAGTTATCAATTATTTTATATTATATATTTTTATAATTGTTTATTTTAAATTTAGAATGCCATAAAATTAATTTGGACAGTACACTTATATAGACACACTAATCCACCTCAAATTCTACGATATAAATACATATCCATATAAATAAAAATGATATCTCATGTGATTTTCATTTTCCACAATATCATTACTAATTATATCATTACTAAAATCATTATCCAAATCATTTTACATTATATAACTGCAATACAGAACATTTACAATAGTATTCAGAAATATTTGTGATGCATAAATTAACCCAGCATAAGTTCACGTAATTCACCAATTACCCGAAGTATTTATTTTTATATTTTTTAATGTGTTCAAAAAGTCAATTTTTATTTATAATAATAGATATCATAAAATGTATATATTAATAAAAAAATTGATTTTATTTTTGTATTCGCTCATAAAGATTAAAAACATTAAGTGCTTACATAATTTTGTGGATTTTATACTTAATGTAAGTATCTATAATGCAATCTTGGAACTATGGATTGTTTCTCAAGGCCATTGAAACAAATAAAATAGTTTAGAGAAATAGAAACTAAAGAATTAATTGGATGTGTTTTCTTTGTTGGCATTTTAATAAAATGAAATTAACATGATATGCACTTTATCTTTATTATATATAAAGTTGGAATTAAAAATATATATTTAGTGTCATGTGTTATATTATGGTTAAGGAATAGTTATGAGTTAAATATGATAATAAATAATTTAATGGATGAAGGAAATTAATCTATAATTTTCATTGATTTTTTACATAATATGATATTGGTTGTTTCAAAATTATGTAGAAACATTAAGGATGTTGTTCAAAATCTAAGTTCTCATAGATATGAAATTTTGTTTGAATTTTTTATGATATGGATTGATTTAGTATTTGACAAAGCCTTTAAGAGCATTTCCATCATGCACAAGCTTTGAATCATGTTAGAAATCTTTTCATACTTGAAATTTATATTAAATTCTTATCAAATTTGATTGGTAACCTTCTTAAGATCATAGAAAATTAAATTCTTTGTCGATCCAAAATTTTGATAAATTTTTTGATGACTTTTAATCAAATTAAAATTGGACAAAACACAAAAGAAAGTATTGATTGTTACAAAACTAACTTACTCCCATTGAAATCAATTCTATGTCTAATAACCCATTAAAATGAGTGATCTCTCCATTCAAATTATCCAATTGATTGAATTAACCCTAATTGTTGAGTAAAAATAATCTCACTCTCAAGTGATTTCAATTTTCACAATATCATTACTAAAATCTTTGCATTAAATCATTGTACTTATTGAATAACTAGCACAACCACTTAACCTATGTCCCATGAACACGGATAGGTCACAAATTAAGTGTTGATAGTTATCCACGCATCAACTACATAGCTATCAATTATTTTATATATATATATATTTGATTATTTTGAATTTGGAATGCCATAAAGTTAATCTGGACAATACACTTATATAGACTCAATCTGAACAATACACTTATATAAATGTTAATCCACCTCAAATTCTAAAATATAAATACATATCAATGTAAATACAAATAATATCTAGTATGATTTTTATTTTCCACAATATTATTACTAATTATATCATTACTAAAATCATTATCTATATCATTTTAGATAAAAGCCATACAAAGCATTTACAATAGTATTTAGAAATATTTGTGAGCGTAAATTAACCCAGGGCAAGTTCACGTAATTCACCAATTTTCCGAAGTATAAACCTTATTTTTATATTTTTGAATGTGTTCAAAATATCAATTTTTATTTATTTATAAGAATAGATATCATAAAATGTATATATTAATAAAAATGTATCAGAGGAGCATGGTATGAGCATATAAATGATGGTATCATCTTCTGCTGTGGCTTGTATTATCTTCTTCTGCTGGTCAATATAAAATGTATATATTAATAAAAATGTATCAGAGGAGCATGGTATGAGTACATAAATGATGGTATCATCTTCTGCTGTGGCTTGTATTAACTTCTTCTGCTGGTCAACATTCAGTTGTTGACACAGAAAGTGCTGTGGCTTGTATTATCTTCTTCGGCTGGTCAACATCCACATTCAGTTGTTGAAACAGAAAGTGTATGAGAAAGATTAAGCCAGTAACGCCATAAATATCATCACTGCGAGGAGAATGATTGTAGCTGGTACTTGATGCTTTAATGAGGATGACGATTTATCTGCACAACGCCAAACATGTGAGTGCTGTTCATGCAATGCGATCCCCAAAATAAAAATAGATGTAAATGAAAGGAAAAGAAGCAGATTGTGAAGGTTGTTCACTGTGCATACCATTTTGGGGGACGGGCGAAGGCGAAGGCGAAGGCGTTTCCGTCGATGATGAATCCGAAGGCGAAGGCGCAGGCGTTTCTGTTGATGATGAATCCGAAGGCGAAGGCGCAGGTGCTGTTTGTGTGAATGATGAATTAAAAGTAATAAAGCAGCTTAAAAGCATTGACTTAGCTTCAGCTGCGGTCTGTTCAATGGGGGACTTCAGACCTACGATTACGTTGGAGAGGCATTTAGTACAGTCGGAGGGAGATAAATCTCTGGAGCACTGAACCACTGCATCAATGACAAACCCATCCCCAAGAGAAGAGGAAGAAGAATTAGAATTTGTTGATCCGGCAGCGAATCCCTGAACCAATGTCGTGTAATTACCCAGAATATTTATATGATCAGCTGATTCCCTCGTGGCCTCAGCTGACAAACTGACAAGAAGATTGCTGAGAGCCACCCCAAATACAACCGGATCAATCTTGCGGTAATTAGATTCGGAGCTACTATGATTCGTCCATAGAGCATTACCAGGTTGTTGATCCGTGTTGCTTAGCTGTGAGATGAAGCTGGAGTTATCATAACGCAAATTGCACATGTCCAACCAGACTTGGCAACTTGTAGAGTTAACGCATGAAGTAGTGCCAAGTACAGCTGCCTTGGCGTCCTCAGAGCATTTAGAACATTCTTGCTGGGAAGCGTCTCCTCTACACTGGATCAGAGCATATATCATATTTGGACTTTGCCCATACCTAGATATACCAAATTCTGTACTTAGGGTTTGATTTGCACCAGTAATTGAAAGATTATTCAAAGCCATGTTCAAATTTGTCTGAAACGTGCTTCCGATATTGGCATTACCATCTGGCACTGCATAATTCCATACTAAGAATGGCAGAGACGCATTTCTATGATCTGATGAGTCCCACGTCCACGTTGTGGTCGACGTCGGCACCAATCCAGATCCAGTAGGAAGACTGCTAAACAGTACAAGAATTATTGTGATCAACCATAAAAGCTTTCCCTTGAAGGCATTCATGGTGAAATTTTCAGGGAATATAAGTGCTGAATGATACGAGGTCGAATCTGCTGAATAATATCAAGTTATAGATCTATCAGTTTCCTCAAACAATCGACATATCGCGGGTGTTTTATAGGTTTCTAATTTCTGTGGCGCCGACTCCCGAGGGATAAGTATGACTTGGTAATGAAAAGCCGGCGACAAGCTATCAACTCGAATTCAAATTCCCAATTCAATTGAACCATTCAACTGAATTAACCATTAAATTCAATTGAGCTTCAAACACATACTTATCTAGAAGAATCGTTCAAACTAATTTTTGTAACGTGCATTCAGTGGTTTGCCCGATCAGAGCGGATTGAGAAAGTCAGTGTTCATATACAAAATAATAACAATGAATTTTCATGTCCATGTACAGTCTTATCTTTATTTCAAAGAAAATGTCTTCTTTATTTCAAAGAAAAAATCGTTAAGATATTTTTTTTTTCCATATATGTAGTGTAACCCGCGGCGGCTCAATACTGCCCGAGCGCCGAATCTGCTGGATCTTGGGGTCTACGGCGTTAAGATACTTAGTACACGCAAATGCAATGACCATATAGTCTCTTCTTTATTTTAAAGAATATGTCAACGCATTAAGATCCTGAGTAATAGTACACGCAAATGCAATGACCATATACAGTCTCTTCTTTATTTGAAAGAAAATGTCAACGCATTAAGATACTTAGTAATAATAATATAAACAAAATGATAATAGAAGTTTGGAAACAAAGTAATCGTCTTATTTTTTATAACAAAAGACCAAATTTCATTCAGGCACCTTGTAGAGCGATTGCTCAATACACGGAACTAAGCATGAAGAAGGTAAACAAATATCTCTTATTCTTTTCTTTTTGACACGTCTGTTTCTGTGGACTAGTTTGATGGGGCTCAAAAAGAGGGTCTTGAGGGTCTTTGTGGAACAAATATGGTTTTACATATTAAGATGGGCCATACTATTAAGCTTTGGATGAGTGTTGGTTCTGGTACTAATACAAAGGTGGAATTGTTGGCTTTATGGGGTATTTTGTGGATTGCCAGGCATCGTGGCATTCAAATATTACAGGTAGCAGAGGATTCAATGGAGTCTTTTACTCAGCTCTCTTTCTCCCATATCTACCAGGAGTTTAACATGGAAGTTAATTACTTATCCAAGGTGGCAGTGGGACAGATGGATGGTATCCTACATTTTGAAGAATTTGTGGATGATATTCCTATTGATGTTGGAACTCACCTTTTGTTCTAGATAGGTTCCCTTTTGTTTGATGCTTGAGTATGGTCGATCATAGTTTCCTTTTTGTAATTAGTATTATGTCCTCTTTATGGGGGATCTTTGCCTCTTTGGTCCTTGATGGTAAGTTGTATGCTCGTAAAAACTTGTAATCTGTTTTCATAGGTATTGTCGGTTTTTGCAGATGACACTTTGATGTGGTTTTGTATCTGATGTAACTTTAATTCCTCAAGAATAACAAGTTATATTTTTTGGGTTTGAAAAAAATAATAATAATAGAACGTAAACAATATAAATATTATCACATTTGTTACTATAAACAATTGCCACAATTCTAAAAAAGGCGGCCATATCAAGTTGTGTATCAACAAATAAACGGATTTATTTCAAAGAGAATAAAAAATAGTAACGTTCATACCTTTATAACTTTGATAAATGAAAAAATTTGAATCTTTTCATTTTTCTATGATTCTTATTATGTTCAAAAATAAATTAAAATAATAATAATGATATAGGAGATGATACGCATATCTTGCAAATAACATAATGATATCCTAATGGAGGACTCAAATAAATGCCTATCTAATATACTTAATATAAGGTAAATGGGGTGGGGGTGGGGGTGGAGGCTAATGGTGGACTCAAATAAATGCATATTTAATATACTTAATATAAGGTAAATGGGGGCGGGGGTGGGGGTGGGGGTGGGGGTTTGGGGCTAATGATGGCTAGGGTTTTCAGGTTTATGACATGTTTTCAGAAGGAAATGGTTCTTCATACCTTATCTAATGGATTAAGGTAGATACTAGGAGTTAAGCCATCGATTGGTGGCCTATTACCAACCAAGATTAAAAAAAGTGGGAATTACTAAATGCAATAATTCTTAGATTTGGTTATGAATCCATTTTTCTTTTGTTTATTTTTTGTTTTCTGAAAACTCTTGCCCTTTTGTATTTGTCCTTATCTGTGCTGAGCCATTTTTTGCTCGGGTGTCAACTTGCATGAGGGTTTGTTTTTTAGTATCTTCTGGTGATTTTGGTTGGTGACCGATGATATCGGTACATAACAATTATTCCTTCTCCTTTAACACCCCTCCGGTTTATTCGGTGGTTGAAAAGCAACAATCTGGCAGCGGTTCACAGTTTTTAGGTAAATATGGTGACAAGGAGGTAGTTTCGGCTAAAAATGGTGATATGGACTGTGGTAATCCTAAGGGCCCTCAATCTATTCCAACCCTTGAGAAGATATTCTCTGCGGGTTGTAATGAGGGTTATAAGAAACTTTATGGTGAGGCGACGCGTCAAAAACGAAGGCTAGAAACCTACAAAGCAAAGGCTAAAGTGGATAAGTTTATTGTTGGTAAGGATGTGAATATTGACAGGGTTTTAGTTTTATCCAAAAGAGCGGTTGTGGGGAAGATTGAGGGTGCTAGGGTTTCTCAAATGGAATTAATTGAATGGGTGAATAGTACTTGGACTCCGGAAATGGGATTGGCTATTGACAATAGTCTTCTTTCCAAGGGATGGGTCTATATGAGGAGGTTTTACCAACTATTCTGGATAAGATTTGGCTCTTTAAAGAGGGATCTTTAGTATTGAAGAGATGGCACTCGCATTTCAACCTGGAGTATGAAAGGTTGAGGAAAAGGAACATTTGGGTCCTCATGCCAGGTTTTCCACTGGAATTATGGACTACAAACATATTTACTGACCTTGCTAATTTCCTGGGGAACCTGGCCAAGTTGGAGAAAAAGATGGTTTTGGGGTTTGATAAGCGGATTGCTTCCATGATGATTGAGATAGACACTGCAAAGGGTCTCCCGGCTGAAGTGCAAATTCTTTGGGGAAACAAGGTTTATAAGCAAAATTTGTATTACAAGAACATTCCTTTTCGTTGCTTCTTGTGTAGAAACATGGGTCATGTGCAGGCGCGTTGTCCTTATCATTTTAAAACAACAAATAATATGACTTGTGGTCTGGATATCTCCAGTTCTATGAAGTCTTCAAGCTCTAATTGGGAAAATAAGTCTTCTGCAGGTAAGTTTTCTAACGATTTCTCCACTCATTACGATGGGGTTTCAGAGGCTGAGCTTGATTTCTATTTATCTACTAAAAAATGTTTAGATCTCAGGAAATCCACTAATGTGGTTTCTAGGATCCTTTTGAAGGATTTGGAGAATTTTGGAGGTCAACATTCGTTTCCTGAAACTCCTTCCCCCACTTCTACTATGTTAAACCCTCATGTTTCCCATACTGAAAATGCATGCAGAGGATGTTCGGAGTTTTTCATTTGATTTAAATCATGTGGAAGCCATAGAAAGGGATTTGGTCCCTTTGTTTAGGGATGCTTCTCACCACTCTGACCAGCCTTTGGTTTGTAGTAGGTTAAAAAAATTTGAGGGAAATAAATTGGATGATGAGGGGATTTTTGAGTCAGAAAATTTGGAATCCCCTACTCGATATTCCAAGGTTTTATTTGCTCCAGCTAAACAAAATTATTTTCCTCATGCTCTACAATATGAGTTTTCAAACTGTGTTGGTGTTTATAAAGCTCCTATTGAGGTTTTTTCAAAAACCCCTGTGTCTTTGGATGTGTCTCCCACTAGACGTCAGAATGTTACCTTTAGGAAGAAAAGTAGGAAAAAGGGGACTTCAATTGATTTACGTTATACTCCCCTTTCTTTACATCTGAGTGAGGCTGACTCTCAAAACCTTGTTTCCTCTTCAACATCACAACGGAACCTTAGAGATGATTTTCCTGAATCCATTGGTTCTTAATGTCTTTCTTATCCCTAAATATTCATGGGATTGGGGGGTTGTTAAGGTTAGGGCCCTCTACAATCTTATCAAATCTACTAGCCTAGATGTGATATTAATCCAAGAGACTATCTGCTCTTCTGAACAAGCGATTGATATGTTCTCAAAAATGATGTTGGGTGGAATTTATGTGCAATTGATGCATGTGGTTTGTCGGGAGGTTTGCTCTCTGGTTGGAATCCGGCCACTGTAAATTTTAATGCTTACAAAACAATTGGGGGAATTCTTCTTGAAGGGAAATTTCTTTCTTTTGATCAGAATATTGCTATTTAAAATATATATGGACCCTATAAGAATAGGGAGTGCTTTTGGGATACCTTGGAAAGGAGTGGCATGTTTAATATCCCCAATCTCATTATTGCAAGAGATTTGAATTTCACACTCTCGTATGTGGAGATTTGGGGATCCTCTACAAGAGAAGATGAGCTTTCGGTTTATTTCAACCATCTTTTTCAGAGAGCAATCCTTGTTGATGTTATTCCCCTTAAGATGGGTGCTACTTGGATCAATAAGCGGTATGGCTCTTTGGGCATTAGTAAAAGATTGGACCGTTTTTTTATGGTTGAATCCTTAGTTGCTTTTGTTCAAAAATACAGATCGTGGATTAAGCCTACTACCTTTTCTGATCACCAGGCGATTATTCTTCAAATTGATGTGGTTATTTCTAAAAGAAAATTCCCATTCAAATTCAATGGTACTTGACTTCAAGAACTTGATTATTGTTCTCTGGTGAAGAATTTGTTGGATATCTACTTCGGCTCTGGAGGATTCCAATCCGATGGAATCTCTTATATTTAAACTTAAAGTGTTAAAAAAAAGACTTTAGAATGGGAGAAGCAAAAGAAAATTTAAGACAGAGAGACTTTGAAATAGATTGAACTACATCTTAAGGAGTTTTTTAGGGAAAACCCTAGGGGTTTATTTACTAAGGAAGAAAAATTGGAAATCCAGTTTCTTGCAAAAAAATATGCATATTTTTTAAAGCATGAAGAAAAGTATTGGTGTTTGAAAAGTCATGCAATTTGGGTGGCTGTAGGTGATGAGAATACAAATTTTTTTCACAATTATGCTTCGCACAGGCGTAATATCAACTCTATCTGGGATATGCTCGATCAGCAGGGTAATATGTTAAATTCTCAAGCAGATTTGGAAGCTGCTACTGAAGTTTATTTCAAGAAGATCTGTTATGATCCCGGGACATATAAAATTGATGACCAGCTTAATTTACTTCAGTACTATCCTTCTTTTTTCTCTCGTGAGGAGGGATTAGAAGTGGGAAAACATGTCACTTTGGAAGAATTGAGGAATATTCTTGGGCTCTTTGCAAAGGATAAGAGCTCGGGCCCCGACGGGTGGACCGTTGAACTATATTTTTGTTTCTTTGAGATTATGGGGAAGGATCTCTTAGAGATGATTGAATTCTCTAGAACCGAAGGTTGGGTTTCTAGTGATTTGAATGCTACTTTTCTTACTCTAATTCCAAAGAACAGTAAGACGAGGTCTTTCAATGATTTTAGGCCAATTTCTTTATGCAATCTGGCCTATAAAATAATCACCAAGATTATTTCAGTTCATATAAAACCCAAACTATCTGATTTGATGACCAAGGAGCAATTTGGGTTTTTGCAAATCGCCATGTTCTAGATGTAGTTGATAACTCCCAGGAGTGTCTTCATACTGTTAAAACAAAGAAGTTGAGTGCAATTATTCTCAATATGGATCTTGTAAAATCCTATGATCAAGTGAATTGGGATTTTTTGAGACTTATGCTTATCCATATTGGACTCCCACTTTCTATTATAGACATTAGGGGAGTTTTGACGTAAAAAATGGGCCTCAAAACAAATAATGTACCATAAAAATTCACTTTATAAGAACCAATAGGATTCAAGATGATGATGTCAACCATAAGGGTAAAATTTGTAAAACAAATTGGAGGGAAAAAGAAAAAACTACTTTTTCTTATTGTATTTTTGACATATCTCCTTAACAGTTTACCCAAATTTTAAGTTTGGGCACTCGTTGGATGTGGATTTTAATTCCGCATCCAACCCATACCCACACTGCATACTTTTGAGGCACCCCGGCATATTAAAATACATTTTTTAATCGAAATTTTCATTTTTTCATGTCGTGGGTGCCTCATAAGCATGCAATGTCAGTATGGGTTGGATGCGGAATTAAAATTTGCATCCAACGAGTGCCCAAACTTGAAATTTGTGTAAACTCTTAAGGAGATACGTCAAAAATACGATAAGAAAAAGTAGTTTTTCTTTTTCCTCTCTAAAATTTAGAACTCTTATTTTATTATTTCCCTTAGGAGGCCCATTTTAGACCTCAAAAATCCCCTAATGTTGGGTTGTGGTTTGTGTTATGACGACGAATTTTTGAGGTTCTAATAAATGGTAATCCTACCAATTTTTTCCAGAGTCATAGAGGGCTTAGGCAGGGCTTCCCACTCTCACCCGTGATTTTTCTTTTGGTCATAGAGCGACTCAGTAGAATGATCTGTGCTGCAAGAAATGATGGTCAACTGATCGAAGTAAAGATTGCACTAAAAATTTTATCACCCAATTATTTTATGTGGATGATGTTGCTCTTTTTGGAAGAGGCAATGTGGAAGAATGGAAAAATTTTGCAGGTATTATTCAGGTGTTTTGCTCAGCCACATGAATGGAGGTTAGTTTAAATAAATCTGCTTTTCTATATAGTAATGTGGAGGAAGAGGTTCTATTGCATATCTCTTGTATCTTCCCTTATAAAATGGCATTGCTTGATGATGGACTGAAATATTTGGGTTTTTATATAAAACCAAATGGGTATGATTCTAAAGATTGGCGTTGGCTCATCAGAAAATTTGAGTTGAAGATAAATACTTGGTGTCATAAATTCATCTCACTTGGAGGGAGGCTTACCTTGTTCAAATCTGTTCTCACAGGAATGCCAGTGTAGTGGATGCTTATGGCTCTCGTTCCTCACTATATTTAAAAAAAGATAAATTTATTAATGTTTAGTTTTTTGTGGTATGGGAATATGGATGGTGGAAATTTTAATTTGATCAGATGGGAGCGTATTGCTTTTCCTAAAAACCTCGGTGGGTGGAATATCAAAAACATGTACTGGTTTAATAAGGCACTGTTCCTAAAGAGTTTTTAGTGGGGATTGTTTGGTTTAGGTTTGTGGTATGTTGTTATTCATGCAAAGTATATCAAGTCGGATTTGATTTCTTGGTTCAGGAATCCAGTTAAAAAGTATGGGAATTCCTCTCTATTATGGCATGGTTTCATGCGTATTCTCCCTTTACTAAGAGACAACTTGATATGGAGAGTGGGAAACTGTAAACAAGTTCGAATTGGAGTTGAGCCTTTTGTGGGCAATGATTCTGATTTTATAATTTCTCAACTTATTTGGGATCATATTGCTGGTTTCGATTTTTTTTCTTTAGCAAATATCAAATGTCCAAGTTGGATGGGTAATTCACAGTCTTATTGGCTTGAGGCCAATGATTTAGGATTGGGGAGTATTTGGGCATTGGAATGGAACAAGTACATTTCCAGTTTGAATGTTGTTGGTATCAGACTATGCCTGGATAATGACAAATTGATTTGGCATCACAATTTAGCAGCTAGGAAAATCACTGCAAAGGCTGCTTATTTGGCTATTGTGACCAAATTTTACTCAGGGGCTATAAATTGGTGATACTCATGTTTATGGAAATGGAAATTACCACACAAAATTAAGTGTTTTATCGGGTTGGCCTTTGAAGACAAAATTTTGACCTGGAACAATCTCATTAGAAGGGGCAGATCTGGTCCTAACATTTGCTTGTTATGTAGGTGTGATGGTGAGTCAGTGTGCCACTTATTTGTTCTGTGTAAGTTTGCAAAGGCTGTCTGGTTTGAAGTATGTGCCACTTTCAAGATTTCTAATGACTGGGACAAAGGAAACTTTGAACATTCCTTTCGATGTTGGATACATAATAATGTGTCTTTTAAAACTCTTCCTTCCTTTATTACTTGGGCGCTCTAGAATTGTCGAAATAGGACAATTTTTTATCAACATCTTCCTGTGATCCAACTGGTTGTGCACAACATTGTTAGGATTTTATGTTGATATAATTATGATCAGAGGATTTCCAATTCTCCTAGAGTGTTAAAGATGATTCCAATCTCCAATATGGCAATCGATTTTTTTGATGGGGCATCTTTTGCTGGTAAAAGTGGTGCGGGTTTCTACATCATTATAAATTATGATTTGCAATACAAAATGCATTTGTGTTGTGGGGATGGAACGAATACGAGGGATGAATTAATTGCTTTGTGGGGTTTAATCAAGGTTGATTTTCTTTTTGGTATTGAATCATTCAGAATCTATGGTGGCTGATTGGTGATTATACAATGGGAAAAAAAAAAAATCAGGTTGAACCAAATTATGTTGAATCATTGGTGTAGAAGAGTGGAAGCTCTGATGGATTTTTTCTATGACTGGTCAATCAATCATATCTACAGAGAGCTAAATGCTACATTAGATGCACTATCTAAGGAAGTTTTGGATGGTGAAGTGGGAAGGATTCACTGGGAAGAATGGATTGAAGGCGTTATGACAGATGAGGGTTCCTATTTGATGTTTGATGACTAGTTGTCTTTTAGATATATCTGAATGGTTTTTTTGCTTTAGATCCATGTTTTGAGGTATGCTCTCAGTTGATTACCTTTGGATCTTCCTTGCTTCTTTTGTATTTTGTGTAAAGCTTGGTTTAAGTATCTTATATGCATTTTATATGCACATTGGATATGTACTTTTTGATTCTCAGTAATAACAAAAGTATGTTTTTTTCTTCTTGAAAAAAAAATGAAGTCAAAAAGTCAAACTAAAAAGATTGTTTTATAAATTGTGTAATCTGCGATGATTTTAATTTCATTTTTATATTTAAAAAAAAAACATCTTAATCGCACTTGATTAGTTAGAAATTATGAAATCGTAGTTATTTTTTATTTAAAAAAATTCATATTGCAATATAAATATTCTTTTAAATGTAGGATATTAAGATACAAACATGGAATTAAAAAACTTATCTCATTATTCAAAAATATATACTTCTAACTAGTGATATGATATAAATGTATAAGCCAACTTATCATTTAATTCTCATCCACTAACCTATAATACTTGTCGACATTTCAATGCCTAATTACTTACCTCATTATTCAAAAGTAAATACTTCTAACTAGTAATTTGATATGAATGTATAAGCCAACTTATCATTTAATTCCCATCCACTAACCTACAATACTTGTCAACATTTCAATGCCTAATTAGACATGTAGAATTATAATGCTTTATCAAAATATTAAACATCCATATTGACTTTGCACAGATATTTTATTGAAAAAGACAGAGTGGTAAAGGAGAGTATTTTCAAAGATATAACTTAGAATGAAAAAGGAAGCATGGGTTTTTTTTATGGAGCCCATGAAGGTGAAAATTGTGGTCTAGGTGGTGCGTTAATGGTTTCTGAATCACGTAAGATCAAATTTAAAGTAAATGGTGGCAAGGGAACAAATAATAGGGTGGAAGGATTGGTTGTTAGAACTCTGATCAAGTTAGCCTTGGAGGAAAAGATAAAGAATTTGCAGGTATTTGGAGATTCTCAATTATGGCTTGAGTTTATGAAAGGAAGAAAAATTTTGTAGAACCTACAAAGTATTGGAGCTAATCTGAAGTAGCTAGCAGGTGCGTTCAATTCATTCCACATATGCCATATATTTAGAAAGGAAAATCAGCAAGCAGATTCGCTATCAAAGGAGGGGATTCTGCTACCAACTAGAACTATAATTTACACCATCATCAAGAATGTCTCATCAGAAGAAAAAAGAACAGATCTGGAATTTATGTGATGAAATTATAAGAGTACAGAAAATTGTTTTTAGCAAATTTTGTAATTTCAGGTATAATTTTGAAATTTGTTTTGTTGACAGAACAATTTAAAGGAATGTAAGAAAATAGTGGAAAACTGAAAATTGAATGAAGTATGAGGTAAAAATGTGAACAATGCTACAGTTTGTAATGAGAGCAATCAATACTTGAAGGATGTGTTTAGTTTTTCTTTATGAGAAATAAAATGTGTTTTTTTCCATCGAAAAAGAAACTCCTTGGATCATAATTTCAATAAATGGTTACATATATATGTGTGTATATATATATATGAATGAAATAATAAATAATATAAACATATTTTAAACCTTCTTAGTTACTAATTTGATGTTATTTGAAGTAACTAATTCATCAAGAATGCAAGCACAAGAGTATTTCCTTGTGTCACCCTAGCTAAAGGTTTCTTATCCAATAAACAAAATAATCATCTCGATTAATAGCAAAGGCACATGTATTAAAACCACCTACAACGTATACAAGGGTAGGTACACTATAAAAATAAATAGTCACAATTATAACGAGGAAAGTTATATACTTTTATAAGGTGTAAAAATGATTATTTAAGATAACTAATCAACAATCACAAATAGACCATTTTTTAAATGTTTAATTTTTAAAGTAGTCCTAACATATAATTTATTTAGGTTGACTTTCAAGGTTTATATGAAGTAGATAGAGAAATGTACAACTCTTACTTTATAGTGTAAAGTTTTAACAATGACAGAGGTGGTCCATGTGTTACAGCATATTTTGTCACCTTGTGAGCATTTATACTATTTGGTCTCTGTTATTCATTTGATTGACTCATAACTACTTTTTTCCCTCCAGGAACCTCGTTTTCCTTATTTTTGTTCCTGTATGCGAGCTGCTTTACTGCAACTCGCACATGCGCGGCTGTCCCACTATAGCCCGCGTACATCGAGTTAAATGGTAAATTATAGTAAAAACTCCATTTTTACTCCAAAAAGCGGTCATAGGGTGACCTTTGGCCCTCCATGTATCCTGAAACGACTTGATTCGACCTTTCACCTACCTTTGGAGGGTAATATATTGAGCTCTTATGGTACATGGAAGGAGGAAAAAGAGAGAGCATCGAAACTCTATTGGATTTTTTCCATAACTTGAGTCTACATCCATTGATTCTAGCTATTGTAAACCCTTTATGTTCACCTACCAAACTCTTCCATATCTATCAAGCACCGAGAGGGATCCAATTTCTTGATGTGTATTTCTTTTTTTAAATTTAAACTCAAGAAATTTGATATCTCTTGATTGATAGACCCAGGTTTAAGTTTTAAGTTTTTATTTTATAAACGAACATCGATTTTTTAATTACTTTTCATAATATTTTATTTTATGAGCCAACATGGATTTTTTTAAAATACTTTCATTAATTTTTTTATTTTATGAGCCGACATGAATTTATTAATGGCCGACATAATATAATTTATTACTTTTTACTCTTTTTTTTACTCGTGTAACATTACATCCACACACGTTACAACATCTCCCCCATACTGGGTTGTAGAGCACCTCGTTTCACTGGGTGAAGGATGTGTTTAGTTTTTCTTTATAAAAAATAAAATGCGTTTTTTTCCATGGAAAAAGAAACTCCATGGATCATAAATTCAATAAATGGTAATATATATATAGATATAGATATAGATATTGATATTGATATACATATATGTATGTATGTATGAATGGAATAATAAATAATATAAACATATTTTAAACCCTCTTAGTTACTAATTTGATGTTCTTTGAAGTAACTAATTCATCAAGAATATAAGCACAAGAGTATTTCCTTGTGTCACCCTAGCTAAAGGTTTCTTATCCAATAAACATAATAATCATCTCGATCAGTAGCAAAGGCACATGTATTAAAACCACCTACAACGTATACAAGGTTAGGTACACTATAAAAATAAATAGTTACAATTATAAAGAGGAAAGTTACATATTTTTATAAGGTGTAAAAATGATTATTTAAGATAACTAATCAACAATCACAAATAGACCATTTTTTAAATGTTTAATTTTTAAAGTAATCCTAACATATAATAGTTATCAACAATCACAAATAGACCATTTTTTAAATGTTTAATTTTTAAAGTAATCTTAAAATATAATTTATGTAGGTTGAATTTCAAGGTTTATATGAAGTAGATAGAGAAATGTACAATTCCTACTTTATGGTGTAAAGTTTTAACAATGACAGAGGTGGTCCATGTGTTAGAGCGTATTTTGCCACCTTGTGAGCATTTATACTATTTGGCTTATGTTATTCATTTGATTGACTCATAACCACTTTTTTCCCTCCAGGAACCTCTTTTTCCCTATTTTTGTTCCTATACGCGAGCTGCTTTAATGCAGCTCGCACATGCCCGGGCTGTCCCACTATAGCCCGCGTACATCGAGTTAAATGGTAAATTATAGTAAAAACTCCCATTTTACTCCAAAAAGCGGTCATAGGGTGACCTTTGGCCCTCCATGTATCCTGAAATGACTTGATTCGACCTTTCACCTACCTTTGGAGGGTTATATATTGAGCTCTTATGGTACATGGAAGGAGGAGAAAGAGAAAGCATCGAAACTCTATTGGATTTTTTCCATAACTTGAGTCTACATCCATTGATCCTAGTTGTTGTGAACCCTTTATGTTCACCTACCAAACTCTTCCATATCTTGTGAAGGACTCCTTCCTTTAATCATGAGTTTGCCATTGCATGGGGGATTGAAGTGGTGGAGACACAAGTGGAGGGACCTAGTTCTCGGTTCAGATGAGTTGCCGGAAAGAGGTTGTATCATGTACTTCTTGTTCAATTTAATAGAAATACTCATTTTCTCATCCAATTGATCTTGTGAATGGTTGTTTATTGTTTATGCTAACATCTTTCATATATTATATGCACTTGCTTGTGTTTATTGTTGAGACTAAGCTGCAGGTTCAAGTGTAGAGATTTGAAAGCTCAACAGGGATCTACATCAAACGTCTGGTTGAAGGTTGGTCATTTATTCCACATCTTAGCATTTACATTTATATAGCATGTATTTGGAATTGAGTTGATTTCTGGTATTCATCTGTCTGTTGTGGTCTACCCCAAACTATAGGAAGTTTTTCTCCGTAACAAAAATGGCGACTCCGCTGGGGAGGAACCTCCATTTTGGGTATTTTTGGCATTTTTCCTTATTTTGAGTCTTTGTTCTGTCAAGTTTCTATGTCGTTAATTGGCTATTAGGGTCTGCATAGAAAATACTGATTTTTCTTGGTCTTTGGATTCATTTTTGGTACACCTGTCTTTCCTTGTACGTGGATCAACTTTGCTTAGCCCGTGTGGATGCGTTATTGTTAGTACAGTAGCCTGCATATACAGGCTATTTTCCTATGAACAGTTGCGTACAAATCCGGGATTGCTTTGTTTATGATATTTGGTTGTTGTTGGGTGAATTCTGGGTGTTCCTGAGTTTTATTAGGCCTATATTCTGACTGTTCCATGCCTCTTTACTGACTAGAAACTCCTCTTTCTTTAGTTTTTGAGCTTTTGGTTTTCAACCATTTTTTGTTTTATAGCTCATTAGCTTGGTTGAGTCTTGCTTTTTGGGAGTTTGTCTGCTTTGCATGCTCTGCAATTTTTCTGAATAGTTTTGATTATGCTTGCATTTTTCATTCATCTATATTGAAAAATACAAAAACATTGTTTGCATTTTCCTTTCATTTATAATTGAAAATACAAAAAAAATTGCTTTATGTTTTCTGCATTTTCCATTAGAGTGCTTGTGCTTTCATTAGGACTTGCTTGTGCATGAAATTATAAAGAGATTGCATTTTTTATTTCAAAAAACGAAACGTTGGTCTGACTGTCATATAGTGGCATATTTTTTTTCTATGGATAGATGGGTCTAGCGTTTTGCAGGTGTGCATATCATTAGTCTTTACATATCATTAGTTTCACGACCATATCCTTTGACTAATCACAATAATTTAAAATTAACGTTTAATCTAAAATTGATTAGAAATGATTTTCTCTTTTATAGGGTGCACCAACTAGTATAGGTTTAGAGTCTTGGAATAGATCACTATGAGTTAACAATCCAAGACTATTGAACCAAAAATTATGTGTCTGACCAGGGAATGGTGAAACCCATGGTATACATCAGTGTTCTCAGGAAGCTCTACTCAAACCAGAGTTAAGCACGAGGTCACGGGAGGTTGGTTGCGGAGATAGCCCTCCAATACTAGCTAAACGTGGGAGATATTTCCAGGATTTGTTCGTATCTGGGGATTCTTGGGGGACTTGACCCTCTTGAGTTTTGGGCTTAGATACCCTTCCCATAACATGGATCCCACCTACAGCTATCCGCCTGAGCATTGGTTATATGTGGTGGCCATAGTTGCTTTACCTAGGTATCACATAGGGTACTTGCAACGGTTATTATGTGAGTGTCCTGAGTCAGATAGGGGTCGGACAGCACAATTGTGTCTGCATAGGGATTTGACCTTGTTCGCGCAGTGAATTCTGGGGGCCCTTATAACTTATTCTGTTACCTTCGGTTATATTTTGGGAGTCTCAAGCCTCTCCTAGGAGAGACATACCGACTGTAGTGTCAGGGGGTCCCTTGAGCCAGTCCTGTTTGTGTGCATTTGGCTATAGTTTCTTTTAGGTGTATGCTCTGTGACGATCTAGTAGGCCATTAGGAGATGTTTATTTGTTGACTTTTTGAAGTCATTGTGGATCGAGATCCACCTCTTCGTCGATCTCGTCGATTGGTTGGTTTACCAGCTAGCGATCCATCGCAGTCTTTTATTAAGAAGCGTCGGAAGACTACTGTTGGTCTTTCATTTACATCTCACGAGCTTCAGAGAGCTCCTATCATGAGTTCCACATCTGGCACGACGGGAGTCCCTATGACTCCGTCCGGCGGCACCGCAGGAAACTCCCCTCCGTCGAATCCTAAAGATGGATGGGAGGAGGTTCATCACATAACACGCCTCCTGGGTCTAGAACATCCCATCCCACGAGTACGAACCCTTTTGATGAAACATGGTCAACAAATTATTTATATGGTTCATCCTTGGGGATGTTAGGTTATGGTTCTACATTCGTTCCTACGACCTCAAACCCTTTTTCATTGGGTATGCCCGGTTATATGTCGATTGTTACTTCCACCATGTCTAGTAGTCATGATAGCTCTAGCATTTGGATTGGGGGCACTACACCCCCATTTACTGCATATCAATTTGGGAGTGGTCACATCCCTCCATCTACTCTTTATGTTGGAGGAGGGCCACCTCCTTCGTCAGCCCCTAGTGTTAGTGTGAACCCATTTTCGAGTGGAGGTTTCACGATAGGTATTGGATCCACGACTTACATTCCATCTATTAACCTACATGTCTCTATGCTTGTGCCATCGAAGGCTTATATAATTCCGAATTTTCCTCATGTATCTAGTTCGTCGATTCCATTGAGTGGGAACATATCGTCAGCCCCTAGTGTTAGTGTGAACCCATTTTCGAGTGGAGATTTCACGATAGGTATTGGATCCACGACTTACATTCCATCTATTAACCTGCATGTCTCTATGCCTGTGCCATCGAAGGATTATATAATTCTGAATTTTCCTCATGTATCTAGTTCGTCGATTCCATTGAGTGGGAACATATCGTTTTCATACGTCCCTCACTCGTCTAGTTTTCCTTCCTCGAGTGGTTATGTGGGACCCCATTCTTATGGAGGTCATTCTTATGGATTTTCAACTTGTCCTAACTATTATCCCAATCCTTCCTGTGGAATCCCTTCTACGCATGTGCCTATGTATTCCAAAATGGGCCAGTTTGGAGGAGGTTATTATCCTCATGGTCACGATCACATTTTTTACCAGAGATGATCGGCACCTCAGGTGTCAACTTCGATGTATACAGTCCCACCATCCAGTTCATAGAGTCAGTCTCTTTCGGGAGCTTATAATCAAACTTCACAAGCTCAACTCCCTTTTCTTGCTAGATTGAATCTACCTGATATTTCGAAGCTCATGAATGATTCAGTGTGTCATGATCCTACATGGCCTCCAGTCCCCACCAATATCCCTTCCGACATTCCAAAATTTGAAGGGAAGAAGGGTGAGGATCCAGGTGATCACGTCACCACTTTTCACTTATGGTGCTCCTCGAATTCCTTGAACCATGACTCCATTCATTTTAGGATATTTCAGCACACCCTCACGGGGGCAGCTGCGAATTGGTATGTCGAGTTGCCTGGGGGCACATATAGAGTTTTTAACGATTTAGATTTGGTTTTCCTAGATCACTTCCATTTTCCGGTTCATTATGATACTAGTACTGATATTTTATCTACCTTCTGCCAGGACAAAGCCACACATATCTCAGATCATATTCAAGAGTGGCGCTGACAGAAGAGGCTAGTGAAAGACAACATTCCTACAAAGTTTTTGTTGGAATGGTTTCTCAAGTATTTTCTGCCTTACATTTCAAAGGATGTCTCGTTATCCGGGATTATGACTGAGGAGCAAGCTATTTTCAAATCCCAGCAGCTAGACCTAGTCTATGCTCAGTCTGGCATTTTGTACGACATTATACCTGACGCACCAAGATCACGACATGAGCCCAAGCTCATTCCTGGACCACATGCCAATGGTATTTTTGGTTCCACAAGTACTCATCCTGTATATTTGGTTACAAATAAGATGCACAATCTGTCTATTAGCCAATCTACCCTTGGACAGGCTCACGCCTTGTCCGTTTCCACCCAATCATCCGATGTTCATTCTATACAATCGGTGAATCCATCAGGTAACCAGCAACCTGGTGGGAAGAAGAAGGGGAAAAATATTCGTAGGGGTGGAAACAATAAGAACAATAACCCTAAGAAAGAGAACGCCAACCCTCCTCGGGACGGCGGTAACTCTGGTGGGGACCGCAAACCTAGACGTAAAGTGAAATTTCCTTGTGAGCTTTGCATAGAGATCACCTTACACATTTGTGTCCTCGTATTGAAGAAGCATCGAAGCACCTTGCACAAAGCCCAGATATGCTTAAGGATCCCCTTCCTCATCATCAAAATATGGCTTCGGGTGCTTCCATCGCCGGTAGTGGGACTAATGAAACTTCGACATCCTCTACCCATGCTGGCGGTTACAGATGCGTTAACATGTTTAAGTCGGAGGTTAGTGTTGCTACTCACTCACGTGATTATGGAGCTCTGCAACCTTTGTTAGGGAATGAGCCCCCTCCACCCGAGACCCCATTTCATATCGAGAATCCTAACTCTATGCCGTGGATACCGAAAGGTGTTCTCAAGTGATCGACGCACAATCACAATGCTCGAGATGCCTATAACTACTCTATTGTAGAATATATAGGCCAGACTCCGTGTGCCATGTCAGCTCTCGAGGTTCTCCGGGCTTGTCCTTCACAAAGGACTGCCTTTTTTTGTGCTTTGGGAGTCCAGGATCAATTTATCCCGAATATTATCAAGTTCGACACTATTGATGTTCAGCCTCAGTTTCCCTATCATGTGGCTTTTAAAGTCCACGTTAGGTGCCTAAAAAATGTCGTTAAGCTTACTATGGTTGACGAAGGTGCTTCCACTTCAGTAATTTCGTTATCTTGTTGGAAATATCTAGGATCCCCTCCATTGTCGAAATATATGACCATGCTTACTGCATTTGATGGTCGTTCATTCAGGTCGCATGGTATTATCCCCTCCCTTGAGGTCCACTTGGGTGGGAAGACCGCGCCTATTGAAGTTGAGGTGGTTGATGCACCCATCGACTACAACCTTTTACTGGGTCGGAATAGGATCTATGCTATGAGAGCGATCGTGTCCTCTATTTTTAGAGTTATTTTCTTTCCCCACGAAGGAAAGATTGTGACTGTCGATCAGCTAGATTTCACTAGTTCCAATATCATTGCATCACCAGGAAGTGAAGTTCCTCAAATCGAAAATTCTTAGCCGGAAACTGGGAACATTGGTGTAGGATTGTATTCCTCTTTGATGGGATCTTTCGACTTTGTTGCACCAATCTCTTTTATAGGATCCGTCTCCGATAGTGCTCCATCCTCATTACATAATGTACCATTCCGGACATCATATTTTAATGATTCATGGAATTTACCTTCCACGATTTCCTCGTCTGGAAACGTTTCGCACATGGGGTTAGCTATGCCCTTGTCCATAGCCGAGCTTGCTTACCGTGAAATTCAACAAGCCACTGCAGAACCGGATCTCTCCTCTTCACGGACAGAAGAAGAAGATCTCATTATGTTTCCCGCGTGGGCAGTCGACTCATCTTGCTCGCATGATTGCCTTGATGGTACTTTTCCTTCGGATGAAGCTATTATTGAGGTCATGTATGGTTGTGATAATCCTTGGGAATATCTTCATCATCGATCTTATTTTCTTCCCAACCTTGACCTTATTTAGCAAGAAGAGTTTCGGTCGACTCTTGCGGAGAAGGTTGATCACCCTGTGGCTCCTCTGGATTCGCATGGTATTTACGCGGAGGGGAATATGGCTAACATTTCCCCAACCATTTGATCAACATCTCTTGCACTCTCGGAAATATTGAAAACGTATACATCGGTGCCGATTGTTCCCCCGAGGAGATCCGCATTTACATCGAGTTATTCAAATAATTTTGTGATGTTTTCGCCTGGTCTTATGAAGAGATGCCAAGTATAGACCCTAGTATTGTCGAGCATGAAATTAAGACCTATCCAAATGTTAAGCCTATTCGGAAACGTCTTCGTGCTTTGAATCCTAGGAAGGCGGATGCTATTAAGGCAGAAGTAGAGAAACTACTCAAAGTTGGTTTCATCTACCTGGTTCCCCTTACCGAATGGGTATCCAATCCGGTTCCTGTGGATAAGAAGCAGGGAACCATCCGTGTGTGTACTGATTTTATAGATCTGAACCGAGCATGTCCTAAGGATAACTTTCCCACTCCATTCATAGACCAAATCTTGGATGCATGTGCTGGAAGCGAAGTGTTTTCATTCATGGACGGTTTTTCTGGTTACAATCAAATCCAAATTAAACCCAAGGATCAACATAAGACCGCATTTATATGTCCTTGGGGTACCTTTGCATACCAGAAGATGCCCTTCGGCCTTAAAAACACCGGAGATACTTTTCAACGTGCCATGACCTATGCCTTTCATGACCTTAAGCGCATAGTGGAGGCTTATCTGGATGATCTTGCTGGTCACTCTCGTAAGAGAGTAGATCACCCCAGTCACCTCCGCCTTATTTTCGAGAGATGTCGGTGTTATAAGATTAGGTTGAACCCTAACAAGTGCATCTTTGTCGTGAAAACGGGTCTCCTTCTAGGGTTTGTAGTTTCAAAAGAGGGTATTAGAGTCAATCCTCAAAAGGTTGAGGCAATACTTCGGTGCCTCCCCCGCGTAATTTGATTCAACTTCAGAGCCTCCAAGGAGAGCCACTTTCTTACGCCGCTTTATCGTGAATTATTCCAATCTCACTAAGGGTTTCACGCGATTACTGAAGAAGGACACCCCTTTTATTTGGGATGACAGAGCCCAGCAGTCCTTCGACGCTTTGAAGAAAGCCTTGGTATCGACCCCTCTACTTAGCCCACCCGACTTTGCAAGATATTTTTTGCTTTATGTGGCCACGTCTCAAGAGACGATTGGTATGGTCTTAGTTCAAGCGGATGATGTGCTTCAGGAGAATTTTATCTATTATCTTAGTAGAAACCTCATAGATGCTGAACTGAGATACTCTCACGTTGAGAAATTGGCCCTTGCGACTGTTCATGCAGTCCAACGATTACGACATTATATTTTTCTTAGGAAAACCACAGTTATAGCGCATGTCAATCCGTTTCAGTTCATGCTCTCACGATGCTTAATTGGGGGGAAATACAATAAATGGATTGTCATACTTCAAGAGTTTGATCTTGATTTTGCTTCGGCGAAGTCGGTGAAATCCTTGGTTTTCACAGAACTTATGTCGGATTTTCCAAGACTTGATGAGAAAGTAGTTCATAAAGACTCATTTGTGGATGAAAATTTGTTTCTTATCTCGTCAACAGACCCTTGGTATGGGGATATCATTATATATCTCCAAACTTTGAAGTTCCCTTCGCATTATTCGTGAGATGAGCGACGGCGTGTGAGACATCACGCCAAATACTACGTCATCGTCGATGAAACTTTGTATCATCGTTCGAGGAAAAAGAAACTTTGTATCATCGAGGAAAATAATCTATCCTACGTCGGTGCTTAACCCATGAAGAAGCGGAGTTAGTGCTTAATGATTGCCATAGCGGAGCGTGTGGTGGTCACATATCTGGGCTTGCAACAACCCAACGTATCTTGCGAGCGGGCTATTTTTGGCCTACAATCTGCAAAGATTGTGTAATTGTTGTGAAGAGATGTCACCCTTGCCAGCTGTTTTATCTGAACATGCGCTCGCACCCTGCTCCTTTGAATCTGGTCGTCACCGTCGGTCCCTTCACCAAGTGGGGCCCGTAGATTTCACGGATTGCAACCCAGCCTCAGCTCGGGGGCATCACCATATCATAGTGGTCGTTGATTATTTTACCAAATGGGTTGAGGCCATGCCGACCGTTAAAGTCGATGGTGCTACAGCAGCCCACTTCTTATTCAATCAAATTATAGCTCGATTCGGTATCCTGAAGGAGATTTTGACTGACCATGTCAGTCACTTTCAAAACAAGATGATGGCGGAATTGTCACTCAAGCTTGGGTTTAAACAAGATCATTCCTCTTCATATTATCCCCAAGCGAATGGCCAAGTCAAGGCAGTAAATAAGTCCCTCAAGGCCATTCTCCAACAAACCATCCGACAAAGCAAGAGTAATTGGCACATTATGTTGTATCTTGCTTTGTGGGCATATCGAACCACAGTAAAGACTTCCGTCGGGTTCTCACCATTTCAGGTAGTCCATGGTGTGGAGTCTATCTTACCCATTGAATGCAAAATCCCTTCCTTGAAGCTAGCTATAGAGCTCCTACCTGACACTTCAGAAGTAGAGAAACATCTAGTCTACCTCGAGCAACTTGACGAGCAACGTCGGGATGCCATCGTAGCAATTAATGCCAACAAATGTCGTGTTAAGGTTCAATATGATAGGTCTGTCTGTCCCTGGCAATATGCTGAAGTTGACTTGGTCCTCCTATATGATCAAGCTAAGGAACCCCTGGGGGCAGGAAAGTTTAACCCCTTGTGGCACGGTCCTTACGTTGTGAGGCGTGTCCTGGATAAAGGATCCCATGAGTTGGAAGATTACGAGGGTAACGCCTTGAAGGATCCTATAAATGGGCTCTACCTCAAGTGGTTTTACGCTTGAGCTTCTAGCTCGAGCTGATACTTTTGTATACTATTGTATTGTCTTTCCTGTACATAGTTTAGCTTTCTTTTGATTTTTCGGGTCTATTGATTAGCTTCTGTTTGGTTGACAGATGCCAGCGGAATCTCCAATGTTCTTGGGATTTGTGGATGGGGCTAGCCGTCATACGCAGAGACTAGCTTTTGATGCGTGGGTTATTTACTCGCCTGACCATCAGATTGTGTCTTCAGGAGGTGCTTGTCTCAGTCCTACTTCCAACAATGTGGTTGAGTATAGTGTTGTTGTCGAGTTACTTCATGATGCTATTTCGCATGGTATCCAGTCTTTAGAAGTCCTCCTGGATTCGCAACTGGTTGTGTCTCAGTTTAATGGTCAATACCGTGTGAGGGATCCTACATTCCTACGGAGGCTCTTAAGGGTAAGACTCATGGAGCGTCATTTTGTTTCCATTACATACATTCATGTTCCGAGACGTTTTAATCATGTAACTAATGCATATGCTAATTATGTCATAGATTGGCATTTGTCACATCAATAAAATAAGCACACAAATAAACATTCATTCATACATTTGTACATACACAAGAGTAGAACCAGATAATCATGGTTTTTTCATTAATAATATGTCCAAAAGTGGTGTCATAATACAAAATTGGAGCCTGTAGCTCTCAAAAATATACAATCCAATACAAAAATAGTGAGACCCCATGGCATCTAAGCCCTGCAGGGAGGCATCGCTACCTCGGCGGGATGAGTCTGAATGTAATAGTGCACAACGTTGGCTATACGCTGGAGTAGTCGCACCCAGGTACCCAGTACCCCTACAACATGTCGCTTCATCGCCTTCGGGAGATGCTCTACCTCTATGACCGGTACTCGGGCAGTGATGCAGGTCAGGTTGATAGGTACCATCTCCAAAGTGCACTCGGTCGTTGCACATACTACCTCACCTCCTCTGCCTCTGCAGCAGTGTCGTGGGAAGCCCTAAGGTCTTCGCGGACCCATATCTGCGAGTAAACAGTCGAACATCAATATATGATACCACACCAAAAATATTTTTGCATTCACTTATAATCAAAAATCCAAAATATTAAATAGACAAAACTTAAAAAGAGTAGTCATACCTATGTCACCGAACACGGCCCCTGGTGGGAGCGGCATATCTCGCTCTCCTTGGCAGTCTATCCCCTCATATGGCTAGTCATCAATGGTGATGATTTGTCATGCCCACCAGTAGAAAAACTCCTCAAAATATGGGGAAGCCTGTCGGCCACCCCCCTAGCATGTCAATACTTCCGCCCACCGGGTCTGGGTTGGATCTCGGAGACTGTGCGGAGGGACATCAACCCTCAGACTCAAACCCGACACTCTCTCAAAGAAAAAATTGCATAAGATACTGCCAAAACCGAAGTTTTTGGCCCGTCCCATCTTGTACTCCGTTAGCTGGCTCTTCATAGTAACCAACAATGTTGTGCACCAGTCCTACACCGTTGGTCTCATGCACTCTGCCGCGTAGAATATCACAGGCCTCGAAGCCTGATGAAGTGCAGCCGATCCTGTAATCCTACCGAGGGTGAGAACTATGATATTCATGCTTAGGCTTGCTATAGCCTCTATGGGGACCTGGCTACCCACCTTTTGGGTGCCAGCAATACAGTACCTGTCAATGTAATCACTGATAGTGATTCCTCCCCCCACGCTGCAATACCCAAGACTCGTTGTCTCCCCTCGGCAGGACAATCCAGTGATGAAGTATATATCTTCCACCTCCAATGGAAGTGGTTTCCCATCTAGATCGAAATGGTGTGCTTATGCATCCCAATAATTGAGCAACTGAGGGAGCAACCGGTTTTGGGCCCTCAAACCCCCGGTGCCCCAAAATTTGTAAAGGCCACATGCTTATAACGCTTGTTGGGTGGGTAAATCTTGGCGTACGTGTTCATCAACAACATCATGTTCTCTCTCTCTCCATTCTAGGACAATCCTGGAAGCAAAACATTGCATTTTTTTAGTGCCCACATGTTAAAAAAATCCACCCACGGTGTTGTAGGCTGACTATTATGTATGCAGTCGCGCGTATAGGCGGTCAACGCATGCATTGACCGTGCACAAAAATCCCTCCACGCGACCCACATACTTATAGCCCGCGTACAACTAACTATGGGTGTAACCCGTGGAAAAAAATAAAAATTTGACCATTAAAAACTGAAATTAAAACCATGAAATTGAAGAGAGGGATGAGACCACCAACCTGATCCATACGGTTCGTGATTCTGATGCCTGTAGCTCCCAGAATTTGCAGTTGGAGATCGAGGGTAAAAACTAACCAAAAGCACTATGTTGGGTGAAAAGTGAAAATGGAATGGTAAAAGTAATTTCTTTTTACTATTTATAATTTTTCAAAGCCACTTTCCTATAGTTTTTGTCATTTTGGAGCTGTTCTGAACTAATATCTCGTTGTAAAGTGCCTTTTTTGAACAGTTTTTTTCGACGAGAGTGGAATTTTCAACCATTTCGCGCCTTCGACGGGTATTTTCTACACCTGGCATATAGGTTAGGATGTCATTTCTCCTACATTTTTGCATTAACCTTATGACCATATTCATAAACCTTAGGTGCAACCCCGCTTTTTAACCGACACGGAACCTCTATGCTTCTTTAGAAGTGTCGTTATTTCGTGGTAGGTCTTGTCTGACCATGGGTTCCCTAGTTAGATCCTTGTTATGTCTTTTGGTGCCCATGTCGTTATTTCTCCTTAGGATTGGGAGTCCTTTGTAGTCACACCATGACATTGTGATGAAGACTCATACTCTACTTCATTTTATTCTGGCCATCTCCCATGAGGACTCCCCATTTATGTCGAGTTGTGATTGCATTACATTATCCTGCTTGCCTTTTGAGCCTTGTGCTGGCTCCCTCTTTTCGCAGTTATTAGCCATGTGCCTGAGCAGTTTATCTTCTGAGTCAAGCAGAGCCTCCATTTATCTTTCGCAGCTTGATTACCCTTACCTTGAGGGAACACCCCCCCGAGTGTCCACATATTGCACATGCTTCCTTGCATTGATCATAGGTATGTTCCACTACTTGGAACTAGTTTGCTTGCACTTGACATTCATTCCCTCACTTGTTGTAATATAAGCAATTTTATTCTTTTTCAAGCTTTCATAATATGAAAAAGACCAAAAAAAAATCATATAACTGAAAAATCCGGACAGGAAAATATTTACTACATCTTGTTGGCAGTTGTCACATCGCCTTTGAACAGAGCATTCATTTCCACTCCATTCATTATGAGTCGGGACATTAGTAGGACCTTAGGAGTTGTACTCGTTTCTCAGATCTTACTCCACCGGCTGGTTAAGCTTCCATTCATTATGGAGCCTTTGTCAATGCCTTCTACATCGCAAAGTATTATTATAATCTAGTACTTGAGTCTATGATTCTTGAGTCTATCCATATGCTCATGCTCTTGTTCAAAGGAAGTATTGAAACCAAATTCGGCCACTCCTCATATCTCTTGAATATCGCATGTCGGCCATCCCATACAATTTGATCTGTTAATCCAAGTTCTTCCAAATCTTTCAGTGTAGCTGGTTACCTTGTGTTGGCTGATGGGGGATACATTAATGTCCTCCTTCCAGCGAGTTTCATTCCGTCGACCCCAACTCCTCTATTTCAGAATCGAGACTTAGAGTCCGTTGAGTAGCTTAAGGCTTGCAGTCATTAGTGGTAGGTTCTCTCGCCATCGACAGTTTGGGAATTCATCAATGTCCCCTGATCGATGGATTCGTCAGAGTGTTCGAACTCAACACCTCTATTAACACTTTGATGAATGTACTCTGTGCTTTGATGCCCATTTTCATTAGTGGTGGGTTATCTTGCGTCTGTTAACGGTATACAACAATGACCGGTAATCAAACAGTGCCACATCAGGTTCGACATCAGCACCTTTATTGCTTGATAGGGAATGCACCGCAGATGATTTGTGTAGAAGACCCCAGACTTCAGTGGCATTCAGTATGCTACTGGTGATCGTGATTATGCTTATGAGAGATCAGTCTCATACATCATCAGTTTGTACCTTCATTTTGCATCAATTGTTTCCTCTTCAGCAGGATACCATATCTTACTGTAAATTGGGTCATGGCTATGACCACTTATGACATGTATTCACTATATATTGCCTATTCATGGCCATTATATCAGACTGCTATGTATTGTACCAATATGTATTCAGAGATATCATTGTATTATGACGAGTGGGCTACTCCTTCAATTTGTGTCCCCATCACTCCACTTCTGAGATTTATAATGTATTTCGGCCATCGTAGTACCTTCTCTGACCTCACACAATAGGGTGCATTTGTTACATCGTATTATGCCACATTGTGAGCATTTGTACTATTTGGCCTTTTTTATTCATTTGATTGACTCAGAACCACTTTTTTCCCTCCAAGAACCTCTTTTTCCCTATTTTTGTTCATGTACGCGAGCTGCTTTACTACAACTTGAGCATGCGCGGGCTGTCCCACTATAGCCCGCGTACATCGAGTTAAATGGTAAATTATAGTGAAAACTCCCTTTTTACTCCAAAAAGCGGTCATAGGGTGACCTTTGTCCCTCCATGTATCCCGAAATGACTCAATTCAACCTTTCACCTACCTTTGGAAAGTTATATATTGAGCTCTTATGGTACATGGAAGGAGGAGAAAGAGAGAGCATCGAAACTCTATTGGATTTTTTCCATAACTTGAGTCTACATCCATTGATCCTAGATGTTGTGAACCCTTTATGTTCACCTACCAAACTCTTCCATATCTTGTGAAGGAATCATTCCTTTACTCGTGAGTGTTCCATTGCATGGGGGATTGAAGTGGTGGAGACACACGTGGAGGGACCTAGTTCTCGATTCAGATGAGTTGTCGGCAAGAGGTTGTATCATGTACTTCTTGTTCAATTTAATAGAAATACTCATTTTCTCGTCCAACTGATCTTGTGAATGGTTGTTTATTGACATTGGGTAACATTTGCTTATTATATCATGGACCATGCTATTGTTTATGCTAACATCTTTCATATATTATATGCACTTGCTTGTGTTTATTGTTGAGACTAAGCTGCAGGTTCAAGTGTAGAGATTTGAAAGCTCAACAGAGATCTACATCAAACGTCTGGTTGAAGGTTGGTCATTTATTCCACATCTTAACATTTACATTTATATAGCATGCATATGGAATTGAGTTGATTTCTGGTAGTCATCTGTCTATCGTGCTCTACCCCAAACCATAGGAAGTTTTTCTCAGTAACACCATGATATGATATACTTGATAATGTCTTATTAGAGCTTCATCGACTAGAATTATTTTTGCAATACTACCATTGTTTTCTCCACATTGAAGTGCCTTGCTACTATACTATAAAGAAATTCCCAAATCACCTTCCCATGTTCGCCTAAAGGAACATAGAGGTGGCAAAGACAACATTGAAGATTGTCTTGGATATGAAACTTTGAAACTTGTTTATGTACACCCATGTTCAATAAGTAGTAGAAAAGTCAATATTATTGTCATATAATTAGGGCCATTTGGAGGTCTCATGTTCAAAGAATTAAGTAGTATGGTTAGTTGTAACGCCCCATTTTGACATTTCTACCTGAAATATTATTTGTTGTATTTGCTTGATTGTGAGACTTCGTCGATTTGGCGACACTGTGGACATATGGTTCTATTATTTTTCTGAGGTATATATGTGTGTGTGTGTGTGATGTTAGTATTATGGTATGCAGTCATGTTTAGATATATATCATGTGTTAATTATGTCTCATATATGCAAATTACTGAATGATGGGTATGTGGATACTGTTTAAGTAATATGTTGAATGAATGAATGGTGTACCAAGTGCATGGTGAATATAAATGAATTGATTATTGATTATTGTTTATTGTTTATTGTTTTGTTGTGATGAAATGTATGTGTACATGTCGAGGATTTATGCACGATATTCTAGATCGTATGTCAGAGACTAACTTACAGGTTAAAATGGCTAAGTGATAGCTGGATCCTACGAAGTGGAAGAGCCTCGGGGACATGGAATCCAAAAGATAAATGGTATGGAAGTGATGCATTATTTGTTTTCGCATGATTATTATGTTGTTTATCATGATGTATGGGTGGGGTATGGTTTTAGGAAACTCAACCGCCCAGATTGGTTATACGATGACAAACTGAGTATAAGTGCAACGCAGTTATTATGTCGGTGTAGACATAGTCCCTTGTTCCATTAGGGGTGGAGGATTTACTCACCGTTTATCCCCGAAACCCAGAGTCATGGGAGGGTTGTGCTACAGCGCACTCCCCAAGGTGTGTAATGATGACTGGTGGTTTCCTGCTGGGGAAGCTTTGTCGATGTAGTCGACACTTCCGCTTACAGGTTCTAACTGGAGCCGGTCATGGCTTGACACTTCAGGGTAGTCCAGCAGAGGAAAGGATAGGATGTGGAAGTTAGTTGTGAATTAGGTAGATGATGTAGGTAGATAGATGTAGCTTGAAGTCAGGAAGTAAACTTGATTAACTATATATGTTGAGGACCTTGCAGAGTCGTGTGTCGTAACTTAGTAACTGGTATTATTGCTCGTCAGTTAATTGTACCTAATTAAGTGAATGATTCAACAGTCAAATTATGTTAGGAATGCGTCAGTAAACAGTAACTTAATAGATTGAGAATGTTGTGTGGTTTAGTACTATTAGTGTACCTATGCGAGGTATGTAAGCTGTAGCTACGCTTACATAACTCATCTACATATGTGTCAATTGCGTGAAATAATACTGAACTATAATGTTTAGGCATTAATTACATTATTACTACTTATCTAACCAGGAGATTAAATTAATACATTGAGTTGGTAATTTATGACTAAAATAATGTAATAGGTTGAAAGAGTAACTTAGGTGGTAATGAATGATGATCAAGTTCTAATGTTGATTAATGTTAATTATTGTCGATTAATGTTAACAATGTTGATTAATTATTGTCGATTAATGTTAATGATGTTGATTAATGTTAATTATTGTCGATTAATGTTAATAATGTTGATTAATGTTAATCATTGTCGATTAATGTTAATAATGTTGACTAATGCTAATTATTGTCGATTAATGATTAATTATTTTTTGATTAATAAACAAGCGATGGTTAACTTAGGTAATAATTAATGCAATTGGTTAGTAATGCATAATTAAATATTAATGAGTTTAATTAGTCAAGACTAAGGGTTAAAATGTTAAATGGTTATTGTAATGTTAATTAAAGTAATATTAATTTGATAAGTTAATATTAATTACAAGGTTAGTTAATTAATTAAAATATATGAATAAGAATTTATTTATAACTATTAATTTTATTATGATCATGTCAAAGTTAATTAGAACATAGGGTAAATTATAAATAGATATGATATGCAATTGGTAAACAAGTGTCGAAATATGCATTTTGGAATTGTTCATAAAAATTATAAATCAATTATAAATTAATTATGAACCATTTAATTATGAGGTCACCGAGGTTGAATCGTAATTAAAGTGGAGAAACGTGTAAGTGTAAAACACTTACGGTTGGTGAGTGAACCAACCCAAATCTTAAACTATATAATATATAACTTTTATTATTAATTAAATAAAATATTATATTTTGAAATAAGGAAAGAATATTAAAATAATGGAAGTTAATGTTTTGAGTCAAAGGTTAAGGGCTCGAGGAGGACTTGGGATTTGGGAAACATTTATGTTGGAGATAGGGTATTAATGGCAGGGGGAAAGAGTCGGCAAGGGAGGAGAATAAGGTCGAGAAGACATGGGAATTTGAGGGATGATCCACCTTAGCATGTTTTGGATATTTTAGCAGAGATAGGAAAAAAAATCACAAAGAGGAAGAAGAAGGGGTTCTTGTTGGAGATTTTCTGAAGGGATAGAACTGGTTGGCTTGTACTCGGTTTGGACTCGGGGTCCAAAGGGGTACCTTTGGAGCTGGGTGGTCGACGAGACCTCGCCAGTTGGCAGGGTGGCATACCAGATAGTCTGGTCGGTTGACTTTTAAATTTTTGGGAAGGATTTTGGTTACAGGGCTACAGCAGGGAAAAAATGGAGCAGCAAAGGGGATCTACTAGCTATTTACAGGTACTTATCCTACATGTATACAAATCAATTTTTAACTCTGTAATCTTTGTTTATTCTATTTTTCTCATGATATTAAATGAAATACATGTGTAAATGTCTCTATATTGCTGCACATGTATTGTTAGAAAGTAAAACTAGAAATTAGAAAACAAAACATGATATTGTTACCGGCATATAAAACCATATTTTACAAGCATGAAGTTTAACACAAACCACCAAAACAAAACAGAAATTTGAGACAACATGTAAACATAGAGAAATGATAAGAGATTTATTTATGAACTAAGATAAACTAGGACAAGGGTCCTACATTAGTGCCAAAATTGAAGGTGGGTTGAGGTAATCCACAAATCAATTTATGTTTCCTTTATGGTACTTGATATTCAAGTATAATTATTGAAGGTGTTTAATAATAGACACAATAAAAACAATATGATGGAAAATTGTCATTATCCAACCCACATAATATTCACACCAAAGATGCAAATATATAGTGCAACGGGTGCTTCCAACTCATAGAGATATTTTCTCTAGATCCTAAAAACATGCATGGTGATTAGGAAAAGTTATCTTAGCTAAGTCAATTAATCATCATTTGAGGATAAATCACTATTATCTTAAATAAATAATATAATTAAAGATGGCATGAAGGCTTTGTGATTGGTAAGGTAAGCCATAGGGGTTCCCACACGAAGTTGTTGGCCAATTCCATTGCAATAGGAATGCATGAGTGGTAAATTTTAGAAATGTATGTGAATTCACAAGAACATGTGCGTGTTCCTGGTTCGACAATTTATGAACCTCCATGTAGGACAGACACATGGAAAAGAATGTGTGTGTGTGTGTGTGTGTTTTATTAACACATGCATGTTTTAGTAACATGCACACGTTTCTATAACGTGTGTGTGTGTGTGTGTGTGTGTGTGTGTGTGTTTGTTCCTCTATATATTGAAAAATAAAAGGGCCCACGGGCCTCATTCTACCCATTCTCATATGCGACCACTTCTCATCCACAATGCGAGTGCATCTTGGTCAATTACTACCCCAATCCAACTTCAAACCAAGGGTTGTCGCCACTCCTCGATCTGGGTATTTCTTTAACTCTTTATTTTTCGCCATTTTGTATTAGGTCTTGAATCTACTATTTACTCTCATCATTATCTAGAAAATAGTGTATGTATACCAAGAGGTTAGGTAGAGGGAACTAGTTTCCAAATCAATTGCTTTCTATCCTTGACAATTCAAAGGCACCGTTGCAAGTGGAATGAAGATATATGTGTATTAGTGGACATCATCTGAATCTCCACCTGCTTCTACTATGTAGAGAAATCCCTTACAAAGGCCTTGGCTATTATGGTGATGTTTCATTTTCTTTCCAACTTAACCATGAAGAGGATAAATCTCCCAATATAATAGAATACCCTCTAACACTTCTTAGATATGATTAAAGACATTGGAATTGATAGTTTGGGACACCTCTAGTATCTTATAGAGATGACCTCCCAAAGTAATAGTGACACTATGAGGCCTAAAATCATAAACAACATGATGCTTCCACATAAAAGAACATCACAAACTTCAAGGGAGGTATCATCACACAATGCCTCATCTTTCTTTATCTTTTAGTGTAGGGGACATTACTAACTGACATGGATGTCTCACCCCTACAATTTGGATTAGAAAATAAATGGCGTATGGTTAGGGGCATGGCATCATTATTAGCATCAACTCCTTGATGACATTTGTTGAGATTAATTTTTCCTAGATGTCACTACAAAAAATAAATTATTATAGAGTCCCCTTCACCCACATTTGTGAGCGAGGTAGGTGTTCACCTTCCTTAGTGTAAAGTGGTTCATCTAGATAGATCTTCATGATAGTGATGGTAACATGGGGTTCCATATTAATTATATGATTTTCTTTTTCAAACTAAGGATCATGGTATAATAAGGTAGAATTAAATTTTGAATCTTTCAAATTTGCCAACAAAGATTGCATTGGATGACACTCACTGGTGTTGTGCCAAGAGATCTTATGGATCTTGCACCACTTTCTACCTCCCTCCTTCAAATTTCCATTATTATTCTTTACATGTAGCTTGGATTGGTTGTACTAAGGTTGATTATCCTTGGTTTTCCCTTTGCTTTTCTATTTAGGGCCACATTTACCAAAAAATTTACTCAATCTTGATAACACATGGATAAGAAAATCATAATAAAGAGATCCCCAAAGACTACATTTCTATTTGGATGTACCAATGTATACCACAACACCATATCTTAGAACCAAGTGCTACTCAGATTCATCAATATCCAACTTTTAATGCAAGGCATGGAAGGTATTGATGTACTCCAAAACCACTTGATCTTTCTCCAGGCATAAAGTTTCCCATCTTGTGTACTAGTCATCATAATTTCCAACAAGGTTGAATTCCTCCTTAAGGAAATCAACAAAAGTTACCTAAGAGGGTTACCTCTCATATTATTCAAATTGCTACATATAGTAAGCTTCCCACCAATATTTGACATGGAGGAGAGAATCAAGGAGAAAAAATGTGATATTTTCCCTATTGGATAAATTTTGAGTAGAGAAAAACCCTCTAACAAACATGAAAATTTCTCTAAAGCATATACATGTATCTTTCCCTCAACCAAAGGTCAAAGTTAACTTGTACATTGAAGGATGTCATACCTCCAAAGTGATTTCTTATCAAACATGTTTCTCTTGTCCTTGGGAGTCTTATAGTGAAATCATTCATCATCATGTTTCTTTATAACCCAAGGAATGCTTTTAGCAACATCTTGATAAGATACCCCACTCCACCATCTTTCCTTTTGTCTACCATGGGAGGCCGCTTGGGCCGACAAGGAATGTCCTCACTAGGCTTAGTTAGTTCAAGGTACAAGTCCCTATACCAAGACCTCGTTGGGGATATGCGCATAAAACAAACAAAGAGTATATTTCTTTAATAGTATTGTTATTGATTATCTTCAAAATGCAATGAAGATAAAAATAACATGCAAAAATAAAATATAAATATTGCAAAGAAAATAGTTATACAATGAATCCTTGCATTCTATTAATGAATGAAATGGTGAAAACATTACAACATGGAAAACAATAAAAACTAGCTAGAATGATTACAACTTATCTCTAAAAATAGATGTGTTCGGAGTGTGAGAAACTTAATGAATTATTTTAAGGTTTTTGTTTTTTTTATGGAATTATAATGCTTATCTTAGATCCATCTTAACCTTGGATTTATTAAATCTCAAAGGGACTAAATCCTTCAATGGTGCAAACCTCAATTCTTTACATTATAAAATCGTTTTCACCACAAGGGATTTGATCACTATCAAAACTAAATAAATTTAGGGTTAATATAAAATCTAAATTATTTAAAATGGTTTTCACCTTAGGGGATTTTGTATCTTTTAACGGATATCAAATATATCAATAAAAAGAAAATGCCATGTAGGAAATGGTTTTAATGTTACATGTAATGTCCCCATCCATCAATTTAACCAACGAGGGGAGACTTACAAATTTCAGACCTCTAAATTTTTCCCCATGGGCATGTTACGAATTTCCTAGATATAAAATGTGTGTGCAAATGCATAAATAAAAATATACAATGGAATTAAACTCTATCCACACACGCCTAGCATGCATATTTAAGCATAATCATCACAAGCATCAAATAAAAACATTGCACATTCAAATACACGATAATACTTATATTTAAACAAAGAAGATCAAAGCAATTGGCTGCGTAAGAGAAATTTTCCACCCAACCATAGGAACTTTGTCCAACATATACTATTTATGCTGAGATTCCATCCCCAAGCTAGGCTATGAGGCCACCAGAGCAAGGGGAACGCCTACATGCTTCTCTCTCTCAACCCACATCCCATTTTTCTCTCTATGCTTAGCCAAATGATCATACAGATCTCTACAAGAATGTCACTCATCCATCACAACCTTGGATCTAACAATACCTACCCCACACAACACCATTATGGGCTCAAGCATCCCCTTCACCAATCCACGATGCCCTCAGGCAATTCATCTTTCCAGGTGCTTACCAATGTGTGCATAGAAGGAGTCCAACATACTATATGCTATTGGAGAACCACATGTAGCCTTAATTCACAGCTTCTCAAGCATGCAAAAGTAGCAAGACTCAATGGGTATGGGTTCCTAGCTTCCCCAATCTCTATGCTCACCTACAATTCTCTAATTTCTCTCCAATATGCAATTTTATTTCCCAATTTGTATTTTTGGGTTTGCACGGTCTGGTACTTGGTAATGAACAACAAACTGATAATTCTCTATATGTAGAAATCTACTGGTAAAAATACGCATGTTGAAGAATGGACAATAAACTCCCCAAAAACATGAGAGAATGGTGGAAAAGACATCTGACCTAGCTTTTGAACATGGAATAGAGGACTCTTACAATATTCATAGAAGTATATTCATCGCATGCTTCCATAACTAAATTAGAAGACTTTCCCCACCAACCTCACACATGCATTTAATGGTTGTATAAAACAATAAAAAAGAACTAATTGGTTCATTTAAGGGAAATGGCAACAATTGGGTGAGTTCTAAGGTTGGCAGTTATAAATAGAGGATTTAATCTCTCATAGGCCCCCTTTCCTCTTCCCCTTTAGTGGAATCATAGACCCTCTAGAGCTCTTTACACAACTATTCTTCGACCATAAATATTATTTTCCAACATAATATTTACCTAGCTTTTACGTCATCATGACAAGCCAACCACACAGTGCAATTAAGCATATTTACATCATACATGTCTATCCATTCACTAGTTGGGCCTTGGTATTGAGCTCTACACTAGGAATCCATACTAGCATATTTACATTATTTTACATAATCTAATTCAATACATTACAAGGGTCAAACTGAGGTATTACATTACAAGATTGGGAAAAATTATAAAAAATCCTATGTTATTGATAGTAGAGGTTTTAGTAAATATCCGCTTCAAATCAAAATTATGGGTGGCTAAAGGTTCTAGCATACGTGTTTTTTCTTTTTTTCTTTTTTTTAATTTCCACAGGTGCTTCAAACAGTAAGTCGCATTGATTGATTCCCAACTATTTATTATTCATCAGTGTATATTATATATTTTGAAACCACTATTGCTTATTATATATTTTAAAATCACCAACATGTAATATATATTTTGAAAGCATCAGTGCATATCACCAACTGATTGGCATCGGTGCACATAAATATGTTCATGCACTAGCCTTGGGAATAGTAATGATAGCACTAATTGAAAAAGTAAGAATAACATTGAAAGGAATAATGACTTTGTGTAATTTGGAGCATTGGGTGTTTTATTACTATTATCAACACTGGAATGTTGATACATGTACATTTCCTTGGTGCACAACAATAATTTAAACACATCAGTGCATAAAAATCATTGAAAAGTATTGGTGGGTAAATATCAATACAATGAACTATTTTGTTTAGTTGAATACAATGCACCAATGTGATATATTTCAATGTTGAATTTCTCCATGTTGCAGCTATGTAAATGCAACTTCTTATTTTCTTAATAAAATTTCAATTACTTATCAGAAATCAAATGTTTTTATAATAACATTGATTTTTATATTTTAATAAACATGTTTGGATATATGATTGCATTAATATGCTATATTGTTTAAACACATAGATCGACTAAATGTGTCTAAGTGCATTGTAATATTGTAAATCATAAATCCATATATAAATCATTGCAACATATGGTGAATCCATGAAAATGGGTAACACTTTTCAATGAAATGTGGCAATGACAATTTTTCCTATATGAAATATAAAAAAATCATGAATATTTCATACATATCACCTTTTATCACCCATTGGTCCAAATTCAAGATTGTGGTCCATGTTACACAACCTTAATTCTTTGTAATAATAAATCCTTCCACACAATAATTTCATGTCCCAATAACAAAACCCTTTGATATCATTAGATTTACACCTTTAAATTAGGTTATTAACAGCTATTTCACTCTGATTCTTAAAATATTGCTAGAGTTTTCAATACTCTAAATTGGCTATAATTACACTTGAAAGAACATATAAGGAACAAAGTTTCGTGTGATTATACATTAGTAAATGCATTAACATTCTTCATAAATGGAAGTGTGCACTCACTTTAAATAAAAACAAGATTAAGCAACAAAACTACATATTCCTTGCCTTAGGTTTGAAATCTTGAAGAGAGATACATAGAGGCATTGTCGAGTGGTTGAACCTTTGGATACAACTTACCCGTGTATCATATCTACTGCCGATTGTCCAAAACCACTATCTCAAAAATGGATCACCTTCATGGAACACCCGAGGATGGACCTTACGATCATATTGAGCTTTGCAATGCTTCTCGGTTGCTTCAAGAGGGACATGGAAATATTCGTTGACTTGTTCCAAAGCAATCATCCTTTTCAATCTTGTTTTTGCACAATGTCTTTGTTATCACATCCATGTTAGCTGGAGCTACCATGGTGCAGATTGTGTGTTCAGGGACCATACTACACTTCATTTTTTCACAGATCAGAGATCAGATGCCTTCAGAGGAGGCATACATTTTTGTTCAGATTGCCCCGAGCAGAGATATCAGTGGGGACAGATGGTTTATTCATGAGTCCAGACATGTACACATTATTGCCTACAGAGGCACCCTTCTTTGCCAGGCTTTGCACAAGCCCATTGAGACAGTTGCCTAGCCATATTTTTTATTGAGAGTACAGAGTATTGTTGGTCGGCCACTTATTGCCCGGATTCAGTAGAGATCCAGTTTCAAAGTCAGCTTCAACAACAGGTATATGGTGTGGTAGGTATAGCATTTGATGTTCTATTGCTCATGTTGTTGATTAGACTTGTTTATACATGATAGTACACTAACTTTACATATTATGTTGATGTGGTGATCTAGTTGCATTATGATGTGTTTGGCCCTTAGTGATGTCAGTCCACCCCTTTCAGTAGGCTCCTGTCTATACATGCTGGATCATATCCCCACTACTGGTATAGACTTGGTCACTTAGTCCCCCTAGGAAGCTGACTTTGGATCCACCTTCACTTTCTCCACCCATCTGACTCATTCATGATTGGTCTTTCCCGACTTGGATTATGATTTGTGACCTTGAGGATCCCCTTCCCCACTGACCTTTGAGTATGCCATGATTCCCTATCTTTTGTGCCTCGGCTCTTTAGTGTGTAAGATGCACTCTCAAACCTGGGATTTGCTCCTGTCGGTTGCCCCTGATGTGGCAATGCAATATAGGAGTGTGTAGCCTCACCGGGTCTTCCCCATTGGTCATTGAAGCATGTATGCTCACCCCCATTAATTTGTAGTATGAGCACCTTGATTATATCTACCGAGATATGTATGTATCCCAAAAGGGCCTTGATGTAAAAAGAAATGAAGAAATGTAAAGCAAGCCAAAAAGGCTTTTGCAAATGTAAAATCTAGCCAAAAAGGGCTAAGTGTGAAATGTAATGTAAAATCCATGCAATGTGTTTGTAAACACACATGGACACAGGTCATCCGTACATATCAGCTTTGTAGTGGTTATTTCCTCACCTAGTCCTGCGGGGCAAGGAGGTGAGAGGGAGCAAGGGACAAGCTCAAGATTGTCCCCTAGAGTCTCAAGTTACGGTTTGTTGGACACCCAGTTTGGCGGCTCTATAAAGGATCCTCACGGAGTCTTCTTAAGGCACGGATGTGAGTTGTGAGGTATTTGTTAGATGACCAGTGGCGGTTTCCCTGCACTATACCCATTTGTGAGGCACCGCCCTTCCTTGTGTTTTGTCATGGTATGCTCATCTCAGTGGACCCCGCTTTCCCGATTCATCCAAAGGGTCACATGATATTTGTCCTTGTCATCCCTTACCCTTCACCTTTTTTTCCACATCACCCAAAGTCAGCTAGGTGGTCAAGTCTATAGGTTGTGCATAGCAGTCTGAGTCTTTTGGATGTGGTGGGCCCACCTCACCAGGGGCCTCGTATTTTTGAGATATTATGTATTGTTGATCACTATATTGGCATCATATTGTTTAGTAATGTACTAACATGTATAAGGAAGCCTATCACTTCATATTGCATACAGGTATTCAGCCAGCACGATGTTGACCAGATTTGACTTGGTCAAACTAGGTTGACTAGGCAAAAAATGGGCCCGAAAAAAATGTTGCGACCAAGATTTCGATTTTGGTCAATTATTATCTTCTGGGGTCCCATATGAACCTCCAAGCATCAGAATTTGAAAATGTTGAGGCAACGATGAGATTTTTAATTAATATTGGTCATTAATGACCTGCTTTAATTAAAAATCATGGATTTTGGGCAAACAGTGCCTAAGTGATGGATCGTAGTCGTTCAAGTGACCATGTCTACTATTTTTGGGGTCCACGGTCGCATTGAAATAGACGGTTTGACAATCCGGGCACTATAAGTGGGTCAAAAGCCCAATTTACACCTTCAGCAATAAAAACCAGCAGTTAATTAAAGGAAAAATCAGAATTTGGCAAAGGCAACTATGGAAAATGGCAAAAATCAAAGGCTGGCTAATACAAGGGTGACTTATAAGGTAATTTGGTAATGTTTGGACATGATATTTGTGAGGTGGGACCCTCATGTTGGACAACTCAATATGGAGGTCGAATTTTCCCATGGGGGCGTTTTTCTCCACCTTGGCATTTTCGATTTGGTTGTTTTGTTGTATGTGGGACCTTGATGTATTGAGTTGGGGGGATAAAACACCAGACACCCCCCAACCTTATCTTATGTATTGTATGGACCCCACAAGGGGACCCTCTCTTCACATGTGCTCTCTAGAGGGCAATTCGCACCCCCTCAAGGAGGATTCTCCTCCATTCGATTTGGTTGTTGGGGATTTGATCCCAGCCCTCCATTTTGGAGGGAATAGGGTTTTGAAGAGGCCTTTCTCTATAAGAGAAGGCACTCACCCCTTTGTAGAGCCTCTTGGCACATTGTACATTTGACATTTGAGTGATATTGAGACATTCTTCTTCTGGTTTCTTGAGAGAACTTGTGTGGATGTTGATGGCCTTGATTGTTAGCTGATTTCCATTACTTTGTAGAGTGATTCCAGTGAGTTTGCTTCCCTTGTATGACTAACACGAATTGCAGGGAAATTGGCCATTTGGAGGGAGGCGCTACACTTGGAGTGGGAGATACATTCTAGTGTTTCTCTTCGAAATAATCACAAGGGAGTTGTCTTTGCTGCTTAGCTTGTCAATTTCCTCATTTTTAGCCATTCATTTTTTGTTCTTACTTGTTTATTTGCTGCATATGCTGATTTATCTCGTTTGTGGCAGGTATCCTGGCAAAATTTGGTCACATAGCTGCTCAAACGCCCACACAAACTCGCTGGTTTCTCTACTACTGAATTGGAGTTGGTCTTCAAGCCATTTCAGCCACATGCTTTCATCCCAGGTACGCTTCTCTTGCTGGTCTCATAGCTTTCAATTCCATTTCTGTGTGTTAAGCTACAAAACCACTTAAACAAACCCTAAAAATTAAAAACTAAAAATTTGACAGTCGGAACTCTTTTTCCTTTAAAACCCATTAATGAAATGTTCTTAAACCTCTATATCTTAAGTTTCATTTAATTCCGACCCCGTTTACCCATAGAACCAGGCACTAGTCTTTCACTGATTTCGCCCTCCTTGGGCATTTTAGCCAATCATGTTGTTGGGTAATTTTCTGGGTTGTGGGTACTCTTGATTTGGGTTTAAAACATCATTTCATCATAAGAAATCAAGTTATCATTAATTGGAAGTGTCTATAAACGGTAATTATTCTCTGCCCTAGGTCCATTGATCCACTGTTTAACCTTTTTCCTTGGGCAGTTTGCTTCAGCATTTCACGTCCAATTTACTGTATCTCCCTAGACTATTTTCAGCCACGTAATCACTAATCTAATCTACTTATCTAATCACGTTTGATTGTTGGTCACCTATTGCATCATTCTCACTCTACCATTTGTGTCCATTGGTTGGCTGAAACTAGACTTAGGAGTTCATCTGCACTCAATCTCTTCTTCTATCTCTTTATCTTTCCTGGGATTTGTTTGTATTTTGTCTCTCAACCTTTATCGATTGAACGGCCTCTCCCCCCTGACTTGGCTACGTGCCTCGTCTGAAGTGATAGTAGCCTTGTCGGGTGTGACTTTCGTTCCTTGAGCGGAGGACTTGGCCATTGCTAGTTACACCTTCCTAGCTGCTCACCCTCTACCATCCCTGTTGGGACATCATCTACTAGCAGCTAGAGATAGTGTGATAAAAAATTTGGCGCCGTTGCCGGGAAGGTAGAGGCCTACCCGTGTTTTGTTTGAGTTTTGAGTCTTTTGTTTGTTTTTCCTTTTTATCTTCGCATTCAAACTTAATTTTCTGCTGGCTGATTTTTGTTTGCTTAATTTATTACAGCCAACATTTTTGCTTCATTCACTCCCCTACGACATCTTTACCTTTGGTGAACAAGGTTCTACATTCACCTGGCGACTCCACCCCGCGGCTCCACTGGAGACCGAACCCATCCTTGCAATTTTAGAAGCTTAAATCATTCTGACACATCACATGAGACTCCACTGAGAACTCTTAAATTGATAAATCAGAATGGACCCAGATGTTCTCCTTGGCCTCTCACAAATCATTAAAGAATTAAATGAACGTGTGAATAGGTCTAGAAGGAGACAAGAGGAGATAAATGAATGGGATGCACAATCTCAGTATGGGGAAGAATATGAATATGATCATGGGTATGAACCTGAATATCAAGATCTTTGCGATACCTGCGATGCTCCTCATCACTCTAATGGAATCTTTTCCCTATCCACCCCTAATAGATTGGTAAGTCATCCCGAATCTAGATGTCAATCCCAACCAAGGATTTATAGCCAAAATGGTCGGTCGAATCATCATGTTAGCTAAATTAGACATCCTACTCGAGCCCCGACTAGAATGGACAAAATATCTGTAGGGCAAGCAAAACCTTCCCCATTTGACTTCTCGGAGATATGTGGGGCACCTCATCCTATGCCAAATCAATATATTAAGGATTTGCCCCGTTTTGGTGGAAGTAATGCGATATCAATTGAAAATCATTTGGATGCCCTCTGGTATCATATGGAATGTCGAGGTGCAGATGATGAAGATGTTTACATGTGTGCCCTTGGTGTTTCTCTAAAAGGGGATGCCCGGTTTTTGTTTGAGCATTTGGCACCGGGATCCATCACCGGGTATGACATGTTCACGAGATTGCTAATAGATAAATGGGGTGAGAACATTGATGATCCTTTAGAGTTTCAATCTAGCACTGATGGTGTTATGGATGATAAATATATTGATGATCTGCTTTCACAATTGGATCATTCCTCTCCTGAGATGTTTCAAATTATGAGTGTGCCTACAATCCATAGGAATGTTACAGAGTATTTAGAGAATAATGCTTCAAAACCTGGTGTGCAAATTAAAAGAGGCATCAATCGAATCATATGAGATACTTTGTTATCATTGCCTGAGGCAGTTGCAGGCCAAATTCTAGATCTAATTCACCTTTCCGTTTGTAACTCCAGTAAAGGATCACCAGGAGAGCAACCTCACAATCATCACGTGGTTGACAATTGTCCTAACCCATGTTCAAACAATCCGAATTTGGACTCAAATTTTAATCATCTCTCTGAAGAGGACGAGAAAGGTGAGGATTGTCAGATTTCATGTGAGAAACAATCTAGTGATCATCATGAATTTGAAAACCAACTTTGTGAAGATCAATGGGGTGAAAGCATTGATGAATCCATGGAAGAACAATCAAATGAGGATTATGTGATGGAGGATCAATGTCATGAAGACTATCAGGATAGCAATTTTGAAATGAGCAGTGATTGTCCTTATCAGTTTGATTTCTCCTCTCCCGAGCCTATGGTGAATGTGGCTTTGATTCAACTTCTGAATGAGCCTTCAATCTATAAGAATGTAGTAGAGTATTTGAAGAATATAGGCAATAGATCTCATGATGAAGTTATGTATGATAGTGAGAAAGTCTCAACCCCTCAATATTTTGACCTTGATATTGACTTAGAGGGGGAACTTACTAAAATCATACGAAGCACTTTGTCATCTTTACACAGAGAAGGCACGAATGAAGAAAGGGATCCCATTGATCATCAAAGACAAAATTCTATGGTTGAGCTTTCAACCAGTGAATCCGCTAAAGGACCTCTTGAGGAGCAGCCCCATAGTCATTGCTTAGTTGGCAGTTGTTCAAGTCGATGCTCAAGTGATCCCGACCTTGTTTCATTCTCCAATCATATCTTTGAAGAAGAAAAAGAAAATATTGAAAATAATCAGACTCATGTCGAGGGTGGATCAAACTATCATCATGTGGTTGAAAGTCAAATGTGTGAAGATGATGGGGGTTTTAAAAATGATTATATCAATATACCTCCATGTCAAGATTATGATGATCCAATTAGGTATCAACTCAACCTTGAGTGTTCTTTGTTGCAACCTACAAGATGGAATCAATGTCACAAAGAACCTTCAAAAAATGTCATGTTTAATGTCAACACAATTCCTTGCTCTCTCCTTGGTCACAATGAATTGATTGGAAATATGAAGCAAAATGAGTCTTGTCTTCGGAAGGTTGGTATTGACCTTGATAATTCCCTTGACAATTGTCCCTTATATCACACAGAATTGGAGAGGACAATTTTAGGAAATGCTAAACAAGTCTCTACGTTTCAATCCTCCCTCCCATCCCAACTCATGAAGTCAATGCCTCTTCAAACCTAAGTTTGTTGTGTAAGGAGTTCGATAAGGGGCATTTAGAATGCCTGGTGGTCGATGGTGAAACTTCTTGCTTCGTTTTTCAGTCATCCTGGGTTAATAATATTTTCAAATCTGATAGCCTGGTTGCTTGGTTGACTGAGAAGCTCTTCAAAGATCATTTTCACCTTTTTGCAATTGTTGGGCAGCAAGTGGGACTAATTTTGATCTCGGGTTTGTTACAATATAATTTGTCCCCATTTGGTTCTCTCATCTATCCTGGGATGAAATAAATTGAGTATGCGAGCCACATAGATGAGGAAAACGAGGTTAACCAAGGAAGGTTGAATCTAGTGTTGTATCATTTTCTTCCATCATTCTTAAACGTTGATTTTCATTGCATTAACCCCATTGACATTTGGATGGAAGAGACTTGTAGAAATCAGCCCCAGCCTTGGCATGGATTCATCTTGCACCATTCTAAGCCTACCTTGAATGTTGAACAAATCAGGATAGCCATAATCCTAAAGTTATTAATCCCTAATCTAGTCCTGACTTGTTTTGCTAAAAGACACCAAGAAAGAACTATTGATCTTTTGGATGAGTGGTTGCACTGGATCTATGATTTTACTTAGTAATGGTCTGAACTGGTTAGAGTAGGGTAGGTAAATTGAATAAGCTCTCGTGAGCAGTAGTTAGTTGTCCTTTTTGTTTTGGTTTGTTTGCCTTTATAACTTTTGACACCATTTTCCCTTTTTCCGGTTTGCGTTTGTACCATAGCTCTCTTTTCTTTGGTTTTCACCTTTTTGCACCCTTTGTGTCGGCGAAGTATAAAAAATAATAATAATAATAAATTTTAAAATGTTGTAGAGTACATTTCATTATTGATATGTTTCCCTTTCATCATTTGTCATTTTGTTCTTATTTCTGTTGGATTATATATATATTGTATGTCCTTATGAGCGGTCTGCAGAGATTGGTATAGCGTCTGCATTTTACAGGGATAGGTACACATATGATGATGATGCAGACATCATGTACGTGCATGTGCTTTGATGATGATGAGAGGGGTGCTACGGACCAGAGATTCTGTGGTTCTCAAGCACTCTCTCCCTTAGAGCACTTGTCCCAGCTAGAGCCAGATGTTATCACATCCATGTTAGCTAGAGCTACCATGGTGCAGATTGTGTGGTCAGGGACCATACTACACTTTTTTTTTCCAGATCAGAGATCAGATGCCTTTAGAGGAGGCATACATTTTTGTTCAGCTTGCCCCGAGTAGAGATATCAGTGGGGACATATGGTTTATTCATGAGTCCTGACATGTACACATTATTGCCTACAGAGGCACCCTTCTTTTCCAGGCTTTGCACAAGCCCATTGAGACAGTTGCCTAGCCATATTTTTTATTGAGAGTACAGAGTATTGTTGGTCGGCCACTTATTTCCCGGATTCAGTAGAGATCCAGTTTCAGAGTCAGCTTCAGCAGCAGGTATATGGTGTGGCAGGTATAGCATTTGATGTTCTATTGCTCATGTTGTTGATTAGACTTGTTTATACATGATAGTACACTGACTTTACATATTATGTTGATGTGGTGATCTAGTTGTCATTATGATGTGTTTGTCCCTTGGTGATGTCAGTCCACCCCTTTCAGTAGGCTCCTGTCTATGCACACTGGATCATATCCCCACTACTGGTATAGACTTGGTCACTTAGTCCCCCTAGGCAGCTGACTTTGGATCCACCTTCACTTTCTCCACCCATTCGACTCATTCATGATTGGTCTTTCCCGACTTAGATTCTGATTTGTGACCTTGAGGATCCCCTTCCCCACTGACCTTTGAGTATGCCATGATTCCCTGTCTTTTGTGCCTCGGCTCTTTAGTGTGTGAGATGCACTCTCAAACCTGGGATTTTCTCCTGTCGGTTTCCCCCGATGTTGCAATGCAGTATGGGAGTGTGTAGCCTCACCAGGTGTTCCCCATTGGTCATCAAAGCATGTATGCTCGCCCCCATTACTTTACAGTATGAGCACCTTGATTATATCTATTGAGATATGTATGTAGCCCAAAAGGGCCTTTATGTAAAAAGAAATGAAGAAATGTAAAGCAAGCCAAAAAGGCTTTTGTAAATGTAAAATCTAGCCAAAAAGGGCTAAGTGTGAAATGTAATGTAAAATCCATGTAATGTGTTTGTAAACACACATGGACACAGGTCAGCCGCACATATCAGCTTTGTAGTTTTTATTTCCTCACCTAGTCCTGCGGGGCAAGGAGGTGAGAGGGAGCAAGGGACAAGCTCAAGATTGTCCCCTAGAGTCTCAAGTTACGGTTTGCCGGACACCTAGTTTGGCGGCTCTAGAAAGGATCCTAACGGAGTCTTCTGATGGCACGGATGTGAGTTGTGAGGTATTTGTTAGATGACCAGTGGCAGTTTCCCTGCACTATACCCATTTGTGAGGCACCGCCCTTCCCTGTGTTTTGTCATGGTATGCTCATCTCAGTGGACCCTGCTTTCCCGATTCATTCAAAGGGTCACATGATCTTTTTCCTTGTCATCCCTTACCCTTCACCTTGTTTTCCACATCACCCAAATTCAGCTATGTGGTCAAGTCTATAGGTTGTGCATAGCAGTCTGAGTCTTCTGGATGTGGTGGGCCCACCTCACCAGGGGCCTTGTATTTTTGAGATATTATGTATTGTTGAGCACTATATTGGCATCATATTGTTTAGTAATGTACTAGCATGTATAAGGAAGCCTATTGCTTCATATTGCATACAGGTATTCAGCCAGCACCATGTTGACCAAATTTGACTTGGTCAAACTAGGTTGACCAGGCCAAAAATGGGCCCGAAAAAAATGTTGCGACCAAGATTTCGATTTTGGTCAATTATTATCTTCCGGGGTCCCATATGAACCTCCAAGCATCAGAATTTGAAAATGTTGAGGCAGCAATGAGATTTTTAATTATTATTGGTCATTAATGACCTGCTTTAATTAAAAATCATGGATTTTGGGCAAACAGTGCCTAAGTGATGGATCGTGGTCGTTCAAGTGACCATGTCTACTATTTTTGGGGTCCACGATCGCATTGCAACAGATGGTTCGACAATATGGGCACTATAAGTAGGTCAAAATCCCAATTTACACCTTCAACAATAAAAACCAACAGTTAATTAAAGGAAAAATCAAAATTTGGCAAAGGCAACTATGGAAAATGGAAAAAATCAAAGGCTGGCTAATACAAGGGTGACTTATAAGGTAATTTGGTAATGTTTGGACATGATATTTGTGAGGTGGGACCCTCATGTTGGACAACTCACTATGGAGGTCAAATTTTCCCATGGGGACGTTTTTCTCCACCTTGGCATTTTCGATTTGATTGTTTTGTTGTTTGTGGGACCTTGATGTATTGAGTTGGGGAGATAAAACACCAGACACCCCCCAACCTTATCTTATGTATTGTATGGACCCCACAAGGGGACCCTCTCTCCACATGTGCGCTCTAGAGGGCAATTCGCACCCCCTCAAGGAGGATTCTGCTCCATTCAATTTGGTTGTTGGGGATTTGATCCCAGCCCTCCATTTTGGAGGGAATAGGGTTTTGAAGTGGCCTTTCTCTATAAGAGGAGGCACTCGCCCCTTTGTAGAGCCTCTTGGCACATTGTACATTTGACATTTGAGTGATATTGAGACATTCTTCTTCCGGTTTCTTGAGAGAACTTGTGTGGATGTTGATGGCATTGATTGTTAGCTGATTTCCATTGCTTTGTAGAGTGATTTCAGTGAGTTTGCTGCCCTTGTATGACTAACACGAATTGCAGGGAGATTGGCCATTTGGAGGGAGGCGCCACACTTGGAGTTGGAGCTCCATTCTAGTGTTTCTGTTCGAAATAATCACAAGGGAGTTGTCTTTGCTGCTTAGCTTGTCAATTTCCTCATTTTTAGCCATTCATTTTATGTTCTTACTTGTTTATTTGCTGCATATGCTGATTTCTCTCGTTTGTGGCAGGTATCCAGGCAAAAGTTGGTCACATAGCTGCTCAAACGCCCACACAAACTCGCTGGTTGCTCTACTACTGAATTGGAGTTGGTCTTCAAGCCATTTCAACCACACGCTTTCATCCCAAGTATGCTTCTCTTGCTAGTCTCATAGCTTTCAATTCCATTTCTATGTGTTAAGCTGCAAAACCACTTAAACAAACCCTAAAAATTAAAAACTAAAAATTTGACCGTCAAAACTCTTTTTCCTTTAAAACCCATTAATGAAATGTTCTTAAACCTATATATCTTAAGTTTCATTTAATTCCGACCCCGTTTACCCATAGAACCAGGCACTAGTCTTTCATTGATTTCGCCCTCATTGGGTATTTTAGCCAATCACACTGTTGGGTAATTTTCTGGGTTGTGGGTACTCTTGATTTGGGTTTAAAACGTCATTTCTTCATAAGAAATCAAGTTATCATTAATTGGAAGTGTCTATAAACGCTAATTATTCTCTGCCCTAGGTCCATTGATCCACTGTTTAACCTTTTTCCTTGGGCAGTTTGCTTCAGCATTTCACTTCCAATTTACTGTATCTCCCTAGACTATTTTCAGCCACGTAATCACTAATCTAATCTAGTTATCTAATCACGTTTGACTGCTAGTCACCTGTTGCATCATTCTCATTCTACCATTTGTGTCCATTGGTTGGCTAAAACTAGACTTAGGAGTTCATCTGCACTCAATCTCTTGTTCTATCTCTTTGTCTTTCCTAGGATTTGGGTGTATTTTGTCTCTCAACCTTCATCGGTTGAGCAGGGTCTCCCCCTTGACTTGGCTACGTGCCTCGCCTGAAGTGACAATAGCCTTGTCCAGTGTGACTTCTGTTCCTTGAGTGGACGACTTGGCCATTGTTGGTTACACCTTCCTAGTTGCTCACCCTCTACCATCCCTGTTGGGACATCATCTACTAGCAGCTAGAGATAGTGTGATAACAATATTTTACTGTTTAATAATGAATGAATCTACCTATGCATGAGATAGAGAGAGGAAATAAGTGAAGCACATCAAGTCTGTCCAACCCAAACCATCACATCCTTACAATTACATGATTATTTTCTTCATACCAAACACCAAAGGCCATGGATACTAATTGATCTTATTCCATCCCCGAATGCGGGTGTTAGTGTTGATATTCCCGGGAAAAGGAGCACCACCCTCCCACCTAGCAGTGTGGCTCCCCCACCTGGCAGTGGATCTCAGCATGCGCCCTTCCTCTGGCAGCATCTTTAAGAGGATGTCCTGATCCGGACTAGTTGGCATTCGCGCGCACGACTGGTTTAATTCTGATGACGCTCTGGTGGTTGGCATTTATGTCGGCTCGTCCGTCTACGTCCTATCTGCATTACTGGATCCACCTTTCCATAATGCTCTCTCGTGTGAGGCCTGGACGCTTCCTCTCCATGGTTCTAGATATGAGGTCTCCTCTGCATGCTCTTGTTGTTATCACCTGCTTCTGTTATTCTCTTCCTGCCCCGACCGCTAAACGCTCTACTATGTCTTTGTTCTCCTATGAACTCGTTGATAGTGCCATGACTCGTCCATGTGGTACCTCCAAGCGAGGTGTTGGTCATGGCATCGGCAGGACTGCCACTTCCACGGAGAAAGATAAGAATGTCATCAGTGGTTATGATGAAAACATCATTGCTCATGTTCGCAGGTTGGTTGATGAATGGGAGAAAACAACGTATCCGATATTCTTGCCTCTAGTAACCGAGGTAATCAAATCAATTATTACCGCTTGATGAAGAACATGTTGGGTTCCCTGGTTGAGGAAATGTTGGCTAACTGGAACATGGCCAAGGTCTCTATAATGGATACCAGGAGTCACATGGCCCATCTGGATGGAATGCTCGCTGCTCTGGATTCCAGCTTGGCTGGAGGTAAATACTCTTTCCTTAGCAATTACACTCCTCCCCGCAACTCTGGTCCTGAAGCTCGCACAGAGGGCCCGGTTGGTACAGCGAACACTCAGGTTGATGGTGTCGCCACTGCAATTGATTCCCAGGCTTCAGGTAGCACTCTGCATGCGTCCCCTGGCGTGGTTGTTGTGGAATTCTTTGCTCCTATTCAGATCTCCACTTCGTGGTCGAGTTCTCCTGCTGTGGTCGTCTTACACAGGGGCCCTCCCCCTGGAGCCTCCTTCCCTATACCCTCGAGTATAGACTCTCTGCACTACAAAAGGGTTCGGAAGTCTGAAGACAATGTTGTTACTCCGCGCAAGACAGAGCCTCTTCCTCTCAAACTCCCGACTCAAAGCTGGGATGAGGACTTCTTCGGTACCTGGCCCATAATTGAAGACAATCACAGCCCCCAGAACGCAGATGCTAGCACCTAGAGCTGCTTCGAGAGATCCCAGCTCCTCTTTTTGCGGTTAGCGTATCGGGTTTCCTTGTTTTGGATTAATGGTTTACTATTATGCCCTGGTTTGTTTATCTGAACTGGTTTAGTCCTATGTCTTTAAAGGTCGTTTATAATTATGTCAAAGGCTCTCATCCCATAGGTCGGAAGATCTACAGAATCCTTTTTTTGAACTTTCTGCTCTACCAGAAGCTTCAAAATGCTCTCAGATCTACATACTTTCCTGTGCTTGTAACTTTTTTTGTACTATAATATATTTTCTCTATGTAGTTTACAAAAAAAAAAGAATTGATCTTATTCCATACTTGCCAAATAATTTAGTACAATAAGCATCGATTCAAGCATTTTTCTACGTTGAATAGAATTATTAGCCATAATTGATAACCAACATTAACTTCAAAAGATTAAAACTCAAGCTAGACTAAAATTTATTATGAAATTGATCAATTATCTAATCCCCAAGATGTGGTTTTCAGTGCATTTTCTTCACCTCATAAATAAACTTTGACATAATTTGGGAAAACTAAGCCAATGACTATCTAATCAATTGTACATCCCTTTTTATGTCCTTTCCTTCGCAGAGTTTGCAGAGAAAGGTAGAGAATTACCTACCTATTGATAGTATTCAACAATATTGTTCCAGCTCCAAGTGCAGATGCAAGGGTGAATGCAATTGAAATTACTTTTGGTGTTTGAGAAGATTGAGAAGAAAGGCTAAGGCCATTGATTAACCAAATCCATCGAATTTAAAGACTAAGGAAATTGACCAATAGACAATAATTTTTTATTTTGTATCCGCAACAATGCCACTACACCCCTCGTCTCCTTACATTGCCACTGCTACTTGGAATATATGCACAAGAGATGTTGCTCATATCTTGTCGATGATGAGTTGTTTGTATAATTGCATGGTTTACACTTATCACTAATGACAATTTAATTTTTTCTTTCTATTGAAAATAAAAGTTGTTATAACCATTTTCAAAAGGTAATTGAAGAGGATTTCTTTATTTAACAAGGGTTGTGTGCAGCTTAGTCAGCTTAGTCCCTGCCTTTAATAATATGAAATTAAAAACATAATAATTTAGAAACTAAATAAATGCTAATAATTTGAAAAAAAAGTCAACAAAATTCAAAAATAAAAAATAATGATAAAATAAAACTATACATTTATTTAGTAATTAATGAATAAATAATCTCATCTATTAATTAATGAATAAATTATGAATTCAGTTAAAATTGCAAGACTCAATTAATAGTTCAATACAATCTATGTTCAGATCTGATCCGGTTGTGAGAAATATTAAATTTTATAGACATTCAAAATTGATCCATTCTGCTATAGTAAGGTTGAAAATTTGGCGAAAAAGGAAGATGTTTATTATAGAAGCAGAGAACGCTAAGATTAAATAGCAATTCGTGTTCAACTTCATCATTTTCCCCCAAATTCCTCTGAAGATAAATGATTACATCCATCTTATCACCTCTGGAAATTGAGATATTTGATGCCAAAGGAAAACATTGAGAAAAAGAGGATTATTATCCCTACATGCACCGCAGCTACCACACCCAGGAAATCATAACTATATCCAAAATAGCCTTCCAAAAATTGTTTCACAGTCATGGCATCCTTTTCACTAGCAACCTCTACAAAACTAGTCAAATCTCCAAGTTGAGAAGTAATGAGGCCATACAGTTTCCATGCAACAAGATTGGCCCAGTAATACCACCTCCACCACACAGGAATTCGCTGCAACATGATATTGAATACCAATTCAGCAATGTCCATTCAATGCAATACAAAATCCCAAGCTTGAAAATTGAATAAAACTTCTCAAATTGTAAACAATGAAATAATCTTACAGGCCGAGTGATGAGAAATCCAGAGAAGAGATTCCAGAATCCATAGAAAAATGAGGAAACAATGGTAGCAATCTCATGACCAGGAGTCAGAGCAACGGCCATCATCCCATACATGGTAAAATACACAAAGCACATGAACATATGCATGTAGAATATAAACCAGAAAAATTTTACTATTGTCCATTGGAAGTCCATCATTGAATAGACAATGAGAGAGTAACTAATGGTTTGGATTAGTATATATGGAATCTCAATGGAAGCCTGCAAAATAATGGAATACATGTAGTGTCAGATCAATTCAGCCATAGAATTCTCTTCTCATGAACAAAGGAGATAATAAATATATACCTGAGCAACTGCATAAGGAATAGTTGTGTACATCCCAGCTGCCTTTTCACGATAGAACACAGTTCGCTGAAATCCAACAACAGGTTGCACATTTGAAGAATTCCCAATCCCAAGGAACATTTTTGAGGCATACATAGCACCAAAAACATTGAGCAAATACTGTTGTTTGTTCCTATCAAACAAAGAAGCACCAAAGGATATAATTAGTTCAAGCTCAGAACACTCATAGATATCATGGCTGGAAAACTTTATTTTAGGACGTGCGTTGCTGCTCAAAAGCCTTACGATTTGCTTCCTAGGCCCCAGAATATACTTCCAAACAGAAGGGTCGTCACAGTTTTGAAAAGAAAACGAACAACATTGTATGTTGGATTCTTCCAGTAAGACCAGTGTTGCCTCCAAATGCAAGCTATGCATTGGACACTTAAACTCTGAGAGTATTTGGAACGAAATTCGAGGTCCCTGGAGCCAGGTACTGGTGTGATCAGCTCTTTGATAAGTGCCTAGTTCTGCCTTATACAAAATGAGATCATTAAACAAATCATCGAAGCAATACAATGGTATAAAGAAACATCTATATTTAATCAGTCGACCCGTTCTTATAGGTGTGCTTACTGGAAAAGAGGGGAATTTGAGTACACTTTTGCAAATTCTACACCAAGATGAGTTTCAGCAGCAGGAGAACTAACTTCTAGCATCCAGGTTGATGGATTGTAATCATCTTTGATCCTAGGCACTCCTGGGATAGCCTGAGAAACAAATATTTGTGTTCCTTTCATACCAAAAAGAGTCGCAGACAAGTAAGACCGAGGAAGAATTTGACCAGGTATAGGATTCCTTACCTCAAAGTACTCGATCAGCTTGTAAGAATGATTCCCAAGAGGTCCTGCATATATGATTTGTCCTCCCATTTTCATCAGTAAGAGCTGCAAGACAGAGGACGTGATATTTTTTAAGGTGGAAAGGCAAACTTCAAAATGTTCACCTACAGATGAGGAGTCTTTTCATATTCAACTATACCTCATCAAATGCCTCAAATATATCAATGCTAGGTTGGTGAATTGTGCAGAAAATTATGCGCCCAATATCAACAGTATTGCGTACAGTTCTCATGACAATAGTTGCAGCTCGGGCATCAAGCCCTGATGTGGGTTCATCCATGAAGATAATGGACGGGTTTGCAACCAAGTCAACAGCTATTGTAAGTCTTTTACGCTGTTCAGTTGAAAGGCCGTCTACTCTGGGAAGATCCACAAGAGCTTGTCTTAGAGGTTCCAGTTAAACAAGTTCCATCACTTCTTCCACATACATCTACATATACAATTGTAAAGGATTTCATGTCAGCATTGGTTCCCCTTTCGAATTCCAATAAAGTATCCTTCCCCTTAGAAGGAGGACTGAACAACATACCTTTCGTGTTTTAGAATCAATTTCTGAAGGGAGACGAAGCCATGCTGAATAGAGAAGAGATTCATAGACTGTCACAAAAGGAGAATGGATATCATTATGCTCACAGTAGCCTGGTACATAAGCAAAGGTTTCTTGGGATAACCAGATACACTGATGCTTCCTTCGATGCAACCTCTAGTTTTTATTCCTGCAAGAACATCCATTAAAGTGGTTTTTCCAGCACCACTCACACCAACTAGAGCTCTGAGGACGCCAGGTCTGAAGGCACCACTGACATCCCTTAACAATTGAATCATATCTTCCATAATTCCTTTCCTCTTCATTTCATGTTACCAACCAACATTCCTTCAGCGCCATTTTCCTATGTCTCGAAGACATTGATAGACTTGAGTAGCTTCGTTTTAATAAATATACTTACCACTGGCATGTCCACATAATAATTTATATGGTTGAATGCAAGGGATAGAGGCTGGAATGGCAATACCATCCCTCTCTTGGAAGCCATAACACTGGAAACAATGTTAGCCTCCATTCGGTTAGACTCGTCAGAGTGTCCAATTGAGGAGATATTGGATTGCCTCATTGCCAAGTCGTCTACTAAAATAAAGTGTGGTAACTTGGTAAGTCAATCAAAAAGAACTAACTAATGAGGGAAGCGTAATGAGCATGTTTTGAGATACATACCGTCAATTGAGGCCTCCATGGGATGAGATTACGAGAAGCCTGGAGTTTTAGTTTTCTTCTTTCCTTTGGAAGATAACTCTTCTCTTGTGCGATTAACATGTTTTTCTTCAAGAACCTCTTCATAAATGATAGCCTAAGGTTTCCCAAGAGCTGCAAACTCATGGGATAAGCTTAAGATTACATATCAGATCTCTGAAAAGAGATTTTTCAGTTTCTCCTAAATAAATATCCTTCATGTATAGTTAAACTGCAGTGAGATAAGTGATCTACGATTTAGATACTTCAGAGCCAGTGTGAATAGAATGATGAAAAGCACCGAAAAAAAAACCAGAGTTCCAATACTGATCCAGTACCAATACCCACAGGTGAACATGCCCCTTCTTTTCAATGTTGCTTTCCCAATGGTCGGTTCATCTATGTTAGGATCATCATTGGGCTGCACAAAAGACATCAGTCATGCAATAACATGGAAACGTTGAAACCCAGAAAATGACGAGGAGTTATTGAGGATGTTATCTCATTTAGTTCATGTTTTAGTTTACCATGCTCCAACGCTTGTCTACATATTCATTGATGGCTATTGTATCCCCAAATCCACCATGGACGAAAAGCATCTGTAATACCTAAACCACGCCAATATTGATGTTATTCACTGAGATTCTATGCTGAAAAATGCAAATTTGAAGGGATATGAAAAACAAACCTTTAGAAATGACAAATCCTCCCAAGACAAAAACTAGCAGCAGTATTAAGTTTCCAAATGTGCCTGCAATGACCAGCGTTTGGCCCACTGATGCAATGAAACGAAAAAGTGATGAGGACATCTGGTGTGCCCAGAAAAGTAGCAGGAACTGCCGGAAAAACCTGACAAAAGATCATAAAGGTGATTATTAGAGTTGAGCATCCTAAACATAAGATAAATAACCTGCATTATGAAACAAGAAAGTGTGTCACTCACTTGCTTGCTGATGGTGCAAAATCTACCACATAGTAAGTTAAGATGATCCATATTCCCGACTCAAGGAAAGATAAAGGGATTGTCAACACCCAAATGGGAAAGGAAAATGCTCAGGCAAGGTAGAATAACAAGTCTCTTTGCTTGTAGTATACTGGTAGCCTGGAAACCGTCATAGCCAACCCTGTCATTCCATTGAACATCACATTAACAAGACTGAGTAACAAGTATGGCCAGCAATGGACAAACACCAACAACACCATTTCCAGAAACGACAACGACACAAACACCCACGAACAATGAGAAAAAACTTGATGATGGAGTGGATGCCTTAGGCCATGCAGTTGCTCGGATTGTATGGGAGAAGATATGTGAAGGGTGTTGGGTTCCAATTCTTCCAATAATTCTCCTTCGAATCCCTCACAGACATTGCAGTTCGCTACCTCTGTGACAGAAAGTAGAAGGGGTTTAAGAAGGGGCTTCCTTTCCTTGTTTTCAGTGAGTTCCACATCCAACAGCCTGCACAAAGACGACGGGATTTCATAAAAAACATACAGATACATATCCATCCACATATAAAGTTTTGGGTTTATGGTTCACAGATTTATATACAAATGCCTTATAAAATGCATAAAATACAGAGAATGTGCATCATCTGCTACACCTCTAATACCTAACAATGTGGATATTCTTAGAAAACATCTACAGAAGGGAAATATCACATACCTCTTCGTCAAACTCTAGCATCATTTTCCCCTGTGTTCTTATCCTCGGCCTTGTACATCGCCCCCTTATCCTTCTTGTTTTGATTAATAAAGTTTGAATAGACATAAATGGAAAAAATTATATAACAAGAGCCACGTGGTGGCAATGTCCCCGACATTGCCACCTGGTCTAATTGCAGCTCTGGATATAGACAGCAATCAACGAGAAACATACCCTGAAGTAATTTGGGATGGGTATGTATAATGAATACTTTTTTGTGAACCTAGTAATTTTGTGAAGTATGATGCCTTTCGGTATCAGAAACCATCGTTATAAAGTTTAATGCAAAACCTAGAAAATGAATACCACTAAGCTATAAACAAGAAGACAAATCCAATTTCAAAAAGAGCACTAAGTTGGCTGAGCATTAAATCGTATGATAACCATAACAATATATAGCTACTCTATGCAAAGAAGAAAGGTGACCAAGGTATTATACCATAATACACTTACTATAACTATCTAGGCAAAAGCATTGTTTTGAAAGGAAACATCAATATTTTTTAATAACCAGCAAATACTCACAAACATGCAACTAGCGTAAATGCCAAACAAAATACATTCGTAAATTGGACATCTACTGCCATACAATATATTTTTTAAACAAAACCAGAAACGCAACTCAGTCCTCAGCTCAAGTGCGCATCAAGAGATGGATGTTCAATGTTCAGGTCATTATTGTGCTCCTGAAATATATTTTTATAGAAAACCAAAAACACAGCCCAGCCCTCAGCGTAAGTGCATCAAGAGATGGATGAGCAATGTTTAGGTCATTATTGTGCTCCTAAAATATGCAGATCAATAAAAAATAGAAGCCAAAATTCAAGATGTTGATTATGATCCCCAAAATCTAAAATGATGGCACATTTTATCCATTTCAAGATGGATCTTCTAAACACTAAAATAACAGCAAAAATTGGAAATCAGAAGGAAGAAACAAGGAAGACCTCTACTTCCACTACCTATGCTACTTCCTATGCCACTGCTAGTGGGTATGTCGTAAAGATAATATAAAAATACCAAGTATTCATGTCGCGAGGAGCAATATTTGAGGTGTAATTACATATATAAAAAATGAGTGGACATTTAACCATTATTTCTAGCATTTACCACAGGTGAGCGTATCTTTCAGGTGACCACTTGGCCTAATCAAAATCAATGATAACACCAGCTAATGATAAAACCACCCTAAAATTCATTTCAATGGTCATTATAACTAGTTTTTGCTGATAAACCACACTCCCTCATAGATCAATATAAAAAACCATTTACGGCCATTCATCAATAAATTTATTTTTGTGAATTACTTACTCTTGCAACCAACCAATTTCTTCACCGCTGAAAACAACAATATGCCCCACTGATCACAATCTCTACTGACAAAATATCCACTCTGTAAATTCACAAATTGCCTACTGAAATCCTAATAATTACATACACAATTCAGTCCATCAATCACTCATGGAAACACAAGCTAATTACAAGCATAAAAACCACTACAAAGAATCTTAGTCAACCAAGTGGCACCGGTTAGTGACCGATTGATTGATTGATGAGATTGCTAACACTCCAAAACCAAGTCCAATCCATTCTGGTTTAAATCTAAATTTAGATCCTTTATATTCTCCAGCAATAACAACATTGGAGCGCAGAAAAGGAAGGCATGGGTTGGGGATCAGAGAACAACGTCTTTACAGAGCATTGGTGTTGGAGGGTGCAACAATAAATTGAAGCAAGTGCAGCTCTCCATCTCGGATTCAGAACAGGTACTCTTCATACTATAAAATAAAAATACACCTATCCTAAGGATGCTAACAACCTACCTCTAAAATCATATAATATGAATGGCGCATTCCAATTAATCTGAATGAGTGGTAATGAAGTCCACCGAAGGAACGTTTTCAGAGTAATTTCCACCTTGGATTTACCTTCCTTCAGATATAACCACCTCTCTCTTGGAGGAAGCAGGTGAATGGTTCCTGGCAGATTTATGAATGACTGGGGTGAAGAGGTGGGTAAAAATCCTTTTGTTGTAATTTGCTTTGTGAATATAGAAAATTGACAAGATTATAATACAGTATTTCTTAATCTTAATAATTACTATTTTAAAAATAGAAAATTATTATAAAAAATAATATTCATTGATGAGTTTGAAAATAACCAAAAGAATGTGTTACCGTTCTAATATCAATACACTTAACCTAAAAAGATAAATCTCAAAGTCTTTATTTTCATTCAAATAAATGTTTTGAGACTAGATAAGAAAGTTACAAAACAAATTGGTCATGAAGTAAGATCTAAAACTGCTTTTGATTGGCTAAGAGTGCCTTGTCTAAACAGGTTAATAGCCTAAGGCCCAAAGGCTTCTAGTAGTTGTAAAAGTCTGCCCTCTTACCACAGGTTAGTAAAAAACATAAAAAAAAATTATTATTTGATATTATAAGACTAGGTAAGAAAGTTACAAAACAAATTCGTCCTGGAGTAAGATATAAAATTGTTTTTGAATTGGCTAAGAGCTTGTCTAAACAGGTTAATTGCGAAAGATTCAAAGGCTTCTAGAAATTATAAAAGTCTGCTCTCATACCACATGCTAACAAAAAATTTAAAAAAATATTATTTTAAGACTATTTAAGAAAGTTACAGAACAAATTAGTCCTGGAGTAAGATATAAAATTGCTTTTGATTGGACAAAAACCCAAAGACTTCCAGTGATTATAATTACCATTGTTGAATCCGAGGATACGATTGCTGAGTCTTTTTTCTTGTGGTTGGACCTATTCACATAGGTCTCGATGAACAAATCATTCCATTCATCTTTGTCATAGCCCGAATTTGTTCATTCCCATCCCCAAACATTACAAATTCGTATCCTTTTGAATGTCCTGTAGTCTTATCAGTAACAACCTTGGCTCCTTTTACAGATGGGTATATAACTCTGAAGGTCTCTTGCAACAAGTAGTATGTGACATCAGATGCCAAATCTCCCACGAATATACTATAATCCTTGGGACGTTTTTCTCCAACGCCAAATGTTGCCCAATTTAGCCTGTAAAATTCTTCAGCATTGGCCATCTGTAGACCACTGTAATTTTGCAGAGCCATCTGGGCTGCTGCTGCATGGCCTACAAACTCCACGAAACCATAATCGTCTGATTGCCTAGTCTGCTTATTACGAATAATATTAAGAGAAAGAAATCCTTCGGTAGGAGCAAAACAAGTATGCAGATAAGTCTCGTCCATCCAGTAGTATTAAGGGGTATTGAAAGCAGCACAAGCACTCTTGCATTCACCCATTACTTTCAATTATGTAGGACACTTGGCAGTTATGTTACTATTGCATGCATGTCTTGCACAGTTAGGGTTGGACAGAGTTATGGAAAGAGGAAGATTGAATCCATCAATGAGAGAGATGTCATAGAAGTCTTCATTGTTCAATAGATTTAGAGCATATTCATCCAGCGTTGCAAGAAGTTGTCCATAGCGTTGACAATCGAGCAAGCCGCCGCAGTCACCGGTGTTTCATTTGCCTCGTCCACCAACGTCGAAGGAGCAGCCAGTACGCCCCCAGATTCTGCCTGACGTCGTAGAATTTACGAGCTCTCATGGACATTTGCAGTCTCTCACTGCCAAACTGTAGGCCAGAAATCCAATTGACATTGCATCTAACTTCCATCTTTCCAATCGTAGTTTTAGGTAGCCCGAACTGCAATTCAAAACAATGTTGCTATAGAGAGAAAACTGGGTCTTAGCTCTGGTTTGCCAGAATTTGATTTAAGCCTGTAAATTCAGCCTAGGAGGCTTTGCATGAGGTTAATCCAAACTGATCATGACAAACCTGTAATTGAAAGCTAAAATTGCAGATATGCTAGGAAAAGAACAAGCTTAACTTTAAAACTTTATTTTTCATACCTCATAGCAACTGCATTAAAGCTTTTCCGGCACAATTCTTGCTACTTCGAAGTTCGGAGTAAGATAAAAACAACAGCATGATTTTAAAGCAATGTCGAAAACTAGCCAAATCGGAACTATTTTAAGTGACAAAATTATGTGGATCAACCCAAAAAAAATTGCTTGATAACCCTGGAACCAAACTTAATTACGTTAATAGTGTCTGAACCTGGAGAAATGCAGGTAGATGGATAGAGCTCGAGCTAAATAGCACCATGGTGTTAAGTAGATGAGCAACACATTATAATATAATATAAATTATAATATTTATTATATGCGAAACCTGAAAACTCTGTTTCTCGTACCATTCTGGTTTCGCGTTCTGTTTCCCGTTTCTCGTTTTTTTGTTACATAGCTAATTGGTTCGGCCTCTCTACTTAACTCTTTTACTATATATCTAAGTGAATGTACTCTTTTACGATATATCAAAGTGGATGTAGATGAAATTCTATGATAAAGGATTATATGTGAATGTGGATGAAATTCGAAGATAGAGGATTATATGTACAACATTTCAGTTTCGAGTATGAAGATTTAAGCATTCCTAAAGGAAAGGGAAAGGGAGTTCAAAACTATATGCTAGGAGCCTTGAGGATTATATGTACAACATTTCAGTTTGGAGTATGAAGATTTAGGCATTCCTAAAGGAAAGGGAAAGGGAGTTCAAAACTATGGGCTAGGAGCCCTTGTTAGTTTAGTTGCTGCCACTCACTCCTTTTCAACTATAACACAGAAACCAAGTATCCCCGTACCCGTGCCTCTTGAGTGTAGAAGCTCAATTACAAACTCTAAGTAGGAATCGAACCCACTTTACAATCAGAGGTTGAAAACAATGGAGATATTATCGCTTTTATGCTGCTACTCTTCCCATTATGAACTGAACTAAGAAGAATCGTTGGAATACTTGTATTTCATAAGTTTTGGCCTTCTTTAAGATCTCCTTCTACCCAATGGGCCGATGGGCTATCATACGGTTTCCTACCTTCTCTCCTGTACTGGACGAGTCGATTGTATACCTGAATGATTCATTCAGTTTGGATTGAGATACCTTTGACCCCCACAATGGAAGGTATGGCGGATGGCCATCCTTTTTCTTGAGATTACTCAGACGACGTCCGAGGAGTTACTCCGACTCTCCGAGCTTTGAGCTTTGTTCTTCTTTAAGTGTGCTTAATAATTCTCTAATCTAATTAATGGTCTTAAATTCTGTTTAGGTTTTGTTCGCCAAGCTAGATTTGTACCCCGTGCAACTACTGGCTTCTCTCCCCCATAGCATCAAAAAAATTGCCACTCTAAACTTTCATTGACATCAACTCTATAACACCATGCAGAGACATAAATTTACCAGGTTATTTGCAGGCCCCTTTTCTCTTTTCCTTATCTCCCTGTGTCATATATTTAGTCCGTAATATCCGAATTAAATAAGGCATTTTCGTGTCACGCCATTCCCATATCTTGTATCTTAAGCAAGATATCTTAAGCAGGTTGGATGTACTGGTTGGCTCCGATACTACTTTTTATACACACGAGTGATGCCTTCAGTATATATATTCCATTAGGAATTAGATAAGAAAATCTCATCGGTGCAAATAAATCCAAATACAAATAAATGACCCAAAATATACATACAGTTAAAAGCTTAAATAAAAAAGAAAAGACCAATAGATCAGGCCTGGCACTAACAAAACAAAAAATCACTGAACAGAATGGGTTTTGCAAATATTGCACAGAATGTGGAGAAACTCGAAAATACATATAAAACATCAATGGAAAACTTCTGAATAAAGATTGAATGAATGCAGGAAGAAAACTACTACATGAAGATATCAAATATAATGCAGTGGAAATTTCTTGCAAAATTTGAACAAGTCGAGTACGGCAAGAGAAGAATGGACTGTGATAAGACTCCAAGTCACTCTAACATTCAAATGTAAAGAACATCTTGTACAGGAAAAGAATAAAAGAGTTGAGTTGCATACCTTTTTAAGGCAACAACAGTAGGCATACATTTTTATCTGTGATTTCCAGAATCTCGAAAGGCTTTCCCTCGACCTTCTGGTAGATGGGCATGACTCTAAAGCCACTCATAGCAAGAAAACATTGTTTTCAATCGATTGCTGCACTTCATAATGCTTTCTTCCACGACAGTGAAACCATTGTTGCAAGTTTTTTATTTACATTTTTGCAGACTGAATTGAATCACAATGATAGATAGGTTATATTACCAAACAAAACAATGCACCAGGACATCATACTTGCGATCGGGATCAATCATATGTATTGGCGGTGGGGGATCAGTTCAACGCACTTGGACATGATACTTGCCATCATAACCATATGTATTGGCAGGGGGATTAGTTGATTGAGCTGAGACGTTGGTGGATAGAACATCATATTCATCTATTTCGAATAAGCTAAAAGACAATGAATATCTCCATTTTATGATTGTTTGTTGACAGTGTAGATTACTTAGCAACAGACGGACATGCTATCTGCAAGGATGGTGTCATAAAAATTAGTAATACTCCCAGCCCATAGTGATCTAATCAACTCAAACAAAGATGATTGTTCAATGGCTCCCCATGGTGAGGAAGCCAGTGACCAACAAAGGATTCATAACCTATTTTAATTTTTTCGTGTGTGTTTTCTACTATGTAATTTTAAATGAAAAGCTTCCAAGGGGATTCCTTTGATGCAAGAATCACTCCAACTCAGTAAGGATACCAACACTGGAGAGTAGTGCCTTTTTTAAGACTTCACTATGATCCGGGTATATGGTATGGAAGATGAGCCATACAAATTTCCAGCTTTCCTAACACTGACAATCCAATGTAAGATGGTTGCACAATCTCCCCGCTTATACGAATAAATGACAATCCAGCGCACAATACCTCGAAGAATTGAGTGCCTTGGAGTGTATGATTGGGAGGGTGTGCTTATCTTCTCTACAGAAATGGTAGGACCTGACGTTAGCCCGCAGCTTCCTCCTAATCACCAAAAAACGAGGACGACCTCATAGTTCTGCAGCCAATAAAATATTTAAAAAATCATATTTAATAAAAATTTATTCAATATAATCAATATTTTAAACTATAGCAAAATTTTAGTCACAACAAAAATATATAAAATGTAGACCCAAATTAATAGGGGCTAAGCGCCATATATGATCTCCTCTAGGGACATAATGATAACATGTATGCTTGTACCATAAAACTCATACTTGTTTTGTTTGATTGGAAGCTTGTTATACTTGTTTTGTTTGATTGGAAGCTTGTTATGTTTGATTGAAAATGTTACATATAGCTACAACATAATTTGTATAATTTCCATTATCATATTTATATATGATAAATAATTTGTAATGATATGAATATTTGTATTTACAATTTTATAAAAACTTTTATCTTCCATATTATTTATATTATTTTTTACTAAATAATATTTTTATATTAAGTATTTTCTCTTAACTAATTGTTTTCAAATACATTTTTCAAACAATTATTTTTAATATAACCTATTATAAAATTATGAAAAATATATCTATAAATCTATCTACTAAATAAATTCTTTATATCAAAATTGTTTTCTTAACTAAGTGCTTTAAGATTTTATAAATTACTAATAATTTAATATAAAATTATGCATGTGAATATGTCAAAATTGATATGGTTAAGCTTAATAGATATTTGTCATAAACAACAATACTAAAAAACATTGTTGGAACAATGAATAAAGTTTTATACAATTAAAATAAATGATCATAACAACTAAATAAAAATAGAAAATATATATATTAAAATATTACTTTGAAATCTATAGCAACGTATAGCCCTGCTGGTAGCTAATGTTCACGTGCACTCTCAATATGTTTGTGATTTCCTCAAATGTCACTTTACCATAGTTGAAGAGAATAAAAAACGACATGCTATTAAACTTTACATGCTCTAGTGTCATTCTTTGCAATGGTAAATGTTTACAATAGACGTTTTCTCTGTTTCTAGATATTTATTTATAAGTTCATAAAATGAGATGCTTCCATACGTCTTTTTATTGGATACCATTTCATTGAATCGATGTCTCTCTCTCTCTATAGCACCGTTTAAGGTACACATGCAAGCTGCTGGGAGACATGCATATTGATGTGATTTTTGAAACATTATAATACATAGACACATGCACCTCATCTACAATTCACTCTATTAGTTATTGCATGAATTTTTTCAGCTCCATTCCAAGATTGAAGCTGCACTTAGTTGAAGGCACTAAATATCCATTGTGAACTATATTGGTTTAGTACCTAGATATTTATATGCTTAGTGGCTTCAAGGCATTAAATATCCATCTTCAAGATTAAAGTTGTGGTTACTTGAAGCTATTGTGAAACAATTGGCTTAGTACCTATTCCTAGTGACTTTGCATATTTTGTGATCGAAGTTGCTTGTATCTTTGCTATGGACTGAAAATGAAAGAAATAAAGTAAGTGAAACAAACAATTTACGTTGTCTAGTATGCATGGCTTAAACCCATCTTTAGTATTTCATAAACGTGTAGAATGTTTTCTTCATTTTGTGCAAGACCTTTGCTACCATATCAGTTCCTCATGTTGATAAATGGCAAACATATGCAACCCTGGGAAGTACGGATTGTCAAATAAGAAAGAATCAACCTGGAAATGTGAAAAATATGTACGCGGTTGGACTGGTTGTTACTAATCTAAACACTAACACTGATCTTAACTTTTGAGAAAACAGATAAAATATTTGAAGTAAATTCAATGTTAACATGCATATCTTCTACTTCTATTTTTTACCTTCTAGTTATCGAAGATTAAGATGCATCCGGATCAATTCATCTTGTAAATTTTGTTAATATAAATAAACTTATGAATTCATCTTGTCCGATTATGGCTATTAGTTTTGACCAATAACTTGCTACTAGCATTGAATTCTCAAAATAAGGAAAATATGCCATTCTAGGGCTTCGGAAACTAAACCACTATCCTCTATGTTTATTGACATATGCCCAAAATCCTATAGATATTGACCTTGGCTGTGAGCAAACATGAGTGGAACGCCATAACGTTGCTTCTTCAATTGCAAGCCCAAAAAGAACATCTGATCACAACAACTATACTATGTTTGAGAGATGTCCACCAAACCAAAGCTTACACCTCCAAATCCAACTTAATTTTGTCACAAAAAACCTGAGCAATACTGTAACGCCCCGTTTTGACATTACCGCCTGAACTATCATTATATGTATATTTGCTTATGATTGTGAGACTTTGTCAATATGATGACATTGTGGACTTGTAGTTCCATTATTTTGCCAAGATATATATGTGTATGTGTGATGTTAGTGTTATGATATGTAGTAATGTTTTGATATATGTCATGTGTTAATTATGTCTTTTTTATGCAAATTATTGAATGATGGGTACGTGGATACCCCATTAAAAGTTATATGTTGAATGAATGAATGTTATACCAAGTGCATGGTGAATATAAATGAATTGATTATTGTTTTATTGTGATGAAATGTATGTGTACATGTCGAGGATTTATGCACGATATTCTAGTTCGTATGTCGGAGACTAACTTACAGTTTAAAATGGCTAAGTGATAGCTGGATCCTACAAGGTGGGAGAGCCTCAAGGACATGGACTCCGAAAGATAAATGGTATGCAAGTGATAAATTATTTATTTTCGCATGATTATTATGTTGTTTATCATGATGTATGGGTGGGGTAAGGTTTCAGGAAACTCAACCACCTAGATTGGTTATACAATGACAAACTGAGTACAAGTGCAACGCAGTTATTATGTCTGTGTAGACATAGTCCCTTGTTCCATTAGGGGGGTGGAGACTTTACCCACCGTCTATCCCCGAAACTCAGAGTCATGGGTGGGTTGTGCTACGGCGTGCTCCCTAAGGTGTGTGATGATGACTGGTGGTTTCCTTCTGGGGAAGCTTGGTCGATGTAGTCGACACTGCCGCTTACAGGTTCTAACTGGAGTCGGTCATGGCTTGACACTTCAAGGTAGTCCAGCATAGGAAAGGATAGGATGTGGAAGTTAGTTGTGAATTAGGTAGATGATGTAGGTAGATAGGTGTAGCTAGAAGTCAGTAAGTAAACTTGATCTAACTGTGTATGTTGAAAACCTTTGATTGCTTATGTGTTGTAACTCAGTAATGTACGAATTATTCAGAAGTTAATAAGATGCAGTTAAGTAAAATATTGTACCTTGCAAACTATGTTTAAACCTGTGTCAGTAAACAATAAATTTTATGAATATGAATTATGTGTGTGATTTAGTATTGTTAGTATACTTACACGAGGTATGTAAGTTGTAGCTACGCTTACATAACTCGTATACATATGTATAAATTGCGTGAAAGAATATTGAACTATAATGTTTAGGCATTAAATACATTATTACTACTTATCTAACTAGGAGATTAAATTAATACGTCGAGTTAGTAATTTATGATCTAATAATGGAATAGGTTGATTGAGTGAATTAGGTGGTCATGAATGTTGATCAAGTTTTAATTGTTGTTGATTAATGTTAATTATTGTGATTAATGTTAATTATTGTTGATTAATAAACAAGTTATGGTTAACTTAGGTAGTAAATGATGCATTGGTTAGTAATGCTTAATGGAATGTTAATGAACTTAATTAGTCAAGACCAAGGGTTAAAATATTACTAACTTGATTCCTTAAATTAATTATGTGTTAATAATGTTAATTGATGTTAATGAGACTATTCTTATCTTTAGTAATAATTGTTAATTAGTTTAATTATAAACTAAGGTGTAATTAATATGGTACTAGGTAAATGAATTGATTGAGTCTTAGTTAATATTATTTAATTAATATAAATATACATTGATAAATTTTAAGTAAAAATTAATTGTGATTGTGTCGGAAATGAAGGTTAGTTGAATTGTGGATATTTATTCACCAAATTTTATATAACTTTCACTAATAACATTGTGTATAAGCCGAGGAGATTAATCATAATTATTATGAATGAACAGTCATTTAACTATAGGGTAAATTCATAAAAGTTACCGTATTCAAATAATAAAACAATGCAATAAAAATATGTTTGGAGTTATTAATGAAAATTTGTAAATTAAATTGTGAAATGTGAAATGAAAAGTCAATAAATGAACAAAGGAATTAAAAAGGATAAGTTTTATTGATGAGAAGTTACGATTGGCAAGTGACCCCAACCAACACATAAATGCTATTTTTTAAATATTAATAAGAGTCAGGGTGATGGGCTCGAGAAAGGACTAGGAAGGAGAACATTTATGAAGGAGACAAGGATATTAATGGCAGGGGGAAGAGTCAGCAAAGGAAGCAGAATAAGGTCGAGAAGACATGGGAATTTTAGGTGGGTCATCTTGGCATGTTTTGGGGATTTGAGGAGAGCATAGAAAATTACAGAGGAGGGGAGAAAGGGTTTTGTCGGAGAATTTGCAGAAGGGAAAAACTGGTTGGCTTGTACTCGGTTTGGGCTCGGGGGTCCAAAGGGGAACTTTTGGAGTTGGGTGGTCGGCGAGACCTCGCCAGTTGGAAGGGTGGCATACTAGGTTGTCTAGTCGGTTGAGTTTCCAAGGTTGGGAAAAAATTTTGGTTGCAGGGCATACAACAGGGCAAATGGAGCAGCAAAAGGGGTCTACTAGCTATTTAAAGGTATTTCTCATTCAGGTATAAAACCACCCCTTTCTAACTCTGTAATTTTTACTTATGCTAGTTATAACTAAAGAAATTATATTTGAAAATACATGCTTATATATGTTGTTGCACATGCATAGTTAGTAAACTTGCAATTTAGAAAAACAATATATTATTTATAGGCATGTAAACCTTGTTTTTACAAGCATGAGAGTTAAACAAAAACTACAAAACAAAACATGAAAACATAACCAGAATGTAAACAGTGAAAAAATTTGATTTTATTAAGAAAATGGGGGACCCAAGTTTGGGTCCCTACACATGGTATCACAGCCATGGTTCCAAATCTGGAACCAGAGGGCTTACTACGATAAAATTTATTTTGGAACATCCGTGCAGGCTGAGAGAGGAAACCCCTTGAACAAAAAGAAGGTTATAAAACAACCAGTTTATTTTTTTTATTTTGCTTACCTGCAAAACCACCGAAAATATTAACATATTTTAGAGGAAAATAAATTAATGCAAAACCACCGAAAATATTAACATATTTTAGAGAAAAATAAATTAATGCAAAATTTAATAGGATTTGAAGACTATATGTATGGTTTTTTTTTACTATGAATTGAAAATAAAGTTTACTAACACTATATAGAACCCTTTGAAACATAAACTATATAAAAAAAAGGAAGATTAATTAAATAAATAAATTGAGTCTGAACCCCACAAGAGACAATAAGTTGAGTTCGAATTCTGAATAAAAGTAACTACAGGTAACTCTATGATATGAGTATAACCGATTTCATTATCGGATAGCAAATACTTCGTATCCCCAAAACAACCAAAAAAAACAGAAGGGATCTAATTTTAACACAAAAACTCCACAAATTTTATTCGCTTGAATACAATTATAACCAACCAAGACACAACAAAACCGTCGAATTAGTTAGTATATTGAAGCAAGGAAATAAAAGCATGGACGATGGTTGCGTGCTCTACAGCCAATAAATGAAGATCCACATTTTTTTTACAGTAATTGAGTCCGAGAAAAAATGCGATATCTTGAGGGAGTTACAAACCTATTAGTTTGTAAAATAGGTACGCTATGATAATTGAAGCACTGGGGTTAAATGATTTCCATTGTGTTAAGCAAATAACTTAACGAAGAATGAAGGCTAGCCAACGACTTAGAATCAGGAACAGCTTCAAAATCCTGTCGTTCCACGCAGAAATCAGATCCAATATCTGAGCATTCGACTAAAATATTGGGTCTATTTTCGAGTTCTATCATGATCCCAACTAGCATTCGACTAAGATAAAATAATATAATATATATACTTTAAAGATATCGAACATTTAGAAAAATAACTGATAAAATATAATATAATAAGTTTTTCTAGATAAAAATATCTCATATATGTGACTATCAATCTAACAACCTTCATACAAAAATTGAACTAGTTGTTGTCACATACATGCCTCTTCATGGAAGCAATTAACTTACCATGGGTTTATGGATATGTATTGTATTGTATCATTTGGATTAATAAGTGGTAATAATAAAAGATAACAATAAATTGAAAGTTGTAAAAATTATTTGTAATTGATATTTATATTAGTATATATATTTTGAAATTTTGAAATAATTGATATCAATAAATTTGAAAGTTATATATATATATAAAAGATAAGTTTGATTTGTATATTTGAAAATTGTTGATCATTAATTGAATATAAGGGAATAATAATAATCAAAATCTAATTATAAATGAAAATCTATATATCTTCACGGTGTTGACCTAGATATGTCTTCATAGCCTTGGTGAAGGAAAAAAAAAATTATAATAACCCCACAAAATTGAGTTTTGAAAACCAGTTGTATATTTTTTATTATATATTGCATAAATAAACGATTGTAATAAATAATATTTAATTTTAGGTTTAAAAAAAAAAAAATGTACCTTCTATAACATAAATGGTTGATAGCATGTCTATAACTTATTTTCAATCAATCCTACATATGAGTTGTTCACTAATGTGAGTAGTGTGTACCAAATGGATTTATGTATAGATTTTATTTTTATTTAATTGTATTTTAAATGGGAGATAACAATAAATAAATGCAATAATTGACAATAGAATGAAATGGAGGGTTAAATTTCAAGATCAACTTACTTAGTAAGATCGGGTAAGAGAAAATGGATAAAAAAATAAATAAATAAATAAATATATTTTGACAAGGGTGTTGTATAATATAATGTTAGTATACACGAGTAAAATGCATGTAATGTTGTGGAGCTAACACACATGGATAAGGAGAATCGATAGGTGTGAATCCAAGTCTTAATTGAATAAAGTAGATGATGATGAGAGGCAATAACATGATAAATGGAAATAAAGTATAAAGAGTGTGGAGAGTGTTGATCCATAGATAAGTTGGCATGAGTAACTAGACCTGAAATAAAGTAAGGAAGGTGATAAATGAATTACGATATAATCAATGTGATGAATATGGAGAGATAATATCAACAATGTCAATGTAGGTAAATGTAAAGATATAATAATGTAGAGTAAGAATATGAGAATTCACTTAAATATGAGAAGTAAATAATGAGTACCACTTCAACATAGTGTAATGAGGATTTTAAAAAACAAAAATACAAAAGTATGTATGTATATATATATATATAAAAGGAGGGTATCACAAATTACTAATTCAAAGAATAGATAAAATGATTGATTACTTCATGCGAAGGTGAATAAGTATATATGCATGTTATAAAGACACTATGGTTTCTTGATGTGTACAACCGTGCTTGGATAATGTAACTTATGCATCTTGACAATGGGTAAGAAATTATTACATTAAGATTTCTTAATGATATTTGACTATAATTACTAAAACAATGCAATTATACTATAGATATTCTTTATTTCAATTGAGTTAAAATGCTTCTTTAATTCTTAATACCTATACATGGGAGAGGGTTCACATGGGATGCCTTTGTACATGAGTGCGAGTGGAAGGAGCCTTGACGTGATGAAGGTATGGCATCGAGTCCGAAACAACCAGTGTGGTGAGTGGGGTGTGTAGTTGGTTTCATTTGGTTTGTATAAAAAACATTTGCATCATTTTCACTAAATTGATGACTTATGTTCGATATTAGGTCCCATGTGTGTGTTTTCTTATGATGATTTAAGACGAGGCTATGTAATGTGTCGAATTCCCAAATGGAAAAGGATGAGAGGGATGCCATATGTTCTATTATTATGAGTGAGGTAGCTTGTGGACTAATGAAAACATTAAAAGTACTAAGGATACATTTTGAAGAGCATTAAATGTAGTGGTGCATTATAACAATTAGACATGTAAATTGGTAGGGACTAAGAGGTTCGAAAGTGATAATGATATTAGTAGGTATATATATGCGATAAGTAAGGACAACATAAATTCAAGTGGGTGAAAGACAAGATGTTTCAATGACACATGATTACCATAAGAGTGTTAGTGATAGAAAGAGTGGTACAAAAGGAAGAAGTATTTCAAACCTAGTGTGGGAGGAGGTGAATGGATAAATGAAATTTAAATTTCGTTATGACAAAATGATATGGTAGGCATGTAAGCTAACAACTAAACGAAATAATATAGAAGGTGTAGTCGTTATTGAAGTTACTAATAAATATGTAGTAATTATTGTATGACATTATATAAGTAATATGAGAGATGATAGTTGTAATGAAGGTAGAGAACAACACTAACACCACATCAGAGGATAGAGTTATGCAAGAAAAGTACTCAAAATCGTGGGTGGGCTAGGAGTTGATAATAACATAAACGATGAGATAATCAAATAAGGAGCAGTAGTTGGCAAATGATGTGCATATAATGACTAGGAATAACAAAAATAAGTGGCATTTTCATTATGTCTAAAATGTGTGAAGCATATAGATATCAAACCAACAATTGTATGAGGTAGCAATAGTGTAAGGTAACACGAATGCATTTAGGGCATATAACTTAGTCCCTGTCAGTGATAGTACAAAGACACGTGATGTGTTAGTAAGTTAATGATAAAATAATGAGGCAAATATAATATGCGACGATAATAAAAAGAGTAAAGCATAGTAGAATAAATATGTGCACATGGTGTCTAGTTGCGGGGATACACAAGATTAATTTTAGTATTTCAAGTAAAGACACGTTCTTCATCTTCACCCTGTAAGGATGAATGAAAATTCGATCAACAATGCATGGGGTTGTCAAATCGTAAACCTTTATCAGTAACCTATGTGGACATGCTAGAAATTCACGGTGGAGTGATGGTATCCTAGAAGGGAGTGACCTTGTATCAAATTTAAGTTGTAACCAAAAAGGTGTAAGTTGAATGATAGAATCATGGTAATGCCTTGAGGTCCAACTAAATTTATATAGAATTCAAGGTATTCTTATGAATTGCACTAGAGAATATACGATATACCCTAACAATGATATTAAATATTCTATGGATTAAGTATAGAAATTAACCTTGAATAAGTTGAACCATCAACCTAAGTAAATGTTAAACAAAATATAAGGACGCAAAGACCATGCATCGTGATTTTTCCCCCACTATTTTGACCATAACTTCGGGACGAATTTTCCCGAAGGGTGGGTGTATGTAACGCCCCGTTTTGACATTTCTACCTAAACTATTGTTATATGTTGTGTTTACTTGATTATGAGACTTCGTCGGTTTCGTGACACTATGGACATGTGGTTCTATAATTTTCCCGACATATATATGTGTGTGTGTGATGTTAGTATTAGGATATGTAGTCATGTTAGATATGTATCATGTGTTATTTATGTCTCATATATGCAAGTTAATGAACGATGGGTACGTGGATACCGTTAAGTTATTGTTGAAAGAAAGAATGTTATAATACCGAGTGCATGGTGAAAATAATAAATTGATTATTGTTGTTATGTTATGACGAAATGTATGTGTACACGCACGATATTCGAGATTGTATGTCGAGGACTGACTTACAGGTTAAAAAGACTAAGTGATAACTGGGTCCTACGAGGTGGGAGAGCCTCGGGGACATGGACTCCGAAAGATAAACGGTATGCAGGTGATGCATTATTTACTTTCGCATGATTATTATGCTGTTTATTATGATGTATGGGTGGGGTAGGGTTTCATGAAACTCAACCGCCCAGATTGGTTATACGATGACAAACCGAGTACAAGTGCAACGCGGTTATTATGTCGGGTAGACATAGTCCCTTGTTCCATTAGGGGGGTGGAGGATTTACCCACCGTTTATCCCCGAAACCCAGAGTCATGGGAGGGCTGTGCTACGGCGCGCTCCCCAAGGTGTGTGATGATGACTGGTGGTTGCCTGCTGGGGAAGTTTGGTCGATGTAGTCGAAACTTCCGCTTACGGGTTCTAACTGGAGCCGGCCATGACTTGGCACTTCAGGGTAGTCCAGCAGAGGAAGGTTAGGATGTGGAAGTTAGTTGTGAACTAGATAGATGGAGTAGGTAGGTAGGTGTACCATGATGTTAGGAGGGAAGACTTGATCGATTGTATATGTTGAGGACCTTGCAGAATCGTGTGTCGTAAATTAGTAACTGGTATTATTGTTCGTTAGTTAATGGTACTTAATCAAGCGAATGACCCAATAGTCAAATTATGTTAGGAATGCGTCAATAAACATTAACTTAATTAATTAAGAATGTTGTGTGGTTTAGTACTATTAGTGTACCTACACGAGGTATGTAAGCCGTAGCTACGCTTACATAACTCGCCTACATATTTATAAGTTGTGTGAAATAAAAGTGAACTATAATGTTTAGGCATTAGTTACGTTGTTACTATTTATCTAACTAGGAGATTAAAGTAATACGCCGAGTTAATAAATTTTGGATTAAATAACTTAATAGAATAATAGAGTGAATTAGGTGGTAATGTAAGACGATTATGTAATAATGATTAATTATTGTTGATTGATGTTAATAATATTGATTAATGTTAGTCATGGTCGATTAATGTTAATAATGTTGATTAATGTAGGTATTGTCGATTAATGTTAGTAATATTGATTAATGTTAATCATGGTTGATTGATGTTAATAATGTTGATTAATGTTAAAGTATTGTCGATTAAATGTTAGGAATATGGATTAATGTTAATTATCGTAGATTAAGGTTAATATTGTTGACTAATATTAAATAAGTATAAATGGTATAAGTTAGTTTAATTAATTCGTCGTCATAGTTTAATGGTGTTAATAATACTAAGTCAAAATATTATTAACTTGATTTCCTTAAATTAATTATGTGTTAAGAATGTTAATTAATGATTATAAGATCATTTTCATTTTTAGTAATAATTGTTGATTAGTTTAATTACACTAAGGTGTAATTAATATGGAACTAGGTAATTGAGTCGATTAAATCTTAGTTAAATTTATTTAATTAATATGATTACACATTGATCATGATAAGAGTTACATTGATAGGATTATTATTCATAATTGATAATTTGAATTAGTTGAATTTATGATGAGAGGGAATTAGCATATTGTAAATATTATAAATTATTAATTAAATCATTAAATTAATAGTAATGAATCAATTAACAATTATTGCTAATTAATTGAATTAGTGAAACGTGTAAGTGTAAAACATTTGTGATTGGTGTAAAAACTTAAATTTTATAATATAACATTTTATTTATTATTAATTATTATTTTGAAAAGGGAAAGAATGTTAGAATATTGCCGAGAAGTTGTCGGTGGAGTGGAAAGCATTTAAGGTTCAAAGATGAACCAACCCAAAATTTAATTTAATAATAAAATAATACAATCTTTGGTTATGAGTCAAATGTTTGGGGGCTCGAGGAGGACTGACTTGGATAAAATTAATGATGAGGATAGGGGTAGTTATGATAGGAGGAGTCGGTGGAAGGAGAAAGGAAGGGAATAAGGTCGAGAGGAGAAGGAGGAGAAGGGGTCTTCTTCACCTTGCAGATTTTGGAGAGGGGAGGGAGCATAGACAGCAGGAGAGAGCAGCAAAGAATGGGGGTTCTTGTTGGAGAGTTGCAGAAGGGAATTACCGGTTGGCTTGTACTCGGTTTGGGCTCGGGGGTCCAAAGGGGTACCTTTGGAACTGGGTGGTCGGCGAGACCTCGCCAGTTGGCAGAGTGGCATACTTGTTTGGGCAGGTTGAGTTTCAAGGGTTTGGAAAGATATTGGTTGCAGGGCAGCAAGTAGGGAAACAGCAAGCAGGGCAACAAAAGATGCAGCAACAAAAGAGGGATCTACTAGCTATCTACAGGTATTTCTCTTAAAGGTATACTAAGCCATTTCTAACCCTGTAAATCGTTTTATCAAGTTATTAATAAATGGTAATTTCGTGAATGAATACTCATGTATTGTTGTTACACCTACACAAACATATATGGTTAGAAGTAGGAAAAACAGTAAATACATCTATTTCAAAACCTGCAAATGTAATTGTTATTGTTTTTACAAACTTGAAAATTGAACACAAACCTACAAAACAGAAACAGAAATTGACACAAGTGTAAAGAGAAATGAATGAATAGTTTATTGATAAACTGAGATTATCAAGGACCGGGGTCCTACATATGGTATCAGAGCCATGGTTCCAAATCTGGAACCAGAGGGCTCACTACAGAGAAAAGACGTGTAAAAAAAAAAAAACAAACTAGGTTCTATGCCAAGGAAAAATGAAATTGGGTGCCATTAACCACTAGGTACCAATGACCATATTATTTTACTGCTTGTGTGCTGGAACTTTATTCCCCTTACCTGCAATAAGGAGAAAACAAAAATAAAAATCATCATTAGAAGTCCATAAAAAGGAAGCATGGAATTTACAAGTTGAAAACAGTATATACAGAATGGAGGTAAGCTTTATATAACAAAAGAGAATTTTATTTTGGCAATAACAATTTTTATATAAAATATATATAAAGGGACTTACTCTGACGTAACCTAATTGCTAATTAAGACAAAAATTAGCAAAATATTAACCAAAAAAAAAAATTATTATGCGTAAAAAAAAAAAACATAAAACAAAATGTAAGTAACTTCTTGCTAACACCTGCGAAAGAGGAGGCAATGATGTCAATGTAATAAATACTAGGTTTTATTCTAGGGAATAGGAACAAAGCAAGGGGTTAAGAGAAAATTTATACTGAGAAACAGAAATGTATGTAGAAATTAAATTTTTTTAATTTAAATTTAATTCTACATTAAAAAAAAAAAGGAAGATATATATATGAATCTTTATAAGAAAAAAAAAAAAAGGAGATATTAATTAAATTTTAATGTTTTTTTTTGTATATGAACAAAATTTAATTTAATTAAAATTAAAACAAACAAAAAAAAAACAAACAAAACTATCATAAATAAAACTAAAATTTAAAATAGTAACAAAAAAAAATAATAATAAATAATTTGAGGAAAAAAAAAAACAAAAACACCAAGTCGATTCGTATTTTTTTATAAATATGAAATATAGGTTGAAAAAAAAAATATACATTTATATATATCCAAAAATAAAAACTAAGGCTTACACAAATAAAATTATTATTATTGAAATATATATAAACGGGAAGTTATCTTTCAAAAAAAAAAAGAGTGCTATCGCGTAGGATCGTTCTCTCATCATGGCAACTGGTGTCCTTCATCTATCTCGTCAAACCCTGGCTTCCTTAGTCCCACCGGGGTGAAAGTATATAAAAGAAATAAATCACTATCCAGTGCCACTTCGCTGACTGACATTGAGTACAGGCCATTGAGTCAAAGCATCACCTCTTGTATCGCCTCTCGGCTGACAGTGACCGGAATGAGGGTCTCTCGGCGGACATGCATAGACCGGTGGGTATGGGCTATTGGGTATTGTAAACCGGAAAGAAATCTCTCGGCAACCATCAATCTATACCTCCTCTCCTGGTACTGATCGACTGTTGAATCGCCTCTTGGGCTTGAGTGCATCGAGTAGCGGCATCCACACCTGGATCGACTATTGGATCGAATCCCCTGGCATAAGAGTAAAACTTATTACGAAATTTTATTTTTTTTTTCACTGTACAAAAGAAATGAAAATTTAGGGCCATCCTGGGCCTTGGCACTGCGACCATGGCGGCCCAGCCAGTTTGGCTCATGGCTGGAGAGGGAGATGGAGGGCGGGAGCTGCGGCCACTCCACTCCAGCGAATCGTTTATTTTTAATAATAAAAAAAAATAATACATTACAAATTTGAAAAAATATACATATACCTGCTAAAATACTTTTTTTATGAACTTGGCTCATAACAGGGGCGTCCATGGGCCAGCGTGGCTCTGGGCCAGCGCATGGGAAACCCATCTTTGTGCAGATAGGAGGATTCTCCGTGTAAAAACAAATGTACATAAACAAAAATATATCTTATATAAAAAAATAAATAAAATTTCGTTGCATGTATTTTTTTTTTTTTCTTCAGTGCGCAACCCCTGTGGCGGCCATGGGCCAGCCAGGGCGCAGCCCCTGTGGCGGCCATGAGCCAGCCAGGGCGTAGCCGGCGGCCATGGGCCAGCCTGGGCGTGCAGCTCGGCGGCCATGGGCCGGCCTGAGCGCAGCCCAACGGCCATGGGCCGGCCAGCAAAAAAAATATATATATACATAATAATTTACGAAAACAAAAAAAAAGAACCTTCGTAAAAAAGGTAAAAATCAATCTTCAGAAACTGTCTCTAAATCTCTCTCAACTGAGCAAAATATGCGGCTCGCGGCCAACAGCTGGGAGAAAGAAAAAAACAGTGTAATATAAAAAAAAAACCCTGTCAGCACAAAGGGGTATTCCACAGTCCATAACCGGGATGGTGCGTGGTAGGAGCCACGACCGGCATTGGGGTTTCTACGAAGTCTTGCAAGCAAGCGGAGGGAGGATGTAGCCTCTAACAGCCCTGGAGCCGTGACTCCCTACAGAGGGAGATACCAGCATCTCGGCTGCCCTCTACAACCAAAAAAGAATTTAAACAGAGGAAAACAATATTTATACTTGAAAAAAAAATTTCATGGCCTGCGGCCATGGGCCAACAGTGGGAAGAATCCCCGACCAACCCAGAGTGAAGGGAAGGAAAGGAGGGCGCCCAGCTAGGCTACCTTCGCTTCGAGCCCCATGTAAAAAAAAAGATAAATAAACGAGTGACAGTAATAGTAAAAGAAATAGACAAGGCCAGGGAAGATTTCACCTGAGAAGAATGCCGTGGGTTGAGCTAAGAGAAGCCAAGCATTCCACCTCCCATGGCCGCTTCCACTCTCTCTTACGAAACCCTAAACTGATCGAAAACCCTAAACGAGCTACATGCAGAGCAACACCCTCTTGCTAAAAATTTGGAGAAGAAATGTCTCCGGCAGGGAGAGACTCCAGAGGGTTTTGATCACCGACTCACGTGATTATTTAATTAATGATTGTATATCGTGGAGACATGAGGAGGGAATGCGTGGCCCCTCATGCAAAGGCCCGCATCAAACTTGATAGGTTAATAAGTTTAATGAAGACTATTAGTAAATTTGTCTATTTTGTTAAAATTAAATTAAATTAGTTGATATTTAATCTAGGTTAATTAAATTGTATATATATATATCATATATGTTAAATTTAATTATTAATTTGTTAATTATTAAACTTAATCATTTAAATTGTTAACTATTTAAATTTGGTTAAATTTAAATTGTTAATATTTTATATCATGTGATTAAATTAATTAAGATTTAACCCTTAGGATGGATTAAAATAGCCCTAATCAATTAAGTAATTAACGTTACAATTTAAACTTATAAATTTATTACAAGATTTTTTTTTAATTATAAAGTTTTAAATGGAAAGGTAATTTGATTTGGATATATGGTTAGGAGGTGGCACCAATACAACTGAATTTAAGTCAAATCGAGTAACATAGTAGGTTTATTCAGGAAACCATGACAAGTGTGACGCCGACGGTAGATGCGGGCATAGACGTCAACCTAAGCCATGAGGACAAGTCATTTTGTCAGTAATAATTGCATGCTAGTAATTGTATATTGCAGTCATGGATCCATGTACGAAGTCAATTCTTAAATTTTGTCTGTGGTTGTAAAATTCTTGTCCATGGGGACATGGTGTGGCTTAGATAGGATGAATGTATGACTAGGTCTCAGGGGAACGTGGGATATGTAATAAAGACCAGGAACCATCGTGGTCAATAAGATGTAAGTATAAGGATAGAGGAAACCATACAAAACTTAATTTAAGAGAATAATATATTTAATTGAAATAATAAGAGGTGCACAATCGTGGATATAAATTATATTAATGGACCTATGGGTAACTAAGTCGTATCTTACAGTATGTGTCATAGCTAGGATGAAGAAAAATCATAAACCTTGCCTTTGCCGTGTTAGAATATGAGCTATATTACTAGGAAAGAGAGCTTGATTGATAGGGACAAACAAGAAACTCTAAAGTCTCTATATTTGTAAATAACAATTATAGTAATATCTTAGTAAATATTCATAAGTCAAGGAAGATGGTTGTATTCCAAACCCTACAAGGGTGTTCTATGTGTGGTATCAACTACCAACTAAAGGGAGAACCCCTTTCAAAGTTGGCTTAAGCAGTAAAAGTTGTAACAAAAGACTGGTATATAGCCAGTGGATAAGTAATTGGGTTGTTATTCAATGATGATTAGTCAAGTCTAGCGCAGTGATGACCTCGAGTAATAAGGAAGGGCATATGTGGATTAACTAATTAACAAGTGGATGTGTTAAAATAAAATGGTAATGGGAGATTCATTAAGATTATGTAGTAATCACCTTAAGACATTCCTAGTTTATAAGATGATGAGATTAATTATGGATTAGTATGCTCGTCTCATGACTAGTCATGTGTGTCAAGTGAGTAAACAAAATATTACGTTATCTGAAGGTTCCATTCATCTTTTAAGGATGCCCTAAGTTATGAATGTCAATCATATGGTTGTATGAAGTACCTATGTAGGTATAGTAGGCCAGGATTCATGGGACACATGAGTGATTGCATTGCGGAAAAATAAATAAATAAAATAAAATTAGTAATATTGCAAGAATATGTTTGAATTAATGAAAACATTAAAGGTGTGAAGATACATTTTAAAGAGAGTTAAGGGGAGGAATTTGATATGAGGATTATGCATGTAAATTTGTGAGGACTAAAAGGTTTTAAATTAATAATGGTATCAATAGGTAGACAATTGTGACATGTTGTAGCGAAGCTAAATTAAAGTAGGCCAAGGACAATGTGTTTTAAATGAAACCTAATTACCATAAGAGTGTTAGTGATAGAAAGAGTGTGGAAAAGTCAATTAAAAATTTCGTTATGACAAATGATATGATAGGCATGCAAGCTAAACGAAATAATATACAAAGTGTGGCCATTATTGAATTTACCAATAAAAATATGTGGTAGATGTGGGGTGACATTATAGAAGTAATAGGATATATGATAGTTGTAATGAAGATAGAGAACGGAAGTAACACCACATCAGAAGATAGAATTGTGCAAAAAAAAAAATACTCGAAGGCATGGGTGGGATAGGAGTTGATAATAACATAAACGATGAGATAATCAAATGAGGAGCAGTAGTTGGCGAATGATGTACGGATAATGACTAGGAATAACAAAAAAAATAAGTGGCATTATCATTACGTCTAAAATGTGTGAAGCAGATAGATATCAAACCAACGATTGTATGAGGTAGCAATAGCGTAAAGTAACACGAATGCCTTTGGACATTTAACTTAGTCCCTAACTAGAAGAGTATAATGACACACAATATATTAGTGAGAGGTTGAGGCAACTAAAGAAGTTGGCAGTAATAATAAAGAGAAGATCGTAATAGAAGAATTTGTGCATGTTTCATCAAGACATGGTAGGACATAAAATTAATTCTGGTAGGCCAAGTAAATACATGGTCTCCATCTTCACTCTACGAGGATAAAATTAAAAGTTGATCGACAATAGACAGGGTGGTAAAATTGTAAAATTCTATGAGAAACCTATGTATTCATGTTAGGAGGAAATTCGTAAGGATGTGATGCTATCCGGTAAGGGAATGACCTTATTTCAAAATTAAGTTGTAAACAACAAAAATAAAATGATATATCACAAGATGCATAAGTCAGGTTTCTTGAAAGTGGTTCATAATGTAATACATTGATAGGAAAATGGTGTGTAATGTATGACTTAGAAGTAGATGCTTACTAAATGGATAATTGGGATTTTGGAACGAATTCGACTTGATTTTAACCTAAGTGTTAGCCTTAAGTATGGTTATATAGTGTTTTGAAGGACATTGTGGAGTGTGCCTAGTTTGGAATTACCTAAGGTACCTCACATTTGCATATGTTATAGAGGATGTGTTAGTTTCGAGCTTTCTCTTATTCATGTATGGGTAATAAAAGGGATCGCACAACAAATAATATTGGACATTGAATGAATTTATGTATGTTTAAAAACAACAACAACACAATCGCTGCATATCAATTATAGCCATGTCAATGACAATTGATCATTAAAATAAGTAAAGGGGTTAAACAACATGAGAATCAACCATAGTATTTGGTATGGTGTGATAGAACAAATGATCTCATTAGCGTATTCTGATGAGATTTTGTTAATGCAATATAAGTAATGATGAGTAAGGACTATAATGTTAGTGTGCACAAATAAGTAAGAGTCATCATCTTGTGTAATTAATGGATTATAAATAAGAAGAACTAATAAGTGTAGCTTAGATACTAAGAGCAATAAGGTAGATAGGATTAGTGGGACAACATAAAGATGTGAATGAAGGAAATGGGTATATCAACGTCAGGGATAGTTAGGAAAATAGTACCAAACATAGGACAATGATGTGAGGATTACAAGATAAATGGAAATGCGGTAGAAGACCAGTTCTAGTTGAACCCAGAAGGTGGTTAATGATGATATGGAATTTCTCCATAATGTTTAAACTGTAGTCTCAATGGGTCCATCATTTAAACCAACAACCTCTAAATAAAGAGCATGATGGCTTCATAATTTATCACTAATAATAAATCTTGATATAGAGAAATGGCGTAAGTCAAAGTGAAATTAATTAAAGATGAGATCCAATTAAAGAGTCATGACAATGACTAAGAATTAAATTGAAAGTTATATGTAAGACAAGGTGTTCTTATGAATCACATTATAGAACGTACAAATTAATTTAATTTAACAAGGATGTTGAATATTCTATGGGTTAAGTTTGGTAATGAACCTTGAGTAGTCAAACCAACAACCTATGCGAATGTTAAACGAAATATAAGAACACCTCCAATAAGATTAAATGAATAGACTTTGTAGATGTTGTTATGTATAATTAGGAGGTGGCCCAGTAGGGAAAGTACACCCTAGGTTCAGCCACCTGGGAGGATGCACAGATCATGCATCGTGATTGATCCACACTATCTTGACCATAACTTCGGGACGAAGTTTCCTGAAGGGTGGGTGTATGTAACGCCCCGTTTTGACATTTCTACCTAAACTATTGTTATATGTTGTGTTTACTTGATTATGAGACTTCGTCGGTTTCGTGACACTATGGACATGTGGTTCTATAATTTTCCCGACATATATATGTGTGTGTGTGATGTTAGTATTAGGATATGTAGTCATGTTAGATATGTATCATGTGTTAGTTATGTCTCATATATGCAAGTTAATGAACGATGGGTACGTGGATACCGTTAAGTTATTGTTGAAAGAAAGAATGTTATAATACCGAGTGCATGGTGAAAATAATAAATTGATTATTGTTGTTATGTTATGACGAAATGTATGTGTACACGCACGATATTCGAGATTGTATGTCGAGGACTGACTTACAGGTTAAAAAGACTAAGTGATAACTGGGTCCTACGAGGTGGGAGAGCCTCGGGGACATGGACTCCGAAAGATAAACGGTATGCAGGTGATGCATTATTTACTTTCGCATGATTATTATGCTGTTTATTATGATGTATGGGTGGGGTAGGGTTTCATGAAACTCAACCGCCCAGATTGGTTATACGATGACAAACCGAGTACAAGTGCAACGCGGTTATTATGTCGGGTAGACATAGTCCCTTGTTCCATTAGGGGGGTGGAGGCTTTACCCACCGTTTATCCCCGAAACCCAGAGTCATGGGAGGGCTGTGCTACGGCGCGCTCCCCAAGGTGTGTGATGATGACTGGTGGTTGCCTGCTGGGGAAGTTTGGTCGATGTAGTCGACACTTCCGCTTACGGGTTCTAACTGGAGCCGGCCATGACTTGGCACTTCAGGGTAGTCCAGCAGAGGAAGGATAGGATGTGGAAGTTAGTTGTGAACTAGATAGATGGAGTAGGTAGGTAGGTGTACCATGATGTTAGGAGGGAAGACTTGATCGATTGTATATGTTGAGGACCTTGCAGAGTCGTGTGTCGTAAATTAGTAACTGGTATTATTGTTCGTTAGTTAATGGTACTTAATCAAGCGAATGACCCAATAGTCAAATTATGTTAGGAATGCGTCAATAAACATTAACTTAATTAATTAAGAATGTTGTGTGGTTTAGTACTATTAGTGTACCTACACGAGGTATGTAAGCCGTAGCTACGCTTACATAACTCGCCTACATATTTATAAGTTGCGTGAAATAAAAGTGAACTATAATGTTTAGGCATTAGTTACGTTGTTACTATTTATCTAACTAGGAGATTAAAGTAATACGCCGAGTTAATAAATTTTGGATTAAATAACTTAATAGAATAATAGAGTGAATTAGGTGGTAATGTAAGACGATTATGTAATAATGATTAATTATTGTTGATTGATGTTAATAATATTGATTAATGTTAGTCATGGTCGATTAACGTTAATAATGTTGATTAATGTAAGTATTGTCGATTAATGTTAGTAATATTGATTAATGTTAATCATGGTTGATTGATGTTAATAATGTTGATTAATGTTAAAGTATTGTCGATTAAATGTTAGGAATATGGATTAATGTTAATTATCGTAGATTAAGGTTAATATTGTTGACTAATATTAAATAAGTATAAATGGTATAAGTTAGTTTAATTAATTCGTCGTCATAGTTTAATGGTGTTAATAATACTAAGTCAAAATATTATTAACTTGATTTCCTTAAATTAATTATGTGTTAAGAATGTTAATTAATGATTATAAGATCATTTTCATTTTTAGTAATAATTGTTGATTAGTTTAATTACACTAAGGTGTAATTAATATGGAACTAGGTAATTGAGTCGATTAAATCTTAGTTAAATTTATTTAATTAATATGATTACACATTGATCATGATAAGAGTTACATTGATAGGATTATTATTCATAATTGATAATTTGAATTAGTTGAATTTATGATGAGAGGGAATTAGCATATTGTAAATATTATAAATTATTAATTAAATCATTAAATTAATAGTAATGAATCAATTAACAATTATTGCTAATTAATTGAATTAGTGAAACGTGTAAGTGTAAAACATTTGTGATTGGTGTAAAAACTTAAATTTTATAATATAACATTTTATTTATTATTAATTATTATTTTGAAAAGGGAAAGAATGTTAGAATATTGCCGAGAAGTTGTCGGTGGAGTGGAAAGCATTTAAGGTTCAAAGATGAACCAACCCAAAATTTAATTTAATAATAAAATAATACAATCTTTGGTTATGAGTCAAATGTTTGGGGGCTCGAGGAGGACTGACTTGGATAAAATTAATGATGAGGATAGGGGTAGTTATGATAGGAGGAGTCGGTGGAAGGAGAAAGGAAGGGAATAAGGTCGAGAGGAGAAGGAGGAGAAGGGGTCTTCTTCACCTTGCAGATTTTGGAGAGGGGAGGGAGCATAGACAGCAGGAGAGAGCAGCAAAGAATGGGGGTTCTTGTTGGAGAGTTGCAGAAGGGAATTACCGGTTGGCTTGTACTCGGTTTGGGCTCGGGGGTCCAAAGGGGTACCTTTGGAACTGGGTGGTCGACGAGACCTCGCCAGTTGGCAGGGTGGCATACTTGTTTGGGCAGGTTGAGTTTCAAGGGTTTGGAAAGATATTGGTTGCAGGGCAGCAAGTAGGGAAACAGCAAGCAGGGCAACAAAAGATGCAGCAACAAAAGAGGGATCTACTAGCTATCTACAGGTATTTCTCTTAAAGGTATACTAAGCAATTTCTAACCCTGTAAATCGTTTTATCAAGTTATTAATAAATGGTAATTTCGTGAATGAATACTCATGTATTGTTGTTACACCTACACAAACATATATGGTTAGAAGTAGGAAAAACAGTAAATACATCTATTTCAAAACCTGCAAATGTAATTGTTATTGTTTTTACAGACTTGAAAATTGAACACAAACCTACAAAACAGAAACAGAAATTGACACAAGTGTAAAGAGAAATGAATGAATAGTTTATTGATAAACTGAGATTATCAAGGACCGGGGTCCTACAGTGTAGGTAACCCCATGTTTTGACATTACCGCCTAAACTATCATTATATGTATTTTTCCTTATGATTGTGAGACTTCGTCAGTATGATGACACTGTGGACTTGTAGTTCCATTACTTTGCCGAGACATATATGTCTATGCGTGATGTTAGTGTTATGATATGTAGTCATGTTTTGATATATGTCATGTGTTAATTATGTCTCTTTTATGCAAATTACTGAATGATGGGCACATGGATACCCCGTTAAAAGTTATATATTGAATGAATGAATGTTATACCAGGTGCATGGTGAATATATCAGGAAGGCGAGGAAGGCTTTTGCCTCAAATTTTTACCTAACAATAGGAGGAAATTTTGATACGCCCATCTTAAGAGGATTGATGTATAAATTAACAGAAATTTACGAAAGGCTTGCTTGACCAAAGGGAGGGAAAGGTCAATTTTAGCTCTAATTTATTCAAAAGCGAATTGATTATTGTTTTGTTGTGATGAAATGTATGTGTACATGTCGAGGATTTATGCACGATATTCCTGATCGTATGTCGGAGACTAACTTATAGGTTAAAATGGCTAAGCGATAGTTGGATCCTACGAGGTGGGAGAGCCTCGGGGACATGGACTCTGAAAGATAAATGGTATGCAAGTGATGCATTATTTATTTTCGCATGATTATTATGTTGTTTATCATGATGTATGGGTGGGGTAGGGTTTCAGAAAACTCAATCGCCCAAATTGGTTATACGATGACAAACTGAGTACAAGTGCAACCCAGTTATTATGTCAGTGTAGACATAGTCCCTTGTTCCATTAGGGGGGTGGAGGTTTTACCCACCGTTTATCCCCGAAACCCAGAGTCATGGGAGGGTTGTGTTACGGTGCACTCCCCAAGGTGTGTGATGATGACTGGTGGTTTCCTGTTGGTGAAGCTTGGTCGATGTAGTCGACACTTCCACTTATGGGTTCTAACTGGAGTTGGTCATGGCTTGACACTTCAAGGTAGTCCAGCAGAGGAAAGGATAGGATGTGGAAGTTAGTTGTGAATTAGGTAGACGATGTAGGTAGATAGGTGTAGCTAGAAGTCGGGAAGTAAACTTGATCTAACTGTGTATGTTGAAAACCTTTGATTGATTATGTGTCATAACTCAGTAATGTACGAATTGTTCATAAGTTAATAAGATGTAGTTAGGTAAAATATTGTACCTTGCAAACTATGTTTAAAGTTGTGTCAGTAAACAATAAATTTTATGAATATGAATGATGTGTGTGATTTAGTATTGTTAGTGTACTTACACGAGGTATGTAATCTGTAGCTACGCTTACATAACTCGTCTACATATGTATAAATTGTGTGAAAGAATACTGAACTATAATGTTTAGGCATTAATTACATTATTACTACTTATCTAATCCAAGAGATTAAATTAATACGTTGAGTTAGTAATTTATGATTTAATAATGGAATAGGTTGATTGAGTGACTTAGGTGGTAATGAATGTTGATCAAGTTTTAATTGTTGTTGATTAATGTTAATTATTGTGATTATTGTAATTATTGTTGATTAATAAACAAGTTATGGTTAACTTAGGTAGTAAATGATGCATTGGTTAGTAATGTTTAATGGAATGTTAATGAACTTAATTAGTCAAGACTAAGGGTTAAAATATTATTAACTTGATTCCTTAAATTATTTGTGTGTTAATAATGTTAATTAATGTTAATGAGACTATTGTTGTCTTTAGTAATAATTGTTAATTAGTTTAATTATAAACTAAGGTGTAGTTAATATGGTACTAGGTAAATGAATTGATCTAGTCTTAGTTAATATTATTTAATTAATATAAATATACATTGATAAATTTTAAGTAAAAATTAATTGTGATTGTGTCGGAAATGAAGGTCGATTGAATTGTGGATATTTATTCACCAAATTTTATATAACTTTCACTAATAACATTGTGTATAAGCCGAGTCAAATAATAAAACAATGCAACAAAAATATGATTGGAGTTATTAATGAAAATTTGTAAATTAAATTGTGAAATGTGAAATGAAAAGTCAATAAATGAACAAAGGAATTAAAGAGAATAAGTTTTATTAATGAGAAGTTACGGTTGGCAGGTGACCCCAACCAACACATAAATACTATTTTTTAAATATTAATAAGAGTCAAGGGGATGGGCTCGAGAAAGGACTAGGAGGGAGAACATTTATGAGGGAGGGGGGAAGAGTCGGCAAAGGAAGGAGAATAAGGTTGAGAATACATGGGAATTTTAGGGGGATCATCTTGGCATGTTTTGGGGATTTGAGGAGAGCATAGAAAATTACAGAGGGGGGAGAAGGGATTTTGTTGGAGAATTTGCATAAGGGAAAAAATGGTTGGCTTGTAGTCGGTTTGGGCTCGGGGGTCCAAAGGGGAACTTTTGGAGCTGGGTGGTCAACGAGACCTCGCCAGTTGGTAGGGTGGCATACCAGGTTGTCTGTCAGTTGAGTTTCCAGGGTTGGGAAAGCTTTTTGGTTGCATGGCATACAGCAAGGCAAATGGAGCAGCAAAAGGGGTCTACTAGATATTTAAAGGTATTTCTCATTCAGGTATAAAACCACCCCTTTCTAACTCTGTAATTTTTACTTATGCTAGTTATAACTAAAGAAATTAGATTTGAAAATACATGCTTATATATGTTACTGCACATGCATAGTTAGTATACTTGCAATTTAGAAAAACAATATATTATTTATAGGCATGTAAACGTTGTTTTTACAAGCATGAGAGTTAAACAAAAACCACAAAACAAAACATGAAAACGGAACCAGAATGTAAACAGTGAAAATATTTGATTTTCTTAAGAAAATGGGGACCCATGTTGGGGTCCCTACAAATACTCTTAAGAATTTTCCAAAAAACACAGTGACCATTAGATAGAAATAGTTACAATCGTCCACAAACAAAAAATATACTGATGGATTAAGCACAATGCAACTTTGGCCCAAAAATTTATCGTCGGAATAAGTGAGTATTCGATGGCCAAGTGAATCACTCGCTCATATGTTATTATCATTTGTTGTATGGATGGAGTTCACAACCGGAACCCACAATTACATGATTGCCTTCTAAATTGAGTGAATTATTGCATAGAAATGTAAATGGATTATACTAATTACAAAGTATTCAAAATACTTAAAGAAAAGGTCAATGCAACTAATAAAGGAAAACATGAGTCGACGACATGACTAGTCCTAATAAATTTGAGTCACTAACACGAAAAAAAGATGGATAACCACGTCGATCTGTAAACACACTTGCTAAGAAGAACTTATAATCCCATTTTATGCATTGATGCCTTGTGGCTCCATAGCAGAGATGAAGCAGGACTGCTCTTGGAACTTGCGACCTTCAATACTCGCTTTCATATACTCATTGAAAGGGTAAAATCCCAGTGTATCTCCTTGTTTAACATAAATGGTGTTTGAGCTCGCTTCTTACCGTCGCGAATCACATCACCTTTATTTGTATTTTATCGATTAGGAAAAAAGAGAGGATTGAGGGTCGTAGGGGCAGGCTCCTCGCCAAGGCATTTGGATGGTGAACAAGAAAGGGGTAGTAACTTTTATTCTCTCTTTTGGAGTGTGGCAAAGTCGAAGACGTAGAAAATCTGTATACGCCATGTCAACTTATAAAAAGAAAACAAAAAACGCCAGGTTCACCAAAAACCTAAGCAATACTCTTGAGAATTATTTTTAAAACCACAATGACCATAAGACAAAAATGAATACACTCATCCACAAACAAACAATATAATGTCTAGTGCAGCTTAAAACTTTTAACATCACCGACTCAAAAATTATAGTACAAGGAATAGTTCATGTAGGATATAATGTGATCATAGTCATTTTGTATTTTTCATTGATGAAAATAGATAGACAACAAAGTAACCATCTGCCATACATTTATATTAAGATTCAACAAAACACTATTTTCCTTTGTTCTACCCATTTCTGAGTTCTGCGCGACCTCTTGCGTGGCGGCAACATAGACTTTATTAACAGCTCAGACATGGCTAGGATATTTTTTGTCATGGTTGTGGTGTGTTTTGTTAAAATATAGAACACAGAAGCAAATAGAAGATAGAACACAAGTGGGAATATTCATTGCATTCTGATTATTAACCATGATTTTATATAGGATTACATCACATCAATACCACTGTCCAATACCATGGGAGAGGAAATACTATGGGACAACTAAGTGTCCTAGTCAAACTATAATTAACTAATAACTCAACTAATTAACCGACTTAGGACCATTGAGATTAAAATTCTTAACACACCCCCTTAATCTCAAATGGGATGGTATTCTCAACACCATTAATGCCTAAGTGCTTCCTCTGAAACTCAAATGCATATTTTCCCAAAGGTTTGGTGAACATATCATCCAATTTCTCCTTATAGCCACAAAACATCAAAGTAATCTCTCCATTATTAACTAACTCGCGTATAAAGTGGTAGCGAGTGTCAATGTGTTTACTTTTCCTATCAAACACATTATGTTTGGACAATTGTATGGATGAACTATTGTCACAATAAAAATTTGTTGGTTCTTTTTATGTGTGTCCCATATCCTTCAAAAGTCTTCTTAGCCAAACTGCGCGGCATGCTGCTGTAGTTGTTGCGACATATTCTGCTTCTACAGAAGACATACTAACAATGGGTTGTTTCTGAGAGACCCATGAAATTGTTAGGATATTCCTATACTCCATCCTAGTCCTACCAGCATTTTCATCATTTGCAGTTTCAGTGTTGCATACATCCTAGTCATCAGTCCTGGCACCTAGCCCTCAGTTAGCTAGCCCCGGGAGCTTCTCTCAGATCAGTTTTAGCCCTCCTAGAGATTAGTGCACCCTTCCTCCTTGATTTAAGGAAGCCACTCGCCCTCTCTCTTGTACTTCAGTTATCTTCAGTTCTTTCCTTGATTTAAGGCTAAACTGACTCTCAACTGACTGTATCACTCTGGTAGACCTCCAGTGAGACTAGACTGCCCATTCTGACCCCATTTAGCTCCTCATGTGCCCTCCACTGAGCCTCCTTCATTAAGTTAGTGCCAGTTACACTCAGTTACACCTACCACACTCAGTTAGACTCAGTTTGACTAATGGTTGACAGTTACTTGAGCATTGATGACTCCACTGATGATGATGAAGACTTCTAGTTGTGCTCCGATGACACTCCAGTGATCTTTTGATCACTCAATGAAGGCTAATTCGAATTTCCACCTTGGCATTCGAATCCTCATGCATTGTACTACTTATTTGTCCATACTGTGATTAATGAATTAGTGTGTGTGAAGTTATTTTGCTTCTATCCGAGTTCTACTGTATTATTATTCTGTTGCTCATTTTACTGCATTATTCACTCTTAATCTTATTCCTAAATTCTTTCATTGTGAGGTACACATCAGCTCTTAGATCTGTTGTGAGGATTTTCACAGAAATCAGATTCGTACCAAAATGGAAAGCATAACCAGATGTGCTTTTCCTATCATCAATAATGCCTACATAATCACTGTCAGTGTACCCTGTAAAGGTATTGTCTGGTGAATGAGTGTACCAAAGTCCATAACCAATTGTGCTTGCAACATATCTCAGAATTCTTTTTCCAACTTTCCAGTGAGATTCTTTGGGAGACTCCATAAATCTAGAGATCAAACTTACAACATACATCAAATCAGGTCTAGTTGCAGTAAATACATTAAACTACCAACTAATCTTTTGTAAATTATAGAATTTATTGTTGGTTCATCATCATTCTTTCTTAACTTAGTTCCTGTAGCAATGGGAATTTCTGTTGGTTTACATTTTTCCATTCTGAATCTCTGCAGAATGTCTGTAGCATACTTATGCTGACAGATGAAGATGCCATTTTCACTTTGGTCAACTTCCAAACCAGGGAAGCACTTCATGAAACCAAGATCAGTCATTTCAAACTCCTTTTTCATAACTGTCTTAAATTATTCTAGCATCATATTTCCAATATAAATCATATCATCAACATAAAGACATACAATCAAAATTTTACCTTGCTAATATGTTTTGACATACAGAGTGTGTTCATTACTGCTCATGTTGAATCCATTGTTTATGAGGTAAGAATCAATTCTGTTGTACCAAGCTCATGGAGCTTGTTTTAGACCATACAAGGCCTTTTTCAACTTACATACCTTGTGTTCTTGACCTTTGACAACATAACCAGGTGGTTTGTCTACTTCTTCTTCAAGTATGCCATTGAGAAAGGCAGATTTTACATCCATTTGATAAACAGGAAACTGGTTTTGAGATGTTATTGCAAGTACAGCTCTAATGGTGTCCATCCTTGCTACTGGAACAAAGGTTTCATCATAGTCTACACCATATTGTTGTGCAAATCCTTTTGCAACCAACCTTGCTTTGTGTTTTTCTATCTCTTCTTTTTCATTCAATTTGGTCTTATAGACCCATTTTACTCCAATATTGTTTTTGTCTAATGGGAGATCAACAAGATCCCAAGTCTGATTCCTTTCAATGGAATCAATTTCTTCATTCATTGCTTGTACCCATTGTGCATATTTTACTGCTTCATCAAATGATGTTGGCTGATAGGAAAATAGAGCATACTGTAGTTGCTCATCAATAACAACAGTCTATTCATATAACTCACTTAAGCTTCTTGTTCTCTGATTTTGTTGTGGACTGTCTGCTGGTGTTTCTTCTTGCTACTGTTGTTGTACCTCCAGTATGGGTATTATGAGTGGTTTTGGTGGTACTAGACTGTCTTTCTGTTGAATATCTATTGTATCATTATGAGGATCGCTCCAACATTTATCTTCAAGGAATTTAACATCTCTGCTCACCACAAGATTTATGGTGACAGGATTATACATCTTGTAAGCCTTGTGTTGTTCATTGTAACCAGTGAAGATACATTTTTCACTCTTCTTGTCTAGTTTTCTCCTTAATTCATCAGGTATGTGTGCAAAATCCACACATCCAAATATTATGAGATGTGAAACACTAATCTTAGTGCCACTCCATGCTTCTTCAGGTATCTTGTCTTTAACACTTACTGTGGGAGATCTGTTCAGTAAGTAGACTGAACATGCAACATCTTCAACCCAATAATCATCTGACAGCTTCTTGTATGACAACATGCTTCGGGCCATGTCCATGATGGTTCGGTTTTTCCGTTCAGCAACCCCATTCTGTTGTGGAGTGTATCTGGTAGTAAACTAATATGGAGTGTATCTGGTAGTGAACTGGTGTTGGATGCCATGCTGCTTACAGAACTCTGCAAAATCATGTGAGTCATACTCACCTCCACCGTTTGATCTGATTACTCTGATGGATTTACCTAACTGCTTTTCAGTCAATGCCTTGAACTCTTTGAATTTGGAGAAGGCATCAGATTTGTGTCTAAGAAAGTAGATCCAGAATTTACTGCTATAATCATCAATAAAGGTTAGAAAATACAGACTACCTCCTATGGACTGGTTTTGCATGGGTCCACATAGTTCTGTGTGAACTAACTCAAGGTGCTCTTTGGCTCAAGATGTAGAAGTGGGGAAATTTTTCCTTTGGTGTTTCCCCAAGATATAGTCTTCACAAGAACTGGACTTTTCATTAATAACTAGTAACCCCTTGACCATGGACTGTTTTTGCAGATGACTGAGACTCTGAAAGGGTAGATGACCATATCTATAGTGCCACAACCAGGTTTCATCTAGACTGGAAACAGTATGTGCATATGACTTTGATGGGATAACACTTCTCAGACTAAGTGGGAAGATTCTATTTTTGGTCATTTCTACTTTTTCTAAGAGTCTTCTACTAGGGGCTTTATCATAGATAGCATAATATGAATCAATGAACCTGACGTCATACCTGTTCTGAATCAATTGACCCACACTGATCAAATTGACTTTCATATTAGGAACATAGAATACATCATGTATTAGCTTCTTTTCATTATTTTTGTTAAGAACATGAACAATGCCTTTTCCTTGAGCAGGAACAAGGTAATGATCGCCAAGCTTTATCTTTAAATTAACAGATGGATCTAGATCAGAAAATAATGATTTGTTACCTGTCATATGATTGTTGCAGCCACTGTCTAGCAACCATACATCTGAATGATGGTCTTCTTTAGTCACTTGGAATGAGAGAAACATGACTTCTGATGAGCTTTCTTCAACATTGGAGACATGAGCTCTGCCATTGTTATGATCTGATTGCTTCTTTCTGCAGTCTCATTCATAGTGGCCATTCTTCTTGTAATAGTTGCACTGAATGTTGGACCTATTTGTCCATTTCTTGCCTCTCCCTCTCTATTTCTGAGAATTGTGAGAGTGATCACAGTGTTCTGAATGTTCATGAGCAGTTATATCCTCTGTAGAATGAGAACTTCCTCCTCTTATTCCTCGTCCTATACTTCCTCTGCCTCGACCTATGTTGAATGAGTCATGAGTTTTGAATACATTTGACAGAGACTCTTCCTCTTGACTGAGTCAAGCTTCGTGGGACAGAAGGGACATTGTTAACTCTTCTAGGGTAAACTTGGATAAATCGTTAGATTCTTCTATTGTAGTGACAACCATGGAAAACTTCTTAGTAAGACATCTGAGGACCTTTTGGAAAACAACCTTCTGTTCCAAAGCCTCTCCATAGGTTTGGAATGGAGTCACAATACCCGAAACCCTAGTCATGAATTGATCTACGGTTTCATTTTCCTTCATCTTAAGACTTTCGAACTGAAGTCTAAGGGTTTGTAGTCTTACCGTTTTAACTCTATTGGTACCTTTGTATGCAGTTGCAAGGAGATTCCATGATTGATATGCGGTGGTAGCTCCTAAGATCCGCGGGAATATGGACTCCTCAATGCAGCTTTGGATCAACCATTTTGCCGTGAGATCTCGATCTCAGCTTTCATCAAGTGCTTTCTTGAGAGCATTAGACATAGCAGCCACAGCAGTTGCATCTGGTTCTTTGAACTCGTTTTCAACCATATCCCAACATTTGTTGAGTTGGAGAAACGTCTTCATTTCGATTGACCAAAACACATAGTTGGTGTTGGTTAGCATTGGTCCTTAGATCTACTTCATGTTGGTACTTGCCATATTATATGATTGTCTTTAAACAGAGTGTCACTACTTCTTTAGCTAACACAGTGCGTCAGAGTGTGCGTCGGACAAAATCCGTGCAAGTGAACAGTGTTCGCCGCACTTTCCCTTAACAGTAAGTGCGTCAGCGGCGCGCTTCTTTCGTGCAGAGAGTGCGTCAACAACGTGCTTACTCTGTGCAATAGGTGCGTCGGTCAGAGAGTGTGCCGCAGTTATCGAAAGGGACAGATGCATCGGTGCTTTCAAAAGGAAAAAATAAAAATAAAAATTTAATGCGGCCCCAAAGCTGTGAAGCTTCTCCTCCACACCGATGTGTTCCGTCTAGATCTACGCGTGTGTGCTTTCCACTATGTGAAAAGGCTTACCCAACAACAAGTATGGATCAGGCCATTCACACTGATACCATGTTAAAATATAGAACACGAAAGCAAACAGAAGATAGAACACAAGTGGACATATTCATTGCCTTCTGATTATTAACCATGAACTTATATAGGATTACATCACATCAATACCATTGTCCAATACTATGGGACAGGAAATACTGTGGGGCGACCAAGTATCCTAGTCAAACTAGAATTAACTAATAACTCAACTAATTAACCAACTTAGGACCATTGAGATTACAATTCTTAACATGTTTGAAACACCTAAAAATAGAAGAACTTATGAATAAGTGATTATCCCTGCCTCTGTGAACTTGTAGCATTGTACATCATTCTACAATGGACATGAATTAACAAATTTTTTTAACAATTCTAACAATGGCTAAATGCACAACACCTTCTTGGATCCTAGCTCTACATAAATCACAGAGTAGAGACGCGGGGGCGGAAGTCTCTTTCTGCAGCATCGGGATCTTTCTGCTACATTTCTTAAGCTTAGTACACTTAGCAAGAGGCAGTCAGGATATGGCATGGAAGGGGAAAAGCAGAGCTCATTTTATTTGATGAAAGAAAAATACCCTTCCCGTCCATCTTGAATCCAAGGAAGAACTACCATGGACGAAGCCTAAGTTGCTATTTATATTAGCCTCTTGTGAATGTGCATGACCATGTATGTGGAAAGAGATACTCAAACGTCTTGTCGTGCTTGCCACGCAGGGATGCATTGATTGAAAGGTTTCATTGACTGCAATGACTGAGAGATTTCAAGCAGGTTGTGCGAGCAAACAAAAAGATGTCCGAACTATAAGAAGATCGATGTGAAAAACTTAGGAAAACCGGTTGATGTAGCTATAAAAGTATAGCTTAAAAAATTGCAATTCATGTGACACAAATGCCAAAACCCAATCGATTACATGATTCCCTGCACGACAAAAAATAATAATATTCACATCATTAGAAAAAGGCACGTTATAATAATTGAATACCTTATATGTGTTATTCTATGCAGGTCTTAAATATACATTGTTTGCACGGTTGCATCAATACATTGTTTGCATGGTTGCGCCATTCCAATCACTAATCCAAATCTTGATGAATTGGCTCTAAATCCACTTTAATACATGAATCCAAGTACAAGTAACTAGGAGCACAAAACAAGGAACTCTAATTAGGTATTTGTTTAGGTGGTTTTATACACAATGCAATTAGTTTTGATGGTTACAAAACAATTATAGGGTACTTATAATTATCTTGTGTTAACAACCTAGTCAATTAGTTCAATCAATTTAAATTAAACAATTTCAAAATAAAGATCATTGAGAAATCATATGTTTAAGTCTAGTAAAATCCCTTTCAGTTAGAAATATATGTTGTATTTCAATGACATTTACCTTAAATACCATTCACATAATTTGAAGAAACATTTGAAGAGTTCCTCACAGACATTTTAGCACTAAAAAAACCCTTAACCATATTCAACTGCAATAGATTGGCCCCACCCTCCCTACAACATAATATTTTACAGCTCATCAAATGTTAAAAAGGTGACTGTTTCACTAGAGCTTCGCATGGCCTTAGGAGGCTTTAATATCAAAAAAAAAATTAAATAATCTTGATGGGATTATTAATAGGTGCAATATTAAGGAAACATTTAACATTATAGGTATTAAATGGGAAACATATGATTTATTGCCAACCCCTTTTCATACATCGAGAATCGTTGATTGGACTTCCCAAAAACTTGTTTGCAATTTCCATTCAATATTGTTTGTCTTTTGATCATGTAGTCATGTTCTATAAGAAAGTTGTATTATGGGTTTTCCATATGGTATTAATGAGCACCTTCATTGAAAATCTAACTAATAGAATTTCTAGATGATAAATTATATAGGTATTCAAGTAAAAAAGCAAATTTTTAAATGATAAATTATATAGCTATTAAAACATAAATAAGCAAAAGCTTAAAATCATGATGGATGTTTCAACGTATCCCTCCTAAAAACTTGTTTGCAATTTCCATTCAATATTGTTTGTCTTTTGATCATGTAGTCATGTTCTATAAGAAAGTTGTATTATGGGTTTTCCATATGGTATTAATGAGCACCTTCATTGAAGGTCTAACTAATAGAATTTCTAGATGATAAATTATATAGGTATTCAAGTAAAAAAGCAAATTTTTAGATGATAAATTATATAGGTATTAAAACATAAATAAGCAAAAGCTTATAATCATGTATTAAATAGTTCAATAGTCAAATGTTATATGTATTAAATAGTTCAATATTCAAATGTTATGGGTTTCTAACTTTTAAAACTATATACATGCATGTACTTTCGTATGCATAAAGTCTATATAAATAATGTAGGTACACAAAAGTATAATCTCATGTTAAGTAATCAACAAACATATATACTTTCATATGCATAAAGTCTAGATAAATACTTTCATATACATAAAGTCTAGATAAATAATGTATATACACAAAAGTATAATCTCATGTTAAGTAATCAATAACACATAGTTCCTTGATAATATAATACCTAATAGTTCCTTGATAATATAATACCTAATAATCCAAACTCTTAGAACTAGGTTCATACCTCGACTACTCTAGATCCCATAAGGTTAAGCCACTCTCTAAAGAAAATGATCAAACGTGTTCTAAGAATGAGACTTACCATTCTTGGATCAAATCCTCCCTCTTACATCTTATGATCTATTTGATCCTATGTTCTATTTGGGAGGTGATTTTTGCATCCCTCCTTGTTTCGATTTTGATATGTTGTAAGTTATAGTACCTTTGACCTATTTTGGTTCTCACTAGTCATTGCACCGAGAGTAGCGAGGTACTCTACAGCTATGGTATAAATGTTGTCACGTTCCTAACATTATGCTACTATAAATAATTAAAATAATTAATGTCGGCTCATAAAAGAAAAGAAAAAACAAATAAAAAGTAGTCTCATAAAATAAAAAAATTAAAACCAAATAAAAAGTTATTAAAAAAATCCATGTTGGCTCATAAAATAAAAAAATAAAAGCATAGATCAATATTAAACACGGATCTATGAAGCACATCAAATTTATTGAAGTGTAATTTTTTTTGGATGTGTAAAAAATTTGAGATTAAAAAAAATACACCTTGAGAAATTGGATCCCTCTTGGTGCATGATAGATTCGGGTTTAAGATGGATCTATGTTGGTTAATATCATTTCATTTCCATGGATGTAATAATAGAAATAAAAATTATTTACTATTTTGAACCGTGGTTTGAAATTACCATAGACAACATGAACATAGGTCATTGGAAGGGTGTACCATATAATCACATATCAACTTGGATGCTTACCTCGAACCATATTATGACATGGAAAACTTCAAATAAGGCAACTTCACTTCAAATGATAGATCTAACTAGTTTCTCAAGGGGATGACCTTATTTTCACATTAGTTTAGATAAAGCTATTTATGATTTGTATTATATTAATATCACACTTTTCCCAAATACATAGTTGCATCTAGAGCTAGATATTTGTATAGGAGTGTAGGTCTACTTACCATGAAATGAAAATTTAACAATTCATGTCGCCCCACCCCCAAGCCTTGGTGTAACAAACATCAAAATGTTCTTCGGGTATGGAAACCAAATCCTTCAAAGAACTTGACAAATCAACAATATTATTATGTGATTTTTCCACCATCTTAAGACTAGCAAAGATAAATCTCGACATTTCATCCACATAAATTTAAATTTAAAGGGGAAATTTCTCAAAGGTCTTATAAAGATAAGGTCCAAACTAACTAGCCAATTATTTGATCCAAGTTGGAGAATTATAGATTTTATCTCAAGTTATATCTAATGAGAGATTAGGTGATGATAAATATATCTAAGTTCCTGATTCATAAATTGTCGTGGATATTCCACTGGATTAGTTCATCACAACATATCTTACAACTTAGTTCATTATGTTAATTTAATTTCTTAAAATATTGAATACAATGGAATTTAAAGATAAAATAGAGCAAATAAGTACATGATCCACACAATAACACAAGATATACCTTGGGAAAACCCACTATGGGTATGGGGAAAACCCTAGCCACAAATGAGGACTATGCCTTGCTCTTCATATCAAAATGCAAATACAAAGGAAATTATACTCGATATGGAGTTACCTATGACTCTCCGACCATAATGGATACTACAGGATATCCTATCTCCTATGTTCTACTCTTCCCGTGATGTTTCTCAACTATGGAACATAATGATACATCAAAAGAATGGCTCCCCTTCTTCTTCTAGTAGCTTGATATTTAACATAACCCGATAGCTGTCTAGGGTTAATTTTAGGGTTTTTGTATGCCTCAACTCCCGATTAGTGTTAGAGTTTTGATCCTTCTAGAATGTTATTGAAGGCCCACATGTGACTATATCCATGGGTTTGAAAAATGAGAGCTGACATGGAATCCACTCGGTACCATGGTGGTCAATTGGATAGGTCAACTTGCAGGAGGCATAACTTTGCATATAGAATCCGATTGAGGAAATCTTTAGATCGTTGGAAACGTATTGGAGTGTAGAATCACTTCATCAACCATGGCACTAGTGATATACTATTTCATATAAAAAATTTCCATTTAGATACTCAAACAATCCCTAGAAGGTTCTGAACCCCAAATATGCGAAATGATTCATGCCCATAAAATGGGCCCTATAAGCCAATTCATCCAATCTATCAACCCCAAAATCTCTAAGTAGGTAAACGATTATATATTGATCCATTTTTTATCACACCTCCCCATTTTGGGAGAATTTTGGTCCCCAAAATATTTTACTAAATAAGGTGAGGAAATTTTTCCTCTACCTTCTCCTTGGAGTACCATTTTTCCTTTCCTTGAAGTTGTCCTTTCAACCCCACTTGCCAAAGTTCATATTGTCCCTTCCTGGTAGCTCTTGAATTTTTCTGCAACATTGTGTCTTCTACTAAATCTCCATGAGACTTTGGTACTAATTCCTTTATCGAAGGTAAGACCTGCTTAGGTTCCTGATCCAACATGGAAGGTTCATAGAGTTTAATATTTTCCATATTCACTACAAAGTCAATGCACATGTATGGGGTAGATTGAGTCTGTAGGCATTATCTCCCACCTTCTTCAATACCTAAAAAGTACCATACCTCAAAGCCTTGATCTTCTTACCAGGACCCTGTAGTCTTTCCTTGTTGGTCATGTCTCTCCTTGTACTTTTCCTATGACTTCTTCAGTGCCTCTTGTACTTGTAAATGGATCTTCCTAATCTTAACAATGAACTTTTCATCTCTTATTGCTTCACTTGTGGTGCCTTCCCTCACTCACCCTTATTGTCCATAAACTATATTTAGAGGTGAAGGCAGTAAGTATCCAGAGCAAGTTTCGAAAGTTGACTTCTCAATGGAAGTGTGGACTGCATTGTTATAAGAACGTTATATGTGTTGGGAAAATTAATGCTTATGGAAACAATCAATTCCAAACATAAATTATCAATACAGGGTATGCCTTGTTGTTTCAAGGTTATCGTACAAAATATATGCAGGCTGCAATTTCTTTCGCTAACAATAGCCATCTAATATGTGTTGTAGTCAAAGTAAATCAATACACTTTTGCATAACCGAAACACACTTGTGAAAATTAAAACACACCACACTTGCGGAAATTGAAACACAATCACTCTTGCATAATTGAAACACAATCACTCTTGCATAATTGAAACACATCTACAGAAAGTAAATCAATCAAAGAAATGAAAAGAAAGTAAACACACCATATGGCTGCAACCACACTAATCTGTGAATCTAACATACTTGGATAAATAAGGAACTTGAATTAAAAACTCATCTAAGGAAATGAATGGATCAAATTAAAATACATTCTATTCTAAGAAATTAAGAAGAAGTTAGTCTAATTACAAATTACGAAAAATGAAAGAACTACAATCTACATCAACAAAAAAGATCAAAAGAAATATAACTTGGACTTGTTGCTCTAAGAGTCCTCCCCTTGGAATGGAGAAGGAGCTCTTATTTATACGTGAGTTTTCCATAACAAATAATAAATGAGGATCCAAAATATCCTTGATACAATACTAATAATTTGGATCTCAAAATCAATTCAAATCTAATCTCAAAATCCTTGCTAATTATCCAAAACTAATCTCCATCTCGTGTTCCAAGATTCTCTTCTCATCCAATATCTCAATCCAAGATGAATCTTCCATATTTGAAAAATGGATTTTCGTGGGCTTTCAAAACTGTTCACGGATTGTTGTTACTTGTGGAAGTAACAGCAACACAAGTAACAACAAATAGTAAGATGTCATTTTTTACAAAGTACGAACTGAGTCTTTGAGATATTTTGAGGATAGGCTTATATTGACTCAATGATGCCTCATATAAACAATATCAAGCATCTACTTCATAGATATGCAATTATGGAAGTAGAAACAAGTGTCCACAAGTAACAACACCTAGTCTGTTTATGCAAAAGTCATCTTTAGCATTCGATCTTGAAAGATAAATGCAAAATATGTTATTTTTCCAATGTTTAATCATAATTCACATGAAATACTAAAGAAATCTAATGGAAACATGGATGGATCTAAATATTGTATAAGCATAAAAATGGATTAGTTAGGCATTAATACAAGGTTATGGGCAAGCAAAAAGGGATTAAAAGTAGGGAAAAGATAGTGTAAAATGATGACAATTCCATGGCCCAACATCTCCCCCAAACTCAATATGTTGCATTTCCCCATGCAACCCAATACCTTTGTATCAACAAAGCTATAAGGACCCATATAATGCTACTTCCATTTTTTTCTTATTGCACATTAAGCAAAACCATTATCGATGCCTCTTTGCTTGCCCAACTGATTAAATGCAATAATTTTTTCCCAATAACACCTTGAAACTTCTTCAAATAATGGTTGTCCATTTTTCAAAAAATTGCATGTTTCATAAGAGAATCATTTTAAAATACATGTCATCATTAGTCAATCACGAACAAAACAAATGATCTACTTATGATTTCTTCAATCCATGGTCATCTAGATCATCTTACATTCTTATGTTTCATTCCCATAGCCAACATACCCTTTGAAAGTAACCCTCAAGTGATTTTTAGCAATTCTGATGGAGTAACAACAAACTGTTGTACAAGTAACAACAGATTGTTGTACAAGTAACATAAGATTGTATAACCATTTTATCACAAACTACAAACTGGATTTCTGTGAAATTTTGCAAGCATATTTTTACTATTCCATTGCTTCTCCTAACCAAAAATTAGCGATACCCAGATCACAGATTTTAAGAAAAATGCAAAATAGTTGTAGGTGATGATGTTCATTTTCTCAAAAACTGTGCATTGGATTGAGCTTAAATTTACCAAGTTTTTTCTTCCTATTGTAATGCTTATTCCCTCAAAATTTCATGAAAACCAATTTACCATTTGCAAGATATCCTTGAATCAATTTCTGCACTTTTTCAATTTAAAATTTTCATAAAAATGTTTCATTGTTGTCTTAAAATCCCAAACCTTTACCAAATGGACTGTCATAATGCTTCCTTATGTGTGCCACACACCCATTGCTATGTCTTCTAAAACACTTTGTCACCCATGAGTTTAGAAATCAACAAAATGAGGTGAAATCAAATATATCCAAGGTTGTGTGGGACTGTTTAATGGTTCAACAAGTAGCACACATAAAAATTCTCAAGTAAACACAAATTCATCCACAACAAATTATTATTCAATGGTTGGCTGAAAAATTCATAACGAATGGCAACAACAACTCCCCCAAACTGGATATTTTACTTGTCCTTGGGTAAAAGAAGAGTGTTGTGGCATATATGGGCATAAAGCAATGGTTGATTAGTCATTCAGTGCCTGCTATACATAATGTGCTGGAAATGATAGATGACAAGCCAATGCTTTGTAATGTCACCAAGCTAAGCAAAATTTGGGAAACTTCAACCACTTCTTCTCCCTGAATATGCCATGAGTAGTCCATTGCACTGAAAGTCTCTTTATCATTCCCAATTTCATCATTAAGATTGTATACTGTAAATGGTCTCCTTGCTTTGCAAATTTCAGAGCGGTGGATTTTTAAAATTTCAACACATTCACCATTTCCCAAAAGCTGATAATAAATCAATATTGTGGAATGCATTACCAAGTACCTTGGGCTGTAGCTTCAAAATGCTTTTCTTTCTAGATGAACAACCATCTTGATATTTATGTTGGACAACATTTTCTTTAATATGTTCTTGCAGAAATGCTTACTAGAATTGCAAATAACATATTTATATCCCAAAGCCAACCCAATAGCACAAAAGAAGAAAAACAATTCCAGTTCTTTACAACCTTATCGAAAATTGAAGATGGTGAAGGATGAGGGCAATAAAACCAAACTTACAACAACAATGCCAATAGTCATCAGTACTGTGGAGATAACAAGCTTCTTTTTTTTGCTGTAAAGCTATTATACATTCTACCTTATGAATGATCGATGTAACATCCCTTAAAAATTCCCCTGGGAGTGTCGATTGGTGTTGAATTTAGGCCCAAGCTATTCAAGAGAGATCATGAAAAACTAGGAGTGTTCCACCTTTGATCTGGAATTCCAATTCTACTTTGAATGAGAGGCTTATCATTCCAAAAACATACTTGCAGTGTCATTCTGAAGTACCATCTGTTTGAAATTCTATAGCCTTCAAGTGATTCTTTTGATTTGACAAAGACTCAGAAATTGGATTTTATGCTTTTGTATTCTCAACATATGTCAAATGCAACAATGTGTGAGCATTCTTGTCAAAACTAAGGACAAAATATGATGCTCTGGAAGATTAAAAAAACTAACATCAGTGTGACCCTATAGAATATTCAAACCATATGCTTTGTATAGAGAAATATGAATGACTGCACATGCTTATCAATAGTTGCTTTTTCAACCCAAGATAGAGGCCTTCCATGATATTATCGATTTGAACCAAGGTGCACGAACTTTTACTGCTGAATATAGGTTATGGGACCAGAATAAATGTTGTCATAAAATCTTTGTGAAACAAGCAAAATGATCAAAGTGTCAAAATCAACTGAATACAATATTTTGCTGAGACAAAATACTTCTACCACTGCCTAGAAAAAAATAAGTGTTGATCTGCTCCAAGAAGGAATAAATACCACCACAAGCTACCAACCAACAATGCTAGGAGTGTTGATTTAAAGTTCCTTGGCGCCATTCCTATTATAAATATTAAAAATTGTGTCTTATGTTTCTACCAACTACAAATTTGTTGAGAGGTCACCTCTATTGGATGCACAAACATCATTGAAACATATAAAAAACCTTAACGAACTTGCGTGTTAAATACCACCTTCAAACAACCACGATGATCTGTGTGCATTAATGAAAGAGTTGGAAATGTAGTGGATCTTTGAATGCTCCACTGTATGTAGTACACAACATGTCTTCCAAAACCCATATATGCATCAAATGATTTTCAAACTACATACCATATGTAATGTGGCCCCAATAGCTCTCAACTTGATTTCTATTCTTTGAATATGTGAACCAGTTATGCACCCATAAATAAATTAAGGAACACATACCTCTATTTGCCTCCTTGTTGTATGACAACAAAATTCTAATGTAGGAATGGCTTCTATAGTAGCTTATCCTACTGTAGGCTCTTGTGGCAAGCCCATTCTCTAGAATGTTCCTGTAGTGGCCTTGGCTTGTATAAGATCTACTTCCCTTCTTTTTATTGTTGGTTTTTGTGTGGTAGCAGCAACCCTCTCTTCTTACTGTTGATTCTTGTGTGGAAGCAGCAAGCCTCTCTTCTTACTGTTGGTTCTTGTGTAGCAGTAGCAGGGATTGTTGGTTCTTGTGTAGCAGTAGTAGGGATTCCTAGAGATAATTTTTTTCTTCTCTTACTGCTATCTCTTGTGTGGCAACATCATATTCCTTTCTTCCAATGGTTTTCTTAGCTTGTCCATGTGCATGAACTGCTTGTTTTCTTATATTACTGTTGGTTCTTGTGTGACAACAGTAAGACTTCCTATTGTTGGTTCTTGTTTGACAACAATATGATATCCTTTGACCCTTCTCATGCTTGGATAGTTGGGTGGGTGTAGGAATGGACTTTGAGTATGGAAAGATAAGGATGCCATGGTTAAAAGGAACTGATGAAGGGTTTATATTGAATGGATGGTGTAAGAGTGATGATGGGTGATGGTGTTGGTGCCTTCATGTCGGAGGATAAAGACGATGGTGGTTCCCCTCCCCCCATTGAAACTGAAAATTTTTACTACCCTTGGAAATATGGAAAATAAGGAGGAAATGGGAATAAGGCTCAAGTGTGTTTCCAAATACAAATCCATAGCATTCAATGAATCATGATTAAATAGAGGAAAAAGAAGCATACCTGCACCTACCTATCAAAATCCATGATATCTGTAGCAGCATCTGAGAGGCAAGAAATCTGATGTGTCCACAATGATGTAAAAATTTGCAAGAAAAAGCAGTGTGGAACTTGAAGCTCATAGCATGATGAACTGTAAACTCAGATCTAGATCTGAGAGCATGTAGCATAAGGAGAAGTAGAACAAGTTTATGTTGTAGTAATGAATCTTGGAAATTCTTATTCAAAGAAATCTTTATTTATAGAGCAACTTGGATGGAATTATTTATTTCTTACTTTATTTGCAAACCTTGTCTGCCAGCGAGCTGGTTTTCAAACAAGATTTGTATGACTATGGCCAGAGGTTTTTCACAGTCATAATTTTATTATTCTCGAGGAATACCTGCCAGCAAGCTAGTTTTCAAGCATTCCAAGGTCTGATGGCACCTGAGACAGGTTTTCACCATCAACTTTTATTTGGAACTAGGGTAGGAAAATGGGGAAACTTGGCATTGTAAGTGAGCCAAGATATCTTTATGGTGTGGGTTAGGAGTGGGTGAAGTAGAAAGGCATGGAAGTGGCAGAGTGATGGTGGTTGAAGCTAATCTGAGTGTAGTGGTTATATGAATGATATTATGGAAAAGTTCAATGGATTTTAGAGATAACCACATAAGCAAATGAAACTTTATGAACTTTAGTATGCATGCATCATTGAGCGAAGAGGAAGGAAATGCATATACATACCATGGTGTTGGTGAATGAGCATGAGGAACATGAGGCCTTCCAAAAGGCTTATTTTGGAGCAATGGGATTGGTGATGGGGAAATGAAGCTTGATTTCTCAATGGTCTTTACTTGGTATTTACAGCAAGTCTTCATTCGCCTCATTTCCTATTCATCAGAAACTTGGATGAAAAATTATTAATAGAAAGTATTCTTGTTGGTAGGAGCTGGAACAATTTTGGAACAAACTTGTAGGAGCTTGAATGCGACCACATTGTGACTTTATTGAGGTATGAGCACCATATAGGAGCAGCAACATCAAGGTCTCCCATGAGTAGTAACATCATATAGAAGTAACAACATCAATGTTACACATAAGTAACAACATCAATTTTTCATAAGAGTAGTAGCACTCTTGTATTAATAATGATTCCCACCCTTATTCTCAAAAATTTGGTCTAAAGAATCACTAGTTGCAAATTGTCCTACCCAATCCTCTTAGGATTTGCAAAAAACAAACACTTACCTGCAATAAAACGTGAGATCATGGAAGACGAGAGGTGATAGGGCTCTCTTCATCCAATATATATGAAAAAAATGGACAAGTATTGCTTATAAAACAAATCCAAATAAAAATGAATGAAGCAAAATTCAATTTATACCCGTTGATAAGTAGTGGCCAGCGTAGACTACTTGACAGTGTTTTAATGATAACTTCTTCGTTTCACGTCCAATTTGAGTGATACCAAAAAAAAATAAGAGTAGATTCATAGTGCTATTTCCAATAGAAACATTTTTTAAAAATACCATGAAATGATATAACAAATTTTCTAAAGGACAACCTGCATGGTAGTGTTGTTTATGAGTTCCCGCCTAGACCAATAGTCATTATTTTGAGTGCAAATTTTTCGTTTCACGACGAATTGACTTGATTCAAATTGGAGGTAAAATTAGATTCATGTAGTTATCTCCAATATAAATATGTTTTCAATACAAGAATAATTGATGGGTCAAATATGCCAATGAACAGTCGGGGAAGCAAAGTTTCTAGAGTGAATATTTATGACAATCAGTTAGTATTTTGGTCATAAGTTTCTCATATGATATTGAAATGAGTTGGAAACTAGATTCATAGGAGAACATTCCATAGAAATAGGTTTTGAAAATTCATCTATTAGGTCTCTCAAAACGTGACTATCCCAACTTTGTTCTTGAGCTGCCTACTCTACCCCCAGTCAGTATTTTGACCATATCTTTTTTGTTTGACAACCAAATTGAAAAATTCAAATTGGATTAAAAACTATACTTAAAAAATTACATTACGTAGAAATGAGTTTTAAAACTAAGCCCATACGGTCCCTCAAAATGGGTTTTTCACGCCTTTGTTTCAGTGAATTCGGTGACGTGAATGTCACAATAGTCCAATAAACAAAATCTTTTTCTCAAATAATGATCTGGGTATGTGTAAATTTTCATGGGCGTGTAATACTTAATGAAAGACACCCCCACACAAAAAAATAATGAATATCCATATGCATTATAACCTATGCAAAAATATCATTGAATTTAAGAATGACAGAAAAATCAATCATAGAATGAAAAAATGCGTTATAATAGAGATGGGATAAATAACCATAATGGAATTTCGAGAGAATAAGTCTATGGAATATTTCATTATTCATGAAAGTAATTTGCACACTTTGTTCAAAAATATATTTCTTGAAATTTGTGATTCAATGTCATTGAATAATCGATCATGATGCTTGTCAAGTACGCCTTTGCCATAAAGATTAGGTATGGAGTAGGTGTAAATGAAAAGAATTCAACAACCCAAAACGTAATGAAAATGAACCACATACCTCGATAATCAAATTAGACTCAAGCTTGAGATATTTTGCATCCCCTTGCTCCTTCCCTAGTAAAATCTCCATTCACCAATTCCTTCTTCCTCTCACCAACTTCCTGCAAAAGAGAGATTATAAGTGTTATTTCAGGAAGTTTTGTGCAATGTTATTAGAGGAAATACAGTGAAGTGTTATTACAGGAAGTTCAGTATTATGGGAAGTGCAGAATTATTAAATGTGCATTCTCTATGGGAACTTCTGAAAGTTATAGGTACATAACACGAGCATATCTACTTTAGGGTGGTAGGGTGGTGCAAGGCAGGGAGTTGGTGCTTCCTTCTAATTGGTGCTAGAGAAACTAGGGAGTTTGTGCTTCCTTCCAGTTGGTTCCGGTGAAATCAGGGAGTTGGTGCTTCCTTCCAGTTGGTGTTGTAGAATCAGGGGGTTGCTGCCTCTTTCAAGTTAGTGCTTGTAAATCAAGAGGTTGGTGCCTCCTTCAATTTGTTTCTTGTAAATCAAGGATTGGTGTTCCTCACATGTTGAAGCCTGTAAATAATGTATTCTTGTTTAATATAAGAAATACTTTTTGTGGTTTTCTCCCTTATAGGGTTTCCCTGTTAAATATTGGTGTACTATGCCTTGGTGTTAATTTATGTTGATATGTTTTATTATGTGGTGAATGTTTAAAGTTGAAAAGGAATAATTATTGTTGAATTTGTCCAATACTGATTCATCCCCCCCTCCTCAGTATTGTTGAATATTCCAACAATTGGTATTAGAGCAGGTTCCTTTAGACAATTTGACCATTGGAAGGAAGATCTTTGTAGCAGACATGGGCAGAGAAAATTTCTCCAAGAATGGAGCACCATAATTAATGGAAATAACTATGCCTTTTTGGAGCATAAAAATGTGAACCTATCTGATGTCACTAGGATTTGATGTATGGCACTTAGTTGTCTCCGGTTACGCAACCCCTACAACTCCACCAACTAATAATGATGGAAAGAGCCTTATAATAACAATGTGAAGGTTATCAATGCTATTCTGTGTGGTCTATCAGAAAGAGAGCTCGTCAAAGTAATGCATTGTAAATCAATAAAGGAAATATGGGATAAACTTCAGAAAATTTACGAGAGAGATGACAAAGTCAAGTAGGCCAAACGTCAAACACATAGAGGACAATTTGAAAGCTTGAAGTTGAAAGAAGAAGAGGACATTGCAGCCTACTTTCCTGGAGTAGATGAAATCGTTTGTACTATCAGAGGTTTGGGTGAGGAGATCGAAGAGCCTATGATTGTACAAAAGGTGTTGAGAACACTTCCCCCAGGATTTAACACTAAGGTTTATGCATTAGAGGAAATAAGGGAGCTGGACAAGATAACAATGGATGAGCTGCATGGAATCCTTATAGCGTATGAAATGCGAACAAAAGCTGAGAAACCATCAAGAAGGGAAGCAGCATACAAAGCTTTAAAGAAGATAATGGACAACCAGCACAAGTCAACTAAAAGTTTATCTAATCATTCAGACGAAGAAGAAGAAGAAAACTTTGTGAAGAAACTCAAAAAGGGAACTAGCAAATTCATAGGTAAGTTACCATTTAAATGCTTGATTGCAGTATAATAAGATATTATGCTTCAAAGTGTCCAGATGGAAAAAATGAGGCTAGTGATGATGAAGAGGACCACAATAACAAAACGGGAGAAAAGAAGTAAAAAAAAAAAATGCTGAAAATAAGAAAATATTCTATAAGCAAAAGAAATTTTTCTACTCCAAATAAGATAGTAGCTCATCCGATGAAGACGAGGACAATGATAGTGGTACATAACGAGTTCTTTTCATGGCTTTAAGTACTCAAAATAAATCTCTTGATGACGGAGAGAGCTCTGAAATAGAAGGGGAAGTAGATGTTGAAAGAGAACTTATTAGTGCTTTAAGTGATTTAAGGAAAGCTGAGAAAAGGAATATGTTACTAAAAGAGCAATTGCAAAGGTACAAGGAGGAAGGTCAAAACTACAAAGAAAATAAATGGTACATCAGTGAAGCAATAGAAAAAGTTGTTATTGAATTAAAAATTAAGTTGGAAGAAGCAAAACGTTTTAAAGAGGTTTTAAGGACACAATTAAGAGATAAGAGAGAAAATTGTGAAAGGTTGGAAGTTGAAATTGTTTCTCTGAGAAAGGAGCTACAGAAAATGACTACTCAATTGAACCATCGGCAAACTTCATCGGCTGAAGTTTGGAAAAAGCACAAAAGTACTAGATTGTATTCTTGACAATCAAAGATCATCATTTGGAAAAACTGGACTCGGCTATGATTAGAAAAACAAGGGCTCAAGTTCATTAATGCTGGAAGAATCAAAGAACTATGCAGCTTCCCTCAAAATATCCTTCAATAACTAAAACAAAAGCAACAAAAGGGATGATGGCAAGCAAAAATATGACTTCCTCCATAAGAACAATAGTAACAAAGAATTTGTGCCATCAATTAGACTCTTCACCACCAGGTATCAAAATCTCTTTCTAGGTTACTATTTTTCCTATAATAATTTTGGGCACAAATACGTAAACTGCGGAGCTTATGCAAGAGATGATTATATGCAAAATAGAAGTAACTATAAAGCCTCCAAGGATTATTATGTGAACAATGAATTCAAAAATCTCATAGAATTGGTGACAGAAATTACAACTCTTTTGGCTCTATGAATTATGGCATTGAATGCTATAGATGCAATAACTTTGAGCATAAATCATGTGACTGTAGAAGCAAGATGAATTCTGGGCTGCAATATGCGACAAATAATTCTCTTACCATCCATGAAAATAAATATATTAAAATATGGAAAAGGAAGCCAAAAAAGCAAAAACAAGAAAAGCAGGAGAATGGAGAGTCCTCAGAGGACATGGCCATAAAAGCGATGGATTTATGTAACAATCTTGATATTGCAAATGAAAAGGAAGATACCAGTATTGCTACAAAAAATCAGGTAAGATTTGATGGAGAAATTGAAGACATGAACAATACCCTTAATGCTATAGTAAAACATGTATTTGAAGAAGAGGTTGGTGAAAAGGACAACAATCATCCTTAATGCTATCTTCTTAAAGGGAAACAATGAAGTGGATGAGCTTGTTGCTGCAACAGTTGAAGCAGAAAAATCTATAGAATAAATGGTAGTCAGTGAAAACATCCAAATGCATCCATTTTCAAAACCAAACAAGAACATGAGTATCAAAGAAAATGATGATGATCTGGGTGCAGAACAGCCTTATATGTTGTTCTAAACAGCATGGCTTAGAGACTCCTGATGACACAGATGATCTCATTTAGAGGGAGTCTAAGCTGCAATGGCTGAAATGGTAGAGGAAGATCTTCAACAAAAAGTATCAATGTTGACATATGGCAATATCCTTCTTGAATCTCCAATTTGCTAGTTTAATATTGTGATTTTCTGTAGCAGCTTTGAAATATCCTCTCTTTGAGTGTGTTTGGATGAATTTCACTCGGAAATCAACTTTTAGATGTATTGTGATAGCAAAGGCATGTCCAAATCTGAGTTTGATTTGGCACTAATAAATAATAATATTTGAAGAACCACTGTCTACGATCAGTTGGAAGTCCGAAATTGTATCTAATGGATGTCACTTACAGTCTAGATTAAAGAGCATTGTTTGGTTGCTAAGTCTTGAGACAAGGATCGTGGTTTCTGAGCATAAGAAAAGCAATGCAAGCATAAAGGTATATTGAAGGAAGTCAAGTTGTAAATGAAAATGTGAAATTGTTGACTTCGATGTCCATGAGAAGCATGGTATTGAAGAAGAAAATTTATGACAGCTGATTGAAGGAGTCTTCATGATAACAACTATCGCAATAGTTCTATGAGCATGTCTTGATTAGCAGATTAGTGCAAATATGAATTCTGCAATGTCTCTTCTTACAAGAATTTTGTAGCTGATAATTTTCAGAGGATATATTGAAGATTGATGGAATTTATGAACATCATTATGGGATCCTTGTAATACATGTGATAGTCTCTGAAACCGGAATTATCATGACCCTTGAGGCCTTGAAGAAAGTAATTCTATTGTGGCAACTCTTTGTAATAGCTCAAAGCACAATATATCAATGTTACCATCAGCATACAAATAGCAGGTATGGACTGAATTGGAAGAAAACTCGATGAGGACCTTATTTTGAGGAGATGAATCTATAAAAGAAGAACAGGAGGTTGACCGTGCTAACTATGACTACTCTAATTGTAGAAATGTCAATGAATTAAGTGCTTTTGATGAGAGAACATATTTTTGTGTTGTTTAAAATTATCAATGAGACTTCATGACAATAAAATATGAAGAGCAAGGAAAGATGGATCCGTGTCTTGCATAGTATATAGCACAACAGGTTTCCAAAAGAATCTTGTAGATATCCATAGTTTGGTTATGTGAACAGTCCACTCTCAAAAGTTGACCTTCGAGCATATTACTTAGGCCTGCATCAGGCTCTGTTTGTTGGAATCATGTTGTACCATCCGTTTATGGGAAGATGCTTCAATTATTACCATCACATGATGCAAGAGCCACAAAAGAAGACCTTATTCTATGGCCACCACTGGTGTTTGTGTGTAATGAAAATAGTGAAATAAAGAAAGATGGGTCTAAGCATGGTCATGGTTCAGATAATATTACAGCATGTCAATCTATAAATAAAGTGGAAGAAATGTCTCAGATGAAGACAATTAAAATGTGGTGGTGATAAAGACAAAGGAAAGAAGACCATAATTTTGTGAATGTTGAAAGGAACACTTTAGAACATTGTTGCAGACCTAGTACACATTGAAAAGGTATATCTGATCCAAAAATACAAAGCTAAGCACATAAGTACAGACCTTGAAGACAGAGTTAGTGAAAACAAAGTTAGAATATGATGAAGCAATTGATTAACTAAAGAAGAATAGGAAGCTTTAGGTGCTCAATTTTAGGGGGATAAGTCCCAAGGAGAAGGATGAGTACAAGGAGAGTAACACTGCAAATAAGTTAATGGAGAAAAAAAAACAGAGACAGGGGGAGCATTACTTTGTTCCTAAGAGGTCAGAAAGAACAAATATGAAAAAGGGAAGATCCACAAACTGAAATATTCAGTGGACATATCTATGGAAACCATGAAAATCAATCAAAATATACAGACAAGGGAGTGTCTCTTTGTCATTGTAGTCAAAGAGGGAGAGATAAACAGTAAAACAAGTGCAAGATAAGAAGCATGAACATAGGGGGATTCAACCCAAAAGAACTACAGTGAAGACAATACAATCATAGGGGGAGTATTGTCAAATACAATTAAGGAGAGAAACCCTTTGTCCATGATGTCAAAGGGGGAGAGAAACAAAGTATTGTTAACGAGGGGAGCATGCATCATTACAAAAGGTTGAAGTGTTGTCATCAATGAAAAGAAGTGTTGCAATGGCAAAAGGGGGAGATTGTTGGAGTGTTGTCATTGATGTCAGGATTATGTCATTGATGTCAAGAATGTCAAAGTGCTTGCAAAAGCATGAGAAATTGAAGATTTGTTTAGTTACTAGAATTCTGGAAATGCACGCAGCTAGAGGAATTATGGAAATGCACACAACTACCAAAATTCTGGAAATGTACGTAGATACCGGAATTTTAAAAATATGCCTGCACAAACCATAATGAAATGTATGTAGAAGCCATGAAATATAATATTCCCTCATGGGCCTAAGAAATATGCCCACGTAAGCCTAAGGAAATGCCCGCATATAGAAAAAGAAAAATGCCCACCAATCAAGTGAAATGCCCCTCGAACACTAAGAATTATGCCCACGCAATGGATAATTATGCCCACCAATTATTGAAGTGATATGCCAGCAGGAATTTAAAATGCACTCACGGTCTAATATGCCCGCGGTGAAATGCGCGCACACTCTAGAAAATGCACGCAGCTACTACCAGAACTGCAGTCTGTGCTACCGGAATTACAGACAGTGCTACCAGCTATCATAACTATAGGCAGTGATACCAGCTACCGAAACTATAGACACTAATACTAGAATTGCAGACAATGCTATCCGAATTGCAGACAGTGCTACCGGAATTCCTGAGGTTGCAGATCAATTGTTTTGGACATTCTTGCTGAAAGTGAGGACGTGATTTGTGCCCAATGATGAATATTGGATTATGTAATGAACGAGAAATTAAGAATTGGAGAGGAGGAAGTGCAGAGCCAAAGGCTCCCACACACACGGAAGGAACACACGGGAGGAGTAGCACTCAACTCAAATTATATTATGAATAATGTTTACATATATAGTTGAGATAGATCTCAACAAACCCAACCTCAGATCCTAAAACCATGGATCTCAAACCACTCATCCTATCTTGAATAAACCACAATCTATCATTTCTACATTATCTCTAACATCCTCCCTTAATGTAGAAACGGAACACAATACTAAATATGCCTGTAGTTTGAGGCTTACAAATCAGCAAAGCAAATTAAGGATCTAAAGTTCCAAGCCTTGAACTCTACAGTCCTCCTTCTGCTTTATTTTGACCTTAGTTGCTGCAAGATAATATTTGTTTATGTTTTCCCGTTTCCTGCTCTTCCAGTTTGAGAGCTTGAAGTCTTCATACATTGATGTATAGTGCATTCTATTATTTGATTGGGCCTCTGCTGTCCTGGATCTTCCTTCAGGTTCAACACATTCTGCAAAATTAGTAATTGTCATCCAGGTTCATATACAATCAGCTGTATTCCGTGCAGTGGAATTCTGCAACATTGGCTCATGGGTCAGCAGTGTCAAGACATAAATGATGTCCCCTTCTTCACTTACATCATCAACATGGTTGCTTTCAACTGCAATCTTAGAGTTCAGTGTTTCAACAATATTTATAGCATTGACATCCCCATTACATTCAGCAGATAATGAACCTTCTTCACCATTAATCATTTCAAGAATAAATTTCATTTCATTCTTGATAGCAATTTTTTCAACTTCAATTAGAATTTCTTCATCATATCTCAGTCCATCTTCGATTTCAGTTTCAAATTGTACTGCAACAACTAAAGGGTTGCATTCAACATAGTGAGGTTCACCAACTTCTACTTCTGCAGGTTTGTTAGGCTGTGACTCATCCATATATCTGCTCTTCACACCAAACTCCATTTCTAGAATATCCCAAAACATTTTTGCATTGTGTACTTCACCAAATTCATATAAAATATAGGACAAAGTACTTTCATCTAGCGCTGAGTGAATAAGATATAATGCTAGTGCACCTCTTCTCTTATCATGAGAATCAACAAAACCATTTTGTACATATTGCCATAGATCTACTGAACCAAGCAATCCTTCCATTTTAATTACCCAAATTTCAAAAAATTTACCTAAGAAAGATGGCAGAACAGGCATTAATCTTTTCAATATTGCATCTATTTCTTCAAATTCTCCATTGATCTGGTCTATTTCTGCATTCTGATCCTTTAACAAAGGTTCTTTAGCTGCAACTGGAGACACTTCATATTGTTTTTTATTCTTTCTTCTGAGTTGTTTCAGTTCTCTCCGGAACTGTTTGAGCTTTCTTTCTTGACCCATGATTACTCAGCGTCATACATACCAGCACGGAAAAGCGCGTAACTACCGCGCCCTCACAGGGTCTCGAATCGCGGTAGTGTAGGGGTACCGCGCCTGGGTAGGATTGCATCTGGCGGTAGTGCAGGGGTACCACGCCCTGGTATGCTTGCGGCTCGCGGTACTGCTCCTCCTCTGTTAGGTCGCAGCTCAAACTCCTTTTTCCTGCAACTATCTCCTAATGGGGGCAGATCAGACAAGACCGATCAGATGACGGGGGCAGTGTTCTCTCCTTCAGCTCATAAATCTTCAAGTGATACTCATCAGCGATTGAATGACAGCTGCAGCGATCTCGGTCTATGGCAGCAATCTCTCAACGATTGCAGTAAAAAAAAACTTTCAGCGATCTCAAGATCTCAGCATTTAGCTTTCAGCGTTGGTAGCAATCTCATCAAATTGAGCAGCGATCCAATGAGTCTCCAGGTGGGCAGAGCCAAGCCTGCGATCTCCTTTCAACCGTATTCCTTCAGCGATTTGGGCAACGCTAGTATAGTAGCAACAATCTCTCTCTTCTCTGCAACAGATGGTGGGCGGCAGCAATTATGCAAACAACAGCTTCACATATTCTCACACATTAGCCATGGCTTTCCTCCACGGTGTCTACAGGCAGTGATCTCCAGGTCTGTGGCCTCCACCAATAGGCTCTTCAAGCTTCACGCAAAGGCTGAATACCTGAGCTCTTCCACACAAATACTTCACACAGTGTCAGCAAAATAAAATTCATACAATGTCTCCCAGCAAGGCTCAAGCAACTGTCAGAGACTCCTCTTGAAATGAAAACGCACGGACCCCTTCACACACAATAATCTCACCATCAACAACAGCAGAATCAAGTCCACCAGCAGCGACTTCTTTCAACACTCGTAGCGACTTCTTTCAGCACTCACGCTCAACACTTCTCTACCCATTGATCTTCTTCACACAGTCAGCGTGCCTCAATGGGCTTCTCAATCAGCAGGCTGCAAAGGGCTCTTCAGACCAACAGGCCACTATGGGCTCTGATACCAAATTAAGAATTGGAGAGGAGGAAGTGCAGAGCCAAAGGCTCGCACACACACGGGAGGAGTAGCACTCAACTCAAATTATATTATGAATAATGTTTACATATATAGTTGAGATAGATCTCAACAAACCCAACCTCAGATCCTAAAACCATGGATCTCAAACCACTCATCCTATCTTGAGTAAACCACAATCTATCATTTCTACATTATCTCTAACACGAGATATGAAGATAATGTTTTAAACAATTTAAAATCTCCATGAATGAGTTGAATGCCAATTTAATATAAATGAGGTGAAGTGCCCATGTTTTGTGGTATACTACCCATGAAATGGTCTCACACTATGGGTCAGCCTTGCTAGCTAATGCCCCATGTGATAATTAGCATGTCAACTTAGTTAACTCAAAAGCCCCAAGTTTAACAAGTAGGTCCACGATATGCAAAGAGAAAGTGTATAAATACGAGTGGGCACGACACATTTGTGAGAGGAGTGGTAGAGAAGATGGATCTCTGAGGTAGCGATATTGGGGGGCACTAGTGTTTGCAAAAAAAGACAAATCTTGTGAAGAAGCATGAAGTCTACCAATGATACATTTATGATGAAATAATCTGGGTAAATAGCACTAACGAAGATTGAGCTTGGCAGAGAATTTGAGAAGCCAATCCTCTATATGGAATTAAATGGTGAAGGGCTGAGTTAAGCCATAATCTTTTGATCTAAGTCAAATTAAGTCTCAAGAAGTTACTGGAAGTGTTGAGGGCGAATCACTAGAAGTGTAGAATTACTGGAATTGTAGAATTATGGGAGATGAAGAGGGCATATTACAAGAACTACAGGTGATTACAAGAACTGCAGGAACTATTAAAAATCCAGTGAACAAGTCATTACAAAACCTGCGGAGGGCATATTATAGGAAGTTCTGGAAGTGTTTTAACATGAAGTGCAGTTGCTACAGGAAGTTCTAGAACTGTTCTGATAGGAAGTGTAGTTGCTATGGGAAGTTTTGGAAGTGTCAATATAGAATATCAATGAAGTGTTATTTCATGAATTTTTGTGCAATGTTATTAGAGGAAGTACAATGAAGTGTTATTACAGGAAGTTCAATATTACAGGAAGTGCAGAATTACTGAAAGTGAAGTTGCTACAGGAACTTTTGAAAGTTACAGGTACAAAACACATGAATATATACTTTAGGGTGGCAGGGTGGTGCAAGGCAGGGAGTTGTTACTTCCTTCCAGTTGGTGATGGAGAAACCAGGAAGTTGATGCTTCCTTCCATTTGGTGCTTGAGAAATCAGGGAGTCAGTGCTTCCTTCTAGTTGGTGCCTCCTTCAAGATGGTGCTTGTAAATAGGGAAGTTGGTGCCTCCTTCAAGTTGTTGCTTTTAAATCATGGATTGGTGTCCCTCATAGGTTGAAGCTTGTAAAGAATGTATTCTTGTTCAATATAAGAAATACTTTCCATGGTTTTCTCCCTTATAGGGTTTCCATGTTTAATATTGGTGTATTGTGCCTTGGTGTTAATTTATGTTGATATGTTCAATTATGTGGTGATTGTTTAAAGTTGAAAATAATAATTGTTGTAGAATATGTCCAATATTGATTCATCCCCCCTCTCAGTATTGTTGAATATTCCGATAATGATAAACCATGTAAAATTGTTTGAAAGGGTAAGATACAATTATAATTACAAAATGGAAACCAATGGTAGTTGAACGAGGTGAGGCACATGCCTAATTTGAGAAGTGAAGCCTATACATCTACATTTACAAAAACATTGTGGAAGGTCACTAAAGGATCACTGGTACTAACGAAAGGAGAGAAGGTAGGTATGTTGTATTTATGTACCTATAATGCTAACTCTTCTTTTTCTTTAGATTCTACAGGAGTGGATACAATATTGTGGCATCTGATAAGCTCGAGCACGTGAGTGAGAAGGGGATTCAAATTCTCCACTCAAGGAATTTTTGTCTGATTTGAAGCAAGTTTATTTGGATTTGTGTGAACATTGTGTTTATGGAAAAGAGAAGAGAGTCAAATTTCTCAGAGTTAGGAAGAAAAAAAGAGTGAAAAGTTAGAGCTTGTGCATACAGATGTATGGGGACCAACTCAAGTATCATCTCTTGGTGGTTTTCATTATTATGTTACTTTTATTGATGATGCAACTAGGAAAACTTGGGATTATTGCATTCAAAAAAATATGATGTATTTGATACTTTTAAGAAATGGAAACGTTTAGTTGAGAATGAGACCTAAAATAAGTTGAAGTATCTCAAATCAAATAATGGAGGTGAATATTATAGTAAGGAGTTTGATACTTAATTTTCATACCATGGGATTTAAAGAGAGAATATGGTTCGAGGAACACTAAAAGAAAATGGTGTGTCAAAAAGGATGAACAAGACAATCAATGTAGGGAGTATGGCATTGCATGCAGGATTTTCCTTACAGTTTTCGGTAGATGTTGAGGATACTACGGTTTTATTAATAAATAGAGGGCCCTCAATATCCTTGGATGGTGGCATTTTAAAGGAGGAATGGACATGTAAAAAGGCAAGCTACTCATTTCTAAAGACATTCAGTTGTGAGGCATTTGTCCATATTGATAGATAAAATAGAACAAAGCTTGAGGAAAAATCCAAGAAGTGTACTTTTATTGGATACAGAGTTAATGATTTTTTTTATCGCTTATGGGATTATAATTATCACAAAATCATTAGGAGTAGATATGTGGTATTCAATGAGAAGTCCATGTACAAAGATTAGTTGTAGGGAAAGAAACTAGAAAAGGAAAGCACAGAATACATAGTGCTTGATGAAATCAAAGAAAAAGAAATTCAAAAGGTGTCAAAAATTCAAAATGTTCAACGACAACAACAACAATAGGTACCTCAAGCTTGTGCAAGTGTTGTTAGAAGATCTACCAGATTAAGTGACCCACTGAACGATACTCTACTTCACTGTATTATTTATTGTTGTTGATTGATTCTAGTGAACCAGAACATTATGAAGAAGTAATGCAGGTAGAAACCATAAAGAAGTGCGGACAAGGCATGAAAGCGGAGATGGAGTCCTTGGTACATAACTAGACTTGGAATTTGGTTTGATTGCCTATAGGTAAAAGAGCATTGTAGAATAAATGGGTTTACAAGTTGAAGGAAGAAGATGGAGGCAAAAAGAGGTACAAGGCCAAACTTGTTGTAAATGGGTTTGCACAAAAAAGGTATAAATTTTGGTGAAATATTTTCTCTTGTGTTAGCTTGGTTTTGCAACCAAGCTTAGTGCTATGGGCACCTATCAACAAGTGATAGCAGTTTCAAATATTAAAGCAAAAACAATTGTAAATCTAAAACTAAAACTAAACTAAACTAGCATGTGCATATCATAATAAACTTTCGAATTGAAAACAAGAACAAGAAATAGAATAAAAAATAACTTTGTATTAAGAATAGGAGCAAGCAAGTGCTTGCAATGGTGATACCTCCAATTGGTGAAGATTGTTGAGCAACTTCCAAGGTGAGTAGCTCCAAGCTCTAAAGGTCTCTTCTCCAAGATAGCTACAATGGCCAAAAGCTCATAGGAGATTTTGGCAGCATGAGGATAGGAAGATGGATGGATGGAAAGTGAGGAGCCCCTACCATCTTTTTATAGTTTTTGGTGGTGGGGAATACCATTATGGTTTTGAGGAAACCAATGGTATTGACCAACATGGTTTAGGTACCTTTTCCCTCCTTTTTCCTTTTTTGAATATTTTTAATATTTTTATTCCCTTTTTAATACTTTTGGGAATTTTGGACCATTTTTTAGGGTTTTTTTTATGCTTTTTGAGGAAAAATATTCATTTTGAGTGGAAAAAGGGGTGTATTAAGGTCTTTTGGTGACCTTTTGGTGGCTTTAGAGGCTTAAATGGTGAAAAAGTGGGCAAATGGGTCATGTGAATAAGGAAATGAGCTAGTGAGCACTTTTTGGGTGTTAACAGATTGCCCCCTGATGTGTGAGGGCAGGAGCTCATCGTATGGCCGATAGACATCATAGTTCTTTTGTCTTTTTTCTGGGTTTGGGGAGGAGAGGAGACCGTTTGGAGACTGGATCCACGACCCTTGGAAGATGCAAAAAACAAAAAATATTACATGGCCTCAATATGAATGAGGAATAATCTCTGATAATGGACGAGGCGGGCATACCCATGCTCGTATCAAGACATATACATAACAATTAGTCCCAAGAAGGGGGACCTGAAAAATACATAAAAAATCTGCTGGTACGTGATAATGGTCCATAGGGGACATCATCCTAGGAGGTAATCATGATCATAACATGACTGATCTCAATAACTGATACACTGGAATAGAGCAACAACCGTTCTGATAAAGGTCTCAGAAGGGTTGATGAACTGTTGAAACTGAAGGTGTCCAACATCTGTAGGGACTCAATGATTGAGAGTCATCTCTGAGAAGTACTTGTAACTGTATACTCGAGGGAGTATGAAACTTGGGTACATCTGAATACTGTCGCCATGCGCAACCCGGATATCTATAGAAGAAATGTAACTGGTTGTTTCCATAGGTAGACTCTCAAATGTGGAAGAGTCAGGAGGTATCCGGGGTCTTCGACTAATAACTGAACGGACCAATACCCTGTGCGAGTCTCAACGATGCGATCAAGGTGTTGAAGTCGAGCATGTGAGAAACAACCATTTGGAGAGGTACTGAGGACTCCTCTCGAAATGATTCGTAGGCACTCATCGTAAATGGTGATGAGTCCAATACATATGGACCTCTAGGTCTATCCTCTGGAATAAATTTGGTTGTCGTCGACAGAGGGAGACCAGCAACTAACAAGGCAATGATGTTTCCTTGATAGGAGCGCGAGGTGTAGAACTGAAGTGTGGTAGTACTGATGGTAGGACTGACATACTTGTGAGGATGGGAAGTAACTGGGGTCATATAGTGGGTAGACTCAAACTTCCTTTGTTCAGAGCATGATGACATGGTTGACCTGGCAGTGTAGGGAACTGACTTGTAGGTGCGGGGATCATAGCTTTTAAGGACTGAAGGGTATGTATTAACTGAGGGGACGAGCTGATGGGTGTTGTGGAGATGTTCTCAGGGTGACATACTGCAGAATACTCTGAACAAAGGAAACCAAATTGGGGAAGCTGCCATATGAGTAGACATGATTTGTTGTGGTGCCAAGGAGCACCATTGGGTCCTTCTTCGTAGTTTTAATGAGCTCCAAGAAGGGATAAAAGTGTGCTCTGAAATGGTACTGTCCTGTGGATTTTGTGAGCCCAGGATTGTTCGTGCTCATTGGTGCTTTCATTTTTAAGGAGTCTGAAAATGATAAGAAGACTCTGTAGTGGTTGTGAGTACCATCCTGTGGGTTTTACGAGCCCAGGATGGTGATTGCTTGTGGTTGCTTTCATGTTTAGAGAGTCTGAAAGCGGTAAGTGGACTCCATAGGTGTTCTTTTTTGTGAATTAGTCTCCAAGGCCCGAAAAAGCATAAAATGATGCAAATGGAGAACTCTTCTAGCCGATGTGACTAGAGTATTCCTTTTTCGTAATTAGTCTACAAGGTCCGGAAAAAGGGTAAACTTATACTAGGTAGACGCCCTTTCAGATACGTTTAACGAGCATGAAAGGAAGCAAGGTTGCTCGGTGATCTTTTCATTGTTTTAGGAGTCAGAAAAGAGCTTAACAGAAACTCCCTAAGTGCCTTTTTCGTAAAAGGGATTGCTCGGCCCGAAAAAAGGGGTAAAACTATACCGAACAAAAAGGGATTGATGAGAGCGAGATAAGGTCTCAAGCACCATCATGAGTGCGGAAAACTGGATCCGGTGACATAAAGATTGTCAAAAGGGTGCTACGGCCAATGTGGCACGCAAATCGAGGCGATGAGAGGGCATTTTGAAAAAGTGCTCGAAAAATATGGGCGTGAGAGTGAGAAATTATCTCAAGCATCGTCACGAGCGCGAAAAACTGAATCCGACGATATAAGACTTGTCAAAAACGAAGAACGGCGGATGTGGCACGCAAACTGAGGTGACGAGGGGGCATGGGAAAAATGCCCAAAAAATCTGGGCATGAGAGTGAGAAATGATCTCAAGCATTGTCACGAGCGCGGAAAACTCAATCCGACGATATAAGACTTGTCAAAAACGGAGAACGACGGATGTGGCATGCAAACCGAGGTGACGAGGGGGCATGGGAAAAATGCCCGAAAAATCTGGGCATGAGAACGAGAAATGATCTCAAGCGTCATCACGAGCGCGGAAAACTGAATCCGGCGATATAAGACTTGTCCAAAACGGACGAAGGCCGATGTGGCACGCAAACCGAGGCAACGGGGGTGTGTAAAAAATGGTCAAAAAATGGACCTGGTGAAAATAGGAAAAGGAAAAAACTGTCATGAAGTTCTCGCTTTGTTGATTGCAACGGTACCAACGGTTTGAGGAACGGACGTCGTATGACACCGGAATGGTTGTTTGAAAAATGGTGGAATTTCTATAAATAGGGCATGGGGCCCATATGACGTGTCATTGTTACGTGCGAGTTTGGCAGAGCAGTCAGAGCTCTTTCTTGATTTCCGGGAGATTTGACCATTGGTTTTCGATTCCGCGAGTTTCAGGTAACCCTATTTGCCTTAGCTTTTTCAATTATGTCTTTTTTGGTTAGCGGCGGGCCCCCGAAGGCCGCGAAATTCCATGTTGGCCTTCCAACGTGGAATATCGCGGGTTTCGTCCCTTTTTCCACGATGGACATCGCGGGTTTTAGGCTGACAGTCGCGACTGTCAGGTTGAAAGTCACGATGTTCATCGCGAGTCTTGGGTAGACAGTTGCGATGTTCATCGCGACTGTCTGGCCAACACCCGCGATGGTCATCGCGGGTTCTTGTATGGAAGCCGCGATGACCATCGCGGCTTTCGATGGAAAAACCGCGATGGTATTTTTTGAAAATTTTGCCCTAGTGCTAAAAATTTCTTCATTTTTTGGCAGGATGCTGAGGAGACCATTGACATCATGGCGAGAGCGAGAGATGGAGGAAGATTTGATGATCAGGATTCGGACTGATCAGCAGGTCTGGCAGGTTCTGGCGGAGAGTGGACTCCTAAAGTTCGCTCAGATTCCACCAATGCGTTCAGTAGGACCGCTACTGAACAAATTGGTGAGTTGGGGGGGTACCTGCAGAGGGTGCCTTTGTTGTTGGGGGTGAGAGGTTGGAGATCACCCTCACAGATGTTTATTTTCTTACTGGGTTACCTCGCTTAGGGGAGGTGGGGGATCTTCTGCTGAGGATCCCGGCAGGTGTTGACATGGAGGATCTCCTGGAGACCTTCTGTGTCACTGGGGCGATTTTGCAAAACAATGCTCTAAGTCTGAGATCACTTCGAGAGTGGGACATGCGGGTTGTCGGGGCTTGTGTTCTGCGGGTGTCGGGTTCCGCGGCACCACATCGTTTGTCGGGGGGACAAACGATGATGGTGGATTCTGTGCTGAGGGGGACCTACTACTCATGGGGTGAAATGTTTTTGGCCGGTGTCCGGAGAGATCTGGACAAGGTCAGTCGGGAGGGGGGTGAGTTCTGTTATGCCTCCTTTGTGTGTTGTTTTTTCTTTGAGCGGGTACCGACTTTGCGACCACGGGTGCCCATTCGTGATGGTTCGGTGAGCGAGCCGCGCATGGTGCGGTGGGGGCAGATGATGCCTCGCGGTGGTGGTGGTATCCGCGGGTTCTTCTCACAGGAGATGTACGAGCAGTGGGAGCAGATGCCCCTGCTGATTGAGGACTATCCATATGCTGGTATGGATTATCGAGGGGATCCGGAGATGCCTCGACCCCAGGGACAGGCCTGGGGTTTAGATGGAATGTTTCGTGTTTTGTTCTCTACCATATCATGTGTTTTTTAGATTTATTGGTTATGATTATAGTTTGATATGTATATGATGGTTTACTTGCATTGTGCAAATGTTGGTCCTATACCACCGGCTGACTATGTGGTTCGCCGGGGACGGGCGATGGTGGTTGCTCCACCTCCTGCAGCGGTACTGCCCCCACGTGGTCGAGGATTTGGGGCTCGTGGTCGAGGGGCTGGCCCTCGATATGATGCTGTCGATGGTGTCCGAGAGACACTGGATATGATTCTAGTGGGATTCCCAGAGGATGGGTGGAGAGACTTAGATCGGGACATTGTCAAGCGATGTTTCGATGCGCCACGTGAGTGGCGCTCGATCCTACTGAGGGCAGCGTTGCTGGCGGCCGAGCACGGGGATGGTGGTCGGGATGATCCGGTAGGGCCGGCGGAGAGGAGGATTCGTCTACGAGATGATCCAGCAGGGCCGGCAGAGCGGAGAGTTCGGGCTCGGCATGATCCGGTGGGGCCGGCGGAGGAGGCGCCAGAGGAGCCCAGGGACCGTGATGATTAGATGATATGTATTTGCCCCCAAATGCTGATGAGCATATGGGGAAGCTCTTTTTGTTGTACGGTTGATGTATTTTTGTATATTGGGTGCTGAGGGAACCTATTTCATGTTTTGACTATACTATGATGTGTATATATATATATATATATGATGTTGGTATATAGTCGTGTATGCACATGGATGCACTTGTTGTCTTTATGTTTGGCCATGGAGGCATGTTTGATTTTCGGTATGCCCGTGGAGGCACATGTTATGCACGTGGATGCAACATTTTGATTTTTTGTATATGCCCGTGGAGGCACATGTTATGCACGTGGATGCACATTTTGTTTTTGTATATGCCCGTGGAGGCACATGTGATGCATGTGGATGCATTTTTTGTTTATGAAATGATGTGATTGGTGTGCCATTCAAGGACGTTGTTGGCCATATGGTCTGCTACACTATTGAGGTTTCTTGGGACATGTGTGAATGAAATGGATTCAAACTGTCGAATCATTTGTTTAGTGCGCAAAAATTTTCTGAAAAGACAGCGGTCGCGTACCTGGTAATCATTGTTGAGCTGGGAAACGAGGAGTTGTGAGTCCAAGAAAACGTTAAGGTGACGTATGCTCATTTGGAGAGCTGCGGCTAGGAGACCGGTCACGGCATCATATTCATCCTGGTTGTTGGTGGCGGCACCTAAACACACTCCGTCGATGTGGATCAACTCATGTGAAGGGGAATATATTACCCAAGCTGCGGAGGCCAGATTGGGGGACCAACGGCTTGCACCATCAGCGAAACCGACGTAGCAGAGTGGAACATGTGTGTGCAAGGGATCAATGGAAGGGGCCGACCGGACAGAGGGGTATCCAGTGGAAATCGTGTAAATGGTGTTAATTTCATCTGAGGAGGAAGATGGTGGGGGATGAATGGGTCCCTGTTTCTGACGAACGGGGGGTACATCAGGACATGTGTCAATGTGGTGCTCTATAATGGCGGGGTGAAGACCAGGCATTTCAGTAGAGGACCAAGCAAAGACATCACGGAATTCTCGGAAAAGTTTTTTGTATTCTCCAACCTCATACTCACTGTAGAAGGCTCCTAATGTAATGATTTCAAGGTCACCAGGTGGGTTAGAGATATTGATGGAGATAACGGGTGAGATATTGGCGATGTTACCTTGCTCAAAGGTATCAGGAGCAGGAATGGTATCCTAAAGCCAGTCGATTTTAGTAGGAAGGGAATCTTTGGACTCAACCGCGAATTGGGTAGCAGTGGTGGATGAGGTCTCTTCTGGGAGGAAGTATGAACGATGGTGTGTGTCTTCCCAGGGGTAATCAGGGGCAGTAAGAGCCTCGAGAATATCCTCATCATTGCAGAAACTTTGGGTGTTCAAATCGGTTGACGAGGTAGTGGTAGTCGAAGAGATCATATAAATGGTGTTAATCTCTCCGGATGAGGATGATACGGGAGGGAAGATCTCCTCAATTGTGGGGGGCGCCGTCTCAAGGTCCAAATTATTCATCTCGTAGAGAGCAGCTCTGTAATTTGGGATATCATGACAATGATGTGAGTAATGGCCATAAATACCGCATATCGCACAAGGGTGATTGGTACGCAGTGATTTATCATGAGGCTTGGAGTTTGGGTCATGTTTGACAATCGGGATGTTGGGGTCATCGTCAAGCATTTGCATGTGTTCCTGTAATGTGGGTAATTGTGGACACTAATGGGTTGGATGGCCTAACTCATCACACAACGAGCATTTAGGAGGAGCACGAAACACGGGGGGAGGTTTAACTGCCTTGGGAGGGGGTACCGCAGTGTATGGTTGTGGGCCTCTGCCCCCAGTGGGCTTGATAAGAGGAGGGGGATTCGTAGAAGATGAAGGGGTAGTGACACCGGGAGGTGGTTGATTAGTAGTGATAATGGGTTGCACCGGTTGCAGGACGACATTTGGTGTCGACGGGGGAACGGGAGGCGAAATATACCACACGGGTAATCCCAAGGTTAACCTGGGGAGACTAAGGGTAGCCATAACCGGAGCACTTACTACGCCCGAGAGAGGGAATAGAAAGGGGATTGTGTGGATGGGTGTAACACCAATGTGACTAGGGACCAATGGTGGTTTGGGTAACAAGGACTGTTGATTGTTGGGTGTTTGTGTATTGTAGGAAAGAGTACAGAGGTCAGCGACGTGGGTCTCCGGTGACGGTGGTGGAATGGATTGGAATGTAGAAGTCATCGGCGCGTCGGAGGAAACAAACGAGGTAGTTGCACCACAAACAGGTTGTTCAATCATGGGGAGATCATTTTCAAGTGCGGCGGGGGCCTTGGGATCGTAATAGGTAAGTTGGTCGACCTTGACCACGCGTCCATCATGAGGGAACATCATGGTACGAAAAACGGATGAGGCAACCGCCCGCATGGCATACATGTAGCTGTGACCAAGTAAGAGGTTATAATCGAGTTGGGCATTGATGACCTCTATGTCAATGAGCACGGTTTTACCAGCCAGCTGGACGGGGACATTAGCTAATAGACCTTGGGGTTGACCCGAACGGCCGTCGTAGGCTCGCAACGCAGTGGTGGACTGCTGGAGAGTAGGGGATCCCAACTTTTGCCAAACGAATGTGGACATAACGCATGTAGAGGCACCTTGATCGATAATGCACCGATGGATGACAAGATTCCGAACGGAAACATAAACTTGGAATGCTAAAGTGGAAGGCAGGCGTGGTTCGGACTGGTCTGAATCGAATGCCATCAGTTGTGAATCATTGGGGTCAATAGCGCCAATGGCAGAGAGTAAAGTCTTACACTGTGAAGGACAATTTTTTAAGACTTCTAAAGCAGACATGGCTGCAAGAGACTGGGCTAAGTCATCTATAATGTTGTAATTCGATGCAGCGCGAGTATTGGGGTTATTATTGATGCGACGAAGTGGGAAGCGAGGTGCTTTAGAAGTGCCATCGAGTGGAGCCGGAGGTATACGTAACGTCTGATCTGTGGGATGAACGTTAGTGTTTTTGTCGGCGGGAGGGGCTTCAGAGGTGGAGCCATATTGGTTGCGACGGGTTTGGAGGTTGGTATCAGTGGATGACATCATTAACAAGTGGTGGGTACCTGAATCGAACATGGGTTGATCAGGAGCAGCATAAGTGATCTGTTGTTGTGGTGGCGCGTTGCCCTGAGGGGGAGCTAATGGCTGAGTGTTCACTACAGCTTGGGTTGGTAAGGGGTTTTGCAGCACCAAAGGTTGATGCTGAGGTGGTGGAGGGTTGGGTGGCGCATGAGGAGCCGCTCTCCCTTGGTGATGGGCATCATCAGTCCAGAGTTGCTGAGCTCGCTCCAAATGTGGGCAAGCATGTGTGTAGTGGCCATAGACCCCACAAATAGAACAAGGATGGTTTGTTCTGAGATTATTGTTTTTGGGATGCCTGGGATGACGATCCGGATTTTGGTTGGGAGGAGCAGCGTTGTTATTATGCAGAGGATTGGGAGGTGGAGGACCTTGCTGATGTTGTTGGTTGTTGTCGCGGTTACATCCTCTTCCACGGTTTTGTTTCCCACCCTGGTTGCGCTGGTTGTTTTGATGTTGGGGCTGATTGTGTTGTGTGTACACTTGCCCTTAAGCAGTGGGAGGATTTTGGTTTGCCGCAGGTGCGGGAGCAGGTTGCGGTGGATAATAAGCTGGTGGGGCTGGAGGTGGTCCAGTTACCTGCTGGGGTTGTTGGTAACCCTGAGCTATTGGAGGTGTTGGGTTAGCTGTCGTAGCTTGCTGTGGGTAATATATTGGTTGTGGTGGAAACTGAATTTGGTTCTGAGTGGTTGGTTGGTTAAAGTACGTGGGAGGTACATATGCCAATGGCGCTTTCCCATAGCAATGTTGTGGACAAGAGGGTCCATGAGTGTGATGAGTCGTTGGAGCATAGGAAGTTGTCGCTCTAGAATTTGATGTAGCCCTAGAGAGGTCTGGGGCATTTATGGTGCTCACCATGCTAAAAGGTTTAATTTGCGGTGTAACCTGGCCAATAATACCATCAGCGGCATGTGATGCCCCTGGCATGTCGCCATGTGAAGAATCGCCTCGTGGGGCGTCCAGGGCATCCGGTATGATGGTGTAGAGATACCCTGATTGAGCATAGATTAGGTAGAATTGCTGAGCTTTAAGGATAGCTTCTTCCTCTGACTGGGGTCGTTCGGAAGCGACGTCTTTTGCTATGAGGGGTAGGAGTGATTTAAGGAACCAGTCCAAAAATATCCGGTCATCCAGTTTAATCTTACAGATGCTACGACGCTTGCGCCACTCATGGATGTGGTCCGTGATGTGGGTAGCTGTGTTTTGTCTGCACGACAATAGTATTTCAACTCCTGCATCGTAACGTACAGGGAGCTGAAAAAACTGAAGGAAAGTGGAGGTGAGAGACGTAAAAGTCTGGTGGGTCCCATGTGGTTTTTCGATGTACCACTTGGATGTAGAGCCAGTGAATGTTCGTTGCAATAGTCTTAGACGAATGGAGTCATCCACTATGGAGTTAGATGAACACCATAGGTGAAAAGACATGATGTGGTTCTGAGGGTCCTCCCCAGGTTTTCCTTCAAACTTGGGTATGTCCGATGGGAGCTTTGTCGGCATGGGTGGCCATGTAGGGTTGTGCGTGATAGGATCATTGGTTAGCCTGGCTAAGTCTAGCAAGTTCAGACTAGCCATGTAGGGTAGACTAGCAGATGGGTGTGGCATAGTGACTGGGACAAAACTACTCATGGTGGCATTATGTAGTGGTCCAGTAGCCCCTAAGGGTATGCTAGGTATTGAAGGTATATGTCCTCCCACTGCTGTGGTTTGGTATGGGCCAGCGTTTCCAAGTGCAACCTGGGTTACACCGGGGTTAGGAATAGTAGTAGGAATTCCTGGGATGTGGGTTTTGGTAATGACAGGTGGTATGATTCCTATGTTGGGCATACCCATAATAGGAGGTAGTCTTGTGTTGGGCATAGCTAAAGGTGGAGTGTCTCCCATATTAGGCATGCCTAGAGGGGTGGTTGTTTCCATGGATGGCACAGCAGTAGAAGGGTGAGTGGATGTATCTCCAATGGTGCTGGTAAAAAGTGGGTCGAATTGTGTTCCAGCCATGAGGTTGGTTGGTAATAACTCAGTAGGGTTTTCGGATTCAGCCTCAAAATCAGATGTGAAGTGAGGCATGTCAGAATCGGATGACTGTATGTTTGGCCGATGACGTGTCGAGTCAAGGGATAAGGCTCAACGTCGGTGACATGGAGAGCCAAGTAGACTGAACTCTGGGGTTCACCCTGAAGACGACGAGATCGTCTAAATTCTCAATGGTGAGAAATATGTTTTTTGTGTATAAAAATTTTCAGTGTGAGATGGTAATGTATAAAAAACTCGAAACCCTGATGCAACCAAGGGTGCAAAAAGGGGAGTGAAAATAAAGGCTCTCGGGCCAAAAAATCAACCTCAAAAAGGCACTTATTATAGCAGCTGTGTTATAATAAGTGGAGGGATGCAACAAAAATGGTCAGAATATCAACAGTCAAACAGCTTCTAGAAAAAAGAGGTGCTACTAGACCAAAGGTGGAATATATCATGCAAACACCTAACTAGAAATATTGTGAGTCAACAAACGATATTCTCTGCAAGGTGATGAAATCCAAGTCAGACAATATTGAGTGTTGAATCAACGGCTAGATATCCCCCTACCCGGAGGGACACTGGGTAGTCAATCCTAAAGAATGGCAACTAGGATACTCCATTCATGACACGTTCAGAAAAGGTAAATCTATCGTTTGGTCCTTTTACCGCAATACCCCCATACAGGGATATCCCGAGAACTGCGAATGGTAGCCTTCGGTTACTGAATGGATTTCGGTATTCCACACAGGCTTCCGGAACCATCCTCGCGACTTCAACCCTCCTAGGGGAGAGACCTTCTGATAAACTGGTTGTGACTGTGCCAAAAAATACTAGGAGATTTTGGTTCCCTAATGGACAACAGCTATGTCTCAAATGTAATAACTGAGGGGTGTTATTGGAACACCTATCCCCTGAATTCTACCTAGCTACAAAGTTCTTTTAAGTGCTCCCCAAGTGGGGTTAAAAGTTGGTTGAAGTTAGGGTAAATTTTAAGGCTCAGTTTAAATTATGTGTCTGAGTGGGTGCACGTGTGGTATTTTAAACTGAAATTGAAAATGTAAATGCTTTGTAAAGACTATTCAAAAACAAAGGATCTTTGAAATAGGAAAGCAAATATGAATACTTCAAGAAATAAATGGATTTCTTTTTTAAACAATTGCTTGGGCAAAGTATCAAGGAAGTAAACAGTAAAAATTTTATCTAGATAAAATGCAAATAAATCCTTCTTTCAATTTCTGAAAATTTTTAAAAAGACTTTTTTTTTTAAAGGTGCATTCTAAATAGTAAAAAGATTTATATGGCTGTAATAATGTAGGAATTTTTGATATTGTAAAATAGCTAAGTGGTCAGAAAATACAGCAAAAAATTAATTTTTTAACGGATTGGCCGAATGGAAAAAATTTGCATCGCGGGTTTTGACAAAACAGCCGCAATGGGCCGCGCGGGTTTCTATCACACAGTCGCGATGGGCAGCGCGGGTTTCAGCCGCAAAGCCGCGATGTGCAGCGCGGGATTTCGTCACACAGTCGCGATGTGCAACGCGGAAAATGGCCGCCAAGCCGCGATGTGTAGCGCGCAAATTGGCCGCGAAGCCGCGGCGAGCCACGCGGAAAAGAGCCGCGCGACTGTTGGGCAAAAAGCCACGAGGCGAAAGCCGTACACCGACGCCGAAAAATGAACCCGAAAATGACAATTTCAGGCTGTTGATGGCAATAAAAAGGGGCAAAATCTAGAGCAGCAATAGATCTGCTGTCTAGGATGGCAGATCTATGAATTAAACTGACTAAAAAGAACAAAAACTAAGATCTAAAGCTAAAAATTGAGATCTAAGAATTCAAGCCAGCGGAGTCGCCAAAAACTGTTGGCTTGGTTTTGCAACCAAGCTTAGTGCTATGGGCACCTATCAACAAGTGATAGCAGTTTCAAATATTAAAGCAAAAACAATTGTAAATATAAAACTAAAACTAAACGAAACTAGCATGTGCATATCATAATAAACTTTCGAATTGAAAACAAGAACAAGAAATAGAATAAAAAATAACTTTGTATTAAGAATAGGGGCAAGCAAGTGCTTGCAATGGTGATACCTCCAAATGGTGAAGATTGTTGAGCAACTTCCAAGGTGAGTAGCTCCAAGCTCCAAAGGTCTCTTCTCCAAGATAGCTACAATGGCCAAAAGCTCATGGGAGATTTTGGCAGCATGAGGATAGGAAGATGGATGGATGGAAAGTGAGGAGCCCCTACCACCTTTTTATAGTTTTTGGTGGTGGGGAATACCATTATGGTTTTGAGGAGACCAATGGTATTGACCAACATGGTTTAGGTACCTTTTCCCTCCTTTTTCCTTTTTTGAATATTTTTAATATTTTTATTTCCTTTTTAATACTTTTGGGAATTTTGGACCCTTTTTGAGGGTTTTTTATGCTTTTTGAGGAAAAATATTCATTTTGAGTGGAAAAATGGGTGTATTAAGGTCTTTTGGTGACCTTTTGGTGGCTTTAGAAGCTTAAATGGTGAAAAAGTGGGCAAATGGGTCATGTGAATAAGGAAATGAGCTAGTGAGCACTTTTTGGGTGTTAACATCTTGTTAATCAAATTACTTCAATTTGAACCATTTTAAGTCTAGTGATAGTAGAAGTTCTACATCTTGACCAGTTAGATGTAAAGGAAAAATTTCTCCATGGAAATTAGGAGGAAGAGATTTATATGGAAGAAGCCATAGGGGTATGAGGTCAGAGGGAAAGAGGAATTAGTATGCATGTTGAAGAAGAGATTATATGGCCTAAAATAATCTCCGAGGTAGTGGTATTTAAAATTTGAGAGGTTTATGACAAAACAGGGTTATAGTAGATGTCATTATGACCATTGTGTTTATTTTAAGAGACTAGATAATGCCAGCTATATTGTATTTTTATTGTATGTAGATGATATGTGTGTTGTAGGGTCTAACATGCAAAATATAAATGTGCTCAAAATAAAATTAACTAATTCATGTGCAATGAAGGATTTGGGTGTTGCAAAGCAAATCCTTGGTATGAGAATAACAACAGACAATAAAAATAAAAAATTAACATTTCCTAAGTGTGAGTACATAGAGAACGTGTTGGAAAGATTTAGAATGTATGATCCAAAACCATTTTGTACAACTTTGTCCAGGAATTTCAAACTAACTAAGGAGATGTGTCCCAAGACACTGGAGCAAATAGACTACATGTCCAAGGTTCTGTACACATTGGAAATTGGCAACTTGACGTATGTGATGGTGTGCACAAGACCGTATATGCACATGTAGTGGGAGTTGTGACTAGGTATATGAACAATATAAGTAAAGACAATTGGGAGGAAATAAAGTGGACTCTCATTTGTTTGAGATGTACTACTACTCAGGCATTATCATTTGGAGGTTCAAACATTTATCTGTAGGGATATGTTGATTCATATAAGGTAGGTGATATAGACAGTAAGAGGAGCATCATGGGGTAAGTTGGATTTTGAAACTGCAAAAGGTTATTGCACTTTCAACAACAAAAGAAGGGATACTATAGATGCTAGTAAAGAGATGATTTGGTTACAAATATTTATGGAGGAATTAGAAAATAATTAGGATAATAGCATGTTGTATAGTGATAGCTAGAGTGCCATTCAACTTGCTAAGAACTTGACCGTCCATTATCAACTAAACATATACAACTCAACTGCCAGTTCATACAGTCAATTTTGGAAGATGGACAATTGTGGAAAAGATACACACTAGCCAGAATCCTTCATACATGTTAAGGAAGGAAGTAACCATGAAATATTTGAGCTACTACTCAATTTCAGGTGGCCTTTAAGCATGATGGTGAAGATGAGAAACCTGCCAGATCTAATGTTGGAATATAGTCTAGTAGATGCAGTGGCAGTGGTGTATTTTTTATCAGTCTCCCAGTGGGATATTTTTAGTTGTGGAGCCTAATTATCTTCTTGATTCAAAGGCCTTGTTTCAGTTGCGTTTGGATCCCAGTTCCTAAAGGGATGGTTTTGGGGGCTTTCCCCCCAACTAATGTTGTCAGGGGTACAGGGGGTAGCGCTCCCAAATATAATTTTTTGGGAAAGTGTTGTGTAAAATATTGGAATTTCATAATCAATCTGGATTGTTCATCATTAGGTAATATATCCGAGAGTAGAAATTATGTTGTTTCTTTTTTTCCCTAGAAGGTAACCCACTTTTTATGAGGTCTTTGTATTATGGTTGTGTATGGTGAAGGAATATACTATGAGAGAATGAATATGAGGTTGTAGTGGATGTGTTGTAGGTTTTATCCCTTAATTTTGTTGGATGGAATAAAGAAAGGATTGATTGTTTCATCATGGACATAGCCCATATCAAGTGAACCACATATATCAATGTCTCTCTTGTATTATGTTATTCTGTGTTTTATTCCCTTGATCATTTTGATTTTTATTGCTTTATGATCCTATTCCTAACACGTTTATCATGCTTCTCACATTTTTATTCCTTCATTGTATTATATGCTTGATATCATACTTCTACATAAGTGTGTTGTGTATTCACTCTTTGTGCTAATTATGAGGTCATGGGATCTCCATACAAAAGTGGGAAACTTAAATGTAGTCAAATAATGAACAACACTCCCTCACCAAGTAAGGGAATTATCTCATGTTGCACACACACACTAGTGGGAAAACACCCATGCATCATTGCTTGGTATTGTTGCTACTCTTGCTTTCACTTTGTTTTCTTTTTCTTTCTTGATTTATTCTCCTTCCTTACAACTTGCTACTATTCCCATCTCATGGATAAAAACTCTTGTTGGGAGGGAATATGTAGCATATGAACTTCACTCTTGAATACTCACATATGCATATCCACCTACAGTGTGAGCTCCATTTTCCATTTTGTGTCATAGTCATATGTGATTCACCCAATGATGACACACTAATTATGTAGACACCTTTTTTTGCTTCTTTGGGCTCCTTTACCTTAGCTTATATTACCCTAAAATCTGAAATCCTAATTAACCTAGTGGCTCTCCCCATCTTTGATGCTCTCTTTCATCACCCTAAGAACTTTCTACTTTTACCTAAAACCAAGTGGCAACCCCACTATCTCCTTTCTCTCCTTGTTAGTGGTGTTTTTGTGGTAGGGTCGCAATTCACTTGCTATACAATCATGCAAAATGGAAAACGAAAACATACAACACACCTCCACTATGATCTTCCCATGTTGAAGATAAATTGCTTTTGTATTTGAGTTACAAGGTTTGTCCATATATTAAAATTAATATATAAAGATGATTGGAAGTAAAAGGTAATAACAATAATTTACTTTCAAGTTAATATTTTTTTTATGTTCATTCCAAAACAAATGTGGCGTCTTTTTTTGGATTGGTAACAAGTAACTCTATATTAACATGTACAAGTAAAAGAGTATATAAAATTATTGAGAGAATGGAGCATGAGAATGATCATATTTATGGTGACAATAGGTATCATCATTGAGCTAAAATTATATTTGTAAATCATACAAAACTATAGAGTTTATAAACCAATAATAGAGAAATCATTATAAATTGTATTGTCTTTGACATGCCTATCCCATTAAACTAGCTTATCAAAACACACAACATTACTAGACAATAGGTAAAAAGGTGCTTATAATCTATGTTATTGTTGGGTTTCCTGATATCCTTCATTGTCATTTTCATCTATCCATTTTCCTTTAGTTTGGTACAAAAACTAAGCAAGGAGGTCCTTTACCTTGGAAAGATATTTAGAAAGATGTGTAAGAGTCACCTCTAAGTGGGATAGTACACATGTGATTGGAAAATTCTTTGGAAGAGGGTATGCTTACCTATAGTGTGCTTGGGATCCTCCAGTGGAATATCATGGGGATGAGTTCCCTCCAACTCCTTTATTTGACCTTTTTCCATACCTTCTCTTTTAATTTTCCAACCTCCATGTAGGCCTTCTCTAGGTGACTATGTTTGAAGGTAGTATGAAAGTGGTTATTGTGAACTTCAAAATAAGGTGTAGTCTCTCTCCCAAAAGATACCTCATCAATGTCTTCATCATAGTTTGAAATTGAGTATATCCTTCGTTTTCTTGGGTGGCCCACTAGCTTATGACCTGCAAGCCTCTTTCCATGAGAGATGGGGGAGAAAGATGGGGGTATCGTCCCCTTTTCTGGCTTTGACTCCTAAATTTTTGGTATCTCCTAGATAAGGATTAGTATTCATCCATATCTGCTTGTGGGAGGGAAAGCCCAAACCTTTGTTGAGGAGACAATCAAAACCACACCCAAGGTGAGCCAAAAGCCACTGATTACCTAATCGAGAGAATGAAATTCCAATAATATATAAATAATAGATGGAAGGGTGACCCAATAACCTAAATAAAATTAACAAGTGTTAACAAAGGAGACCCAAATACCTAACCCCTATGGTGATACCGAGTGTATAATGAGGGCCAAAATTTAGCAACAATAAGCATTTTTTAACCATGATGTATGTTGAGCCTACGATCTTCCATTATGGCCTTTGAGTTTGCTTAATCCGTGAATCTTTTTGAGATTATCATGATGCTCGTGTAGTGGCTCATCAATCAATTCTTGGAGAGGGTTGGAGCCATGAAGACACAACATACTGGAACAAAGAGACCATGTACGCCCATTATAATCATGGGTTGCCTACCTAGTACAACCCAATTTTCCACCTACACATATGTCATCCATCCCATTTTCGTCCATCACCCAATCTAGGGAAAGAGTGGCATATTGTAGTTTAATGACTCTATTTTGAAATTTAATTGAATTTGGCATCACCCTCCTTTAATGTACATTATAATTACTAATCACATGTGGAGAGAGAGGAGGATATTTTATACTTCAAAAATTGTTCAATTGTGTTGTTGAAGTATGTGAATGTGGCAAAGTTGAGAATATGCCCACACGCATAGACATATATAGGAGGAAAATCATTGATCAAGCAGAGAGACAATAGGATATTATTTAGTTGGAAAAATGTATTAAATAAGTTGTTCAATTGGTGTCGTTCAAGTATGTGAATGCAGTGGACTTGAGAATGCCCTCATACATAGCCACATTTAATATGGCATGCAATTTAATACCTTTGAAGGTTGATATAATAGAATTTTTTGTACATAGTTTGCATGTTGACTTCAAAAATATGTACCATTGAACTAACAAGAGAAGTCCAAATGTCATATCCCTCCAATCAAACAAAAATGGTATATCTAGATACACTACTAAAATAAATAAGGGAAATCATGAAACAAAGGCACCATTTAAAATCAAACTTTAAGGTGGAACCATTCCCATGATTTTCCAAAATAGAAGCAACCATAAGAGAAGGCCAAACATAAACAATATAAAAATATCTAGATAAAATCCTCTAAACCTTCACTAGAGAGGAGCAATCATTGTTATCTTGTGAAATCAAACAATGATATGATTTATGAATTTTTTTCCGAAAGAGTTACTATGCAATTTGAAGGAATATTGATGTTCTGGTTGGCTAAGCTCCCACTAAGAGAAACAAATACAAATGGCCAAACTCTAGCAACATAAAAAATGTCATTTTCATAACAACAAATTAAAGATGTAGATACTCTAAATAAAACAATAATAGAAACCTTCAACTTATGGAAACAAATAACCAATGAAAACAACCTTCATATGTTGTATGAAAAAAATAATAAAAACAAGGTTGATCATAAAAATTGCCAATGTTTCTTGTATGTTAAACAACATGGGAAACCTTAAAAAGGAGAAACACCATTTCCAAAAGAAAAAAGTAATATTTGTTGGAAAAAAATCCTATGAGAAACACCAAAAAACAACCAAGAATATTGGAAGAAAATATATTTTCAACATAAGAAAAAATATGGCAAGCAAAGGAAAACAAGAGGAAAAGGATGTTATCTCTATGGAAAACATGGCATTTCACCAAATATTATCGCCATAAGAAAGTCAAAGTGCAATCCATGTATGTTAATGATGAAATTGTAGAAATTTGGGATTATATTCCAAATGATGTAGAAGAATTTGGATAAGACGATGAGGTATATGAATTAGACTTAACTGATGAACATGAAGATGAAGGATGAGTTAGTACAGATAAACCTCCCCAAGAAAAGAATAGTATGGAAGGATAGACACAGAAATACCTACAATGGAGAGTTCCAAGACATCCAGGATAACTAATAACAACATTTTCAACAAGAAACCCAACAAAAAAAGGTTCTCAAAGGGTTGATCCCTAGTTGTATTATAACCAAATATGACAAAGAGAATAAAATTAGGTTCCACATATATTCCAACCTAGTAATGGTATATATGTAACTGATGAATTCATTATAAAATGGGAATCAATGAATAGACTTGCATATCTTATGACATCTAGTGCACATAAAATAATCCATTAAGTGTCTATTCCCGCTATCTCCCACTGAGAGAAACAAATACAAATGGCTCAATCAGTTAAGGTGTGGGTCTCATCTGCAAGGAAACCCAACTTAAATTCCCCTTAGGGATGACTTAGTTGGGAGGCGATACCCAAAATATAGTCAAGTTGAGGTTGGTGCAATCTAGTTCGGGTGCGATCCTCGAGTGATTTTGATGGATTAGATGCCCCCCAGTTCGTGGTTTCCCAAACCAAAGGCCACTCCTGCAAGTTAGGGATATTCGAGCAAAATAATGATAATAATAATAATAATAATAATCCATGAATTTTTAGTATCCTTGCAATATAAGACTAGGTTACCATCAGAGATAAGCATTGTTAGCCCTATAGTGCAAAGGTTCACATGTTTTTACACTTGTGAGATCCCTATAAAACTTTTATCATATACATATGTTATACTATTAAGCACCAAATTCCCTAAGACATCATAAAATAACCAAGAAAAAGTAATACATGCCTTAATAATGAAGAAAATAGATGAATCCAGTTTAATGCTTCTCAGCAGCCATCCCTTTATGCACGCTCTCTACCCATATCCTTCTACACGCATCCACTCTGGATCTCTTCAGCAGAGGCCTAGCCCCTTGGGCGCAGGCTAGCTCCCCTGCCCTCCCCGGATCTATGTTCTGCGTGAGCTCGGGCTCTCCCTCGACCTTAAGTCTATTCCCACAGGCTAGGTTGTCCTCGTTGCCCTGCCCCTGAGCTTTCAGTTTCCCCTTGCCATCATGGCTTCGCTTGATGACCCTGGACCTCCCCCCCCCTCTGATCTCTCTAACTTCATGAAACTCATCGCAGCGCAGGGGAAGAAGCCTCTCTCCTTTGCCAAACAAAAATTTGTGAAAAATATTTTTGAGATCCCCACGGTGACTCTACCTGTAGAGAAACCTTGCAAAACTGCTCTCAATCTGTCTGAAAGAGGTTTAACAGGACAATTCACAGGACTATAGCCCTCGCCGAAAACCACTAAGACCTGAGTCCAAAGAAAATGGAAGCCCTTGATCAATGACGAAGTGAAATCCTACTTCCTCGGAAAGGGATTTTTTGCATTTTTCTTCAAAACCAAACAAGATCGTGAGCTGATCTTCAGGAACGAAACATACTTCATGGGGCCGCAAGGACTCTACATAAACAAATGGAATCCCGACTTCAACCCAACCCACGACATCCCCTCGTTGTCCCTGTATGGGTGAGGCTGCCCCATCTGCCCCTCCATTGCTGGAATCTCGAATCCCTTGAAGCCATCGGTAACTCCCTCGAAAAGTATAATGACAAAGCAAATCGAAAAGATCAATACTCTTGCGCTAGAATCTGCGTCGAAGTAGATCTGGAATGCAGACTCCCTGAAGCCATAAACCTCACAGTAGCAGACTAGATCCACATTCAGGAACTCGACTACGAACAAATTCCCTTCAAATGAAGGTATTGACATGAATAGGGGCACTTCGCTCGATCTTGCAAAAAGAATCCCATGGAATCGGAAGCAGGAGGAAGAAATGAGCAATGGACAGCGGCACAAAAAAACCCTGCTCCTAGATCGGGACCAAAAATTCCATCGAAAGGACTAAACTCAAGCAAAGGAGATCAACAGAACCAAAAATCAGCGACCATCAACAACGACAACAAATACAAAGTCTTGGAAAATACTAAAACTCAAGACAATGTAGAATCACCTGAAGAAGGAGAAATACCATAGCAATTCGAACATAAAAAAGCTACACAATCCCTTGAAGATTCAAAAGAAATCCAACCCCAAATCACACCAAGTCCTAAAAGGACCAACTCGAATAAAGGTACGCCTTCTCCCTCTTACGCTGAAATTGCAAAAAATAAACCGATGGTCACACCTCACTCTCCAGAGGATCTGATAGACAAATCATCCCAAAAACTAGGGCGGAAAACAAGCAAAGACATAAGGGAAGAAGAAGCAGAACGCGAGAAAATTCAAGGATCACAAGCGATAATAGACATGGCATTCAGCAGGAACACCAGGGCTAGATTAGCAGGGGAAAAAATGGGATATCAAGCAAGGGGAGGCCCCTCCTCCATCTACAGCAACAGATAATGAAATTGGTCTCTTGGAACATTAGAGGACTGGGTAATCCCAGCAAAATAGAAGCAGTAAAAGATCTCCAAAAAATAGAAATCTCTGACATCCTCATGCTTCAAGAGACCAAATTAAGCGATCATGCCATCTTGTCCATTGGAAAAGACAATTGGAAGAAAAATACAGGCATGGCAGTCAGTGCTAGAGGGGCTTCCGGTGGCTTAGCCACCCTCTGGTCTTCTGACAATTTTCAGTTATGCAACTCCTTTGCCACTCAACACTGGATTTATACTGAACTTCTCCACATCTGAAGCAAAACTAACATTGCTCTCATCAATCTGTATGTACCAAACCTGTATTCTGAAAAGAAGGACTGCTGGGGATTTCTCGAAGACTTCCTCGATGCCTACAACCTGCACAACCTTATCCTCGCTAGGGATCTAAACACAACCCTTTCCAACGCTGAAAAAAAAGGAGGTCTTATTGGAAAAGACATATTCACATCTCATATTGACACTCTCATACAGAAATGGGACCTTTTGGACATCAAGCCAAAGAAAGGAAAATTCACATGGTCTAACAAGCGGACAGGGCATGGGAATATCATGGCTCATCTTGACATATTTCTCATTCAAAGCAGCCTGCTTTATGGCAATCATATTTTTACCTCAAAAATTCTGGTTAATTTAGCCTCGGATCATAAACTGATCCTTCTCCATATGCATGATAATGAAGACTACGGTCCCATACCCTTTCGATTCATCCCCCAATGGCTTGAATCGAGCAGCTTCTGGAACGTCTTAACGAACACATGGAAGATCCCTGAGATACGTCTAGGTACAGAAGCTGATTCTCACCAAGAAAGAGCTGAAAAACTGGGCCAAAAGCAACCGCCCCCCTCCCAATGTCACTAAGACGGTTTTCAACGATATTGAGGCTATCCAAAACACAATGGATGAAATATTTATTGACAGCAGAACTCTACAGGAAGAATCTAATCATCAAGAAAAAATTCACCAAGCTTTCCGGAGATATGAAGAATTCTAGCATCTTAAATCCCGCAGCACATGGCTTAGAGAAGGAGACAAAAACAAGGCCTACTTCCACAAGCAAACTAAAGCTCATCTCTCCATCATTCATATCGTTGAGATCAAGTCTAGCAACCACGGATCAACCATCAAAGGCTACGATGACATTCAAAACGAAGCCTACAATTACTTTTCAAATCTCTTCAAAGAGGAAAAAATGATCAAGAAGATGGAGGCCAAATCCTTCTCGATCACATTCCGAAGATGCTCACTGATAATGACAACGCGGATCTCCTCAAGCCTTTCTCTGAGAAGGAAGTAACCAACGTCATCTCGTCATTTGACCCTGATAAAGCGCCTGGGCCCGACGGGTATTCCATCCACTTTTACAAAGCATGCTGGCACTTGATCAGAATAGATTTTATGAGAATGATCAGAGACTTCCACCGTAAATCCAAGATAGGTGGATGCACAAATTCCACTTTCCTCGCACTCATCCCAAAAGAAACCAACCCCAGTTCTTTCGAAAGATTTCGGCCAATTGATTTATGCAACGCCTCCTACAAGATCATCTCCAAGTTGTTAGCCAACATAATGAATCCCATCCTTACCAAAATCATTTCTAACAATCAGGGCGGATTCCTTCATGGAAGACAAATTCTCGACAACGTTATTTTTGTACAGGAAGCCATCCACTCCAGCAAATCTCGCAAAGAAAAAGGTATGTTGATCAAACTTGATATGGCTAACGCCTTTGACCAATTCAAGCATTCTTTTCTTCTTAAAATTATGAAAAAATTTGGCTTCGATAACTCCTTCCTAAATTGGATCTCTACTTGCATCAATCGGCCTTGGATCGCCCCACTCGTGAATGGTCGCCCCACCAATCTCTTCCAAGCATCCCGCGGAATCAAACAAGGGTGCCCCATGTCCTCCTTTCTCTACATCATCTTGGCTGACTCCCTAAGCCGCAAGTTAAACTCCAATCTCAGTATTGGCCTTTTACCTGGCCTTAACCTAGCCTTCAACTCCATGCCTCTAAATCACACTCACTTTGCAGACGATTCCCTCTTATTGGGAGGAGGCTCCTCCATAATTACTCAAAATTTCAAAAAAACATGGTTAACTACTGCAAATCCTCGGGGGGAAAAATTAATCTACACAAAAGCACAGTTTATGGATGGAAACTCAACAAAGCTGTTGCTACCAACATCGCCTGCATACTAGGAATCAAAGTTCATCAGCACTGGGAAAACTTCAAATATTTGGGCCTCCCATTCACCCATGGACACTAAAAATCAAAGAATTGGGACGATATAATCCACAAAATCAAATCTAAAATCACGATATGGGGTGGACATTGGCTCAACAAAGCGGGCAAATTGATTCTCCTGAAATCAGTCCTCTCGGCACTTCCAATTTACAGATCTTCACTTTTGCTAGCACCCAAAGGAGTTACTGAACACATAAGCAAACTTATGAGAGACTTCCTTTGGAAGGGAGGAAAAAATAATGAGCGCAAAATCCATCTAGTCAACTGGAAAACCACCATTCGGCCAAAACATGCTGGTGGACTTCAAATTCGAGATCCTTTCCAGGAAAATAAGGCATTAGGCGGCAATATTCTTTGGCAAATTTTGAATGACAAACATCACAGAGTCGTCCTTCTACTAAAGAACAAATACCTGACTGGGATCACACTCAGATGCCTCGATAGCAAACCAGATTCTAAGGGATCCTCAATTTGGTCTCTCTGTAAAGCAGCCTAGGACTTCTTCTCCCATGAGTTATACTGGATACCCGGGAACGGGGAAGATATCAACATCTTTTCTGATAAAATTGTGGGAAAAGACCAACTCCAGAACAAGCACGAATTCCAGGAAATCAATCATTGGCTCAATCATCAAGGAATCAGAACTCTCAGCGATCTCAGCAACTAGGATCCCTCTGGCACTTGGCACAGCTGGAAAAAGTGAACAACCCTGCAAATCTTGAAAATTCCAAAATCCTTCTCTTCGAAAACTTGATAGGATGTGCCCCCACTCATCTTGAAGACAAGGATGGTCGAGGTTGGGGATCTACTGGAAAGTATATCGTTTCCTTGGGATTCAAAGCCCTCCAAAATCATGCTATATCCAGAAAAAACATCCGGGGAATGGTCTGGAATTCATTCGAAATTCCCAAAGTAAATTTCTTTATCTGGACTCTTGCACACAAAAAGATACTTACTGGCAACAACCTCATCAAAAGAGGCTTCATCGAACCACATTGGTGCCCACTTTGTCACAATAATGCAGAGACTCTCGAACATCTCTTTCTGAACTGTGCATTCTCAAAAGACGTTTTGAACTACATGCTACAGGAACTTGATATCGTAGTACTGAACTTTTCCACCACTATTTGCCTCCTTTCAGAATGGAAATGTATTTACCCAACCCCTCTTTCGAAAAGGAAACTCTGGTCTAATATTTGGGCAACAATTCCCAAGCTTACTTATTGGAAGATTTGGATCGCCAGAAATAATGCAATTTTTCAAGATATTTTCCCAATGCCACTACAAGTTGCTGGACAAGCAAAAGGACTATTAATCGAATGCATAAATCAATCAAAATTCAGAACTGAGACGAATCTTTCCACCACTGAATTAAAATGGATTGGATCCCTCCATCTGATCCCTAGAGTTACTGCACCAAAGCATCGAAAGCTCCCACCTTGGCAGATCATACTCCCTGACATCGAATTTCAAGCATGGAGAAGCAATCAACCCATGGACAACCTACATTTTGACGGTGCTTCAAAAATAACTCCGGTTAGGCTGGAGCTGGAGGCTTTCTATTACTCGATGGAGGAAAAATGAAAATCAACTACAGATGGGGTCTGGGGGTTTGTTCAAACAATCTAGCTGAAGCGTTAGCACTTCTACAGGGATGTCAAATTGCTAAGCATCAGAAAATCGAAAATATTCAAGTCTTTGGAGACTCTCTAGTCATCATCAAAGCTTTCAACACGCCCACTCAGTACAACAATTTGGCAATCGGCGGGATCATAAGACGCATCCAGCAAATAAAAATCACCTTCAAGAAATTCACAGCTTACCACATCACAAGAAATTTAAATTATGAAGAAAATGTGGAAGAGAAGAAAGCTACCTCCCTTGCACCTGGTATGACAGTACATACAAATGGGAAAACAAACTACTGTCAAATTCCTTAACATCCCCTTCGTTGGAAAGCTATTTGATTCATTTCAAGAACACTGCAGATTTCCTCAAATTTCACAATTCTCTCATCTCAGGCACTCTCATGGACACCTACAGATCTTATTCTTATACGAACCACTCGAAGCACATCAACACTACTCAGGTATCTCAAGAACACTTCCAGCTTCCAACAGCTACCCGAAGTTCAATAGTCACTCCAGACAACTCAAGGACCTCTCCTGAGATCAAAATTCATTGTTCGGTTGCACTCAGTTTCTTGTTTCATTACAAGCTCGTAGCTCAACAGTAATTTCGGCCATCTAATGGACATCCTTTGAGACCTTCTTCCATCGCTCAAATTACAACAACTGAAGAACATGCAAGGTCAATCACAGAGTCTCCCAAGACACTGAATACACGCAGTCCACATCAACTCTAGACAATCTAATGAATTTTACAGAGCTCTACTACGCAACTCAAAAGCTCTCTACAGAATTTATCAAATAACGCTCAACAGCCACAATACTTCAAATTCTTCGCCAGCCTCTGTCAATATTGAAGCAACTCGTAACATTTGGACATCTCTTTACATACAGGTGGTTTATCAGCAATCCTGAATATCTCAAGGATATTCCCAGAGACCAATTCTATCACTCAGCAGCTCTCATGTTCAAATTCGTTGACATCTTCAGTAATGATTGAAGTATTATGCTTCATCGAACAACAATCATACTCTGTTCCATCCCTAAATTCTACGAATATTGTACTCATTCGATCTGGTGTCAACCAAGACCCAATCAACTCTTTCTCTTTTCTTTTTTTTTAATATATTTTAATCGTTATTGTTAAAAAGAAAAAAGAAAATAGATGAATAAAAAGCCTCTTTGAGGGGGAAACCTCCTTATACAATGTACTGAATACAAAAAACAAGATGATGTGATTATACAAATGAATCTCCTTTATTATAAATAGGATATAAATTGGTCATTATGTAACCTAATACTGAGCCGACCTAACCATAACTAATATAATAACAATAATAAATTATTGTTATGGTAAATCAAATCCCTAAATTCATGTCCAAAATAAAGAATATTAGGGAAACATATCCTCAACTAGTTTTAGAATATGTTCAGCCCTTTGCAAAAAAAAATATAGAATGAGTTAGAAGAAAAATGTACATTATTAGAAGAGATATATGCTTGTTATGGACATCTAGCACTCAGTAAGCACCAATTCTCAATATTACAAATCCAAATGAATATTTTGTAGTATGCACAGATGCATGTAAAGAAGGAACTGATGGAGTCCTAATTATGAAAATGGGCATGTGATCTACTATTAATCCATAATGTTGAATAAGGATGAAAAGAATTATGTCACACATGAGTTAGAACTTGTTACCATTGTACATGCATTAAATATGTGGAGACATTATCTTATGGGTAGAAAACTTGAGTTAAGAAAATATAACAGTGGGCTAAAGTATTTGTTTGATAAACAAACTTTGAATGCTAGACAAACAAGATGGTTGGAATTTCTTTATGAGTTTAATTTTGATATCATATGCATTAAGGGGAAAGAAAACATGGTTCCTAATGCACTAAGGAAGAGAGTACATGCAATGCATGCTACAACCATTAGCAAGTGTAAATTAGATTTAAGAGCTAGAATTTTTTAGGTTGTTATATCATATAAACATTACCTTTAGGTAAAAGAAGGATTGCAATGGGAAAATGTACAACATAAACATGAATGTTACCAGTTGGGAGGTGGTGGAATTCTTATGCCTAAAAATAGAGTTTGTGTTCTTTATTTTGTTGAATTAATCAAACTAGTAATGAATGAGATCCACAAGGTTCCATGTGCAAGACACCTTGAAAACCAAAAGACAATTGCAACAGTAAGAATTTGATAGGCTAGGAATGAAGAAAGACATTGTTGAGTATATAGCAAGGTGGATGGAATGTCAAAGGGTAAATGGTTGAGCATAGACATCCATCATGATTGCTATAGTCATTGCTAATGGAAAAGTGGAAATGGGATGTGGTGACAATTGATTTCATCACTATGTTTCCTAGGACAACAAAGAAACATGATTCAATCATGGTGGTAGTGGACAAGTTGACAAGAGTTCCTCACTATATTCCAATCAAGTCAGCTCATAAGGTAGCTAATATAGATGAAATTTATATGAAAGAGATTTCCAGGTTGCATGGGATACCTAAAGCAATTGTTTCAGATAGAGATCCAAAGTTTACTTCAAACTTTTGGATAGGGCTATTCAGAGGATTTGGAACAAAATTGAATTTGAGTACAACATATCATCCACAAGCAAATGGAAATACTGAGAGAGTTAATAAAGTTATAGAATATATGCTAAGAATGTATGTGACAAACAAGCCATCCAAGTGGGTAAATTACTTGTATTTAGTAGAGTTTGCATATAATAAAGGATATCATGCTTCTTCGAAGATGGGTCCATTTGAAGCTTTATATGGTAGAAAATGCACTACTCCAATTAGTTGGGACAATCCAACAAACAAATTAGTAATTGGGCCAAAATCACTTAAAGAAATGGAAGAGTAGATGGTTAAGATCATGAAGAATTTGAAAATAACACTGGACAGGAAAAAGAGTTATGCAAACAAGGGTAGGATATCTAAAGAGTTCAAGGTTGGGGATCATATGTATTAGAAATTTAGGCCAAAGAAGAGCTCCCTAAAGATATGGATATGTCCTAAGTTGATCCGTAAACTATCATGGATATTCCACTGTATCAATTCATCACAATGGATCTTACAACTCAGGTCATTATGTTGATTTAATTTCATAAAATACTGAATACAATGGAATTGAAAGAGAAACTAGAGAAAATAAGTACACAATCCACACAATAACACAAGATATAGCCTGGGAAAACCCAGTGTGGGGAAAAACCCAGCCACAAATGAGGACTATGCCTTGCTCTTCATATCATAATGCAATTACAAAGGAAATGGTACTCTATATGGAGTTACCTATGACTCTACAGCCATAATGGCTACTACAAGATATCCTATCTCCTATGTTCTACTCTAACATCCACTCCAATTGTTTCTCAACTATGGAATACAATACATCAAAAGAATGGCTCCCTTTCTTTTCCTAACATAGCTCGATATTCATTTAGGGTTAATTTTAGGGTTTTGTACATGCCTTGATTCCCATTTAGGGTTAGGGTTTTGGACCTTCTAGAATGTTCTTGAAATTCCACATGTGACTAGCCCCACATATGCAAGAAATGAGAGATGACATGGAATCTTCTCGGAACTATGGTGGTCAACTTGCAGGATGCATAACTTCCTCATACTGACTCCAATTGAGGCAATTCTTGCACAATGAGAAAGGTATCAGTGTGTAGAATGCGATTAAAATCCCTACAGTTTTTTTTCGAGTGAAAACTAATGTTTAAAAACTCAAAAGGGCCCTAGAAGGTTTCATATGATTTTTTGACCCTAAATATGAAAGTGATACCTGCCCCTTAAATGGGCCCTACAAGCCAATTCATCCAATCTTTTAACCTTGAAAGTTCCAAATATGTGACAAATTATATATTGATCAATTTCATATCACAACTCCCCATTTTGGGAGGATTTTGGTCCCCAAAATCTTTTACTGAATGAGGTGAGGAAATTTTTCCTCTACATTCTCCTTGGAGTACCACTTTGACTTGCTTTGAAGTTGTCCTTTCAACCCCACCTACCAGAGTCCCCACCTAGTAGTTCTGGACTTCTTCTGCAACACTGTCTTTTTCTGACTCTACCTGAGCCTCTAGTGCTAAGTCCTCTATAAAAGGTAAGACTTGCTTAGGTTCTTGATCCAACATGGAAGGTCCATTAAGTTTTATATTTTCCACATTCATTATAGAGTAAATGCGCATGTATGGAGGTATACTGAGTCTGTAGGAATTATCTCCCACCTTCTCTAATAACTCAAAAGGTCCATACCTTATAGCCTTGATCTTCTTACCAGGACCCTGTAGTCTTCCCTTGTTCAAGTGTAACAATACTCTATCTCCCACCTTGAACATTTTCTCAACCCTGTGTTGGTCATGTATTGCCTTGTACTTTTCCTGTGACTTCTTCAATGCCTCATGTACTTGTAAATGGATCTACCTAATATTATTAATAAAATTTTTAGCTCTTTCGACTTCCCCTTACCACCCCTTTCTATCCATAAACAACATCTAGAGGTGAAGGTGGTAAGTATCCAAAACATGTTTCAAAAGGGGACTTCCCAATGGAAGCGTGGATTGATCTGGTATAAGGGTGTTGTATTTAGATCACATGTTCATCCCAAGTCTTTGAATGCTCTTGATTATAACCCCTCAAAAGTTGTACCGAATTCATGTTGACCACTTTTTTCTATCCATCTATTTGTGTATGCAATGTCATATACCTATTCAACTTAGTGTCCATCTTTTCCCAAAGCGTAGTCCAAAATATACTAAGAAATATGGCATCTCTGTCTACGATGATTCTCCTTGGTATCCCAAAGTGCACCCAGACCTGTTCAAAGAACATGTTTGATGCTTCTTGTCCTTTGATGGTTTTTTTACATTCCATAAGAATGCACATGTTGTTGAATTTGTCAACTACCACGAATAAATAGTCATGCCCCTTCCAAGTAGTTGGAAGACCACCCACAAAATCCATGGAGATGCTCTTCCATGGTCTCGTAGGAATAAGTAAGGGATGGTATAGATCTTGCTTCCTATTGTCAGGCTTGCTTGTACAACAAAGTATGCATCCTCTAATAAACCGAGCTACATCTTCTTGAATTCTAGGCTAATAAACATACCTCTACAAGTTTGAAACTATCTTCCCGATACCAAAATTCCCTACAACATTGGAGGTGTGTGCCTCTCTGATAATCTACAAGCTCTCGCCTTTAGGAACATAGAGCTTGTCCAAATTGTATAGTAACTCATCCTGGAGATGATAGTTATCCTGGCAATCACCTTCTTCTACATGGAAATGGACTTGAAGTTGTTGAAATACCTCCTTGAAGTCCTCATCTTCTGTGTACTCCTCCTTGTATGCATCATGGGTAAAATGTTCCATGTACATAAGAGCTTCCAAAGCTATAATTTTGGTTGTAGGTGGCCTTGAGAGCATGTATGCAAGCTTGTTTGTGCTGCCCTTCTTATACTTGATGATGAGATGGAATTGTTGTAAGACTCCCATCCACTTATAATGTCTAGTCTATTATAGCTTACTTTGGGCCTACAAATATTGTAGTGGTTGATGATCAGTGTGAATGATGGTCTCCTTACCCATCAAATAATGCTTCCACTTCTTAACAACTTGAACCAGGGCATAGAATTCCTTATCATAGGTAGGGTAGTTTAGGACTCCCCCATGAAACATTTCAAAATGATAACATACCAGCCTTCATCATTGCATCAGAACCACTCCGATGGCATACCCATTTTCATATGTCTCCAATTCGAAAGGCTTATGCAAATTAGGTAAGTAAGAACTTGTGCCCTACTGATCTTTCGCTTTAGCTCTTCAAAGGCTTTATGTTGATTCTTCCCTCACTGGAACCCCTTGTTGCTGGTTGTTATGGCATGGAGGGGTGCATCCACAACCAAAAAGGAAGCTATGAACTTCCTAAGGTATTGTGTCTCCCCCAAAAAGCTCCTAACTTCAATGACATTTGTAGGAGTAGGCCACTTAGTGATGGCCTCCATATTTGTAGGATAATTCTTGATTTCTCCTCCACCAATCAGATACACAAACTACACCAAGGACTGCTAAGCAAACTCGCATTTCTTCAAATTAGCTAGGAACTGGTGCTTTTTCAAAGTCTCTAACACCTACTTGAGATGTGAGATGTGCTCTTCCTAGGTAGCACTATAAACCTGTATGCAATCTAGATATACTATAACAAAGGAATCTAATAAAGGGCATCATATATCATTCATCAAACACATAAATGTAGTCGGTACATTGCAAAAATTGAATGACGTTACTAACCATTCATATAGACCTTGCCTAGTCTTGAAGGCGGTCTTCCAGGTGGCTTCTTCCTTCACTTGCACTTGCCGGTATCCTAATTTCAGATCCAACTTGGTGAAGTACTTGGCATGTTTCAACTGGTCCAACAGATCATCAATCCTAGGTAGAGGGTATTGATTCTTGAGTGTGATCTTGTTCCAGGATTTGTAGTCGATGCACATCCTCTACGTCCTTTCCTTCTTGGGTACTATGATGATAGGTGATCCACAAAGTGAGGTGCTTGGTCAGATCACGTCTTGCTCAAACAACTACTACAAGTGATTCTTCACTTCATCTGATTCTATCACATACTGTTTGTACAATCCGATCTGCAACAATGGAGAATCCAGAAATAGTTGTATCCCATGCTCCACCTCTCTCTTAGGAGGTGTCCCTTTAGGTTCCTTGAACAATTCTCTATATGCTTTCAAAATCCTCTCCAACTAGTGTTTCTTCTTTTTGGTACATCCCTCAAGATATGGCTTCAATTTTACCAATTCACCTTCTTGTTGATTTTGTCTTAAGAAAAATAATACAAACTTCCTACTTGAACTGATCAACTTTTTTGCTTAGTTCGCACTTACTAGAGAGATCTTCAATTTACCTTTGTGTGTGTTGATGATGAAGGATTTCTCATTTTTGATCAAGTGGTATTGGTTGGATCTCCTCATGAAGATCACATCCCTCATATACATGTAGAGGATTCCAAACACTACAACACAAATATCCAGGGGTACTACGTCTACCTCCACTTCATCAGCATACTCTGCACTTATGGAAAACTTGATCTTTCATTATTTTGTGACTTTGAGTCCTGCGTCCTTATTTGCCAATCTTAATGGGTAGGGACTGGGATGATCATGTACTTCAAATCCAAGCTTACTTACCAAATCCTCTGCTATGAGTTTTTCCTATGAACCATAATCGAATAAAGCATCCATCTTGGTCTTCTTGACCTGGATCTGGATATGGAAGAGTTTTTTCATCCCTTTATATTCCCTAGGGTGAAGGATACTCAGATTCACCTCCTTCTACATTGCGGTACATATAATGTTTTCCTCCACATCCGATTTGATTTATAACTCCTTGCTTGACTCCATGGCTAGAAGGTTCTTCTTCTTGGCATCCTTCTTGCGGTTCTTGGGGTTCAGATCTGTATGTAACTTCCAACACTTTTCTTCAGTGTGACCATCGATATCACAATGCTTACAGTGGGATTTCATATCCTTGCATTGATGTGTTGTGGTTGTATTCTTCTTCTCCTTGCCCTTCCACTTTTTCTTACCGTCCTTAGTAGCATCCTGGGTCAATTTCTGTTTTGAACCGCTTAGCTATCATTTATTTTGGCATATATTTTCCAAGTATTGTGCTTGTACACAGGATTGATCAATTGACCTGGGCTTGAAGAGTGTCACCTACCTTCGTATGTGACTATGTAATTCCACCAAATACATGAGGAGTACATATGGATTCTTGGGTGAGATACCTAGCATGATAGCCATCTTCCTAAACTCGGTGGTGTATTCTTGCACACACTGTCCCTACTTTTGCTTGAAGAAATGCCAACGAATCCACTGGTCCTCTACATACCCGATAGGGTAGAACTGGGACTTGATGAGGGTTTTAATGTCCTCCCACTTAGTTACTAGTGGATCACTCTCCAATTTAAGGGATTTTTTGTGGCTTTCCCACTAGGTTAATGCATGGCCCTCTAACTTCAGTCTAGTAAATGATATGTTTTAATCATAAACTATTTGGTGGATACTGGAATAAACCTCCAACTGCTGCAAGCAATGATTCAATTTCATAGCATCGATCGCACCTTAATACTACTTAATGTCGACTTCCGCTTCCATATTGAAGAGAGACTAGGAAGGAATATTGGTACTGGAACTCGACTGCTCTCTCTCAGGCTCTTTTATCGGCTCCTTTTATATGATTTAGATCCTCCGAAATCCTCAGAAGATCCGAAATTGCTCTCCAGAGTCGCCATGAGGATTGACATCTTGCATGAGATATCATCAACTTATATTTTGAGTGTTGAAAATCGTTGCTCATAATCGTCCACCAATCCTTGAACAGACTCGTCCGCCATGTCTAGGGTTTGAAGACCTTCTTTTTCACCAACTACTAGATCCTACGATTACCCACAAAACCCAAATAAAAACTGCTATGATACCAATATGATTTGTAAAGTTCCATGGATATTCCATTTGATCAGTTCATCACAACGGATCTTACAACTTAGTTCACTGTGTTAATTTAATTTCATAAAATACTAAACACAGTGGAATTGAAAGAGAAACTAGAGAAAATAGTAACACAATCCACACAATAACGCAAGATATAACCTAGGAAAACACACTATGGGGAAAAACCCAGCCACAAATGAGGGCTATACCTTGCTCTTCATATCAAAATGCAAATACAAAGGAAATGGTACTCTCTATGGAGTTGCTTATGACTCTACGGCCATAATGGCTACTACAGGATCTCCTTTCTCCTTTGTTCTTCTCTAACATCCACTCACGTGTTGTTGCTCAACTATGGAACAATACAATACATCAAAAGAATTGCTTTCCTTATTTTCCTAACAGGTCGGTATTTAACATAGCATGATATCCATTTAGGGTTAATTTTAGGGTTTTATACATGCCTCGATTCCCATTTAGGGTTAGGGTTTTGGACCTTCTAGAATTTTCTTGAAAGTCCACATGTGACTAGCTTCACATGTGCAAGAGGTGAGAGCTGATGTGGAATCCTCTCAGAACTATGGTGGTTAACTGGATTGGTCAAATTGTGGGAGGCATAACTTCCTCATATGGACTATGATCGAGGCGATTCTTGCACCATTGAAAAGGTATCAGTGTGTAGAATTTGAAAAAAAATCTTGTAGTTTTTTTTTCAAGTGAAAATTGATGTTTAAAACCTCAAAATTGCCCCTGAAGGTTTTAGAGGGTTTTTTGACCCTGAATCTAAAAGTGAGACTTGCCTAAGCCAATTCATCCAATCTTTTGACCCTGAAAGATCCAAATAGGTGACAAATTATATACTGGTTCATTTTGTATCATAAGCTAGTGGGCATATATTGTGTCTTGTTTGATATTTCTGCTAGGATAGAGCATGTTGCATATGATCTTGCATTGCCTGCTTGCAAAAAATTGCATAATGTGCTTCATGTGTCACTATTGAAAAAGTATATAGATGATCCTAACTACCATATCATTGATTGGTCCTTGATACAAATGGAACCGAAATTAGATATCCTAGTGCAACCTATACCCATCCTATATAAGAAAGTCACATTGCCGAGGAACAAAGAATTTTGACATGTAAAGGTCCCACTACAGCCATGAAGAAGCAACTTGGGAGCTAGAGGATGTTCTGCGAGAGGCATAGCCACAACTCTATTGAAAAAAATGATGTAACTTTTGTAATTTACATGGCATTAATATGCACTAAGGACCATGCATAAATTAAGGCGAAGGGAATCTAACACCCCATTTTTTGACCCCGTGATGTAATTATGAAAGTAATGAGGCAAAGCCTAGAAGCCGAACAAAAATGGTTTAGGATGATATGTACTTTTGATTTTTAATATAAAATCCCTAATGATGCAAATGAAGAAGAATGAAAAAGAGTTGGGGGGTATGATTCCACAAGAGAGGGAAGTGAAAGGGGGTTTAGGGGGGGAGATGACCCTAGAGACTTATTAACTTAAGTCATTATCTTTGTTTAATATCTGAGAAAGTTATTTTAGCCTAAGGACCCAAAATCCATGCTTATGAAAGTGGTTTAGTTAACCTTTATTATTTTAATTATCCTAAGTGGGGATTAGAGGGGAAAAGTGGGTTCCTCATGAGTGCCACATGGCCAATTCTCAACATGGATACAAAAGGTGGGGAATTTAGTAGAGAGGATAATTATTTCCATCATTTTGTCATCAGCCCAGATGTTGGTACCTCTGAGAGGAAAGCCATAGCTACCATAACCACTCATACCAATTACCCTAGGAATATTAGTGTTGGTGGGCTCAGTGCCCTTGTGAGCATAACTTGGCCTACAATTGAGATCCCTGGAGTTCAAGCACAAAGACTCCTTCGCTGCACTATACTAGAGAACTAGAAGTTAATGGGGACAACCTAAGGGACTACGGTGCAAATAAGGGTGTCCCATTCCTTGTGTTGTGCAAGTTAATGGGGGATGATTGTTAGAGGATTGGGACAACTATTGAGGAGGTTTCTACACCACAGGGTTGTGTGAGTGTGCTTGAGTGGTTAAATTGGGAAATATGTATCCTTGTGGATTGATAGCCCCATCTCGAGGTTGTCCATTGTCATAGAAATAAAAGGTGTGATAGAGTCCCTACAACTAGGAGGATCGTCCTTCATATGTAGCTAGTTGGATGAATTATAAAGCTAAGTTTCTCAATTGTGTATGAGTGTCATGGTTTATATTTATGTTATGTGTTTGTTTAAAATATTATGTATGGAAATGTTGTGTGCATGGACTTTATGCATTCATTTTAGAAATGATTGAATAAATTGGAATGGGTATTCAAATAATTTATTGTTGTATATATATAAATACATCCATTGTTAAAATTAATGGATTAGCAAGTCCATGGAAAGAAAATTCAGAATTGGTATCAGGGACATAATTTATATGTGGATTTGGGTACCTTTTGGTCTCCATAGTGGAAACAGGCTACCAGCTATGTGACAATGCCAACATTATCAACACATATACAATCACAAGTACATGCGTGCATGCTCGATCATCCAAATAGTACAAATTTCCACAAGGTTGAACCAAACCAGATACACGATAAAAGAATACAACACAACAGATAGCACCATCATGTTTGATGATGAAATAATTTTCCTTCTGAATCTCATGCTTGGCATGCTTATATTGGATATCACAAGAGGATCAAGTATTAGCATACTCGTATTCATAGATATTCAAACAACTCTAAATCCAATTAAAAGTGTAAGTATCTTGTACATATTTGTAAGTGGTTGGCAATGTCCTTACGAAAGAAAAAGATACATCCCCACATGCCACATTACATTTTACAAATATTGTTGTCCTTTTCTTTTTGTAAAGCTTTAAACACCTCAACCATATGTATGTTGGAAGGACCCAACTGAAGTGTTAGAAAACAAGATCGCAGAATAATAACATAAAATAAGATGCAGAAATAAAACACATAAACAAAATACAAGAGAGACACCAATATATGTGGTTCACCCAATCTGGGCTACGTTCATGGAGAAATTTCCAGTCCTTTTATTATACCGTCCACCAAAAGAAGGGATACAACCTGCAACACATCCGTTGCAACTTCCTCTTCACTCTTTCACAGACTCTCTTACACAATCATAGAGATATTTTCAATACTACAATACATAGTTGTATTACGATGCCTTCCTTTTAAAGAGGGATTACCACCAGATACCCAATACCATGGACACGTAAATTACCCATTATTGACCAAGTCATGACTATGAAATTACAACAATTTACAAGGAAATAAAAATTTCTCTTGAGGGCTTCGCCCTTGAACCCCCACTAGGATGAGTGTATAGTCCACCTGTACAACATATAAAATTGGGGTAGAAACATGGATAAATAACAAGATTTCTAAATCAGGAAGATTAGGCTCCAAAACCAACAATCTCCCACTCGTAGACTGATCACAACAACTTCACTCGTACTACATCTACTGGACTATGCTCCAAACCTTGGACCTAGAAAATTTCTCATCTTCACCTTCATGCTTGAAGTCCAACTGAAACTGAGCAGGAACTCAATTTCTCTCTGGTTACTACCTTTTTCAACATGTCTGCAGGATTCTAGCTAGTATTTATCTTTTCCAACTTCAACATTTCATCTTCCATAACAGATTGTATGAAATAGTACTTGAGATGTATATGTTTAGTCTTAGAATGGAATGCTAAATTCTTTGCAATATGAATGGCACTCTGGTTGTCACTGTACAACCATCTATTCTCCTGCTTCTTACCCAATTCATCCTTGAACCTATGTTTCCAAATCATCTCTTTACTAGCCTCTGTAGCAGCAACATACTCTACTTCCATTTTTGAAAGTGCAACAACCTTTTGCACTTTCGAAATCTAGTTTACTATTGTTCCACCTACAGTAAAAACATACCATGTGGTTCTCCTCCTGTTATCTTTATGATCATCTGCCATATATACATCAACATATCCATGTGGAATAGTGTCTGAACCTCCAAAACATAATGCATGAGTAGTGGTACCTCTCAAATACGTGAGAATCCACTTTACTTCCTTCCCATGTTCTTTACCCGGATAATTCATTTACTTGCTCACAACTCCCACTGCATGTGCAATATCTGGTCTTGTGCACACCATGCCATACATCAAGCTGCCAATTGTTGATGAATAGGGAACCTTGGACATGTATCATATTTCCTCCTGTGTCTTGGGACACGTCTCCTTACTTAGTTTGAAATGGATGGCCAAACATGTACCAACTAGTTTTGCATCTTGCATTATAAATCTCTCCAACACCTTTTCTATGTACTCACTCTGAGACAATGTCAATTTGCGATTTTTCATGTCTCTTGTTATTCTCATACCAAGGATTTGCTTTGCAACACCTAAATCCTTCAACACAAATAAATTAACTAATTTCCTTTTGAGCACATTTATATCCTGCATGTTAGAGCCTGCAACAAGCATGTCATCCACATACAATAACAAGATAATATATCTTCCATTATCTAGCTTCTTGAAATAAACAAAGTGGTCAGAATGACATCTACTATAACCTTGTTCTGTCATAAACCTGCCAAATTTTAAATACCACTGCCTTGGAGATTGCTTCAGGCCATACAAGTTATTCTTCAACCTGCATACTAAATTATCCTTCCCTTTGACCTTATACCTCTATGGCTGCTGCATATAAATATCTTCCTCCAAATCTCCATGGAGAAATGTTGTTTTTACATCTAATTATTCAAGATGCAAATATTCTACCACCACTAGAATTAAAATAGCTCTGATTGAAATTATTTTAACAACATGAGACAATATTTCAACAAAATCTATACATTTCTTATGTGCAAACCCCTTTACAACAAGTTTAGCCTTGTATCGGTTCTTTCCTCCATCTTCTTCCTTCAACCTGTAAACCCATTTATTCTACAATGTTCTTTTACCTGCAGGAAACTGAACCAAATCCCAAGTCTGGTTTCTTACTAATGAGTCCATCTCCTCATTCATGTCTTGCTCCCACTTCTTTCTAGTTTCCACCTGCATTGCTTCTTCATAACATTCTGGTTCACCAGAGTCAGTCAACAATAAATAATACAGTGAAGGAGAGTATCATTCAGGGGGTCTACTTGACCTGGTAGATCTTCTAAAACTTGGAGGAGTTTGAGGTACCTGCTGTTGTTCTTGATTTTCTAGCACCTTTGGAACTTAATTTTCTTTGATTTCATCTAGCCCTGTGTACTTTGTGTTTTCCTTTTCCCATTTCTTTCCCTGCAACTGATCTTTATACATGACCTTTTCATTGAATACCACATCTCTACTCCTAATGATTTTGTTACTTTCATAATCCCATAAGCGATAACCAAAATCATCAACTTCGTAACCAATAAAGACACATTTCTTGGATTTAGCCTCAAGCTTTGTTCTATTTTCTTTAGCAATATGGACAAATGCTTCACAACCAAAAGTTCTCATAAATGAGTAGTGTACATTTTTACCTATCCATGACTCCTTTGTAATCCCACCATCCAAATAGCTTGAAGTCCCTCTATTTATTAAGTAAACAACACTATCTACAGCATCTATCCAAAATTGTAAGAGTGACCTTGCATGCAATCTCATACACCTTGCATGCTCCATGATTGTTCTATTCATCCTTTCTGACACACAATTTTCTTGTGGTGTTCTTGGAACATTCCTATCTCTACAAATCCCATGGTATGAATAATAACTATCAAACTCCTTGTTGCATTATCACCTCCATTATCATATATGAAACACTCTAAATTTTTTCTTGTCTCATTCTCAACCAAAGATTTCCATTTCTTAAAAGTAGAAAAAACATCAAATTTCTGTCTAATGCAATAAACCTAAGTTTTTCTGGTTGCATCATCAATAAAATTAACATAATAACGAGATCCACCAATGGATTGTACCTGAGCTAGTCCCATACATCTGTATGCAAAAGCTCTAACTTCTCACTCTTATTTTGCTTCCCAACTCTGAGAAATATGACTCTCTTATGTTTTCCATAAACACAGTTCTTACATAATTCCAAACTTACCCGCTTCAGATCTGGCTACAACTTCCTTGAGTGGAGAATCTGCATCCCCTTCTCACTCATGTGGCCAAGCCTATGATGCCACAATATTGTAAATGTTCCTGTGGAAGCTAAAGAGATAGAACGGTCAACATTATGAGGACATAAATACAATGTACCTATCATGTCTCCTTTTTCTATCACAGTCGATCATTTAGTGATCTTCCACCATGTTTCTCCAAACATAGATAAACAACCACCATCTCCCAACTTCCCTGTTGAGATTAGATTTCTTTTCATAGCAGGAATATGCCTTACATATTTCAACAACCATTCACCTCCATTCTTTAACTTTATCCATACCTTACCCATTCCAACAATTTTACATGGTTCATCATCACCCAATAAAACATGTCCAAAATCAACTGAAACATAATCATGAAAGAATTTCCTATGGGGTGTAGCATGACATGAAGCCCCTGAATCTACTACCTATTAATCACTAATATTATCTAATACAAGGATCAAAGCATCTTGTAACATATCACCTGCTACATTTGCTTCCTGAGTAGCCTCTTGTTGTCCATCTCCTTTCTTCTTTAGAGATCTGCAATCTTTCTTCAGATGTCATTTATTCCCACGGTTCCCTTACTCTATCTTTCCTAGCATGGACTTGGATCTGCCCTTCCTATACTTCCCACGATTACCTGGGCTCTTTCTCTCTCCCTTTGTCTTCCCCTTCTCTCCACGGTCAACGCATTACTTTATGTCTCACCTATTCTTTTCCTTCGCATTTCCTTGCTAAGAATAACACCAACAACATCATCAAATTTTAGAGAGTTTAAACCAGAGATAGAGTTACTTACAGCCATGACCAAGTCGTTCCAACTTTCTGGTAATCAGCACAAGATTAGAAGATCCCAAACTGCATCTTCAAAGTTCACTTTTATATAACTTATCCGATTAGTAATCATATTAAATTCATTTAAATGGTTAGCAACAGAACCACCTTCTGACATCTTCATATTAAATAAGCTTCATTAGAAATACCTTGTTGGAGGCTAAAGTTTTTTCATGCAGTTTATCCTATGCGCTCATCAGACCCTCCCTTGTCTTTTGTTTTGAAATATTGAAAGCCACTGATGAAGCTAGGCACAGTCGTATTGTTCCTAGTGCCTTTCTGTCAAGAACCTCCCATTCTTCATCCTTCATAGCCGCCGACTATTTTTCTTTTCCTCCCAACGATAGGAATAGATCCTTTTGATACAGATAGTCCTCAATTTGCATCTTCCATAAATGGTATTTTTGGCTGTTAAATTTTTCGAACCTAAACTTCCTCATTCCACCATTTCTCCCACTCGAACCAGGAACCCTTCTTTCATGTGAGTTTATGCGCCAACAGGCCTTTGGCTCTAATACCAATTATTAGAAAACGGGATCGCAGAACAATAGCATAAAATAAGATGCACAAATAAAACACATAAACAAAATACAAGAGAGACACCAATATACGTGGTTCACCCAATCTGGGCTACATCCACTGAGAAATTGTCAGTCCTGTTATTATACGGTCTAGCAAATGAAGGGTTACATCTCACAGAACATCCGCTATAAATTCCTCTTCACTCTCTCACGACCTCTCTTACACAATCGTAGAGATCTTTTCAATACTACAATACGTATTAGTATTACAATGCTTTCCATTTAAGAGGGATTACCATAGGAAAATACTACGGAATACCCAATACCATGGGCCCGTAGATTACCCATTATTGACCAAGTCATGACTGGAATTAGAAAATTTTACAAGGCAATAAAAATTTCTTTCGAGTCCTCTGGCCTCGCACCCCCCGCTAGGATGAGTGTACAGTCCACCTACACAACATATAAAACTGGGGCACAAACATGGCTGGACAACAAGATCTCTGAATTAGGAAGATTAGGCTCCACAACCAACATGAAGTTGTGAATAACATCAACTAAAACTTGGATCATGTACATATATTGTACCATTTCTAGTCTTTATTGCCATTACTAAACAAAGCCATGTTGAAAAGGCTACAACTATGCACATGTATTCCAACAATAATATTGTAAATCCTTCATTTTAGTATAAAATACATGATGAAAATTTAATAAGTACTTTGGATATTGCTCACTTTAATCGGAAAGAAACTTGTAAGTGCTAATTTTGAGGAAGACTAGATAGACAAGCCTATTGTGTTGTCCAACTGAATTACAACATGGCACTGGCATACCAGACAATCCCACATAGATTGGTTATGTGTGTAGAAATTAAAGGAGTTAGACTTCATCATGAAGTACGTACATGGAAATCAATGGTCATGCAATTCTGAAATTGCACAATACATTCCTTACTAATGCAAATCTTCCCCAAGGTATAAGGTTCCTAGTGGTTGGACAGAACTTGTCTTCATTTGGAAAAACTGTTCACACACATGGCTACATTGCAAATTAATATCCCTACTGATACGGAGTATATTGATAAAAACAATGTATACCCCTTCACAATAAAAAACTAGAGAACTATGCACACTATGGACAACTAGCACTCGGTAAGCTAGCTAGGAAAGCTCAAAGAGGTTGGATCCATTAGTGAGGCACATAAATTGTTCACTAGTGGGAAAGGTTCAAATCTTGTGAGGGATTTTCATAGAGCCATGGGATCACCTTGAGGTAGTGATTGGACATGTGGTTGCACCCAAAGAGATTATATTAAATGATCTCATGACCCATGCACACATAAGTGGGCCAAAACCCATGCCTATGCCCTTCATTTTTTTGTTAATTGGGTTTAGCTCCAATGGTTGAGAGAAGGAGTGTTATACTCCCCACCTAGGATCAACTCTTGCAAGTGACTCTTGATCTCTTAATGAGTATATTGTCATATTGGCCTTAAGCCTTGAATAATTCAATTTACCTTGGGTACCATCCTTGGAATGAGGAGAAGTGCTTGGTGGGTTTCACCTTTGATATGTATTTCAAAGGGGAAAAAAACTAAGAAATAAAAATATAAACAAATATATAAAGCATCAACAAATGTTGCAAGACAAAGGCAAGAATCACAGGTGATGATTGAATATTTTGAAGAGTGTTGTAATTTGAACCCTTGGGCATTTTGGAAATTCGCCAAACATTACTATGAAATAAAAACACTCCCATTGGTTGTATCTTTTGGGTAAGCAATTCCCACTGGGCCATTATAATATAGAGTATAGATATGGAATCAATAATTAAAGAACTACTTGAGTATGAACTAATCCACCCTCCAAATCAAAATTATGTTGTTTTGAATTTGTGGTCAATAAGCACAGTGAGCAAAAGAGAGGAAAGAAAATAATGCTAATCAATTATATTCCACTAAATTATATCACCATACAATTCAAATATTCCAAGCCTCGTAAAGACGATTTGCTTACACATCTCATAGGGACCAAGATATCCAACAAGTTTGATTGCAAAAATAGATTTTAGCAAATCATGACCAAGCATGAATATATTCACAAAACTACATTCAGTGCAACATAGGGACAATATGAATGATTGGCTATGCCTTTTGGATTATGCAATGCACCCAGTTATTTTCAAAGATGGATAGACTCCATTTTTTTTGACATAAACGATTAACAAGATTTTATATAAAAAGGAGAACTAGGTTACAAAAAAGATGGGAAGACTGATCCCAATATAGAAGAGCTACCATGAGTCCTAGCTCATCTTTTTCCAGTTTGATATGTTCATGATAAAAACCTATTCTACGGAAACTATACCATCTAACAAACTGACCTTGGATCAAAATACAAAAACAAAGCATTGTTGAGAAAGAAACCTTATAAAAAAACCACTATACTATATTTCTGATATAAGATAAGAAAGGCAAAAAGTTTCGAAGAAAAATGGAAAGACCCATGAAGGTCGAATTACTGGTTGCCCACGTTGTTCCCATCAGTATCTCCAGATGTTCCTCCTGCACCTCCTTGTAAAACCAGGTTGCACTTTCTGATCTTTGTCCTCATGTTGTCGATCTTGGCTTCCACAATCCTGAGGCTAGTGTGCAAAGTCATGATTCTAGTGTCCAAATTGACAGAACAAGGGCATCCATTTTCAAAATTTCCATCCAGAAAGGAAACCTGCTCTTTCAACTTGTTGCTATTGCTTTGAATCTCAGAGTTCGTAACTTGGACGAGAGAATAAAGGTGGGAGATGGCCCGTTTGAGATCAGAGTTCTCCCCTCTGATCTTGCGAACTTCAAATTCCATCTCTTTTAAATAAGTTTGAACCTCAACTGGAAGGTTGCCAAACCCCAGCCAAGACACCAAGTTATTTTTTTCGTTATTCTCTCCTGCGGGGGAGATCCAATTCTTACCCATTCCCAATGCCTTTGTCTTGCAGTGTTCATGCATAGCATGATGCACCTTGACAGGGCCACCGAGGTCCATTTCCTGTGTGGCAGCATTTGCAAATGGAATTCTCGGGATTCCAATAGACCCGATTCCTGAGTTCTTGATGTTCTTCTTACATCTCAAACACTGCAGCAAGGGAAGGCTCGAGACGGTAGTAGGATCATCCATGTTTACCCAAACTTCAATATCCCTACTATGTATGCAAAGACTTCCCAACATTATGCCAGGATTGACGCCCCCGGTCGTGGTGTAGGCTAACACAACCTCGATTTTCGACCACCTTAATTTCATGCATGCAAGCCAGATGTGTCTAGCGTGTGGAAGGCTCCAGAAACGCTAAAAGGGCGCGGGGAGGATCCAAGGAGGAGGAAGCGATCCCAATATAGTTTGAAATAAACCATTTTCAATATATTTCAAGGTATTATAAATAAAAAACATAACAAGGTTTCTCCAAACTAGTGGTATATTTCCCTTCCAAATGCCATGAGAACCTTTGCACTTCTTCTTCATGACTAAAAGAGGGGGAGGATTAATGGACCCAAATGTTTCCAAATTCTTGACTATTACTAACCATAATTCCACAATCGAGACCAGCTCCAACATTAGCCATAGCATCAGCATTCTGATTGTTGATCCTTAATAAATGAAGAAAGTTGATAGAGTTGAATTCGCTAACAATGTAATTAAAAAGATGATGAAACTTTGTGACATGCTTCTTTCGGTTCGCAGCCAAGGTTCTAGCTTCCCTAATGACCAGCATTGAGTCTCCGAAGACAACCAAATCCTCAATTTCTTCGTTCCTTGCTATTTACAATCCTTTGATCAACACTAACCACTTTGCTTCATTGTTGGATCTCTTGCCAATTCCCCAAGCATAGTATTTCAACTTGTTTCCCTCAGAGCAGAAAGGACTCCTCCCACACCTGCCAACCCAGGATAGACTCCATTTTCATTCCTTACTATTCTTTCATTATTCAAGTGAACTGAAATGGACCACGATATAATTTTTCATCTATTTTGACTCTTTCTAGGTGGAAAATTTTGAGGTATGGCTTGTAGGGCCCATTTTATGGGCAGGTCCCACTTTAGTGATTTAGGCTTTGGAAACTTCCATATCCCATTTGATTCCTTAAATGATCATTTTTTGGGTCAAAAATTTATGAGCTTATGTTTGGCCTTCCAGTAATGTTCTACACATCAAGACTTTTTCAACGATGCAAAAATCACCTCAATCCAAATTTGTATGTGGAATTCACGCCTCCCTCAAGTTGAACTATCATGTTGACCACCATGATACTAAGTGGATGCCACATCAATTCACATTACTCACACATGTGGAGCTAGTCACATGTGGAATTTCAAGAATATATAGAGGGTACCAAACCTGAACATTAATCTGGGGTTGAGGCATGTAAAAACCCTAACACTAACCCTATACGACCATTAGACTATGTATTGTATATTGTTCCATGATTGAGAAAAAACATCTAGGAGTGGGATCTTGAGGAAGAATAAAGGAATTTGGAGATCTTGTAGCAGCCATACTATCCATAGTGTCCATGGAAACTCTATAGTGAGTGCCACTTTCTTTATATTTGCATTTTACAACTGACAAGAAAAGAGCAAAAGCAAAGCATAGGCATCACCTTCAAGCTATCATTTTTCTCGTATTGGGTTTTGCTAGGGTATATCTTGTATTTACTATGTGTATGGTCTATTATTTGCATTATTCATTCATTTCAGTTTATTTCAACATTTAGCAAGTAACATTAAATCTATAGTCTAACGTAAAACACTCTATGATAAGAGATTGTAGAATATTAGAATATCTATTGCGATGAACTATTCTAGTGGAATATCCATAGTAGTTTACAGATCATATTGGTATTGAAGCAATTTTATTTAGGGTTTTGTGGGAAGTTGCACAATCCAATAATCAGAGCAAACAAGAAGTCTTAAATCTCTAGCCATGGAAAATGAGCTCAGTAATAACAAACCATGGGATGAGGCGAGGGAGAGATTTTCAAAGATAGAATCACAAGTCATCAACGTCTCTCGCAATATGGCCATTCTCATGGGGGATCTAGAGAACAAGTTTTGACCTTTCAATTATTTTGACAGTTCTAAATCACAAGTTGGACCAGGAGGGAACATTTGGAGATAATAAAGACTTAGATAAAGAGTCGAAAAAAGAGGTAGAGGAAGAGAAACCAAGTTCTAGTGCCATCACTTATTCACAATCTTTGTTTAGCGAAAGTGGACATTAAACCCTACCACAGTGAGATTGATGTTGTTGAATTGAATCAATGGTTTCCAGAAGTTAGGAGTATTTTTCAATGTCCATGACATAGGAGAAGAGAAAACTATTTCATTTGCTCGATTGAAGTTAGAGGACCATTCCCTAACTTGGTGGGAAAGTCACACAAAGACACTTAGGCTGGAAGGCGATTCCCTAGTAATTAATTCAGTGTGTTTAAAATCCACATCAAGTCCCAATTCTACCCTATTAGGTACAAAGAGGACCAATGGACTCAATGGCATTACTTTCAATAGAAGCAAGGGAAAATTGTGTAAGACTACATCATTGATTTAAGAAAAATGGTCATTATGTTGGGTATATCTCCCAATAACTTGAATGTACTCCTCAAGTATTTGGGTATTTGGGTGGTCTACATAGCCATTTGTGGAGGAAAGTGATGCTCTTCAAACCTAGGACATTTGATTAGCCTTGTGTGCAAACACAATATCTAGAGAATATGGGTAAGACTAAAGGAAAATTAAGTGGTTTTAAGCAAAAATACCACCAAGATGTTTCCAAAGAGGGAAATAATAAGTAGAAAGGAAAGGAAAAGAAGACAACATCCATTGCACATCAGTGAACGGATCCAAACAACCATTGCAACCATTGTAATATTGATGGTCACACTAAATATAAGTGTTGGAAGCTACATATCGAGTTGAATCAAAGAACCGTAAGAAGGATGCCAAGAAGAAGAAGAACATGCTAACCATGGATTCAAGCAACTAGGTAGAGTGAAGCTTAGAAGTAAATGAAAATGTTCTCTACACTACAATGCTTAAGGAAGTTAATCTGAGTAGCCCCCATCCCAATGAAGAGAAGGAGATGACTAAACTCTTCCATGTTAATATCTAAGTTAAAAAAAACAAAGGTGGATTCTCTCTTGATTCAGTGCATAACCCAATCTCATATTTGTAATAAAACAAATAAATAATAACTACAATAAAAATAATAAATACAACGTTTAAAAATACTGACATACATTTAATAAATTATTGAAATCAAAGACGTCTATTATCAAAGAGATGTGCCATTTGGTATGAAAAGGCACAAATGGCCATATTTAAACGGTCGATACACCATTTGTAACATCATTATTGTTTTATCTATCAAATATTATTGCACCGAGTAAAACGAGGTGCTCTACAGCCCAGTATGGGGGAGATGTTGTAACGTGTATGTAGCGTTACATGTAATAAAACGTAAAAAGTACTTTTTTTAATTAAAAAATAATTAAAAAAATTCATGTCGGCTCATAAAATAAAAAAATTATGGAAAGTATTTTAAAAAAATCCATGTTGGTTCATAAAATAAAATATTATGAAAAGTAATTAAAAAATAGATGTTCGTTTATAAAATAAAAACTTAAAACTTAAACCCCGATCTATAAATCAAGAGAGATCAAATTTCTTGAGTTCAAATTTAAAAAAAGAAATACACCTCAAGAAATTGGATCCCTCTCGGTGCTTGATAGATACGGGTTTAAGATGGATCTATGCTGGTAATTTTTACAATTCAAATTTGATTCAAATTAGCTACGTCTAACACTATATCAGATTCGGGCTTCCCTGCGATTTCTCCATCACTCCGTTCCACCCTCCATCTCCCTGCACACCTCTTCTCCTCCACCATGTGTTCCTCCTCTTATCCACCACCGCTCTCCCCTACACGCCCTCACCTGCGCTCCAGCCACACCTCCACGCCCTTCCCACCGATCTCTCATTCCTCCACGCCTAGACCAACTCATCGAGCACTCCTTGCTCCCCATAGCACCAATCTCCTACGCCTCCACTCCAACCTCCCTTACCTGCAGTCGTTGCCTCACCCATTTTCTCTACACCCTATTCAAACCAAAAAAATATTATTATTATAATTATTTTTATTAACATTTTTTTTTAAAACTTTATAATAAATAGAATAATATATATTATAATATTATTATTTATTTAATAATAATTATTATAATATCACAATTTCTATTTATTTCCATTATATATAAAAAAAATGGAGGCACAAGGAAAGAAAAATGAAGATTTGAGCAAAGAAATCAGTACACAAAAGGATGAATTAAATTCTATCAAGGAACGTTTGAACAAATTGGAAGTGGGACAAGCAAATCTACATTGAAGCGTTGATGAAAACAATACAAGGTTACGGAACATTGAAGAACAACTCCATAATTTAAATGTCGTCGGGGAAACATAGTAGAGAGATAAGGATCAAACTAATTTGGTGCTAAGTTCAATACTAACCGAACTATCACAAATAAAAAGACAATTTCCATAACAACGGAAGCCATAATCGAATGAATCAATTATTCTGGTTGTTCCACATCTTCCAATAACTCAAGAAAGAGACTGCCAGAAAATTAAAAAAAAACTACCAAAGTATGATGGGAAGGACCATAGAGGAGTTGTATTTGGGTTAATAAAATGGAAGGAATCTTTGAATCAAACCCTCCGATGGGAGAACGAAGAAAATAATGATAGTGACAAATAATTTGGAAGGAGAAGCTCATGACTGGTTTTTATGGTGGAGTTGGAAGTGTATTGGTTGTGCCTTCCTTTGGGAAAACTTCATCACAACCTTATTAAAAAGATTCCATGATGAAAAAGAAGATGAGCTCTATAATAAGTTCGTTCATCTAAGGAAAAAGGGGAATGTCAAAGATTACACACACGAATGGGAACTCCTTGCAACAATACAAGATGGATTCTTACATGAACAATTACTAAAGATGTATATCTACGGGTTAAAGGATTACATCCGTAGTGAAATCAAGCTATGGAAACCTAAAACCATTGAGGATGCCAGATATGCAACCAAATTAATCAATCGAAAACAAAAACAAGTACAAAAAGCCGTCATTCACAGGATCAGAGAAATCAAATAAATATTCAAATGAAGGATCCAGTAAATTATCCTTGGATAAGTCTAAAAAGTACGTACCACCCCACCCAAGGGAGAATGAAAAACAACATCAAGACATGAAAAAAATGGGTAAATAAGTGTAGATATTGTGTAGACAAATGGGTGAAAGGGCATAAATGTAGTATTAAAAAATTGTGTAGCTATGAAGCAGAGAAGGAATCCGACTCATCCATCAGTGATTTTGAGGATGAAGCTAGCAAGGAGGAAGATCCTGATATCAATGTAGAGGCCGAAGAGGTAATGCCCAAGATATCTCTAGCTGCAATAATAGGTATTGCACAACAACAAACATTGAAGTTAAGAGGGCATGTCAGAAAAGAGAATTCCACCGTGCTTATAGACACAGGAAGCACCCATAATTTTATATACATGAATGTGGTGAAGAGGTTAAACTTGTTCATATACAATAGATATAAGAGTTGTGGTAGAAGATGGGAAGAATATTGATGGTATAGGAAAGTTTCACAAGGTCAAGTTACAGATAGACGATTATAACATGGAGTTTGGTTTCTACACAATACCCTTAGGAGGAGTAGACATTGTCTTGGGAATTCAATGGCTACTTATGTTAGGTATATACTCCACAAATAATTAAAAACAATTAATTAAATTCAAGTGGGAAGGAAGAAAATACAAATTGTATGGATTCCAACCACCCCCCACACAAATTATATCTTCACGACAATTGGAGAAACTAATTCAAAAAGGGGCACTAGCATTTGTGGCACATGTTGATGTATTTGTAACTTCGGAAGATATTCACTTGTATATTGTATGTATTACATTTGTACTTTATTGTATCCCCAACAAAGATGTATCATTCCTCCAATTGGAAGTGTCGTCATTTGTATTTGCAAGTGTTGAAAGTATTATTGTAAGTGTCGCAACTTATATTTGATGGGTTATTAGACCACCTTGATGGGGTCGGCCCTGTATGAGTTGTGTGGGTCAAAGGGTTATTAGACCACCCTAGTGGGGTCGGCCGAGTTAGCATTATGTTAAGTGGTTAAGTTGGGGCCGACCTAGTTAGAGTTAAAAGTCAAGTGAAGTAAAGTATAAATAGAGAGTGTGACTCTCTCATTTATTCATTCACACACTCACTCACTTCGCATTAGTGAGAGAGAGGAGGAGTGCGCACAAGTGGAGGAGGAGCATCTTCTAGGAGAATATCTCTTGTTGTGGGGTTTGATCTTTGTGATCTTTGTATTGATGCTCATTCTATCTCTGAGGAAGTTGCAGGGTTTTTCACCTTCTTGGTTTTCCCCGGTGAAATGCTTTGTGTCTCTTGTCTCTTTTGTTTGATATGTTGTACATATTGTTCTCTGAGTTAAGATCCTAGATCAGATTGAATTAAATGATGAAAAACTAACATCGTATCAGAGCTAGCCTGAAGGAAGGCATGGTATGGCATTCATGACACTTGTTGTACTTGCGACAAATTGGAAGTTAGGGCTTGGTATAGTAAAAACCAGTCATCCTGGCACTTTCGCTATAAATCCATTTTGTCAAAGGTTCAGGATCTGAAACTTCTACATGTCGAATATTAAATGTCCATGTACATTTTGTCCCAAGGACAGGCTCAAATTCGTTGCACTTTGTGAGATATGATCCATACAAGTTAGGGTTTTTGTCTCTTCCAGAATGCAGTCCTAAACAGGTGACCTAGGAAAACAGGTCATATCTCGGGCTAGGAAGCTCCAAACGGAATTCCATAAAAAGTGACAGTTAGGGAACGGACTATAGTTTCACAGGTCCTGGTTTCAGAGGCCGAAGTTGAAACAGTGACATGTGGCACGCCGTACAAATTCTATATACTGTTTCATCCCATAAACAGGTCACGTTGCGACACTTGGCATATCTCTCTCTCAGAGAATCCATTAAATCCAAGATCTATGGGGTTGGAAAGACGACAGTTCAGTCTATTACAGGCAAACATTTCAGACCCTGAGGATCTGAAATTTCAGAGATACATCAGAACAATATGGCATATATTTATGTCCAAACAGAATTGGATTCTGAGCACTTTCATTTTTGGTTTGTCACTGCTGCGGGAAATTAGGGTTTCAGAGAAAGTTGGAATTTTTTGAATATGAGACCACAGCTGGATGCTCCTCAGAAAAATTGAAATTTAGAGATCAAGATTGAACATTTTGGTTGGGCAGAACCCTTGGCTCTATCAAACCCTAGTTCAGGATCTTGATCGGAAAAGCGGGAAATTAGGGTTTCTGCAAAAGTTGGAATTTTAGAATCTGAGACCACGGCTGGATGCTCCTCATCAAAATCGAAATTTAGAGACCAATATTGAAGTTTTTGGTTCGGTAGAACCCCGAGCTCTATCAAACCCTAGTTCAGGATTTTGACAAGAAAACCAGAAAACCAGAATTTGACAGAAGCTCCAGATCCATCTTCAACAAATCAAAGTGGATTGGGTTAATCCTAGAATAGAATGAATTGACACCTACATAAGTGAAGAAGTTCCAGTTCCAGGGGGAAATGAGACTAAGGCCTTACAAAAGAAGACTACAAGCAATCCCGTCAAGTATGACTTAAGGAGATTCAGGTATGTTTTAAAATCTCTTAAGGTTATGATATGTTTTTCTTCATATTACTGAGGTTAGTACAATCTTGATCATTTTTAGACTTGCCTTATCACCTTAGTAAAAGTATGACTGCATGTGAATAATAGAAGACATTCATTGATTAGGGGTATGACACTTATGATTGTACTAATACACTATGGTGTTCTATGAGGATGATGTTGTCCACTAACATGAAGGGTACATCAAGAAAGAAAAATCAAGTTCTAGATCAAGAACATATGACCATGGTGACATGAAGACAAAGACTCATCCATAGTCATGGATCACATAGAAGCTCTACTTACGAGGTATGTATAACTTGGTTCTACAATTATTAACTTATGAGATATGCAGGTTGCTAGAACAAGGTCTCTAAGAGAACAAAGAAGACTTTGTTTGGGTATGTTAGACAAGCATGATAATCCAGGTGTGTTTTCCTATATCGAGTTAAGAATCCTACTTTGTGTTAGGATCTTATATAAGTATACTTGGTATGATTGATAATTCATGAATTTATAAGTTTGAGAAATCATGGGTTTATGCATATTATGCTTCTTAGTTTGATTAATGATATGACAAACTAGAAGAGTCCTATGGTCAAATAAAATATGCACGAGCAAAAGAAGTCCTCCCCAAAACCTTGAATACTAACGCTTGTGTATATGAAATAATCATGACCTTACATGTTTAAGATTATTTAGAATCATAATGTTTTGATCAAATATTGAGATTATACTAATACATGTATGATTATGTATGAGATATTGCGGATGACACAATGATGACACTAGTGCACACTTAAGCATGCATAGTGGTCCAGGATGGATATAAGTTCAAAGATAGATAATCAAGGAAGCAAATATCAAGAGGGAGCACACTCCAGTAGTTCTTGCAAGGAAGCAAAAATTGAGAGGGAGTCCATCCAACAACCAAATAAAGATAAGTATTTAAATTGTCATTTTGTATATATTTGATTACTTAAATGATGTTGTCCAGTCATGTACATGCTTATGTTCCTAGATTTAGGATGTATATTATGCATATTAGAAAATTTGCATTAATGAACAAGATACTACTAATATGCAAGTAATAGGTAAGTGGCCTATGGTACTGTACAACATTCCATTACTACTTATCTAGAATGAAACCTCTTTGCTGACATGTTGGGAGTTGTGCACACTCTTAACAAATGTTCTGGTAGAGATGGAAGGCATCTAGAAAGTTACGGGATATGGATAAATGTTGTATTGAAGCATTGGCTAAAATAATTGCATGACTGTATGACATATATCTTTATGTGTAAGAATTTGTTCTGAAATCTACGAGAAGTTTATAATCATGCAATTGAATTTGACTTGTAGGAAAGATCATGTACAATCACCTACAAAAGAAGGACTACAGCATTTGTTCCAGCAAACGAAGTTCAAAGAAAACTATCTATTGAAGATATTCAAGAATCGGAAGTTCCCAGGATCTGGTATGCAGTAATGGAAGAATGCCATGATCGAGGAATACCAGTCGGTCATGAAGAATGATGTATGGAATGTGGTCCCGAGACCAGAAGAGAATTCTTTTGTGACTTCCAAGTGGATCTACAAGATCAAGCATGCTGCAGATGGTAGCATAGAGAAATACAAGGCAAGGTTTGTGGCTCATGGATTCTCTCAGAAAGAGGGTGTAACATACCCTCTTTGCTGAAAAAACATTTTATGCTGAAAAAACATTTTATGCTGAAAACATTATGTTAAATTTTATTGTAAAGTTTTATATTGGACAAGTGTCCAAGGATGACTATAATTTGCACAATATTTTATTATTTAATAAATAAAATAGGAGACAAACACCTAAGAGGAATGTTGAAAGAGTGGTTACTAATCCACTAGGTGGAATGGAATATGGGGTAGAAGGCAATGGACAAGTGGCAGCATCATGATGCAACTAACTAGCTCTTGGTATGGGACAACTCCCTTAAAATGTGGTCATAGTGCCCTGGAAAGTGGGACTAGAGCTTGAGGCTCATTTATTCCAAACTGACCACTAAAGACCTAGGCAATCTATATAATAGCCATCAAATTATGAACTGAGGTTCATCACTTTTCTTGACGAGGAAATTTACCTTGGGGTTTTGCTGTGTTTGCACCCAAGAGATTTGATGAGGGGATATGCTAAGTTTTTGATCATGTTGTGAGTCTGCCAAACTCTATTGAGTTAAGGAGTTTGATGTTGAGTGTTGAAGGCATGTTTTGAATATAGGAGTTTGATGCTAAGTGCTGAAGGCATATTGAGTGCCTTGCTTCTACACAGATTCCATCTACTTAGTGGTTCAATAATAAGACTCAGGGGTTCACAAGAAGCCAGCAGTTTTGATGTTTTCTTCTGGAATAGGTTTTCTTCTGGAATAGGTTGGGAGGAACATGCCTCCTTGGGTGTTTGCCGGCCCTATCTTCAATTATAGGTTCTACTTATCTTCTCTAATTTTTATGCAGTTAAAACTTTCTATCTGTTATAATTAATTTTTTGTTTCCAAAGATATTACTGAACAAACACATTTTATTCTATTTTTAAGTTAATTAGGATAATGAATAGTATTGATTCTCTTATGATGAATTGAATAAAATGTTCTCTGCATTTTTCCCCATGCTAATGAATCGGCATCGTACTCTAGTACAAAGAATAAATTAATGTAGATAGATTTGATAGGCAGATTGCCAAGATGAATGAGAAGATTAACTCTGTATATTTCATTAGTTTTCATACTATTAATATTCAGTATTAATTATTATCATTCCATGTTTTTCTCTCATCATTTTCATATTAAAAGATTTCAGGATTCACTGTATTTTATACAGCAGGATGTTTGAATTTAATAGTGCAAACATTTACTTTACGAATACACAGCACTGTCATTTCTTATCAATAGAAAGCTTATTTTACCTTGGAAAATAACAGTAATTTTATACTCAATGATTAAGTCATTTTCTGTTACATAGTTTTCAAGAAATTATAGCAAATACTCTACATTACTATTCTGTCAATTTAAAGTTTAAAACTAGGGTTTATGTTTTCATACTTTCTTATCAAGCTTACTGTAGTTTTATTCTATTTTGGTACTTTACTAATATACAGGACAGATATGCAAAACAGAGTCCATTTAGTTCTTCAAAAGTTTCAAACATTTGACATAAAACCCTAAACCCTAAGATTTCTTCTTTTCAAACTTTCGTTTGACAGAGCTAGTATATCATTTCTTTAAACAGTATCAAAGTTGAATAACAGTCATTTTCGGGTCAAGTGACCAAGGGTAATACCCTTTCGTTGAAATCAATTCACAAGTATTCAAGATTTCAGTTACACGCATTTTCCCTTTTCTTAGAACTAAAAAGACGTTTTAAAAACACAAATATTTCATTATTCAAACTATCCAGTCAAAAGCATTTGTATTTTCTCACATTTCACATTTCATTTACATTGTTTTTCCTTTCCAAAACGTACAGTTCATAGTTCTACGAAGGAAAACGATAACAGTAGAAGTATCAATCTCATCTCACAAATTGTAACTCTTTATACATCAAGCTTCAAGTCACAGGTTACATTCAAAGGTCGAAACCCCGAAGACGAAACGAAAAAACTGTTACAAAACTAACTTATTAAAATCTTGTTTCTTAAAAAGAACTCGACGGAGGAAGGAACTCTCGTCGAACAAGGTTACATTATCCAGTTTGACAATGTAGATTAAAACATTGTTACATTAATTAGGCAAGCCGAAAGGCATCCATACTACAGACGCGTAGCTTAACACAACACCGTTTTGGATTCATTTCCAGAAACCACAAGTATGGTTCAAACATCAACGATGGCCATTCTTCCAGGAGAACCTACGAAGGGTTATGCCACCGGGGCTTACCGTTTAAACGAGCTATCAACTGCCCTCAAGTTTTAAACTCTTTAACTCCACGACGAAGGCAACACCTGTCACACAAACCACAAAGAGGTTAAATCATAATTCCAAAACAATACGATACACAAGGTCAAACTGTAAGTATATCAAATAGTTTTCACAAAAGCCGAGCTTACCTTTGTAAGAGCAGGAAGTTGAAATGCCTTACGCTTTCAATTTCCAAATCATCCAACAGTCACAATAGGGGCAACATGCAGCTATGATATCCCATAATCTGAATCTAAACCTTGGAGAAACCCTATCTTGTTTCACGACGAAAGCCACAGGGCTTCAACACATACTCTTTATTCGAACCTTGAAAACTTATACAACCAGATTTTTCCACCATTAAATTCGGAAGTATGAAGTTGCATAACCACCAGAGAACAACCAGAGGTCGAACCCTACAATTTAGCGGCCTGTCAACCTCTCCCCAAAAGCCAGGGCTCCAAATGAATGCGAGAGGTAAAGCCAATGATGGTATAGCAAGTGCATATAGGGTTTAGTTCTCAACGACCGAGACAGATCCAGATCAACAGGTAAGATCGAGCCAGCCAAGCAACGCCACTACCAAGGTATCAATATGATCAACCTTCTCATTAATGGCTCATTCAATGCCGAGCCCAGTTGGAGGCCACATAACCAAAGGAGTATCATACAGCTCGACAAGTTCCCACATTTCCTACGAAGATCATCACGTGGAACCAGTTATAGATTAGCCAACGGGACAATCCATCAAGGAGTTACAGGGATTCATCAATGCTCAGTCTTATGTATCACTCCTACTAGACTACGCCTGCGATAACATTAATTCTTGTCAACATCATAATAAATGGCATTAGCACGATCCCTGCATTATATCTATGTGATATAATTCTAAAGTTTGTTTGCATTTCGCATAGTGTTCATGTATTATAATTCCAACGTATGTTTTGCATAATGTTTATGCTTTATTTTTCTAAAGTTTAATTTCATTTTAAACATAGGATAATGTTTAAGAATTTCTACTTGTCACTATTACATAGTCTCGTTATGGTAATACAGTGCTTTATAGTTAGTTCCATACTTTACATTCGCATTTCACATAGTTCATTTGATTAGATTATATATTACGTAGATCACTATTGCATATTTTTCATAATAGTTACAATTGCAATAAAAGTTTCGTATTTTCATTATTAGGTATTATTTAAATAACCATTGGTAAGTGCATGGCACACATTAATATTTGTTACAATATCGTTAGGATGTTTGCTATAATATTTGTCATGGTAATGACATTAACATTAGAGCCCAATGCAAGAAGTATTGTAACACTTTGACATAGCAAGACCACTTCATATCGATACATGAGTATAACAACTAGTAGAGTTATTAAACGAAGAAGAGTTAACTTCACATTTGCATAGACAATAGGATATCTTGGGAAAAACCTAGTTTTACGTAATTTCACCATGTTTCACTTCGCAATATCAATCATTATTAGATATGTTCTGCTAACATTGTTTTACTTATGTTTGATGCTTTGAAAACGAGAGACTCATCTAACCCTTGCAGGTATCAGAACAGGTTGGGAAAATCAATGACATATGTAGATGGTGTTTCTCAACTAGTACAACACTTATTTGAAATTGAAGAAATAAAACGGAAGATCCATACCTTTAACACCTTTTCTGTTCAAGATGTACTTTCGCTTTTATTTCTATTTTGCATTGATGACTAGCAGAAACATTTATTAAATAACTTGAAGAGCTCGAATTATCTTATTATCTTACCTGCAGATCTACAAAAGAAAAGGTCCAATGCTTTAGATATCAAAGCTAAGTAAATCCAAGGGCACCCTGTAGGAACCCCTTCAGAAACATGCGAATAAAGTCGTCAGCATTATCACTAGAACTGCAATACATGAGAAAATAAATATCGTATATCGAATTACAATCATAATTTGCTGTCTTATTATGTTAAGTATTACAATTTGTAATATGTGTTAAACTGTCATGAGTTGTTTTGTTTGATATCAATTATTCCGCAAGTAGCATTTTTAGTAATAAATGATGTTTCAAAAATTTTAAATTTTTAGCAATTTTTGGGATGTTACAAGTGGTATCAGAGCACGAGTTCAAACTCTAGGCCTGAATTAGGCTCACACGCGCAAACAGAAAACAAATCAGAAAGTTTATGTTACTAAGTTTTAATTCAATTTTAATTTTGCACAGAACTGATTGACCTTTAAATTGCAGGTATGGAAATACCAGAAGAATTAGCAGAGGACAGATCACCTCGTAATGAATGTATTAAGAATAATAATCCTCAAGGAATTTATGTTGAATTAAATAATCAGTCTTTCGAATTTTTACGTACTGTAGAGGATTTAAAATTTGAATTAACAGCTGTTAAAGAAGAAAATGAACGGATCCTGAAGGTACAGGAGGAGTTACAACAGAATTTGAGGGAGAACTGTCATAATGATGAAAGAGGCTGAAAATTAGAAATGAAGTCTGATTCTGAAACAATGTCCCACAAACATAAGCATAAGAAAGCAAGAAATGATAAAAGGAATAGTTACTCATCATCTAAATCTGATCCAAGTAATAATGACTTTGATCATGACAGCAGTAATAGTGACTGCTGCTCTAAAAAGAGAAAACATAAACATCATGAACAGATTACTGGAGAATTTAAAAAGATTAAGCCACCCACCTTTAATGGCGAAAGTGAGAAGGGTGAGACAGCTGAAGCATGGTTGTCTGGAATGAAGAAGTACTTTAATATTTACAACTACTCTTCTCAATTAAAGGCCAAGATGGCTATTCACAATATGACCAGAAAGGCAGATATTTGATGGCAGGATCTTAAAAGAATTAATAGTATAAAAAAAAATAAGTAACTTGGTATATGTTTAAAAGTTTGTTTAAAAAGAAGTTTTTGTCGGAACAATATTTTGAAGATAAGTCAAAGGAGTTTTACGATTTGAAGTTGGGTACAATGAATATGAAAGAATTGTGCAGCAAGTTCCTTAGCTTGCTGACGTATGTGCCTTATATGGTTGAGGAGAAGCCTAAAGTGCAGAGGTTTCTCAGTTGTCTACCTTTCAATATAAAGGACCGTATCAAGTATGACAACCCTTCCACTTTGGAAGAGGCCATGAGAAAATCCAATTTCTGTTTCGATCAAAAAAGAAAAAGGGAAGGAACAACTGGCTGGAAGAGCAGTAAGACTAATCAATTCGATTATAAAAAGAAGAATTTTAGTCATAATTCTGGAAGTTTTAAGAAAAGTTTTAATAACAGAAATTTTCCTAGTCATAATAATTACAGGAGTAATGCATCTCATAACTTTACTGCTACAAGGAACGTACCTAACAATAATAATCACAACAATAACAATAATAACAACAACAGGTATGCTGAACAGAAAGGACCTATGAAGTGGCTAAGTACATAGCTAGATGTTTTGATTGTCAGAAAATTAAGGCTAAACATCAACATCCAGCTGGACTATTGCAGCCATTGCCAATTCCAGAATGGAAATGGGAGATTATAAGTATTGACTTTATCATTGGTTTTCCTATAAATCAGAAGCAGAATGACTCAATCATGGTTGTTGTTGATAAACTTAGTAAAGCTACTCATTTTATTCCTGTGAAAACTACTTTCAAGGCTTCTAACGTTGCAGATATTTTTATGAAGCAAATCTTCCGCTTACATGGAATTCCGAAGGTAATAATTTCTGATCGAGACTCTAAGTTTACTGGAAATTTTTGGACAACATTGTTTAAAGGTTTAAACACTAAGTTAAATTGCAGTATTGCTTTTCACCCACAAACTGATGGACAGACTGAAAGGGTGAATCAAATTTTAGAAGATATGTTAAGATTGTATGTGAAAGATCAACCCTCTAAATGGGAGGATTATTTACACTTAGTTGAATTTGCATACAATAATCATTATCAAGCATCTACTAAGTTAAGTCCATTTGAAACTTTATATGGAAGGAAATGCAGCAATCCTATTTCTTGGGATAATCCTGTAGACAGATTAATGTTAGGACCAGATTTGTTGAAAGAAATGGAGCTAACCGTGAAACAGGTACAAAGCAACTTATTAGTTGCACAAGATAGGCAAAAACGTTATGCAGATCTGAAACGCACTGAAAGAAAATTTCAGGTTGGAGACCATGTTTTTGTAAAGGTAAAACCCAAGAAAAGTTCCTTAAAAATTGGGAGTTGTGCTAAACTAGCACCAAGGTATTGTGGTCCATTCGAAGTCCTATCAAGGATTGGACTGGTTGCTTATCAGTTAGCATTTCCATCAAATTTAAAAATTCATAATGTTTTTCAAGTATCAGTTTTAAAGAAGTATGTGCACAATGCTACTCATGTGCTGAATTGGAATGACATACAAGTGGAACCCGAGGAAGATTTTCAGGTGGAACTGGACTGTATTTTCAACCGGAGGGAAATTATGCTTCGGAATCGCACCATAGGGAAGGTAAAGGTGCAATGGAAGCACCTTAGCCCTGATGAAGCTACTTGGGAACTGGAAAGTAATATACGGGCATCATATCCAGTTCTGTTCCATGAGGAACTTGATGATGAATAAGCAACATCGAGGATGATGTTGAGCTTAAGTGGGGGTGTTTATAACATACCTTCTTTGCTGAAAAAACATTATGTTAATTTTTATTGTAAAGTTTTATATTGGACAAGTGTCCAAGGATGACTGTAATTTGCACAATATTTTATTATTTAATAAATAAAATAGGATACAAACACCTAAGAGGACTGTTGAAAGAGTGGTTACTGATCCACTAGGTGGAATGGAATCTAGGGTAGAAGGCAATGGACAAGTGGTAGCATCATGATGCAACTAATTAGCTCTTGGTATGGGACAACTCCCTTAAAATGTGGTCATAGTGCCCTGGAAAGTGGGACTGGAGCTTGAGGCTCATTTATTCCAAACTGACCACTAAAGACCTAGGCAGTCTATATAATAGCCATCAAATTATGAATTGAGGTTCATCACTTTTCCTGACGAGGAAATTTACCTTGGGGTTTTGTTGTGTTTGCACCCAAGAGATTTGATGAGGGCATATGCTAAGTTTTTTATCATGTTGTGAGTTTGCCAAACTCTATTGAGTTAAGGAGTTTGATGCTGAGTGCTGCAGGCATGTTTTGAATATAGGAGTTTGATGCGGAGTGCTGAAGGCATATTGAGTGCCTTGCTTCTACACAGATTCCATCTACTTAGTGGTTCAATAATCAGGCTCGGGGATTCACAAGAAGCCAACAATTTTGTTGTTTTCCTCTGGAATAGGTTGGGAGGAACAGGCCTCCTTGGGTGTTTTCCGGCCCTATATTCAATTACAGGTTCTACTTATCTTCTCTAATTTTTATGCAGTTAAAACTTTCTATCTGTTATAATAAATTTTCTGTTTCCAAGGATATTACTGAACAAACACATTTTATTCTATTTTTAAGTTAATTAGGATTATGAATAGTACTGATTCTCTTATGATGAATTGAATAAAATGTTCTTTGCATTTTTCGCCATGCTAATGAATCGGCATCGTACTCTAGTACATAGAATAAATTAATGTAGATAGATTTGATAGGCAGATTGCCAAGATGAATGAGAAGATTAGCTCTGTATATTTCATTAGTTTTCATACTATTAATATTCAGTATTAATTATTATCATTCCATGTTTTTCTCTCCTCATTTTCATATTAAAAGATTTTAGGATTCACTGTATTTTATACAGCAGAATGTTTGAATTTAATAGTGCAAACATTTACTTTCCGAATACACAGCACTGTCATTTCTTATCAATAGAAAGCTTATTTTACCTTGGAAAATAACAGTAATTTTATACTCAATAATGGAGTCATTTTCTATTACATAGTTTTCAAGAAATTATAGAAAATATTGTACATTACTATTCTGTCAATTTAAAGTTTAAAACTGGGGTTTATGTTTTCATATTTTCTTATCAAGCTTACTATAGTTTTATTCTATTTTGGTACTTTACTAACATACAAGACAGATATGCAAAACAGAGTCCATTTAGTTCTTCAAAAGTTTCAAACATTCGACATAAAACCCTAAACCCTAACATTTCCTTTTTTCAAACTTTCGTTTGACAGAGCTAGTATATCATTTCTTTAAACAGTATCAAAGTTGAATCACAGTCATTTTCGGGTCAAGTGACCAAGGGTAATACCCTTTCGTTGAAATCAATTCACAAGTATTCAAGATTTCAGTTACAAGCATTTCCCTTTTCTTAGAACTAAAAAGATGTTTTAAAAACACAAATATTCCATTATTCAAACTATCGAGTCAAAAGCATTTGTATTTTCTCACATTTCACATTTCATTTACATTGTTTTTCCTTTCCAAAACGTACAGTTCATAGTTCTACGAAGGAAAACGATAACAGTAGAAGTATCAATCTCATCTCACAAACTGTAACTCTTTATACATCATGCTTAAACGCAGAACCCTTTTAAAACACAAGTTTTTACCTCTACATTTTAAACATTCAAGTCACAGTTTACATTCAAAGGTCGAAACCCTGAAGACGAAACGAAAAAACTGTTACAAAACTGACTTATTAAAATCTTGTTTCTTAAAAAGAACTCGACGAAGGAAGGAACTCTCGTCGAACAAGGTTACATTATCCAGTTTGACACTTTAGATTAAAACATTGTTACATTAATCAGGCACGCCGAAAGGCATCCATACTACAGACGCGTAGCTTAACACAACACCATTTTGGATTCATTTCCAGAAAACACAAGTATGGTTCAAACATCAACGATGGCCATTCTGCCAGGAGAACCTACAAAGGGTTATGCCATCGGGGCTTACCGTTTAAATGAGCTATCAACTGCCATCGAGTTTTCAACTCTTTAACTCCACGACGAAGGCAGCACCTGTCACACAAACCACAAAGAGGTTAAATCATAATTCCAAAACAATACGAGACACAAGGTCAAACTATAAGTATATCAAACAATTTTCACAAAAGCTTAGCTTACCTTTGTAAGAGCAGGAAGTTGGAATGCCTTACGCTTTCAGTTTCCAAATGATCCAACAGTTGCAACAGGGGAAGCATGCAGCTACGATATCTCAGACTCTAAATCTAAACCTTGGAGAAACCCTATCTTGTTTCACGATGAAAGCCACAGGGCTTCAACACATACTCTTTATTCGAACCTTGAAAACTTATACAACTAGGTTTTTCCACCATTAAATTTGGAAGTATGAAGTTGCAAAACCACCAGAGAACAACCAGAGGTCGAACCCTACAATTTAGCGGCCTGTCGGCCTCTCCCCAAAATCCAGGGCTCCAAATGAATGCGATAGGTAAAGCCAACGCCGGTATAGCAAGTGCATTTAGGGTTTAGTTCTCAACGACCGAGACAGATCCAGATCAACGGGTAAGATTGGGCCAGCCAAGCAACGCCACTACCAAGGTATCAATACGATCAACCTTCTCATTAATGGCTCATTCAATGCCGATCCCAGCTGGAGGCCACATCACCAAAGGAGTATCATACAGCTCGACAAGTTCCCACATTTCCTACAAATATCATCACGTGGAACCAGTTATAGATTAGCCAACGGGACAATCCACCAAGGAGTTACACGGATTCATCAATGCTCAGTCTTACGTATCAATCCTGCCAGACTACGGTTGCGATAACATTAATTCTTGTCAACATCACAATAAATGGCATTAGCACGATCCCTGCATTATATCTATGTGATATAATTCTAAAGTTTGTTTGCATTTCGCATAGTGTTCATGTATTATAATTCCAACGTATGTTTTGCATAATGTTTATGCTTTATTTTTCTAAAGTTTAATTTCATTTTAAACATAGGATAATGTTTAAGAATTTCTACTTGTCACTATTACATAGTCTCGTTATGGTAATACAGTGCTTTACAGTTAGTTCCATACTTTACATTCGCATTTCACATAGTTCATTTTATTAGATTATATATTACGTAGATCACTATTGCATATTTTTCATAATAGTTACAATTGCAATAAAAGTTTCGTATTTTCATTATTAGGTATTATTTAAATAACCATTGGTAAGTGCATGGCACACATTAATATTTGTTACAATATCGTTAGGATGTATGCTATAATATTTGTCATGGTAAGGACAATAACATTAGAGCCCAATGCAAGAAGTATTGTAACACTTTGACATAGCAAGACCACTTCATATCGATACATGAGTATAACAACTAGTAGAGTTATTAAACAAAGAAGAATTAACTTCACATTTGCGTAGACAATAGGATATCTTGGGAACAACCTAGTTTTACGTAATTTCACCATGTTTCACTTCGCAATATCAGTCATTATTAGATATGTTCTGCTAACATTGTTTTACTTATGTTTGATGCTTTGAAAACAAGAGACTCATCTAACCCTTGCAGGTATCAGAACAGGTTGCGAAAATCAATGACATCTGTGGATTGTGTTTCTCAACTAGTACAACACTTATTTGAAATTGAAGAAATAAAACAGAAGATCCATACCTTTAACACCTTTTCTGTTCAAGATGTACTTTCGCTTTTATTTCTATTTTGCATTGACGACTTGCAGAAACATTTATTAAATAACTTGAAGAGTTCGAATTATCTTATTATCTTACCTGCAGATCTGCGAAAGAAAAGGTCCAATGCTTTAGCTATCAAAGCTAAGTAAACCAAAGGGCACCCTGTAGGAACCCCTTCAGAAACATGCAAATAAAGTCGTCAGCATTATCACTAGAACTGCAATACATGAGAAAATAAATATCGTATATCGAATTACAATCATAATCTGCTATCTTATTATGTTAAGTATTACAATTTGTAATATGTGTTAAGCTGTCATGAGTTATTTTGTTTGATATCAATTATTCTGCAAGTAGCATTTTTAGTAATAAATGACGTTTCAAAAATTTTAAATTTTTAGCAATTTTTGGGATGTTACATGTGGTATCAGAGCGCGAGTTCAAACTCTAGGCCTGAATTAGGCTCATGCGCGCAAATAGAAAACAAATCAGAAAGTTTATGTTACTAACTTTTAATTCAATTTTATTTTTGCACAGAACAGATTGACCTTTAAATTGCATGTATGGAAATACCAGAAGAATCAGCAAAGGACAGATCTCCTCGTAATGAACGTATTAATAATAATAATCCTCAAGAAATTTATGTTGAATTAAATAATCAGTCTTCCGAATTTTTACGTACTGTACAGGATTTAAAATCTGAATTAAGAGTTGTTAAAGAAGAAAATGAACGGATCTTGAAGGTACAGGAGGAGTTACAACAAAATTTGAGTGAGAACTGTCGTAATGATGAAAGAGGCAGAAAATCAGAAATGAAGTCTGATTCTGAAACAATGTTCCACAAACATAAGCATAAGAAAGAAAGAAATGATAAAAGGAATAGTTACTCATCATCTAAATCTGATCCAAGTAATAATGACTTTGATCATGAGAGCAGTAATAGTGATTGATGCTCTAAAAAGAGAAAACATAAACATCATGAACAGATTACTGAAGAATTTAAAAAGACTAAGCCACCCACATTTAATCGCGAAAGTGAGAAGGGTGAGACAGCTGAAGCATGGTTGTCTAAAATGAAGAAGTACTTTAATATTTACAACTACTCTTCTCAATTAAAGGCCAAGATGGCTATTTACAATATGGCCGGAAAGGCGGATATTTGATGGCAGGATCTTAAAAGAATTAAGAGTATAAAAGAAAAATAAGTAACTTGGAATATGTTTAAATTTTTTTTTAAAAAGAAGTTTTTGTCGGAACAATATTTTGAAGATAAGTCAAGGGAGTTTTACGATTTGAAGTTGGGTACAATGAATATAAAAGAATTGTGCAGCAAGTTCCATAGCTTGCTAAGGTATGTGCCTTATATGGTTGAGGAGAATCCTAAAGTGCAGAGGTTTCTCAGTTGTCTACCTTTCAATATAAAGGACCGTATCAAGTATGACAACCCTTCCACTTTGGAAGAGGCCATGAGAAAAGCCAATTTCTGTTTCGATCAAAAAAGAAAAAGGGAAGGAACAACTGGCTGGAAGAGCAGTAAGACTAATCAGTTCGATTATAAAAAGAAGAATTTTAGTCATAATTCTGGAAGTTTTAAGAAAAGTTTTAATAACAGAAATTTTCCTAGTCATAATAATTACAGGAATAATGCATCTCATAACTTTACTGCTGCAAGGAACGTACCTAACAATAATAATCACAGCAATAACAATAATAACAACAACAGCTATGCTGAATAGAAAGGACCTATGAAGTGGCTGAGTACATAGCTAGATGTTTTGATTGTCAGAAAATTAAGGCTGAACATCAACATCCAGCTGGACTATTGCAGCCATTGCCAATTCCAGAATGGAAATGGGAGATTATAAGTATTGACTTTATCACTGGTTTGCCTAGAAATCAGAAGCATAATGACTCAATCATGGTTGTTGTTGATAAACTTAGTAAAGCTGCTCATTTTATTCCTGTGAAAACTACTTTCAAGGCTTCTAACGTTGCAGATATTTTTATGAAGCAAATCTTCCACTTACATGGAATTCCGAAGGTAATAATTTCTGATCAAGAATCTAAGTTTACTGAAATTTTTTGGAAAGCATTGTTTAAAGGTTTAATCACTAAGTTAAATTGCAGTACTGCTTTTCACCCACAAACTGATGGACAGACTGAAAGGGTGAATCAAATTTTAGAAGATATGTTAAGACTGTATGTGAAAGATCAGCCCTCTAAATGGGAAGATTATTTACACTTAGTTGAATTTGCATACAATAATCATTATCAAGCATCTACTAAGTTAAGTCCATTTGAAATTTTATATGGAAGGAAATGCAGCACTCCTATTTCTTGGGATAATCCTGTAGACAGATTAATGTTAGGAACGGATTTGTTGAAAGAAATGGAGCTAACCGTGAAACATGTACAAAGCAACTTAAAAGTTGCACAAGATAGGCAAAAAAGTTATGCAGATCTGAAACGCATTGAAAGAGAATTTCAGGTTGGAGACCATGTTTTTGTAAAGGTAAAACCCAAGAAAAGTTCCTTAAAACTTGGGAGTTGTGCTAAACTAGCACCAAGGTGCTGTGGTCCATTCGAAGTCCTATCAAGGATTGGACCGGTTGCTTATCAGCTAGCATTTCCATCAAATTTAAAAATTCATAACATTTTTCACGTATCAGTTTTAAAGAAGTATTGTGCACGATGCTACTCATGTGCTGAATTGGAATGACATACAGGTGGAACCCAAAGGAGATTTTCAGGTGGAACCGGACTGTATTCTCGACCTGAGGGAAATTATGCTTCGAAATCGCACCATAGGGTAGGTAAAGGTGCAATGGAAGCACCTTAGCCCTGATGAAGCTACTTGGGAACTGGAAAGTAATATATAGGCAGCATATCCAATTATGTTCCATGAGGAACTTGATGATGAATAAGAAACATCGAGGACGATGTTGAGGTTAAGTGGGGGTGTTTGTAACATACCCTCTTTGCTGAAAAAACATTATGTTAACTTTTATTGTAAAGTTTTATATTGGACAAGTGTCCAAGGATGACTGTAATTTGCATAATATTTTATTATTTCATAAATAAAATAGGAGACAAACACCTAAGAGGACTGTTGAAAGAGTGGTTACTGATCCACTAGGTGGAATGGAATCTGGGGTAGAAGGCAATGGACAAGTGGCAACATCATGATGCAACTAACTAGCTGTTGGTATGGGACAACTCCCTTAAAATGTGGTCATAGTTCCCTGGAAAGTGGGACTGGATCTTGAGGCTCATTTATTCCAAATTGACCACTAAAGACCTAGGAAGTCTATATAATAGCTATAAAATTATGAACTGAGGTTCATCACTTTTCCTAACGAGGAAATTTACTTTGGGGTTTTGCCATGTTTGCACCCAAGAGATTTGATGAGGGGATATGCTAAGTTTTTGATCATGTTGTGAGTCTGCCAAACTCTATTGAGTTAAGGAGTTTGATGTTGAGTGCTGAAGGCATGTTTTGAATATAGGAGTTTGATGTTGTGTGCTGAAGGCATATTGAGTGCCTTGCTTCTACACAGATTCCATCTACTTAGTGGTTCAGTAATCAGGATTGGGGGTTCACAGGAAGCCAGCAGTTTTGTTGTTTTCTTTTGGAATAGGTTGGGAAGAACATGCCTCCTTGGGTGTTTGTCTGCCCTACCTTCAATTACAGGTTCTACTTATCTTCTCTAATTTTTATGCAGTTAAAACTTTCTTTCTGTTATAATTAATTTTATGTTTCCAAAGATATTACTGAACAAACACATTTTATTCTATTTTTAAGTTAATTAGGATTATGAATAGTACTGATTCTCTTATGATGAATTGAATAAAATGTTCTCTGCATTTTTCCCCATGCTAATGAATCAGCGTCGTACTCTAGTACAGAGAATAAATTAATGTAGACAGATTTGATAGGGAGATTGTCAAGATGAATGAGAAGATTAACTCTGTATATTTCATTAGTTTTCATACTATTAATATTCAGTATTAATTATTATCATTCCATGTTTTTCTCTCCTTGTTTTCATATTAAAAGATTTCAGGATTCACTGTATTTTATACAGCAGGATGTTTGAATTTAATAGTGCAAACATTTACTTTCCGAATACACAGCACTGTCATTTCTTATCAATAGAAAGCTTATTTTACCTTGGAAAATAACAATAATTTTATACTCAATGATTAAGTCATTTTCTCTTACATAGTTTTCAAGAAATTATAGCAAATACTCTACATTACTATTCTGTCAATTTAAAGTTTAAAACTAGGGTTTATGTTTTCATACTTTCTTATCAAGCTTACTGTAGTTTTATTCTATTTTGGTACTTTACTAACATACAGGACATATATGCAAAACAGAGTCCATCTAGTTCTTCAAAAGTTTCAAACATTCGACATAAAACCCTAAACCCTAACATTTCCTTTTTTCAAACTTTCGTTTGACAGAGCTAGTATATCATTTCTTTAAACAGTATCAAAGTTGAATCACAGTCATTTTCGAGTCAAGTTACCAAGGGTAATACCCTTTCGTCGAAATCAATTCACAAGTATTCAAGATTTCAGTTACAGGCATTTTCCCTTTTCTTAGAACTAAAAAGACGTTTTAAAAACACAAATATTTCATTATTCAAACTATCCAGTCAAAAGCATTTGTATTTTCTCACATTTCACCTTTCATTTACATTGTTTTTCCTTTCCAAAACGTACAGTTCATAGTTCTACGAAGGAAAACGATAACAGTAGACATCGCCCTTCGCAAACTTGGTGGATGCCCGTGTGGCCTTCTTTTTCTCCCGACCAGAGTTGGGGGGTCGAGTCGCACTCCATTTTTTCATGTGTGGGACTGTAGACATGACTTCGGGCTGCTCCTGCACAATTGGTGTGGCATGTGGTCTCGGTGCTGGTGCTGGAAACATACACTTCCATTCAGCGCTTGGAATACTAAGGTAGCTGAACGTGTTTCCATTCTGCCTCCTATATACTGGCCGGTAGTATCCATCCGATCGTGGGTCATAATTGCCAAATCTCATCGGGATTCGTCAAATCCATCGCATGTGTTGGATATTAACTCCCGGTGTTCTTAGGTTTGACGTTGTCCGGTGGGGTATAACTGCGGCCTTTATTGCCTTTAATGCTGGATTAGAGCGTCACACATCGTGGCAGATTCCGACTTGCCTATAGTGTGTCGACAGCTTTTTTTTTTATACCTTGACACAGTGAGTGTCGTTGTGTCGGCACGTCGTCGTATCATTGTCTTCTCTGCTGCGGCCAACCTTCGCCGGTTTCGTTGGGTCGCTGTTGTGTACTTCTCAACATGATTTGTCGATGGTTCTGCTTTGATCATTTTTCCTATCGCGGTTGGCAAGTATTGTTGGTGTCTTAGTTCTAGTTGGTGTGGTCATGGCTTGGCCGGTTGTACATCGGGTTTCTTTAACGGTACATATGTATCTATGGGGTCATTGTCATCTTTAGGCTCTTCGGCAACGTTGCAATGCCCTATTTCTGGTGCCGCAGTCCTTTGGAGTACCGTCAGTTGTCCAATCGGTGCGAATTCAATAATTTTCCGCGGATCGCCTGTGACACGGTGTGGGCTAGGGGATTTTCATCTGAGAACAAGAACGATTGGCTAAAGCCAATGGTAAGCTGCTCCCAAGAGGTCATCCCACGTCACAGTTCTGCTGCGATATACCAGTTCCACGATTCCTCATCCAATGTGTGTACTAATGCATGTACCCACTCCTGTTGTGCTCTCGATCCCCATTGATGTTGGCAAGCATTCAGATGCTCTTTCGGGTCCCTTCGTCCATCATATCGCATATTATCATCTTCCGGGGCTTTGCCGAACCGAACCTCCATGAGGCACAGACACAGTGGCCAAGATGTGATGTTCGATTTATGCACTGCCCACCATCGCGCAGGAGTAGCCTTCAGGGCTTCCTCCAGGGGCCAGAAGACGCTGTGGCTCTGCCACCTTCTCCTCAAATTTGGTGAGAAACATGTCCAAGTTTGGAAATCCTTCATAGGTAGGTAACGCATACTCCTCCGATGATACCATCCACGGGGACTGGGTTATTCATGCGCATCTTCGAAAGGACACTTCATGCAATCGGTTCTGCCAATTCTCAAGGGCCTCGTCTAAATCGGAGGATGTCGAGCTGTCACTACGCCATCCTAGTTCTCCATTCGTGGTAGGGTTAACACAATCCTCGGAAATGTTGTACAAATTATCCCATCCTTCCGTAAACTCGTCTCTGGATGGCTCCGTATAGCGCAACCCTTCCGTAGGATCCAGTGGTGTGACAACTCTCATTTCCTAATTCTCGAATGACATTATCCTTTTCTTAAAGTTGATGATTGCTTGATTTTCCATTGCCTAGTCTATCCCCAGCAGTACTAGATAGGGACTAGTGTTGTCCACAATCTCAATGACATCGAAATCTGCATATGTTCTAAGCCCTTCAGTTTCAACCGAAAGTTGACATACCCGACCGAGCGGGGTGACCTTGCTCTGGTTCGCCAATCGCAACTGTACTGGTGACCAAGTCATCTGCGGTTTTCCTATTGTCTCCCATGTCTGTTTAGTCAGGATATTCACATCCGAACCCAAATGCAAAATGATGGAGTCGACATCGAATTCTCCGACTTGTGTCGACATCCGCATCTCCCTGCCTGTCTTCCTTTTATGTATGCGATTAAATCTTTGTTCTAGTCGTGCGCCTCCCCGTTGTCGCAGTATACTAGCTATTTCTTCCAGTGCGTCTGGGTCTTTTTCCAAGTCAGGCAACTTTCCAAGAAGGCTCCCAGGGTGTGTTCCTTCCTTCGCAACTTTGTTGAGTCAAACATCGGTGGCATGTCATAGATTTCTTCCTTAAGAGGTAGTTGCCTCCTATTCCTTATTGCCTCCTGTGCTTTTAGGAAGGCATCTCTTTCCGCTTCGACATCGAAGGTGACCTTCTTTTGCTGTGTTTGCGTTAGTCTAACATTGGCATGTGACCTGTCGCCACCTATCGCTGCCCCTCCTCTTGTTACTATGCCAATCGTCGCATGGCTACTTCTGGCTTCCATCAATATCCTCTGTACAACTGATGGTGCATTCTGGTTATTTTGGTTCTGGTTCTGGGGTGGATGCTTGGTTTTCCATTTCATAATGAGCTGGGGGCATTCCTCTACACTATGATTGACGACACTATAGTATGTACACTACGGCGCCGGATTCGGACAGTATCTTTGGTAGTGCCCTTGCTGTCCTGAATTTTAACAGATGATTGGACCTCTTCCCTGTCGAGCAACTCCTCCGCGTCGCATACCTGCACCTCGGCCTCCGCGGAATCCTCCCCCAAAACCTCCACGTGGCGGTCCATATTGTTAGTACTGCGGTTGTCCGTATTGCGGTTGTTGATACTATTGCTGCCCATACTGCGGCTGGCCATACGGCGGTGGTGGATACTGCGGGTGCCCATACTGCGGGTGCCCGTATTTCCCTTGGTCATATTACTGCAGTTGACTATACTGTGATTGCTGCTGCACTACCGGCGACTCTTCTCCCTTCATAAGATACATGTCAACTATTCGATCTTGCAGCAGGTCATAGGCCCTACAGTCCTTCTCATCATGGCCAACTGATCGGAAAAACTTGCAGGCATAAGTTCGCTGGATTTGATACCATCTTTTGTAGATATATGCACTCCGGTCGATGCTCTCTGGTCTGATAAATAGTACACCATGGCATGCCTGCTTGACGAAGGGGGTTTGATTCCCCTGACTGCAAATACTCCCTGAACTCTAGGAAATTGTCCTTATGGTGCCCCTCAATTCTGCATCTGGTGCACCATACATCTCCGCGGGTTTCCTTGCCCTTCCTGATATCCTCCAGTTGCAATGTTAGATTGGCCAACTATGCCTGAACACTGTCCATCCCCATTCCTGCTTCGCCAATTGGTGAAGCCTCTAGCTTCATCGCGATTTCTAGTGCTTATGCCTGTGTCGCAACCTTTTGTTGCATCAGTGGTCCTCGGATATGCGATACTAAGCCTGTGATGAACCATTCTTTGTGTTGCAACTCATTTATCAGGAAACTTACTTTTTCTATTAGCGTCTTGTACCACTGATCGAATTCCCACACTGACTCATTCGGGAATTGCTTAATCTCTTTAAGCTCAGTGACATGTTGCGACTCAGATTTCAGTTTTTTAAATTCTTTAATCATCGTCATTCTGACCTGCTCCAATGTTTTAGCTGTTGTTCCCACCGGAACCTTTACAAACTTCATGTACCAGTCTAACGCCCGACCCATAAGGGTCGTCGCTAACTGTCCCATCTTTGTAGCATCGTTCTGAACCTGCTTTACAGTCCATACTGCTTTGCATATAAACCAATACTGTTCGGGATCCTCGGTCCCATTCCCCTGAAATGTGGGCATCTTTTCCTCATATGCCATCATAACATTGCTAGTATTGTTGTTCACTGAAGCGCTACTTTTTCCGCTGCACGTAGGGAAACTCCGCGAATAGTTTGGATTTCTTCCTATAAAATTTGGAGTAGTGTGCGGGGTCGAAGGTACATGGTAACTTACGATCCGACCTTCTTCTGCCTCTGGGGTATCCTGGTCGACGTCTCCTTCGCAATAGGGTCGCTTCCTCCCTTGTGGTCCTGTTCCGCAGTTTTCTCTGTTCCGGTCCTCTCAGGAGAGTCTCTCTCAGTCCTCCTCTTCTTCTTAGGACGTCGAAATATTGCTCTACTCCTTAAGAGACCACACTCTTCATCAGCTTCCCTTCCAAACTTGTCGTCGCTCATGTCCATATACCACATCTTTCCGTCAGACTCGCATGTATGCGATACCTTCACCCTCGCACACCAAATCTTCTACTCATCGGACGACATCCTCAATATTCCTTTTTCGTAGACAAGCATTTTAATCCACAATTTTAACGATGACAAAAATCTTCCTCTTAGACCCCCGAAAAAATTTCTTTCGGTGTCACTATATGACTTGATAGTATCCAATGCAAACTCAGTTATGTACCCTTCAAGGATCTATCTACCCAAAAATCAACAGCCTGTGATAACTTGTTATTGACCTGCTTCAGCTGTCGCACCAACTCCGGGGTCCAATACTGAGGTTCAGTCTTCTGGCAGTGGTTCTTACGGAACGTAAATTGTGCTAGCCACTCATGCAATAACACTGGGAATTCACAGAAAATGATTTCGTGAATATCTGAATAAACGTATCTTTCTAACCAATCGGTTGTTGTCTGTTTAGGATCTCACTTCTCACTTTCTGCGAATTCTTCTGCCTTCTTATCGAACCACTCCTGGATCTCTGGTTTTGTTGGGTGCCACAGCATATCCTCTTTTCTTCTTCCTTAGGGTCCCGGCAACGGAACCATTTGTTGACGCAGATTCTATCAACAGGGGTTCACTCCGCACTGTTTCCAACAAACTATCAACCCAAACTTCCTTATACACCGGCCCGGAAAGGTGTAACCCTTCCCAGCAACACTTGGAGAGCAAGTGCAGTCTCACCCGAGGTGGATAAGAGGGCTGCTGGAACCAAGCTTCCGCAGTTGTGTAGAGGATATGCGCACATTACCTTCACACTAACCAAATATTATAGCATTCATAACATATTATTAACTAGTCATCTGTATCATAAATCATTCACAGTTTATAACACATACATTTAGAACATACTCAACAACATATTTGCATCAATCAACAGAAAGCATTCACATAACCCATTATTCATCATCGCATCATTGCACAACAACAGAATCCATATCATAATCGAACATCCTCATTCATTCATCAAAACCTGCGGAATAAACCTCGCAGAAACTGTCAAGTCATCATATCGCAGATACAGAACAAACCCAAAAGATAGGATTAATCTCCCAAAACTTCGATGCCCTTAGGCTTACAATCCTACTCTATTTATATTCTTCTATTCTATTACAAAATGGTCCACATGACCAACTTGTCTAATCTAACAAATCTTATGCTTCCGCAAAAGTGGCGAAAGGTCCTTTTTCCGCGGAATGACCCTTTCGCATTTGTCGGCTTCCTCACTTCCTGCGGATCTATCCCGTGCCAACAGTGGTGTGTATGATGTGCATTTGGGCTGTGCTCCGTGGACGATGAGATGATCTGAAGAGGACGATCATGTGTGATGAGCATTAGGACAATGCTCTGGTTACTACTATGTATGATGATCAAGATGATCATGTGTGATGAGCATCAGGATGATGCTCCAGATGATAGGCATCAGGACGATGTTGTGACAATGATCAGGATGATCATGCGATGATGATATGCATCAGGACGATGCTATGACAATGATCAGGATGATCATGCGATGATGATAAGCATCAGGATGATGCTTTGTGCGGTGATGATAAGCATCAGGATGATGCTTTGTGCGAGGATGATCAGGTTAATCTTGAGTATTAGGATGGTACTCTGTGGCCGTGGACAGGTTGTGCAAGGGTAGCATGTAATCAATCCTGGAGATCTGGACAGGTTGTGCTAGTCACGTAAAAGGCCTGGGATGCTCTTTAGAGATCTTGCTGGGTAAGACACTCTTTTAAGGTTTTTCTAGACCACATGTAATACGTCCTGGAGATCTGGACAGGTTGTGCTAGTCATGTAAAAGGCCTCGGATGCTCTTTAGAGATCTTGCTGGGCAAGACACTCTTTTAAGGTTTTGTGGGGACCACATGTAATACGTCATGGAGATCCGGACAGGTTGTGCTAGTCACGTAAAAGGCCTCAGATGCTCTTTAGAGATATTGCTGGGAAAGACACTCTTTTAAGGTTTTGTGGGGACCACATGTAATACGTCCTGGAGATCCAGACAGGTTGTGCTAGTCACGTAAAAGGCCTCAGATTCTCTTTAGAGATATTGCTGGGCAAGACACTCTTTTAAGGTTTTGTGGAGATCACATGTAATCAGTCCTGGAGATTTGGACAGGTTGTGCTAGTCACGTAAAAGGCCCTGGATGCTCTTTAGAGATCTTGTTGGGAAAGACACTCTTTTAAGTTTTTGTGAAGCTCACATGTAAAAGATCCTGGGAGATCCGATAGGTTGAGTTGTGTGCTCGTAAAAGTCCTGGGATGCTCTTTCGAGGTTTTGTTGATGCACGTAATCAGTCTGGAGGATTCCACAGGATGGCCAGCTCGCATAGATGATGAAGACCTATAGGAGGCTATGCCTACAACCAACATGAAAAAGGGTTGGCTCTATAGAACTTCCTATGACGAGAAGAATTGAGAGATAACACTAGTGATCGAGATGACGAGTACAACAGCAGTGACGATGATGCTCCAGTGATCCAGTGACGATGATCTAGCTCCAGTATTGAAGGCTTGTGCCTATATGTATTGATGACTTGTGTCAAGAGAATACCTTCCTAGTTAAGAGGAAGTGTTGATGTATTTGTAACTTCGGAAGATATTCACTTGTATATTGTATGTATTACATTTGTACTTTATTGTATCCCCAACAGAGATGTATCATTCCTCCGATTGGAAGTGTCGTCATTTGTATTTGCAAGTGTTGCAAGTATTATTGTAAGTGTCGCAACTTATATTTGATGGGTTATTAAACCACCTTGATGGGGTCGGCCCTGTATGAGTTGTGTGGGTCAAAGGGTTATTAGACCACCCTAGTGGGGTGAGCCTAGTTAGCATTATATTAAGTGGTTAAGTTGGGGCCGACCTAGTTAGAGTTAAAAGTCAAGTGAAGTAAAGTATAAATAGAGAGTGTGACTCTCTCATTTATTCATTCACACACTCACTCACTTCGCATTAGTGAGAGAGAGAAGGAGTGCACACAAGTGGAGGAGGAGCATCTGCTAGGAGAATATCTCTTGTTGTGGGGTTTGATCTTTGTATTGATGCTCATTCTATCTCTGAGGAAGTTGCGGGGTTTTTCACCTTCTTGGTTTTCCCCGGTGAAATGCTTTGTGTCTCTTGTCTCTTGTGTTTGATATGTTGTACATGTTATTCTCTCAGTTAAGATCCTAGATCAGATTGAATTAAATGCTGAAAAACTAACAACACAATGTCATCAAATAGAGATATTAGCAACAGAATTGGCTCATGGCCAACAACCAAAAATCAAAGGATTAATCCAGAAATATGAGAAGGTATTCCAAGATTTTCCCATGAAGTTGCCACCGGAGAGATGAATAGAGCACATAATTGAGGTCAAACCAGGTTCAACCCTTGTGAATGTCAAGCCTTACTGATATCCTCACCATCATAAGACATAAATAAAAAGTTCAATACAAGATTTATAAGATGTGGAGTTATCGCTAGAAGTAGGAGTCCATATACGTCCCCAGTAGTGCTAGTTCGTAAAAAAGACGAGTCTTTCAGGCTATGTATAGATTATCGAGGTCTTAACAAGATAATAGTAAAAGACAAGTTTATGATCCCATTCATAGATGAGATGTTGGATGAACTCCATGGTGCCAAATATTTTTCCAAGCTAGGGGTATTATCAAATACGAGTAAGATTAGAGGATGTTACAAAGGCCGCCTTCCAAACTCATGAAGGTCACTATGAATTCAAGGTGATGCCATTCAGATTAACCAATGCACCTACTACCTTCCAAGCACCCATGAATGAACTTTTCTGACCCTACTTACGAAAGTTTGCACTAGTATTTTTTTATGACACTCTTATATATAGTAAGACATGGAAAGAGCATCTTAAGCACTTAGAAATAGTACTCGCCCTCTTAGAAGAAAATCAGTTTTATGCAAAAATATCGAAATGCACATTTGGGAAGGAAGAAATAGAATACCTCGGTCATATCATATCCAAGGAAGGAGTAAAAGTAGATCCAAGTAAAATCAAGGCAATCACAGAATGGCCAAAACCCGATAATATAACAAGGTTAAGGGGTTTTCTGGGTATAACTGGTTATTACCGAAGGTTCATAAAAAAATATGCCCATTTGACATCACCACTATCAGATCTACTAAAGAAAAATTCCTTCCAATGGAATAACAAGGTAGAGGAATGTTTTGAAACTTTAAAGAAGATTATGACATCCACACCTGTGTTATCAACTCTTGATTTTACGAAACCCTTTGTGGTAGAATGTGATGCTTCAGGTTTCAGAATAGGTGCAGTGTTGATACAGGATGGCCATCTTATTACCTTTGAATGTCGGAAGCTCAACAAGAGGGAAGGATTAAAGTCTCCCTATGATAAGGAAATGCTTGCTATCATACATGCATTAACAAAATGGCTACAATACCTATTGGGTATTAAATTCGTAATACGTACAGATCACAACAGTCTTCAATATCTACTTCGACATAAAACCTTATCCACATAACAATGGAAGTGGATAGAAAAAAATTATGCTTTTGATATGAACTTAGTACACAAAAAAGGAAAAGATAATATAACTGCATATGCATTATCCATAAAATATGAAGAGATAACAACATATGCAGTATCCCTCGTAACACCTGAATGGTTAGATGAGATACGATTGGAATATGCCAAGGATCTAGAATCTTGCTCCATCATCAATAACCAGGGACAGCATTCAAAGTGGATGCCACATCAATTCACATTACTCACACATGTGGATCTAGTCACATGTGGACTTTCAAGAAGATTATAAAGGGTACCAAACCTTAACATTAATCTGGGGTTGAGGCATGTAAAAACCCTAACACTAACCCTATACGACCATTAGACTATGTATTGTATATTGTTCCATGATTGAGAAAAAACATCTAGGAGTGGGATCTTGAGGAAGAATAAAGGAAGTTGAAGATCTTGTAGCAACCATACTAGCCACACTGTCCATGGAAACTCCATAGTGAGTGCCACTTTCTTTATATTTTCATTTTGCAACTGACAAGAAAAGAGCAAAAGCAAAGCATAGGCATCACCTTCAAGCTATCATTTTTCTCGTATTGGGTTTTCCTAGGGTATATCTTGTATTTACTATGTGTATGGTATATTATTTGCTTTATTCATTCATTTCAGTTTATTTCAACATTTAGCGAGTAACATTAAATCTATAGTCTAACGTAAAACACTCTATGATAAGAGATTGTAGAATATTAGAATATCTATTGCGATGAACTATTCTAGTGGAATATCCATAGTAGTTTACAGTTCATATTGGTATTGAAGCAGTTTTCTTTAGGATTTTGTGGGAAGTTGCACGATCCAATAATCAACGCAAGCAAGAAGTCTTAAAACTCTAGCCATGGAAAATGAGCTCACTAATAACAAACCATGGGATGAGGCAAGGGAGAGATTTTCAAATATAGAATCACAAGTGATCAACGTCTCTCACAATATTGCCATTCTCATGGGGGCTCTAGAGAACAAGTTTTGACCTTTCAATTATTTTGACAGTTCTAAATCATAAGTTGGACCAGGCGGGAACATTTGGAGATAATAAAGACTTAGATAAAGAGTCGAAAATAGAGGTAGAGGAAGAGAAACCAAGTTCTAGTGCCATCACTTCTTCACAATCTTTGTTTAGCAAAAGTGGACATTAAACCCTACCATGGTGAGATTGGGAACATACCTTCGTTGTTTTGTGACAGACAAGCAAAACAAGTGGTTACAATGGTTGCATTTAGCCGAATGGTGGTATAATACTACTTACCATACTTCAACTAAAATGACCCCATTGCAAGCATTATATGGGTATGAACCCCCTAAGTGGAAGGAATATGTGCTCTTTAATAATAAGGTACCAACAGTAAAGAATCAACTAGAGGAAGACCAAAAGACCATCGAAATATTAAAAGAAAATTTAACTAATGCTCGGAATCAAATGAAGCGACAATCATACTTATGAAGATCAGAAAGAGAGTTTGAAGTGGGCGACTGGGTGTCCGTATGACTTCATCCCTACAAACAGTTGTCACTCAAGCAACAATGAAAGAATAAGTTGGCTCCAAAATTCTATGGGCCATATCAGATTAATAGAAAAATCAATTCAGTATCCTATGAGTTAACATTACCTGATAATTTCCGCATTCATAACGTGTTTCATGTGTAAAGTCTCAAGAAGGTGCTAGGACAACACCAAGTAGCACAATTCGAGCTGCATATTTTGGGCGAGGAAGGTCGAATTATTTTAAAACCTGAAGGCATATTATCCGTCAAAGAAAGAAAACTTCATTCTATAAACATTAAAGAATATCTTATTAAGTGGAAGAACTTGCCAGAGGAAGATTCATCATGGAAACTTGAAAGTTTCATTCAACAACACCCTTCCTTACCATTGCTTTGAGGACAAAGCAAATTTTAAGGAGTAGGCAATGTAATAGAACAAATGAATAATAACTACAATAAAAATAATAAATAAAACATGTAAAAATACCAACATACATTTAATAAATTATTGAAGTCAAAGAGGTCGATTATCAAAGAGACGTGCCCTTTAGTATGAAAAGGCATAAATGGCCATATTTAAAGGGTCGATACACCATTTGCAACATCATCATTGTTTTATGTATCAAATATTATAATTTTTACAATTCAAATTTGATTCAAATTAGTTGCGTCTAACAATAGCAAAAGATTTGGCCAATGAGCTTGAGTTGAAAGTTCATCATCATCCTCACCCATATTCATTTGGATGGGTAAACAAGGATGCAGAAATCAGGGTCACTAAACAATGTGATATCAAATATGTTATATTTGCAAACTATAGTGATGAAGTGTAGGTAGATGTAGTACCATTTGATGTGTTTGGAAGCCCCTACATATACTCGAGTGATGCAGTCTTCATGTGGATAGAAAAACAATACCACCTGATGGGAATTCCTTTGTCATCAATGTACAAAAAGATAAATCCAATATCTCTCTGGTAAGTGCTAACCAAGCCAAGAAATTGATTAGTTTTAGAAGGAAGCTGTATTAGTTTTCTTAGGGGAGAATCAACTAGGAGATGAGAAGGTAAAGGTAAAGGCATCTATGGAGTGATGTACTAAAGAGTAGAAATGTCAATTGGATGATCCCTTAACAAGCATATAGATAAGTGTTCTAGGAGCCTAAAGGGTTACCACATAAGAGGGAAGTGGATAATGAGATACATTTTTTTCCTAACTCCCCATTACCAAATATTGGGATTTGTAGACAGTCCATCCTGCAAAGAAAATAAAGTGAAGAGATAGTTGCAACAGTTAATAGAGCATGGAGTGATTCAACCAAGGACCTCACCTTGTGGGTCACTAATCACCATAGTACTGAATAAAGTTGGGACTTGGAGAATGAGTATCAACTACAAAGCTTTGAATAATATCACCTTAATAATCAACACCCTTTTCCCATGATCAATGACTTGTTAGATTAGTTGCAGAATGCCAAGTGCTTCACCGAGTTGGACCTCAAATCATGTAACAAATAAAATAATATATAAACATATCAACAAACAAATAATTAAATAATAAAAGAAAAGTAATTAAACAAATATTAAATAAAATTGATATGTAATTAATTGAATAGATAGAGACGTACCTTTCCATTGAAAAGGCACATAATACTATATTTAAATGGTCCATCAAATTGTAATGTAATCATCTCTCGTCAATATATATTCAACATTATTTATTACTTCCAAATGGATTTTTTTTTCTATTGGTTGACTATTCACTTGAATAGTCTTATTGTGATTCAAACACGATCACAACATGAGAATATCCGGATACGGATATTACAAATCAACATACCTCTAGTTATGAGTTAAAGAAGAAGACACTTCGAAGACTACCTTCAAGACAAGGCAAGGTCTATATGAATGGTTGGTATTGTATTTTGGTTTATGTAATACACCAAGTACATTTGTGGGTTCGATGAATGATGTACTATGTCCATTTCTATATACATTTGTAATCGTGTACTTAGATGATATATTGGTTTATATCTCTATCTGTAAACAACATATCTCACATCTCATGCAGGTGTTAGAGACCCTTAAAATGCATCAAATATTGGCAAACCTCAAGAAATGTGGATTTGTTTGGCAACCACTGGTGCAAATTTTGGGGAAAGTGATTAATGGAGACGAAATCGAGATAGATCCTGTGAAGATGGAGGCCATTATTAAGTGGTAAACTCCAACTAATGTCATTGAAGTTAGGAGCTTTGTTGGCTCAACACAAGACATACAAAAGTTTATGACATCATTTTCAATTGTGGTTGTACCACTCTATGACATAACAACTGGAAGTAAGATTTTTTAGTGGGGAAAGAATCATAGGAAAGATTTGATGAGCGTAAGTGAAAGATCAATCAAGTACAATTTCTTGCATTGCCTAATTTACAAAGCCTTTCGAAGTGGAGATATATACAAGTGGGTATGTTATGGGAGTGATCTTGATGAAGGGAGGTAAGCCAATATGCTATAATTCTAAAATATTTCATGGAGGAGTTTTGAACTACCCTTTATGCGATAAGAAACTCTTTGATTTAGTGCCAGTTGTTAAAAAATGGAAGCACTATTTGATGCGCAAGGAGACCATCATCCACACTAATCACTAGCCATTGTAGTACTTCCATGCCTAGATCAAGCTTCAACAAACCAAACAATACAAGTGGATGGGGTTTTTACAACAATTTCATCTAATCATCAAGTATAAGAAGGGTGACACTTGTAAGTTGGTAGACATGCTTTCAAGGCCACCCACATCCAAGATCATAACTTTGGGAACTCTTATGCATATGAAAAATTTCACCCATGATGCATACAAAGAGGAATACACGGACAATGACTTTAGATAGGTGTTTGAATAGGTGCAAGGCCAAGTTCATGTAGAAGAAGAAGATGACTGCAAGGTTGATTGCCATCTTTAAGATGGATTGCTACACAAACTCGACAAGCTATGTGTCCATACAGGTGAAAGATTGCAGCTTATTAGAGAGGTTAACACCTCCAAAGTTGTAGTGCATTTTGGTGTTGGGAATATAGTTTCCAACTTATAGAGGTATGTGTATTTGCCTGAAATGCAAGAATATGTAGCTCAATTTATTAGAGGATGCATACTTTGTGGTAACAATATGCCTAGTGACATAGGGAAAGGGTTATAAAATCCCTTACCTATACCTACTAGACCATGTGAGAGCATCTCCATGGATTTCGTGGATGGTTTGGCATGACTATATATATGTGGTAGTTGACATATTCAACAAGATTTATATTCTTCTGCCTTGTAAAAAGACCATCTAGAGATAAGACACAACAAGCACATTCTTTGAAAAGGTTTGAGTGTGCTTTGGGATGCCAAGGAGCATCATCTTAGATAGAGATACTAGATATCTTAGTTATTTTTGGATTACACTTTGGGGGAAGAGATATACAACTTTCTATCAATAGATAGATGGGAAGATAGAAGTAGTGAACAAGACACTGGCTCAATTTTTTAGGGTTGCAATCAAAAGCATCCAAGGACCTAGGACACAATTTCAATTTATATTCAACACTCTTCTAACATGATAATCCATACTTTTAATAATAGGTACCCTTTTGATACTTGCTTTGGGTATCTTCGACCTTCACCCTCAGATGTTGTATATGGACAACAAGGAGAAGTGAAGGAAGACATCGAAAGAGAAGCATTGAAGGTTGAAAAGTACATTGATAAGATTAGGAAGATCCATTTGCAAGTACATGGGACATTAAAGAAGTCACGGGAAAAATACAAGGTTGAGCATGATAGACATAGAATCAAGAAAAAATTCATGGTGGGAGACATAGTTTGGTTGAACTTAAACAAGGAAAGGCTACATAATATTAGTAAGAAGATCAAGGATTTGTTGTGTGGTCCTTTTGAAGTGTTGGAGAAGGTGGGTTACAATGCCTACAAACTCAGTCTACCCTCATACATGCACATTTACTTAATAGTGAATAGAACATGAAACTCTACAAGCCTTCCATGTTGGAATAGGAAACCAATGAGAAATTCCTACATACTAGAGAGGACTTAGCAATGGAATCTTGGTCATAGTTAACAAAAAATATAGTTTTGCAGAAGAATTGCATAGCAACTAGACAGGGATAGTATGAAATCTAGCAAATTAGGTTGGGAGGACAACTTATAAGCAAGGTCAAATGGTACTCTAAGGAGAAGGTAGAGGAAAATTTTCCTCACCTCCTTCAGTAAAAGCTTTTGGGTACCAAACAACTCCCTAAATGTGGGGTCAAAACTTTTCTACCTTGGCTCTAGCCCCTCAAAATTGTTCTACACATCGAGACCTTTACAACAATGCAAAAGTCACCTCGATCATAGTTTGTATGCATAAGTTATGCCTCTTACAAGTTGACCTATCCTATTGACCACCATGATATTGAGTGGATGCTACATCAACTCACATTACTCATATATGTGGAGCTAGTCACCATTGGACTTTCAAGAATATTCTAAAGGGTCCAAAACCCTAACATTGATTGGTGGCTGAGGCATGCAAAAACCCTAACGTTGACCCTACACGACTATCATACTATGTTAAATATTGGGTTGCTAGGAAAGGAAGGAGTTTAATTCTTATTATAGTTTATATTGTTCCATAGTGGAGTAGAGAATCTAGGAGTGGGATATTAAGGTAGAAAATAAGAAGTAAAAGATCGTGTAGCAACCATACTAGACATAATGTCCCTGGCAACTCCATAGTGAGTGCACCTTTTTTTGTATTTGCATTTTATAGTTGAGAAGAAAAGAGTTGAGCATAAGACTCACCTTCAATTTTTTTTTTGTATTGGGTTTTCCTACGGTATATATTGCGTTTATTGTGTGGATGGTATGTTATTTGCCTGCTTCTTTCATTTCAATTTCAACTCATTTCAATTTATTTCAACATTAAGCAAGTAACATTAAATCTGCAATCTATAATAAAATATTGACAAACTGCACTCAGTGCAGCACGGGGAGAATATGAATGACTGGTTATGCCTTTCGAACTATGCAATGCACCCACTTATTTTCAAAGATTGATGGACTCAATTTTTCACTCCTTACTATTATTTCATTATTTAGGTGATATGAAATGGATCATTATATATTTTTTCAACTTTTTCGATACTTTATGGGTGGAAAAATTGGAGTTAATGTCTTGTAGGTCCCATTTTATGGGTAGGTACCAGTTTGGTGATTAGGGGTCCATAGCCTTTTGGAGTCCATTTGAGGCCTTAAAGTCGATTTTTGGGGCAAAAACTTTGCAATATTATTTCTAACCATACAATGTTGTCTACATTGAGACCTTTCAAATGGTGCAAAAATAACCTTAGTCAAAATTCGTATGCAGAAGTTATTCCTCCCACAAGTTGACATATCATATTGGACACCATGATACCTAGTGAATGCTTTGTTAGCTCACATTACTTACACATGTGGACTTTCATGAATATTATAGAGGATTTGAAACCCTAACATTAATTGGGGGTTGAAGCATGCAAAAACCTTAACCCTGACCCTGTGCAATTATCATATTATGTTAAATATTGGGACACTAGGAAAGGAATGGATTCCATACTTATTGTATTATATATTGTTCCATAGTTGAGTAGAGCATCCGAGAGTGGGACTGTAATGTCCCTTATTAGGAATTTTATTAAAATTGCAATTTTCCACTTTTTTTCCCTAATTCGACCTTTGACTAGTTTTGATCTCTAGGTCCCAAATTTGCCCCAAATGATCCCAAATCTTCTGAGAAGGTATATGAATGATATTAGAACATAAATATGTGTTTCAGGGATTCCTTTGGACCTTTAAAATACTTCTGTAAATCCTCTTTCAATTCTGATCAATGTAGGTAACTTTACTAGTGATTTTCCTTTGACTAGTATTGGTCTCTAGGTCTCAAATTGACTCCAAATGCCTCCAAACCCACTAAAATTTATGAACAGAGGTATGTAATGTGTTAATTATTTTATTAAAGTATCATATGCACCATTAATGGATTATTACAACTGTCCTCACCCTCTCCCATTCAACTGTAAAAATTCTCAATTCGACCCTTGGGGAAATGGCACTATTTCACCTCCCAATACAACTAAATTGAGTAAAAATGCTTCAAATGCTCAAGTACAGTACATGAAACTTGTATAAGACATCCATGGAAGTATATTGCTCAAAAATATATCATAGAATCATCCATTCATTCAAAATCATCATCAATACATTGGCTCACAACAAGGTAGTGGGGAAATGGCATTGTTCTTCCATTAAAAATGAGATTTATACATTTCTACTTGGAATTTCGACCTCAAACTTTTTGGAGTTGAAGAACAGAGTATTTACTTCATATTACAAAAGAAATGGGGCATTAAAATCTTCCCCAAAGAGTACAATAGCTCACCAAAAACGCCCTCCCTCAAGGATCAAGAATATGCCATCAAAACTGGAAATGGTTGAAGGAGTGAGCTGCAATAGAAGAAACCATGAGCTGCCCTATAGCTTACACCTGCAAATAAAGACTCCATTAAAGCTCCAAATGAAAGGTCTGAATGGCCTTTCTAATTACCAACTTGGATGGGAATCTTTCACCCTCGAAATTGGCTAAGGCAAGAAACTAGTCATCCACTAGCTCTCCCTCTTCACAAATGCAATTGCAAATTCTACAAATGATCAAAAGCTATTCTCATACTTCATTTCTACATTTTATAACCAACATTAGCCTTCTAAGGGTCGAAATCCTCTCAATAGATTCAATAGATTTCCATTTAGGAAATATTCCACATTTGCCACTTGTCTCCTAGTTCCAACCTTCCATCTTCTCCCAAATTCGATTTTGAGTCTCTTTGGCTTCTCCAACTCCCAAATTCGATTTTGAGTCTCTTTGGCTTCTCCAACTCCCAAATTCGCCTTCTTTGAGCCTATTTTTGGGGCTGACATGTCATAGTGGTCAGATGTTAGAGGTTAGGTCTGCAATTTGTCATAGTTGTCATAGATGCTCCATCATTGGTGTCATAGGGGCTAGGGAATCTAGCCCAAGTGTCCACAAACTTCCACTTTGACTCTTTATCTTCCATGGAGGTTACCAATCCTTCCCAATTCGACCTAAGATGCTCAATGACATGTGTTATGGCTTACCAACTCACCCAAGAGTGTTCACATTCCCATTAATTCGAATTTGCAAAAGAGAGATACCATGTATTATGAAAAATCAAGCTAGTGTGGATCCCACATCCTCCATATGTCTCCAAGACCATTTGTCACCTAGGATTTCTCTTGAATTTCTTTATTCACTCTATTTATTAAATACTTGAACCCTTCTAATGTCTAAACATCATTTATTATCCCCCTTATTCCAAATCCCAAAGCTTCCACCCCAAACCTAGGAAACTAGTAATTTTCCTCCTTGGCAATTATTTGACCCTTAACATCAATTTTACAAAATCTAATGAATATGGCTAATGTGATTAGGCCATTGTGACCCAATTCCAAATTTGGGACATGACAAATCCTCCCTTCCCAATATTGCTTGTCCTCAAGCAATTTCAAACATGGGTGTTGAAGAACCTGCTTTCTGTATAATTCTTTGAAGTTGCCATTGAATTGCCAAACCTTGAGTCTTTGAGTTTCCATGAAGATTTTAGAGAGGAACCACCATGCTTGCTGCTACACTACTCTGATAAAAATCACTTTATTAAGTGGGAAATCCATCTCCCATACTTCTTGTTTCCCCCAAAAAATTGAAACCAATGAGATAAAAATTATTCCAGGGTCCCATTGCTTGTATTGCACCCCAACAATGAAGAGTGCTCTCCAACCCATACCATCAGATAAGATGATTCCTGGATCCGATTTTCTTGTATGCATTCTTCCAAACATCATGAGTACAAAATATATGTCATCAAAGTACATAACTACATAATGAAAATGTACATCAAGGAGGTGCTTCATCAAAGAATCATGAAAGTGCTTGTACCTCCAAGCAAGTAGACCACGGTTTTCCATGTGCATACAAGCTTCAAGTGACCAATCAAATCTGCTCCAATGACATAGGTGAGGATCCCATGTCCTATAATGCTGCTCCAAAAGGATGTGATATGCATCAAAATATTCAGCGATGTATTCTTTCATCCAAGAAGTGAATGAAGAAACTCCACTAAAATCTGAACCAAATAATGAGTAGAAAAAACAAGGAGACTTCAAACGACTCAAAGAAGTCTCACCCATACATCCATGAATGTGAGAATCATAAAAATATAACAAAGTATGTGGCTGCCAACAAAAAGGTTCTCCCATCATAAATCTATTCACCCAAGTGTTGGATGAAGTTCCTCTAACATCAAATGAACCCAGTGTTGAGCAAGAAAAACCATGAGTCTTCAAGTGACTCAAATCCATATCATAGGTGCATCCATGTAGATGTGAATCATCATAAAGTGACAAATTATGCTGCTGCAAACGTGAATAAGAATGTGCTCCAACCATGTCATCATAAAAGTTAAATCTAGGAGTTCCATACTTCTCATGTGGCACCATCAAAAAGAACCCTTTCACCCATACTTCATTGAGACTAATACTGCAAAACATGGAATTGTAGGATGTAGGAGAATGTACTAACTCACCCAAATGATCAAAAAGTTCAGAAGTTTCATCATGGGAAGGATCCATGTGGGTAGTATCATGCAGCTCCTTCAAAAGTGGGAAACCTTTGTCATAGATTGGTTCCAATGTAGAGGAATCATGCTCTTCTTTAAAAATTGCATAAGCTTCATCAAGAGACAATTCAAGTTCCTCTTCCACCACATCAAGTGTTTGGATCTCTTCAAGTTCATCTTCAAACACATTAAGCATATTTAAATTCCTACATTTTTCATGATCCACCATGTCATGAGAATCCTCCAAACAATCTACCATTTGACAATCTGAAACATAGGAGGAAAAGCAAGTATCTTGCAACTTTTCAAGAAGTTGCTCATTTGGAATTGTGAGCTTATGAATATCCTCATTATTCTTCAAGTATGCATCATGTAACAATTCATTAAGCTCAAACAAATGGTTTCTATCAAAAATCAAAGACATGAAATTACCTTTGATGTGGCACATTGCTCTTTGAATCTTCTCCATGTCTTCAAGGAAGGATGTTTCCTCCAATGAAGTAGCTCTCCAACAAGAATTTGACACCAATGCTTGAGTGTCATGGAGAATGCTGAGGGACTCTTGGATCTTATTTTCATTCATCTTTAAGGACCCTTCAAGAAAATGAGGCTCTCGCAAATGAACCTCCTCATCTTCTTCATTTTTTCTTGGACCAACTTCATGAAGCTCAAGTGGTGATGGGGAAGTTGATCTTGGTTCTTCTTCAATTGATACAAGGTTTTCATTATCATGCTTAATGAAACTTGTACTTGTAGAAACACTTTCAAAAGTGATCTCCATGTCACCAACATAAAGGTGTGAGCACCCATCAGTAGGGACTCCTTCATAGTTTAAGCATCCATCAGTAGATGCTCTTTGGTTCATGTCTAAGCTAGAAGGTGTCTCGAAATGATCTTCCATATTTTCAATAGAATCTTCTTCATGCTCTTGTGATGTCTCTTCCTTTTTCTCCTTAAAGTAAGCTGATGCATTTTGCCCCTTGTTTTCCTTAGGATCAGTATATTTGGAATCTCTTCTTGAATAAATCTCAAAAGCTCTCCTCAAGGAGGACATCATTTCATGCACACATATATGATACTCGCTCCAAGGGTTTTTACAAGAAGGGCATAAACCTTTCTTCACTAACTCCACATCTTCATTTTTGGGCCTATTTTCAAAAACATGTTCAGCATAGTACTCAAAAGACATGGCATTTTGTGTATTTTTGCTCGAAGCAAGATATTCTTGATATTTTTGATATTATTGGGGCAAGGTTTTATATTTTTCTCTCCATCTTTGGAACTCGCTCATAGAATTATCCTTGGTTGGTGTGACACACTCATATTCATCAGATCTAAAGTCATAAGAATAATCTTCATTTCTCCTAAAATTGTAAGAAGTGTTGCATGATGGCACCTCTTCCTCGTACCATTCACATTCTGCTTCATATTGCTCATAAGCATCTGCATATTCCTCATAAGAATTGTACTCATAGGATTCATCATAATAGTAAGACATGGCTGCCAATTATTCTTGAATGTATGTACCTAATCCACAGGTGCAAGGACCATGCTCTGATACCACTGTAATGTCCCTTATTAGGAATTTTATTAAAATTGCAATTTTCCACTTTTTTTTCCCTAATTCGACCTTTGACTAGTTTTGATCTCTAGGTCCCAAATTTGCCCCAAATGATCCCAAATCTTCTGAGAAGGTATATGAATGATATTAGAACATAAATATGTGTTTCAGGGATTCCTTTGGACCTTTAAAATACTTCTGCAAATCCTCTTTCAATTCTGATCAATGTAGGTAACTTTACTAGTGATTTTCCTTTTACTAGTATTGGTCTCAAGGTCTCAAATTGACTCCAAATGCCTCCAAACCCACTAAAATTTATGAACAGAGGTATGTAATGTGTTAATTATTTTATTAAAGTCTCATATGCACCATTAATGGATTATTACAACTGTTCTCACCCTCTCCCATTCAACTGTAAAAATCCCCAATTCGACCCTTGGGGAAATGGCACTATTTCACCTCCCAATACAACTAAATTGAGTAAAAATGCTTCAAATGCTCAAGTACAATTCATGAAACTTGTAGAATACATCCATGGCAGTATATTGCTCACAAATATATCATAGAATCATCCATTCATTTGAAATCATCATCAATACATTGGCTCACAACAAGGTAGTGGGGAAATGGCATTGTTCTTCCATTAAAAATGAGATTTATACATTTCTACTTGGAATTTCGACCTGAAACTTTTTGGAGATGAAGAACAGAGTATTTAATTCATATTACAAAAGAAATGGGGCATTAAAATCTTCCCCAAAGAGTACAATAGCTCACCAAAAATGCCCTCCCTCAAGGATCAAGAATATGCCATCAAAACTGGAAATGGTTGAAGGAGTGAGCTGCAATAGAAGAAACCATGAGTTGCCCTGTAGCTTACACCTGCAAATAAATACTCCATTAAAGCTCCAAATGAAAGGTCTGAATGGCCTTTCCAATTACCAACTTGGATGGGAATCTTTCACCCTCGAAATTGGCTAAGGCAAGAAACTAGTCATCCACTAGCTTTCCCTCTTCACAAATGCGATTGCAAATTCTACAAATGATCAAAAGCTATTCTCATACTTCATTTCTACATTTTATAACCAACATTAGCCTTCTAAGGGTCGAAATCCTCTCAATAGATTCAATAGATTTCCATTTAGGAAATATTCCACATTTGTCACTTGTCTCCTAGTTCCAACCTTCCATCTTCTCCCAAATTCGATTTTGAGTCTCTTTGGCTTATCCAACTCCCAAATTCGCCTTCTTTGAGCCTATTTTTGGGGTTGACATGTCATAGTGGTCAGATGTTAGAGGTAAGGTCTGCAGTTTGTCATAGTTGTCATAGATGCTCAATCATTGGTGTCATAGGGGCTAGGGAATCTAGCCCAAGTGTCCACAAACTTCCACTTTGACTCTTTATCTTCCATGGAGGTTACCAATCCTTCCCAATTCGACCTAAGATGCTCAATGACATGTGTTATGACTTACCAACTCACCCAAGAGTGTTCACATTCCCATTAATTCGAATTTGCAAAAGAGAGATACCATGTATTATGAAAAATCAAGCTAGTGTGGGTCCCACATCCTCCATATGTCTCCAAAACCATTTGTCACCTAGGATTTCTCTTGAATTTCTTTATTCACTCTATTTATTAAATACTTGAACCCTTCTAATGTCTAAGCATCATTTATTATCCCCCTTATTCCAAATCCCAAAGCTTCCACCCCAAACCTAGGAAACTAATAATTTTCCTCCTTGGCAATTATTTGACCCTTAACATCAATTTTACAAACTCTAATGAATATGGATAATGTGATTAGGCCATTGTGACCCAATTCCAAATTTGGGACATGACAGGGAGATTGAGGCCTACAGAGGAAGTAGAAGATACTACATCAACCATAATGGCCATAGTGTCCATGGAAACTCCATAGTGAGTGCCCCTTTCTTTGTATTTGCATTTGATCACTAAGAAGAAAAGAGCAGAGCACATGCCTCTTCTTTAGCTGGGTTTTCCCAGGGTATATCTCATGTTTATTGTGTGGATGGTTTGTTATTTTCTTTCTTCTTTCATTTAGTTTCAATTCATTTAAGTTTGTTTCAACATTAAGCCACTAGCATTAACTTTGCAATCTAAAGTAAAACACTCTATAATAAGATTGCAGAATATTAGAAGATATATTCTAATGACTTATTCTAGTGGAATATCGACGATAATCTATAGATCATTAGGATTAGTTGAAGAACATGGTCCTTGTTTGTTGACATTTATAGAACTAATAAAGAAGTAAGGCATTGTGCTTTCAAAAACAAAAAATAAATTAATGAAGTTTGAGGTCAAGTTCCTTGGCCTCCACATGATTAGCGGTAAGATAAAATTACAACTCCATATTTCAAAAACCATAATGAAATATCTAGATGGAATCAAATCTCCAAAACATTTGCAATCATTTTACGTTGCATCAATTGTATTCCCCCGTTCTAAAATATTTTTCAACAAAAAGAGCACAATTGCATAAACTTACAAGGAAGAATCGATGGAAATGGAATTTTTAACACATAGCGGCAACGAGAGCAATTAAGGAGAAAACCCAATGTCCACCACCAATATGGAACCCTACATGAAATGGACCCTATATAGTCTAGATCAATGCATCAACAAAAGGGTGGGGAACAACATTATTAGAAAATGGTGACTTACAGTAGCATACATCAAACATATACCCAGATACAACATATATGTGCCATAGTACAAAACTAGAAATATATGTTGTTTTGAAAGCATTAAAAACATTGAGGTTATTCATCTTAACCCACAAGTTTATGATTCAGTGTGATTATAAAGGATTGAAAGACTTTTGAAGAAAAAGGTAAACCCAACACTTGACAAGCATGTGAGGCTTACAATGTGGCAAAGTTTCGTAATGACATTTGAATGTGATGTTGAACATATCCAAGGAAAGGATAATGCTTTTGCTGATCAACTAAGCCACTAGCATGTGCTTATACTATAATGGAACAACCAACGAAACTAGGTGACCCAACACCGTTATAACTAAAAAATTAGGTGCAAAGTAGTAGGAAACACTTTGGACCCAACCATTCCAAGAATTGTTAGAAGAAAGAAGAAGACAAATACAATTAAGAACCGAACCTTAATATTATCTTGTGAGGGCATTGGCTGAAATGAGTAGGGAGCGACATTATATAAGACATTATTGGAAAATGTATGACATAGGTATATTCTTGCATGCACGACCACAATGGGTTTAATATTTCTAGCAAGATTGGATCATGTTCAAAACATATTTAGCCTATTGCAAAAGATTATCACCACATAATGATTTTGATAAAAGCTTTACTCATAAAAAATATTGGCATCACATTCACATACTATGACAATCCAAGTAGGTGGTGGCACCTTTTGATCAATCACCTAGTGAATGGGTAGGTCTTCTTAACCACCCAAAATTTGTGCCATCATTATCACCATATGTACAATCACAAGTACATGGTCACACACAAATTATCAAAATTGTGCGAATTCCCACAATGATGAACCAACTCAAATACATGATAGAAGAATCCATCATGATATATAACGCCATAATATTTGACGATGAAATCGGTTGCCTCACTGAATATTAGCCCTATATCCATATATTGGAGATCACAAGAGGATCAAGTATTGGCACACTCTTATTCATTGAGAATCATACAACATTCAATTCTATCAAAAGCGAAAAGATTTTGTACGTGGCTAACACTATTTGTTCAAAGAATGTGATAACACCCCACATATCTTGGTATCTATTAATTTAAGTTTTGTTATCCTTTGTTTCTTTTAAAGTGATAGACACTCGACCATGCATATGTTGGAAGAATCCAACTAAAGTTGTGAATAACATTGATGAAGAATTCAAACATCTTTACATTCCTTTGTAATCTTGCATTTTGTTTTAACATTTAAAAACAAGTAAAATGCATATCCAAGAATGATTCCCAAATTTGTTTTCAAAACTTCCCCAAGTTGCACAAATATATATATATATTTTTTTATTTTTATATAAAAAGTTCTCATCCAATTCACTCAAAGTTTCTCATCCGATTCACTCAAAGTTTCTCATCCAATTCACAATAAGAAAAGGCCTTTGAAATTTGGTTCTCATCCAATTTACTATAAGAAAAGACATGTAGCAAAATCTCTTTCAAAAATAAAAACAGAAACACCAAATTAAGACCCGAAAGGAAGGCGAGAGCAGTCCCATGCACGCAGTGACCTCTGCCGTGGATTATAAAATGACCATGCCATAGTGTAAAGGGAACATTTATTTCCCCTCGTTGAAGAAGGAAGGAATTTTGTGCGTGGATCGTCTCTAGCACATACTCGGCATCATCAGAGGAAACATCAGCAACAAGCATGGAGGAGGAAGTAAAGGAGCTACTGGATGCTTTGGAAGGCCTTAAATCAGCATTGTCATTATCACCATCGGATGACAAAATTCAGTCTCAACTTGCTAAGGTACCACTGCCAACCTAAACTTTTATGTTTGCAACAGTTGGTTTATAGTTCAATTCTCTTCTCGGGCAATAATCACTGTACACAACCAAGCGAGTGCAGTTAATCAAAGACTATAATTACTCATCCTCCATGATCTGATCTGATCTGGGTAGTTCGGGTTGTCTTGAATGTTGAATAAGGTTATTTACTTTATTTTAAGACGCAGCTTTAATCAAGAAATGAACCTAGAGGGGAGTTCGGTTACAAATATGCCAAGGAGGTTCGATCAAGGGAATGGCCAGCCAGTCACCTTTATGCATTGCATCGTATTACACAAACACGCTCATATATCATTGCTGCACCCTTCTTTGTCTGTATTAATTAATGTTTTTCTCAAATCGCAAGAGTTAATGACTATGCCCTAGTTGAAATTTATGGTTATGGTTTTTGCATGTAAACTCAGAATAGGATAACTATATGACATATGATTGTGTATATTTTCTCTGGATAACGAATAGAATAAAAATCAAAGCCGGCGACGGATTGATTGGATCCTTTAAATTAACAGCAATCACTGATAATGAGGAAATTCCAAAGCAATAATATTGATAATACGGAATAGCTCTGACACTGAAAGGCTACTGCACATCCACCGGAGGAAAGTTGCTAGCAGAATATTTTCAATTTCATTTGATATGGGGACATTGAAGAATACTATTTGGCACTTGGATTCAACAATTGGCCTTCCTTATAGGATTTAGCTTCTTCATCTTTTCAGAACGTGGACCTCAACAATTCTCTTCTCAAAATCAACTGCATATGAATTTGGCAGACTAGGAGTATGCCACAGTACAATGCATACTTCATGACATGTACACAGTACATATGTGCCACATTTAGCCCCAGTCGGCACCATGGATTTCACATGGCTAATGCATTAACTCTGCAAATAACCGGCAGCCAAGGATAGTGTCTGGACAGCTTCAAACATCAAAATACAATTTTAACTAAAGGGACAAGAAGTGATTTTCAAATACTCTGAGTCGTCTCTAAAAATCAGTTCCCTACTAATATATTGATATTGAAGGAATATATTAAGAGAGGCTTCTTTACATCATATATGTTCAAGCAACTATTTCTAACCATTGAATTTAAATAAAGAAGATGACTGTTTGGAGCTTTACTTATCCATAAACATCCAATTGGCAATAACTATTTTATTACATTGTCATAAAATCCCCAGAGGATACCTCTTCTATGATTTTTTTTTTACAGAAACAAGAGTTTATATTACTTGCATTCCAGTGTGCAAACCGGCTATACCACTAGTGCTCACATTTTGAGGGATCCAAGATAACATTCAGTTCCAAGATTATTAATAAAAGTTAAAACAATGCTATATACATTGCACCTCATTAATACTACCAATGCAACGGTGACTGGAATCATGAAAATACATCAAGTTCTTACAGCCCTCACTGGCTGCCTTCAACATTTATGAATTTTTCTTCCTTGTTTGCAGTGGTGCTCTCAGCACCTATTTCTTCTTCTTCAAAATTTAATAAGTCATTGAGCATAGATTCTGCGGGAGCAGAATCTTCCTCATCAGAGCAGGGGGAAAGCCTTTGTTTCATTGAGTCCGAGTCCCGGGGGGAGTGAGCCTGCTAGCTTGGTATATACTATAGAGTATGAGTGGTCCCCTGGAACTGGGCTTCCATCTTGGTCATCCAGGATTATTCAGCTGGTGGATGGATGTGTTTATTGCTTTCTACGTGCATTCAGAGAAAACCGAACATTTTCCAATTGCACACACAGATTTGAATAGCTTGAAGCTCTTTGAAAATCCCTAAAGGATACGTTGTACAATGAAAGCTTATTAATGACAATTTACAGTTAGTGTGTCAAATTCTAACATTTTTCAGAATTTTTTAATTACATGGAAGATATGTCCAAAAAAATGGCAAGAAGGGTATGGATACAATAATTTCAGAAATTATAGAATATGGGAATGAATATTAGGGTTGTCGAAACATTTGATAGAAAAAGGTTTATCCGAATGTCAGAGAGCTCTGTTGTGTGCATCTTCTCTGATCTCAGATATTAAGTACACTAATAAATTATAGTTCAAATATGAAATTAGGCAGTTGGGATCTTGTAGTTGGGAGGCTTCTTGTATTGGATTTGTTTTGGATATGCCCTAGGTATAATTTACCCGATAGAATATGATTGTGATATGTCTATGCAGAGCCATGTGACATGAGTCTTCCGGTTACTTGGCGAGTTGACTCGGCTCAGCGAAAAAATGAAATTAGCTAATTTGAAGGCTTGGTCAATCTGGTCAAACTTACGATTATTCTGTGAATTTTACCACTTGGACGAGAATGGGTGAGTCCTCCAAGACTTGGCCAAGTTCAACCTCATAAACACGACTGGCAGCATCTTTATGTGGAGTTGATGAAAAAACGAAAAAAGTTTCTTCACCAATTGCAGACTGGTTTTTTTCATTAGGTCAAATAGTGTCACTAAGCATTCTCCATCCAAAAGACAGTCCAGTTCAAAGTGTTTTTGTGGATTTTCAGTCCATGTGAAGGAGCAAATCAGTGGGCAACATATTTTGAATTTTTGGGTGTTTTAACTTTTAACTTGTTTGAATAACTAAATTTCTGAAGATTTGCAGTAAATGGGTGGCCAAACTTTTGATTTGCCCACTGGTAGCTGTTGAAAAAAATGTTTCTTTTGGATTTTCTTTTATAATAAAATTCTGAGTAAGAGGACCCAAAAGATTGTGAAAATGGTAAGAGAGGGGCTTTGTTTGGGCTTACTGCAAAGATCTGGGGGGTAAGGTACGATGCATTTTTTGCAAGAAACCCATGAGTGGGTGAATATAAACCATTTGAAACACCATTTAGCACAACAGCCTGGAAATGATGTAAAAGAATGCAGAAATGTCCCTATAGATGTTAAGCATCAAGAAATTGCCAATTTAGATAACATTTAAGCTGCAAAAAAATAGGAAAAATCTAAGAGTTGAAATTGGTGTTTTTGAATGTTCTTCCACATCCTGTTCATACCCTGTTGAAAGTGCAACAATGCCAACAACTAATTTGACTCTCCTACAACTCCTTTCTCCTCTAAGCCACTAGCCTCTCCTAGCTTTGCTCCTAATATTGATGGTGGTTTTAAATATTACAAAAACTGATAAATGAGAAACCCTAGATAGGGTTATGTCACCAAACACATTGGAGTTCAATAACACTCACCACAATATTAATATTAAATGGTACGGTACAACATTACATTGAGGGTCCTCGCTCTTATAAAGAGCTTGAGAGACCAAAAACCTAAATGATTAATCCCTAATATGAAAACCCTAATTATTTAACCTAAAATCACTAAGGTGACTTTATTATATTTGTAGCCTTATATCTTAACATTAAACACAGTTTTTTGTACCCAAATTACACCCATATATAAGCATATCCTAGAGATGATAGCATTGTTGAAATCTGCCCATGAGCAAACTGAGAAAGCTATAGCAAGAGTTTGGTTTAGCTAGGCCTACCTTTTCATATTGCTAAATCTGCATATAGGCAGATGATGGTTGATGTTATTGCCATTAGTGTTTTGCAATAAACCATGTGGAACTTTTTCAACAATTCCCTTGCATTCTTTTCTTGAGAGATAAAAAGGCTATTCTTTCCTTACCAAACTTCAAGAATTAAATAGCAATGTAACAAACTACGATCTGTCATCTTAAAAGCTGTATGATGATGAATCTTCACCTCTACAATCCGGCTATTTTAATTTTTGGATACTTGTTGTTAACAAGTTAACTACATACAGAACAAAGTTGACGATCTAACCATCTTTGCACCGAGAGGAGCGAGGTGCCCTACAGCCCAGTATGGGAGAGATATTGTAACATAATGTAACGTTACCATAATTAAAAATATTCATGTCGGCTCATAAAATAAAAAATTATGAAAATTAATTAAAAAAATCCATGTCGGCTCATAGAATAAATTTTTTATGAAAAGTAATTAAAAAAATCCATGTCGGTATTATAAAATATAAAATTAAAACTTAAACCCGGATCTATCAAGCAAGAGATGAATCAAATTTCATGAGTTTAAGATTAAAAAAAAACTGGGTTTAAGATGGATCTATGCTGGTTAAACTTCAAATATAGGTTGGGATTGAAAGTACTTCAGGTGAAGCCCCTGGAGGTGCTGGTGAGTTTTCAGGTACCACACTCTTCTGCACTTAGAGGCCATTGACTAGCTTGCAAGCATATTGTTCTTTTTCTTTGCCACAAAACTGTTGAAATGATGGTGTAATCTTCACATACAGCCATGGCTGACAAGTGACATCACTTTGTAATCATTATTACTGTGTATTAGTGTGTTTGTAGGGGTTGTCTTAAAGCTGACCTAGTCAACACTCATTTATTATATTCCTAGGCGGTTAAGATTGACCTAGCCATTATGTGGGTCTGTAAACCCCTTTGTAGAGGGCACCCTACCTCTTGAGTTGTGTATAAATACACACTCAAAACTCTTTTGTAACATCATCTTGAGCCATTGATCTCTTATACAAGTGACTCATTATTTTAGCCTACGGGCACCATATCTATCATTTCACTCTCTTTCGCATTGCGATCTATTGTTCAAGGGGTTTCTTTCAAGTGTTGTGCTCTAGTGTTCATGGGTGATTTCTCTCTAAAGGTACATTTGTTGGTTTCTTCCATCGTGCAGTAGTGCAGATTTATGTTTTGCTGTAGTGCTGCTTTATCTTCTCTTTGTGCAGAGTTAGGGTTTGCTGATTGGTTCCATTTGATCCTTTCTCTCTCTCCTATGGATCTGAACATGGTATCATAATGGGTGTGAACCTCCCTTATTCTATTCAGCACTGTCCTGGGTTTTCCTGGGCATAAACCCTCATTTAAAAGACAAGTCGCAACACTCTTTCTAGGGCTTCCCTAGGTTTTTTCTAGGGTTCAAGCACACTTCTAGGTCAGCGCACCCCTTTATTTTTAAACCTGATGTATCTTGCAGACTTTGAAAAGGCTGATTTATGGTGTTTTTTGTGGAAAATGCTGCTTTTATTGTGATTTATTCTGAAGAGGTTGTTCTTTTGGGGTCTTTTCTGGAAGAAACTTATTTTATGTGTTTTTTAAAGGAGTATTGAGCTGTTTTCATTGGCTGGAGTAGGGTCCCTTATTTAAGGCTGTTACAAGCCTGTTTTTATGCACTTATTTGGAGATCTTGTGCATGGGATTGAAGTGCCCTCCATTAGGGCTTCCACTGATTTATTTAATGAATTTTAGGCAAATCTAATACTTTTGGCTGGTGGCATCACTGTTGTTATGTGACTGCAGAACGTTTCAGACGATCTTCTTTCCTTGTTTTTCAGTGGCTGACCCAAGACTATTCACTGGTGGCACCACTGAGTTTTTGTGACTGTGGAACCAGGTTTTCTGATCACCTTTTCTTTATAGCTGATCTGAAGATTATTGGATAAAGGAATTTCCCTAAGGGTTGCGGATCTAGGGGTTTCATATTCTTTCTTTTTGTTTAGGGCTTCCTAGGAGGGCTCACTTCAAGCATTTGATCTGGGGAATTTCTTGGTGGCGGAATTTTTTGGAGCATCCTTTTTTTTCCCAGCGTTCTTTTTGGGTTTATCAACATATTCGAGACTATTGGCTTGTGACATCACTGAGTTTTTGTGATTGAGGAACCCATTGTAGCAAGATTTGAATACGATACAGTACAAAAAAAATATGCAATGAAAAAATCTACTATGTATCCAATACAAAAGTATATATCTTATAGATACAAAAATATGCATTTTCTTCCATATTTTCTTCCAGCCTCAGGAACGTGCAATAAAACAGAAAAATAAATCATTCGTTGAAATTCTTTCAATGTAGCTTATATTTAGATTTTTTTTAGTGTTTTTCAAAAATAATTTTGATGTTTTTGTGGTCTGTTTTTGGCGCTTATAGGTCTGCGGATATCAAAGAGTAAAAAGAAGATTGACTATACTATATACATACTGTACTGAAAATTCACTGAATTTTGTACTGCTGCTGAATTTCTGTACAACAAAGGCCAATACGACCAAATCATGCTACTATGGCTGAACCAAAGTTTTAGACCATCCATTTTCTAGGGTTTAAAACCTAAATTGTTAGGGGATGATATTTTTTGAAACATTGGACTTGGGTTTGTTAGGGGTACAATGTATATACTACATATATTTTTTTCCAAGGAAAAAAACCATATTTTTTATTCACGTGAGGATGAAAAATACATTTTCAGCTGCTACAAGTGCAGCACCAACAGTCCTGTTTATGCAACAGGCTTCAGGGAAAAAGTGGACAAAATAACGAAAACAGTGAACGACCACCTATCTTCAAAAAACTCATTTATATCCCTAAGTCCTAGTAACAGTAATCCTCATAAAATACCCATAATATATTACATTACAATCTTCCATATATACTCAGAAAAAAGAACTTGAAACAGCAAGAAAAAACCTGAATGCCGCCCAATGACAAAATAGAGATTAGTAACCCAGGAAATACTCCGAAATAAGACCATCCACGGACTCCTTATAGTATATGAGTCTCAGATCACGAGTCAAACCTTCCTTAGATAGAGTTTGCATCAATGTTCAATTCCCTATATATGTGAGTGAAAGTGATAAAAATTAAAATGCCTTGTAACCCTCTTGAGAAGATCTTCCAATGTCTGGAGTGAAATGTGACGGACATCATGTTCTTCTTTCATCCAATTTATGACAAAAGACAAATCCCCAAATACCTGTAAATTCAATATATTCTTTGCAGAAGCCAGTTTCAGTAATTCACGGAGAGTTAGAAGCTCTGCTCTATTGTTAGTACTCCTTCCCACCATGGCATTGAACTGTATAAAATGATGTTCCCGGAGATATAGTATGCCTCCAATACCACACACTGAATCTCCACCCTTAGACAGTCCCTCACTACTAATTTAATTTTGAACTCCCAGTAATTCAACAAGTGACATTTTCAGATTGCTTCTTTAGAAACCTGTGTAGTTGTGATTAATAGAAAGGATTGGCTAGATCTGGGCCTGTTTAACAAAGCAAGAAGTGGTTGTTTTCACAAATTTTAGAAGCATGTTGTTCATTATGCACAGAGACAATATGTACAACCATACCCTAGATCTAGAGATATTATGATCATTCAAGTGAACAATATAACTGTGTATCTCTTCTGTGATTTTTCTATTTTCAAGTCTTGCCCTATTTTAACCTACATAATGCAGGTGGACATTTATATGGGTAATCCTTTTCATGTTTTACACCATTTCAATGTTTGAAATTTGTCATGTTTATCTGAAAGGTTCAGGAAGCATCTTGAGGTGTGAAATCACATATTGTATATTGTTTCTTTCCGATGCTACTGATGTTTGTATTTCTTAAGCTTTGTATGATTGATTTATTGATGTTATTGTTCTTTGCTTCCATATTTACTGTACAGTTGCAACAGCATGCAGAGAGTATTGCCAGTAGTGTAAAAGGTGTGGCTATGCGACGCGTGAAAGTGAAGGTTGTAATTTCACATTGTCATGGTTTCATTTTGTCAAGACACGTGCTTGTTCTCCTTAATTCGGATGTTCTGTTGATGCTTGTTTAAGTCCTAAGATAACGTTCTTGTCTTGCCTGACATGGAGACCAGGATATGAGCTCTGAAGTGGTGGACAGTAATCCATACAGTAGACTGATGGCATTGAAACGAATGGGTATTGTAAACAATTATGAGCAGATCCGAGAATTCTCAGTTGCCATTGTTGTATGTACCTATCTTCCTCCTCTTGTAAGGTTGTTGCTTTTGTAATATGAGCAATAGATGTACCTGATGCTTGTTAGCAAAATCATGATTTAACTAGAGAATCTGGACAGCCTATCCTGAAGGCTGATTTTAAACAGTTAAATTTCATATTTTGTGTCATAATTCTTTGGGGAAACATAGTAGAATCTGCTAGGCGAATATTTAAGAACCCCAACCCGGTTTCAAGTTTTCCAACTTCTCTGCATGTAGTTTAATGTCCAAACCCCAACATGCATATATTTATCATATAAAAATTGTTTTTGCTTGAAACACGTGAAATTCTTTCAATTTAAATAACTCAGAAAATTAACTTTCAGCCTAACTTTTCTTACTCAGAAAAATTATCACAACCACACACATGAAATTTTGACTCAGTATTTTTGACCAAAATGGTCCAGGATAAAACCCCCAAGGGAAACCTGTTTTGAGAGAGAAATTTATTGTTCTTCAGAGGCAAATTACAATCAACAACAGCAGTACTTATCCCAGTTTTTCTTTCTTGAAAAATGTGTCAAACTCAACAGAGAACAACAGTACGGCCCACACGCGCCAGCCATCTTTTCAGCAGTATGGCCTTGGGAAACGTGCCCAGAAAACAACAGTAAATACCAGCAATGAATGCAGTATGAATTACCTCTATTTTCGTGCTTGAAACAGACTGTACGGATTGTTGCGAACTAAGTTGTACTTGGTTGGATTATCAAGTGAGTGGACAAAGTTGAACATGGCAATGTTCATTTTCGATGATTTGATGTCCATCAAGCCTTTTTGAGGGCCCCTTTTTAACTTTTTTTACCACATGTTCATGGCTCTGCGGGGTTTTGTAATAAATGTACTAGCATGGTGTTTTGTAAAGGACTTGGCTCCCTAGGACTTTTTGACTAAGTCAGGTATTCCAAGGAGTGTTTTCACCTATTAATTATGTCTTGCATTAGTGCATAACATAATTTTTGGGTTTTTCTTCTGCTCCTCCAAAGCTGGAATGCCTGGTGAGCTAAGTCACCTGACACGGGGACACGGGACACGAAAATACGAGTGTCCGACACGGACACGGTGACCCCCGGAATCAGGACACGTTTTATATACATATATATATATTTTTAAAAATATATTAAAATTTAAAAATATAGACATATAGATCCAAAAATCTTTAGAAACTAGAACATTTACAAATATTCAATAGAAATTAGAATCAAAACACCTTAATGATTACACATTTGTCATTCACAAATCACAAAAATAAACTCAAAATTTTGTTTTAAAGCCCACCCGGTCGCACTTTTCTGCCGTTTGCGTGTCCTGTTTTCGGGACTCGTGTTCGACAGTTGGGGACACGATGACAAATCGTGTCCGATTCGACTTTCGGTCGTGTCCCGATTTCGGACACGACCGAAAGTCGAATCGGACACGATTTGACATTGAATCGTGTCCGATTCGATCCCCACGGGACAAGCGGGGGGTTTAGGACGAATCCGGTTTCTTAGCTGGTGAGGTTAACGGGCCTTAGGGGATTATTAAAGTCCATGGGTCAATGTATATGAACATGCTAGACATTGTTTTTGAGTCATATCGACATGTGTTAAGCTCCCCTAGGTTGTTTTTTAATTTTCGGCGAAGTTTATTTTTTCCGTAAATTGGGCCATTTTTTAATGGTTCAATTAAATTTTTTGTAAATGGCATAAAAATGTCATTTATGGGTCTTTTTTGCCTTGGGGTGCTCGTTTTCCAACTCAGAGCACCCACATTACCCCAAAACCCACTTTTTATAATGTTTGGGTCTTTAATTTTTCACTTAGTCATAAAAAATAAAAAAAAAATGAAAAAGTCATAAAAAAAAATAAAAAAAGTGAAAAATGACTTAAAAAAGATTGAATATTTTTTGAGTGATTTGAGGAACTGATTTGGATCAGCACTACTTGGGGAGCACATTGAGCTGAGTTTTATGACGAGTGGGCAGCCCATATCATGGGTTTGACTTCCCCTTAATTAGCTAGGCGCTTTCCCTTTTTGGCTTGGGTGCATTTGTTGATGAAAGAGCCCACGAGTTGGGGAAGTGGCAGCCCATTTTATGGGCTGTCACATGGGCTATTATTTGGCTGAATTGCTACTGTTTTAACAGCCCTAAATGTGGAGTGGCAGCCCCTATCTCCTCCACGCATTGCTCCACCATCTCCTCTAGCTAATGCGCTCTCCCCTCTTGTGCTTTCTATATAATGGCACTCACTCTCTCCTTTTGAAGCTAGTTGGAGTTGGAGCATGCCACATTGTTGTAACTTGTCCTTTTGATTAATAAAAAGGCTTTGGAGGTCATTCATGGTGTTGGGCTTTGTGAGTGGATGAATGTATTGGTTATCATGAGGTAACTTGTATTAGTGCTTTTTGTTGCTCTAGGATCAAATCTAGCTTTGGGAAAGATCAGTATTGGTTTATGAGGGAAGTTAAGTAGTTTGTTTATTGCTTAGTTTTTCATTTTATGCATATGTAGAGATCAAATTTAAATGTATCATTTGTTTATGAACATTTCCTTTTAATTTCTACTATGTGTTTTATCTGGATTTGATTTTTTTTGTTGCAAGATTGTTGTGTTTTTACAGGTTGACTCAAGTGGATAAATGGGAGAACTTGTTTGTTTCTTCTACATATCTAATCTCTTATGCAGATACAGTCCCTCAGCTCACCACCGGAAATGATCCAAAACTTTCTTCAAGAAAATTTTGATAAAAAAAATACTCTCCATCTCTTCCTCATACTTTTATTAAAACTCTGGTTACTGGTTACTTATGAAAAGTATTTCTGGTTTATATACTGATATTCATATTCTAAGTAGATCAGAAATTACTTGCAAGAAGTCTAGTCTAGTTTGTTTACAAAGCTCATATCTTTGACAGGTTAGATCTTTCCTTCATCTAGCATTTTACTTTTTTCAAACCTGCAAAAAAAATTGTTAAATCTTGAAAAGTTTTGAGAAATAGTGGTAGGTCTGATTTTAAAAGGTTTATTTGGTTGTCCAAGAGCATAGAATTTGCTGCTCTAAAAGTTTGCAAAGATCCCAAGTAAACAAGCCCCATTGGTTGTTTTACTTGGTTAATTTTTGGCATTTTTAACTAGTTTTACACTTAGAATTTTTTGGGTTTTTTAGGAGGTGTTCCAAAGACACTCTTAAAGTGTTTTTGGGCATCTTGTACTAAAGTTTGCTTGCTGGTTTGCAGCAGAAGACGATCAGACAAGAGGAAGTGCTGGCCAAAAAATCAAAGATCCAGGCCATCCGGAGTACCAAAACTTAATTTTTTATAAAACTTGTTACTTTTTTCTTCAATATTGTAAGCCACCAAGTCATTCTAAAGAGATTGGGGCACTTCTCTATTCATTGTAAAGATTATCAAACGAGAGCAAGTGGGCTAACCAGCGCCCACACCCCATCCCCCAGGGGTGATCTGTGTCGTCTCAATTTTCATGGCGTGATTGTTAGTTTAGTTTTATTTCTTTCATTTCGGCATTAAATAAAATTAACTAGGACTAAAATTTACCTCGTTGGTCCGTTCCATTGGTGGGCCACGAGTTCACTCAAGACTTAGATTTTTCTCATTTTTTTTACAATTTGAGAAACACCCCCTTGCTTTCCCGAAGTAGGGTTTCAGGACAAGGGCTTGCCCGAGTACTGGCCTGAAAAGAGACTCTTGGGGCTCTAAAAGGATAAAATTTTGGTTCCTAAAAACTAAAAAATTTCCAAGGTCTTCTCTCGTATGCTCTGTGGCCAACTGGCAGCTCAGTCTGAACACGTTGGTACGCATCAGAAAGGGGAAGATGACTAGTAATAGGTTTTGATACACCCGAATAAACAAACCTACTTGTGAAAATCTGGCACAAAGCGAACATTCTTCTGTTGTGGGCAAATTTTTCAAAGGGCTTGGGATAACATTGGGTAGTGACCTCTTGGAAACCGTTAGGCTTTTCCTCGTTGGTATAGCATCTGAACACCTCCTTGAGACTCCGATCCAGCCCAAGTCTGAGTGAGAAACCACACAGCTGAATTTTGGACATGTTCCCTGTACCTTTGCGTATATCGGGAATCCACTAGCCCTAATAAAAAGATCATAACCACAATAAAAATAAAATAAACCAAGAACAAATTGCACAACATTTTCCTTTCAGTTCAAGCATCTATTTTGACTCCATTTATTGGCACTGGTTTATCTTGTTATATTTTAAGTTGTTGATGAATGTTTTAAATGACAATGGAAATGATGGATGTTTGCAAATGAAATGTTGATGAATGATTTTTTGCTTTACACATATATATGCTGCATTGTCTTGGTTTACAAAAAATAATTAACTCTTAGATTAGATGCTTTATTTTTTCATAGATTAGACACCATAGTTTGTTTTCACTTTTTAGGGTCCACCCCCCTTGGCTTCGCTAGGAAAGCCTAGATGAAGGAGTCGACTCTCAGGTGACAGCACTTGACTCTGACTTGCCCCCAAGGCCACACCAGCAGCTTGAAGACTTCTGCTGCGTTTTCCTAGGTGTGGAACCATGCAGCAACATTTTGGCGTTGTTGCCGGGAATAAGTCTTTCTATTCCCGGAATACGACTTTTTGAGTTTTCCTTTTTGTTTTTGCTTTGTTTGATGTATGTAGTGAATTTTTTAAATTGACTAAGAACATCTGGGGACTCCACTGTCAACAAATTTACCAAGGCGTTTTTCAAGAAGGAATCCTCAAAGCTTGCTTCAGTTCTTTTCTGAGCCTGAAAAGGTTTACCATAGAAGGAAAAGTAAGCTATCTTCTCGAAAAACCCTTGAGGAACTTGGTTCTTAGTCAATTTCTGATATTCACCTTTTATTTTCGGAAAATAATTTGAATAATCCCCCTATTAAAATGGCTGAGTTTGTTCCTTATGATTTTACTGCTATAGTTGGTTATCCTCATGATGTTCCAGAAAAAGCTATGGATAAATTGCCATATTTTCAAGGAAACAATGCTATTAGTGCTAATTCTCATATAACTCGTTTTTGCCACTGTTTTGACAAATGGTGTTTGAATGCCAAGCATGAAGATGTGAAAATGAAATTATTTGCTTTATCTTTGGAAGATGTGCTTATGAATGGTTCAATAAGTTGGAAGCTGACAAGTATAAAACCTACAAAGAAATTGAAATTGCTTTCCTTACAAAATGGAGGGACATCAAAGAAGACCGCTACCTCCTAGCTGCCTTGACCAACACTAAAAAGAAAGAAAATGAGACAATGGAAGAGTTTAACAATAAATTCAATGAAATTGTGGCAAGACTTCATGCTGATATCAAGCCACCTGATAATTCCATTCTCATTTACTACATGGAGGCTTTTGATGGAGAATTGAAATATCAATTGAATGATAAAGAGCCCACCAGTCTAAAAAAGGCCATGGAAATTGCTGAGAAAATTGATAGGAATATGCTAAATTGTGGCAAGTCTCATCTTCTTGGTTTCACAAGGGAAAATGATCCTATGAAGCAGAATGAGAGTAAAGAAAAGACCATTAATGCTGAGATTAAGGATCCTTCAAAGGAACCTTTGAAAGAAATTGCTCAACTGTTGAAAGAAGCTGTTTCAAATCAAGCTTCCAACATGACTGCCATACAAAACAGGTTGATCTCCATTGAAAGATCTCAAACCAACCATGTCTCAAGCCAGTATGTGCCTAAGCCTCAGTATGCTCCTAGACCTCAATTTCAGAGAAAGGCACCCTTTCAAGATCAAAGGACCCCAAATCCTTTGGAAACTGCAAATGCAGTTTCAGAAGAAGTTCCTCCCTTTTGTAGAGCATGTGACAATTTCCATGAAGAGTCTACATGTGCTGTGTTTAAATGGTCAATTGAACAAAATCCGTCAGAAGCCAGTAGCAGTGTCAGATTAACAAGCGAGCCTGAGAACCAGCCTGAATATATCAATATTGTAGGCCAAAATCACCCTGTCTCCAAAGAAACTTGGGAACAAGCAAGACATTACAGTCAAGAGAAGGATAAAGCAACCCATAGATTTGGTGAGATGCCTCCTCCAGAGAAGATTCTAGAAATGTCAAGATTCAAAGGGTTAGCTTATCAAAGAAAGGACAATATTGGAACATCAAACTCAAATAAGAATATTCCTAAGGTAACACCTTCTCCCAACTCAGAAAAGTTTCATGTTGATTTGGCTCAATGGTTGTCTTTTGCAAAGATTCCTGTTCTTGTTACTGACCTTATCAAAATTCCAAGCTTAAAAGAAGATTTTATGAAGATAATAGATCATCCTCAACAAGAAAAAGCTAAGGCTCCAATTGACTCAATGAAAGTAACTCCTAGCAAGACTAGAGAAGAACCTAAGCTTCAAAAGATAGTCAATCGTGAAGATGATCCTGTTATTTTGCATAGCTTGGATCCTAAAAAAGAAGATCACCCCCCTTTCTACATCTCCTTGCTTGTCAATGATATGCTTTTGCACAACTGCATGTTGGATTTTGGGGCTTCTTCAAATGTTATGACCAAAAAGGTTATGGATCAATTGGGCTTAAAGACAACTAGACCCTATCACAATGTGTGTGCGAAGTCAAGGGGGAGACCCTTTGTCAACCAATGAAGGTTAATTACTCAACAAAACACCAACACTAAGGATAGGGATAAAAGCAAACAAGGGTGTCTTGAGTTGGTGATCCCAAACCAAAAGGAACCATTATTTGAGCCCATACTAGATGCCAAAATAAGAGATAAAATGCATATATCAGATCTGAAAATTGTATTAGTTATGATAGACTCACTAGTGGTGAAGTTTGGTACAAGTTCGGGGTGAATTTAGTGCTAGGAATTAATAGCTAATATGCTGCCCTAGGGGTGAATTAACTTCAAAACTCAAAATCTTTTAAGACAACAAATTAAATGGTTTTAAATCAGTCCTAACACTTCAAAATGTTTGGGTTGATGATTTGGAAGAATAGGGGACAACCACAAGCAAGCAAGACAAGCTTAACACTAAGAATAATGACTAACTGGCTAGGGAGGACGCACCACCAAATCCGACCAACGCCTAAACTATGAGAAAATGAGGTAAAAAAATGATGAAAGTCTGGTCTTAGGGGTTTTAAATTGTAGCTAGAAATACCCAAATCCTATTTTCTCAAGATTCTAAGTGTAAAGCATGCCAACAGTGTTAATGGAATAGAGTTTTATGAAGTAATTTTATGTGGAAAATGGACGAGATTTAAAATAGAGAAATGCTCAAGAAACTTACTTGTTTTCCAGAAGATGTGATGATATAGATGACAATTTGTCCACGCCAAGATCAATTTGGGAGAGATGTGTGAGTTCCGACTTGATTTTGGAAGTGCCTGGGTGACCAAGTGCGCCCTCCTCTTGTTAAAGTTAGTGCAATTGTGAGACCCATTCTCATGGAGGATGGTAGCCTAGTCAGTTAACTAGGGTTCCTTGTCAGTTAAACAGGTAGAGTAAGTCCGGAGAAGGTACCCTAGGGCCCCCAACAGTCTCCTGGGGTTCTTAGTCGGGGACCAAGCAGTTGATGCCATGGCAAAGTCCCTAGCATGTGGCTAGGGCCCTTATTTGTCTCTAAGGTATTCTGGTTTCGGACCATACAATTTCTTGGTCATGGGGACCATACAGATCCTGTGGGTTGTGAGACAGAGACCTCTTGGCCTAGGACCAGGTAGATTCTTGGTCACGAGGACCAAGCAGTTCCTGTAAGTACATAATTGGTCAGTTAACCAGGTGGATCTTGGTCAGTTAACCAAGATTATGATGTGTGATGACCTCCTCGCCTAGGTCTTCGTGATGGTTGAGCTGGATGGTCTTCTCAAGGGACTGGCCACCCCTTGATGGAGTCACTAGCACTTGACCTTAGGAGCAGTCAGTAGGACCACAAGATCACATCATCCAGTGTGGCCCTTCCTTATATAGTGATGATGAACTTTCAGTTAGTGTATGGAACACTTGTACATTTGAGAGAGAGATGAATGGTTGTAACCCCACCTTGGTTGTTCACCCTTGGTCTTCCCACCTTGTTGTTCTTGGTCTTGTGGTTAGAAGGTTTAGCACCTTGTGTTGCTTACCACCGTGTCTTGTGGTTAGGAGGGTTGTCTACCCACCTTGAGTTGTCTTGACTCTCACTACTTAGATGTTTTTGGTCTTATGGGTATAAAAGGGTTGTTTACCCACCTTGTTATTTCACCTTTGGTCCTATGGTTAAAGGGTCATGTACCTTTCTTTGTTTTATGGTTGTGTTGGTGTGGTCTTGTGAGGACCACTTGTTGGTCCTTGTGCTAAGTCAGCCTACCCTCACCTAAGAAAATTATAATATTTTTTTATATGTGGTGACCCTCCTTACTGTATGAGGTGTTGACCCTAGTACCCACTTAAAGACACCTTAATTATATTCTATATTCTTATAAGTTGTGACCCTTATTTTTCTTTGGTGTCTTAACCCTTATTTGTTGGTACGCTCCTTATTTAATGGAACCCCAACTCATTTAAAGAATTAATTTATGACCCTTCTAGAAGTCATTAAGGTTCTATATAATAAAGTCTAATTTCTTCATTTGAAATTATCTTATCATCACATATCTCAGCTCTGATTTTTTGGTAAGGTTGATGTCAAGGGTTTAAGGGTTTTTATGCTGCTCACCTGCTGGAGATTACCATCATTCACACGCATCACAGATCTTATTGGACTACTGTAGGTTGACGCCAAGGGTTTATGCTGCTAGGGTTTGATTAAAGTTTTGCTACTGCCATTTGTAACTAGACCGTGAACCTTGTTGGTATGATCTAGCTGGCCATGAGCCTATTTAAGGAGGGCCGTGACCCTGTACAGGTTTGATTTGCCTACCTGTGGGTCTGTTGAAGTCTTATCTACTGGCCGTGAGCCTATAGAGGCTCGATCTGCTAACTGTGAGCTTGTTGAGGTCTTGTTGGGGTCCGATTTGCTTGTTGAGGTCTTGTTGGGGTTCGATTTGTTTGTTGAGGTCTTGTTGGGGTCTGATTTGCCTTACTATGACTTGCTGAAGTTACCTTGAGTCTTGTTTGAGGAAGCCGCACCTTGCTGAGTGCATGTCTGTGAAGGCCGTGATCCCTGTGTGTTTGATTTAGCTTGCTAAGTGTATGTTTGTGGAGGCCGTAAGTCATATGGGTCTAATCTAGCCTGTTGAGTGCATAACCGTGGAGGACGTGAGCCCTTACTAATATGATCCTACCTGCTGAAACCCTACTGAGGTCTACTGTTCTATTTTTGAGGAGGCAACACTCTCCCGTTGACTGTTTTGGATCAGATCTATGAGTTAAGGTTTGCCCTAGGTCATATCTATTGTACCCTAGGTCAAATCTACTTGCTGCTACTTGCTTGAGGTCAGATCTATATGTTGCTACTTGCTTGGAGTTAGATCTACCTTTTAGGATTCACATCTATTGTGCTAAGACTTTGTTGAGGTCAGAACTATTGTGACCTTGTTGAGATCTATTGTGCTGAGTCCTGTTTGGGACTACCACCGTGATTTGATTGTCATTGACCATCACTGCTGCCTTTAACTATTTGACTGTACTACAACCTATCATCTCTCTCTCTCAGGTTTGTACTAACCCTCAGGTAAGGGTCAGATTGTTCCTATTGTTTGACTTGCCTCTGAGAGGCACAATCTGGTTTGAAAGGTATTTTTTCTGAGTACAAAGGAAGGTCTTCACTCCTAGGTAAGTTATCAGACTTGTTCATTAGATACTTTACTACTGTTATGAATTTGTTTAATTTACTCTACTGCTGCTGATTACATGTTACTGAAGATTTCAACTTTAACACAGGGACAATGTTGTTGAAGCGTGGGAGCGAAGCGGGAGCGCAAGTGCACATTTTTCAAAAAATGGTCGGAAGCGAAGCGTCTCGGAAGCGTTTATATATATATTTTTATATATATAGATATTCAAAAAAACTTGTAAAATACCAAACTAGATGCAAAATTTATGAAACATGTATGTTTGTGCTACTTCCAATATATGAAATGCCATCTAAATTCCATAATTCATAATTCCATTATAAACATGCCTTATCATGCCATCTAAATTCCATAATTCATGCCTTATCTCCCCTATCTAACCCTAAAAATGCCTTAGGCCCCACCCAAAGAGCAAAAAAAAAAAAAAAAAAAAAAAACAGGAAGCTTCCTGTTGTCCGCGGAAGCGCTCAGGAAGCGAGGTCGGAGCGAGGTCGAAGCGTGGAGGGCAAAGCTCGGAACGCTCGGGAGTGAGAAAGCTTCGCACAGTGGCAGGAAGCGTTTTTTTTCCTGCCCGAAGCGAGCTTCTAAAATTCGAAAGCGAGCTTCCAAAAACGCTTCGGCAGCGCTTTCGCTCGGAGCGCGAATTTGGAGCCTGAACCGTGGGGGGGGGGGACGCTTCGGCAACTAGGGACCTCCTCGGGAGTGTTAAAGTTGAAAGAGATGAAAATTATATTTCAAATTTATCTTGCTTAGTTACAGCTGCACCATTCTGCTTCAGCACTAGTTTGTTACATTTATTTTTTGCATTAAAGTCTATAAAATTTGAATTTTCTGCATCAAACCCTAACCTAACCCAAAATTTAGCACCTCCTGCAAAACATACAACCAGAAATTAATATGATTTCGAATGAAAGAAGATAAGCACTAACAAGAAACTTGAAGGAAAAATCATTGGCATAAAACACAAAGACCACTCCCTCAAGAAAAACAACGAATTGAAGAGATGCGAGAGGGCATTTCCCCACTAATGCGCCCCTCTCAGCTAGTTGGCCCTACAAATTAAATAAAATCACTACAAAAATTGCCAGAAACAACTACAAACTCCCTCACATGCATGGGATAAACAACATGCAATCATCTAGAAACATCGATTTGACCATGAAGTACACAAGAACTCTACTGCAAATCTCTCTATTCTGTTTCTCAAGAGCCAAAATATTCAAGGAGTATAAATGAGTCTCATCTCTCTTAAATAGAGAGTTATCATACAAAATCCCTTGCCCAATAGGATGAATGGCTAGGATAAGATCCTCAAACTAACGATCAATCGCTAAGATTGTTCTTTACATCACTTACATTTTGCATGGTTTACATACAGAGAGTGATTTTTCCCAAGTGCGCCCCACATTAAAGGGGGACCAACAAATGCTAGGAGAAATGACTTGTGGGTACACCAAGGGGATGTCTTTTGGCTATTTTAGCCCCCTTGGCCCCTTACATTAGATTTTACACATTGAAATACATTAAAATTTGACTGCTGCCATGTACAAAAACGCCCCCCTTGGAGCCAATTCGCCCCCTCTAGGAGCTGGGCCATAAATGGACCTCGCATCAAGTGAATAATGCATAAACCATGGTCCAAATCATCTAAATAATATCCCCTTGCCTTTAGTTGCTAGTACACTAGCCACTTTAATTTTTACCATTTAATTTTTGCTGGTACATATGGCTGAACCTGGAAAATGCAATTTTGAGCCACTTCCCTTGTCTGGAATCATGAACCAGTTGCACCATTGAGATCAGAGACCCCAAATCCACTTTAAATGGTCATTTGAACAACCAGAATCCATCAAGTATGTGCTATTTGGCCCAATCCAAGCTTTTTTAATTAAAACAAGGTTCCACTGGCCATTAATAATTAAAAATCTCACAAATGAAACCATATTTTAGCCAACTGATGCTTGGAGCCTCGTATGGGACCCTAATGGATGCCAAAAAACCAAAATCGCAACTTTGAATCCAAAGTTGTCTGGGATCCTATATTTGGCTTTGTCAAACAGGGTTGACCAAGTCAAACTGGTCAAATAATGGCATGAATTGAACTTGTGTGATCTTGCATGCTACATAGGATGCAAAATGCTTCCTTATTTATGTTAGTATATCAACTATAAACATATAGTGACAAATCAAAGGTGATCAGTATACACAATTTCATAAAAACCGGCCTAAGTCAAGGTGGGCCCACCACCTTTTATGAAGTCTCCACAGTTATGCACATTTATATACTTGGTCATCTTGCTAGCTATGGGTGAGGTGGACAACAAGGCTTGAAAGACAATATGGGAATGACTAAGACCTTGACAAAGTGACCCTTTGGATAAACATGGGAAGCAGGGGACCATAATGACATATGTGCACCAAAGAACACTAGGGGAGGGAGGTGCCTCACAAATGGGATAAAGTGCTTGAGAAACCACCACTAGCCTCTAACATACACCTTGCAGTTCACATCCAAGCCTGCACTAGGATCTGTGAGGATCTTTACTAGAACCGTCGTGCTGGGTGCACAACCAACCGTAATTTCAGGTTCTAGGGGACACTTAGAATTAGTTGTCCCTTGCACCATCTCACATCCAAATCCTTCATTGGGACTCTGTGAGGAATTAACCATTACATTTAACTTTCATACATGTGGCCAAGCAGTCATTTTGATATGACATGTGTGTTAAATTAATGTAACTTCAAAGAATATTCTAGTTGTACTTTATTATTGTAATTCCGTCGGGGATGTCTTACCTTTGTTCAGAGATGTCACTATTATATTTGGTCATGTAAAAGTCATGAGGTTAAACCTCCATTGTAAGTTGGGTCGTTAGTACCCAAAAGAATATAATATAAATATTATATTGAGTCTTCCTAGAGAGGTCGGCCCGGTTAGGTTATTGGGGCCAACCTAGTTGGATTAAAAGTTAAGTGAAAAGTAAAGTATAAATAGAGGGAATCTTTCCTTCATTTTTACATTCACTCGTGCAATTCGCATTAGAGGAGAGAGAGACATATCTGCGAAGGAGGAGGAGGATTGGCTTGGGTCTAGAGTTTGAGTCTTTTGTCTCTCTTATTTGTGAGACCTATTTTTGGTCATTGTACTTTGATCATCTATATTGAGGAAGTTCTTGCTGGGTTTTCTTCCCCTTGAGGGTTTCCCAGGATATATTGTTTTGCGCTTTGTGATTGTGTATCTTTCAGAGATCCTTATTATGATGCTATTGTGAATAATGTATTGAATGCTAATGAAGTTGGAATCTAGTCTATAGTAGCATATAATCTTAACGATGTATTCCTCATCTGCTTGGCCTTTTCTCATTTAATTTCACATTAGCCTTTTTGGTTTGATTTGACTTTCATTTAGCCCTTTTTGGCTTCATTGCATTTCTTTGGGATAAGACAATAGTGCTCATAATGCATGTAATGGTGGCAAGGTTGCATGGTTCAAGGACAAGTGGGGAAAACCCTATGAATCTACACAATCCTATATTGCATCACAACATCAGGGGCAACTGACCAGAAGTGAATCCCAGGTTTGAAGGTGCAAACCACACACTCCAGAGTCGAGGCACAATACAACATGGAGTCATAGTGTACATAGAGGTCACAAGGGGGGGTGGTCCTCAAGGTCACCTATCTCGGTCTTAGTCAGGGGAGGATCCAATCATGAATGGCTCGGATTTCACACCTAAGTGGAAAAAGTCCCAATCCACTAGTGCTATCAAGTGCAACTTCGAAAGAAAAACACCACTGTCACTTCAATGTTGAACTTCTCTCTTTTAAGCCAATTCTCAAGGCCAAGGTAGGCTTCTCTATAGGTTGATTACATATAAGGTTTTGAGGAGAGCTAAGGGAAAGGAGATCAACTTGTTTTAGATGAGAAGTGTGAATTGTTAAGTTAGTTTCCCATAGTAAGTATTTAATCACTTTAGATTTACATTGATTAACAGATTAAACACTTAGAAGATTGTTCAATGATGTGCAATAAAGTAAACCATGGGCATTTGCTATAGTGCAATAAAATAAACCATGGACACTTGCAATACTTAGTAAAAAATGAAAGCAATGGATCACAAGAATTGAAAGGTAAAATGCATTAAACAAGTAATTTCATTGCTATAAGATATAACAAACCATTCACAAGTGAAATAACAACTAGTTATTATTAGAGTTTTTGGGGTTTGGCTTTGAATGAGTCCTTACTTGAGAGAAGACCTCTGAAACAAGGTGTCACCCAAATTTAATTAGACTAGACTTTTTTAAAGTGATTAAAATCACTTTTTTAAGTGTGGAAAATGTGGTTTTAGTCTTAATTAGTGTGCCAATTACTTCAAGTTAATTAACCATATAACATTTTCTCTTTAATCCATGATTCATAGAAATGAAAGTGACATCAAGAGCATGTGCAAATGATAGATAATGAAATTAAACTTTGCACAAATAAAATTTCTTAGCAATAACTATGTGAGATATAGCACTTGCAATCAAACCATCAACCAAGAGACATTTCCAGAATTTCCAGATGTAATTGTTTAGCCAATATGTCCAAGATAGATGCAATATTAGACCAACTTTTAATTAAACAAGAACACTAAGTTATCTTGCTGTTATATGATGTACAAATGTGATAGTAAACTCAGATATTCAAGAAGTTAAACAAGTCACTTTTAGCGAACAATTAGAGGTGTTTAACAAGTTAAAATTGATCATTAACCAAAGTAGGATTTCTAGAAATTTAAAGCTTGCTGTCTGTTAAATTTATATGCTGTAATAACTTAGATTCCTACTTCATTATCATTTAATACATTTTCATAATAACAACATAAAGAGGATCACTGAAAGATACACAATCACAAGGTACACAACAATTTATCCTGGGAAACCCTCAAGGGGAAGAAAACCCAGCAAAACTTCCTCAATATAGATTACCAAAGTACAATACCCAAAGAAATAAGTCTCATAAGAAAGAGAGACAAAACCCAAACACAAGAGCCAAGAACAATCCTCCTCTTCCTTCGCTAGCCTTCCTCTTGCTCTCTTGCGCAATACTTGAGTGAGTGAATGGTGCAAATGAGAGGGAGACACTCTATTTATACTTTACTTTTCACTTGACCTTTTATCCTAACTGGGTCGGCCTCACTAACTTGATTGGGCCGACCTCTCTAGGGAGACTCAAAATAATAATTACATTAAACTCTTTTGGGTACTATTGACCCGACTTACAATAGAGGATTTACCTCATGACTTTTTCACATTAATGACATCTCCCGAAGGAGGAATAATAATAATAATGTAAGGTACAAGTAGAATATTCTTCGAAGTTACATTATTTGAACACTCCCCCTTAAAAAGAAGGGTATTCTATTGACAACAACAATAACAAGTGTGGCTCTACACAACATCATCGGAAGGAGGGAGGAGGAGGCATCATTAACAATATCATCTGGAACATTGGCTAGTACATCTATAAATCATTGGAAGTTTTTCAACAACATCAATATCAGCAACTGGAACAACTTGCTGTAACATCATCAACATCTGCAGCACGAAGTTGGGACATCATCATCTACAGCACGAAGCTAGAACATCATCATCATCTTCAGTACAGAGCTGAAGTATCATCATTTTGCAGCATGAAGCTGGAACATCATCATCATCTCCAATATAGAGATGAAGTATCATCATCAGCAACACATCGGTATAAGAACTAATACATCAACAACAACGACAGTACGAGGCTGGCTCATCAACACAAAGCTGAAATAGTATCATCATCATCAACCACTCAAGGCTGGAGCAAAATCATCTCTGGAAACAGGTGCATCAACAAACAATGTGATCCTTCCTTTTGGAATTTCGGGATCAAGTTCAACACGGGTGATCCTTCCTTTTGGAATTACGGGATCATGGACAATCCTTCCCTTTGGAATTACGAGATTCAGTCCAACAACACTGGTGATCCTTCGTTTCGGAATTACGGGATCATGGACTATCCTTCCTTTCGGAATTACGGGATTCAGTCGAACAACACTGGTGATCCTTCCTTTCGGAATTACGGGATCATGGACAATCCTTCCTTTCGAAATTACGGGATTTAGTCCAACAACATTGGTGATGCTTCCTTTCGGAATTACGAGATTCAGTCTAAGGATCAACATTTAAGACTATCCTTCCTTTCGGAATTACAGGATCAAGTCTAAGGATGATCAATCCCAACTGAGCTACCCACTGTGATCAGGATACCATAGTATCATCAGCACTATTCCCCCTTTCGAGGGAAGTCCTTACAGACTACACCAAGCTTGTCATGGAAGTGCTCAACTTCGCACGAGACAAAGGCTTAGTCAACACATCTGCAACTTGCTCATCTGTGCTCACATATTGGAGCTTCACAACTCCCTTCTACACCATATCATGAACGTAGAAATACCGGATTTCTATGTGCTTTGACTTATCATGGAACACGGGGTTCTCTGTCATCTTTATGCAGCTTTGGTTATCACATAGAATCATTGTGGTATCCAACTCCAGATAGAATAGACTTGATAACAACTTCCGAAGCCATATGGCTTCACAATTGGCGGAACAAGCTGCAATATATTCTGCTTCTGCAGTGCTGAGAGCAACACTGGACTGCTTCCTGCTTAGCTATGAGATCATGGCTGACCTCGAACTGAAACATCCACCTGAAGTGCTCTTTCTATCTGAGACACTTCCTGCCCAATCTAAATCTGTATAACCACGCAGTTTGAAGTCATGATCTCTAGTATAACTGAGATCATAGTCTACCGTACCTTGCCTCATCATATGCTTTGCAGCTACAAGGTGAACACGTCTGGGCTCAACCAAACACTGACTCAAGGTGTTCACGGCAAAGCAAATATCTGGCCTAGTATTCGTTAGATACATCAATGACCCAATAATCTGCCTGTATAGTGTCTCATCCACTAACTCTGACGAAGCATCAGACAACGACTTCAAATTTGTATCCATGGGTGTGGCCATTCCAACATATCAAATCTTTTCAAGTTTTCTACTGCATACTTCCCTTGGTCAAGGAGGATTCCTTCTGGGCTTTTTGCCATACTTCAAGACCTAGAAAATAATGCATCAAGCCAAGGTCTTTCATCTCAAATTCTGCAACGAGCTTCTTCTTACACTCTGAGATTTGCTTCTCATTACCTGTCAGGAATAAGTCATCCACATATAACAATAATATGGCAGGTTCATCATCCATAACCTTGAAGTAAAGGTTAGGATCAGCTTTACTTTTGGTAAACCCAAGCTCGTCAGAAAACTATCAATTCTTCCATACTAAGCTCTTGGAGCTTGCTTCAACCCATACAAAGCCTTCTTTAATTTGCAAACATGCGTCTTTCTGTCTTCAACTTCAAATCCTTGTGGCTATTCTATGTACACTTCTTCTTCAATGAAAATATTCAGGAAAGCTGTTTTCACATCCATCTGTTGTAGCTTCCACTTCATCGTGTCTGCAAGTGCCATGATGGTTCTAATGGAAATGTACCTTGCTACGGGAGCAAATGTCTCTTCATAATCGATTCCCTCCTTTTGAGAGAATCCTTGAGCCACAAATCTAGCTTTGCAACTTCTTTCATCAGTTCTGCAACTCTGAGAGCTACATCTTCTTCATATACTTCTTCAAGCTGGCACATGTGGTTTTCTGTAGAGAGTTCTGAACTCTGGAGGTTACTCGATATATGCTCCTACTTTAATATACACCATCTGTCTAGTGTAATATACACCATTTGTCACTAAAGCAACGTCTTGTCATAATCGACTCCCTCTTGCTTGATTTCATAAATCTTCTTGAATGTTATAGCTGAATCATTGTCACTTGTTCTTTGGAACAAGTCTCATCATTATTCTCTTGTAGGTGATTATACACTATCTTTCCTACAAGTCAAATTTAGTTTCATGACTAGAAACATTTCATTAAAACCAATTCTTATGTATAAAGATATAGGTCTCATAGTCATGCAACTATCTTAGCCAATGCTTCAACATAACATTCATCCATATCCCGCATTCATATGGTAACTTTCTAGATGCCTTCCATCGCTACCAGAACATTATTAAGAGCATGCACTACTCCAAATATGTCAACAAAGAGGTTTCACTCTAGATAAGTAGCAATGGAATGTTGTATAGCACCATAGGCCACTTACCCATCACATGCATATTGTTCATTAATGCAACTGCTCTAACATGCATATTACACTTCCTAAATCTAGGATTATAAATATGTACACAACTGAACAATATCATTTAAACAATTTGAAAATGACAATTCAAACACTTATCTTAGTTTGTTTGATAGGATCTCTTTTGATCCTAGTCTCCTTGCAGGGATTACTGGAATGTCTGATGGTGAGCTCTACTCCATTATCTGATCCTGAAGACTTGTGGCTTTCTTGCTTGTGCCGATCAAGTCTTCTACACCATAGATCACATAGACTTGTAGTATCATAAGTCAAAGCTGCTTCTAAGTGATCTTATATGAGCCACCTTCTTTTGTCCCAATAACAACAACATCTTCTATAAAAAAATCACCATCTATAAAAGCAATTCTAAACTCTTCCTTATCTAAAGCTGAGATATGAAGTAGGTTCTTCTTCAGGCCTGGTATATATCGTACATCCGTCATCTTATAGAACATATTCTTCTACTTCTTCCTTTGGTAACTTCCTGGGCGGTTCTTCTTCTTCTTCGGCTAAATGAGCATGATGTCTTTTGTTATTCTTCTTCTTGTATTCTTCTTACTGGACAATCTTTAGCAATATGTCCCATCTTATCACAATGATAACCTTGATAAGAAGAGAAGTCTTTCTGCTTGTATTTTCCCTTCTTGTACTTCTGAAACTTCTTAGGAGGATGAAACTCCTTATGGGTTTCCTTTTGGTAATGAGATTTTCCTTTTCCTCTTCTAGTATGGGTAGCTAGAGCTTGATCATCATCTCTGAGTAGTGCTTCTCGATTTGCCACTCTAGATTCCTCTTGAACACATTCTTCCCATACAATTTCAAATTGTAGACTTTCCTTTCTTGCACACATTGTTTGGATAAAAGAATCCCAAGGTCTAGTAAGACCATTGAGAGCGGTCATCATTAATTCATCTTCATCAAGATTGTCTCCAATTGCTTCTAGTTGTTCTTTGAATTGAGAAACCCTTGTAAAATATTCTTGGATAGATTCACCTTGACTCATCTTTGTACTTTTTAGTTGGGTTCTCAATTTCATCTTCTGATTAATGTTCTTTCCTTCATACATCCTTGATAGGGCATCAAACATTTCCTTAGGTGTTTTCTTGGAGGACACTTGAGGAATCAAGTGATCCTTGATGGAATCTGCTCTGATCCTCTTGGCTCTAATCATGTCCTTCTTGTGCTTTTCCTTTGCTTCAGCTTCTACGGGTTCTGGCATAGCTTCCTTAACAAACTTCACAAGATCATTCTCTTCTAGAATGTGTCCAATTCTGTATTTCCAAGCACGGAAATTTTCTATGCCTTCCAACTTGTCATCACGCTTAGTGCTTGGAGCCATCTTATCCCGGAGAACAAAAAATGATCAAAAATTGAAATTTCTCAGAAATGAAAATTGAACTCACCAAAAGATGCACTTGACTAAGGTGAGTATGCTGATACAATCAGTTTCTGAAGAATCCAAGATTTAACCCCTGAAATTGGACTTGCGAGATTCTGGACTGTAGTTTCTGGTTCCAAGTCAAACTAGGGTTTGAATTTTTGGAAGATCTAGCCACTGAAAAACTTCGATCTAGGTGCCAAAAGATGCCCCTAGGAGGGGCGCACTTCCCAATGCCACTTGTACTAAAAAATTCCACTTTAGTAGGAAGCCCTAATTTTCTTGTACGGACAAGGAGAGAGAGATTTACCTCAGTGAAAGATGTTATTTTCAGTCTAGCTCTGATACCATGTTAAATTTATATGCTGTAATAACTTAGATTCCTACTTTATTATCATTTAATACATTTTCATAATAACAACATAAAGAGGATCACTGAAAGATACACAATCACAAGGTACACAACAATTTATCCTTGGAAACCCTCAAGGGGAAGAAAACCCTGCAAAACTTCCTCAATATAGATTACCAAAGTACAATGCCCAAAGAAATAAGTCTCATAAGAAAGAGAGACAAAAACCAAACACAAGAGCCAAGAACAATCCTCCTCCTCCTTCGCTAGCCTTCCTCTTCCTCTCTTGCGCAATACTTGAGTGAGTGAATGGTGCAAATGAGAGGGAGACACTCTCTATTTATACTTTACTTTTCAGTTGACCTTTTATCCTAACTGGTTCGGCCTCACTAACTTGACTGGGCCGACCTCTCTAGGGAGACTCAAAATAATAATTACATTAAACTCTTTTGGGTACTATTGACTTGACTTACAATGGAGGATTTACCTCATGACTTTTTCATGACCTTTTACATTAATGACATCTCCCGAAGGAGGAATAATAATAATAATGTAAGCTACAAGTAGAATATTCTTCGAAGTTACATTATTTCAACACTGTCTTAGTTTTTTGCACTGAGGGAAACAACAAGAAAACTAAGAAATTCTCAGATTTTAATCCCAAAATTATATGCATAAATTTAAAGTGCAGAAAATTTGTAATTTAGATGCTAGAAAGGAGTAAGAGAAATTTCTAGAATTAAAGTTTGTTGCAAAACTTAAAAAAATTTAGATCTTAAACCCAAAATATTTAGTCGTTATTTCCAGCATGAGAACCCTCTAGAAAATATTGAAATGAAGACTAGTTAGGGCCCTTTTACTTCTGTTTTTGTGTAGTTTAAAATATAAATAAATGTGAAATTCAAGCTTTAGATATATGGGGTAAAACTAGAAAATTACCTAGGAAAAATGAGAAAAAATCCTAAATTATTTTCTTTGTTTTTTATGATTTTTTACCTTTAACAAAAAGTAAAATAAAAAAATGAAGTTATTTTTTGGTTTTTTGGTTGTGGAGATAGAGAACTAAGGGCTAGTGCTTTCAAATCATTGGGCAAATGGAGTCTCTAAGATGTCATTTTTGAAAAAATTGGGGGTATGTGCTTGATCGGAACCCCTGCAAACACATGCCAAATTCCCAGCCCAAGCAATTCAAAGAGGCTTGCAAATTCTACCAAGGAAGGGTAGCATTTAAGCTTACACCTTCGATCTCTTTATCTAGCTCACCCTTAGCCTATGCAAATTGATGAGTACCCCACCTACAAGTGCTAAATACGTCAATCAATCTACAAAACTAAAGTATGATAAACCAATGGAGTAACATTACCCTTTTTATGGACTAGATAAATAATTTTTTTTCATGCCAAAATAAACAAGCTTGTGTCAAATTGTTATGCCAACAAGTTGAAATTCATGTGAAGAACCCCAAGAGAACAGGAGCAAAGAGTGCAAAGATCATAGTATTATTCTCCAATCACAACAACAAGTGACAATGATAAGTGAGCTCTTTTATATAGGAGAAAAACTCAACTTCCTCTACAATAAAATACTAATAGATGTGCTAAAACCCTAGATCTAACCTAAGGACTCTCCAATTTAGTAAAAAAATATAAACTATGCTCAACCAGCCAACAAAATCCCCAAGAGAGGGGGATGCTCCTTATAGTCATGTTCAAATGAGATACAAATGGTACAATATAGTCACAAGAGAGAGGATGCTCCATCAAAATAGGTCCAAACCTCAACCAAATGCAACAAACTAGCCCAAAAACCTAGGGAACTCCAACAATAATGGAGCAAACCATTGAATGAGGCCCCAAAACCTAGGGCGCTCCAAGAAACAAGGTCAAAATCCCAAGAATATGTATATTGAGCTCACATTTGTGGTTGGAAATGGCTCCAAAGTGTGATGCCCAACCTCAAATGTGCTAGGAACATCAAATGTGATCATCAACAAGTGTAGTTCTCCAAGGGTAAGTGCCTAATAACCATCCAACATATTAACTCAAGTGTCATATCATGTGTAAAAGATAAACACCACTAGTGCATAAGGTTAACCCATCATTTAAACATAAACAATGTTATCAAACATGAAAATATAAAATGAAATAAAGTTACAATCATACCTTTCTAATAATTCAACGACTTATTTAACATTTATTCACCCAGTCTAACCTTGGTGTGACCCTATTAAACCCTTATTAGATGTGACACACCTAAGTTAAGATGCATAGCCTAGCTACCTAAGTCAAGTGAGGTTGCATGAAGTGAATCATGTACTTGGGAAGAAAGTGTAAATTTAACCCACTCTTGAGTTACAGTATGCCGGTTATTTTAAATTAACCCAAATATTACTGTTAACCACAAATGGATTTCTTCACAAATATTGCAGTGGAAAAATAAATACTGAGAGAAATAGAACTACAATCACATCAATAGAGACACCAATATTTTTGGGTATGAAAACCCCCGGAAAAACCCAAGATGGGAAAACCGGTGCAACAGTCTGAGAAGATATTTTATTAGCAAGATACAGAACAGTACAATCCATAAATTGATTTTACCAGGTTGGGTAAAATCGTACAACCGAAACTCACAGAGAAAACCCCAGCTAGATCGTATGGACCCCCTGCGTCAACGTGTACGGCCTCTGCGTCAGCGTACAAAATCCTGCGTCAGCTCACGGCCTCCTTGTGTCACCCGTACGACCTTTGCGTCACCCGTACGATAGCCTGCGTCACTCTTACGACCGACCCTGCGTCAGCTTGTACGACCCTCTGCGTAAGCTGCACAGCCTCCCTGCAAACCAGTACGACCTCCTTCGATTTGCTCAAGTCGCCCTGTTTATCTCTGGAAAGAAATTCTTCAGCCTCACCCTCTGTAAAATTCTCCTGCAAACTGTCTTTCTCACTTTCCCGCTGAATGCTATTTGCAAGAAATATCAACTGTGTGTATGTGTTTGTCCTCTCTACCAAATCGATCTTCTTTTTAACTCAATGGCCAAGTGAAAACCCTAACTTCTCACTATGGATCAATGGATGAGATTCTCCGGTGAGATCAATGGCCAAGATTAGATTAGACATCACTTAAATTATTTTCACTTTAACTTTATAAAGTTTAACTCCATTATGTCAATCAATAATTAGATCACATAATGCACTTTTCCTAAGTCTAAACTTTGGATAAAGGCATTAATCCATTTGGCTTCCTGTTTTATGTCTTCCATCATGCAAGGACACATGCAAATGATAGAAGAGCTTCCTTGTTGCCACTTTCTAACACTCCCTCTCAATGAGGAAGGGATTTGGTAGCAACCCCAACTTGTGTCTGAACTTCACAAACTTGTGCCTACAAAGTGCCTTGGTGAATATGTCCGCCACCTGCTCATCTGTCTGAACGTACTCCAACTGAATGGTTCCTCTTTGAACACAATCTCTCAGGAAGTTATACCGGATGTCTATGTGTTTGCTCTGGTCATGGAACATTGGATTCTCAGATAGGTTAATGCCACTCTGATTGTCACAGAGAACCACTGTAGTCTCCAACTCACACTCGAATAACCCTGAGAGCAACTTCCTCGACTACATCCCCTCACATGTTGCCATATTGGCTGCCATGTACTCAGCCTCTGCCGAGCTGAATGCAACTGATTTCTGCTTCCTGCTGAACCAAGAGATAACCCTTGACCCAATGTTGAAGCAACAACTTGAAGTGCTCTTCCTGTCTTCTACATACCCTTCCCAGTCAGCATCTGTGAAGCCTGCTAACTAAATACTCCCACTGCGCGCATAAACCAATCCATACTCCACTGTACCTCTGAGATAGTGAAGTATATGCTTCGCAGTTGTCCAATGCACTCTCCGAGGGTCCACCATGAACTAACTCAAAGAGTTAATTGCGAAGCTAATGTCTGGTTGTGTGTTGACCAGATACATGAGTGACCTGATAAGCTGGCGATACAATGTAGGATCAAACTCCTCTGAACTCGATGCATCAATCTTCCTCCAGTTGGTAACTAGAGGCGTGGACATGGGTCTACAGTCCTCCATCCTGAATTTCCTCAAGATCTCCACTACGTACTTCCCTTGACCAATGAAGAAGCACCCATCTCTCTGCCAAACCTCCAGACCTAGGAAGTAATGCATCAACCCAAGGTCTTTCATCTCAAACTCTACTGCAAGGTTGGACTTGCAGTCCTCTATCAGCCTCTCATCTCTTGTAAGAAAGAGATCATCTACATATAGTACCAGTATGAGAGGTACCTCACCTGACAAGAAGTATAGGTTATGGTCCGCCTCACTCCGCTGGAATCCCATCTCCTGTAGATAGCTGTCAATCCTAGAGTACCACGCCCGAGGTGCCTGCTTGAGCCCATAAAGAGCTCTCTGCAATCTGCATACATGCGTCTCCCTGCTCTCTACCACGAATCCCTCTGGCTGCTCAATAAATACCTCTTCCTCAATAACTCCGTTGAGGAAAGCAGTCTTCACGTCCATCTGATGAACGTGCCAACCCATCTCTGCTGCCAATGAGAGAATAGTCCGAATAGAAGAGTATCTGGCGACAGGGGTGAAGGTCTCCTCATAGTCAATACCTTCCTTCTGCGAATACCCCTTTGCCACGAAGCGCGCCTTATACTTCTCCACGCTTCCGTCTGCTGCATGCTTACCTTGTAGATCCACCTGGATCCTACCACCCTTTTACCTTTTGGCCTCGGCACAACCTCCCACACCTGGTTTTTCATGATGGAGTCGCCTCTTCCCACACATCATGTAGTGCAACCTCCTCGAAACTGAAAGGTTCAGAGTTACTCAACTCCGTCATCAGTGCCATATAGCTAAGTCTATCTGGTGGTTTGCTCCACCTCATGGAGCTCTGTGGAAGATTCACCTGTCTGGAATCTTGAACTGTGGACCTGTACCACCTTGGCCGTGGCCTAGTGTCTACCTGTTGCTGTTGTTGGATATCCTCCTCCTGTTGGGGCTCATCCTCTAAGTCAATGACCATAGGATCTTGTCCACCTGACTCCCTCTGACTACCAGAACCTGTGCCCTGTGTCTGTACCTGTACCCGTGGCTCCTCCAACTTGACTCCTGAGTCCTGTGCTGGTAAGTCCATAGATCTTCATAAGGCCCTGTCCTCATCAAACTGGACATCCCTGCTCACAATGATCCTCTTGCGAGCAGGAATATATACTCTGTATGCCTTAGAAGTCTCGCTATAACCAACTAGTAGCCCCTTCTCTCCAGAAGGGTCCAGCTTCTTCCTAGTGTCAGCATGAATGTGACAATAGCAGACACTCCCAAATATGCGTAAATGACTCATGTTTGGTCTAGTGCCAATGAATACCGCCTCAGGTGGCTTCTTCCCCGAAGCTGAGTGGGGACACTTGTTCTGGACATATACTGCATTTTGAAATGCCTCGGCCCATAGGAATAGTGGTAATCCCTGATCAAACAACATGGCCTTGGCTGCACTCACTAGTGTCCTGTTCTTACTCTCCGCCACTCCATTCTGCTGCGGGGTGTGAGAAACAGTGTGCTCCTTCTTGATCCCCTCTGATGAACAAAAATCCAAGAACTCCTTTGAGGTGTACTCACCCCCGTTGTCTGACCTCAATATCTGAATCCTTCTCCTTGTTTGGTTTTCCACGAGAGTCTTGTGTTAATTTTTTGATGGACTTAGGGTTTTAAGCAGAAGAATAACAATTCAATATACCTTAATGCAAAAATAGATAAACAAGTACTGAAACTAAATATGAAATAGTACAGCAGTAACTTCTAACATAATTTTCATCTCTTTCAACTTCACACCTTTAACACTACCCAATTGGTCACCGTGTTAAAGTAATCTTCAGTAACATGTAATTAATAATAAAATAATCAACTTGTTAGTAGTAAAAGAGATGGATGAAAATACTTACCTGGGTGTGAAACATTTCCTTTAAAATACTCAGAAATGTTACTTTTAAAAAAGATTGAGCCTCTCAGAGGCCAGTCAACACTAGGAACCAACTGACCCTATTAAAAGGGTATGTACAAACCAGAGAGGGTTGAGAATTGAGATATAATCAAATAGTCAAGCACATTGACAAACCAAAGAAGACTCAGCACAAGGTTAGAACACAAATAAAAACCTTAGAACAAAGACTTGATCAAAAAATAAGGTTCAGTATAAATATATCAAAACCAAGTAAGGTCACAAAAAAAGAAAAAGAAAGAGATCAAGTCTCAACAGTCTAGATCAGATTTAGGGCATCTCATGAAACAAGGATTTGATATAGAAACAGACAAGCAACGGACCTTAAATAGTCATGACCTTCACAAAAGATTGCAGCCAGCAACCTGAGTACAGATCCTAAGGCCATACGGCCTCTACCAATTCAGATCTAGAGCATACTGTTAAATCTTAGGATCACGGCCTTCAAAACAAGTAGGTGAGGGGAAGATCGAAACTCTTAACCAATAGATCGGGCATCAGGTAGAAAGACAACAGCAGATTGGGTCTCAGGCTGAATAATAAAAGTAGAACGGATCTCAGGTAAACCACGAATCAGCAGATCGAATCTTGAACAGAGCAGATCGGTCCTCTATATATCAGATCGTATTTGGTTCAAAGCTCAGTCAAACAGAACAGAGATCAAACAAGGTAGATTGGACTCCCAAGAGACCCTAACAGTCCTCACAATAACCTTCAAGAAAATCACGGATAGCATACAAGGAACCCAACAAGCCTTCAACAGATCCTTAGTATAAGAAGCAGCATCATAAAGACCTTGACGTCAGTCCTGACATTCAATAACTTCAGATCTGAGTTGTGATGTGAAATTCAGTAGGTGGGCAGCCTCAGACAGGTGAGCAAGCAACAGAAAAAAAAAACCTTTGACGTCAAGTATAAAGATCAGAGCTCAGATTTTTAACTTTCTTATCTCTTATCAAATGAGGATCAAATTAAACTCGAATATAGATCTTAGATCTTCTAGAAAGGTCAAAAATAAAAAAAATAGAAAATAAACCTTTACACAAGTTAAGGTCCCATTAAATTAGGAAGGTACCAAATAATAAAAGATAGAAAAAAAAATACAAAAAAGAAAAGAAAAAAAAATGGATACCAATTAAATTTAGAATAACATTAGGTGGGTACTAAGACCAACACATCGTCCTACATAAGATATGAATGGGTACATAACCCATGAACCCTAGGACCAAGGGTAAACTACAAAACATGGTCAAACAATCATTGTACCTGTTATCACACAACTTGTAATTGTCCCTAAAGGTATCCCATCCGGGATGGTAGAGGAGATGGACAACTAAAGAGGTGACCCAAGAGATGCAACGGTTCCCAATGCAAGCTGGGTGTCACGATAACCGAGGCACTCTTCACTTTAGATCAAGATTAATCAAGATCAAGGGGGAGACCCTAGCCAATCAATGAAGATTAGCTAACCGAAAGGTTCCTAGGGAAATGTGTAAGTTAGGTTACGGAAACCAATGAGTGAGTTAGATTAAGTGGACCCAAGAGTTTAAGTGTGGTTGAAGAGGCTTAAGAGGTGACAAGTGTTTCAACCAATGAATGACTAAGGCCACTTATGGAGCTCAAACAGATAGATCTAGTACCATGAAAATACACAAGTGGGGCCCACTCCTTAAAAAGTGGAAATGGTCCAAATGGGGCCCACAAGGCAAAGTTAAGGGTGAGATGGCACTAAGGGGCATGCAATGATGTAGATCTATGGATCTAAGATGAATGAGGTAACACCCACATATGGGATCTAGCAAAAGAACACTAACCCAAGGAGTGCGATTTACCCAAGGGAGACTAGTGCCTTAATTTGAGGGGGCAAATGGAGTCCAAATTTCACCAAAATGTAGATTGGGGTAGTTAAGGCAATTATCAAGGTGGGTTTGAAATGGCATGCCCCAATATGAGCTAGATCTCCATAGATCTAAGATTGAAAATGCATCACCAAGTGACCCAAGTGGGGCTCAACCCTCAAAATGAGGAATGGGGCCCACAAGGTGAAAATCAACAAGGTGAAGCACTAGGGGTAGGTTATCAAGGTGGATCTATCTAAATCAAGTGGGATCTTACCTACCCATGTCAAGGAACTAGTCCAACTAGCCTCTCTCAAGGAATGTGAATTGCCTCAAGGAAGGCTAGGTGCCTTGGGAATTGGGTCAAATGGAGGCTAATCACCACCAAACTATAGATCCGAATTGCCGTGGATGCTATAGAGGTGGGATTTAAAGATTATCCCCAAAGCCAAGCTAGATCCAAGTAGATCTAAAAAAAAGTAAAAATGAGGGTTTTAATCAAATGAGGGTTTTGTGATCTAAGAGAATAGATGGGTAGGATAGAAGAATGTCATACCTCATGGAACATACCTGGAAAATGAAGATGGAGGTTGCTTATGACGAGGATTACTTCCCACAAAGATCAAATGCCAAACTTGATGGAGCCCTTCTTGCCAACGTTTTGCTTCCTTCACCAAATCGACTTCCCTATTCCTGTCAATCAAGGACACAAAGATCAATCAATTAATCAAGAATGGAAGTAGATGCAAGCAAAAGAGATGAAGAAACATGAAATTGTTGGTACAAAGACAAAACAACTCCCAGTCACCCAAAACGACTTGTTGAAGCTTGTAGGGTAGGCCTCCCAACCAATAGCACTCCTCCGAAACGTCTTCTTTGCCTGCAAAAATTGTTAGTGAAGATAAAATCCAAGATGGCCACCAATGTCTGTCAGTGCAGAGGAAGACGCATTTACAATCACCACAAGCATTCCAACTCCAAGATCCAAGATGCCTAAGAAAGTATTTTTATTCCCATAGCCAAGAGCCAAAAATCTCTAGATTGCTTTTACAATAGGGGGGTCTCCTCCTTTTATAGGATAATAAAGACCAAAACCCTAAACCACAAAACCACTTTTTGAAACTAGTGGTTGAGATCAAAAGATACAACATAATAATCAATGGCTAAGATGAGCCTAACAATATATCACATGGATCACTAAAGTGAGGGTGAGGTCATGCCTCAAAAGTCTCTAAGGAGGGTGACGTCATGCCTTAAAGGGGGCTAAGTAACATGGGCCCACCATATATGACATGGACAAGACTCAAAAGACACATGGTGGGGCTAGGAGGTATCAATCCTTCACTAACTCGTCCCCATGGCACAATAATATAAAATAATAGGACTATGACATGTTCAAATAATACAAATGATCAAAATCCTGTCTCCAAAACTGAGAGAGACAAGCAGTAAAAGGCCTCTTGTAGCCACTGTGGACCCCACTGACTAATGCCAACTGATCTGGGAGAAGGGGGGTTCACTTTGGATGACTTCTGAGAAGACCAAGTGCCAAAATCTTGCCTCAATTGCCCAAATTGAATTTCTCAGTGACCCTTTTATTCCATTTTTAATCCTCCCGAAAACCCTAAAAGTGCCCCAAACTGCCATCTAGGGTGCCTGCACTGTCAAACTGAAGGTACCAGGCTATTCGGAAGGGGGGTATAATGGTAAAATCAAGTGGCTGGACCACCCCCTTCCTACACAACGCCCTAGGCAACGACTGGCCTCCAAGGCCTCTGCTGGATAGGTTGGATCAACATGCCCAAACTGGTCAACAGGTGGATAACTGCTACTATCATCATCAGAAGTGCCCGGAATTGAAAGATAAGTGTCTCAATGGATCCAGAAGGCCCAAATCTACTAGAAATGAGTACTCATACACCATGGGTTGACCTATGGGGTCAACAATAGGGTCCACCATACCTGGAGAGTGTAAAATATGATGATCTGGAAGCAATAAAAAAATTGACCAACTGCATCAATCATCATCTGAAGCATATGTCCAACATATGGAATCATCAATAAGTGTATGTGGGACCATCAATCATCATCCATAAGCACAAGTGGTCCATCTCATCACGGATCCCAAGAATGACCAAGGTTAAACTATGTTTGACTAGGTCAAAATACAACCGAAGACTAGATTATAGCATAAGACTAAGACATGTTCCCTTAATCATATTCACAACTTAACTTAAAGTACAAACATCATTCAGTGGTAGTTAATACATATATATTCCAGTGTTATTTATAATGTACTTGCACAAAAGCTTTAAAGACATACTCATTCAATGGACATGGCCTAACTGCTAGCAAAGGGTGAAGGTTAAGAACAAGGCTAAGCAAAGGGGATGACTTGAACAAACTTAACTAAGCGACATTTTGGACGGGGAAAGGGGGAGCTACACTCTATGTTGGACAAAATAACAAATGGATAAGTTGTTTAGAGAGTGCTTATTCAACTTAGGCATCATATCTACATCAAGCTGATCCAGGTTCATTAGGATCATTCATTTCATTTCCATGGCCTTTTTGGCCTATATGCCCCCTCTGGGATTTCACATGTGCTAAGAAGCACAACTAATTGCAGCTTGCATCCGGGGCATATTTATAATCATGAGGTCAACAATATTTAGATATAGCATTTATTTAACCATTGCTTTTTGGACCTTTTTATACCCTTCGCAGGGTATTTTAGCAGTTCATTGCTATAGCCTTTATTCACGTGTGTTAATAAACACATTCTAGAATTTTAAGTTCACAGGCTTTCATAATACATTTCCAATACAAGTAGTACATGTGCTTTCAGTTTTAGCCAACAACAACTCAAGTCACTAGGGGGAGTTCTGCATAGTGCCAAACATTGGGACAACCGACCATAATGATTTAGGCATACAATCCAACTTACCAAAGGCAAGTTCTGTCACCAACTCAGAGCTGAGACACAAAACAAACATGGATGCGGTCCAACACAGAGGTAGAAATGGGGAAGTCCTCCATATCAAAAGTCAAGAAGGCAAGTCAGGGTGAAAGCCAAATAAGGTAATGGATGAATGGAGTCAAGTGAAAGTGGTGCCTAAGCTAGAAGACAAAGATGTCAAGAGAGACCATGTTTATGCTCATATGAGGGGTAATGAAACCAATGGGTATTGTCAGAAAACCTTAATGTTCAAGTAATACATCCAATTTTATATTTATAACATCATCCAAGATATTTCATTTCATTATTTAAATAGTACTGCCACATCATGAATCATGTACCAAGTCAATGCTATGAAGATGACTAAAACAAGATAATAATCCAGTACTAATAATCACAAGTCCATAGGTCACATCATATCATAATAATCATCCACAAATAAATGAAACACTACTGCAATAATACAACTGGGCACTGAACTGGAACTGTATGGAACAAAGGGTCACATCGGTCATCAAATCTAAGCTCTCAAGGCTCAGTCTTGGCACAAGGTCTAATCAATATCTGTTACATATACTGCTCTGATCCATAAGTGATCTCAAATGAATATGCTCATCATAGCTGATCTCTGTAAAAGCAAAGCTCTGGAAAGTGTAAATATCTGCTCAGCAAGAATAGTAGCCCAGCTACTATGGTGTGATAATAGTACCCATAAGACCAAAAATACAAAAGGTGGTACAAACCAAAAAATAACTCAAGGTAGGTAAAAATAAAAAGATAACTCAAAGTGGGTAAATGACCCTATTAACCACAAGTCAAAGACAAGGTACCACAAGACCTGTGTTAACGGATCCACCACCCCAGTGTCTAGGATCCACGAATCCACAGATCCGATACGTATCCGAATCGGATCCGCTTAGGATCCATCATGGAAACGTATCCCCTACAGAAGGAAACGTATCCTGGTCCTATGAAACAGATCCCATGAAAAATCAAACATTTCCTGAAATTTTCAAATGGATCCTGAAACTTCCAGTGCTTCTATGACCCATTGATCCCCCCAAAAAATTGTTTTTTAATGAAAAACTTAAAAAACCCTACAACTAATGGCTAGAAGTGTAAAACCCATTCCTGCTCAAGGTCTGATCTATCCTTATGTCAAGATCTGCTCTTGAACTTTGATATATTAGTATCAAGTTCTACTCTCAATTTTTTTATTTGATTTGTCTTTATGGTCAAGGTCTGTTGTCAAGGGCTGATCTGTCTTTACATGCTATGTTGTTGCTCACTTCACCTACACTGTTATGTAGTCTTGCCATAGTCTTCAAGAAAACCACTTTATTCCCTGCTGATAGGGACATGTGGATGTGGCTCACAAAAACACTATTATGACCTGCTTCAAGTTCATGCTGAAATAGTTTTTAAAATTATCAATATCAATCATGGTTACAACTCATCAAATTATCAGTTATGGTACATAAACTCTCTTTTTTGGCAATAACTTATAGTTCTACTCTTGAGTTTCATGACTAGTTTGATTCTTCACTCTATATTTTTATTTATTTTAAAATATTTTTATTCTTTTTTGTACTTGCCATTTCCCCACCGTATCCAGATCCTGGGTTTTAAAAAATATGGCGAATCCGGATCCGTATCTTGGTAACTTAGCACAAGACCAATAAACAACAAGGTGTAAGGACAGAAGGTACAACCAATCATCTCTCTCTCAAATCTACAAATGTTCCATATAACCTGAAAGTTCATCATCACTGTATAAGGAAGGGTCCACACGGATGATGTGATCATGTGGTCCTCTAGATTGTCCTAAGGTCAAATGTTAGTGGCTTCATCAAGGGGTGGCCAATCCCTTGAGAAGACCATCTAACTCAACCATCTCGAAGACCTAGGAGAAGAGGACATCACACATCATCATCTTGGTAACTGACCAAGAACCTCCATTCTCAAGGAATAGCTCTCAGCCCAAGGCTGAGCTTCAGTCCCAGACTGAGTCATGTTGATCAACCCTCTGGTCCTTGACCAAGTCTTCCATTCTCCCGGAGAATGGTTCTCAGCCTCAAGTTGAGTTTTCAGTCCCAGACTGAAAGTTGATCAACCACCTGCAGGACCTATTTGGTCCTTGACCAAGAGTCCGCCTGGTCCTAGACCAGAATGTCTTTGTCTCAACCTGCAAGATCTGCTTGGTCCTCATGACCAAGAAACTGTTTGGTCCCAGACCAGAATACCCTAGAGACAAATAGGGTCCCTAGCCACATGCTAGGGACTTTGCCATGGCATCAACCTGCTTGGTCCCTTGACCAAGAACCCCAGGAGACAGCTCGGGGCCCTAGGGTACCTTCTAGGGTCTTACTCTTTACTCTGGCTGGTTAACTTAACCAGGAACCCTAGTTAACTGACTAGGGTACCATTCTCTTTGAGAATGGGCCTCACAATTGCACTAAAAATTAACACTCCCTCTCAGCAAGAGAGGCATTCTCAGCAACACTAAGCTTGTTGAAGACAAAGGCTTAGTCAACACATCTGACAACTGCACCATGTCCTTGTCATGGTGAAACAACCTCTCATAGAATACATGATTGTCAGCAAACACCTTGATCTTATAGATCCACTTGGAAGTTACACCTCACTTCCCTTGTCTGAGAATCACTTTCCACACATCATTATCCATTATTAGTTGGATACTCTTTGTCATAGTATCTTTCCAAACCTGAAGTTTGGCTGCCTCCATATCAGTGGCTGATCTTGAATCAGTGATATAGCTCCCACTGGAGCATCCTTGGAACCTCTCAATAGGTTCCTTAATGAGATCAACTGAAGGCTTCTTGGCCTTCTCCCTCTGCTTCTCTAAACGAGAAGTCTCATAGGATTCTATATCTGAGTCACTAAAAGACTCCCTCTTGATCTTTGAAACTTGACAGGGGTTATTTATTAGAGCTTTAACAGCATGTCCTGCGATCTTGTAAAGGTCCCCCTCACGGACACCAATCTCAATATCTGAACTCATATTTCCACCTTTAGTCCATACTAGTAACTTTCCTTCTGAGAAAGCTATAGAGAACCCCTTGTCTTCTAAAATTGTCATTGAAAGAACATTCCTCTTTAAACCAGGAACATATAAAATTTCCTCAACATGAATTAATGAACCCGAATCAAGTTTTAAGGCAGTTGAACCAATTCCTTTGATTTCAAAGGTACTTCTATTCCCCATCTCCACTTTCTCATTAAACTTCTTGGCCTTGTAACCCACAAGAGCCCTTTTGTATCCAGTCATATGCTTGGTGGCCCCACTGTCAATCCACCATGAGTCTGATGAGTTGGAGATGGAACCTGAGAGTGCTGAAATCAAGAAGAACTCTCTTTGATCTTTTTCTTTGGTCTCAGCTTTAGATTTCTTTTGTTGAGGCTCTTCTTCTTCTGTAGCAGTTGAAGCATGATGCTTCCCTTTATGCCAATTCCTGTTAGGAGGATTTCTACAACGTTTGCATAATGACCAAGCTTGTTACATTTAAAACATCTTACTTTTGACTTATAAGAGTGCTTACCTTGAGGTCCCTTACCTTTGTTCTGGTGCTTGGGGAAACTTCTTCCTTTCTTTGTCTTGGCAACAAGAGCATGATTCTTTTCAGCTGGAGGCCCAGATCTACTCTGGATTTTGCCTCCTTCTTCTAGGAAATCATGCCACAACCTGTCAAAGCTTGGTTGTGTTTCTCTTCCATTCACTGCTGAAAGAAATGTCTCCCAAGATGTAGGAAGACCATCTACTGGTGTTTGCACATGATCATCATCATCTAATTCAACTCCAATTGCCATGAGTTGATCTTTATCTGAGCAATCTTTGAGAAGAAAGAGGCAACTTATTCCTTCTCCTCCATCTTCAACGAATGAAGATGCTTCTTCAAGACCCTTTTCTGAGTAGGTGCCTTCTTCTCATAGAGATTTGCTAGGGCATCAAAACATTCCTTAGCTGTCCTTAGAGGAGCTATTACAGGCATCAAATTATCTTTGACTGAGTTAAAGATGACCCTCTTTGCTTTAGCTTGCTTCTTCTTAAATGTTGCTCTTCCTTGAGCTGTTGTGGGTTCTTCCACAACCCTAGTGACCAATTCATCCAAGTCACTCTCCTCCAAAATATTCAAGACCCTAGCCTTCCATGCATTAAAGTTTGAGGCTTCTTCAAGCCTATCTTCTGCCTTCACTGAGTTAGAAGCCATCTCAATCCCTTACAATCAACTTGCCAAGTACACCTGTAAACCTGTAGTCAAATTGATTAGGACACAAATCCTTACCTTAGGTCCTATGTAGATTCTGTTAGCCTGCAAAACAGAGTTAGCTACAAGACCTAAGCTCTGATACCATGTTAATTTTGTGATGGACTTAGGGTTTTATGCAAAAGAATAACAATTCAATATACTTTAATGTAAAAATAGATAAACAAGTACTGGAACTAAATATGAAATAGTACAACAGTAACTTCTAACATAATTTTCATCTCTTTCAACTTCACACTTTTAACACTACTCAATTGGTCACCGTGTTAAAGTAATCTTCAGTAACATGTAGTTAATAATAAAATAATCAACTTGTTAGTAGTAAAAGAAATGGATGAAGATACTTAACTGGGTGTGAAACCTTTCATTTAAAATACTCAGAAATGTTACTTTTAGAAAAGACCGAGCCTCTCAGAGGCCAGTCAACACTAGGAATCAATTGACCCTATTTAAAGGGTATGTACAAACTAGAGAGAAAGAGATGACTGGGTTGAGATATAATCAAATAGTCAAGCACAGTGACAAACCAAAGAAGACTCGACACGAGGTTAGAAAACAAATAAAAATCTTAGAACAAAGACCTGATAAAAAATTAAGGTTCAGTATAAATATATCAAACCCAAGTAAGGTCACAAAAAAGAAGAAGAAAGAGATCAAGTCTCAACAGTCTAGATCAGATTTAGGGCATCTCATGAAACAAGGATTTAATATAGAAACAGACAAGCAACAGACCTTAAATAGTCACGGCCTTCACAAAAGATTGCAGCCAGCAACCTAAGTACATATCCTAAGGCCATACGGCCTCTACCAATTCATATATAGAGCATACTGTTGAATCTTAAGATCACGGCCTTCAAAACAAGTAGGTGAGGGGAAGATCGAAACTCTTAACCAATAGATCGGGCCTCAGGTAGAAAGACAACAACAGATCGGGTCTTAGGCTGAATAATAAAAGTAGAACGGATCTCAGGTAAACCACGAATCAGCAGATCGAATCTTAAACAGAGCAAATTGGTCCTCTATATATCAGATCGGATTTGGTTCAAGGCTCAGTCAAACAGAATAGAGATCAAACAAGGTAGATTGGACTCCCTAGAGACCCTAACAGTCCTCACAATAACATTCAAGAAAATCACGGATAGCATACAAGGAACCCAACAAGCCTTCAACAGATCCTTAGTATAAGAAGCAGCATCATAAAGACCTTGACGTCAGTCCTGACAGTCAATAACTTCAGATCTAAGGTGTGATGTGAAATTCAGTAGGTGGGCAGCCTCAGACAGGTGAGCAAGCAACATAAAAAAAAACCTTTGACGTCAAGTATAAAGATCAGAGCTCAGATTTTTAACTTTCTTATCTCTTATCAAATGAGGATCAAATTAAACTCAATATATAGATCTTAGATCTTCTAGAAAGGTCAAAAATAAAAAAATAGAAAATAAACCTTTACACAAGTTAAGGTCCCATTAAATTAGGAAGGTACCAAATAATAAAAGATAAAAGAATACAAAAAGTAAAAAAAATAAAAAAATAAAAAAAATGGATACCAATTAAATTTAGAATAACATTAGGTGGGTACTAGGACCAACACATGGTCCTGCATAAGATATGAATGGGTACATAACCCATGAACCCTAGGACCAAGTGTAAACCACAAAACGTGGTCAAAGAATCATAGTACCCATAAGACCAAAAACACCAAAGGTGGTACAAACCAAAAAATAACTCAAGGTAGGTAAAAATCAAAAGATAACTCAAAGTGGGTAAATGACCCTATTAACCACAAGTCAAAGACAAGGTACCACAAGACCAATAAACAACAGGGTGTAAGGACGGAAGGTACAACCAGTCATCTCTCTCTCAAATCTACAAATGTTCCATATAACCTGAAAGTTCATCATCACTGTAGAAGGAAGGGTCCACACGGATGATGTGATCATGTGGTCCTCTAGACTGCTCCTAAGGTCAAATGTTAGTTGCTTCATCAAGGGGTGGGCAGTGCCTTGAGAAGACCATCTGACTCAACCATCTCAAAGACCTAGGAGAAGAGGACATCACACATCATCATCTTGGTAACTGACCAAGAACCTCCATTCTCAAGGAATGGCTCTCACCCGAAGGTTGAGCTTCAGTCCTAGACTGAGTCATGTTGATCAACCCTCTGGTCCTTGACCAGGTCCTCCATTCTCCCGGAGAATGGTTCTCAGCCTCAAGTTGAGTTTTCAGTCCCATACTGAAAGTTGGTCGACCACCTGCAGGACCTACTTGGTCCTTGACCAAGAGTCTTCCTGGTCCTAGACCAGGATGTCTCTGTCTCAACCTGCAGGATCTGCTTGGTCCTCATGACCAAGAAACTTTCTGGTCCCACACTAGAATACCCTAGAGACAAATAGGGGCTCTAGCCACATGCTAGGGACTTTGCCATGGCATCAACCTGCTTGGTCCCTTGACAAAGAACCCCAGGAGATAGCTGGGGGCCCTAGGGTACCTTCTAGGGTCTTACTCTTTACTTTGCCTGGTTAACATAACCAGGAACCCTAGTTAACTGACTAGGGTACCATTCTCTCTGAGAATGGTTCTCGCAGCTGCACTAAAAATTAACAACTTGAACTTCCAAAACCGCTTGAAGACCTCTGACTTGGCCTTCAGGAAATAGATCCAGGTCTTCCTGGAATAGTCATCAATGAATGCGATGCAGTAACTGTAACCACTGAAAGAATGGATGCTCATCAGTCTGCAAACATCCGAATGCATTAAGTCCAAGGTCCCCTTAGACTTGTGCTCACTTTGTGGGAAAGGCCTCCTGATGTTCTTCCCCAACGCACAACCCTTATAGTGGTTATGCTTCTCCTGTACCTGAGGAACTCCAATAACTGCCCGTCTCAGTAAATGTGCCATCCTCCTATGCCACAAATCACTCTGACTGCTGCTGCTACTGACTAGAGCCTTTGCAGACTCGAAGTGTAGTCTGTACACCTTCTCGCTCCGGACCCCAATTATCTGATCCAACCTCTGATCTGATCCCTTGTGCCTGATATACACTTTCCTATCCCGGAAAGTCACTATAAAACCCTTGTCCTCCAGTGTGGAAACAGATATGAGATTCTTTGTCATTGTCGGAACAAAGAATACATTAGCAAAACGGATGGGCTTGCCAGACTCCCTCTGAAACGAAACAATACCAACTCCCTGCGCCTGATACCGCACATCATCTCCCAACTCAATGTGGAGATTTACTCCACCCTCCTGCAAGCTCTTGAAGAATTCTATGTCCTGTCATATGACAAGATGCATCGCTATCAACATACCGGATGCTGTTTTTGATGGAGCTTGCCATGCAAGCTATCAAGCAAAAATCCTCATAAAAAATCTTGCTGAACTCATCCACCTCTGCTGAACCTGCCATCTGTGTGTTGTTCTTCTTCTTCCTATCTGGGCACTGGGAGGCAAAGTTTCCATGCTTGTGGCAGATGAAACACTTGACCTTTGACATGTCAATGTTCTTCTTACCACCCTTCTTCTTCTTTGCCTTACCCTTGCCTTTGCTTGCTAGGGCTAGAGTCTCTTCATCCACGATCTGTGGGGCACTGCTGGATGAACCTGAACCTTAACCCATACAGATCTCTTCCTGCACAAAATCATCCCACAACCTCTGCCAGTCAGGGAGCTTCTCCCTAGCCACCACGCCTTTGACAAAGATGTCCCATGTCTTAGAAAAGCCATTGAGAGCTATCCGAACTAGCTCCTCATCCTCAGTCTTAGATCCCACTGCTCCAATTTCATCCCTGATCTGTGTGAGCCTTGTGAGATGAGGCACCACTCCTTCACCCTTGGCCATCTTGATACTACGTAGCCTCCCCTGTAGCACCATCTTCCGGTTTTCATTTTTACTCTGGTAAAGGCTTTCCAAAGCCTTCCACATTTCCAATGCGGTCTTCTTCCCGAAAAGGTGAGGGACTATGTGATCCTTCACCCCATCCAAGATAATCAACATAGCTCTAGAATCTAACTTCTTCCATCTTGCCAACTCTGCCGGATCTGTGGGAGCAACCTTTTGATCATCAGTGTGCTCTTCTGCATCACTAACATCCAGGATCCTGGTGATTCTCTCTTTCCATGTAGGAAAGTTCTGAGCCCCTTGGAGTCTATCCTCAGCTCTCAACTGTACGACCATAATGAAGTGTACCTGTCAACCCTTAGAATAGATCTGCCCCCGATCTATCCAACTCTTGCTTTCTCTCAGATCTGCTCAGAAAAGCTCTGATACCATGTAAATTTTCTTAAAACCCACTCTTGAGTTACAGTATGCCAGTTATTTTAAATTAACCCAAATATTACTATTAACCACAAATGGATTTCTTCACAAATATTGTAGCGGAAAAATAAATACTGAGAGAAATAGAACAACAATCACATCAATAGAGACACCAATATTTTTGGGTATGAAAACCCCCGGAAAAACCCAAGATGGGAAAACCGGTGCAGCAGTCTGAGAAGATATTTTATTAGCAAGATACAGAACAGTACAATCCAGAAATCGATTTTACCCAACATGGTCAAATCGTACAACCAAAACTCATAGAGAAAACCCCAGCTAGATCGTACGGACCCCCTGCGTTAGCGTGTACGGCCTCTGCGTTAGCGTACAACCCCTGCGTCAGTGTATGGCCTCCCTGCGTCACCCGTACGGCCTATGCGTCACCTGTACGATAACTGCGTCACTCGTATGACCGACCTTGTGTCAGCTTGTACGACCCTCTGCGTAAGCTGTACGGCCTTCGTGCAAACCAGTACGGCCTCCTTCGATTTTCCCAAGTCGCCCTGTCTATCTCTGGAAAGAATTTCTTCAGTCTCACCCTCTGTAAAATTCTCTTGCAAACTGTCTTTCTCACTCTCCAGCTGAATGCTATGAGCAAGAAATCTCAACTGTGTGTATGTGTGTGTCCTCTCCACCAAATCGATCTTCCTTTTAACTCAATGGCCAAGCGAAAACCCTAACTTCTCACTATGGATCAATGGATGAGATCCTTCGGTGAGATCGATGGCCAAGATTAGATTAGCCATCACTTAAATTATTTTCACTTTAACTTTATAAAATTTAACTCCACTAAGTCAATCAATAATTAGATCACATAATGCACTTTTCCTAAGTCTAAACTTTGGATAAAGGCATTAATCCATTTGGCTTCCTGTTTTATGTCTTCCATCATGAAAGGACACATGCAAATGATAGAAGAGCTTCCTTGTTGCCACTTTCTAACAGAAAGGGGGTCTTTACGAAAAAACAATAATAGCAATATAGGAGTGATAGGTCTATCCTTAACTTTCAAGAGTTAGGATTTTTAGATGTTTCTTCCACATGTGCGCCTAGGGGAGTGCTGTATGGGTCATCCATCCTTGCGTCTTCATATTGCGATCCCTTTATTTTATTTTTATTTTGATACTTCATTTATTTATATTTCATAGTCCTTTCATTGGCTTAGTCCCTTTTTGCTTTAGATTTGGCTTTGATAACCTAGGACAAGAGAACCTGACTTTTCTGCATGGGGAATATCCCATGATTTTCCATTTCTATTTCCATTTAATTTCTCAACATCATCCTGGAGAGTACTAGACTTTTTTGACTTTATTCGAGGCATTCATACATGGGAATAGTAATGAGACCTTTGATTATTACTAATGACAGATCATTCATAAAGGGAAAAAATGAAGGGGATGGATGAATTGGCTAACGAAAATGAAAATGGCTAGGTGAAATGTTATGAAATGGATTAAATACTTTATAACTTAGTTGACTAAGGTAGAAATTAACCTTTGGACTAACACACTTCTAAGGTAGAGCACACCAAAGAAAGACTATGACATGAGTAATTGCTTTAAGCATATGAATCATTATACGAGCATAAAAGTAACAATTCATGCAAACATATCGTTATATAAGAAAACATGCCGAGTAAATGAAGGTTAGAGATCTCACTGTACGTAGAGGATCAAACAATGTCTCTGTCTAGGCTATTCATATCACATGGACCATCTAATATATGCTGAAGGACCTCTAACCAATGATCTATGGTGAAGTCACATATTTCATCTCAGGAGCAATTGATCAAAATCACCCCTTGCTGAAAGAGGGGTAACACAATGTTAAGACTGTATTTATAGAGTGCAACTTCAAGAGCTTGAAAGGAAGGGGATTCTTCATTCAACTCTTTCCCTTGTAAACCCTAGTTCACTTTCAACTTCATCAAGTAGGGTTTGAGTTAGCTCATGCGATTCTACTCTCTTGGTGAGATACTAAGCAAGGCCCTTGATTGGATTGGCACTAGTCCTTTTACTGACCTTTTTCATCCTCCCATCATCGCTTTATTTCCTATACTACAAAAGACATGTTTTTGCTAGAGTTACTCCTCACATCACCTTGTACTCCATTGCTTATAGCCCTAGTAATCCTATCTTAGGGAAGCCCCCCTTGAATTGGAGAAGAGCCAACCAAAAGTGCGAAGAGAGTTGATGTGGTGACATTGGCCTCCCCTCGAGTTCCCCTTGGGTTAGCATTGTTTATTTTGGACTTTAATCACACATACTAGTTGGAGGGGTAAGGCAGTACAAAAAGAAAGATGTGGTCCACTGGGTAGTGTCTAGTTGGGGGGAGGGGGGTGTCTGAAGGGTGTGAAATCTAAGTTTAAGGGCCTCCCCCATAAATAAGGCTAGACATCTCTGGTCTGGGTACTCAAATAATGTGGAGAGGGAGTTATGAGACTCTCTGAACAAACAGTAGAATCGTCTGTGTATTTCATAATATTAGGGGCATCTGAATACAAAGTGTTCCTTTGTCTTGGTCTCTGTGTATCCCCTTTCTTCTGGTTGTTAAGCAATTACATTGGAAAAAGGGTTGCTGGATCGATAATGAGTCTCATTTCAGAAGACTTACACGCTTCTCTGCAGCAAGATTTGAAGGTGATCTAGAACAATCTTCTGGTTTAATTTGATCCAGACTAACTTCATTCCTCACAAGGAAGGGGAAATTGTTTTATGGGTTATGTTTCCATTCATATCTTTCTCATCACCAACATCTCTTATGATTACTAGAAAATTGCTTGTTAGTATCAATTATTTATAATTTGGCAGATACAGCTTCCAAATTACTTCAAACGGGAGGCTGAGAGTGTATCAACTTGTTGACCAATTAAATCTAAACCTGGCAATGACCTTCTGCTGCCTGCCTATTGGTTGCTTAAGACCATGTGCAAGTTTCCTCAGGATTGGTTTAGCAGAATGCTTGCATGTGTCTTCAAAACTTTTAAGATTTTGTGGTTGACCATCTCTTTATAAACTTCTTCCTGTTACTTTCCATCTTTCAGTTACAACTGTCTTCATTTTATAGCAGTTTTGTGTGATAAGATGATCTAGAAATCACATTGGTGTAGCCTATTTTCACTTTTGATCTAAGTTTCTAGGGCAAACAAAAGTCGCATTGTCTTCTTTTTATATCTTGTTGCTTATGGCAATATTATAGAACAAGAATGACACCTAGTTCAAGGATGACCATATCTTGGAATTTTGCATTGGATGTAAGCTTTTCTGTCCCATAGGCTAGCTGGCCTTGTGGACATTTTAGTAAAAAAATTCGATTTGATTCAATTCAATTCAATTCATTCTATTTCTCCTTCAAATCATGTATTATCCCAAACTGATATTTTTTCTTTTTTTGTGTACTGTAGATGGCTAGTAGGCTTATGTCTCAACAGAATATGAAAGTAAACCCTGATCTCTGCATGCATAGAGTTGCATGCAGATCTGTACCCTAGAAAATATTGAAATGCTAGAAAGTAGGAGGAATTAATACATGTACATACCAGTATATAGATCTGCTAATGTCGATGAGGATGATCCCCGCATGCAGATATTATACTGGATGAATAAGGAGATAAGCCAAATCGTCCTCCTAGAGATAAGTGCGCCCCCCTCCAAGCTATAACTGCTCTGTAATAAATGATACTTGACTGATGAAGACCCATACAAGGTGCAATAGGGTTATAGTGCCCCTCTGGTGATGATAGAAGCTGCATGCAGTAGAAAGGATGGCTCAATAGCCCAACACGTGCATATCCCTCCAAGGTGATTCGCCCTCAGGCATGCAAACGTCCTCCAATAGATATAAATGCTGATAACTCTCTCAAGAGTCCAATAGAGAAGCCCTTCTTCCAAGGAAAGGGTAATATGGCCACTCTGAGAAAGATGGGAGCAGCATGCAGAGGTTCTGCTCCCTGCAGACTGTAAAACGAATGAGTGACTAATTGAGCAATGCGCCCAAGCAAAGAGAGCGAATCCCCCAATCCAGAGAATAACTCAATCTCTTGAAGCAACTGATGATGAAGCACTGTTGAACCTGGATGATCCAACCTGATGATGAACTAGGGCAGATAGATTTCATTGCCGAAATACACCAGTTAGCTGAGCATGCACTCAACCCCAACTTAGCTTGCTGAGCTCTCCAATTCGAATTCTCAATTCAATAATCATATAAGTGTGTTTCTCCATTCACTTTACCTTTCTTTTATAACTCTCAACTGCAAATAACCTAATTAGGTCACTTTACCTTCTAATTTGCAGTTGACTTGCATGCCGGTGTCTAGAGACTCAATCAGGTGCATGCATAATGAAATATCGCTCAGAAGTCATGCATGCAGGTGGCCTTTGGCTCAGATGGCCCCTGTCTACCTAATGATGATATAATATCAATGACCTAGATCTTCTTATATGGCATCAACCCTCAGCTGATTCCCTGACTGTCAGTGCCCGCTCAAACCTATGGGAATCAAATAGGTTAGCGGGATGGTCCTCCATGCTCAAGCAGAAGAGGACATTACAAATCATCATCAGGTGCAACATATAGTGATAGATGAGGACCATTCGCACGCTCATCTATTATAAACTTGACACTTACATTGGACAACTTGAAAACTATTTGTCATTGTTCTTATATTATATGCAGGATGCTCTTATAATGTTTTACTACTGTTAAAGATTTTCTAATCAGAGTCTTGATCACTTCATATGCTTTAAAGATTACTATGGCCATGTCTCATTTCTTTGTTATATCTTATCTGTTATGGTCAAAACAATTGTTTATCCAAAAGCTTATATGGTTGGTTGGTCACGTGAACTATCTTCCAGCAGCAATGAACATAAGCAGCATTTGTACGTCTACCACAATTGTTGAAAATGAGTTCTTCCCTGCATATTTGATGCTCTTGTCAGGAAGGTTTTTACTAGGCCTTGTTGAATCATTTTAGAATGTTATATCGATTCTCCATGCAATTAATTTTCATTTCAAGACTATTCTTGGTAGAAAGTTTGATTTGTTGATATTTGTAATTATTCATATTCACAATAATATCTCTCTTTCGACTTTGCTTTGAAGTCCTGACACAAGTATTCTGTTTGGTTGTGCAGGGTATTGGTGGTGTAGGGAGTGTTGCAGCTGAAATGCTTACAAGATGTGGAATTGGGCGCCTTTTGCTGTATGACTATGACACAGTGGAGTTGGCAAACATGAATCGTCTCTTCTTCCGGCCAGAACAGGCTAGTTGTATTCCTCACCGTTTCTAGCAAAAAACTTTTCTTGTGGGATGCATACTTATCAGCTGTAAAATAAATTTTGAATGTCTAAATGCATGTATATATAGAAGGATATTTTCCAATGAAAAAGTAATTATATACCTATAGTAGGATTATTGTGTCAAATTTGGTTTGAATAGCGTGAAAGAAAATTGTTTCCTTCATTCTCAAAAGAGTGCGTAATTTTGGTAAGTAAATAGGGACTATGGTAAGTGTGAAAAAACGAGCCTATGATCTTGCTCTTAAGTATTTGTGAGCTTGAGGTTACTAACCAACTGGTTATGTGATCTGCAAGGGAGGGGAGCTTCACTTTGGGCTGTAGCGAGTCTCCAAGCTGAGAATTTCTTTTTCTTTAGGTTAGCTCTGCGGAGTTGCATTAAAGGCCTGAATGGACCTGAGCCTCCATGAGATCCTAACCACTGATGAGCCGACACCTGTATGGTAAGGCCTTCCTTATCTGCAGGGTGTGCAAAGGCCTTACTGTTATTAGTGAGATTGTAAGTGTGTGAACTTTGACAATAGAAAATTTGTAAATGGCCAGTGTGGACCTTCCAAGACATATTGAGAACATGAATGCTTATTAAGCATGAAGTTACAGTGATCTCAGAGCTTTGCAGCATGAAATCAAATCTCAAACATATCATGGCTTTGCCAAATAATGTAGGAGATTAGCACTGTTGTGGTCTGTGTGGTCTGGCTCCTTGGAAAATGATAAGGTTGAAAGTCTAAATCCTTCTTCTCCTATGTTACATTATGTCTAGAGGTCTTGAAAGGTTAATCAGTGCATGAAATATATAAAAAGGGCACATGGATGGTTGAGCAAGGAAAGGCAGCTTAAGTGGGCCTCACAGGAGCATAGTTTTTCATGTGTTTGAGTATGCTCTTCTTGTAATAGCATATTATCATGTTTCAGGGTCTAAGAAGACTTTGAGAAGACATTATGCATTATTTTGGGTAGGCAATGCTGTCTATCCATACTTGCTGGTACCAATGAGGAGTTTCCATTTCCTAGTGGATATGCTCTTCCACTCTTCTTGTTGTGCATGAGCTTCTCTTCTGCTTTTATTGCACACATTTAAGTTACATTATTTGGTATGCATATAACTAAGAAATAGTAATCACAGTCATTCATAACATAGTTATCAGAATCGGGCTGGTCATCAAACCGGTCAAGCCCAAAAATCTAAACTGGACCGGTAGCAAAAAAAACTGGACCAAAAAATCAGTCGACCAAAAAATACATAAAATATTCAAAATTTGAAAAAAACATATATATTCATTGGCATCCATATGAAGCCAAACCATTATACACAAATATCAAAGTTTCTCATGTATATAGCATGTAAGGCTGCATATAACTAAAATAACCTCGAGTGCAATCCATATCGGACTTCAAATACATAAACAAAGAGACTCTAAATGGCCTCTAGAGTCCAGAAAACTTCATTCTACAACAAATAACTACATATCATCAAAATCATTGCCTATATAGGGATCTTATTCATCAATTGTACCTTGTGCCCCCCTCTTCCAGGCTCTGGCCCTTGTCTCTACCTCAAATCTCGAAGTTGATCCTCCAAGGACATGTCAACACCTTACAATTTTGATGGAACTTCCTTATCCACGCGTTAAAATAAGTTAGAAAAAGCCGTTAAAATAAGGTAGAAAAAGCTTCCCATGCTTAATAAGTGATTCTGTTTGAGTGAGGGTACATTTTTATTAATGTCATGACAGAGGAGTTTAACAATCAACACCATCAATATCAAGGTACATAGAGGGGTTGATGTGCTTGATTAAATGCCAATCTCATACCCTGATACATGATAGAATCTAGTGGAAATGTTGCAATCCTGAAATCTTGAAAACTGTTATGTTTGTTTAATTATGAATGGGATCTAAAATTCTACTTTTTGCATATGAAGTCCGATGAGGTTGGAACCACTCTCAAACATCCTGAAACAATTAATGGTAATTTTGAAAATTTAAGTAAAAGGGACATTCTCCTTATTTAGGTTAAAAGTGACATTGAACCTCTAAGAATTTAATGCTACTGATGGTTACTAGGGTTTACCTTTTTCTTATAGAAATTTCATGACCAAAGCCCCATGGTGTACGGGTTTGTACAAAAACGGCTGGTTTCGAACAAAACCAGTCGGTTTGTGCATTTATGGTTGGTTCCGTACGGAACCAGTCATCTTCGGTCCAAAACACTGACCCAGACTGGAAAATGCCCAAATCGGACTGACCAGTTTTGTCGGTTCTGGTGCGATTCTGATAAACACTGATTCATAATGGCTTCCACTCCAAAAAGGATTGTAGCATGGACAATGGAGAAGGTTGATTCTGAATAAATTATTGAGAAGGACAATCCTTATTTAAAACAAAGGCTATATAAAAAGGATTCAGAAAGAAAGCATTATATGACTTTAATTTTGATTTCTAAGTATTGATAGCCTCATTTCTAACCTCAACAACATTTAATATTTTGAGGATTCAGTATTATTGACAATATCTATTCTGCACTATGCACTATCTGTTTAATTTAGGGTTAGGTTAGGGTTTGAAGTAGAAACTTTAAAATTTTATACTTTAATGCAACAAATAAATTTCTAAACTAGTACTGGAAGTAGAATAGTACAGCTGTAACAAAGCAAGATAAAATTAAAACATAATTTTCATCTCTTTCAACTTTAACACTCCCAAAGAGGTCCTTGTGTTAAAGTTGAAACATACAGTAACATGTAATCAGCAATAGTAGTCTAATTAATTAAACAAAGTTATAGCAGAAGTAATATATCTAATTCACAATAAAAGGAACAAGTTGCTAGGCCACCTAGCTTCGCAAGTTGCTTGCAAGGTTATTTGATCAGAAGTTGGATCCCATGGTGATTTACTGTGATAGTCAGAGTTGTATCAAACTCTCTGAGAATCCAATTTTTCATGACATATCCAAGCATATTGAGATCAGGTATCACTTCATTCAAGACAGGATTCAGAAGGGAGCAGTGAAGCTCTAGTATGTACCCACAAATCAGTAGGTTGCAGATATTTCGACCAAAGCTTAGCAAGAGGGAAGTTTGAAGCATTCAGAGACAAAATCGGATTGGTGTAGAATTCCTTTCTCGCTAAGAGGGAGTGTTGATGTTTTGTAGCTCGGACATGAATTTTCACATAGTTTAGGTGTAAAACATGCGTGAAGTTGTCCAAGTTAATCTATTTTGTAATTCAATTTAGTAATAAGTGAATGTCTTATATTTTGCTGTTGAGTCTAACAAAGTGCATTTTTAATGGACTAGTGAGTTAGTCTAATCTCAATTGTCTATCTCATCGAGATATTAGGGTTTTGGTAGATTAGGGTTGCAGCTAAATTATAAAGGCAAGTCAAAGTAGAGGGTAAAGACACATTCATTCTTCACAAAGACAGTTTTGTCCGAGGGTGACGAAAGAGGTTGAGGAAGAGAGAAAACAGTGCAACAGTGAGAGGATCAATCTACAATGACTTCAGGTTGAAGAACAGAGGTGTAACAGTCATTCTGTACAGTGTATGGACAGTGCCATACGGATCTGTACAACTGTATGGACAGATCCGTATAGTCCATACAGTTGTACGGATGCGTCAGTTTAGCAAGCCTCTCTGATCTGTTTTGCAGTTTTCTGATTCAGCAAGCTTAAAACCTCGTTTCTGAGGTGTCCTTGTAAGCTTTTGATCATTAAATGAAAGCTGATTTGAAGGACAAATTTCCTGTGTAATTATTTGTTTTAACTTTTCGCTATTTGTAATTTCCAGCTATTAGTGTGATTGATGTATGCTCAGATTTTATTTCTGTTATTGAGTAAATTAGAGATATGTTTTATAATTGTATTTAATAGAGGCATAGCACAACAGTCACTTAGGGTATGAAAACTTAAACAAAACCATGAATAAGTGTGCAATAAAGGCTCTCCAAGTGACTTGTCTCACTACTAAGGCATAGATAAGCATGAAAATCATCCTCCAAGAGAGAGTGTTCCACCATAATGTCCAAGGAATGTGTCAGAATAAGTCTCTTGGGTGCTCCTATAGGAAACTGGAGATGAATGAGTAATCAACCCCCAAGGGGTAAGTGCTATCCTCCTTTTGATCTCATCAATGGTCAAAAACTCAACATATGCAATGAATGTCCACATACCAACCAACTCCTAACCTCCATGTGCCAACTCATCAAGGAAACCACTCATCATCAATAAAGGCATCCAATAGATAACCTCCTCCAATAAGAAGGGGATGGCCCCATCTACAAGCCAACAACATGTCTCCACACATGCCAAAGAGAAATGAAGGGAGCGTTCAACCAATCAAGATTCCCATTTGAACCAAGATGCCATCTAAATGATGGAAGACAAGAGCACTCCATGGCAAGTGAGTGTTTAAGCCATTGATTGCGTGTTAGGAGGAGGCCGCTCCTTGAAAAACCAATAGTCAATCATCCTCAAGCATGAGATACATCATATGAGGAAGAGTGCCTCAAGAGAAAAGCCGCCACATCATCCATACAAGCCATCCAAAGGACTAAGAACATGGGTGCTCCAAGGGATACCCATTATATGCCATCCATGTCATCAAACTATGCAAATAACTAGAGCGCTCTACCCAAAATGCTAATGCATGTCATCAAAAAGCTATTCTGAGCCACAAATGCAAGGTCACTTTATATATAAGTGATGTTCAAGTGGTGTAGATGCCAAATAAGTCCCAAGACACTAGAGCGCTCTACAAGAGGATGGACCATATCTCATAAACAAGTGTGACATCATCATCCCATAGCTACTAGCATCATCAAAACATGATGCAAAATTCTAGCATAAAAAATCCAATGCATAAATCAGCTCCAACTTGTAACCCCTGTTGAATATGTGACAAAAATCACATGTGGACACCCATGACAAAATGGGGGTTAACAGTTCCCATAGTTTTAGAGTAAATTGATACTTCGGGTAACTAGAAATTGATAGTTCTGGTAACTGTCATTTACTAGTTTACCATACTATGTTTCCTTTGGGTCTGTACACCAAGTTCCAAAAATGCACTATACACACTCATTGATCCTATTGCTTTTCATGATTGCTCATTTATGGAAAGAATATAAACTGTTATTCCTGTCAAATAATGTTTGGTATTCCTCAGAATGGCACTTATGGTAGTGAAATATGCAAAGATATTGAAATATTGTTCTCTGAGTTTGTATTGTTTGGGATATGTTGCATTCCTGCAGGTTGGTATGACTAAGACAGATGCTGCTATTCAGACACTTGCTGAAATTAATCCGGATGTTTTGCTTGAGGTAAGAGCTTATCCAAGTCAGAGTTATTTATAACGTTCCATCAAAATGAATACCAACAGTATAAATATAATTACAGAAGCATCAACCCATATGATATAGAATTGTTTTACTGAGATAGCACTTTCAGCAAGATTTTTGAGGAATCTGTTGATTTCCCATGCGCCCTTTGTATTTGTGTCTCCCTGCTTTTCAACTAACAAACTACTATTTAGTCATTAGAACATTGAAATGGGGAATTGTCTCTTCATTATCTACTAGTCATGCTTGCTGGGAGGATTCCAGGATGTGATTCACAATAAGTAGTATGAATTGGTTGGCAATATCTGTGGATACATAAAATTGATTAAATTCAGTAAAAGTCATCAAAGAGCATTATTTGCAAAGGAGCTTGTGTATATAGATGTTGTCATATTTGCAAGCAGAGTTGCATTAGTCTCCTCCTTTCGAAGTCATCAGAGACATTGAACATGAAGCTTCTGAAAGGTGGCTAAATATTTCTAGTCATCAATTCCAGAGATTGGTTTAATCTTTTATCATTTATGCGGATGCCTTGTAATTGCAGAGGATAAAATACGAGAAGGTATTATTAAGACACCTCAGTTAGAATCAATTCCTTCCTAACAGATTTAAAAACTTTTTATGGCATGGAAGTGAGGGATTTAGATTAATTACCAAGGAACATGGACAGTGAATCAAAGTGTGGAGCTATGCCTGGATATTCAAGGATCACAATTTCACCAAAATTTCACTCCAGCTATACTATATGGAACCTTGGCAAATCCAGAAACATGTTACTTTGCCAGGCTGTGAAGCCTTTCCTACAAAATTTGTACTGAGAATCAGTTTCACTGTTTGAGAAAGTCTGCTTTATAGCACATCTTGACTATGAAAAACAGTTATTCGGGAATAACAAGCAATAAGTGCAATGAGTCTTATGCAGAATAGCATGGATTGAGAAAGGTGCCAAAATTTTCAGGTCCCTGAAACCTTGCTGAGTCAAATAGTTGAATTGCATATTATTGAATGAATGAGCATTACCTACTCTATCATTCCTATTTTTGCAATCTCTATATATGCTTTGCTGTTTAACTATTGAATATTATTTTGTGACAATATTACTTTTAACAGATCAGGGTGTCTATAGATGACTTTTGAAGCTTTTTTCTTTCTGTTGCAGAGCTACACATTAAATATTACAACAGTGAAAGGTTTTGAGAAATTCATGGAGAGTCTGATCAACCAAGTTAATGAATCCACAAGAGGTCGACAAAGTGGAGTTGATTTGGTGTTAAGCTGTGTAGATAACTATGAAGCTCGCATGGTTGTGAACCAGGTACTTTCTCATACCATCATGCTAGATATAGTGAAGCTTAAACACTCCTAATTATTGAGACGTCTGCTCTGAATGATGGGGGGAGTTGACTAGACAGTGCAGAGTTGAACTGGTTTTGTTATAACCTTGAACATGTGGGATTTTAAATTTTTTCTTCCCTCCCCGCAGGCTTGCAATGAGCTAAACCAAATATGGATGGAGTCAGGTATGGGTTTAACACATTTAGTTGTATTATTTATGCTGTTTTCTTTCTCGGAAGGCTTGGTTTTGTATCATCTTGATGCAAATAGTAATGATACTTCTGAGATTATTTTCATTTACAACTTTCAACAATGAGCGTTGACGAATAAATGATAAACATTTGCAAAGATCAGGGCACATGTGATAAATTTTTGCACATGAGCAGTGTAAAATGGTTGATTTCTGCACTATGATTTCTAGCATTTTGTTTAGAACTCATCAAGCCTCATATCAGAGTTTATAACTATACACTAGCGTGTTGAATTTTTAACTACTTTCATAAATAGGTAATTATGTGTGTATTTAAAATTTTTTCTTTAACAGAATTACACATGAAAGTATCAACCATATTAATTTCTCATGAGCAGTGTTACGATGGTACTAGCACCAATGCATCTGTAGAGGTGCCACAGGGAGAGGGTGTCCTTTTTATGACCAAGAGGGGTGTTTAGCCAACCTATTCTGGGTTAGGGGTTATGGCCAGATCCTCTGGTTTCTCCTTAGGAAGTACTATGGCTTAGTGGCATCCCTGACTGCCTCATGAAAGGGTTTGAAACCTTGAAGTTGGTGTCCGGGGCTTCCAGGTGGGGATCACTGGGTTACATGACCCCAACCTTGTTTTATCACTCCAGCGACAACTCTTTAGCAATGAGACGCATGCTTATCCTTCAGAGCATCTCCAGCACCCTCCCGGCCTTCCAACTCACTAGTGCCCTCTCTCTAGGCCCCTTTGTAGAGGATGACGTCATCCTTCTTGGCAGACTACTTGCTTGATAAAGGGGGGGGGGGCGTTGAGGGTTTTCATCACTGTTGGGGTTAGTTGGGGCATGATGACCCCCCCCATGTAGTCTGGCCTTCAGTTCAGTTCGATGTGGTCTTGTTCAGCCATTTTGCTCATGTTTGGGTAAAATATGGGGAAGACACGACAATTTACACACTCTTATCATTATTTTATATTATTTTTGTTTTAATTTTAAGTTGACATTTATAATTTTAAATTGACATTTTAGAAAGGCATGTCAGCCTGGATTTTAATTATTTTTGTAAAAGTGAGCGTGAGATCATATAAATACAATCTCCTTACTTCATTTTTACACATCAAATATATGGGATTATACTTTTATTTCTGTTTTTGCCCTCACTAGGACTCTTAGAGTGATGCGCACTTCTTGAGGATGATCATGCTTGCTAGTTTGGGGACAAACCTTTTGGAAGCTTTTCTCTTGTTTCTTTACTAAGGTAATTGCTAAGAGTTGTTTGCTTGACACATGCACAAGAAGGTATCCAAGTCTTTCTCTTGATGTCTTTTTGTTAAATGTTGGATGCATGCTTGTTTAAGGTTGAATTGTAGCCATTGGAGTTGCATTTTGCTTTAGAATAAGTCATTGTCTAACCTTTAATTACCCTAGCATTGTAAACTTGAGTTTTAGGTCTCCAAAGTTTGTCTTGGCTAGGGCATCATCAACCAACTCTTGTAGTTGTTGAAGAAGCCCTAGTTGTGCAAACTTGGCAAGCACCATCTCAAGAGGAGGGCCATCTTCTTTGATGCTCTAGGGTTAGGTGAATGTCATTAATGAAACCCTAAGTTGTTCAATCTATTCATCTATCCTAATTTTCTGAGTTTTGCAATTGTAAATATTATGTTAGCTTAGTTCTCTTAAATTTTTGAGTTTGTATAATTTTTGTAAGTATTAGTTTAGCTTAAATTTTGCTCCTTTTTGTTTTTGTAAATTATAAACTAGATTTAAACCTAATTTTAAAACCCTAGTTTCTATTATTGCCCTAACTGCAGAATCCTTAGACCCTAGCGATTTCCTTCACGCTCCTCTCCTCCCTTCGATCTCCCTTCCATCCAACTTGGCCTTGTTTGATTTTTTAGTGCAGCTGCGAGACCCATTCTCAGAGAGAATGGTGCCCTAGTCAGTTGACTAGGGTTCCCGGTCAAGTTAACCAGGCAGAGTTGAGTAAGACCCTAGAAGGTACCCTAGGGCCCCCAGTTGTCTCTTGGGGTTCTTGGTCAAGGACCAAGCAGTTTGATGCCATGGCAAAGTCCCTAGCATGTGGCTAGGGCCCCTATTTGTCTCTAGGATATTCTGGTCTAGAACCAGACAGTTTCTTGGTCATGAGGACCAAGCAGATCCTGCAGGTTGAGACAGAGACATCCTAGGTCCTGCAGATGGTTGATCAACATTCAGTCTAGGACTGAATGCTCAGCTTGAGGCTGAGGACCATTCTCTGGGAGAATGAAGAACTTGGTCATGGACCAGATGGTTGATCAACATGTCCCAGTCTAGGACTGAGGCTCAGCCTTTGGGTGGAGAAGCCATTCCTTGAGAATGGAGGCACTTGGTTAGTTACCAAGATTATGATGTGTGATGTCCTCTTCTCCTAGGTTTTCGAGATGGATGAGTTAGTTGGTCTTCTCAAGGGACTGGCCACCCCTTGTGGAAGCTACTAACATTTGACCTAAGGAGCAGTTGAGAGGACCACATGATCACATCATCTGTGTGAACCCTTCCTTATACAGTGATGATGAACTTTCAGGTTATATGGAACATTTGTACATTTGAGAGAGAGATGATTGGTTGTACCTTCACCCTGGTTGATTTACTTTTGATCCTTACACCTTGTTGTTTTGGTCTTGTGGTACCTTGTGGTTATTGGGATCATTTACCCACCTTGAGTTTCTTTTTTTTTTCTTTTGTTATTGTTTTGGTCTTATAGAGTATTATGGGTAATTGTCCACTTTTATTTGGTACATTATACCCTTCTCTTGATTCATGGCCATAGTTTACATTTCTTTATTTTTATTTTTATTTTTATTTATTATTTATTTTTATTTATTTATATTTTATTTATATCTTTTTTTTTTATTCTTCCCTAAATCTATGGAGCCCTAAGTTAAAGGATTAATTTAATAACCTTTCTAGAAGATTTAAGTTGCTATATATTGAGATTTCATGTTCCTCATTTAATAAGATGAAAAGGTAAGATCTCAGCTCTGATTTTTACTTGACGTTAAGGGTTTATGGACTGTAGACATTGAAGGTTTTATGTTGACATCATCTGTGACCCAGCCGTGACTTTAGAAGGGAATGGATTTGCCTTCTTAACTGAGATCTGCTCCTGTTTGAGATCTGTTTTGATTGCTGAAGGTATCCTGAGGTTCGGTCTACTGCTGAGAGGTCTGTTTGACTTGAGTAGGGGTCCGATCTGCTAGCAGAAAATTCTTCAGTATCTATTCTATCTCCAGTGACCTAGCCGTGTGCTTTGGAGCTTCCCTTTACCTCAGCTGTAAATTTGCAGAGCTCCGATTTGGCAGCCGTGACCTGTTTGGGGTTTGTATCCATTGTTGTTTGAGCCGTAACTCTCTTACAGGTTCTCCCTGCTTGCGGTAAGCTTAACATCTGAGTTACTGGCATACTAAGGGTTTGTTGACATCTGTTTTGCTATCAAGTGCAGTTCCTAACCCTTGAGTTTTTTTTTGTGGACAGCTTGTTGATAAAACTTTGCTAATGACTATTCTACAGTATTGAGGTCTTACTTAGGTTTGATATATGCTGAGCTTTTCCATTGACCAGATCTGTACACTTAGACTTGCTAATAGTCTTTACTCTGTGCTGTGAACCTACTTGTGATCAAACCTAAATACTGAGACTTTTGAGGTCTGTTTTTATGCTGAGTTTTATTGTGACTTTCATTGTGTTTTCTGACTGTCATTGATCTACTTTGTTTGACTGTATTACAGCCGTCTCATCTCTCTCTCTCTGGTTTGTACTACCCTCTTGCAGGGTCTGATAGTTCCCAGAATTGACTGGCCTCTCCGAGGCACAGTCTTTTTACTGAAAGTAACTCTTCTGAGTATTCTTATAGGAAGGGTCTCACACCCAGGTAAGTATCTTCAACTATTATTATGTGATCAAATTGTTTATTTTATGTTACATGTTACTGAAGATTAATTTAGCACAGTGACCTAACTGGTAGTGTTAAAATTACTTTAACACAGTGACCGACCTGAGAGTGCTAAAGATGTGAAATTGAAAGAGATGAAAATTATGTTAGAGTTTACTACTGCACTATTTCATATTCAATGTTTGTAAATGTTTATTAAAGTACATTGAATAGTTATTTTTCTGCCTATAACTCTAACCTGATGAAAAATTAACAGGCCTCCCTCCTCCAACTTGCCTACACCTTCGGCTCCTTCTATCCTCCCTTCGCTGGCCATCTCCCCAAACTCGGATCTGCTCCTTATTTACTGTAGCCTGCTACCCTTCCGAACCTTCTGCTCCTCTATTCCGCCCCCCTTCCCCCTTCCCCCTTCTTATTTTCCTCTCCTTTCTTCCCCACTCCACTTCCTTCTCCCTTCCTCCACATCGTCCTCTTCCCCACCTTCATCACTTACCACATCCCTATCCCTTTTGAGCCCTATCCTTTACCTAACACAGGTCTGCAATAAATATTGCCGACCCTGTGTGTTATCCCTTACCTTCACCTGCACAAACACATACGCAGAAAACATAAAGGGTGTTAATTCTTAGTGTTAGAATCTGATGCTAAATGGACGATTTACTCTTGTTTATTGGTTGATCTTGGTCTCCTAAAGTGGTCCAGAATTTAAATTTTTTGAGTGTTATTTTTGTTAGCGTTGCCAACCTAAATTGACCTTTCCCTTGTGCCTAAATTTGATGAAATTTTTAATAACTTAAAGTTGAAGTTCTTATTGGAGCCTCATTCTAATTCATGTGAATTGATATGTTATCAGAATTGCTTCTCTGCTGCACTGTATAAATCCATTCATATCTGATGAACAATAGTTTTGTTTAACTTGAAAGTGCCTTTGGTCAGTTGAGTGGTGATAACAGTTAGTGGAATCTATTGGTATGCTATAGTGATTTGGTTTGGTTATTTTGCAATAACTTTTTAGATTCGGTTGAACTTTGTTATTGATTACGTACCTACATGCTATATTCAATTGGTGAATGTTCACAGATTAGCTTTGGTGAAAAGCCCTTATACTTCATCGGTAGTTGGTTATGATCTCTTGAAGTATCTAGTAATTATTGCTGATAGGTTTTTTGCACTAAAGTTCTTATGTTCATCACAATCTCTTGACTATATTGTTATTGGTTTACACATTGCTATAACACATGCTTATGATATTTATTTGTTACATCTAATTGATAAGTCTAATGAATGTTCTCTCATTAACTCTGCATTTTCATTGAATAATCCATGTTGGTTAATAACCTTCGGTGAATTAAGCACAACTTGGTGATTCTATTGATCATATTATTTTGCCTAATTTACATTCACTAACGTTGGTTGATTATTTTAATCTATTGACTCCATTTAGGCACTGGTCTAACTATGAAATCACATAGAGAATATAGTTCTGTGGTTGTCTTAGTGTTCTACAGGTTGACACAAGGGTACTTTTCCTTGGAGGTTATTGGCTTCCAAAGAAGTTAGGACTGTGACCGAGGTGACATTGGGTCATTATTCTTATTTTTGCTTACTGAGAATTAGCCTTGCTAATTTGCCCGGTAACAAGCAGTATGATAGTAAACTAAATAGAGCATAAAGTAAACACATCACATCACAATAAACATGCACAGTAGACACCATGATATTTACCCTGGGAAAACCCTCTCTCCTCCTGAGGGAAAAACCCAACAACCTTTCTTATGATAGATTCATTCATAGAAGAACAAGTATACATCAAGTGACCATGAATCATCAAACCCTTCACACATAATGGTAAATACAATCAGAGAGATCAAGTACTTATCTTTTTCAGTTGATGTAAGCCTTGTTTAATATGACATCAACCTTGTTCAGTTTGTCTCTGCCCTCCTCTTTCTGATCTGAGGCCTCTAAGGCCTATATGCAAATGACTGTGAAGAGTTTAAGGTCCCATGGGTCTGCCAATCCTGTCCGTGGCCTCTTCAAAACCTGACTGCAGCCTGCCGGAATAAACCCAAGGCCCCTAAGGCCTGTCTACTCTTCCCATGGCTTGCTCCGGGCCTTCTTGCTGAGTGTCGTGAAGAGTTTAAGGCCTGTAGGACCTGTCTAGCCTACCCTCGGCTTGTCCAGGGCCTCCTTGCTATGTGGCATGAAGGAGATGTACCTTAGGTCACCCTTGAGAACGAGTTATCACAACTATTCTTTAAGAGTGTGTGGTTGTTAACCAGAAGGTCGGAGGTTCAATCCCTCCTTATAGCGTTGTTACTATAATAAAAATGCATAGTGCAAATGGTATACTTTGGTGATCTTGGGCTTGTGGCTTGGCACATGAGTCAGTAATAGGCTTTATTTCACTTTAGCTCTACGTGGTGCGGTCGGCTGAAATGGATGCGATGTCCATTGCCTTGCATGGACATCGCAACTATTCTTAGCATCCACTTAGCATGTGACTATCAAACCCTAAAAATCATTCCATTCACCATTCATGCAAGAGAAAAAGACATCCCAAGAGAAGTGCGTCTAGCTTCAAATGCTCTCATAAACTAGTAGGAAAAGAAAAGAATACATAATTTGAACCCTTGTCCATGATTTACAAATGAGGTGAGGTTGTCTTATTAGTATGAGACAACCCTCAACCTTTTACAAAAATGAGACTACAAGTTAATGACAAAATATAAAATTTTAGGTTAGTGCACCCACAAACTTAGGGACTAAACCATACAATGACATAAAATAAGAATAAAAATGTGCAATTAGGCTCCACCAAGTGCAAAGTGAGCCAAAAAGAGGATGTCATGCCCCAACTAACCCCATCAAATGCTTGTCCCTCAATGCCCTCCTTTTTTAACAATGTAGGCTTCTTCTTTAAGGAATGACGTCATGGGAATGGATACCAGGAGGAGTTTTATATCAAAACAATAGGTCCAGGTGGGAAAAATGAGATGTGTTAAATTGGGTATGACAACCCTTACATGCGTAATCACCTCTACAAAGAAAAATATGAGTATGGTTATGTGTCTTAATGGACCTGTTGCTGCCTGAAACACACTTGACCACAGATAAGTCTCCCAACCGCTATGTGTGTTCTTGAGGGAAACTATGAGTGTAGAACCCATTGTCACCTTGATTCTAAACTCCTCCGTTTAGACCCCAACTCCAAAAAGGTCAAGGGAGGTTGTCTCTACTTACTAAGATTCTGTTATGAGCTTCTTTAAGAGTTGTAAAGTATTCAATGTTCAAATGACAAGCATTCGTGTAGAGATGCAATGATTTGAATGACAAGCAAACCTTTTTTTAACAATAAACCATATACAAAAGCAAGAGAGAAAAAACCATTCACTAACCAGACCAGTGCTTACTTTACTTGGGTTATGGTGTCACAGATATAACAAAAATAAGATTACCAAAGACACTCAAATTGAATTAAAACATTCACTTATCACAATAATCAAAATATCACATTTAACACATGAGAATAACTTGTAGTAAGTGATCAACTGAATGAAAGGTGCTTGTAGTGAAATTGAACCAAACTTAAGTGCTTCCAAAGTAAGGTACTGAAAATGAAATAACAATTGTAGTGTTTTTCCAATGGTCCTGTAAATTTTAATTAGTTTTAAGTCTCTCTTTAGCTTAGGGGAATTAAGGTTTGTGCAAGAAAATTAAAGCTACTCTATGTGTCTACCCCAAGAAGTTATCTCTTTCGATTTGAGAGAGACTGTCGGGTGCTCAACAAGAGAAGACAAAGTTCTCAACTAGCTCCACAGGTCAACCCCAAAGCTTGCCGGGTGCTCAACAGGAGGACACTAAGTGCCACGAGGCTCCCAACAGCCACTACCCCTCTAGCTCCACGAGTCAAACTTCTTTTTCTCAATGTCTAGTTAAGATAAAATTATGAGTGCCTATAATTCTTGCCAACACTAATCTTTGCCCTTTCTTGTCGCCCAGGATCGGTTGAACCAGCAAGGGGAGTGAATACGGGGCAAAGATTGGAGCACAGTTTATTTAGCCTTTTAAAGAACAACAAATAATTAAATACAATGCAAGCCGGCATGATATTGCAAGGGTGGCAAAGCCAACTCACTTGCAAGGTGTGGGCAAATAAACTAAAGCAAAAAATGACTTGAAAGCAAATTTACTAGCCAACACGATTTTGCATGGATGGGCAGAGCCCCTTCTCATGCAAGGTGTGGGCAAACAATAATAACAAATGCAAGTAAAAACATAAATTAAATCTTAGCCCTTTCAACAATTGTTATGCAAGGGCGGCAAATCCAACTCACTAGCAAGCAATCAAATGGCCACAATGACTTAAGGAAAGAAATGCTATCTTGCCACACAAATATCTTCCTAATGAAGAGGGGCAAGCAAATTAACCCAATGGAAATATTTCCTCCAAAGATTTTCTTCATGCACTTCACAAAACTGGAAATTACAATGGCTTTCTTCTTTGGACAAGAATGGAAGCAAAAGAGCAAGAATGGAGCAAGAGAGCAAGAATGGAGCAAGAGAGAAAATGAAAGAGAGCAAGAGCATGAGTGATTGTAACCCAAATGAGGAGGAAGAGCCTTCTTATAAAGAAAAAATGAGACGGGAGAGTTCCTTTGCATGAGTGACATTTGTCACTTGGAGAGAAAGGGGGCCCATGAAGGGGGTGCACTTCCTCGTGTTAAAAATAAAAACAATTGGGGGGAAAACCCCCACTCATGTTTTATATTTCATTGTTAGGCCAAGGGGAAATAATCATGAAGGTGGGACCCCCCCTTTTGGGTTATATCAATTTTTCTCATTTCCCATGGTGAGAGGGTTTCCCCCTTAGGGAGACAACTTCAAACTTGAAAAACACTTTCTTGGGGGCCCCCCTTTGGCCTTTAATGTTACCTTAGGGTCATAACATGACATTAGGGAACACGTTTTCCACCTCCCAAGAGACTTTAGGCACTTTTCGAAAATTTTCCTTACTAATTATTTGCCAATTTCCCTGATTTCCTTGACTGACTTAGGAAAATGTGTCCAAAACCTTAGCAAGACTTGTCTGAATGAATTCAAACTTGGTCCAAGGTGTAGAGGGTCTCATGCCATTTATCTTGAGTACCCATACCCCTATACAACATCAAAAAGGACCACTTATCCCTCTTTTACAATACAATTTTTTATGCTGATGGACATTTTTTAATTACCAAAAATTAAAAAATCCTAAGTAAAACTTAATGAAATTCTGCAAGACTCTGGATAATGTCTAGCATGGTAATATAGAAGATTCCTAGGCCACAATCACCCCATGGACTCGATCATTAGAACGCCTTTCACCACTTTGGAGGTATTTTTGAGTGAAAAACTCAGATAATTAAAATCATTAAAAATGAATTTTAATTATCCAAGGGAAAAAACACTCGATGAAAGGACTTCCCCAATGATAAAGTCTTAGGCAACTAAGATATACAAAAATTGACCATCATGCCGACACATCATTACAAAATCCCCCGCAGGGGTGCGGAAATTTCATGGAGAAAAAATAAGAAGAAGAGCTGCCTCGCTTGAGAAACTTCACTAGGTACTTCTTTCTCATCTTCAAGGCACATGGTACATGGTTTCCCACCTAGTTAGCTTGGTGGTCAACATGACCCATCCCAAGAAGCGCCGAACACTAACTCGTAGCCCAAATGGCCCAACAAGATGGGGGACATCCACCCATCAAGAGGCAGTCAACAATGCCACCAAGCCAACATTTCCTTGAATGAAAACCAAGAGGACATGGCATGACCTGATCGGAGGTATTTAGCCCCAAAATCAACACTCTACATAATATAGCCCCAAAAAATTGGCCTTTACAAAAGAAAAAGAAACCCCTCACTCTGGCACATTTGGAAAGAACGCTTCAGACGCTCTGAGGCGGAACAAGGTGCAAGCTTCAGAAGTTATGATATATGTTTTAAAAATCGTCCAAATTGGTTTTAGAATCGACCGATCTACCGGTTTGATAAGGAACCGAATCAAATCGGTCTGCAAATCGGTTCGTTCGATCGGTCCGACCGATCTGAACACTGAATCAGCCGGGCTGGTTCGGTACCGAACCGGTCTAATCGGTCGAGTTAAGTAAAAAATCGGTCGGTTTGTCTGGGTGCCCGCGGACTCAAAAAAACAATGCAATATCCCCATGGTGCAGTAGTACTTGGTGATATTAATGGTAATGTAAGTAAAAGTGACATTCTCCTTATCTTTTATTTCCCATCCTTTTACTTAAATTTTTAACATTACCATTAATTGTTTCAGGATGTTTGAGAGTGTTTCCAACCTCATCGGACTTCATATGCAAAAAGTAGATTTTTATATCCCATTCAAAATTCAATAGACTTAATAGTTTTCAGGATTTTAGGATTGCAAGGTTTCCACCAGATTCTATCATGTATTAGGGTATGGAATTGGCATTTAATCAAGCACATCAACCCTTATATGTACCTTGATGTTGGTGGTGTTGATTGTTGAATTCCTCTGTCATGACCTTAATAAAAATGTACTCTTCACTCCTGCAAAATCACTTATCAAGCATGGGAATCTTTTTCTACGTTATTTTAGCGATTGGATTAGGAAGTTTCACTAATGTCCCTGGGGGATCAACTTTGAAATTCGAGTTAGAGGCAAGGGCTAGAGCCTAGAGGAGGGAGGCATAGGGTGCTATTGATGAATAAGATCCCAATATAGGCAATGATTCGTTGACACATATGATTGATGATTTATAATTCACATTCATTTTCGTAAATGCCTTTGCTAATTTATTAATTTAATATATATATATATATATATATATATATATATATATATATATTGCATTTCCTCATTTCCAAAATTTTGGGGGTCACGTTTCCCCTGTTTCGAAGTTTCCCCGTTTCGTCCTCATTTCCTCGTTTCATGCAACCTAGGTTGAAGCTGTTCAAACCCTTGTACAACAATTTTGAAGCAAACATGTGCCTGTTATGACGTTTGCAGCAGTAAAAAGTCATGAAAATCGCCTTAAAGGCTTAAAATAAATTGTGGGTAGTACTGTGAATGAAAGCAACCCTAAACAAGTATAGGTGCTCTTTGGCCTTCAAACAACAGGTGTGGGTCATAACAACACTCCTAAAATCTTGAAAATGTTGTTTTTCTTTAAAATTTAAATATTTTATGTATTTTTGAGTAAATTGATTCATTAAATTCAAATCGGCCGGTTTATGACCGATTCATTACCGATTCCGATTTCGATTTCGAGTTGACCCTTGACCGATTCCGATTTTTCAAACATTGGTTATGATTGGTGCCGTGTGATTTATTTCGCTAGTTTCAATCCCACTTTTTCACCTTTATCATGATCACTTAGTGCAATAAACGCTAGCTGGACTATTCAATATAATGAGAAATATAATTATTTTGACTAATGCCTATGAGATATGGGTCATGCATTAATGAATTAGGTAATCCCAAAAACGATATCTCTATGTTGGATTGCAGAAGCCTCCCAATTGCTTAAAATAAAAGAGTCAAGGAAGTTCTGTTATCACACAATCTCTAGTTGTTTGTGGTGGATATCCCAATAGGGACGGTAGAGGATACAACTAGGAGGGTGTAACCGACAATAGCCAGGTTCTCCGCTCAAATGAACGAAAGTCACGCCGGACAAGGCTACTGTCACTTTAGACGAGGCACTTGGCCAAGTCAAGGGGGAGACCCTGCTCAACCAGTGATGGTTGAGAGACAACAAATACACCCAAACACAGAAAGATGAGAGATGAAAGCAAGGGATGAGTGTAGATGAGCTCCTATGATTGATTTCAGCCAATAAGTGGACACAAGCAGTAAAATAAGCGTGATGAGATAAGTGACCAACAATCAGAAATAGTTAAATACTATGATTATAACAAGAGATTATATGGCTGAAATGATTAGGGAGCTGAAATGAAATAGAAGTGATGCTATGATGAGCTACCCAGGAAAATGGTTAAGTAATGAGTCAAATGGACCTAGGGCAGCAAGAAAATGATGTCTATGATCACTTCTAGATGACGGCACTTGATTTCCTAAGGTAAAATGACAATAGAAATCCAAATCAGAAGTATCCAAAGCCCCAAATCAACCCAATCAAGCAGCAAGAGAAAAACGCCCAAGTGGGGCGTTTTTGCTAGGTGGACCAGTGCTAAAATTATGGGCAAATGGAGTCTAAAAACTTTGAAACTTGATTCCCTAAAGTAAGATAGCGTTCTAAGCTGAAATCAAGAATACCCACAACCCAAAAGTTAACCCAATAGTGAAATTGGCTGAAATGCCCAAGGAGGTCGAATTCAGCAGGTGACCAGCTCCTAGTTCTAAGGGTAAACGGGGTCGGATTCGAATGAAACTCGGGATATAGGATTTTAGGCATAAATCATTACTGGGTTTTTAATTAAAACAAAATCCTACGGTGAAAACTAATACTTTGTATTTTTTTTATGGTTTTTTAAGTGAGTTTTCTGCTCAACACACACATTTAAATTTAAAATGATAGAGACCAGCAAAAAAAACCTACTTGAGAGTGAATGAACGGATGAGATTGCCGAAGACTAGCTCTCCAAACTCAGTTGCCGAGCAACAACGTGTTCCCTTTGCGTTCTGAGCTTCCAGTGGCCAAATTCGCCCTAGGTACCTGCCACAAACAAGACTAAGTTAGTGATGCAGCAAATAATAAGAAAAACCAGCAAGTAAAATGACTAAAATGAGAGAATTGAAAGGCTGAAAATGCAATAACAACTCCCTTGTTAAAACACTGAAGAATATGAGCAGTTGGAGAATTCCCACTCCCAAAACTGCGCCCTCCTCCAGCTGAGCTCTTCACTTGCAAGTCGAATGGCCAAGGACAATGTGGAAACAATACACTAGCAACTCAACAAAGCTATGGAAAACTAGATATCAGTCAAGCAACACACATCTATTCATAAACTCTTAAGAAATTGTGGAAGAATGGCTCTATATCATCAAAAACTCAAGTGTACAAATGTGCCAAGAGGCTGCAATGGAGGTGAGTCCATTCTCTTATAGAGATGGCTCACTCTCTAGCTAGGTTTCCCCCCAAAATGGAGGGTTAAGATCATCTCCCCATCCACAAAATCGAATGGTGGAGATCACTCCAGAGGGGGGGTGCGAATTGCCCCAAGGAGAAGCGCACTAGTGGGTGAGAGGGACCATGTGGGGTCCATACAATATATGAAGTGGTGTTGGGGGGTGTCTATAGTATGTTTTATCCCCCCAACATAATACATTAAGGCTCAACACATAAAACATACACCAAGTCGAATTCCCCTAGTGGAGAAAAACGCCCCCCTATGGGCAAACTCGTCCTCCATGGTGAGCTGGGCAAGTGAGGGCCCCACAAACATGAAATGCAATGTCAAAACATACCAAAATTACCTTATGATTTACCTTTACCCATGCCAGCCATTGATTTTGCCATTTAACTATAGTTGCCTTAGTCAAAATTCTGATTTCCATGTATTTTATGCTGGTTTATATGGCTGAAGATGAAAATTGGGCTTTTGACCCACTTTTATTGCCCAAATTGCCGAATCGTCTGCTGCAATGTGATTGTGGACCCCAAAAGTAGTAGGGATGACCACTTGAACGATCCCGATCCATCACTTTGGAAATATTTGCCCCAAATCCATGATTTTTAATTAAAACAGGTCAAAGTTGACCAATAATAATTAAAAATCTCTCAAATGGCTCAATGTTTTGCAATTCTGTCAATTGTATGCTCATATGGAACCCCTGTAGATAATAAATGATCGAAATCAAAATTCTGATCGCAACATTTTTTCGGGCCCATTTTTGGCCTAGTCAACCCAGTTTGACCAAGTCAAATCTGGTCAACTATAGTGCTAGCTGAAACCTGTATGCAAGCATGAAGTGATAAGGCTCAATTAAACAAGTTAGTACATTACTAAGCAATAAATGATATCATGGTGATCAAAAATACATTAAATCCCGAAATAGTACAAGGCCCTGGTGAAGTGGGCCGACCACCTCCAAAAGACTAGGATGCTATACACCTCCATAGACTTGACCACCTTGCTGACTCTAGGTGATGTGGACAACATGGTAAAAGATATGGGAAGACGAGGATAAGGATCATGTGACCACTAAGACAACTCGGGAAAGCGGGGTCCACTGAGGTAAGTATGCCATGACAAAACACGGGGAAGGGCGGTGCCTCACAAATGGGTATAGTGCAGGGAAACCACCACTAGTCATCTAACAAGTATCCCACAACTCACATCCATATCCGAAGACTCCGTGAGGTTCTTTTCTACAGCCGCCAAACTGGGTGTCCGGCAAACCGTAACTTGAGACTCTAGGGGGCAATCTTGAGCTTGTCCCTTGCTCCTTCTCACCTCCTTGTCCCGCAGGACCAGGTGAGGAATAACCACTACAAATGTTGACATGTATAGTTGACCAGAATCCATGTGTGTTGATAAACACATTGCATGGATTTTGCAATGAGTTTCATACTTAGTCCTTTTTTGGCTAGATTTTGCATTTACAACATAGAGGCCTTTTTAGCTTGATTTACATTTCATTTCTTCATTTCTTCATGGCCCTCTTGGGCTACATACATATCTCAAAAGATATAAACATGGCGCTCATATTCCAAAGGTAATGGGGGTGTGTAATACAAGCTTCGACGACAAGTGGGGAGCACCCGGTGAGGCTACACAATCCTAACTGCATTGCAACATTGGGGGCAACCGACAGGAGCAAATCCCAGGTCTAACCGTGTATCTCACACACTAAAGAGCCGAGGCACAATAAACAGGGAGTCATGGCAAACTCAGAGATCAGTGGGGAAAGGGGGTCCTCGTGATCACAAATCAGAATCCAAGTCGGGGAAGAAGTGTCATGGATGAGTCGGATGAGTGGAGGAAGTGAAGATGGTGCTAAATTCAGCTACCGAGGGGCTAAGTGATCAAGTCTAAGCCAAGTATACAAGACATGACTCAGCGTGCATATACATAAGTCTAACTAGGGGGGGTGGACTGACATCACCAATAGGCCCAAACATATCATATCATAAGCAGATCACCAAATATATCATCTCATGCAACGTTAGTGTACTAGCAAGTGTAAAAGAGTCTAATCTACAACATGAGCAATAATCAATATATGCAATACCTGCTGCACCATATACCTGCTGTCACTGAACCTGTATCTGAGCTGAATCTCTGTTGAATCCGGGCATACAATAAATCAGCACTGTACTGTGACAATCTCTATCAGAATATGACTAGGCACTATCTCAAATGGGCTTGTGTCAAAGCTTGGCAAGGAAAGGTAACCCTGTGGTAGATGGTAAGTCCAACTGCCTGTCCCCTTTGATGTATCTGCTAGGGGGAATCTGAACAAAAATGCCTCCTCTGAAGGCAGCTGATCTCCTGATCTGGAAAAAAAGTACTGTGCGGTCCTCGGCCGCATAGTCTGCAGTGTGGAAACTGCTCCCGACATAAAATGTGATAACAAGTTCTAATTGAATAGTTCATTGGGCACAATACTTGCTAAGGTTTTGGAAATAAGGTAGCAAGCTAAGTGGGTTTGATTGTATAAAAAAATCCATAGTTAAGCGTGCTTGACCTAGAAAAGTCTTTTAGGGTGGGTGACCTCTTGGGAAGTCCTGATTACTAGGTGCAGGCCCTAGAGGAGATGATTGATGCCACATGATTCATTTTGCTATTTTCAATCTCAGTTCTTCATGCTTGTGAGTATCACCCGAAGTAATGAATGCTAAGTAGACTATTCAATATCATGGGAAATTTGGTCATTCTGACTAATGCTAATGAGATATGGTAATGCATTAATAACTGACTATACGTAAATAATCCTGAAATGATATTTCATATGTTGGATTTCAGAACCCGCTCAATTGCTTAAAATAAAAGAGTCAAGCAAGCTTTAATGAATAGTTCATAAGACAATACTTGCTAAGGTTTTGCAAATAGGGTGGCAAGCTAAATAGGCTTGATTGTGGGAAATCCTCCATTGCTAAGCTTGCTTGAACCAAAGGAGTCTTGGGATGGGCGACCTCTAGGAAGTCCTAGTTACAAGGTGCAAGCTCTGTAGGTGATGATTGATGGCATGCTATTCATTTCGCTGGTTTCAATCAAGGTTACAAGAACCGAACTGGTGGTCAAACCGACCGACCTTGAGAACTGGAACCGGACCAGAACTAGACCAAAACTGGGAAAAAATCGGATCACAAAACCGGTCGACCAAAAATACATAAAATATTCAAAATTTGAAAAATTATATATATATTCATGTGCATCCATGTGAATTGAAACCATTATACACAAATATGCAAAGTTGCTTATGTATATAGCAAATAAGAGTGCATAGAACTTGTTGCTGCCTGGACACGCACCTGGGTTAACGCGGCAAAAATATTCAAGCCGCTTGGTGCGTCCATACGGCAACATTTTTGGCATCGTTGTCAGGGATATATCTTTTTATTCCTTGAATATGACTTTTGTTTTCTCCTTTTTGTTTTTGCTTTGTTTGATGAGTGTTTAGAGTAGATCTTTAATTTTTCATCTGGCGACTCCATTAACCTTTTTCTTTTAAAAAAAATTCAAAGTAAAGCAAAAAATAGAAAATTTTGTGAGAGTTTAAAATGCATATTTTTCTCACATGCCGACTCTATTGAAGGGATAAAAACCCTGTTTCTCATAAAATTGTTGAGACTGCTTGTGTGTAGATGCCATGCAACACAGTAAAAATCTTTAAAGCTCATTATTTGAAAGCTCCCTTGGTTCAGTACAAGACGCATCCCATGTTCATTTCAAGTATATACTGTTGAACTTTGCTATGAATGTTGATAAGGAAGGGCTTTGTATTCTCTTGCCTGAAGCTTTCCCCCGGTTGAATTTCTCAAATATCCATGGTTTTCCTAATGATTGTTATAACCCTGATGGGCTATATGATGTTGCTCCAAAGTTCTGTGGAAATAATGGAGATTCAGCCACCCATCTTCTTTCTTCAAACTGGTGGCTGATTTTAATATTCATCATAAGGATGACCTGATGATCATATTTGTGTCTACCTTGGTGGGGAATACAAAGAATTGGTTCTATAGCCTTTGTGAAAAGTCCATAGTTTCCATGGTTGCCTTTTCGAATTTTTCTGTTGTCTTTGGCATAAATGAGAGATGGATGAGATTAAGTAGCTTATTAAAGAATATAATACCCTCATCCCTAAAGCACAGCTTGACTTCAAAGAGGAAATCCATAATGACCCCATTGAAGAGCTTCATGAAGCACCCTTGATAGTGTAAATTTCCTTAAAACCCACTCTTGAGTTACAGTATGCCAGTTATTTTTAAATTTAACCCCAAATATTACTGTTAACCACAAATGGATTTCTTCACAATGCAACGGAAAATAAATACCGAGAGAAATAGAACAACAATCACAACAATAGAGACACCAATATTTTTGGGTTTGAAAACCCCCGGAAAAAACCCAAGATGGGAAAACCGGTGCAGCAGTCTGAGAAGATATTTTATTAGCAACATATAGAACAGTACAATCCATAAATCGATTTTACCCAACCTAGAAAAATCGTACAATCGAAACTCATAGAGAAAACCTCAACAAGATAGTACGGCCTCCCTGCGTCAGCGTGCACAACCTTTGTCTCAGCGTACGGCCCTGCGTCAGCGTGTACGACCTTTGTGTTAGCGTACGGCCCTGCGGCAGCATACGGCCTCACCCGTACGACCCTCTGCGTCACCCGTACGACCCTCTGCATCACCCGTACGACCTTCTGCGTAAGCTGTACGTCCGACCCTCTGCGTCACTTGTACGGCCTCTATGATTTGCCCAAGTCGCCCTGTCAATCTCTGGAAGGAAGTTCTTCAGTCTCACCCTCCATAAAATTCTCTTGCAAATTGTCTTTCTCACTCTTCGGCTGGATGCTATGAGCAAGAAATCTCAACTATGTGTATCTGTGTCCTCTCCACCAAATCGGTCTTCCTTTTAACTCAATGGCCAAGCGAAAACCCTAACTTCTCACTATGGATCAATGGATGAGATCCTTCGGTGAGATCACTGGCCAAGATTAGATTAGCCATCACTTAAATTATTTTCACTTGAACTTTATAAAAAGTAACTCCATTAAGTCAATTAATAATTAGATCACATAATGCACTTTTCCTAAGTCTAAACTTTGGATAAAGACATTAATCCATTTGGCTTCCTGTTTTATGTCTTCCATTATGCAAGGACACATACAACTGATAGAAGACCTTCCTTGTTGCCACTTTCTAACATTCCCTCTCAACGAGGAAGGGATTTGGTAGCACCCCCAACTTGTCTCTGAATTTCACAAACTTGTGCCTACAAAGTGCCTTGGTGAATATGTCCGCCACCTGCTCATCTGTCTGAATGTATTCCAACTGAATGGTTCCTCTCTGAACACAATCTCTCAGGAAGTGATACTGGATGTCTATGTGTTTGCTCCGGTCATGGAGCACTGGATTCTCAAATAGGTTAATGCCACTCTGATTGTTATAACGAACTACTGTAGTCTCCAACTCACACTCGAATAGCCCTGAGAGCAACTTCCTCAGCCACGTCCCCTCACATGCTGCCATATTGGCTGCCATGTACTTAGCCTCTACCGAGCTCATTGCAATTGATTTTTGCTTCCTGCTGAACCAAGAGATAACCCCTGACCCAATGCTGAAGCAACAACCTGAAGTGCTCTTCCTGTCTTCTACACATCCTGCCTAGTCAGCATCTGTGAAACCTTCTAACTACATACTCCCACTGCGCTCATAAACCAATCTATTCTCCATTGTACCTTTGAGATAGCGAAGTATATGCTTCGCAGCTGTCCAATGCACTCTTCGAGGGTTCTCCATGAACTGACTCAAAGAGTTAATTGCAAAGCTAATGTTTGGTCGTGTGTTGACCAGATACATGAGTGACCCGATAAGCTGGCGATACAATGTAGGATCAAACTCCTCTGAACTCGATGCATCAATCTTCCTCCAGTTGGTAACTAGATGCGTCGACATGGGTCTACAGTCCTCCATCCTGAATCTCCTCAAGATTTCCATTGCATACTTCCCCTGACCAATGAAGAAGTACCCATCTCTCTGCCAAACCTCCAGACCTAGGAAGTAATGCATCAACTCGAGGTCTTTCATCTCAAACTCTACTGCAAGATTGGACTTGCAGTCCTCAATCAACCTCTCATGTCCTGTAAGAAAGAGATCATCCACATATAGTACTAGTATGAGAGTTACTTCATCTGACAAGAAGTACAGGTTATGGTCTGCCTCACTCCGCTGGAATCCCATCTCCCATAGATAGTTGTTGATCCTTGAGTACCATGCCCGAGGTGCTTGCTTGAGCCCATAAAGAGCTCTTTGCAATTTGCATACATGCAACTCCCTGCTCTCTACCTCGAACCCCTCTAGCTACTCAATAAATACCTCTTCCTCAATAACTCCGTTGAGGAAGGCAGTTTTCACGTCCATTTGATGAACGCGCCAACCCATCTCTGCTGCCAATGATAGAATAGTCCGAATAGAAGAGTATCTGGCGACATGGGTGAAGGTCTCCTCATAGTCAATACCTTCCTTCTGTGAGTACCCCTTTGCCACAAAGCGCGCCTTATACTTCTCCATGCTTTTGTCTCCTGCATGCTTTACTTTGTAGATCCACTTGGATCCTACCACCCGTTTTCCTTCTTGCCTTGGCATAACCTCCCACACTTGGTTCTTCATGATGGAGTCATACTTCTCAACCATAGCCTCTTGCCACACATCATGTTGTGCAGCCTCCTCGAAACTGGAAGGTTTGGAGTTAATCAACTCCGTCATTTGTGCCATATAGCTAAGTCTATCTAGTGGTTTGCTCCACCTCATGGAGCTCTGTGGAAGACTCACCTGCCTGGAATCTTGAACTGTGGACCTGTACCACCTAGGCTGTGGCATAGTGTCTACCTGCTGCGGCTACTGGATATCCTCATCCTGTTGCGGCTCATCCTCCAAGTCAATGACCATAGGATCCTGTCCACCTGACTCCTTCTGACTACCATAACCCTTGCCCTGTGTCTGTACCTGTACCTGTGACTCGTCCAACTTGACTCCCGAGTCCTGGGCTGGCTGTTCCTATGCTGGTAAGTCCATAGATCTTCGTAAGGCTCTATCCTTATCAAACTGGACATCCTTGCTCACAATGATTCTCTTGCGAGCCGAAATATATACTTTGTATGCCTTAGAAGTCTCGCTGTAAGCAACTAGAAGCCCCTTCTCACCTGAAGGGTCTAGCTTCTTCCTAGTGTCAGCATGAATGTGACAATAGAAGACACTCCCAAATATGCGTAGATGACTCACATATGATTTAGTGCCTGTGAATACCTCCTCAGGTGTGTTCTTCCCCAAACCTGAGTGGGGACACCTGTTTTGGAATATTGGTAATCCCTGATCAAATAACATGGCCTTGGCTGCACTCACCAATGTCCTGTTCTTTCTCTCTGCCACTCCATTCTGCGGGATATGCAGAACAGTGTGCTCCTTCTTGATCCCCTCTGATGAACAAAACTCCAAGAATTCCTTGGAGGTGTACTCACCCCCATTGTCCGTCCTCAATATCTGAATCCTTCTCCCTGTCTGATTTTCTACGAGAGTCTTGAACTCCCGGAACCGCTCGAAGACCTCTGACTTGGCCTTCAGGAAATAGATCCAAGTCTTCCTCGAATAGTCATCAATGAATGTGACGCAATAATTGTAGCAACTGAAAGAATGGACGCTCATCGGTCCGAAAACATCCGAATGCACCATGTCCAATGTCCCCTTAGACTTGTGCTCACTCTGTGGGAATGCTCTCCTGATGTTCTTCCCCAACGCACAACCCTTGCAGTGGTTATGCTTCTCCTCCTATACTGGAGGAACTCCAATAACTGCCTGTCTCAGATGCCTCAGTGCACCATGATGTAATTGTGCCATCCTCCTATGCCACAACTCACTTTGACTGCTGCTGCTACTAACTAGAGCCTTTGCAGACTCGAAGTGTAGTCTGTACACCTTCCCGCTCTGGACCCCAATCATCCGATCCAACCTCTGATCTGACCCCTTTGGCTTGATATACACTTTCCTATCCCGGAAAGTGACTTGAAAACCCTTGTCCTCCAGTGTGGAAACATATATGAGATTCTTCGTCATCCCTGGAACATATAATACATCAACAAAACTGATGGGCTTGCCAGACTCCCTTTGAAACGAAACAATACCAACTCCCTGCGCCTGATACGGCGCATCATCTCCCAACTCAATGTGGAGATTTACTCCACCCTCCTGCAAGCTTTTGAAGAATGATCTATGTCTTGTCATATGACAAGATGCATCGCTATCAATGTACCAGATGTTGTTGTTGATGGAGCTTGCCATGCAAGCTATCAAGCAAAAGTCCTCATCAAAACTCTTGCTGAACTCGTCCACCTCTGCTGAACCTGCCATCTGTGTGTTGTTCTTTTTCTTCCTATTTGGGCACTGGGAGGCAAAGTGTCCATGCTTGTGGCAGATGAAGCACTTGACCTTTGACATGTCAATGTTTTTCTTACCACCTTTCTTCTTCTTTGCCTTACCCTTGCCTTTGCTTGCTAGGGCTAGAGCCTCTTCATCCACGATCTGTGGGGCACCGCTGGATGAACCTGAACCTTGACCCATACGGATCTCTTCCTGCACAAAATCATCCCCTAACCTCTGCTAGTCAGGGAGCTTCTCCCTAGCCACCACGCCTTTGATAAAGACGTCCCATGGCTTAGAAAAGCCATTGAGAGCTATCCGAACTAGCTCCTCATCCTCAGTCTTAGAGCCCACTGCTCCAAGTTTATCCCTGATATGTGTGATCCTTTTGAGATAAGGCACCACTCCTTCACCCTTGGCCATCTTGGTACTACGTAGCCTCTCCTGTAGCACCATCTTTCGGTTTTCGTTCTTGCTCTGGTAAAGGATTTCCAAAGCCTTCCACATTTCCAATGCGGTCTTCTTCCCAAGAAGGTGAGGGACTATGTGATCCTTCACCCTATCCAAGATAATCAACATAGATCTAGAATCTACCTTCTTCCATCTTGCCAACTCTGCCGGATCTGTGGGAGCAACCCTCTGGTCATCAATGTGCTCCTCTACATCAGTAACATCCAGGATCCTGGTGATCCTCTCTTTCCAAGTAGGAAAGTTCTGAGCCCCCTGGAGTCTATCCTCAACTCTCAACTGTACGACCATAATGAATTGTACCTGTTAACCCTTAGAATAGATTTGCCCCTGATCTATCCAATAACTATTGCTCTCTCTCAGATCTGCTCAGAAGAGCTCTGACACCATGTAAATTTCCTTAAAACCCACTCTTGAGTTATAGTATGCCAGTTGTTTTTAAATTTAACCCCAAATATTACTGTTAACCACAAATGGATTTCTTCACAATGCAACGAAAAATAAATACTGAGAGAAATAGAACAACAATCACATCAATAGAGACACCAATATTTTTGGGTTTGAAAACCCCCGGAAAAAAACCCAAGATGGGAAAACCGGTGCAGCAGTTTGAGAAGATATTTTATTAGCAAGATATAAAACAGTACAATCCAGAAATCGATTTTACCCAACCTGGCAAAATCGTTCAACTGAAACTCACAGAGAAAACACCAGCAAGATAGTACGACCTCCTTGTGTCAGCGTGTACTGCCTTTGCGTGAGCGTACGACGTTGTGTCAGCGTATGGCCTCACCCGTACGACCCTCCGCATCACCCGCACGACCTTCTGCATAAGCTGTACGACCGACCCTCTGCGTCACTTAGTATGGCCTCTGCGTCACCTGTACGACCTCCCTGTACGGCCTCTGCGATTTGCCCAAGTCGCCCTGTCAATCTCTGGAAGGAAGTTCTTTAGTCTCACCCTCTGTAAAATTCTCCTACAAATTGTCTTTCTCACTCTCCGGCTGAATGCTATGAGCAAGAAATCTCAATTGTGTGTATCTGTGTCCTCTCCACCAAATCGATCTTCCTTTTAACTCAATGGCCAAGCGAAAACCCTAACTTCTCAATATGGATCAATGGATGAGATCCTCCGGTGAGATCAATGGGCAAGATTAGATTAGCCATCACTTAAATTATTTTCACATGAACTTTATAAAAAGTAACTCCATTAAGTCAATTAATAATTAGATCACATAATGCACTTTTCCTAAGTCTAAACTTTGGATAAAGGCATTAATCCATTTGGCTTCCTGTTTTATGTATTCCATCATGCAAGGCCACATGCAAATGATCGAAGACCTTTCTTGTTGCCACTTTCTAACAGATAGAAGACATTGTTGAAAGCCCGCTCCATGACACCATAACAGAAAATGTTGAAGCTATGGAGCTATCTCAAGATTATTTCAGTGAAGATGATCACATGTGTATTCCAGATTTACTTGAAGAAGAAACCATTATAGATGATCATGAGGAAATCCATGATGAAATTTGGGATGTGTATGATGACACTCCTTTTTCCCTAGATGGTAATGAAGGTTTGGAAAGTTTACTTCCTTGTAACATTTTTGAAACCAGGCCTTTTGAAGAAGATGATTATGAACACGAGGAGAATGGGTATTGCTAGAGACATGATGCACTTTATGAAGAGTCTCCCATATTTGACAAGGATGGGGATGATGACTATTGGAAATTTATTAAAAATCCCATCTTTGATTTCTCTAGAAAAGGGAGTGTTCATTCAGAAATTTTGGGAAATTTTATTGAAAATCCTATCTATGATATGTCCTGAGAAGGGAGTGTGAATCTTGAGGCCATGGAAAATCTTGATGTGGGGGAGGAGCATGCAGATGTTTCATATAATCAATCAGAGTCATACATGAGTATCAATAATGAAGACTTAGAGAAGCAGTGTATTGAAGAGTCAGATATGATGCAGTCAGTGGAAGATTAGTCTTGACTTTCATCTTCACATTCAAATATCCCTCATGATTTGGAGCAGCTTGGAGCTTATGTTTACACAGAGTTATCATCAGAGAGGCCATGCAGATAAGTATGATGGAGCAATTGATCTACCTCGTTGTACATAAGTTTATATCAGTCCTATGTAGTCTTGGATGGAAGAAGCCTGCATGAGGACTTGCCAGTTTGGGAAGCAGTTCAATGATATTTTTCACACCTATGAGCTCCCATCCAACCCTCCCATCCTGAATCATCACGTAGGTTTGCATGTTTCAATAAAGATATCCTTGCTTTGGATGGTAACCAAAGACAAGGCAAAAAACTATTATGATGATGAAATGCTTAGATGGTTACATTGGATTTTTGATTACACTTAGCATTTTGCTTTATATCATGTTTATAGTAGGAAAATAAGCTCCTTAAAGTGAGCATTTACTTTCTCCATTTTTTTTTCATTATTTTCCTTTGATGTACTTAGGAACTTGTTAGTTTCATTTTTCAAATAAATGCAACTCGTGGTTCATTGACCTTTTTATAAAACTTGTGTTGCTGAAGTATTTTCTTGTCAAGTTGAGATGTTTTTACAGATTCTAGAAACTGAAGATTTTGGTGTTCTCGTATGCTCTCCTTGCCTGAAGACTAGTTCGAGCACACGTGGCGCAGTTGGAGCTAGATGTTACAACCTAAGTTGTACATAGTTGGTTTTCAAGTGAGCCTGTAAAGATTGAGCAAGTATACTTGTTCGTATTTAGAAGATCAGAAGTTCTAGTAGGCCAACTTGGCCCACTTTTAATAAATTTTGCATGTTCATACCCTGCAGGGAATTGTAATAAGTTGATGTAGCATGATGTTATTTGTAAAAGAATTGGATTTCCTAAGACTTAGACATCAATGCCGTACTCTACAGTGTTTTTTCCTTGGTAATTATCCATTGTTTTTCAACGACACATAATTTCCAAGTTTTTCACTCACACCTCCAAAGCTAGAGTATCCACCTTGGTGGCTAAACCTTGGGAGGTTATTAAAGTCTAAGTGTCTATGTGTATTACCATGCTAGTCACTTTTATTTAGTCATATGAACATGTACTAGGTCCCCCTAGGTTTTTTTTTAAATGTTCACAAATACATTTTTTTCTTGTAAAATAGGTCGATTTTTGTAATGTTTTTATGTAAAAATAAAAAAAGACATAAAAAAGTGGTTAGGATGAAGATTTTGCCATGTGGGTGCTCGTTTTCTAGTGTGGAGCACCCACTTAACACTTTGAGAGTGAAATTAGTAATTTTTAATTAGTTAATGTCATTTCTCTCTAAAAAGTGAAAAAAATGCCAAAAAATAGAAAATAAAGGCAAGAATAACCCCCCCTTGATTTATCATTTATTGAAACTTGTCCCAGACATGTTTCAGTCATACCATAGTGGTGGCAAATCAATCAGCAATCACATAATAGTCAACTGAAGGTCAAATCTCATCAAATCGACTTCAAATCAAGATGACTTGAGTTTGCCAGATTAGAAGGGCGTTTTTCTTTATAGAGGGGGGTGCATTAGCTTATTTGGCAGCTTCTGGTTGATGGGAGATGATCCCAATGAGAGGTGGTGCCTATCTCTTGAGAGGTAGCGCCCATATCTGGAGTTAAGCTTCATCTAATCCCTCGTTTTACTCTTTAAACTCACCCATCTCTTCCAGTGGTGAATGCGCCCCCCCTCTTCTCTGTGTCTATTCAAGCAAGTGCCTGGCACTCTTTTAGCTCATGGTCAAAGGACCAAAAGGCTGTTGAAGTCTTGATCTTGCAATTTATAATATTTCATAGAATAATAGAAGGCTTTGGAGGCAAATCTATGGTGTCGGGCATCACTGTGCATCACTGTGTGTGGATGAATATTGTGTAGCTTATGAGGTAATGTGTATTTATTTATTTTTTGTATCTCTTTGGTTGAGTGTTAGCCTTTAAAGGGGAGGTAAGAGAATTTCTAGTTTGACTATTCTCTTTGCTTACCTGCTTTAGATCTCTCAGATGGGCATGTGCATTCTTGTTTGATTTCCATGCTTTCTGAGTTTCCATTGTAGGGTGCACCAACGCTTGTTTTAACCATTCGTGTGCAAGAATTTACAAGTTGATGTAGGTAACTAGCTTGAATGGTTGGTTGATATTGTTTGACTCCAACTTTCAAGCGCTTTCGAAGAGCATAGTCCCTCCGCTTTCCACCAACAGAATCCACAACCAAAAAGTTCCCGGGCTTCCAACATTCTTTCTATCTCTCTCTGCTTCACTTCTTCTTAAACTTTCTTTTGGTTACGGTTCCTAACATCCATAAGTAAATTAGTTTGCTTATAAAGAATATCTAAAGGCTGATTTATTTGAGTATGCTGCTAGATCTATGTCTTAAAGCTTATATTTATAGATCTAGTTTATGTTTGAGTACTTGCACTTATTTCCCATCTTTCAGTACTCAATTATTTTATGCTTTTGACTTCATATCTAGCAAGTTTGAGTGCTTTCAAGTGGCTGATTTTTCACTTTTAACGAACAGATAAGAGGAAGTGCTGCCGGAAAATCGAAGATTTAGGCCATCTAGGACCTCCTGGAGCAACAAGCCTTGGACCCGCTTCATTTCAGAACCTTGTAAACCCTTTGGATCCATATTTATAAGGATCAGTCACCAAAGGCCTCCACCTTTAAAATATTGTAAAATAATAATAAAGCAAGTGGGCTACCCAACGCCCACATCCATCCCCCCTAGGGGATTCACATCATTTTCGTGGCTTGGCTGTTTTTCTTTTCAGCTTTCATTTTTGCTTGGATTTGATAGCCTTAGATTAGTTTCAGTTTCTTTCTTAGTTTTTCTTTCGCAATAAAGAGTAACGAATCCGACCTTGCTTTCCCGAAGTACCGAAAGAGCTTGCTCAAGTAAGGGAAAAGATGTTCTTGGCCTTTAGTAATTAGCATAACATATCATTGCTTTACATGTTCTTTTCTACTTTCACAGTTAATTGGAATAAATATTTTACACAATCTCAGCGTATGCTCTTGTCCATCGCAGGCTTTCTTGAGCTTTAGAACAATCAGAAACGAGATTTGTTGTACTGAATAAACTTTCACATTTAATTAAACAACTCACACTTAATTAAAACTAGTCTCCCTTAAAGGACGGAAATCTGGCGTCTTGCCTTGTTTTTTGAGGGAAAATTTCATAGAGAAAGGGGAATAACTAGGTAGTGACTGTGGGGATCTGTCGAGCTACACCCTTGTTTGGTGTCAGTGTTGGACACACCCTTGTGAATCCGATCTAGCCCCTCTTCTCGTGTGAAACCACACTTGGCAAATCCGAACTTGGTTCCTCGTACCTCATGGTATATCGAAACCCCGTTTCCTGTAATCCACTCATCCATAATAATTAACACTGACCAAGAAGCATTGCAAAACATTCTCTTTCAACAGACTCCATTTACCCTTTTCGACACTGGTCTAATCAAATGGCATTGTACTTAAGTGAATTTAATATGTCATGATTGGGTTACTTTTTACATACTGCTGGTTTAATCCGTATGTGATGCTCTTGATTTAGTATTTTTTCATTTCAAACTCCTAGAATAATTTCACTTTCGTAGCTTAGCTTTAAAGCTTTAGTTTTTCTTTTCTTAGGGTCTACCCCTCTTGGCTTCGCTAGGAGTTGGCCTAGACGGAGGAGTCAAGTATCAGGTGACAACACTTGATTCGAGACTTGCCCCCAAGGTCACACCTAGTGGCTTGAAGATTTCTACCACGTCACCCAAGGTGAGTGTTCCGGCGGCAACAAAACCAAAATAGTAGTTAGCACCGAGTGCAATCCATGTCTAAATCAGCAGGATCATCTGAATCTAATCAACAAAATCATTTGAATCCTTAGGCTCAGAGGCCTCAGACTCTGTCAACCCACAGAAAGAAAGACTAGAGTCAACCCACATTTCATTTTTTTTTAAATTAAAAAAATTAGTTTTTTGGTCCATCGTATGGCTTTGTACGGAACCGGTATGGACTGGTCGGTTTGAGGAAAAAGACCGGTTTCGTACAGAATTGACTGGTTTCGGTACGGAACTGGTCGAAAACGGTTTAGAGCAACGGTTTGACCTGAAAATGGTTTGAAACCGATATGACCAGCTGGTTTTTCTGCTTTCGGTCCAGTTCCTGTAACACTGGTTTTAATGCCACTTCTTTACCCTTGTGAGCATCACTCAATGAAATGAGTTCTAAGCAGACTTTTAACTATCATGAGAAATTTGGTATTTCTAATTCATGTTCATGAGATATGGGTCAAGCATTAATGACTTACTCTATGTAAATAATCCCAAAAATGATATCTCATATGTTGAGTTGCAGAAACCCCTAGTTGCTTGAAATAAAGGAGTCAAGTGATCTCTAAATAGATAGTTCATAAGGAACAATCCTTACTAAAGTTTTGCAATTGAGTTAGCAAGCTATGTGGGCTTTGTTATCACACAAACTCTAGTTGTTGGTGGTAGGTGTCCCAATAGGGATGGTAGAGGTGAACAGCTAGGAAGGTGTAACCAGCAATAGCCAGGTCCTCCGCTCAAAGAACGGAAGTCACACCGGACAAGGCTACTGTCGCTTTAGACAAGGCACGTAGCCAAGTCAGGGGGGAGACTCCACTCAACCAGTGATGGTTGAGACTCAACAGTCAGGCACCCAAACCCAAGAGCTAAACAAAGCATGAAGCAAGATGGATGACTAAATGTGAGGTTTCTTCCAGCCTAGTAAGATCGAGATTAAGGATTAGAGAATACACTGAATGAAATGATCTTGGATTTGATTATAAGTGTTAAATGTTGAATTCTTTGAAGATTAGAAGGCTGGAAACTAAATCAGCAAACATAAATCAACTAGAAGAGCGATTGGAAACCCTGCCTATGGGGAATGAAGCTCGTTATGATTTACTCATACATGGCAGCAGTGCATTAAGCAATTGAAACACATCTTCTAGCAATTATAAATTGATTACTGGGCCGATTTGGAACAAAAAAAACAGACCAGCAAGAAGTGAAGTGAAACTGCCCTAGGGGAATGAGTTAAATAGTGGATAAATGGACCTAGAGCATAGAAAAATTAGTGTTTATACTCACTTCCAGCCAACGACATTTGGTTTCCAAGGTACCCATAACCCCAAACTGACCCAAACTGACTGAAAGAGAAAAACGCCCCTAGGGGCGTTTTTGCCAAATGGACTAGTGTTGATCCTATGGGCAAATGGAGTCTAAAATGAATGAAACTTTGGATTTAGGCTTTTAAGCATATATCATTAGTGGGTTTGCAAAAGAAACTAATTCTAACGGTTGATTTTAAAGATTTTAATTTTTAGGGTTTTAGTGAATTTTCTCTCTTCAACAAGCTAGAAATTGAAATACAAGAGAAGACGACGTAACACTTACTTGGAACCAGCTGATATCTTGGATTTTGATGAGGTTTGTACGTCCCGAAGATCAAATAGAGCGTATTGCAGAAGTCCCCAGGTGAAATCGAACTGCTCAGTCCCCACCAACTCGTCCTCCTTGCCTGCCAACACCAATGGACAATAAATCAAATTAGTATTGACAAATAAGTGAAATCTACAGCAACACAAACAAAAATGAGAGAAATGCTTGGCTGAAAATAGCAAAAACACTTCCCTTTGTGGCCAATCCGGAGAGTGGAGCAGCAGTGGTAGCCAAATGGTGCGCCCTCCTCCAAGACTTTGTGCTTGCTGCAAAACAACGGTGAGAAATAATGCTGGAAACAACCTGCAATATACACTAGTGCATCAAGATGGTATGGCAATCAACAATTTCACAAGAGTATCACCCAAGAGCCAAGCAAGAGCAGCAACGTTTTCTCTTCTATTCAAGTCCAAAAATGCCAAGAGAGCTACGAATGAGGTGAGTATCTTCTCTTATAGAGAAAGACCACTCTCAAAACCTAACTCCCTCCAAAACTAAGGGCTGAGATTAACTCTTTCATTGCCCAAATCGATGGAGGAGATGAACTCTAGAGGGGGGGCGAATTACCCTAAAAAACGCCCAAGTGGAGATGGGGCCAACTCGTGGGGCCCATAAAACCAATACAAATGGTGGTTGGGGGGTGCCTATGGGCTGTTTTATCCCCCCATACCACTACACTATGATCTCAATACAATAAAACATTAAAAACTTGATTTTTGCTAAGTGGAAAAACGCCCCCCATGGGCAAATTCGCCCTTCATGGTGAGCTGGGCAAGTGAGGGCCCCACAACACAAAATATAATGTCCAAACATAGTAGAAATACCTTAGAAGTCACCCTTTTATTAGCCAGCCATTGATTTTTGCCTTTTGCTATAGTTGCCTTTGTCAATTTTTGATTTTCCATGTATTTTATTGCTGGTTTTTATAGTTGAAGATGTAATCTGGGCTTTTGACCCACCTAGAGTGCCCGGATTGCCAAACCGTCTGCTGCAATGTGATCGTGGACCCCAAAAATAGTAGGAATGACCACTCGAACGACCCCGATCCATCACTTAGGCATTATTTGCCCAAAATCCATGATTTTTAGTTAAAACAGGTCATTAATGACCAATAATAATTAAAAATCTCACAAACGCCTCGATCTTTTTGCATTCTATCACTTGGAGGTTCATATGGGTCCCTTGTAGATAATAATTGACCAAAATTGAAATTCCGGTCGCAACATTTTTCGGGCCCATTTTTGGCCTGGTCAACCTAGTTTGACCAAGTCAAATCTGATCAACAATGGTGCTAGCTGAATACCTGTATGCAATCATGGAGTGAAAGGCTTCCTTATACAAGTTAGTACATTACTAAACAATATGACAATAACATGGTGATAAAAAATTGTATTAAATCTCGGAAAAATACAAGGCCCCAGGCGAGGTGGGCCCACCACATCCAAAAGACTCAACTGCTGTGCACAACCTATAGACTTGACCACCTAGCTGACTTTGGGTGATGTGGAATACAAGGTGAAGGATTAGGGATGACAAGGATAGAGATCATGTGACCTTTTGGATAACTCGGGAAAGCGGGGTCCACTGAGATAAGCATACCATGACAAAAACACGGGGAAGGGCGGTGCCTCACAAATGGGTATAGTGCAGGGAAACCGCCACTGGTCATCTAACAAGTATCTCACAACTCACATCCGTGCCCGAAGACTCTGTGAGGTTCTTTTCTAGAGCCGCCAAATTGGGTGTCCGGGAAACCGTAACTTGAGACTCTAGGGGACAATCTTGAGCTTGTCCCTTACTCCCTCTCACCTCCTTGCCCCGCAGGACTGGGTGAGGAATAACCACTACAAATGTTGACATGTACGGCTGACTTGTGTCCATGTGTGTTTACAAACACATTGCATGGATTTTACAATGAGTTTCATACTTAGCCCTTTTTTGGCTAGATTTACATTTACAAAAAGCCTTTTTGGCTTGCTTTACAATTCTTCATTTCTTCAATTTACATCAAGGCCCTTCTGGGCTACATACATATCTCAATAGATATAATCATGGTGCTCATACTGCAAAGTAATGGGGGTGAGCAATACATGCTTCGATGACCAATGGGGAACACCCGGTGAGGCTACACAATCCTAACTACATTGCAACATCGGGGGCAACCGACAGGAGCAAATCCCAGGTTTGAGAGTGCATCTCACACACTAAAGAGCTGAGGCACAATAGACAGGGAATCATGGCATACTGAGAGATCAGTGGGGAAAGGGATCCTCAAGGTCACAAATCGGAATCCAAGTCGGGAAAGACTATCATGGATGAGTCGGATGGATGGAGAAGGTGAAGGTGGATCCAAAATCAACTGCCTAAGGGGGACTAAGTGACCAAGTCTATACCAAGAGTAGGGGTGTGACCCGGTGTGCATATACAGGGGCCTACTAGGAAGGGGTGGACTGACATCACCAAGGACCCAATCATATATCAAAACAATAGCTAGATCACCAAATCAATCATCATATGTAGAGTTAGTGTACTATCATGTATAAACAAGTCTAAGCAACAATTATGAGCAATATACATCAAATGCAATACCTGCCGCACCATATACCTGCTGCTGAGGCTGTCTCTGAACTGGATCTCTGCTGAATCCGGGCACAAATAGTAAACCAACAATACTTTGTGATAGTCTCAATCAAAGCAAGACTAGGCAATTGTCTCAATGGGCTCATAACGAAGCCTGGCAAGGAAGGGTGACCCTGTGGTAAATGCTAACTAACATGTCTGGACCACTGTACAACCATCTGTCCCCTCTGATACATCTGCTCGGGGCAATCTGAACAAAACTGTGTGCCCCCTTTTTAGGCATCGGATCTTTGATCTGGAAAAAAAAAGTACTGTGTGGTCCTCGGCCACACAGTCTGCAGTATGGTAGCTCCAGCTAACATTGATGTGATAACATCAGGCTCCAGCTGGGACAAGTGCTCTAAGGGAGAGAGTGCTTGAGAACCGCAGAATCTCTGGTCCGTAGCACCCCTCTCATCATCATAAATGCGCATGCACGTACATGCTATCTGCATCATCATCATGTGTGTACCTATTCCTGTAAAATGCAAATGCTATACCAATCTCTGCAGACCGCTCGTCAGGACATACATCATATATATAATATAATCCAGCAGAAATAAACAAAATGACAATGCTGAAATGAAATATATCAATAATGAAATTAACTCTACAACATTTTAAAATTATTAGGCCGACACTGGAGGTGAAAAAAAAAGAAGTGAAAAACAACTGGACGGAAACTATGGTACAAAAACAAACTAACAGGGGAAAAGGTGTCACAAAGGTAAGAAAAGCAAAAAGAAAAACAAAAAGGACAACTAACTACTGCTCACGAGAGCTTATTCAATTTACCTACCCTACTCTAACCGATTTAGACAAAAACTAAGTAAAATCATAGATCCAGTGCAAGCACTCATCCAATAGATCAGATGTTCTTCTTTGATGTTGTTTAGCAAAACAAGTCAAGACTGGATTAAAAATTAATGAGTTTAAGATCAAAATTCTCTTGACTTGTTCCCAGATTGGAAAAGGGGTAGAGTGGTGCAAGATGAAATCATGCCGAGGTTGAGACTGAGTTTCGCAGGACACATCCATCAATAAGCCAAAAGGATCATGAAAATGGTGTGAGTTATCTTTTCAATTTGATGGAGGAAAATGATATGACATTCGACTCAACTCTTCTTGAGACACATTGTTTTCCTCACACCACTCTATTAAGCTGGCATTCTCAATGTCGTACATCCTTGGATTGATGAAAGAACCAAGTTGGGACAAATTGGAGCTTACTAAACCTAGGATAAAAATCACTCCCACTTGTTGCTCAAAAATTGCGAAAAGATGAAATTGATCTTTGAAAATCTTCTCGGTCAACCAATCAATCAGACTATTGATTTGGAAAATAGGGTTAACCCAAGATGGCTGAAAAAGAAAATAAAAGGTTTTACCATTGACCCCTAGGCATTCTAAAGGCTCACTACCAAACCCTTTGCGCAACAAAATTAGGTTAGAAAAAGGCATTGACTTCATGAGTTGGGATGGGAGGGAGGATTGAAACATATAGGCTTGTTTAGTATTTCCTAAAATTGTCATCCCCAATTCTACATGAGATAAAGGACACTTGTCAAGGAAATGATCAGGGTCAACACCAACCTTCCGAAGACAAGGCTCATTTTGATTCATATTTCCAATCAACTCATTTTGACCCAGGAGAAGGCGAGGAATATTATTGATGTTAAGCATGACACTTTTAGAAGGTTCTTTGTGACATTGATTCCATCTTACAGGTTGCAACAAAGAACACTCAAGGTCGAGTTGATACATAACTGGGTCATCATCATCTTGACAGGGAGGTATATCGATATAATCATTTTTAAAACCCCCATCATCTTCACACATTTGACTTTCAAGCACATGATGATCGTTTGACCCACTCTCAACAGAAGTCTGATTATTTTCAATATTTCCTTTTTCTTCTTCTTCTTCAAAGGTATGATTGGAAAGTGAAACAAGGTCAGGATCACTTGGGCATTGATTTGAACAATTGCCAACGAAGCAATGACTAGGGGTCTACCACTCAAGAGGTCCTTTAGTGGATTCACTGGTTGAAAGCTCAACCATAGAATTTTGTCTCTGATGATCAATAGGATCCCCTTCTTCATTTGTGCCTTCTCCGGGTAAAGATGACAAAGTGCCTCGTATGATTTTAGTAAGTTCCCCTTCTAAGTCAATGTCAAGATCAAAATCTTGAGGGGTTGAGATTTGCTCACTATCATACATAACTTCATCATGAGATTTATTGCCTATATTCTTCAAATACTCTACTACATTCTTATAGACTGAAGGCTCATTCAGAAGCTAAATCAAATGCACCTTCACCATAGGCTCGGGAGAGGAGAAATCAAATTGATAAGGACAATCACTGCTCATTTCAAAATTGTTATCCTGATCGTCTTCATGACATTGATCCTCCACCACATAATCCTTTGATTGTTCTTCCATGGATTGATCAATGCTTTCACCCCACTCATCTTCACAAAGTTGGTTTTCAATTACATGATGATCACTAGACTGTTTCTCACATGAAATCTGACTACCCTCACCTTTCTCCTCCTCTTCCGAGGGATGATTAGAATCCGAGTCACAATTTGGATTGTTTGAACATTGATCAGGACGATTGTCAACCATGTGATGATTGTGAAGTTGCTCTTCTAGTGATGCTTCACTAGAGTCACCAATGGAAAGCCAAATTAGATATAGGGTTCGGCCTGCAACTGCCTCAGGCAATAGTAACAAAGTATCTCGTATCATTCAATTGATGTTTCTTTTAACTTCCGTATGAGATTTTGAAGCATTGTTCTCAAGATACTCTGTGACATTCCTATGGATTGTAGGCACACTCATAATTTGGAACATCTCAGAAGAGGAATGGTCCAATCGGGAAAGCAGATCATCAATATAATTATCATCCATGACACAATCAGTGCTAGATTGACATTCCAAAGACTCATCAATGTTCTCATCCCATTTATCTATTAGCAACTTCGTGAACATGTCATATCCAGTGATGGATCCTGGGGCCAAGTTATCAAACCATAAACAGGCATCCCCTACTAGGGACGCACCAAGGGCTCGCATATAGACATCCTCACCATCAACACCCAGGGATTCCATATGGTCCCAGAGGGCATCCAAATGACTTTTAATAGATGTTCCATCATTTCCATAAAAGCGGGGCAACCTCTTGATGTATCCATTTGGCATAAGATGAGGTGCCCCATGTATTTCTGAAAAATAAAAAAGGGATGGCTTGGGTTTCCTAAAGGCTCTCATTGCTTGAATTGGGCGAGAATGATTTACTGAAAGCCCTGGTCGGGTTTGATACCTTTTAATTGGTTCACTCGAGATATTTGGGGAAGAAAAACTATTAGATGGATGAGGCGTTTGATGGGTGTCATAAGAATTTTGATATGCAGGTTCATACCTGTAATTAGATTCGTAATCATCCTCATACCTGGATTGTGCATCCCATTCATTTATTTCCTCTTGTCTCCTTTCAGACCTATTCACACGTTTGTTTAATTCTTTTATGGCTTGTGAGAGGCCAAGGAGAACATCTGGGTCCATTGTGATATATCAATGTAAGATTCCCCAGTGGGGTCTCATGTGAAGTGTCAGAATGATCTAAGCTTCTAAGGTTGTACAGATGGGTTCGGTCTCCAGTGGAGCTGCAGGGTGGAGTCGCCAGGTGAACTCGGGAACCTTGTTCACCGAAGGTGGAATGTCGTAGGGGAAGTGGTGAATGAGACAAAATATGTTGGCTGCAATAATTATGCAAATGGAAATCAGCCAACAGAGTTTTAAGTTCAAATGTGATGATAAAAGGAAAAACAAGCAAAAAAGACTCAAAACTCAAACAAAACACGGGTAGGCCTCTACCTCCCTAGCAGCGGCGCCAAAAATGTTATCACACAAACTCTAGCTGTTGGTGGTAGGTGTCCCAATAGGGATGGTAGAGGTGAACAACTAGGAAGGTGTAACCAACAATAGCCAGGTCCTCCGCTCAAAGAACGGAAGTCACACCGGACAAGGCTACTGTCGCTTTAGACAAGGCACGTAGCCAAGTCAGGGGGGAGACCCCATTCAACCAGTGATGGTTGAGACTCAACAGTCAGGCACCCAAACCCAAAAGATAAACAAAGCAAGAAGCAAGATGGATGACTAAATGTGAGGTTTGTTCCAGCCTAGTAAGATCGATATTAAGGATTAGAGAATACACTGAATGAATACACTGGATTAGAGATCCACTAGGCCAAATTTTGGCCCTTTTTCAATTTTTTTTGCATGTCCATACCCCCATGGGGAATTGTAATAAGTTGGTCTAAGCTTGGTCTTTTTGTAACAGGCGTGGCTTACCTTAGGTTTATCTGTCAAGGGTATACTCTAGAGTGTTTTTTCCTTAGGAATTATGCGTTGCGCTGCAGTGATGTATAATTCCTGAGTTTTTCACTCACACCTCCAAAGCTGGAGTATTTTCCTTGGCGGTCAAACCTTGGGTGATTATTAAAGCCTAAGTGTCTATGTATTTTTACATGCTAGCCATCGATAATGAGTTGTATGGACATGCACTAGGTCCTGTAGGAGTTTGAGTCAATTCCGAGAAAAATAAAATTTTCCCGTAAACTTAGGCTATTTTTTAATAGTTTAAATGGGAAATTTCAAATTGTAATAAAAGTATGGTCTGGTGGCGGAATTCGGCATGGGGATGCTCGTTTTCACACTCAGAGCGTCCTCTTTACCCTAGGATCCACTTTTCCTATGTTTTGGGTGATTAAATTATCACTTAAAGCATTTTTGCTCAAAAAAGCGACAAAACGTCAAAAAAATGCTAAAATGGCACAAATGCACAAAAAGACAAAGTGAGAAAATCGAGAAAGCGTGTTTAAAACATGGTGAAAAGTTTGCAAGGTTGTCTCTAATGGAAGGTGAATCATCTTGGAGGTTAAAGCATGTGATTAAAAGTCAAATCATAATGGATAGTGAGTGTATCTTTTAGAGGATGCGCCCTCCTCCTCACGTGGTTGACTTCTTGCATGTGGCTCGCTCCCATTTGTTGGTGGAGTTAACAAGGTAAAGAGGGTCGCCCCTCTCATGAGGTGGCTGCCACCTCATTCAATCTCACGAATTGTGGCACAAATCAAGCCACGGTTCACCCCATGATTTATGAGATGCGCCCTCATCATGCTCTCAACCATAGTGCGCACCCCTCTTCTCCTTTTTTCTATCTAAGCAAGCCATTGGGCTCTCATTTGCTCATGGTCAGAGGATTGAAGGGCTGCTTTTAGTTGAATTGTATTGTATCATCATTTGGAATAAAGAAAGCTTTGGAGGCAGATCTATGGTGTAATGCTTTTCATGTGTGGATGTTCATTGTCATGCGCTTATGAGGTATAATCTGTCTTGTTTTCTTTGCTTTTGGTTGTTTTGCTGTAGGCTTACAAGGGGAGGTATCTCTCAGCAGGGTAATAGATTGTTCTAGTTTGATTCATGTTCTCACTGTTTGCTTGTTTTAAGTCTCTTAGCTCACATTTATGTTTCAGTTTAGATTGCATGCTTTCTAAGTTTCTCTTTCTGACGACACCTTTGTTTTAATCATCTATTTGTGTAAGGACTTCTAAGTTGCAGGTGATTTCACTTGGAGAAGGGATTGAGCTAGGTTGCATCCTCTTCATCTTCAAGATCTTATCAAGGACATAGTCCCTCGGTTTTCTGTTGGACACACCGAGCACACTGAGAGGGGGGGGGGTGAACAGTGTGCATAGCTTTTTATTACTTTGTCAACTTTAACAATCATTAGCAGCTTATTCAATACATCATTCATTAATGCATTATCACATGATCATTATGTCATCAACATTATTAACAATTACAACTCATCATATCATCATCACATAGGAAGCATAGCAAAACACAGTACACAAGAATTTTACATGGAAACCCAAGTCCTGGGGGAAAAACCACGGAAGCCTTTATAATAATAATTTACCAGCAACAACTGGAAGGAGGCAACAACCCCCTTTGTTACAAAGACTTCAATTCTCCAGCTACAACTGGAAGGAGGCTACAACCCCCTGGTTTACAGGCTACAACCTGAAGGAAGCCTTAGCTCCCTAGATTTCCTTGCCCTGTCCTGCCACCCTAATATGAAGATGGAAACTGAACTACTGAACCACAAACCGCACTGATCCTGCGGACGTGCTATCCAACACTTGTACCACACTGCACAATCTGTACCACAATGCACAACCACTGTCACTGCTCATCAACTGACCACTGCTCATCAACTGTCCACTGACAACTACACCACAACTGTGCAACACTGCTCGTCAATTAATCAATCTGCTGTTTACATTATTCGAATTAGTAAATGTGAGTTCAACCAATTGTATACAAGACCACCTAGGTCAAACCAACTGCTCATACAACTCAGCCAATCTAAGTTAGACCAACTGCACATAGGACAGCCTGTGCCAATTCTGTTCAACTTAACCAACTTATACCAAGTTGCTTGTGTACTTGATGTCTTGTGTGTTGGATCAGATTTCAATTTGCCAATCAATTTTCTGCCTTCATGAAGATCAACATGCACAAACTCAGAGAAAAAGACAGCCCGAAATTTGTTTTTGCAGAGACAGTCTGAAATTCTTTTGCAGAGAGTCCGAAGTTTTTTGCAGAGACAGTTTGAAATTCTTTGCAGAGACAGTCCGAAATTTTTGACAAAAGTAGCCCGAAATTAGAGATAAAACTACTGCTTCCTGTCCACTAAGCAATCCAAAATTTAGAGGGGTGAGATGCTGCTGCAAATCTATTGCTGACATGTCACTGTAGAAATTCGGGTACTGTAGCAGCCTCAGATAATACCTCCGAAAATCAGAGCTATTGCTCACACACTTCTTGCAATGAACAGGGTTCTATTTATATAGGTCGTTGAGGGTGCATTAAAGTCTGGCCGACCTGGCTTTATTAATTAATTAATAATTAAAAATTTCAATTTTTATCCTACACTAAAGAACTGAGCCGACTTGCATATATATTTTTTAAATTATTTAGTGTAGTTTACTAATTATTTCTTTAAATTTTAAAATGTATTTTATTAGTTATTTAATTATTAAAAATGCTGAAAATGCTGGGCCAATCATGTAAATAGTTTCAAATTTAATTTAAATTAAAAATATTTTAAATTAAGAAACCTTTTATTAAATATTAGTTAAATTAAGTCTTTTGATTTAAGAGTACTTTTATTTAAGGGCTTGCACCAAGGAAGGGGGTAGAAGGGTCAAGACGACTTTAAACGACAATAAGTCATCAACCGTAAGGAGTTAGGAGACACTCCACATATCAACGGAAAGGGATTGACGAGGGCTATCACCCTATGAGGGTCTTGCCCGCATTGGCAAGGTCCTTCAACTTTGTTTTCTTTAATTTGTGCAGGACCTCTTCAAGGACATCATTAAAAGAAAGACTTCATTATGTAAGGGCACAAGTCAATTGTGTGTGGGCTCCAAAGACCAAACTACCATAACATTCATTCAATCAACGAATCAAGAGACCACAACAAGTAAAAGCAACGTAGAAACCATCAACCAAAAGACAACCAGGAGCAGGGGATACAACAATGGACTCAACTAGGACCAAGATACAGCTTAGGGTCACTCAACCAAGTCAATGGGTAGCCAGGGCTTTTGGCATTGTCCCAAGGCCTCCAAGGGCTTCAAGCTTGGGCTTGGACAAAGTCAAAAGGTCTCCTTTGACACAGACAACCACAAACCAAACACTAACCCTCAGGGGCTCCACAAGGGGCACCAAGACTTAAATGTTGGCATCAATGACCAGACACTGTTGGCATCAATGACAAGTGACAATCTAATCAACATTTTCCACCAAAGCAGACTCCATGGCCTAGAAGTTCCCAAGCTTATAGCACTCTTTCTATCCCTCTCTCCTTCACTCTAAATTAAATTTTCCTTTGGTTACGGTTACTAACATGCTTGAGTATTTTGGTTTCTTTAAAAAAATATCTAAAGGCTGATTCATTTAAGCATGTAACTAGATCTAGAAGTCTAAAAGCAATATTTTCAGAGTAGATCTAGCCTCATCAAGTACTTTTGCTTATTTTGTAACTTTCGGTACTTGATATTTTTTATGCTTTTAATGCTTATTTGGGCACATTTGGTGCATTTCATGTGGTTGGTTTCACAGTTTTATCGCCATAACAAGAGGATGTGTTGCCGGAAAATCAAAGATCTAAAACCATCCAAGGCTTTCCGAAGCATATACTTCCATCTTGTACCATTTTGAAACTTGTAAGGCCTTTGGATCTAGATCTATAAGGACCAAAGGAATCCACCTTCATTTTGTAAAGTAGTTAATAAGGGCAAACAGGCTACTCAGTGCCTGCCCCCATCCCTGTAGGGGGGATCTGCGTCTTTTGTGGTTTGGTGAATTTTGTTATTTGCTTTTGTTTTAGATTAGTTTTCATTATGCAATATTTAAAATTAACATTCACATGCACACAATCCGCCCCAATAGCGCTATATAGTTAGTTTTATATTTACTACTACAGTCTCGCTTTTACATTTTTGTACATCATTAACAAATAAAATTTGCACCCTTGCTTTCCCGAAGTACTGCACCAGTCATGTTAGTTTTTTTATGGTATCTCGGGATGTCTTCCATGATTCAGATGCCTTGCATGGAGGTACAACAACACTATAGGCATCAGGATGGAGTAGAGGGTGAGATACACTCTACTCAGTGGCATGAGTCCATTGGTGCCTGTATGCGGACCTTCCGGGTTGTTTTTCCCTTTGCATGGATGAGATTTGCATGACCTGTCAGTGATTAAAAGATGCATGCAAAAGTGACTTCTTGCATGCACCGATATTAGTTTTTTGGTATACCTAATTCATCAGTGAGATTATTTATAAAGACAGGGGGTCCCCGGATGAGGTTCCTCAGTTGACTTATCAGAGAGTGATAGATCAGATATTTTAATAGTCGCCGGTATATTATTCATAGTAGGTAAAGGAGAGAAGATAATCAGACCAGAAGAATGTAGAATATTTATAGGCAATTCAAACGTTGAATTCTATGAACAGTAGAATTCAAATTTATAATCTTAAGCAATTAGAAGCAGTCATAAGAATGAATTCCTATTTATCAAATACATGTTATGAGTCAAATCATAGAGCCAACATTTGTCTTCATTCAATGAAAGATGGAAGTAAAAAATCTGAAAGAATTTCGGGCATCATTAACTTCAACCCAAAGGCCAAAAGAGAGATACAATCCTGCCTTATTTGGAATTGCTCTCATCCATGATGCTATCAACAATCTATAGACTTGAAATTTCCTTATCATGTAATCGTAGTAAATTAGCAATCACTGATCATTCCTTTCTCAAGTGGGTTTTACAGGGTGACTTTCTAAAATTTGTCCACACACATGCCTTTTTTTTTTTGGAAATTTCTCTCATATGACCGCATTTTTTCTTATTGAAATTATCATCAGATTCTGCATACATCTATACTCTATCATGTATGTGGATTTTCATCTCGGTTCTTTCATTTTCTTATTTCCTGCAGGAATATTTTATTTTTGAAGTCTTTTTATTAAGAAGTCCTTGACAGGTTTCAAGATTTTAATTTACTAGAAGAGTATTATATTAGTTTTTTTTTTAATATTGTAGGTGTATCAGAGGATGCTGTATCTGGGCATATTCAATTGCTCATTCCGGGAGAAACAGCTTGCTTTGCATGTGCTCCACCACTGGTACTAATGCAATGCCTATATATATTAAACTTTAGTCAGGTTGAACAAATCACATTTTCATTAAGTTGTTTATATTCATCCAATGATTCACACTTGTCTGCAATGTCTGAACCCAAATGCAGACTGGCTGGTTGTTTCTATTGCTTATCTTCTACCATCTTTTTGTTCCCAACTTCAGCAATTTTACCATACGTTATTGTTGAGAATATGCATTAATTCTGCATTAAGATGTATTCGTCAAAGGGGATTAAATCAGTGTTGCATATATTGTCTCGGGGAAAATATCGGCGAGGGTCCGGAATATAACTTCTCGGTGGTATTGGCGGAAAATATCGGAAAATCTTGGAAAACGTCGGAAGACTTAAAAAAAATACAAAATTACTCATTTTTTTTCAATTTTTAAAACATATAAAGCAACAACATCATCAAATAGACACATTGCTAAATAAATATGATGGTACAACAAATAAATAAGATGCATAAGATGTCAAGTGGTCATATATCGTTATTAAACTGAAAATTCTGAAATATTTCCTGATAGGATGATACAAAAACTTTGCATTGGAAGAAAGCACAAATGACTTGATAAAATCTCCTCCTGATTGGCTGTGTGTGAAGATGATAGTGCACTTAGAGATAACAACATGAATGAGGGATACAGGTTGCCTTGCTTCCAACTGAAAGTACCAACTGTATGCTATAAGAAATACACAAGAAAGATGAAATTCATAAGACTTTAATGAAACCCTTGCCATGAATGTAACTTTATTTTAGTGGAGATGACATGATGTAGACAAAGAGGGTGGACAAAGGACTTAATAGAATCTTTCAATTCAACTTCAAATAATTTATATCATTGTAGAAATTTGCCATCAAATCTGGACTCACCTCTGTAACTGGTCATTTGGTGTTGGAGGCATAGTGTACATTGATCATGGTCATGGTCAGATAGGACAAGGATCTAGGACAGATATTGTAATTCTGTTGATAATAAGTTCAAATATCCAAACATTAATGCTTGAAAATTTGAAATCCATGACCTCATTTACGCTGGAAATCATCTACTCTAACTTCATAAAAAGCCAACCTGCAGACTTAAAACACAATTCCGGGCATTTTTTTTGCAATTTCGGTCAGCAGTCCGATATTTTCCAATTTATCGCGATATATTCCCAATTTATCGCGATATATTCAATGTATCCCGACACATTGAAAATATCGGAAATCTCACGATATTTAAGATCCGATATATCGGATGGGGGTTTAACTCGGCGATATATCTGATATATTCGATATATCGCCGATATGTGCAACACTGGATTAAATTACTGTTAGTAGTCTATGCTTAGTTTATGATACAGTATACTTTATACTATAATGTTAGCTCATAAAATCATTAAATTGAATTATTATCTTAAGGGAAGATAAGTAGAAATTAAATAACAAAGATCACTGGATTATTCAGAAGTGAGAAACTGAAAACGGTAATTCTCGCAAATCAATTACATTTCTAACAAAAGAATGTTGCTACAAACACATTATCCCATGATGTTGTAATTCATAGTGATCCCTACAACTGTACGCACTGTTTCTGTTTAAACTTTAAATCCGTAGGTCGTACACCTACATGTTAACTTTGTTGACATATATATTCATTTAATGGCCACTGTACTAGTAGATAGTTTTGATTAAGTAATAAAGAAGTCAACATGTCTTATGGTGTATTGTCTTCCATGAGACTCTTGGTCTTCCAACTCTCCTATGGGACTTCAGATATATTAGAATCATATTAGTCTTTTCCGGATAACTAATTGAAGCGGCTATACTCTCTCATATTCTGTTGTGTATTTCTGTCAATGTTTATTGTATGTAAATCTGATATGCTATCAGAGCTGCGATGATGAAGAGTTGAGGAGAAAGTGGGTGAAGGCCTAGGGATTGCATTTATCAGTGATAGATTGGGAGACTGTTCATACATGATTTGGACAGAAGAGTACAAGATGACCTTGAGATATTCTTTTTCTGGAAATTAATGCTGACACGGAGGTATTCTAATTTTTGTTTATTATTTCAAGCCAGACTTGATCCTTTCAATTACTTATTTTTTGCCAGTATTTATGCTATGCATGGGAGAGTATTGGTATTGGTGGCTAGTTTGTAGTGTGCTGGGCACGTGCAATCTGTAGTATGTTGGGCACGTGCATACTTGAGGGCGATTAGGTGCAAATACATTCATTCCAGAGATTGTGACTAGGCCATGATCACGCATGTGGGAGTTGCTATGTTGAAGAATGTACAGGAATTGTTGTGTTGAGGGCCTGTTACAGGGGAATCCATCACAGGTCGTGGGATGAAGGGGAAGATTAGGGCTGTATTACAGGGGCTGAAATGCAGAGGCCGCACTGCAGGACTTATGGGACCAACTAAGGTCTACAAAACACAGAATACTGAGAATAGGGTTGACAGGAAAGTGTATGCTCTGTTGCATGCTACAGATCATAGGGGTTGGGTTGGGTACTGTAATGTTCCCTTTTTAACAAACAGAGGAATTGACTGAGGATTGATACCATTCAGACCAAAAGATCTTAATCATGGTTATTAGATCATCAGTAGATAAAAGAGGGCCACAAGAACTAGGGGACGCCTGCATGCATTACATGCAGGCCATATTTCATGATGCATGCACAGAAATACCTTAATTAAGCCTTCATGCACACAGAAACCAATTCATGCAAGTTGTTACCGGGAAAACTAGCAGGGCTCGTTCCCAGTAAGCAAATATAAGAAATGTGACCCAATGTCACTTCGATGACAGTTCTAACTTCTTCGGAGTGTCGGAACCTTCAAGGGGAAGGACCCTTTTGATATCCTGTAAGACACTAATGCAACAAGGACTATATTCTCTATATGAATGTTAGTTTTGACCAGTGCCTTATGGAGTCAACTTGAGAATGAACAAAACATAATGTATTAATCCAATGATGTGAGTGATAAGCACATAGACAATTAATAGTACTGAAACATATAAAGAGATCAATCATAGATCATCCAATAGAGTATAAAGATATCTGTCCAAATATTCAAAGTCATTCTACTAACACTTGATAACATATATGATATAAGATATCAGTTGCCAATATGTAAATGTATGTCAATATCAAACCTCTCATATGACAGTGAAGTAACACCCTGTGTTATGGCAGCTGGGTACAAATATCAATTATATCAGACTTAGAGGCAAACTCAACTTGTAAAAAGCATTAAAAGGCATACAATATCCAACCAGCTTCACCTTCCTACGTTTATATATATCAGAATTGTATCAGCAGAGGTATTAGATGCACATAGCAGCAGTATGTCAATTAGGCTAAAATGGACAAGATGTCATTCACAAGTAAAGTAAGAATCATTCACTGTATGTTGTAACTTTCAGACCTCAGCATAAGTAAAATTCAGATCTCCTTTAAGGCAGATTTTAGACTTTCATGACCACAAGTTACTACATGAATTATACATACATTTAACCATACCAATATCACCAAATTAGCATTGAGTTTTGGACCCTTTTTACTGTAGGTGCAGCTGTAATATACATAGGTTTTCTTCCACACTTTTTATCAGAAGTTTAGTGCTGTAATGACACTCCAGAATGCAAGTTTCAGACCTCTGTAACACGTAAATTTCAGACCTCCCTTGAGCAGATTTCTAACCCTGAACTAGCACACAACATGCACAGAAAATTATGCTTTATACATCTCCAAATCAGTAATAATGTTGAGGCCTTCTTATCAGTTGTTTTACGTGTTGCCGATTTGTCAAATATTTCATAATTCTTAAGGTCTAAGTTTATTTTAGCTGATATTTTCCCTGATATTTCTAATAAGTTTCTTTCCAGACCCTCTTCCCCGACACGGTATTCGCAACATTGATAAAATTATCTTATGTTATCTTATCTAGAGGCTTCGTTGCAAATATGTTTTAGAGAACAATGTTAGCTCTTTGTCTGCCTTTTGACTTTTGTGGAGAGGAGAGGTATGTGTGCAGCTGCTGGCAAAAAGGATTTTGTTGATCAGTGATGTTAGGTTGTTAGATTCTGCTGCTTCTTTAGATTTTATTGCTGTTCTTGCTATGTTAAGGATGAGGAAATATCACTGTTTATACACTTCCGCTTTTTGTTTTCTCTTGATGTAAATAATTTTTGTAACTATATGATGCATTTTTCAAAGAAAAAGTAACTAGTCCTGATTTATTACTAGTTTAATTTATTCTGAAGATATTGCTTAGCGGTTAAGTTATGACACTGTTATTTTGATTTCACTGCAATAGTTCAAGCATTTTTCTAAATATTGTGGCAATTGGTCTGCTTCTTTGAAATTGAAGTAACTTTGAATACTCAGCAAAAAAGGAAACAGGTTTCTGGAAATGGAGGTTAGGAATGATTTAGAACTACACGTGGGGTTAGTTCATTTTGATGGATCATGTTGTTTTCATGTTTGTAGATCCTGTTACTGGACTGAAATTTTGGTCAGGTCCTGAAATTATCCTCTCCATTGCAGACGTTCCAGAGTATTCCACAATATTGAATCTTGTGAAATAACTAACTTAAAATGACTTTTTTTGAACACCTCTATGCTTTGATCTCTGCTTTTACATTCTTAAAATTAGATAGTTTTGTTTTGAACAGAAGTCTAAGCTGCCTATGCCAAACATGACAGGTAGTTGCATCTGGAGTAGATGAGAGTACCCTCAAGCGTGATGGAGTTTGTGCAGCTTCATTACCCACCACAATGGTAATGTTCTCCTTAGGATTGTTTTTTTTTTGGAAATTGAATATTTGTATTGAAGTTTAAAAGGTAAATCCTTCTACCTTATGGCATGAAGTTTATGTATGAAAACTTCGACTTCATCATGTTTTAACTTTGAAGTTTGAACAGTCATAGATTGAACCCAAACTATTTTGACATAAAATGATGATATTCCTGCAGCCAACCTAAAATTTGTAAAATTATCTCTGTTGAATTAGCAAATTAGCAGGGCTAATTCCCAGTGAGCAAAAATAAGAACAGTGACCCAATGTCACCTCGGTCACAGTTCTAACTTCTTCGGAGTGTCGGAACCTTCAAGGAGAAGTACCCTTTGATAACCTGCAAGACACTGATGCAACCAAAAACTATCTTCTATAAGCAAATACTAGTTAGACCAGTGCCTAAATGGAGTCAATATGAAAATAAGCTAACAAACTTGTCAATCAACGCCAATAAGTGTAAGTTAGGCAAAGCATATGATCACCAATTATACACAATCATTCAATGAGAGTGTAAGGTCAATTCAATATCATTACATTCATCAATTAGATATATCAAGTAGATATGCAAAAATTTGTAGGGAGGTAATACAGTAATCAATGATAGCACCATTTAAAAGATAAGAATATGTGAGCAAAGATCATTCATCAACATGTATCATCAACCAATGCAAGATGGATTGTAAATTAGTTGTAAATAAATTCAATATCCACTAATAATTATTATGCAAATAAATGTCAACAAATGTAGCGTCAAATATCAAGCGATAAAGATCAACCACTGAAGATCAGCATTAACTAACATCAGAATCTTGTAAGTATGCATTCAGTAACTAGGTTCAATCAATGATAACACTTCCAAAAGCTATCTACCAATGAATCATAAACAAGTCCAAGGTCACAATCATCCAATAGATACCATTCATCAACAATGAACAAAAATGAATAGTTCATTCCACAGAGCACTAACTAACAAAGTAACTTTCAAAGTCTGTAAGTATGTAAATACTTGCATTCAATTATCAATTCCACCTTTGATGTCTTTATATCAAGTTGTAAGCTAACAAGTAACAAGTAGTCACAGCAGTCAAACATGCTCACAATAAATAACTCACAATTTAATTACGTGTGAAGACTAACCTAGTATACTGTATTAGAATAATTTTCAGCTCTGCTATATAGCATACTGATTTAAATTTACACAGTAAATAAGCACAAAAAAAGGAAATAAAGGTAAGTAGACTAACTCTGGAAACTAAACTCTGCTAACTCTGGAAACTAAACTCTTCTAACTTATTTCTGTTTTATGTTTTTGCAAATGAGGGCAGCGGAGGGTGCACACAGGGTCTGCAATTTATTTGCAGACCTGTGTATAAATGGAGAAGAGGGCTTGGATAGGAAGTAAGGGACAGCAAAGAAAGTGCAGAAGGGAGGTCGTAGGTTTTCAAGGTTTGCAATTAGGGCAAAACTCAGGAAAAATCAGACTTTTTAATTTAGGGTTTATAGATTTAACTTTAATTTGCAGACTAAATTAAGCATAATATCTACAAACTCAGAAAATTATAATTAATCTAACATAATAATTACAAAATAGACAAAACTCAGAAATTAGGGTTTTTAGGGAGTTTTTGATAATTTTGGGATTTTTAGGGCTCCTAAAATTTCGCCCTAGGGTTTTTAGGGACAAATAGGACAGGCCGAAATTATAGGAGGAAGGGCCAAAATTTTAGCAAGGCCAAAAATGCAATTTTTTTATGGTTTTTATCATAAATTTGCAGACCTAATTCTACCATGAAAATGCAAAATTACACATGAAAATGCAAGTTTAACCTAACAATAATATTTACAAAAATACAAAACTCAGAAAAATAGGTTAGATGAGTAGATGAACAACTTAAGGTTTTATTAATGTCAATCACCTAACCCTAGAGCGTCAAAGAGGATGGCCCTCCTCTTGAGATGGTGCTTGCCAAGTTTGAAAAGCTAGGGCTTCTTCAACAACTTCAAGAGTTGGTTGATGATGCCCTAGCTAAGACAAACTTTGGAGACCTAAAACTCAAGTTTACAATGCTAGGGTAACTAAAGGTTAGAAAATGACTTATTCTAGGGCAAAATGCAACTCCAAAGGCTACCATTTAACCTTAAACAAGCATACATCCAACATTTAACAAAAATACATCAAGAGAGAGACTTAGATACCTTTTTGTGCATGTGTCAAGCAAACAACTCTTAGAGTTACCTTAGCAAAGAAATAAGAGCAAAGCTTCCAAAAGATTTGTCCCCAAACTAGCAAGCATGATCATCCTCAAGAGGTGCGCATCACTCAAAGAGCCCTAGTGAGGGCAAAAATCAGAAATAAAAGTATAATCCCATAAAGTTGATGTGTAAAAATGAAGTGAGGAAAAGTTAGTTATACTTTTCACACTCACTTTTACAAAAATAATTAAAATCCAGGCCGACATGCCTTTTTAAAATGTCAATTTGAAATTATAAATGTCAACTTAAAATTAAAACAAAAATAATATAAAATAATCAAAGTAGTGGGTAAATTGGGGTTTTTTCCCCAGATTTGACCCATACACGAGCAAAATTGCTAAAAATGAGCACATCGAACTGAACTGAAGGCCAGATTGCATAGGGGGGTCGTCATGCCCCAACTAACCTCAACAGTGATGAAAACCCTCAACGGACCCCCTTTATCAAGCATACAGTCTGCCAAGAAGGATAACGTCATCCTCTACACAGGGGCCCAGAGAGAGGGCGCTAGTGAGTTGGAGGGCCAGGAGGGTGCTGGAGGTGCTCTGAAGAATAAATATGTGCCTCAGTGCTGAAGAATCTGCCGCTGGAGTGATAAAACAAGGTCAGGGTCATGTGACCCAGTGTTCCATCCCTGGAAGCCCCGGACACCAACCTCAAGGTTTCAAACCCTTTCATGAGGTAGTCAACGATGCCACTAAGCCATAGTACTTCCAAAGGGAAAACCAGAGGGTCTGGCCATAACCCCTAGCTTAGAATAAGCTGGCCAAACACCTCTCCCGGTCAGAAAAAAGACACCCTCTCCCTAGGGTACCTCTATAGGTGCGTTGGTGCTAGTACCATCATAACATGACCAATGGTACATACATAACCAATCCATTTGATATGAAAAGGCATGGTAAATTGATCGTGCAAAGTTCTCCATGAATACCACATTGTTGCCCCATATCTTGCAGGGTTGATTGGGAGATTTTTTCTTGTGATTTTTATCATAGGTGCTTTGATGACTGGTTGCTACAGTTATGTTCATGGTTGATGATGCCCATTATGATTTGCTGGATGTTACACTTCACTCATGTATTGGTTGTTCATGACACATTGTTCACTTATGAATGGAACACTCTATCATTTTGGGGCTGTTCTATCTCCTTCACGACAGATCTTCCTATCTACTAGAGTGCTCTTGCTTATTGGTCATGATTCATTCTTAGAGATGGCTTATTGGTGTGGTTGGATGGTATTTGGAAGCTCTCCCATGAGAGCGCCTTAGATCCTAGGCCTTTGATTGACATCTTGGTATGACTATCCATCATTTCTTGAGGAGTTCTCTAGCCCAATAGGATTGCTTCATGCTTAGGGAGGTTTTGTTGCTGATCTTCCCTAGAGTGCCATTTCAGATGTGTTTTGTTATTGCATCTCGAAGACAGATATTGTGGTTTTCCACTGAGCGCTCTAGCATTTTTGTTGTATTTCGCATGCATGCATGGCTATGGGTTGTACACCTTAGAGTGCTCTAGCTCTTATGATGCCTTTTTGATCTTATGGAGGATTGATGGCTTATTTCACATGGAACACTCTCGTTTTAGCATATGTGTCATGGGACATACTCTCATTCTATTAGAGTGTTATAGCTGGTTGGAGATAGAATACACATGTAGATGGTCTATTTTTGGTTTCGCTTAAAGTGCTGTAGAGCCTTTGATTTATTTCACATTCATGGACGGTTTATGATGATTTTCAGCCAGCAGTCAAAGCATTTTGAGGGCTGTTACAGTTTTTAAAAATCTGTTATATCTACACTGTTACAAGCAGCAGATCTGTGGCACTTCCCAGTTTTAGTTCTGGGGTCATTCCAGGCCTCTTTCTGTGCATTCCCATAACATTCTTTTCTACAGCAGTTTCAGGATGTTATCAGCACTGCCACACTAATGTTGAGTCCTTTTGCACCAGACTAGCCAGTGAAAGATACAAGAAAAAAAGATTGAAAAATATACCAGTCTCATGTGTCAAGAAATATCTTGTGAAGAGCTTGAGCTTAAGAATGGATCTGAGCATGAAAATTGAAATAACTTGTTCCAAGCTTATCCCTGTACAGTCTTGTGGAGTTCTGGATATGATATGCTGATCCTGAAAGGACTGTTTCTAAATTAATTTCTGGTGGTTGTAACCCTAGCTCAGAGGAGTTTATGATAGTGCTGATACAAGGAGGCCGCCTATTGAACCTGCGATAATTCATGCCATCACAGATTGTCTTTCTATGGCAGAAATAACAAAGTACAGTTGAAATTGCATATGGGGCCTGTGTAGATCTGTCTGCATGGTGAAATTCTGAGGGTTACCTCTGTCTAATGTTCAATCAGCGTCTTCAGTTAGTGCACAGGTACAGATCTGATGCCCCTTATGCTGATCACTGGACTATTTTAGGATGCAGCAGGAAAGTTTGAACTGTATGTGCAGTGAATAATCAGCAGTGAGGGTAAATTGTGGCAGTGTTGAGGATAGCTTCACTGTTAGAGGTTGCTTTCATTTTTATTCATTTATTATGGTAGGAGTGTTCAGCCTTGGAAGGTCATTGTGATTGGACTCATTCTTAGTCTATTTACGATTGATTGCTGCACTTGGAGTGTGGTTTGCACACTTGGCATGCCTTTGTTTGGGGAAGTATTTCACCATAGGAGATCTTATTCACGGTTGTTTGGAGGAGCGATCTACCTTGGAAAGACTTCACATGGGGTCTTCAGAGAATTCCACTTTGGGATGATTATTTGTCCACTTTGGACGTTATTACATGGATCCAAGCCTTATTTTGAGGTTTTAGAATTTGGTAGAGGTCTAAGGGGTCAAACCAATGTTGCCGAAGCGTGGGAGCGAAGCGGGAAGTGGGAGCACGGGTGCGCATTTTTCAAAAAATGGTTGAAAGCGAAGCGTCTCGGAAGCGTTTATATATATATATATATATATATATATATACATATATTCAAAAACACATGTAGAATACCAAAATAGATGCAAAATTTATGAAACATGTATGTTTGTGCTATTTCCAATATATGAAATGCCATCTAAATCCCATAATTCATGATTCCATTATAAACATGCCTTATCATGCCATCTAAATTCCATAACTCATGCATTATCTCCCCTCTCTAACCCTAAAAATGCCCTAGGCCCCACCCAAAAAGCAAAAAAAAAAAAAAAAAAAAAACAAAAAAAAAAACAGGAAGCTTCCGACTGTCTGCGGAAGCGCTCAGGAAGCGAGGTCAAAGCGTGGAGGGTAGAGCTCGGAGCGCTTAGGAGCGAGAAAGCTTCGCACAATGGCAGGAAGCGTTTTTTTTCCTGCCCGAAGCGAGCTTCCAAAAACGCTTCGGCAGCGCTTTTGCTCGGAGCGCGAATTTGGAGCTTGAACCGGGGGGGGGGGGGATGCTTCGGCAACTAGGGGTCAAACCCTAGACTTTGGGCTATGTTGATTGCATTGAGGACACTTTCTTGTTGGAGCATTTGCTCTGGAGAGGGTCTCTTCATCATTTCATGAGGTAGAGGCCAACCTTTGGAGGACTTGTTGCACACGTTATGGAGGTTGTTGGGCTGTTTGAGGAGATCTAGGGTGTCCACTTCCTTGCACACTTTGTGGACTGTCTTATTGGAGTGCTCTACCTTGGCACATTATTGATGTTATGGTACACTTTGGAGCTGTTACATTGCATTTATGATGGAGGTTGCTTGGTCAAACTCTAGATTTAGTTTTTTTGCATGCCTATTGGACCTACTCTTATGGAGCGCTACACTTAGGAGCTTTTGTGGGTTTTCCATTGTGGTTTTGACTCTTGAGATGGTATTTGACCTTCCTTGTTGAGGCGCCTGACTCTTTTGCTCTTGAGACTTACTTGTGGATTTGGCAGCCTCATTTACTGCATTTAGTAGTGGGAGGATTTTTGGTTTGTTTACTCCTCCCTCAGATAGATCTAGGGTTTTGGTATTTTTTACTACTATTCTATTGTAGAGAAAGTTAGAGCTCATCTCTATATAAAAGATTCTTCCTCATTTGTACTAATGTTTGGATTGGGGGAGAAATCCCATTAAGAGTTAATGAAATATTATTTGGCCCTTATGGATGGTTGATGCTAGCGCTCCATTGGAGGTTTTTCATATTGCTTATAGCTTGGTTGATTAATGGATCTTGAAATTGTCAATGGCTTTGAGGCAATAAAGGAGTAGGATCTCTATCTTTTATGTGGTTGTTATCAGTTAGAAGTGTAGTTTAGGTGCAGAGTTTCTGCTCTAGGTTATATGTTTTCCGATGCCTTCCATGATAGCACTCCTTAAATCCATTTGAAATTTTCTGCTCTAGAAGTTCCCCTTTGTTTGATTTCTGAGATCAACTTAGCCATTAGAGAGAAACTATGTTTGTGCACTACAACCCTAGCCCTTCCTAATCTTTCCTAACAAAGCCTCACGCGATCCTTGGTTGACCCCATTTGCTCACTGGATAAGACACTTGTCTCCAATCCCTTCATCACAAAAAATACTTTGCTTTGCTAGAATTACTCTTCAATTTCACCTTGTGCTCCATTGTTAAACTCTAGTAATACTATCCTAGGAACTCCTCCCCTTTGCCAGAAAAGAGCTAACCTAAAGAGCAGAAGAGGGCTAAGTGTAGTGAAATTGGCCTCTTTCTGAGTTATGCATTAGCTATCATTGATTTTAGGGCTTCAATCTCAAGATGCTAGTTTGTGTGGTAACATTCCTAAGAGGAGCACATGTCCCATAGTTGGAGCTAGATGTTACCCCTCATTTCATGTGGGTGTTCACTTGTAATGTCTTTCACATTATCAATGTGGTTTGCATCTTGATGCAGGTAATCTTTGCCTTTGGTTTTTGGTGCTGCAGTTTTGCTTCATGATATGATGAGTAAGTGATGCATGGATGTCCTAGTGTGATGATGTCCTAAAGTTGATGATGACTTAGCCTATGGATTCTAATGACATATTTGGGTTAATGGTTATGGATTTATGTTTTTTCATGATGGTGGATGTTGATATGTTTTCATATGGCTGGTTGCTAATGAAGATAGTGCAGCAGCACCCTTGCTCTTATAGCATCCAAATGGCTTAAATGACTGATATTTGCAGGCTACTCCATAAAAGCATCCTAATGCTTTGAGGTTGATATGACACATTGAAGATATGTCTCATTGAATTATGTTGGATATGAATGAGCACCCTTATTCTTTAGCCCTTAGTTAACATTGCCACATGGTTGTCTGTCATATTTATGGGAGCACTCATTCCTTTTTCATGTGGATGGCTTCATAGCCCTGTTGGGTACCATGTTTGCTTGAGCGCCCTCTTGGTTTCCTCTCTGATGGAGACATGTCATTGGCTGTTACAAACAGCAAGGCAATACTACATCTTCAATTCATTCTGTCACAGTAGCATTATAACAGGGGTACTTTTTCATGGATTTGTCTCAAGATGGTTGCCAGTTCTATGACTTAGAGATTTGTGCATGCTAGGATGTTAGCAGATTCCTGATTGATGTTTTGGAGGTAATTCAAGATCTTTTCCTGACCTTATTTGATCTTCTAAGAAAGATCCTGCATTTGATCTCAGCATATGTACCGGATGTAAAATAAATAATCTTGAGGGCAATCCAATCTGTCAAGGCTAGCATTTTAAAGAGAATTTTCAGATTTTAAAATGGTCAAAGTAGGGATACAGTCAGGGGATGACTCCAGTAGTCTTGTAGAACCTTAATTAAGCATTCAGGACAGCAGATTAGGGTGCTGTCTGACTACTGATTCGAGGAAAAAAATGAACACTAAGTAGGGCAGCTAGTTCCCAGGCAAACAGACCGGTATCACTAATCTCCTGTTGCATTCAGCATTCAGCCTGAGTTATATATCAGCATGACAACAGACTTAAGGTGCGCTATTAGAAGATTTATTCCAGTGTTACTTGACAGACCCATCAGCTCATTTGGGACAACATCACTCACAGTAGAAATAGGTTTTCAGAATCTGAAATTTATTTTCAAGCCACATGTGTTTTGACAGTCTCATCATAGAAGAAAAAAGAGTGTATATCTCAAACCTGGGAATGTGATTTTGCTGCCATTGTGGGGTTTCCTACCCTAAATGCCCAGCCTATTGATGCAGTTGTCAGAGTTGTTATGCAGCAGAACTGTAGCAGCATGTTTATCTGAGGCCTTTGTTCTACATCTTGGTGTGATTATCCATCATTTCTGGAAGAGCACTCTAGCCCAAGAAGATTGCTTCATGCTTGGGAGGTTTTTATTGCTGCTTTTCTAGGGTGCCCTCTTATATTTGGTTTGGGATGGTATTTTGATGACATATGCTGGGGTTTTCCATGGAGTGCTCTAGCTCTTATAATCTCTTGGAGGTTTGATGGTTGATTTTTCATGGAGCGCTCGCCTTCTAGCATGTATTGGATGGCATATACTCTCATTCCCATGGAGTGCCCTAGTGGAATGGATGTGTTTTGCACCTCATGATGGCTTTGATGAGTTTCTATTTGAGCACTCTCTCGTTGCTAGGCTTGGATGACACCTTGATACCATTACTTATCACTATGTGTTGAGCGCTCTTCTTCATTGTTCTCTCTTAGCACGTGTGGAGCTTTTTTATTTATTGGAAAAGGGGCCGTCCCCTCATGGGCTTGATCATCTATCATGGATGCATTGCTTTTTGGATTGATGCATTTCTTAGTTCATGGATCTATCTTGCATGTATTGATGCGATAGTGGTGGAGGTTGATTAGTTGGTTGCTATGTGGACATTATTTAGTTGAGGGAGTTCACTACACATGTTTTATGATTGGACCTTTGACAAGGTCAAGAGAAGATAGTGTCCACCAATGAAGTGTTGGTTGCACACTTGTTCATGCCTTGATTAAGGAGCATCCACTTCTAGGAGCATTATTGGTCCATTCCTAGCCTTTTCTCCTGGAGTGCTTTGCTTGAAGGTTGGGTTGTGTTGTTGCAGAACCTAGCATCCTTGACATTGCAAGGAGGAATTGGTTGCTAAACCAGCAAAACCTCAGGACGATACCCCTATATATGTTACATGAGTAAAGACCTCTCTCTTTAGGTATCCCAAGCCTATCGAAGCAGACCTAGACTAACCACGGGAAGTGACCCTAGTTGCGCTTTTCTAGGTACTTGCTAGTAGAGACCAACTTTCCCAGAGTACTTACTCATCTGATTTCTAGGAAACAATGTGCCTTGGAAATTAACAAGGTGTTTAAGTGTGGCACATTGTGGGGAATGCTATGGGGTTTGAGGTTTAAGGATTGAAATAACACCTAGCGAAATGTTGGAGAACAGAGTAACTAGGTAAGATTTGGAAATATAATGCAAGCTACTCTACTCTCAAAAGGATAGTGACAATGAAATAACTAGGCCCAAAACTTGAATGGCTGTCTCAAGGGTTTAAATGGTGAGAAACAAAGGTCTAAGGACAACTGCGCAAAATGTGCCTAGGCTTTTAGGAATGTGTCACTAAAATGTCTTAGGTGTTGAGTGTGAATGGTTACCAGCTTAAGTTTAAGCTCAGATCTAGGTAAATTTCCTTTTATAAAGTTCAAATCTGCAAGGTAGTAGTGTCCAAAGGTGTTGGTTCTGAGATTAAATGGGCTCAACACAATGATATAGCTTACTGGTTTTTAATAATGTCTGATTTTAAAAGTACAAAACAACAAGCAAACAAGCTACACGAGGTCAAAACCAACATTCATGAGCTATATGCTATGCAAGTATGATTTTCCAGTGCCATGTCCTAGCTTTGATTATTTCATATTTATACAAGATTTCTTTGGATTTTGATTCCTAAGATGCAATGCAATATAGCCTAAATGAAATGAGATTTTCCCCTAGTGTTTAATATGCTGAGAAAATTAAATTTTAAAGGATGGAGAAAGAGAGGTACAAGCAATCCTGATCAATGCCTGTATTGGGTAGATGAGTCAATTCACCCCTCCTAGCATGCTGAGATACAAATGAGATCTGAGATTGTAGAAGCCTTCGAAGTAATTTGCAACTTTGAGCTAATTTAGGTGCCCCCTTAGATACCAACGTTCCTCCAACTTGCACACTGTGCAAGAATTAGAAGATGGAAATCAATCTTGAAGTTCCAAATCTTTTAACAAGGGAAACAAACAAGTTAGAAGACAATGTATGAAAGGTAAGAAACACAACCCAAAAAGGAAAAGCACAATGCAATAAAATTTTTGGCTAAAACTTCTTAGCAAAACCCCAAAGCGATTTACACAGTTGTAGATTTCTTATTCATACATCAACAAACTAGAATAATATTATGTCAGAAGAGATCCAATCTCATAGACACATCAAGAGGGGAAGGCAAGAGCCAAAATCTAACCACACAAACACCATAAACACAGTAGAATAACTAAGAAAAATCACAACTCTTGTATTGCTCAAAATTGCCTCCTTTACAAATGAATGGCTTAATCTATTTTATAGATCAAGAGACAACAAAATCCTTAACTTTAAAATGATTTAGGGCTGAGATCTTCCTTTGAGTCTCACCCTTTACATCAATGGCTGAGATTAAATTAAATTTTGCTGAGATTAACATGCTAGAAAATTGCCCCCCTTGGTGTGTGGTGCACTTGTCCAGATGGACAAATGTGGGGACAAAAAAATGCCGAGATATTACATCAAACACTGAGTTAGATCACGATGAAGGCGCCCTTCTTGATTCAATTGCTGATTTGGATGGCTGGGTTGCAAAAGATTGAGTTGGAAATGAGAGAGTGTGAACCCTTGGAGAGAGAAACACAAGTAGAATTTGCCTTGTATTTGCTGATTTGTCATCTCTTTCATCTTTGAGAAGGAACCACTTCAATATTTACCCAATTAGAATTTTTCGTTGCCATTTAAATTATTCTCTGTCATGCTTAGACAATTTTTAAATCAGACTGTAGGAAGTTGGATTAAAAATTGCCAATTAATTGGAATTTTCGGAATTTGATCAATCCATGAGCTTGGAAATTGCTTTGGATGATGTCCATGATGTTTTATAGACACATACCAATCCATACCATGTCAAAATATGATCTGAAACCTTCAATTATATGCTGTTCCAAATGATTAAAGTTGGACTTAGGCATTTTTAATTTCAGACTCGAGAAAAACCATTAATTTTTGCCTATTAGTCCATTTGAGCTAAAAATCATACTTTGAAGGATCAAATTGGCTTCCAAATACTCCAATATGTTGAATGGTGATGATATTTGTAGTACATGCTACTGGATGGTCTTGTTGACCAAGTCAAACCCCCATTTGACCAAGTCAAAATCTTGAAAAAGTCAACTTTGGTCAAATTTGGACAAACTTGTCCTATGAATGAATGAACCTCTCTAATCCCTTTGGGAAGAGGATATAACATCTTAAATGGCTTAAAATGGAGTCATAATACTTACATACAATGGTTGTTAAAGTGTATCATTGCATAGCTTCAAACATATACGATGCTACATAAGGTTAGTACAAAGCATGAGGTTAATGTTTTATAAACATGTCATCCTCTATTTAACATCAAAATCATTGCAAGGACTATTTCTCCTTTCGGTGAAGTGAGTGGTCCAAAAGGTAGTCAAGTTAAGAATTGGTCAAAGGTAGTCAATTCACTCAAGATGAAGGATAAGGGGAAACTTTGTGATCTTTACCAATTGGGAAAACAGTAGGGAATGTGTCTCACAAATGGGTGTTGTGTAATGAGGTACTACTCTTTTTTACTGTAGCAATCCCCCTTTTCATTATTTTGCCTTTTCTCTTTTCTTTTTCTTTCATCTTTGGATCATTTCTTTTTTACACTTTTTTTTTGTTCTTTGATTTTTCTGTTTTTTCTTTTCTTTTCTCCTTTAGTTGGATAACGATTGAGAGGTACTTGCCTTGGATACCTTCTGGGTACCACTGATGACACGGCCTTAGCTCGATTTCCAGCGATTGTCCATAGGCCTGACAAAGTTGTCATAGCAATGCTTTTTTTAGAGCGAAATAGGTAGTATCTCTTAATTCAAGGAGTACTTAACCTTCCAATTGCTAACCAATTTGAAGGATACATAGGATAGGGAGACTTGTTTTAGGTCTAGGGAGAGGATTGCTCAATGACAACTCTTTTTGCTTGATCATCAGTTAGCCCCAAGGTTTTACAAGTGAGCCTCCTGAGCCGTCATAGGATTAATCACAACACAATCATGCTCAAGACACAAGGGAGAATAGGGAGGCCTTCGTGGTGAAGGGGTCATAGAGAGGAGGTCAATAGTCAATCAGTTAGTCTCTAGCCAATGGGATTTAGCAACTAAGGTGGAGTGATATGGAGATGGATATAAGGTCATAGGTGGAGCCAAAGGAGATTTATAGTCCTCGCAAAAATCAAGAGTTGTTAGCCAATGATATGTGCATAAAACAAAAATCTCTACTAAGTACTAGCCTATGGAACATATCTACTAACGATGCTCATCACAATCAATCATTGCAAGTAACATGAATAACATTTGAAATACAATCATCAGTCTAAGTCGTAGTCCATAAAAATATATCCTTAAAGAATGAAATGGCAATACATCACATATGGCATGGCATCATCTCCAGGCAAAGTGTGGAAACCACTGATATAAACTCAACATTGATTATATCTGCACTCTAAAAACTGAATCTCAACCTGATCTGTGAGGCAAAAAGATGGGCAAAATTCCCCATACACAAATTGGTATAACAGGTTGCACCTTTATCTATGCCTTATCTATTTGAGTGCTTTGCCGTGAAGGTTGTCTATTGCACAGAGTGTCCACTTTGGAGCTTTTCTATTAAATTTGTGATGGTTGTTAGATTTTGGAGATGATCTAGGTGGTCAAACCCTAGATCTACAGTTTATACATGCTTATTGGACCTCTTCAACTGGAGCACTAGCCTTGGAAGGCTAACTTTGTGGATTCCTTATCATTTTTTATGCCCCTGGAACCTAGCTCTAGCCTTAGACATGGACCTTGCTTGCTATGTGATCCCTCATTTGGTGGACGCAGTGTTAGTGGAACCGGAAAAATCGTCCGGTCCGATCGGTTTACAGAGGTAACCGGTCCAGTCAGGGACCAAAACCGGTTGAATCGGATTTTTGTCCGAACCGGGTATTGAACCGGTCGGAATCGGTCAAAACTGGCCGAGTTGGTCGGTTCGTATAGTGTCGTACGGCCGCGGATAGTGGACCGGTCAAAAAGTTTTCTATGCTTCTATGATCAGTTTATTGTTATTCATTAGTACTATGGTTGCCATTTCGAGCCTCATTGTTGATGTACTTTGGTTCAGAACTGTTATCACATCCATGTTAGCTGGAGCTACCATGCTGTAGATTGTGTGGTCAGGGACCATACTACATTTTTTTTCCAGATCAGAGATCATATGCCTTCAGAGGGGGCATGCATTGTATTTAGATTGCCCCGGTCAGAGATATCAGAGGGGACAAATGATTTTTGTATTGGTCCAGACATGTTATACAGCATTGCCTACAGGGTCACCCTTCCTTGCCAGACCTTGCATGATCCCATTTGAGATAGTTACTTAGCCATATTGTGATGAGAGCACTACAGAGTATTGTTGGTTTGCCACTTATTGCCCGGATTCAGAAGAGATCCAGTTCAGAGACAGCTTCAGCAACAGGTATATGGTATGGCAGGTATAGCACTTATGGTTTATTGCACATGTTGTTGTTTAGATTTGTTTATTTATGATAGTAAACGGACTTGACATATGATGTTGATTATGGTGATCTTGTTGTTTATTATGAGGTTTATAGCCCTTGGTGATGTCAGTCCACCTCATTTAGGAGGCTCATGTATATGCACACTGGTTCCCATCCCCGTTACTGGTATAGACTTGGTCATTTCATCCTCCTAGGTAGCTAACTTTGGATCCATCCATCCGACTCATTCATGTTGATTTTTCCCGACTTGGACCTTGATTTGTGACCTTGAGGATCCCTTTCCCCATTGACCTCTGAGTATGCCATGATTCCATGTCTTTTGTGCCTCGGCTCTTTAGTGTGTGAGATGCACTCTCAAACCTGGGATTTGCTCTTGTCGGTTGCCTCGATGTTGCAATGCAGTATAAGATTTTGTAGACTCACTGGGTGTTCCCCATTGGTCATCGAAGCATGTGCACTTACCCCCATTACTTTGCAGTATGAGCACCTTGATTATATCTATTGAGATATGTATGTAGCCCAAAAGGGCCTTGAAATGTAATAAAATGAAAAAATATGAAAGAAGCCAAAAAGGCTATTGTAAATGTAAAATCAAGCCAAAAAGGCTAAGTATGAAAGTCAATGTAAAAGTCCAAGCAATGTGTTTTTGAACACACACAGACACAAGTTAGCCATATGTATCAGCTTTGTAGTTGTTATTTGCTCACCTAGTCCTGCGGGGCAAGGAGGTGAGATGGAGTAAGGGACAGCTATGCGAATTGTTCCCTAGAGTCTCAAGTTACGGTTTGCCGGACACCCAGTTTGGCGGCTCTAGAAAAGATCCTCACGAAGTCTTCTTAAGGCACGAATGTGAGTTGTGAGGTATATGTTAGATGATCAGTGGTGGTTTCCCTGCACTATACCCATTTGTGAGGCACCGCCGTTCCCTGTGTATTATCATGGTATGCTCATGTCAGTGGGTCCCGCTTTCCCTGTTTACCCGAGGGGTCACATGGTCTTGGTCCTCGTCTTCCCTTATCCTTCACCTTGTTTATCCACCTCACCCAAAGTTAGCTAAGTGGTCAAGTCTGTAAGTTGTGCATAGCATTGAGTCTTTGTTAGAGGTGGTGGGCCCACCTCACTCGGGACTTGTATTTATTGAGATATTTATGTTTTGATCACCATGTCGGCATTATATTGTTTTAAGTAATGTACTAACGTAAATAAGGAAGCCTTGATGCTTCATGTTGCTTATAGGTTTTCAGCCATTGCCATTTTGACCAGATTTGACTTGGTCAAACCAGGTTGACTAGGCCAAAAATGGGCCTGAAAAAATATTGCGATCAAGATTTCGATTTTGGTCATTTGTTCTCTTGGGGTCCCATATGAACCTCCAAGTGTCAGAATTTGAAAAAGTTGAAGCGTTGAGGAGATTTTTAATTATTATGGGCCACCAGGGACCTGTTTTAATTAAAAATCGTGGATTTTGGGAAAACAACGCCTAGTTGATGGATTGGGGTCGTTCAAGTGACCATATCTACCATATTTGGGGTCTACGATCGCGTTGCAGCAGACGGTTCGTCAATCCGGGTATTATAAGTCGGTCAAAAGCCCAAATTACATCTTCAGCAATAAAAACCAGTAATAAATTAAATTAAAAATCAAATATGGCAAAGGTAACCATGGAAGAATGGAAAATGCAAAGGTTGGCTAATACAAGGGTGAGTTCTAAGGTATTGACATTATGTTTGGACATTATATTAGTGTTGTGGGGCCCTCACTTTGGCCAGCTCACCTTGTGGGTCGAATTTTCCCATAGGGGGCGTTTTTCTTCACTTGGCAAAATCAATTTTGATGGTTTGTTGTATTTGGACCTTGGTATAGTGGTATGGGGGGCTAAAAAAACCTATAGGCACCCCCCAACCACATGTTATATGTATTTCATGGGCCCCACAAGGTGGTCCCATCTCCACATGGGCGTTTTTGAGGGTAATTCGCACCCCCTCTTGAGAGTGATCTCTACGATTCGTTGGGGTTGAGAGAGAGTTAATCTCAGCCCTTAGTTTTGGGGGGAAAGAGGTTTGAGAGTGGTCTTTCTCTATAAGAGAAGACACTCACCTCATTTCTCTTCTTCTTGGCATTGTAAAAACTTGAGATTGGAGTAATATAGAGATTCTTCTCCCGACTTCTTGAGATGATTTGTATGGATTGTTAATGGTGTTGATTGTTAGCTAGTCTTCATAGCTTTGTGGAGCATTCTTAGTGAGTTTTCTGTCCATATTTGGCTAACATGAATTGTAGGGAAGGTGGCCATTTGAAGTGAGGCGCTACACTTGGAGTGGGAGCTCCATTCTAGCAAATTTCGTCAAAATTACTCACAAGGGAGTTGTCTTTGCTTTTAGCTTGTCAATTCTCTTACTTTCAGCCATCTATTTGCTGTTCTTACTTGGTTATTTGCTGCACCTATTTATTTTCTCTTGTTTGTGGCAGGTACTCAGGTCGCTATTGGTCATCCGGTTGCTCAAAATGCTCACAGAATTCGCTGGTTGCTCAACTATTGGACGTGAAGCTGGTCTTCAACCTATTTCTTCCATACACTTCTATCCCAGGTACTCTTTGCTGATCTCATAGAGTTCCAATTTCAGTGTGTGTATGTTAAGCTGCAAAACCACTAAAAAAACCCTAAAAATTAAAATCTCAAAATTTGACCGTTAAAACTTAATTTTCTTTCCAAACCCGCTTATTAATTGTTCTTAAACGCCTAAATCTAAAGTTTCAGATCTTCTAGACTCCATTTGCCCATAGATTTAGCACTGGTCCACTTGGCAAAAACGCCCCTCTAGGGCGTTTTTCTCTTTCAGCTTGATTGGGTCACTTTGGGGTTCTGGGTAGTTTAGATTTGGTTTTAAATCATCATTTTACCTCAAGAAATCAAGCTACCAATTGCTAGAAGTGCTTTTAATTACTAATTTGTCGATGCCCTAGGTCCATTATTTCACTACTTAACTCTCTTCCTTGGGCAGAATCACTCCACTTCTCCACTTCTAGCTTGTTTACATCCTTAGTTGATTTTCAGCCACTTAATCAATTATCTAATCTATTTCATTCATCACGATTTATCGCTGGTCACATTTCATTTACATACTTAATTCACACTTGTGTCCAACTGGTGGCTGAAATCGACCTTAGGATCTCATCAGCACTCATCTCTTGTTTCCATCTCTTTATCTTTTGGGATTTGGGTGTATTTTTGTCTCTCAACCATCACTGGTTGAGCGGGGTCTCCCCCCTGACCTGGCTACGTGCCTCGTCTGAAGTGACAAACGCACTGTCCAGTGTGACTACCGTTTCTCGAGCGGTGGACTTTGCTTTTGCTGGTTACACCTTCCTAGCTGCTCACCCTCTACCATCCCTGTTGGGACACCTATCATCAGCAGCTAGAGTTTGTGTGATAACATGAACCTCAGAGATGTATTGCACTAGGTGTTGTTTTGGTTATTTGCACCCATACTTGCTATATATATTAGAAACTTTGCATATTTGTGTATTAATGGTTTGGATTCATATGTATGCACATGAATATATATGTTTTTTACAAAATATGAATATTTTATGTAGTTTTTAGTCGACCGGTTTTTTTCGCGGTTTTTTTCTGGTTCCGGTCCGGTTCACATTTTGGGCTTTGCCGGTTCGATGACCGGTCCGGTTCCGATAACATTGGGTGGAAGTGCCTTCCTTCTTGGGCCTTATCTCTCTTGGATGTTGTACTTGTGGTTTTGACCACCCTTTTTCATGGATCTAGTTAGAGTTTGCTAGGGTTTAGTGGAGTATTTTGATTTGTTTACTCCACCTTAGGGTAGATCTAGGATTTTGTCATTGTTTTATTGTACGAGGTTGAGGGCATTAAGGCTATATAAGTCTTTTCCCTCGTCCTCATTCTTTATGTTTGGATGGGGGGAGAAATCCCATTAGATTTAATGAACTATCTTTTGGCTTTTATGGATGGTTAATGCTAGCTCTCCGTTGAAGGTCTCTCATATTGCTTATGCTTGGTTGGTTGATGGATCAACAAATTGTCAATGGCATTGAGGTATTGAAAGAATAGGCTGTCTGTCTTTTATGTGTCTGTCATCTGTTGGAAGTGTAGTTTAGGTGCACATTTTCTGCTCTAGGTCATGTGTTTTCCCACGCCTTCCATGATAGCATTCCTCCTTGTTACCCCCATTTTATATGGGTGTGCCCTACATGAGAGATGGGCACTTCTAGGCCCTTGAGCAAGCCTAAGAAGCCATGAAGTTTGAACAACAGGTATGTACTCTCTGGCAGTGATGGAAAAGTTCATAAAACATATCTGGGAAATTGGGCAGTCATCCACAGCACACAACAGCAGTCCCGGGCAGCCTAACAGCCATCAACAGTAAGGGTTACAGCAGCCTTGTACTTATCAAAACAGTCCTGTAGCAGCCCATTTTGGGAAATATGTGGTCCAATTTGTCTCAGATTTTGCAAGGATGAAAAAACCAGCATTCTAGATAACCTTCAGCAATATAAACTATGTCCAGTTGGAAGAAAACAAGTGTCTAGACCTGTGTGCGCATGGCTGGTGATAAAAAGTTGCAGCAGCAAGATAAATTTCCCGTAGCAGTAATATGGTGTGCCCAGCTGTTGAAGGACTATCCATTGAAAGCTAGTGGTGTAAACAAGGATGCCATTGAATCCCAGGTTAGGTTAAAAGAGGAACTGGAAGCAGAGACTGACAAGGATATTGAGCCTTTAATTTATCAAAGTTGGAATACTGAGTTCGCAAATGAAGTATGCTTGTGTGTAGCATGTAACAGTGATTCATTTACAGCAGAAGAGAAGGTCTTTCTCAAGCCCTATTTCACACAGTGACAACCAAGCTTGAGGAATTTCTGACATATGGCAGACCTTTGAAGAAGAGTGCTGATAGCTAAAGAGATTCTTCCCACCTATTTGGATAGATTTTGTGCCCTAATATGGGGGAAGCCTAGCATTCTGAATCTGTTGAGACTTATCTTTTGCCCTAGCAGGCCTATAACAGTCCAGAAGAGGTGCCCAGCATACATTAATTTGGAATCATTGCCTTGCTGTAGGAAGAAGACCAGCTTTTCCACACCAGGCATGCTGAAACAAATAAAATTCTTTTACTGAAGAAATACCCAATGTAAATAGGAAAAATAATCTATGAACAAATAAATGTAGATAAATAAGAGATGATATGAGATTACAGATAGGAGAGCCTGTATATATAATCTTCAAAGGGCACATAGTAACTCTCCGTAAAGAGTTGCAACTTCTAATAATCATTATCATTAATTAACAACTTAATTATTATTTATTATTATCAACATATTTTATATTCATAACACATGCGTCCAGCTGTGTTTGCATATGTTGAAATATTGTAACTTCTAAGAATATTCTATTTGTACTTTATTATCTGGAGATGTTTCATTCCTCCGTCGGGACATTATTATATATCCGGAGATGTTTATTCTTCCGTCGGGATGTTATAACTAGGGTTATTAGACTTCCCTAGTAGGGTCGGCCCTGAGTTAAGTGTTTAGGGGTTATTAGACTCTCCTAGGAGAAGTCGGCCCAGTTAAGGTTAAAAGTCAAGTGAAGTAAAGTATAAATAGAGGAGGTGTGTTCCTCATTTAAACACACACTCACTCATTCACTCAGTTGTGAATTGCGCATAGGAGAGAGAGAGATCTATGAAGGAGGAGAAGGAGCTCTTGTTTGGGGATTACATCTTTGTATTTGTTGGTCATCTATATTGAGGAAGCTTTGCTGGGTTTTCTACCCCATGAGGGTTTCCCAGGATAAATCTGTGTCTATCTTGTGATTGTGTTTCTTTCAGTGATCCTTATTATGCTCTTGTTGTGAATTTTATGCTAATCTTAGCATGGTATCAGAGCTAGCTTGAATAGGACATCTTTCACAAGGTGAAAATCTCTCTCCTCCTCCTGTGAGAAATTAGGGTTTCTGCAAAAGTTGGAACTTTTGGAATCTGAGAGCATGGCTGGATGCTCCTCAAAAGCGAAATTCTGAACCCTAAATCGAAGTTTTTGAGTGGGTAGAACCCTGGGATATGTCAAACCCTAGTTTGACTTCTGGACTAGAAAACTAGTGAACCTGAAAAACTGCGAACCTGTGCACCAGTGAACCAGAAAAAACTACGAACTTGTGCACCAGTGAACCAGAAAAAACTACGAACCTGTGCGCCAGTAAACCAGAAAAGCTGCGAACCAGTAAACCAGAAAACCTGTTGTAGATCCGAAATTTGCTGGTCAAGTTTGAAGGGTGAAAAGCTGAAGTTTCCAGAAACCAACTACACTAGTCAACTCAATTCAATCAAGCACATCTCCTGGTAAGATCTGTTTTGTATTTTGAGAATTTTCAGTTTTTGGTGACCTCTTGGATAAGATGGCCCCAAGCACTAAGCTTGAGGACAAGCTAGAGGGTATAGAGAATTTCCGGGCATGGAAATATAGGATTGGTCTCATTCTTGAAGAGAATGATCTTGCCCAATACATCAAAGATGAAGTTGCAGAACCTGATGAAGATGAAGCTAAAGAGAAGTACATGAAGGACATGATTAGGACAAAGAGGATCATTGCTGATTCTATCAAAGATCACTTGATCCCCCAAGTGTCATCCAAGAAGACCCCAAAAGAAGTGTATGATGCCCTAGCCAGAATGTATGAAGGAAGGAACATCAATAGGAAGATGAACTTGAGAGCTCAATTGAAGAGCACCAAGATGAGTCACGGAGAATCCATTCAAGATTACTTCACAAGGGTCTCCCAGTTCAAGGAACAATTAGAAGCCATTGGAGACCCCCTTGATGAAGATGAACTAGTCATGACTGCTCTCAATGGTCTCACTAGACCTTGGGATTCATTCATCCAGACCATGTGTGCCGGAAAGGAAAGCATGAAGTTTGATATTGTATGGGAGGATTGCATTCACGAAGAGGCTAGAGTAGCCAATAGAGAAGCCTTACTCAAAGAAGATAATCAAGCATTAGCCACCCATACCAAAAAAAGAAGGAGTCAATCAAACTTCAAGAAGGAAAACCACAAAGGAGTCTCAACCTCCACAAAGGTTTCAAAAGAAAAGAAGAACCATTTCAGAAAGAAATTACTCTTCATTCCAATGTTTCAATTGTCACAAAATAGGACACATTGCTAAGGATTGTCCTTCAAAGAAGAAGAAAGGTTTCCACCACAGAAGACATCAAGCACATCTAGCAGAAGATGATAGTGAAGATGAAGAGGAGGAAAGACCTCAAAGGAAAAGAGCTAAGGTAGAAGAAGAAGATGCAAAAGAGTATGTTCTATTCTCTGCACTCTCTGGGTCTATAACACTTGGATAAGACACATAGCTTATTGATAGTGGTGCTTCAAAGCACATGACGGGACAAAAGAAAACTCTTTCAAGACTTGAAGAGAAGACCTCTCCACAGAAGGTATCATTAGGAGATGACTATCAATATCCTATCAAAGGAATTGGTGAAGCAAGCTAAAAGCTTGATTCTGGAACCCCCATGAAGATGAAGGAAGTTTTATATGTATCAGGTTTGAAGAAGAACCTACTTTCTATCTCAGCATTAGATACGAAAGGTTATAGGGTTGCATTCATAGATGGACAAGTACTCATGTGGCCCAAAGGAAAATCAATTGAGGATGCAGTTGTTATTGGTGAAGAGGAAGGAGGGCTATATAAACTCAAGGGACATTTAGAAGCAACCCTTGTTCATGAAGCCATTAGGCCAAGTGAGCTATGGCATAGAAGGCTTGCTCACATCAACTACAAAGCATTTCCCTATGTGAGCAAAGTAATAACAGGATTACCGGATTTGAAGGTTGATCATGAAGGCACTTGCAAAGGATGTGCAAAAGGGAAGAATATCAAGAATTCATTTCCAAAGAGTGAAACAAAGAGTAAAAGTACTTTGGAACTGATTCATTCAGATGTATGTGGTCCACTGCCTTCCACATCCTTGAGTGGATATGAATACTACCTTACATTTATTGATGACTATTCAAGAAAGACTTGGATATATTTCCTAAAAGGAAAAGATGAAGTCTTTGGAAAATTCAAGGAATTCAAAGCCTTGATAGAAAATCATTCAGAAAAGAAAATCAAGACACTCGGGACAGATAATGGTGGATAATACACTTCAAAGGATTTTGAAGTCTTTTGTAAAGAAGCTGGAATCAAGAGGGAATTAACCACTCCCTACAATCCCCAACAAAATGGTGTTGCGGAAAGAAAGAATAGGACCATTATGGAAGCGGTGAAAACAATGATACATGATCAAGATCTTCCTATGCATCTATGGGCTAAAGCAGTAAGGACGATAGTCTATGTCCAAAATAGATTGTCTCATAGTGCCCTTGGATTCTCCAGAAGAAATGTTCACAGGGAAGAAGCCTGAGGTAAGCCACCTCAAGATATTTGGGTGCCCTGTATATGTTCACATACCAAAAGAAAAGAGAACTAAGTTGGACCCTTCCGGAAAGAAGAGAATATTTGTTGGATATTGTGAAGCATCCAAAGCATTCAGAATATACATCCCAGGATTCCATTACATGGAAATTAATAGAGATGTAACATTTGATGAAGAAGCTGCTCTCAAAGGATCTAGAAATAGCCAGTGTGAAGAAGTATATGAAGAAGATATACCTCCTAGAAATACATAAGCTATTTCCTTTCCTGAAGAAGAAACACCAGAAGACCATGATATGATAGAACCTCAAGAACCCCCACCTATGAACATATCATGGAAGAGAAAGCCAGCATGGGCAAGAGAAATTATACAAGAAGCAGAAAGATATGGAGCTCCAGAAGGCTCCACTAGAACAAGCAAGAAACCAAAGCCATTTTCCAGCTATGTGGCTTTGATGTGTGATCTTGTAGATCAAGAACCTACCGGTTATGAAGCAGCAGTTCATAAGAAAGAATGGGTAGAAGCAATGACGGAGGAATACCAGTCAATAATGAAGAATGATGTTAGGGATGTAGTTCCCAAACCAAAAGACAAGAGTGTGGTATCCTCCAAGTGGATATACAAGATAAAACATGCTGCGGATGGTAGCATTGAAAAGTATATGGCAAGATATGTGTCCAGGGGATTCTCTTAGAAAGAGGGAATTGACTATGAAGAAACATTTGCACCAGTTGCAAGGTACACTTCCATTAGAACCATCATGGCACTTGCATCCATGATGAAGTGGAGGTTACACCAGATGGATGTGAAGACAACCTTCCTGAATGGTGTGATTGACGAAGAAGTGTACATAGAACAACCACAAAGATTTGAGGTTGAAGATAGAAGAACTCACGTATGTAAGTTGAAGAAAGCTCTGTACGGGTTGAAACAAGCTCCTAGAGCTTGGTACAGAAGAATTGATAGCTTCTTGACAAGCTTGGGCTTTACCAAAGTAAAGCTGATCCTAACCTTTACCTTAAGGTTATGGATGATGAACCTGTCATACTATTACTGTATGTGGATGATCTATTTCTGACAGGAAATGAGAAACAGATCATGGAAAGCAAGAAGAAGCTAGCTACAGAATTTGAGATGAAAGATCTTGGATTGATGCATTACTTCCTAGGTCTGGAAGTATGGCAAGGCCCAGAAGGAATCTTTCTCAACTAGGAAAAGTATGCTGTGGAAATCTTGAAAAGATTTGATATGTTGGAATGTAAAGCCATGGCCACTCCCATGGATACCAACTTGAAGTTGTTGGCTGATGAATCGTCAGAATTATTGGATATGACTCAGTACAAACAGATTATTGGGTCGCTGATGTATCTGACGAATACCAGACTAGATATATGTTTTGCTGTGAACACCTTGAGTTAGTATCTAGTTGAGCCTAGACGTGTTCACCTGATAGCTGCAAAGCATGTGATGAGGTACCTAAAAGGTACGATAGACTTTGGTCTATATTATCTTGGAGATAATGATTTCAGATTGCATGGTTATACATATGCAGATTGGGCTGGAAGTGTCTCAGACAGAAAGAGCACATTGGGTGGATGTTATTGTCTGGGATCCGCTATGATCTCGTTGTTTAGCAGGAAACAGTCCAGTATGGCTCTCAGCACAGCTGAAGCGGAATATATAGCAGCTTGCACTGCTAGTTGTGAAGCCATATGGCTTCGGAAGCTGTTATCAGGACTATTTGACTTAGAGATGGACTCCATTGTGATCCTGTGTGACAACCAGAGTTGTATCAAGATGATGGAGAATCCAGTGTTCCATGATAAGTCAAAGCACATAGAGATCCGATATTTCTATGTACAGGATATGGTGCAGAAAGGAGCTATAAAGCTCGAGTATGTGAGCATTGATGAACAAGTTGCTGATGTATTGGCCAAACCTCTGTCTCGAGTAAAGTTTGAGTATTTCCGAGACAAGCTTGGTGTAGTTCAGAAGGACCCTCCTCCGATGATGACATTTGGATACTGGTATCGATGATGTGGATACCTGTATCGATGATGAGGTTGCTTATACCGACGGTAAGGTCGATGATGAGGATACTTATATTGATGATGTGGATACTTGTATCAATGATGAGGATACCTGTATCGATGATGAGGTTACCTGTTCCGACGATGAGGTCGATGATGAGGATACTTGTACCGACGACAAGGTCGATGAAGTGGTCCTTAGACTCTGTCTAAGAAGACGAGAGGATTGCATCATCCTTGGACTTATGTCCTAAAGTGATAGGGATTGATCATCCCGTAAGTGGATCAGGATTGCATCATCCTTGGACTTATGTCCTAAGGATCAGGATTGCATCATCAGGCAAGTTGGTCCTTGCCATTACTTATGGATTCATTCGCACACATTGTCATTTGTGGGCCATGTATAGACTTTCACCCTGCATTGGAAAGTGGACCACTTTTTATTCGGTTGATTTAGTTGGGGCATCACCTTTTGGGGGTCCTTTTCCTTGTTTGAGAAGAGTACTAATTATGGGAGTGAAAAAACAGAAAAAAAAAAATCATTATTTTATTATAAGATGAGAAAAAGTGGATCTAACCACTTCAGAGTGAGTTTGCATAGTTTAAGGGCTTCTTGTTGATATGTGGGCACATTGAGGGTTTCAAACCCCCTTGGACCTTGCTTGGAGAACATGTAACTTTTGAGGGAGCCTTTGGAGGCTAGTAGTTGGACATCTTGGTTGCTTGGTCGACCTGATTTGTTGAAGGAGTTTCTTTGAAGGTTCCTTTGCAGGCCATGTGGCATCATCAACATCCATTGATCCTTGCTTGTTGGAAGCATTCCCCTTTGTTAGGGGTTGTATGTATCTCATCATTGTATAAGTGAGATTGACCACCTTATTTTATTGTATTGTTAGGAGTTGGTTGTACTGGGGATTTTGTATTATTTACCCTACCCTAGGCTAAATCGAAGGAAACAATTGATATTTTATTGTAAAGGAATTTTTAGCCTCTCCTATAAATGTTAGTTTTTCTTACTTGTTTAGCATAATAACATTAAACAATATATCACTGAAAGAAATACAAGCACATCAAGAACAATGAACACAATATTTCTCTCGGGGAAACCACAAGGGAGAAAACCTTGGCAAAACTTCCTCAATATAGATTTCACAAAGTACAAGATAAACCCCAAGACAAAATCAGCTTCTCTTCTCCTTGTGCGAGCTCCTCTCTCTCTTCTATGCGAACTTGTGTGAGTGAGATGAGTGTTACAAATGAGCAACTCAATCTCCTATTTATACTTTACATTTGACTTGACCTTTTACTAACTAAGTCGGCTCTAACTCCCTTAACTGGGACGACCTGTACTCTTTACAATAAAATATTCTTTCTAGATCTTTCCAGGCTGAACTAATTAGTTAGGGTTTACATTGACTCTTTCAATGAATCTTACATTATCAATTACATCAATGACATCTTCCGAAGGAGGAATACAATAATACAATAGACACATACATTTAGAATATCTTCCGTAGTTACATTTCTTTAACAATAAATAGAGAGGCACTTGCTCATTTCATTTTCATGGTAGGAAGGTATTCTACGGGCAACATCAACAACATCAACAACTGTCCAACTGAATAGTGAATTTCTATATGTCGTAGGAAGTTTTTGGATCATCATATGTTTGGGGTATCACATCACATGTTGGAATATCATTATCAGCATCATCATCTGCTGGAACATCACCATCAGCATCATCATCATCTGCTGGAACATCATCATCAACAGCATCATCGTCTGCTGGAACATCACCATCAACATCATCATCGTCTGCTGGAACATCAACATCAACATCAGCATCGTCAGCTAGAACATCACCATCAACATCGTCATCGTCTGCTGGAACATCACCATCCACATCATCATCGTCTGCTGGAACATCATCATCAGCATCGTCATCGTTTGCTGGAACATCATCATCAACATCGTCATCGTTTGCTGGAACATCATCAATCATCAGTAACTAAATACTGGAACTCTATCAGTCAACAAGTACTGATCTTCAGTCACCTCAAGACTGACATCAGTCACCTAAGGATTGGAACTCTTTCAGTCAGCCAGTACTGATCTTCAGTCACCTTAGGACTGGTATCAGTCACCTAAGGACTGGAACTCTATTAGTCAGCTAGTACTGATCTTCAGTCACCTCAGGATTGGCATTAGTCACCTAAGGACTGGAACTCTATCAGTTAGCCAGTACTGATCTTTAGTCACCTCAGGACTGGCATCAGTCACTTAAGGTCTGGAACTCTATCAGTTAGCTAGTACTGATCTTCAGTCACCTCAGGACTGACATTAGTCACCTAAGGGATGGAACTCTATCAGTCATCCAGTACTGATCTTCAGTCACCTCAGGACTGGCATCAGTCACCTAAGGAGTAGAACTCTATCTATCAGCCAGTACTGATCTTCAGTCACCTCAGGACTGGCATCAATCACCTAAGGTCTGGAACTCTATCAGTCAGCCAGTACTGATCTTCAGTCACCTCAGGATAGGTATCAGTTACCTAAGGACTGGAATCATCATCGTCATCACTCCCTCTTTCGAGGGAGGTCCTTTCGGACCACACTAAGCTTGTCTCGAAAGTATTCAAACTTTATGCGAGATAGAGGCTTAGTTAACACATCAATAACTTGTTCCTTTGTAGGAACATACTTGATCTTTACAGCTCCCTTCTGCACCATATCTTGGATATAGTGAAACTTGATCTTGATGTGTTTCGATCTATCGTGGAACACTGGATTCTCTGTCATCTTGATGCAACTTTGGTTCTCATAGAGAATATCAGTCACATATATCTTTGCATCGAACAATCTAGCCGACATCTTGCGAAGCCACACTGCTTCGCTACAAGCTGAACATGCTGCTACGTATTCAGCTTCTACTGTGCTGAGAGCAACACAGGGATGCTTTCTACTGAGCCATGAGATCATACCTGATCCCAAACTAAAGCAACATCCTGAAGTGCTTTTTCTATCTTCGTCACTTCTAGCCCAATCCGAGTAGTATATCCGTACAGTCTGAACTCACTACCAGAACCTTTTAGGTACCTCATCACATGTTTTTCTACAATCAGGTGAACATTTTTGGGCTCCACCATATACTGGCTCAAGGTGTTCACAGCAGAACATGTTTGGTCTGGTATTGGTCAAGTACATCAATGACCCAATAATCTGTCTGCACATCGTTGACATCTACTATCTCCGATGAAGCATCATTCAGGAGCTTCAAATTTGTCACCATAGGAGTAGTCATGGCCTTACAATCCAACATCCCAAATCTTTTTAGGATCTCAACTGTGTATTTTCCTTGACTCAGGAAAATCTCATCTGGAAACTGCCATACTTCAAGACCTAGAAAATAATGCATCATCCCAAGGTCTTTCATCTCAAATTCTGTAGCAAGCTTCTTTTTACATTCAGTGATGGGCTTGTCTTCTCCTGTCAGGAACAAATCATCCACATACAATAGTAATATCATAGGTTCATCATTCATGATCTTATAGTAAAGATTTGAATCTGCTTTACTCTTGGTAAAGCCTAAACTCATCAGGAAGCCATCAATTCTTTCATACCATGCTCTGGGTGCTTACTTCAACCCATACAATGCTTTCTTCAGTTTACATACATGTGTCTTTCTCTTTTCTGTTTCGAATCCTTTTGGTTGTTCGATGTATACTTTTTCTTTTATCTTTCCATTTAGGAAAGCCGTCTTTACATCCATCTGATGTAACTTCCATTTCATCTTAGCTGCCAAGGAAAGGATGGTTCTAATTGAGGTATATCTGGCCACAAAAGCAAAAGTCTCCTCATAATCAATTCCTTCCTTTTGAGAGAATCCTCGGGCTACAAACCTTGCGCTTCCGTGTGTTGAGTGTTTTGTTTTGAAGATCCATTTTGACGAAACAACTGACTTGTCCTTTGGTCTTGGTACCACATTCCAAACATCTTTCTTGATGATGGATTGGCATTCTTCATTCATAACATCCAACCAATCCTTCTTCTTTACTGCATCTTCAAAACATGTAGGTTCTTCTTCAACAAGGTTACACATCAAGGCTACATAACTGGAATATGGCCTTGGTCTTTTGCTTTCTCTACTGGTTCCTTTCCGAGGCACCATATCTTCCTGCATCTTGTATTAATTCTCATGCCCAAGCTGGTCTTCTCTTTCCTGAATTCTCCTCATGAGGTGTCTCCTCAGGTCTCTGAGGTTTTGCCAAGTCATGATCCTCTAGAATAGGTTCCTCTTCAATGTTTCTGTCTGGTACATTATTAGTTTTTGCAACTCTAGGAGCTTCATGCTCCTCTTCATCCTCATGAGTCTTCTTAGACTTCTTGAAAGCCGCGTCTTCATCAAATGTAACATCCTGGCTGAGCTCGATCTGGCAGAATCCTGGGATGTAGATATGGTAAGCCTTTGATTGCTTACTGTAACCCACAAATATTCCCTTCTTTCTTGAAGGTTCCAACTTCGATCTCTTCTCTTTTGGAATGTGAATAAATACTGGACATCCAAATATCTTTAGATGACTGACTTCAGGCTTCGTACCTGTGAACATCTCTTCTGGGGACTTGTTGCAAAGAGCTCTGTGAGAGATTCTATTCTGTACATAGACTGCGGTTCTAGCTGCTTCAACGCATAGATGCATGGGTAGGTCTTGATCATGGATCATGGCCTTTACTGCTTCCACGATAGTTCTGTTCTTTCTTTCAGCTACACCATTCTCTTGTGGATTATAGGGAATAGTAGCCTCCCTCTTAATCCCTGCTTGTTTACATAAATTTTTGAAATCACCTGAAGTGTATTCCCCTCCATTATCTGTCGTTAGTATCTTTATCTTCTTATCAGAAAGGTTTTCTACAAGAGCCTTAAACTCTTTAAACTTTTCAAAACTTCATTCTTATTCTTTAGAAAATAAATCCATGTTTTGTGGGAGTATTCATCAATAAAGGAAGCATAATACACATACCCACTTACTGAAGTGGTAGACATAGGTCCACAAATGTCAGAATGAATAATGTCCAATATACCTTTAGCTTTGCTATCACTGCTTGGAAATGGATTATATGTACTTTTTCCTTGTGCACATCCTTTGCACACTCCTTCATGATCAACCTGGATTTTTGGTAATCTAGTCACCACCTTACTTACTATTGGTAAGGCTTTGTAGTGTACATGAACTAGTCTTCTATGCCATAGTTCACAGTGGCTGATGGTACTGGTCACCAGTGCTGAATCTGTATGACCCTTAAGCTTATAAAGTCCTCCTTCTTCTACTCCAATGATGACTGCATCATTGATAGTCTTCCCCTTTGGCCACATCAGAACTTCACCATCTACAAATGCAATTCTAAGACCTTTCTTATCTAATGCTGAAATAGACAGAAGGTTCTTCTTCAAACCTGGAACATATAGCACTTCCTTCATGTTCATGGACTTTCTAGAGTCCAATTTGTAAGTGGCCTCTCCCATTCCTTTGATAGGATATTGGTAGTCATCTCCAAGCTTTACTTTGTGTGGAGATTTTTTTTGCATGAGATGTACAAGAGATTCTTTGTATCCCGTAATATGTTTTGAGGCTCCACAATCCACTAGCCAAGTATCACTCCCATGAGATACTGAACCAGTGAGTGCTGAGATTAGCAGCCAAGTATCACTCCCATGAGATACTGAACCAGTGAGTGCTGAGATTAGCACATATTCTTCACTGGAGTCTTCATCTTCTTTGGTTTTGTCTTCGTCATCATACTCACTATCTTCCGTTGCATGAGCATGAAATCTCTTCTTTCGTTTCTTAGTTTGTCCAGATTTGGATGGACAATTTCTTGCTAGGTGTCCTGTCTTGTGACAAGAGTAACATTCAATTGAGGAGAGGTCTCTCTTGACCCTTTTGTTCCTATGAGGTCTTTGAGATCTTTTGGGAGAGTGGTCATGGGTACGTACATCACTCCTCCTTTTCCTTCTACCTTTGGCATGAGTTGCCAAAGCTTGATCTTCATTGTCATTTAGTTTATCCTCTCTTACTGCTATTCTTTCTTCCTCTTGCACACACTCTTCCCATAGTTGTCTGAACTGGATCAATTTCTTCCTAGCACATATTCCACAAACAAAGGGTTCCCAATCTCTAGGGAGACCATTCAGAGTGGTCATCACAACTTCAACATATTCTACCATGTCTCCAATAGCTTCTAATTGTTCTTTGATCTGGGATACTCTGGAGAAGTACGAGTGCATAGTTTCAGACTTCCGGATCTTCACTCCCTTGAGTTGGTTTCTCAAGGTCATCTTCCTATTGATATTCTTTCCTTCAAACATGCTGGTCAAGGCATCGAACATCTCTTTTGGAGTCTTCTTAGATGATACTTGAGGAATCAAGTGATCTTTGACAGAATTGTCTATGATCCTCTTAGCCTTGATCATATTCTTCTTGTGTCTTGCTTTGGCCTCATCTCCTTCTGGTTCTGTAAGTCCCTCTTTTATAAACCCTTCTAGATCATGTTCTTCAAGAATGAGCATGACCCTATACTTCCATGCCCTGAAGTTCTCAGCTCCTTCAAGATTCTCATCAAGCTTGGTATTGCTTGTCATTTTGATAAAATTAGAACCTCAAATGGAAATAGAATAGATGTAGGACTTACCAGTAAAAGTTGTCCTTCTGGAGACTGTTTCTTCCATGACCTACGGTTTGATAGAGAAACCCTAATTTTCCAACTTCGGGATTTTGGCAAACTAATTTGATGAGCAAATTCGCCTCCTCAAGGTGAGTTGAGTAAAGTACTCCTTCTCCTGATTCTGTGAGCAGATGATCCAAAAACTTGTTGCCCTAGTTTCTCCGGGCTGTAGTGGGAGACTTGTTATCACACCAGAGTAGCAGAGCTACTATTCTTGCTTAGCAGATATCTGCACATTCCAGAGCTTCCATTATTCAAAGCTTGGCTACGATGATTGTATATTTTGAGATCACTCAGCAGTGTATTATTTAGACTTATGTTAGACCTTGTGTCAAGGCTGAGCCTTGAGAGTTCAGATTTGATGACCAATGTGACCCTTTATCCCATACAGTTTCAGTTCTGTGCCTAGAGATGTGTTGTAGCAGTGTTTCAGATGATATATGATGATTATTCTATTGATGATATTGTATGACCTATGGATGTTTTATCATTGACCGTGGATTATTATCTTGTTATTTTAGTCATTTTCACAGCATTGGCTTGGTATATAATTCATGATGTGGCAAACTGTATAAAATGAACTATCTTGATAATAATTTAAAATGGACTTTTTACTTGCACATTTAGGTTGTTTAACAAAACTCATTGGTTCACTACCTTGCATAGATATGGTCTTTCTTGACACCATTTGTCTGCTAGCTTAGGCTCCACCTTCACTTGACTCCATCCATACATGACTTTCCTTATTTGACTTTAAACCTTGACTTGTCTTACTTGAATATATGGTACTGAGGACTTCCCTTTTTTTTCTACCTCTGTGTTTGGACGGCATCCCTGTATGTTTAGTGTCTCGGCTCTGAGTTGGTGACAGAACTTGCCTTTGGTAAGTTGGATTGTAGGCCTAAATCATTCTTGTCGGTTGTCCCGATGTTTGGCACTGGTCCGAACTCCCCTTAGTCACTTGAGATGTTGTTGGCTAAAACTGAAAGCTCATGTACTACTTATGGAAACTTATGTAAATTCACCCATGGAAACTAAAAAGAGCAAGAGCGATGAACTGCTAAAAATACTCCTTGAAGAGTATAAGAAAGGTCCAAAAAGCAATGTTTCTTAAAAGTTATATCTAAACAATTGTTGACCTTGTATATGTAAACATGCCCTGGATGCAAGCTGCAATTAGTTGTGCTTATCAGCACACCTGAGATCCGAAGGGTTATGTAGGCCAAAAAGGCCATGAAATGAAATTGAATGATCCTGATGAACTTGGATCAACTTGATGTAGACATGATGCCTAAGTTGAATAAGCACTCTCTAAACAACTTACCCATTTGTGAGGCATAGCCATCCCCCGTGTTATTTTGTCCAGCACAGAGTTTGTAGTTTCCCCTTTCTCCTAGTCCAAAGTATCTTTCAGTTGAGTTTAGACAAGTCACCCCTTGGCCCAACCTTGTTCCTAGCCTTCATCCTTCGCTAGCAGTTTGACCATGTCCAATGGGTGAGTTTGTCATTTAAACTATTGTGCAAGTAATTACAAATAACAAAGGAATATGCTAACATGATTAATGCCACCGAATGGATGTTATACTTTAAGTTAAGCTGTGAGTATGATTAGAGGAACATGTCTTAGTCTACTGATATGATTTATCCTTGGTCATTTCTTGGGATCCGTGATGATGTGGGCCATGAATGGCTTATTGATGATGATGTATGGGCCCACATACTCCTATTTATGTACTATATGATGGACATGTGATTCAGATGGTGATTGATACAGTTCAACAGGTTTTATTATTACTTCAGATCATCATACTATGCACTGTCCATATATGGTGGACCCTACAGCTAGCCCATTAGGGAAACCCATGGTGTATGAGTACACATTCTTAGTAGATTTGGGTCTTCTGGATCCAATGAAACACTTATCTTTCAGTTCCGGGCACTTCTGACAGTGATAGATGCAGTTTTTCACTTGTTGACCAGATTTAGGGCTAATTTCCCAGCCTGAGCAGCAGGGGCCATGAGAGGCCAGTTCACCTAGGGCGCTGTATGAGAAGGGGGTGGTCCAACCACTTGTTATTACCATTTATCCCCCCTTCTGGAGAGCCTGGTGGGCTTAGTTTGACAGTGCAGGTGCCCTAGGAGGCAGTTTCAACACTTTCACAGTTACTGAGCAGTCCAGAGATGGGATAAAAGGGTCACTGAGGAATTCGATTTGGGCAATTGAGGCAAGGTTTTGGCACTTGGTTTTCACAGAGGTCTTCCAGGGTCAACCCCCTATCTTCCATCCAGTTTTCACCACTTGGGTTGGTCCACAGAGGCCACAAGAGGCCTTTTACTACTTGTTTGTCACAGATTTTGAGGACAGATTTGATCATTTATATTTATCTTGGACATATTATATTATTTTATTATGCCATGGGGATGAGCTAGTAAGGATTGATGCCTCCTAGCCCCATCATGGGTTCCATGTGTCATGTCCTAGTCATATGAGGTGGGCTTTTGTACTTTTAGCCCCTCTAGTGGATGACGTCACCCTCCTTGAGTATCTTTTAGTTATGACGTCATCATTGTTTGAGTGATCCATGTGTTATATTGTTATATTTCATCTTAGCCATTGATCATTTATTTAGGTCTTTTAATCTCAACCAATCATTTTGTTGTAAAGTGGTTTTGAGATCTAGGGTTTTGGTTTTTATTATACTATATAAGGAGGAGACCCCTATTGTATAGCTTACCTTTGGGCTCTGGAAAACTTGGAATGAAAAGAATATTTTGTAGATCTACTTCTTGGCTTTGATTGGGTTGCTCTTGCATGTGTTCTTGGATATCTTGCTTCTAGACATTGTTTGCTTTTCAGGTGAAATCGACTTCAAGAGAGGGAGGCCGAATTGCTCAAGCTAGCTCATCGATTTTGCTTTGTGGGAAGATTGTAGGGGTTGCTCACATCCCCCATGGGCAAATCGACTTCATAGAGAGGGAGTTTTTCAATTGTGCTTTGTCCATTGATTAATTTCTTGATATGACATGCTTAGATCTTATGGATTTGTAGATCAAATCTAACTTGATGTAGTTTGATTTTGCAGGGTTTCATGAGACATATTTCCTCCTAGGGTTTGAATGCTATTGGTTGAAAACACTTGGATCAAGCTTGGAATTGTAAATAGGGCAAGAATTCTCCATATGCTAAGAGGCCGCAAGCTTTTGAGGTAAGATCTACAAGGTACGTATTGATTTCGCTTGCTATCCATCCCATTGGTCAAAATTACATTAAAATCAAAACCCTCATTTTTTGTTTTTCTTAGATCTACTTGGATCTAGCCTTGCTCTTGAAAAGATATTGAAAACCCACCTCTATAGTATCCACGACAATTCGGATCTATAGTTTGGTGGTGATTGGGTTCCATTTGACACACTTTTCAAGGCACTTAGCCCTTCTTGAGCAAAATCGCACCACTTGGGAGAAGCTAATTTGGTTGGTTCCAAGACATGGGTAGGTGAGATCCCACTTGATTCATAGTCTCCTCACTTGATAACCTACCCCTAGTGTGTCACTTGTTTGATTTCTGCCTTGTGGGCCCCATTCCTCATTTTGAGGGTTGTGCCCTATTATCACACTATCTCTAGCTGTGTGTGGTAGGTATCGCAATAGGGACGGTAGAGGGGACAACTAAGAAGTTGTAACCCATAGTAGTCAGGTCCTCTGTCCAAGGGACAGGAGTCACACCGGACAAGGCTACAGTCACTTTAGAGAAGGCTCAAAGCCAAGTCAAGGGGAAGACCCACTCAATCGGTGAAGGTTGAGACTCAGCGATCAGACACCCTAAACCCAAAAGATAATCAAAACAATAAACAGGATGGATGACTAAAGCTGAGATTTCTTCCAGCCTAGTAGAATCGGGATTCTGAAATGAGAAGGTAGTCTATGAGAGATGAAATCAGATTCGATGAAAGAGTATAATGATGAATAAGTGGAAGATCTTAAGGCTGGAAACTAAATCAGAAAATGGAGAATGACTAGAAGAGTGGCTGGAAATTCTGCCTATGGGGGAATGAAGCATATGGTGACTACTCAAGCATGGCAAAAACAAATCAAGCAATTTAAACACGTCTTCTAGTAATTATAGAGTGATTACTTGACTGATTTAGAATAGGAAAAATGGACCAGCAAGAAGTGAAGTGAACAGCCCTAGGGGAATGGGTTAAACAGTGGACAAATAGACCCAGGGCAGTGAAAAGTAGGCGTTTAAACTCACTTCCAGCCAACGATACTTGATATCCCAAGGTAAAAAGACGTTATAAAATTGATTATCAAGTATCCAGAACCCAGAAATTGACCCAAAGGCGTGATTGGCAGTTTTGCCCAGGGAGGGCGAAATCAGTGATGGACTAGTGCCTGGTTCTATGGGCATATGGAGTCGAAATGCAATGAAATTTTAGAAATGGTTATTTGATGATATTTCATTAGCGGGTTTTAAAGAACTAAGAGTTTTAACAGTTGAAAGTTAAGATATTGATTTTTGGGGGTTTTACTATGTTTTTGCAGCTTAACATTTACAAGAGAAATGAGAACAAGAGAGATCAGAAGTGATTTCCTACCTGAAACAAAGGAGGTGAAGAGTTTGATGAAGAAACGAATGCTGGATGCCAAATGTTGAGCAACAGTGCCTTTCTCTTATGCGTTTTTGAGCAGCTAGTTGTCCAAGTGTGCCCTTGTACCTGCCAAAGAGAGACACAAATCAGTAACTGAGGCAAATAGCAAGGAAATACAAGCAAATAACGACAAATAATGAAGGAAAGCAAGATAATAACATAAGTTTTACTTCCCTTTTGCGAAAACCCGGAGAGAAAACCCAACGTGGAGCTGCTGGCTCAATGGTTGCGCCTCCCTCTAGTGGTCGATTTCACCTGCAAGTTAGCTTGGACAAGAAAAGAGATGGAAATAGCTCACTATCACTCAACAATACTCCAGCAATACGCCAATAATCCACATCAAAACACTTCACAACACATATGCACAAGAGGGTGAAGAAATGTCTCTCAAGAGCTCAATAGCAAATCTGAAAATGTCAAGAAGCAGTACAATGGAGAGAGTCCATTCTCTTATAGAGATGGCTCAAAACTAAAATAGGTTCCCCCCCAAAATGGAGGGTTGAGATCATCTCCCCAATCCATAGATCAAATGGTGGAGATGTCTCTATGAAGGGGGGTGCGAATTGCCCCAAGAGAAGTGCACATGTGGAGTAGAGGGGACCCATGTGGGGTCCATACCACAATAAAACAAGTTGGGGGGTGTCTATATGGGGTTTTATCCCCCCAACATCATACAATAAGGGCCCACATGTCCATACCAAACAAAATCAAATTCCCCCTAAGGAGAAAAAAACGCCCCTATGGGCCAATTCGACCTCAAGTGATGAACTGCCATGGAGAGGGCCCCACAATGTGCCAATAATGTATCAAACCTTACCATTTTACCTTTAGAAATTGCCTTTACCTTTGCCAACCATTGATTTTGCCATTTGCCCATAGTTGCCTTAGTCAAATTCTGATTTTCCATGTAATTTTTGCTGGTTTATATGGCTGAAGCTGAAAATTGGGCTTTTGACCCACTTTTATTTCCCGGATTGCCGAACCGTCTGCTGCAATGTGATCGTGGGCCCCAAAAGTAGTAGGGATGACCACTCGAACAACTCCGATCCATCACTTTGGCATTATTTGCTCAACATCCATAATTTTTAATTAAAACAGGTCAAATTTGACCAATAATAATTAAAAATTTCTCAAACGCTTCAGTATTTTGCAATTCCGACACTTGCATGCTCATATGGGATCCCTGTAGATGATAATTGATCGAAATCGAAATTCCGATCGCAACATTTTTTCGGGCCCATTTTTGGCCTAGTCAACTCAGTCTGACCAAGTCAAATCTGGTCAACAATAGTGCTAACTGAATACCTGTATGCAAGCATGAAGTGACAAGGCTCAATTATACAAGTTAGTACATTACTAAGCAATATAATGATAACATGGTGATCAAAAATACATTAAATCCCGAGATAATACAAGGCCCCAGTGAAGTGGGCCGACCACCTCCAAAAGACTAAAATGCTATGCACATCTATAGAAATGACCACTTTGCTGACTTTAGGTGATGCGGACAACAAGGCAAAGGACACGGGAAGACAAGGATGAAGATCATGTGACCCTCTGGACAACTCGGGAAAGCGGGGTCCACTAAGGTGAGTATGCCATGACAGAACACGAGGAAGGGCGGTGCCTCACAAATGGGTATAGTGTAGGGAAACCACCACTAGTCATCCAATAAGTATCTCACAACTCACATCCGTATCCAAAGACTCCGTGAGGTTCTTTTCTAGAGCTGCCAAACTGGGTTTCCGACAAACCATAACTTGAGACTCTAGGGGGCAATCTTGAGCTTGTCCCTTGCTCCCTCTCACCTCCTTGTCCCGCGGGACCAGGTGAGGAAAAAACCACTACAAATGCTGACATGTATGGCTGACCTGAATCCATGTGTGTTCATAAACACATTGCATGAATTTTACAATGAGTTTCATACTTAGCCCTTTTTTGGCTAGATTTTACATTTACAACAAAATGGCCCTTTTAGCCTGATTTACATTTCTTCATTTGTTCATTTACATCAAGGCCCTCTTGGGCTACATACATATCTCAAAAGATATAAACATGGTGCTCATACTGCAAAGGTAATGGGGGTGAGCAATACATGATTCGATGACCAATGGGGAGCACCCGGTGAGGCTACACAATCCTAACTGCATTGTAACATCAGGGGCAACCGACAGGAGCAAATCCCAGGTCTAACCGTGTATCTCACACACTAAAGAGCCGAGGCACAATAAACAGGGAGTCATGGCAAACTCAGAGATTAGTGGGGAAAGGGGTCCTCGGGATCACAAATCAGAATCCAGGTCGGGGAACAAGTGTCATGGATGAAGCGGATGGATGGGGAAAGTGATAATGGAGCTAAAGTCAGCTACCGAGAGGGAGTAAGTGATCAAGTCTATGCCAAGTGTAGAGGACATGACTCAGCGTGCATATACATAAGTCTAATTGGAGGGGTGGATCGACATCATCAAGGGCCCAATCACATCATACCATAGCTAGATCACCAAATATATCATCTCATGTAAAGTTAGTGTACTAACAAGTATAAAGAAGTCTAATCTACAACATGAGCAATAATCATCAAATGCAATACCTGCTGCACCATATACCTGCTGGTGCTGAAGCTGTCTCTGAGCTGGATCCTTGCTGAATTCGGGCAATCATAATAAACCAACAATATACTGTGATAGTCTCAATCAAAACAAGACTAGGCAACTGTCTCTTATGGGCTTGTATCAAAGCCTGGCAATGAAGAGGTGACCCTGTGGTAGATGGTAAGTGATAATGTCTATGACACTGTACAACTGTCTGTCCCCTCTGATATACCTGCTAGGGGCAATCTGAACAAAAATGCCTCGTCTGAAGGCGGCTGATCTCTGATCTGGAAAAAAAAAGTACTGTGCGGTCCTCGGCCGCACAGTCTGCAGTATGGTAGCTCCAACTAACATAGATGTGATAACATGCCCCACTTGGGTCAATTTGGTGATACATTTTCAATCTCAGATCTATGGAGATCTAGCCATTGGATCCCCTTGATTTTCAAGATCCACATTCATACTTGCCTAAACTACTTGGATGTACAATTTGGTGGCCATTGGACTTGATTTGACACACCTTTCCATGCTTTTAACCCTCCTCGGGCAAAGTCGCACTCCTTGATTGTTTGAGTTTGTCCACTTCTAGGACATGGGTGATTGTGATCCCGCTTGATTTGGAAAGAGCATACCTTGAAACTTACATTTAGTATCGCACTTAGTGAAGTTCTGCCTTGGGGATAACATTCCTTGTTTTGGGGAAAGTTGTCCACTTGGGTCACTTAGTGAAATATTAGATCTAGTAAGATCCAACCATCACATCTTGAATAGCCCACTTGATTTGTATCCTAGGTGTCCTGATCTACAATTTGACATATCTTTTGACTCCATTAACCCATCCATCAAGGCACTAGTCCACCTAGGGCAATTTGCACTCCTTGGGATGTGTGTCAACTACTAGGTCCCATATGTGGGTATCCCTATTTTCATCTTAGATCTATAGATCTACTCTTGACATACCCCTTAGTATCATTTGCACCCCTAACTTCACCTTGTGGGTCCCAATTTGAGCCATTTCCATATCCCAAGGAAGTTGGTCCCACATGTGTATTTCATGGTACTAGATCTTGTCCTTTAATTTCATTATGTGGCCTAAATCAGTTATTGGTTGAAACATAAATCATTCCTTAAGTCTCCTTCAACCATACCTTAACTTATAGGTCCACCTAACCTTGCATTGGTTTCCGTAACTTGTCTTTTACTTATCCCTAGGAACCTTTGTTTGGGTCCAATCATCTATGATTGGTTATAGGGTCTCCCCCTAGGTCTTGATTCATCTTGATCTAAAGTGAAGAGTGCCTCGGTTGATGTGACTCCCATCTTGCATTGGGAACCGTGGCATCTCTTGGGTCACCTTTTTAGTTGTCCATCTCCTCTACCATCCCGGATGGGATACCATTAGGGACAACTACAAGTTGTGTGATAACAAGACCTAAAAATGAAAATTCTCAAAATTGAACTCTGCTTCGACAGAAAGATGCGCCCTAGTGAGGCGAGTTAGATGCACCCTCTTTTTCAGCTGATCTGTGGAGAGAGCTCTCGGAATAAGAAGCCCTAGTTTCTGCAGATGTGGAGGCTGCACAATGTTTTCTTTTTGGCTTGCTCTGAAACGATGTTAGTTTTTCTTACTTATTTAGCATAATAACATTAAAGAATCTATCACTGAAATAAATACAAGCACAACAAGAACAATGAACACAATATTTCTCTCGAGGAAACCACAAGGGAGAAAACCCCGACAAAACTTCCTCAATATAGATTTCACAAAGTACAAGATAAACCCCAAGACAAAATCAGTTTCTCTTCTCCTTGTGCGAGCTCCTCTCTCTCTCCTATGCGAACTTGTGTGAGTGAGATGAGTGTTACAAATGAGCAACTCAATCTCCTATTTATACTTTACATTTGACTTGACCTTTTACTAACTAGGTCGGCTCTAACTCCCTTAACTGGGTCGACCTGTACTCTTTACAATAAAATATTCTTTCTAGATCTTTCTAGGCCGACCTAATCAGTTAGTGTTTACATTGACTCTTTCAATAAGTCTTACATTATCAATTACATCAATGACATCTCCCGAAGGAGGAATACAATAATACAATAGACAAATACATTTAGAATATTTTCCACAGTTACATTTCTTTAACAATAAATAGAGAGGCACTTCCTCATTTCGTTTTCATGGTAGGGAGAGTTCTCTCTCTTTTGGAGCTTCATCGATACATCTTTCTTTTGTGCAAGTTATGGTGTTAAGGGTTCTTTCTATGTAGTAAAAAGTGTTGTCAATTCTTGAATCTTTTTCTTTTTGGTTCTATTATTGTGCTTAAGGGTTAATGCTGGAATGTTCAAGTCTTCTACAAACCTCTCATGATTGATCCAAAGAATAGTTGGAAGGAGGCCATCCTAGGCTATTTGCTTGCACATTCTCCTTTGTTGGTTTGGGCGAGTATTTTAGACCTTGTCTAGATATGCATTTTGGCTCCTTGGCAAGGGTTTCTAGGTATTTATCTTCTCAACAGTTGATCTTGGGTGGGTAGAGACTTTCCCCCATTGGAGCTCCTTCTTGTAGATCTCGAAGTCCATTGTTTATCCTCAATTGGGTGATGTGACTAGTGTGTCCTGACCCCTAACTTTTGAAGGAAATAAACCAATTCTTGAATGAACATTCTTCTTGGCTTCACTTGCCATTTGATTCACCTTGACTGCATTGCTCTAGTTGGATATTGGCATTGATCTTCGGGTCGTTCCATCACCTATTCAAAAAACCCTAAGAACTACAACCCCATTTTGTGGCGGGCGAAATCCTCTAGACAATAGTGGAGTGGACAGTCTGGGCCTCCCACCAGTTCTTCTTCCTCTTTGGGTCAATTTTCTTCATTCAGCCTTGGATGTTAGGAAAGATAGTTCTACTCCATAGTAGATCTAGGTGCTCCTGGATCTTCTCCTCATGCACATCTCCACCTCCTTGCGGAATTTTGGGCATGCATTTGCGATGATAGTTCTCCGTACTTTAGCCCAACTCGCATTTTCTGCTTTATTATACTTTACTTCATACTTCTTGTCTTTTAAAGGATGTCGTTTTGTACTCCCACTTTGTAATGTCATCATTGTACTCAACAATCCCTTTGACCTACTTTTGTGGTCATTAGTTGGACATTAATAAAATTATCTTATCTTATTTTCAAATCACCTTGTGCCCTTATTGCCATAGCCTAGCAATCCTACGTAGGGACACCCCCTCGAGTTGGAGAAGAGCCAACTGAAAGTGCATAGAGGTAATTATTGTGGTGACAATGGGTAACACCTCTTAGGTTACTGTGAATTAGTAGCGACCTTTTGGGCTTTAACTATAGATGCTAGTTTGCGCAGTAACACTCCTTAATTCCATTTGAAATTTTCTGCTCTAGAAGTTTCTTTTGTTTGATCTATGAAATCAGCCCAGCCACTAGAGAGCAGCTAGGTTTGTACACCACTTGGAAGCACTAAATGCAGAACCTCATGATTCCTTTAGGTTGGTTGAGGGTTTGTTCACATCGACTCCGGGTTGAGATAGACCACCGCATTATGAGGTTGATAGGACTTGTTAGGTTTGTCCCCTACAGGGAATCAATTTAGAGGACCACTTTGTCTTTTGGCATGCGATATACTATGGGATTAGGGGAGGTTCCATTGGTTACAAAGAGTCAAGAGGATCTCTTACTACTTTGTTGCGGCACTCATCAAAGAGGTGTCTAGCCCTATTTATAAGAGAGGCATTAGATCTCAAGAGATAGATTCCTCGGGGTCCACCTTGGAGAAACCCTATTAGATTGAGTACTTCTTTCTTCTCCTCGATCTTGACGACATATGACCATAAGCAACTTGCATAATTCCATGTTACATGAACTTCTAGATTGGTGAGACCTTGCATCTTGTCTAGTCCTACAACCAAAATTCTAGTTCTCATTAGTGATTGAATGAGGTTTTGTTCATGGATCAATTCTTAGCTTCAATTCCACTGGGACAACATACATCCCTGCTCTATGAAACCTCTCTGTCGGACTTGGCCCATATAGAGTATGTTCCACACTAGAGTCTTTTTGATGGCCCTGATTGTTTTGTGAGTTTTAGTGGATGGCTGATGTCCACCATGGCTTGAGCCCTCTAGATCCTCTTTGGATTCATCAAACAACATCATCATTCTTTAGTTAGTTTCCTTGTCAGTCACTGATGGTGACGGGTGTGACTTCTCCTCCCTCTGCTACTACTCGTGTCTCCATCTATAATGCTGATATTGATCTAGGGCCTTGCTGTTATATCTAGCTGCTGCTTCTTTCTTTCTTTCTGACATTACTTGATCATGCTCTTTCATGTATTTCTCATGTATTTGTTAGTTTAGCTTTCTTTATACTTTTGGAGTAACCTTAACTCTTATGTACTGTTGTAGATGATTTTCTCTTTTCTTCAGTCTTGTTGACCTAGCTTTTTGGCCTTCCATTGGACATCAATATACTTATCTTATCTATGTTTTGTTCTACTTGTATCTGTATTGGAATTGATGATTGCATTTACTTGTTGCATTCGAGTATAGCTTTTTGTTTTGAATATTAAATACCTTTTGAATGACTGCATTCAACCGATTTGTTTAAGACAACAATCCTGTACCTAAATTGTTCTTCAATTTGTTAGGTTACTAATTTGAATTGCAAGGTTTGTGTAGAAACTAGAATGTTTCAACTTTCTTGCTTACAGTAGATAACTGATAATTTATTCTTTGGTGCTCACTTTTAAAATTTGATTTCTGCTACTGCATTGTGTGGCCATCTTTTTTGTCATAATTGTTATTATATTTTTACTGGAAAGCTAATGGCAAATTTAATTTTTGTCAATCTTGCCTCTACAGGGAGTTGTGGCTGGTCTTTTGGTTCAAAATACACTCAAGTACTTGCTCCATTTTGGTGAAGTTTCCAAATACTTGGTAAAGTTTTCCATTCCATAAATTTTGTCGTTGGGATTTGAATTGGTTTATATGTTTGTTCATTTCCCGTTTCTATATTGCCGCAACAAATATCAAGATGCTTAGAGTGTGATGTGATGAATACTATGCCATGTAATTTTATCTATACTTTAGGTGTTTTGTTTTCAAGCTTAACATATAGAGCAAACAATGTTGATAAATTGACATAAGGTGTAAACATATATTGCAGATGTAAAATGGTTGTGATAACACAACGATGTAGTTGATTGATCTCATATTGTGTCTTTACCATGCCATTTTAAAACATACATCTCTCACATTCATTAGAGTAAAAATAATAGTTCTTTATTTTCTTGAGCCATGCTAGGAAAATTTAACACTTGGTAGTGTGTGCATTCCTCATTAGTGATATCTGTCATATATGCTTGAAATAAGTTCATTTGTTTCCAATCTCTTTCCTTGAAAATATCAATGTATATCTTGGTGGAAGAATTTACCTTAAAGAGAGGTTAGAGGCTAGTATACTAAAAGTAGGCTTTGCAATTCTAATATACACAAAAGATCATAGCAACTAGGCATGCTATGGTTAATTATGACAAAATTATCCAATGTCTATATGGTTATTGATGACTTTATAAGTACTTATTTCTAAGCTCATTTCTAATGATTTATGAGGTTTCAGTTTTGTGAGAGTTCTTGGAATAAGTGGCATCTAGCTCCACATTGTCATATTCATCTTCATTTCTTCAAATGCTTGAAGGTTGGTTTAGAAGTTATTGTTGGACGCTCTATCATTAGAAATGTGAGTGACCATTTTTGGCATGAGGAATTTTTATCAAAGAAAATGTCTTACAAACGTTTTTTAGAAGAGGTGGTGACAGTGTCATTTCCTTTTTTAGAACACCAAAAACTGCCATGTTAGTTTGCCTCTAACCTTTTTGACCCTAATTTTGTTTGCTAATTTTTTATTCTTTGATTTTTTTTGAGGTTTCCAGTGGCCAAGTTGCACCATAGACATAGACTTTATATATGTGTCTCTATGTGTAAATATAGAAATTAAGGAAGGGAAAAGTAGGACTAAGGGAAGCAAGGCTTGAAAGTTGTTGTCTTGAACTAGAAGTCACTGGTGACCTTAGCTCAACCTTTGAAGCTTCTTGCTCCCCATCCTTTGTCTCTGGAATATGCTCATGAGACTTTTTGGATGCAAAATATTCCTCAAACTTTACATCCTTGCTTACGATTGTCTTTCTCTTCTTTGGAACAAACAAACCCTTCCTGTTTGAAGGCTACAATTTGGTCCTCTTCTCTACTAACACATGGATATAAAATGGACAACCAAACATGTGAAAATTACTCATCTTTGGTTTCACACCAGTGAATGCCGCCTCTGGTGTTTTGTCTTACAAGATACTTTGAGGACACTTGTTTTGGGTGTAAACTGTTGTGCTACATGCTTCTGCCGAAAGGAACATCGACAAGTCTTGGTTATGTATCATGGCCTTAGCTGATAATTTTCCAGAGGTCACTACTCGCTCTGGAAATCTCAATCCCAACTCAACCTTAGTTCACCGCAAGCCTCATGCATAACAAACCCACTTCTCAAAGCCAGAGAAGAAATAATGAAAACAATATACTTAAAGAACAAGGCACATGGAATATACTTATCAACAACAATTGAAGCAATCACACAATGAACAACAATATATCCTGTAAACCTCAATGGTGAAAACCAACTGCTGAGGGATTTCTTCAATCTCGAGCTAGAGCATATAATAAGAGAAGTACATGTTATCCACTAAGTTGCACTTAGGTGGATTTCCAATGAGCAGTCAAAGACTTTAACAATTCAATTGTTCATCACATGTGTTCAAAAGTTCACTTGGCCTTTTTTAGGCCCTTTTGTAAAATTGGCATGTCCAGACCCCCTTGGGGGAATTGTAATAAGTTGGTCTAAGCATGGTATTTTTGTAACAGGCTTGGCTTACCTTAGGTTTATCTATCAGGGTGATACTCTAGTGTGCTTTTTCCTTAGGAATTATGCGTTGCGCTTCAGTGGCGTATAATTCCTGAGTTTTTCACTCACACCTCCAAAGCTGGAGTATTTACCATGGTGGTCGAACCTTAGGAGGTTATTAAAGCCTATGTGTTTATGAGTCGTATGGACATGTACTAGGTCCCCTAGGAGTTTGAGTGAGTTCCAACAAAAGTAAATTTTCCCGTAAACTTAGGCTACTTTTTAATAGTTTAATTGGAAAAATTAAAATTGTTATAAAAGTGTGGTTAGGAGGAAGAATTAGACATGGGGGTGCTCGTTTTCTAACTCAGAGCACCCAATTAACCCCTAAACCCACTTTCCTAAGTTTTCGAGTAATTATTTATCTCCAAAATTGAATATTACTTGAAAATAGTAAAAAAGACCAAAAAAATGGAGAAAATAAAGAAACTGATGATTTCTAAAAACTCAAAAAACATGTCGAAAATGAAATGTCTGAGTTGGCAAAGCAAAGTGGAAATATTCCTAAGGTTTCTAAAACACTTGCGAGTGTATTTCTCGGCAGTTAAAGGCAAGATGATGTTTCTTATTAGAGAGGGCGCATTTCCTCATGGAGAGGGCACGACTCCCAAGAAATAAGTTAGCAAGTGTAAGATAAAGCATAGAAAGAGAGTTAGGAAGTGGAAGGAAGCTAATTTATAGCCTTTTCCAACTCTTTCCAACTCACGCCAAGTTGTTCACATTTTAGCACATGCACCCATCTCTTGGAAAGTGCGCCCACCCCTGTCCCCCTCCGACTCTCTCATTTTTCTATTTAAGCAAGTTCTGGGCTCCTCATTTGCATATGAAGGATATTACAGAACCTCTGCTCCTATAATGCTTGTGGTTTACTAAGTAATATATTTCAAAAGGCTTTGGAGGTCTACATGATTGTTTATTGTTGGCCCATTCTTATGCATGCATTTTGGTTGAGGTATATCTAGTGTAGTTTCTTTATGCTCTTATGTTATAAATTGTGAATTGATCTAGCTTAGAAAAGCCTTTGAGTCTGTAGAGTAAGCATTCATTGGCTTTGACTTGCTTACTTATATTTAATTATTTAGAGATTTAGAAGTAGCACATTTAGTCGGTTATACTAATGCCCTTCTTGTCTCTTTTGATTGATATACTGGATTTAATCACGTTTATGTGTAAGTGTTCTTGAGACTGTGTAGGATATAGTGCTAAGCAAAGGAAGTGGATCTAGTTTGACTCTTCTTCCAAACTTAGCAGGTGGTCATACCATTTTTTGTTGACATTTTTGTTTTGCAGAGACCATTGACTCTCCAAATCTTTCAAGCTAAAGGCTTGGTTTTGGCTTTTTCTATCTCTTTCAAACAAACAAACTCTTCTTTCCCTTTCCGTTTCTTTTGAAGCAAGTAGAATAGATCTAAAGGCTTAAATTTTTTTTACCTCTTGCTTCTCAAATAGATCTAGAAAAGTATTATTTTCAGAGCTAAATTCATAGGTCTAGATCTAGCATTTCTATACTTGAAAATGCTCAATAGTTTCCAATATTTTTTGCAAGTATAGATCTTGTAATTTTTTTGTGTTTTATTTGGTTAACCCACTAATTTGTATGTTCTAAGCTTGCTGGTTTTTAGTAGCTCCAAGAAAAAAGATAAGGAATCTCTGGCCGATTTTTTGCCAAAAAGTGCCAACGATACATTCCGAGGACCCTCTTTTACCAATATTTCATTCTCTAAAATTGTAATCCCTTAGATCCAAGTTTAAAAGGACTAAGAGGCACTTCTTTAAGCAAGTATTGTAAAGTTTATTAAACGAGAGCAAGTGGGCTACACAAAGCCCACATTCGCGTTTTTTTTCTTTTCGTGGCGTGATTTTTTTCTAACACTTTGTGTAGGGTGTATACTTTGATTAAGTAGTTTAATTTTCTTGTCTTTTCATTTTGCAAATAATTAAATAAAGCCAATCTCGTTGCCACGAAGTATGCTCTCACCTCCACACAAAGGCATTGCCGATTAGTGGTGGTTGATCAGAAAGTGACACATAGATTTGGTGAGTTTATCTATTTGTTTTGTCCAAATTATTGTTGTTTAACTTACTCTACTTCAAGCACTCAAATTTGAAAGAACATCTTGCTGTCTCTCGAAGTATGCTCTTTCCCCTTGTGGGCACTAGCCTGGTCCTGAGGAAATAGAAAAAGAGCGCAACAACTTATTAATTCTCAGAACATTTAATAAAAAACTCACATTAATAAAATTAAGAACCCTTAACATAGTGAAAATCTCGCAATTGAATATTAAGTAATGCGTGGGGAAATTTCTCAAAAGAAGCGGGAACCACTGGAGAGTGACATCAGGGCACTGTTAGACTACATCCTTGTTGGTGTAGTGTGAACACGCCCTCGAGACTCCGCTCCAGCCCACACGTCTTTGCGAGGAGCCACCTTTGCTTAATTTCCGGACATTACTCCTTGTACCTCACGGTATATCGGTATATTATGCGCCTATACGAGTCTGTCCTTGGTCGCCTTCGCACAGTTCGAGGAGTGTCTGAGTTCATCCAGAGCACTATTGGGGTTAAACAGGGGTGCCCGCTATCTCCCACCCTTTTTGGGATCTATATTGATGAGCTGGAAACTTTCTTTCACGATCATATCCAAGATACAGATGGGTGCCTTCTGCACTAGGTCTTGATTTCTATTTTACTCTTTGCGGATGACATTGTGCTCCTATCCTCTTCCCCAAAAGGCCTACAGAGGCAGCTAGACACCTTAGCGCTATTTTGTGATCTTCGGAAGTTGACAGTGAATCTGAGTAAAACAAAGTTTATGATCTTTAATGGGGTGAAGAAAACCTCGGATTTCTGCTTCCTATTCAAGGGAGAGGAAGTCGAGATTACCAACACATATACTTACTTGGGAGTGCAGTTCACAGGCCCCCGCTTCAGCTTGCGGCCAACCCTTCAGCCTGGAATCAACAAGGGGTATGGCTCCTTAGCCCTTCGCGAGAGGTAGTGCTTTCGTCACCACTTCCAGGATATCTCGTCCATGATGAGTCTTATGGACACCTTGATTAGCCCCACTGTCCTTTACGGATCAGAAATCTAGGGACCTTCTTTACTTGAGTTGGGTTGGTCTTCAGGTGAGAGAGTCCAAATCCTTCTTCTTCGCCGCATCATCCAATGCAAACAAACAGTACTGCAACACATCATCCTGGCAGAGTTTGGGGCCCAACCCTTCCGCCTTGAGACGATCTTCAGACTGGTTTCCTTCTTACATTAGGTCCGGGGCTTTGCAAACACATTAAGGGTCGGGACAGGTATCCATAGTTAGTGTTAAAATATTAACCAGGAAAATGATCGGAGAGAAATGCATGCAAGGGTTTGCATGCATGCATGTAAAAGTGAGTTTTGCATACAACTATTTTTAGGTTTTTGGTAAACCTAACTTCACAGTGAGATTTTATAAGGAAGACATGAGGTGTCTGTCTTCTTCAGAGAGACTATTGATCTGAGATAGGTCATGAGAGAGGAGGGCGACTTTCCTTGAGAAGGAGGGCGCATTCCCCAAGGAGGAAGAAGCTCGTACCGCATCAGGTAGAGCGTTTGAGTGTCTGTAACTTGCAGAGTATCTTCGTCTCAGAGATTGAGGAAGATCAGTGACGATCAGAGCTCAGATCTGCTGAGATCTGATTCAGTACGAGTCATTCATCATTGGAGGGAGGGCGCACTTGTGCATGCAGAGGAGGATGTTTTCAGTCAGAGGGCAATCTTCAGAGCAAGTAGAGCAGAGCAGAGGACATAGACAGACAGATCAGGCAGAGGCGGATGCAGGGATACTAAAATCCAGTTTTGCAGTTAGGGCTGATCTCTTTAGTGCATGCATCAGCTGGATGCATGCAAATCTAGAGTTTGCCTGAAAAAATTTCTGAGGTAACTCTGTATTGTACTTGTCTCTTTTACTATATGCTCTGGGATCGAGAGAGAAGATAGCCCCACAGTTTGCTGGTTTTTCCCCAAAAGGGTTCCAGGGTACATCTGTTGTTTATGTGTGATTGCATTTATATTTTTCAGTTGGTAAAAGCAGATCTAGTTGTTTGAGTTTATATTAATTTTTTATTGATATCGAGATTCATACTGCTTGAGATCTCAGGGAGATTAAGAGGGAGTAGTGATCTCTCAATCAAATATTTACATGGTATCAGAGCCCTGGTAAGGGTCAGGGAGAGCATCACACACAGATCTACAATTACAGCATCAGATTTGCAATTATGGGGGATGATCATATTGCTTGCACTTCTTGCTCCGCTATGGATATTGATGAGTGTGCTACCGATGGGATTGACAGGGAGATGGCTCTCAACTCCTGTCAATCATTGATGGCCTCCACTTCTAGTGTATGGTACATAGATAGTGGAGCTTCTAGTCATCTGACGGGTGTTCGAGGATACTTTTCTGACCTAGCAGAGGATGGGATAGATCTTGAGATTGTCTTGGGAGATAACTCTACGGTCAAAGCTATAGGACGAGGAACTGTGTCTTTTCAGAAAGACTATGGAGAACAGATGAAAGTTCGTATGTCCTATACGTTCCAGGTCTCAAGAAAAACTTGATCTCCGTATCTACTATTGAAGATCGAGGACTATGGGTAATGTTCAGAGATGGAAATGTACCAGTTCATCCCAAGGGATCCAATATTGCCTCAGCTGAGAGGAGTGGAGTCCGCAGTGGGAAACTGTACAAACTGAGTTTCCAACTACATCATGCCCTAAGTCATAGCAGTCGTGATGAGGGATGTGACCCCTGTGAGCTTTGGCATAGGAGGATGGCTCATGTGCACCATCCAGCCCTAAAGATTCCGAGGGAGATTGTGACAGGAGTACCTGAGTTCAGCACTGAGCACACCGATGTGTGCAAAGGGTGTGCTCTCGGGAAGTATGTCAAGACAGCTTTTCCTAAGAGCGATACCAGAGTTACGGGAGCTCTTGATTTGATTCACTCTAACCTTTGTGGTCCGATGTCCACCACATCACTGAAAGGATACAAGTACTATATATCTTTCATTGATGACTACTCCAGGAAGACCTGGATCTACTTCTTGAAAGGAAAAGAGTCTAAGGAAGTTTTGCAGAAGTTTCAAGAGTTCAAAGCCCTTGTGGAAAAACAGACAAAAAGGAAGATTAAGATCGTTAGATCAGATAATGGGGGAGAGTACACCTCCAATGAGTTCAACCAGTTTTGCACTCAGGAAGGCATCAAGAGGTAGTTGACTGTACCTTATACACCTCAACAGAATGGGGTGGCTGAGAGGAAGAACAGGGCCATCATTGGAGCTGCGAGATCCATGTTGCATGATTAGGGATTGCCATTCTTTCTTTGGGCTGAAGCATGCAACAATTGAGCCTACTTTCAGAATAGGAGCCCTCATAAGTCATTGGGGGACAAGACCCTCAAGCTAAGAAACCGGATTCGCTCTAACCCCCCTCGTCTCCCGTGGGGATCGAATCGGACATGATTCGATCTCAATTCATGTCCGATTCGATCTTCAAGCGAATTCGAAATCGGGACACGATTTAAAAGCGAATCGGACACGAAATGAAATCGAATCCCCGACTGTCGGACACGAATCCTGAAAACAGGACACGTAAAGTGCGCTAAAGTCCGGAAAAGTGCGGCTGGTTTTGTTTTAAAAGTAAAATTTGAGTTTCTTTTTGTCATTTGCAAGGAAGGAGTTGGCTGAGAGTGAGTTGTATGTGCAGGTGAAGGAGATTTGAAGGCTATCCATTGTTTCCAAGTGATTCCAAGTGCATTCTGGTGGATTTGTGGAGAGGATTGCAAGCTCAACCATCACACAAGAAAATGAATGTCTCAATCAGCTAGGGCAGGAGGTAGGGGGCAAAGGAGAGGGAGAAATGCACCATCTAGTGCCTCTCCTCCTATTCCACCAAGCACAAGCGGTTCTCCTCTTTCGTCAAGTGCTCCATCGACTGCTAGTGGAGCTCATTCTATGGTTCCATTTAACCCTGTTTTAGCACGACAACAAGCCCAAGAAAAAAAATACCCTTTGTGGAAGTATGTGACAAGGAAAGATGGCCCGGGGCAAAGCTTGGTGGGGGAGGCAATGTGTCTTGTAGATGCAATTTTTGCAAGCATGAGTTCAAGAGCACATATTTCCGGGTTAAGGGCCATTTGTTGGCCCTTCCTTCTTGTGGGATTTCTTCATGCAAAGCGGTGACTGTTAACCAAAGGAGGGTTATGGAAAGAGAGGATCATGTTGGCTTAGGGAAGGTGGCAACAGTAAGCAAGAAAAAAGAGGATGATCCTCTTCCATTTTTGAGGAAGTCCTCTAGCACCAAGCTTCCATTTCCACCTAGCATTCATGGGCGTGGGCGTGGGGATACTTATCAAACAAGAAAGAGGCAATCTACAGGTGGTCCAATGGATAGGATTTTCCAACAAGAGGCACGAGAAGAGGTAGACCTTACCATTGCATTTTTCTTCTACCTCAACTTCATCTCATTCAATGTTGCACAGTCACCATTGTACTTTGAGATGTGTCGATCTATAATGGAACGAGTTCCAAATGGTTATGTGCCTCCTGGTTCAGAGAAGCTTAGAACCACATTGTTGGTTAAAGCAAAGGAGGTAGATAAAATTCTTGAGCCAATTAGATCAACATGGCCCTCATCCGGTGTGAGTATTGTTTCTGATGGATGGACGGATCCCGCACGCCATCCACTCATCAATTTCATGGTATCTTCCGAAAATGGACCGTTGTTCTTGAAAGCGGTGGATGCTCTTGGGAAATACAAGGATGCACAATTTATGGGTGATTTATTCATCAAAACCATTGAAGAAGTAGGTGTTGAGTCGTGTGTACAAATCATCACGGACAATGCACCTGTTTGCAAGGCTGCTGGCATGATTGTGGAAGCTAAATATCCACAGGTATGTTAATTTTGGACACCTTTCATTTCTAATTTGCTCATTGTTTGAATTTGGTCATTGCAATGTTAGTGTTGTAGAGTCATTGATACATGCTTTTATTGCTCTTACAGGTTTTTTGGACACCTTGCATTGTCCATTCCTTGAATTTAGCACTGAAAGCCATTGCTTCGGATGTGGCATGGATTGACAACCTTATTGAGGATGCACACCATATCTGTAACTTTGTACAAAACCACACAAATACCCTCACCATCTACAAACAGTACACACAGCTTTCATTGCTGAAGATTGCAGATACTCGGTTTGCTTCCTCATTCATCATGCTCAAGAGGTTGAGGGAGGTCAAAACCGCTCTTGGGTGCATGGTGATTCAGAGTTTTGGGCTTTTTGGAGAAAGACGGATCAGGCTGCTTCACAAAAGGTGAAGGACATGGTGTTAAATGATGGTTGGTGGGACACGGTGGATCTTACCATTAAGATCATGGAGCCAATCATTTCTTTGTTGCAGTTTGTAGACACGGACCAGCCCATCCTAGTAGAGGTTTATGAGGGGTGGGATTCCATGATTGAGTCCATGAGGTCCATTGTCATGGAGAATGAGTGTCCCGCGTATGGGACATCGGCAGAGAACTTATGGACGATTATTCGGGATATTCTTATCTCCAGGTGGGATAAGAATTGCACACCTTTGCATTGCTTGGCCCACTCCTTGAACCCCAAGTTCTACACTCAGGAGTGGCTCACTGGTGGATCGGGGGCCTCACACAGAGTCCCTCCTCACATGGATGCAGAGATTGCAAATGGGAGGAAGATAGCACTTAGACGACTATTTCAAGATAGAGACATGCTTGAGGAGGTGGAGGATGGCTTTGTAAATTTTTCCATTGGCACTGGGAGATTTGGAGGTTATGATGTGCTTAGAGATAGGGAGGGTAAGAAACCCTATGCTTGGTGGGAAACTCATGGGGCAACATCCCCTATTCTATAGAAGTTAGCCTTCAGGGTCATCTCTCAAGTTACATCATCCTCTTGTTGTGAGAGGAATTGGAGCACATATGGGAACTTGTACAGTGTGAAGAAGAGTAGGCTTGAGCAGTCCAGGGCAGAGTCGATGGTGTATGTGCACTCCAACCTTCGTCTTATTTACAGGAAGAGGGAGGAGTGGGTGAAGGGAAAGACAAAGATGTGGTATGTCTTTCCTGATGATATGGGTTTGGACAGCAGTACTGAGTCGGCATTAGCCAACATGGATCTTAATGATCCAGTGCTAGAGCCGGTCACTTTTGATGATAGTGATCGTATAGAGGGGTCATCCTCCACAGCAGCAGATGCAGGTCGTCAGATGGGCAGAGAGGAGGAGGAGGGGGAGGAGGATGAGGATCAGGGCAGTGGCAGTGGCAGTGATGAGTATGTTGATTCAGGCATGGAGGAGGACTACTGACATATGGGATTCTCCCATCTTGATCCACCCGTTTTTGTATTTACTATTAGTCTATTTGGCATTTGCCAGTGCCCAGTGGCATTCCGACATATATGTATACATTTTGATTTTGATTACTTAATGAGAAATATGGTTCTGACATGCATCTATGTGTCTCATAATTCATTGTGATTTGTGAATGACAAATGTGAAAACTGAAATGTGTTGTGATTCGTGATTTCAGATTTGTGAATGACAATGTGTAATCTACTAATCATTAATGTGTTTTTATTCTAATTTCTATTGAATATTTCATATTTGTAAATTGTAAATGTTCTAGTTTCTAAAGATTTTTGGATCTATATGTCTGTATTTTAAAAAAAAAATATATATGTATATAAAACGTGTCCTACGTGTCCTGATTCTGGGGGTCACCGTGTTCGTGTCGGACTCTTGTATTTTCGTGTCCTGCGTGTCCCGTGTCCCCGTGTCAGGTGACTTAGTCCTCGAGAAGTATTTTTCTGGAAAGAAGCCCGAAGTTGGGCATTTCAGAAATTTTGGATGCCTCACCTACTCTCATGTTCCTTTGGAGAAAAGGACAAAGTTGGAACCTACTGCAGAGAGAGGAATTCATGTTGGGTATGATGAGACTTCGAAGGCCTATCGCATTTACATCCCTGCACTCAAAAAGACTGTTGTGAGGCGATATGTGAAGTTTGAGGAGGATTGGGCCTTTCGAAAATCATGTGAGTCAGAAAAGCAAAAACGATAGGTTGCTACTTCCCTTCATGACATAGGTCAGAGTATTGTTCAGCAGCCAACAGGGTCCCAAGTGTCAGGAGTGACTGATGCACAGGATACAATTTCCACAGGCACAGGAGCAGGATCCAGCACAGGTTCTCAGATTGGTGATCAACTGAGATCGGGATCTCAGATTACAGGTGCTCGAGCTACAGGATTAACGGCTACAGGTACCTCTACAGGAGGCACTCATTCTCATACAGGACATTGGGATGAGGGTGAGGAGTTCTCCTCACAGGATGTCACTTCAGGCAAGAGGAATCCCAAGTGGCTTCAAGATACCTTGAAGGACACCCAGGCAGTGGTAATGTAATATCCCAAACTAATTTTTTTTATTTTTTTATTTTATTTTTATTTTTATTTTTATTTATTTATTATTTTGATACTGTAGATGGCTAGTGGCTTATATCTCAATAGAATATGATAGTGAACCCAGATCTTTGCATGCATGCAGAATTGTGCCCTAGAAAATATAGGAATGCTAGAAAGTAGGAGAAATTAATGCATGCACATACCAGTATGTAGATCTGCTAATGTTGATGAAGATGAACCCAACATGCAAAGAATGTACCGGAGGAATAGAGAGATAAGCCAAGTCGTCCTCCCACAGATAAGTGCGCCCACCTCCAAGCTGATAATGCTCCAAAATAAATGGTAGGATCCTGATGAAGCTCCGGATAATGTGCATTAGGGTTATAGTGCCCCTCTGAATAGAATGGAAGCTGCATGCATAAGAAGTAGTGGCTACAAAGCCAAAAACGTGAGGATCTCTCCCAAAAGTGTGCCCTTGATAATGCTCACGTCCTCCAATAGATATAGATGCTGACAACTCCCTCAATAGTCCAGATGGGAAGCCCCTCTTCCAGGTAAAGGGTAATAATGGTGCTCTGAGAAGAATGGAAGCCGCATGCAACACTTCTGCCCACTGAATACTGAAAAACGAGTAGAAGACCACTTGGGGAATGCCCCCAAGCGATGGACGACAAGCCCATGAAATAATATAAAAGATAACTCTGCTGAATACTGAATAATGATAATACCTGATGAAGAGCAATGTTGAACCTGGATGATCCAACCTGATGATGAACTAGGGCAGATAGCTTTCACTGCTGAAATACCCCAGTTAGCTGAGTACAAGCCTCAACCCCAACTTAGCTTGCTGAGCTTCTCCAAATCGAGATCACAAATCAATAATCAATAATGGTCCCTTCTCCATTCGCTTTACCTACTTTTATAACACTCAACTGCTCAAAACCCTAATTTCAACCTAATTAGGTTACTTTATCTTCTAATTTGTAGTTGACTTGCATGCAGGTGCCTAGATATTCATTAAGGTGCATGCATCATCAGATGATGCTCAGATGTCATGCATGGAGGTGTCCTTGGGCTCAGATGGCCCCTGTCCATCTAATGGTGATATAAAATCTATGCCCTAGATATTCTGATATGGCATAAGTCCTCTGCTGATCCCCTGACTGTCAGTGCCCGCTCGAACCTATGGGAATCAAATAGGTTAGCGGGATGTTGCTCAATGCCTAAGCAGAAGAGGACATCACAGTCCTCCCCGCTCGAATTTGCTTGTCCTCAAGCAACTGTAAAGTTGGGTGCTGTAATACCTGTTCTCCCTCCCAAGTGGCCTCCTCCAAAGGCAAATCTCTCCACTGAACCAAGTAGTCTCTGATAACTTGGTTTCTCAATTTCCGCTCTCGCACCTCTAGGATGCGCTCAGGAATCAGAACCAATTGCCCCTCATCATCAAGAGGGGGCCGGTCGGAGGATGTAACAATCTGCTGACCAACTGCCTTCTTGAGGTTGGAGACATGAAATATGTTGTGAATATTGCTCTCTGGGGGTAGTTCGAGCTCCTATGCTACCTCTCCAACCTTCCTGACTATCTTATATGGATCGTAGAAGCGAGGTTTGAGTTTTTCCGCTCCTTTCTTTTTCAGAGTCGACTGACGGTAAGGTTGGAGGCGTAGATAAACGGAGTCTCCTACCTCAAAACTGCGATCAACCCTGTGCCTGTCTACATATATCTTCTGCTGATTTTGAGCCCTCTGTACGTTCTCCTTGAGAATCTCGAGGATATCATGACCCTCCTGAATCCACTCTTTGGCCTTGGGCGCCCTGCTGTCACCAAACATCCTATCTGCGAAAGTGGAAGCATCATATCCGTATAAAGCTATGAAGGGTGTCATCCCAATGGTCATATGGTGGGTGGTGTTGTAACAATGCTCACCCAAGTGCAATCATTTGATCCATGTCCTCTACTGGCCTACCACATAATTTCTCAGGTACCCCTCAATCCACTTGTTGACAATCTCTGTCTGCCCGTCACTCTGCGGATGATAACTGGTGCTAATAGCCAGCTCAGTACCTACTAGCCGGAAAAGCTCCTCCCAAAAAGCTCCTGTGAATTTACTATCCCTGTCATTGACAATAGTCTTGGGCAGCCCATGGAGTCGGAATACCTCTCTGAAGAATAGCTCTGCCACCTGTGCTGCTGAGTAATCTGAGGAAATGGCAAAGAAGTGAGCAAACTTGGTCAGTCTATCCACCACTACGTACAAGCAGTCTTTGCCCTGAACCTTGGGCAACCCTGTAATGAAATCCATGGAGATGCTTTCCCATTTCTGCTCGGGAATAGGCAATGGTTGTAACAAACCGGCTAGGTCGGTGTGCTCTATTTTGTTTTGCTGGCACAAGCTGCACTCTCTCACATGCTGTATCACATCATTCTTGAGGCCCTTCCATGAGAACGTCTCCCTAATCTGTCTGTAGTCTTGAGAAACCCCTGATGCCCTGCCAAAGGTGAATCGTGTGATGCCTGTAAAATCTTCTTTTTGAGAGAAGACTCTGGAACCAAGAAGATCCTGTTTTTGTAATATATGATATCATCAATCACCCGGTACCTGTCATCCTGCAACTGTCCATCCAATAGCTCGCAAGCAAACTTGTCTTTGGAGTATTCGACCAAAAGGTGAGATCTCCAATCTGACGAGATGCTCATAAGGGATAATGCAGCGGGTCGTCTAGAAAGTGCATCGGCCACTACATTGTTCTTTCCCTTCACATACTCAATCTCAAAATCATAGGCTTGAATTTTGCTTACCCATTTCTGCTGCCTCTCGTTTAGCTCTTTCTGCTCAAGGAAGTATTTCAAACTGTTATGATCTATCTTAACCTTGAACCTGCCACCTACTAAGTACTGTCGGAACTTTGTTAGCGCATGAAGAATGGCTAACATCTGTTTGTCATAAATCGAGTAGTGGCGCTCATAGTCCTTGTGCTTCTTGCTCTCAAATGCAATGGGGTGATTGTTTTGCATCAATACTGCTCCAATCCCCTCTCCGGAGGCATCGCACTCTAACACAAAGGGTAGAGAAAAGTCTGGTAGAGCTAGTACGGGGCATGAACTCATTACCTTTTTCATCTTTTCAAATGTCTGTCGTGTTGTCTCTGACCAACTGAAAGCCCCTTTCTTGGTGAGATCGGTGAGGGGTGCTGTCATCTGTGAAAACCCATTGACGTACCTCCTGTAGTAAGTGCAAAGCCCTAAAAAACCCTTCAGTTCTGTCACATTCTTGGGTGTGGGCCAATCCAGTATGGCTCGAATCTTTTCTAAGTGAACTTGTACCCCGTTGGCACCTATCACATGCCCTAAATACAACATCTCCTGCATGCCGAACTCACATTTGGACATCTTGGCATAAAGTGACTGCTCTTGTAAAATTCCAAGTACCTCATCCAAATGTTTCAAGTGCTCCTCCCAAGTTCTACTGTATATCAATATGTCATCAAAAAATACCAGAAGATACTTGCGTAATTGACCTTTGAAAATATTATTCATGCAAGACTGGAAGGTAGCTGGTGCATTAGTGAGCTCGAATGGCATCACTAGAAACTCATAGTGTCCGTAGTGACAACGAAAGGCGGTCTTTGGAACATCCTGTTCCCTAACCCGAATCTGATGGTAGCCCGAGCGGAGATCAATCTTTGAGAAGTACTTTTCCCCCTGTAGCTCATCCATCAACTCATCAATCCTGGGAATTGGGTACCTGTTCTTGATAGTCTTTTTATTCAGAGCCCTGTAATCAATACACATGCATAAGGTACCATCTTTTTTCTTAACCAGCACCACTGAAGATGCAAAAGGACTGGAACTGGGCTTGATGTATCCCAGCTTGAGTAGTTCTTTGATAGTGTTCTCTATCTCGTCCTTGTATCTTTTGGGGTGTCTGTAAGGAGTGGTGATAACCGCTTGAGTCCCCTCCTCTAACTCAATGATGTGCTCAAATCCCCTATCAGGAGGTCGACCTGCTGGAAGGTCTCCGAATATTGCTTTGTGCTTTTGCAGTAAGGCCTCTATATCTGCTGGATGTTGTGTGGCCTTATCTAGTGGTTTCCTGAAGGTAACCATGCACTCTGCTGTCCACTCGATATCTCCCTGTCGGAGTACTGCCTCCATCCCGTGTGATGATATTGCTGTAGGAGGGTAGGTGTTCATCCCTCTCAGAACTACCTTCTGTCCCTCTGCTCCCATAAACTCCATCTCCATGGTCTGGTAGTTCATGGAATACTTCCCTATGGAATAAAGCCACTGAACTCCTAATACCACATGCATGTCAGGTACATCTACTACATAGAATGTCTCTATCACTGTATAATTCCCAAGTGTTACCTTGAGTTTTGGAATCCGCTGACTACACTCCATGGTGTGACCTGCTGCAGCTACTGAAAATCCATCAAAAGTCTCTGTTTGAATGCCTTTCCTTTTAACCCAAGCAACATCAATAAAATTGTGGGATGCCCCACCATCTACTAGTACTCCCACTCTGTGGCCCTGTACTGTACCTCTGATCCGGAGGGTGTGGAATCTCAGAACTCTTGTCATGGTAGCAATGGAACCACCCGATGGCTGTCCCTCCTCAGCTGTCTCATGGGTATCCCTCTGTTCCTGCTCCTGGTCATCCTCCTCCTCCCCACTGTCAGAATAAGCCTCTATGTAGTAGGCCTTTCCCTTTCCAGAACATCTGTGACCTGGCTCCCATGGGTCTCTACAAGTGAAACATAATTTTTTCCTCCTCAGGTCTTGGCGGACATCATTATCCATCCATTCTTTCTTTGGCCACTCTTTCTGGAAAGGTTTCTTTTCTTTATCTTTAATTGGAAAGTTGGTTCTGGGGGGAAACCTACTCTTGGGTACTGCTTCCTGTAAGTCTCTAGTCCGTCTGATGGCATCAACTAGGGTAGTGGGTCTATAAGACTTGACCCATCCCTGTAAGGGCTCTGTGAGAGCCTCAGTAAATAGCATAATCAACCTGCTCTCTGAAATATCCATCATTATGACTGCCACCCTCTGAAACTCTGAAATGAATGCATCTGCACTACCTGTCTGCTTGAGCTGTGCCAGCTCTCTGAAATGCGCCTCAGGGTCCTTCCTATCAAATCGCTCAATAAGCCTCTGTGTGAAATCTGAGTAGGAAGTAATGGTATTGTGACCTAATGTCACCAATCCGTAGTACCACCACTCATGGGCCTCCCCGTCCAAATGTAATGTAGCCAATTTAATGGCATCTGTCTCAAGCATGGGGTTTAGTTGGAAATATGTATCCAACTTCTGCACCCAATTCCGTGCTGGACCTCCATGGGAACCCTCAAAGGTAGGGATAGTCAGTTTCCCTATGGTGCGCTGTAACTCATAGTTCTGGGTGATTGGCCTAGTGTAAGCTCTGGGTTTGTTTTTACTTTTAAAATGGCAGAAGTCAGTGAAGGACATGGCTGACTGGAAGTCATCTCCCAAGGCCCTATATTCTCTCAAATAGACAGTCATATTTTCTTTGGGTTCTACCTGTGCTAGAGGCACTGTAGCTGGGCTATCCAGGAAATGAGGCATGGTAGGACGAGAGGGTCTGCTGTATAGGTGGGGATGGCTGTGCATGTTGGTTTGCAAGTGTTCTCCGCTACTACTGGTGGACACCCTATCACTATGGGGAAATAAAGGACTGTGTGGTGGGGGGGGGTCCATTCTTCTCTGTCATCTGTTTAATGGCACTTGCCATTTCTTTTTGGCCAGTGGTGTGTGCATTGATAGCTGAGATGAGACTATTGAAAACTGTCTTCTCCTCGTTTGCCATCGTTTCTTTACCTTTATTTCTGTCAAACTGATATCCTTTATCTTCCAAATCTATATCCTCTAACTCTTCTTCTCTTCTACCACAATCTCTAGACTTCTGTCTCCTATAGGTAATGTTGTATGGATCTTCTGAATTCATTGACTGATTATACTATGCGTGCCCCACAGCTGGCAAGGAACATGCTCTGATACCACTGTAATATCCCAAACTGTTTTTTTTTTCCTGCTGATACTGTAGATGGCTAGTGGCTTATATCTCAACAGAATATGATAGTGAACCCAGATCTCTGCATGCATGCAGAATTGTGCCCTAGAAAATATAGGAATGCTAGAAAGTAGGAGAAATTAATGCATGCACATACCAGTATGTAGATCTGCTAATTTTGATGAAGATGAACCTAGCATGCAAAGAATGTACCGGAGGAATAGAGAGATAAGCCAAGTCGTCCTCCCACAGATAAGTGCTACCACCTCCAAGCTGATAATGCTCCAAAATAAATGGTAGGATCCTGATGAAGCTCCGGATAATGTGCACTAGGGTTATAGTGCCCCTCTGAATATAATGGAAGCTGCATGCATAAGAAGTAGTGGCTCCAAAGCCAAAAACGTGAGGATCTCTCCCAAAAGTGCGCCCTTGATAATGCTCACGTCCTCCAATAGATATAGATGCTGACAACTCCCTCAATAGTCCAGATGGGAAGCCCCTCTTCCAGGTAAAGGGTAATAATGGTGCTCTGAGAAGAATGGAAGCCGCATGCAACACTTCTGCCCACTGAATACTGAAAAACGAGTAGAAGACCACCTGGGGAATGCGCCTAAGCAAGGGAGGGCAAGCCCACGAAATAATATAAAAGATAACTCTGCTTAATACTGAATGATGATAATACCTGATGAAGAACAATGCTGAACCTGGATGATCCAACCTGATGATGAACTAGGGCAGATAGCTTTCACTGCCGAAATACACCAGTTAGCTGAGTACAAGCCTCAACCCCAACTTAGCTCGCTAAGCTTCTCCAAATCGAGATCACAAATCAATAATCAATAATGGTCCCTTCTCCATTCGCTTTACCTTCTTTTATAACACTCAACTGCTCAAAACCCTAATTTCAACCTAATTAGGTTACTTTATCTTCTAATTTGCAGTTGACTTGCATGCAGGTGCCTGGATAGTCAATAAGGTGCATGCATCATCAAATAATGCTCGGATGTCATGCATGCAGGTGTCCTTGGGCTCAGATGGCCCCTGTCCATCTAATGGTGATATAAAATCTATGCCCTAGATATTCTGATATGGCATAAGTCCTCTGCTGATCCCCTGACTGTCAGTGCTCGCTCGAACCTATGAGAATCAAATAGGTTAGCGGGATGTTGCTCAATGCCTAAGCAGAAGAGGACATCATAGGTAACTCCCAAGAAAGACGTAAGAGAAAGAAAGGCTCCACAACGATTCTGCAGTTACTTAGCTTTAGTAAGCAGTATCAGCGAGTCAAAGCCATCCTCTTACGAACAAGCAGCAGGTAAGCAGGTCTGGAGAGATGCCATGTTGGAAGAGTATGCTTCCATCATGAAGAATGATGTTTGGGAAGTGGTACCCAGACCTGAGGGAAAATCCGTGGTCACCTCTAGATGGCTCTACAAAATCAAGTATGTTGCAGATGGCAGCATTGAGAAGTACAAATCCAGATTTGTTGCTAGAGGGTTCTCACAGATAGAAGGAGTTGGCTATGATGAGACATTTGCCCCTGTGGCCAGGTATTCTTCCATCAGGACTGTGATTTTTGTTGCAGTAGAAATGGGATGGAAGATTCACCAGATGGACGTTAAGACGACATTTCTCAATGGACTCATCGAGAAGGAAGTCTACATTGAGCAGCTAAAGGGCTTCGAGGTACGTGAGCGAGAGTCTCATGTATGCAGATTGAAGAAAGCCCTGTACGGTTTGAAAAAGGAACCCAAAGCTTGGTACTCTAGGATAGATACCTAGTTGCAGCACCTAGGGTTTCAAAAGAGTGAAGCAGACCCAAATCTCTACTTCATTGTGGTGAAAGGGGATCCTCTTATTCTTGTGCTTTATGTAGATGACCTGTTTATTACAGGGGCAGAGAAACTCATCAGTGATTGCAAGAAGTATCTTGCATTTGAGTTTGAAATAAAGGATATAGGGTTGATGCATTACTTCCTAGGTATGGAAGTCTGGCAGGAGGATGGGCATATCTTCCTAAGTCAGGGAAAGTATGCAATGGATTGCAGACCCTGTGATGCATTTCATGAAGAATCCACCTGCTACCAAGCCTTCCATATCAAAGAGCATGGATTCCCTGAAGTTAGTAATAATGACAAATTTTCAAGCGAGCCTGAATACATCAATGTTGTAGGACAAATTCACCATATTGAAAAAGAACATTGGAAACAAGCTCGGGATTATAGTCAAGAGAAAGATAACATTTCCAAGTACTTTGGTGTGAGGCCTCCACCTGAACAGATCAAAGAAATGGCTAATGCTAGATTCAAAGGAGCTACCTATCAGAGAAAGGAGAATGCTGGACCATCAAAGACCCAACAATATGTGCCAAAGGTAATAAATTCCTTTGATACCAATGATATAAGTGTTGATTTGGGTAATTGGTTTGGAAGTGCTAAAATGTTAGTTCCTGTGACTCAAGTCCTCAAAATGCCCCATCGAAAGGAAAATTTGATGAAAATCACAGATCCTCCTCTTGAAAGACCGGTTGAGAAGCCCAAAGAAAAATCCCTCCCTAATGATAATAAAGTTGTGGATGATCCCCCAGTTGTCTTACATACGAAAGATCCAAACAAAGAAGACCATCCACCCTTTTATATATCATTATCGATGAATATTCTTCTTCTACACAATTGTATCTTAGATTCAGGGTCATCCTCTAACATAATGACTATAAAAGTTATGGAACAAATGAATCTAAAAATAACTAGACCGTACCGGAATGTCTGTGCCATGGACTCAAGAGAAGTTGATGTGGTTGTTATCATCTTGAATATGCCAACAAAGTTAGCAAAATACCCTGACATCCATCTGACTATGGATATTCTTGTTATAGATGTTCCTGACAAATGGGGTATGTTATTGTCAAGAAAGTGGGCTGCTGATCTGGGAGGCTCCATACAAATGGATTGGACTTTAGCTACAGTACCTGCATCAGAAAATTCACTGGTCAAGTTGCATAATGAAAAGGAAAGAAGATATCATGTAGAAAATCCCAAACACCCTTCTAATGAATATGTCTACAACACAGATAACATGGGGAACTATGATATTTGTTCCACCTTTCTAGCTCTAGTTAAGCAAAAGATAAAAAATAAAAAAGTTGATCAAATCTAGAAAATGAATTTTGACGGGGCACATTCTAGAGCAGGAAAAGGGCCAGGCATTGTTATCACCTCTCCAAGTGGGCAAATTTTCAACTTTGCTTTCAGATTGGAATTTGAAGCAACTAACAATGTGGTTGAGTATGAGGCGCTTTTACTTGGTTTAGAGATTGCTAAGGATATGGGGATAATGTTAAGTATAAAGGTGATTCAGACTTAGTAATCCTCCAAGTAAAAAATGAATATGCATGTGAGTGTAAAAGGTTAAGAAGGTATAGAAATGTTGTTTGGGATACCTTGCAGTTCTTTGATGCCTTGAACCTAATTGCAATCCCTAGAGATCAAAATAGCATGGTAGATAAGCTAGCAGTGGCAGCTTCAACTGTTGAGCCTTCAGAGGAACTGTTAAATGGTAGCGGAAAATTAGAGATTAATTTTAGGCCATCAGTTCCAGGTAACATGGGCAAATATTACAGAATGATGAACAAGTCCTAAGATTCATTCACAATGTTGAAGAGTTCTCCAATTTCGAAGTCAACTTTCAGGAAGAGGGTAAAGAGTATCAGGGCGAGGGCAATCAGTTTGATAATCCAGTACCTCGTGGTTTTGTGTCAGTGGAACAAATATTTGATAGACAAGATTGACTCAAGGTCAAGAAAGATGCTTTAAAGCCGGGGGATTATATAGATAAAAACCCCAAGCTAATTAAAACAAGAAAGGGCACAAATGAAAAGAAAGAAAAGACCTAATAAATCTTGTTAGGGAGTATAGAGACGTGTTCGCATTTACATATGATGAGCTTAAAGCATATCGGGAGGATGTCTTTCAACACACTATACCCCTAAAACAAGAAGTAAAAGAAGTGAATCCTTTTAGGCAGAAACTTAGACAAATAAATCCTAAGTTGGCACCCATAGTAAAGAAGGAACTGGAAAAGATGTTGGCTCCTGGGATCATTGCACCAACAAGGCATTCATCTTGGTGTTCCAACTTAGTCGTGATTCGAAAAAAGAATGGTCAAATAAGGATATGTATAGATTTCCGAAATCTTAATACATCATGCCAAAAAGATAATTATCCGCTGCCCAATATGGAAACCTTGCTGCAAATAATAACAGGATCCCAAATGATGTCTTTCCTAGATGGATTTTCTAGTTATAATCAAGTTGTAATTCAGAAAGAACATAGGCATAAAACTACCTTCACTACCCCCTTGGGTACTTTTGGGTATTTGAGAATGCCTTTTGGTTTGCTGAATGCTGGTGCCACCTTTCAAAGGGCCATTGACTATACATTCAAGTAGTTGATTGGGAAAATTATTGAGATTTACTAGGATAACCTAACAGTTTTGTCTAAAGAAAGATCAAGTCACATAGGTCACTTTAAGCAAGTATTTGAAAAATGTAGAAAGTATGGTATTTCTCTAAATCCAGCCAAGTCAGTCTTAGGGGTTGATTGTGGAAAGCTTCTGGGCCATATCATCTCAAAAGACGGTGTTAAAATAGATCCAGAAAGAATTGAAGCTATTAAAAAGGTGCCCATCCGTAAGAATGTAAAAGCACTACAATCTTTTAATGGCCAAATTAATTTCACAAGGTGGTTCATCCAAACTTAGCAGAATTGATGAAACCAATGCAAAAGTTATTAAAGAAAGATGCTAAGTTTGAATGGACAAATGAAGGAAGAGAGGCTTTTAAAAATCTCAAAGAGGCCTGTTGACGCCGGATTACACACCGTCTTTGTCGCAACAGAAATCTATGCTGCCGCTCGGTGTGCCCTTGGTGGCAAGTCTCGAGTCAAGTATGTCACTTGGTTCTTGACTCCTCCGTTTAGGCAAAATTCCCAACGAAAGCCAAGGGGGGTAGTTCCTATGGAAAGTTACTAAGGTTGTTAGGGTCTTCCAGTTAAGTGATGGGTTGTTTATTAATGTTTTTGAGAGTTTTTGATTAAAGGTTCAAGATGTAATTGCCACAAGAGTTTAAGAAAGCTTTCACCACCATAAGTTCAGATAAATCACTGTGAATTATAAAGATGCACAATAACTTGATATTGATAAAAAGTAACTGAATAGTGCAAGGACCAGTGCCTTATGGAGTCAAACACAGTGTGCAATTTATAATGCTGGAAAAGTAAATGTTGTGCAATTGCCTCTTGGTTGATTTTAAAATTATTAAAATGAATCTTGATTAGGGGAAAGAAGGGAAACTCTCGAGATACCGTAAAGGTACTGAGAGGACTGTCCGGAAATCTAAAGATTGGTGCTTCCGTACAAGGACATGTTGGACTGCCAATGCCCTGAGCACGTGTTCAGCACTACACCAACAAGGATGTAGTCTAACGGTGCCCCAAGGTCAGAGTACAGCTACCCAACATCCCCAGGCAGAACTTCCCCACCAAAATCTAGTTTCGAAGTGCTGAATTTTCACTATCTTGTGGGTAGTTAAATTTATTAGGTGTCTGATTAAGTTAAATGTGAGAATTAAAGAGTGCTTCCAACTGCTTTTGGTATCCGACAACTCAGACAAACTGCTGGTGGGTAGAGCATACGCAGTGTAGGCAAATAATTTATTCCAATTTGAAGCAAGTAGCCATTGACCCTCAGACAGAGAGCGCTCTTGACTTGCTTTTCAGCTAAGTTCAAGAGACTTATGAAAATGAAATACAAAACTTAAAATGAAAAATATGGATGGCCAATCTTATGCGTCACTTTCTGATCAACCTCCACTAATCAGCAAAATTTGCCATTGGGAACGTGGGAGCATACTTCGTGGCAACGAAGATGGTTTTATTTCTACTTTACTTTTGCAAAAATGAAAATGATTTAAATTGCAAAAAATAGATGGAAGATACACCCTGCACTTCAAAAGTGAGTGTGTGAATAGGTGGAGTTAGAAAAAATGCAATCACACGAAAATTGACAAAAATGCAAATCCCCCCAGGGGGGATGGGGTGTGGGTGCTGGTTACCCCACTGCTCTCGTTTAAATTTTTTACAATTTGTATGCTGAAAATAAATTGCTTCTTAGTCCATTAAATTTGGATCTAAGAGCTTACAATAGTGTACAAAAGTTTTACAACAAATTGGGTGACCACCAGTTCGTTTTAAGCCCTCTTTGATGGTCTTTGGTCACTCCAAAACTTCACTTTTACGTACAGGCCTGCAAAAAACCAACAAGCTAAAAGTGTCAAAAGATGATGGGAAAGACAATAAAAATTAAATTTTTTTGAAAAATTGTACTTAGAAAATTTTTGCAAAATTTACTAAGTGTAAGCACAATTTCCTAACTTAGATCTAATGAATGATAAAGCTCTTTTAAAATATCAGATCTAAATAATTAACAATGCTTAGAGAGTAATACATTCCAGTAGGTTTTAATAACCCCTCAAAATTCGTCATCATGGAAACACTCCAGCTTTGGAGGTGTGAGTGAAAAACTCGGGAATTATACGTCACTTTTCAATAACGCATAATCCCTAAGAAAAAAAAATCTAGAGTATTTCCCTGATAACAAACGTTGAGGAAGGCCAAACCTTTCATAAAAAACTCATGCTAGACCAACTTATTACAAAATCCCCGCAGGGTCTGGACATGCAAATTATTACAAAGGGAAATTTTTTTTTTGTCTGATGAACACTGAACTCTGGCAAGTGAACAATAATATTGTTCAAGCTTTCTGTGGTTCACAAGTTGTCCACCATGGTGCAACTTCAGTGGACAACAAGGCCATTTCTAAATCTTCAGTCTTAGTTAGCCTAGATTATTCCAAAGATTTCCAAATCTTTTCTTTCGCCTCAGAAGATACTGTTGCGAGGGTGTTGCTCCAGAAAAATAATGAGGGTTTTGAGCAACCCATCGCATTCATGAGTAGAGCCTTGCAAGAGTCAGAGTTGAAGTACACTACCATGGAAAAGCAGGCTTATGCCTTGGTGACGTCCCTTAAGCATTTCAAGACTTATGTTGGTTATTTGCAAATAATAGGTTATGTCCCCCACCCAGCTGTTAAAGATATATTATCTTAGCAAGACTGCGTAAGAATAAGGAGAAAGTGGGTCTTGAAAATTCAAGAGTATGATTTGGAATTAGACTCACTAAGTTAATCAAAGGTCAAGGGCTAGCCAAGATGTTGACAGAAGGAAATGAGAAGGCATTGGGAATGGTATGTCACAATAGCGAGTCAACACTAGTTAGGTCAGCAAAGCTACAACGTTTAGAACAACATAAATTGTATGCAGATATCATCTATCTCTTAGAAATCCTTACTTTCCCAGATCATCTAGTTGGCCATAAAAGAAGAGCGTTAAGGTTAAAATCAACTAAGTACTGTATCACTCAAAATGGATTGGGTTGGAAAAACCCTGATGGGATAATACTTAGGTGTATTGATGAGCCATAATCTAAGAAGCTTTTGGCTGAGTTTCATTCAGGATTTTGTGGAGGGCACTTTGCAGCGGATACAACAACCCATAAAATTCTCAGAGGAGGTTACTGTTGGCCCGATTTGTTCAGAGATGTTCACAAGTTTGTTAGATGTTGCCCCCAGTGCTAGTTTTTCACTGGGAAGCAAAAGCTGCCAGCCTGGCCTCTTCATCCAGTAGTGGTCCAAGCCCCTTTCCAACAATGGGGACTTGATTTCATTGGTAAGTTTAACGACAATTCAAGTAATGGATATTCTTGGATCCTTACGACAACCGATTATTTGACCAAGTGGGTAGAAGCAATACCCACCAAGAAGGAAACCGATAAAGTTGTTATGGATTTCTTAGAAGATAAAATCATCACGAGATTTGGTGTGCCTAGTAAGATAACAACTGATAATGCCAGAGCCTTCAGTTCAACAAAAATGTCCTCATTATGTTTCAAATATGGCATTATCCTATCCCACTCCTCCAACTATTATCCCCAAGGCAATGGTTTGGCTGAGTCAAGTAATAAGAATTTAATGACCATAATAAAGAAAATAGTTGGTGATAATAAAAAGTCACGGGATAGTAAGATAAAATTTGCACTTTGGGCTAACAGAATAACTAAGAAGAGTGCAACAGGGAAGAGCCCTTTCGAATTGGTATATGGCCTAGATGTTAACCTTCCCATCCATCTTAAGCTTCCAGTGTATTAGTTGCTTCAGGATTTCAGTTCAAATCAATACATGGTTCAGAACAAAATTAATCAATTGATTGAATTAGATGAAAGTAGAAGAAAAGCATTGGATAAGAGTATCGAAAATCAAGACAGAGTGAAGAGGTCATTCGACAAGTCTGCCAAGCCAAGGCCTTTTCCGATAGGAGATACAGTTCTGCTTTGGGATAAGCGAAGAGAGAAGCCAGGCAAGGATGGAAAGTTTGATAGCTTATGGACGAGTCCATTTCTCATCTATGACTTGGATGGTACTAATTCATTTCTTCTCAACAATATGGAGGGAGCAAAGCTGCTCGTACCAGTAAACAGGCAGTTCTTGAAATTGTTCTTCAGCGACAGTATTTAATGCCCATTTGGGGCATCCGGTGTATCAGGGCTTTTCTAAACCTTGTCCCTTTTTTTTCAGTATTTTATTTTGTATATTAGTGTTGTATTATACATTATTGTTGTACTTGATTGTTTCAACTTATTGTTTTATATTATTGTATGTTATATTGCAACTTATTGTTTCATTTGGCATATTTATGCATGCAACTTACACACTTTTGGTGGTATGCAGAAACCAGAAGATTCTAGAGATCTCACATGACTTCTTGCCTTAGAAAGATTAGATCACACATCCCGTAGTTGGAGCTAGAATGTTATCCACTAAGTTGCACTTAGGTGGATTTCCAATGAGCAGTCAAAGACTTTAACAATTCACAATTGTTCATCACATGTGTTCAGAAGTTCACTTGGCCATTTTTAGGCCCTTTTGTAAAATTGGCATGTCCAGACCCCCTTGGGGGAATTGTGATAAGTTGGTCTAAGCATGGTATTTTTGTAACAGGCTTGGCTTACCTTTGGTTTATCTATCAGGGTGATACTCTAGAGTGTTTTTTCCTTAGAGATTATGCGTTGTGCTTCAATGACGTATAATTCCTGAGTTTTTCACTCACACCTCCAAAGCTGGAGTATTTACCATGGTGGTCGAACCTTAGGAGGTTATTAAATCCTATGTGTCTATGTATTTTGTACATGCCAGCCATGAATAATGAGTCGTATGGACATGTACTAGGTCCCCTAGGAGTTTGAGTCAGTTCCAACAAAAGTAATTTTTCCCGTAAACTTATGCTAGTTTTTAATAGTTTAATTGGAAAAATTAAAATTGTTATAAAAGTTTAGTTAGGAGGAAGAATTAGACACGGGGGTGCTCGTTTTCTAACTCAAAGCACCCACTTAACCCGTAAACCCACTTTCCTAAGTTTTCGAGTAATTATTTATCTCCAAAATTGAATATTACTCGAAAATAGTAAAAAAGACAAAAAAACGGAGAAAATAAAGAAACCGACAATTTCTAAAAACTCAAAAAACATGCCAAAAGTGAAATTTCTGAGTTGGCAAAGCAAAGTGGAAATATTCCTAAGGTTTGTAAAACACTTGTGAGTGTTTTTCTCGGCAGTTAAAGGCAAGATGATGTTTCTTATTAGAGAGGGCTCATTTCCTCATGGAGAGGGCGTACCTCCCAATAACTAAGTTAGCAAGTGTAAGATAAAGCATAGAAAGAGAGTTAGGATGTGGAAGGAAGCCAATTTATAGCCTTTGCCAACTCTTTCCAACTCACGCCAAGCTGTTCACATTTTTGCAATTGCGCCCCTCTGTTGGAAAGTGCGCCCTCCCCCTCTGACTCTCATTTTTCTATTTAAGCATGTTATGGGCTCCTCATTTGCATATGAAGGATATTACAGTACCTCTGCTCTTGTAATGCTTGTGATTTACTGAGTAATATATTTAAAAAGGTTTTGGAGGTCTACATGATTGTCTGCTGTTGTCCCATTCTTATGCATGCATTTTGGTTGAGGTATATGTCGTGTAGTTTCTTTATGCTCTTATTTTATAAACTGTGAATTGACCTAGCTTAGAAAGGCCTTTGAGCCTTTAGAGTAAGCATTCATTGGCTTTGACTTGCTTACTTATATTTAATTATTTAGAGATTTAGAAGCAACACATGTAGTTGGTTATACTAATGCCCTTCTTGTCTCTTTCGATTGATATATTGGATTTAATAACGTTTATGTGTAAGTGTTCTTGAGGCTGTGCAAGATAGAGTGCTAAGCAAAGGAAGTGGATCTAGTTTGACTCGTCTTCCAAACTTAGCAATTGGTCATACCATTTTTTGTTGACATTTTTGTTTTGCAAACACCATTGACTCTCCAAATCTTTCAAGCTAAAGGCTTGGTTTTGGCTTCTTCTATCTCTTTCAAACAAACAAACTCGTCTTTCCCTTTTCGTTTCTTTTGAAGCAAGTAGAATAGATCTAAAGGCTTAATTTTTTTATTATCTCTTGCTTCTCAAATAGATCTAGAAAAGTATTATTTTCAAAGCTTATTTCATAGATCTAGATCTAGCATTTCTATACTTGAAATTGCTCAATAGTTTCCAATATTTTTTGCAAGTATAGATCTTGTAATTTTTTTGTATTTTATTTGATTAACCCACTAATTTGTATTTTCTAAGCTTGCTGGTTTTTAGAAGGTCCAAGAAAAAAGAGAAGGGATTCTTGGCCGATTTTCGCCAAAAAGTGCCAAAGATACATTCTGAGGACCCTCTTTTACCAATATTTCATTCTCTAAAATTGTAAGCCCTTAGATCCAAGTTTAAAAGGACTAAGAGGCACTTCTTTAAGCAAGTATTGTAAAATTTATTAAATGAGAGCAAGTGGGCTACACAATGCCCACATCCCATCCCCCCTTGGAAGATTCACGTTTTTCTTTGTTTCATGGTGTTATTTTTTTCTAACACTTTGTGGAGGGTGTATACTTTGATTAAGTAGTTTAATTTTATTTTCTTTTCATTTGCAAATAATTAAATAAAGCCAATCTCGTTGCCACGAAGTATGCTCTCACCTCCACACAAAGGCATTGCCGATTAGTGGTGGTTGATCAAAAAGTGACACATAGATTTGGTGAGTTTATATATTTCTTTTGTCCAAATTATTGTTGTTTAATTTTCTCTATTTCAAGCACTCAAATTTGAAAGAACATTTTGCTCTCTCGAAAGATGCTCTTTCCCCTTGCGGGCAGTGGCCTGGTTCTGGTGAAATCAGAAAAGAGCACAACAACTTATGAATTCACAAAACATTTAATAAAAAACTCACATTAATAAAATTAAGAACTCTCAACATAGTGAAAATCCGACAATCGAATATTAGGTAATGCCTGGGGAAATTTCTCAAAATAAGCGAGAACCACTGGAGAGTGACCTCAGGGCATCGTTAGACTACATCCTTGTTGGTGTAGTGGTGAACACGACCTCTAGACTCCGCTCTAGCCCACACGTCTTTGTGAGGAGCCACCTTTGCCTAATTTCTGGCATTAATCCTTGTACCTCACGGTATGTTGGGAGCTCCCATTTTCCCTTTATTTAACTCATCCTTTAATAATTCCTAAAATTGACCAAGAACACAATTGCAAAACCTTTACTTTTACAGCAGCATTTACTTTGACTCCACGACACTGGTCTTTTATATTGGTTATTTGCATTAAGTTATATTTTGTCGTGATATTTATATTCATATATGCTACATAGTTGATTTCAACTTGGAATAATCTTGATCAATGTTTTAATTCCAAAGAAAACTCCTAAGTAACAATTTTCATCTAAAATAACTAACTACCTAAAGCCTTAGTAATGTTAATAGGGTCTACCCCCCTTGGCTTCATTAGGAGTTAATCCAAAACGGAGGAGTCAAGATCAAGTGACACTACTTGACTCAGACTTGCCCCCAAGGACGCACCTAGCAGCTTGAAGATTTCTGCTGCGTTAACCCCAAGTGCGAAAGAGGCGGTAACAGTACAATCAGAAATATATATGGGTAATGACACTTGAAGGGACAAGCCGTAGATCTGCAGGCAACTTCAATTGCTGCTATGGGGTATGAACCGACTGCTCTGTACTGATTGATCTCTAATCTCAGCTTCAACCAATCTCTGGAAGAAGCTCTCTAACTGCCCCTGCTCTGATCTACTTAACCACCGATGAAATGCTGCAACATTTCAGTTTGAAGTGTGCCCCTCCTCCTCTGCTCTGAAGTTGCCCCTCTTTGGATCTCCGTTAATCTCGGACACGATTTGATCTAGTCCTCCTCAATCACTGAAGAAGAACCTCTCTGCTTATTTAAGCCCTCTTGGACTCAAGAAGAATGTCCCCATAGACAAGTGCGCCCCCTCTGCATGTGAAGTGCGCCCCTCTCGTCTGTGAAATTGACCTAGCTTAGTCTTTGAGCTACCTCTGTGCACATAGTCTCACTACACACTTAAATATCTACTCAGTGCCTTGGATCAAGCAAGTACAGACCCATCTCAGTTCCACTCACTCTCTCCCTCTATAGATCCGCCCCTCTTATCAAGAATGCACCCTCTGCATGCACAACTGCGCCCTCACTTTGAATCTCCTCACTCTCTGAAGAAAATACCAAGTAACCCTTTCCGGTGACCCCTAGCCTCCTTATATCAACTCACTGATTGATTAGGGTTATCGAAACCCTAATATGAGTGCATGGAAAAATGCCTCTTTTGCATGCTTTTTAATTAAAAAGGTTGCATGCAAAATATTGCATGTGCAAGGCAAATCACCCTGAAAGGCTTGCATGCATCCACCGTTGGATTCATGATACCTGGTAGAGTGCATCTCACCCTCTACCCCATCCTGATGCTTATATTGAAAATGTACCTCCATGCAAGGCATCTGAACATGAAGGACATCCCGAGATACACCTCTATCTCTAAGACTCCCTATTATCGAGGGAAGTCCCATAAATGGTTGGATCATCCACATCCCCTGCCGTTGCTTCTGCTAACTATGAACTAACTGCCACTGCTGCACTAAGATCTAATGGTCCATGATCTACCTCCATTATTGTAGCCTTGAGAGATGCATCTCACTGTCTCTCTTCCTCTGACATTGAACCCTATCCGAGACTCCCTCTGAAACCCTACTCAAAGCTCCCTCTAAAGCTAATCGATCGAGGATCTACTGGCTTGTACTAGAACCCTCTGTCTTGAGATCTCTCATCTCTCTCTTGAGCCTAATCTAACTCAGTCATCTCGTACCAACTCAATCTCTGACTAGTACTCGGATGAGCCTCTTGCTCATGCCTCTGATCTGAGGACGGACTCCTGATGGGGAGCGAGATTGAGGGTCCTTCAAATCTATGGACCTGTGGGTTATGGGCCACACTTACTCGCTCTCCTTCTCTAACGTTGCAGAAAATCTCAATTCCTACGACTTCCACAGCAAATCGTGACCATTCCCCACTCAACCCAATGGAGACTACCTTGACAGCGTCTTCCTCTGTGCAACTTTGATGGTGAAGGCGTCCAGGGTTTTGGTATTTCGCGCAGGGTATCTGGACTCAGTGATGGATTTTTCCCTTGAAATCACTTCAACCTCCTTAGAACAGAGACCAACCATCGACATTCCATCAGCAGCAGCGATTTGCAAACAGAACCAAGTTTTGATTCATCTTCTTTTAGAGAAACTCCCGCGTTAACAAAACTCTTAAAATATTCTGGAGATTCATTCTCAAGTACAAATTACAGAGATCAATTGATCAAGTATCACGATCAATTTAAGATTATATCAACAGAAAATGGTTATCTGGAACCAAGTAAATTCACGAAAACCCACAGAGTATAATTATCCTGTTTCCTTGTTCTACGAATTTATACACACAGGAATATATAGTCTCTTGGCTGGCCTGATATTTCTTAAATTGGTCTCCCTTTCAACCACTCACAGGTTACATTATATAGCTGAAGATAAACCTCCAGCGCATCAATAATTTCCTACAATTCTGCAACGGATTGCTAATAATAGCAACCTCTACTCTAACGTATGAAAGAATCTTTATCTCTTGGTATCTACCTCTTCGCCAGGCTCTTCATCTTCCAAGAACGCATTTTCTTCAAACTGATTCGGAGGGGGGTCAATGCTCCTGCATCAACTCCTCTGTGCCTCATTCGTCCTGGGAGCATCTCGCTCTATGTCCATCTTAGACTCTGAAGAAGACTGAGATCCACCCCGATGTACTTGAAGTGGGATGGCCTTGAACCACATATTGCATACCGATCTGATGACACATCAACACAGGATCACTGGAAGCTGCTCCCACTGGGTAAACAAAAATGTGCCCCCTCTGAAACAGGATGGCATATCTTGCATCCTCTAAGGTAGACATTGAAAGTCTTTTGACTCTCAGTCTAGGAATGAAGAGTACTCCTGACACCTCCATGAGTTCTCCAAACTCGAGTAGGAACCGTACTCGTCCCAACCCTCTGATCACATGCACTGACCCCTCAACATCTTGTACCATCTGATCAGGAATAATATCAAGTGTGAGGAATTCCTCTTGCATCCCTGTCAAGTGGCTGTTGTATCTGCTGTCAACCACCCACCTCTCATCAACCTCAATCTTAGGTTGAATACAATATTGGACCAATACAAAGGAAGCAAGTGAGAACTCTCGGTCAAACCTGGCAGCAAACTCATCAACCTCCTCGACTGCTGCTACCTGGTCATCCTTCTCCCTCTTTCCCTTCTTGTGAGGGCACTGACCTGCATAGTGGCCATACTCAGTACATGCGAAACATCTGGCCTTACTTAGGTCCCTCCTCTGGTCCCCTCTCTTGAATCTTTGCTTGCCCTTCGCGGCAAGTGCCACATCCTCTTCACCTGGGAGAGTAGAAGAGCTACCCTGGATGTATCCTCTCCGGGTCTCCTCTTGTGTGAAATCATCCCACAGATGATCCCACTTGGGGAGATTCTCTCTGGCTATAGTGGACTCTACAAACACTGCACATGGCTTGGTCATGCCATTTAGGGCTTGCCGCACAAGTTGTCCATCATCAACCTTCTCCCCCACTGCCCCCAACTCATCTCTTACCTGTGTAATGCAAGTAAGATAAGTGGCCATGCTCTCAGTCTTCGTCATCTTTATGCTCTTCAGTTTTTCCTTGAGTAGCATCTTCTTCTTCACATTAGAGCTTTGGTACAAATTGGTCTAGACGTCCCACATCTCAAACAGGTTATCCTTAGCAGTGATGTGTGGGATCACATTGTCCTTGATTGCATCAAGGCGGATCCTGTGGGCTTTGATGTTTTTCTTGTAATAGACTGCTTTTGCAGTCGCATCTGATGGCACTGTAACTAGTTTTGTGGCTGTACTCTCCACAATATCCCACAGCTTGCTTTCCTTCAGAAGCAACACAATCCATGCCTTCCATTCATTGAAGTTCGACGCCCCATCCAACCTATCCTCGACTCTCAAACTGGTATCCATACCCTCTGAACTAAGAATTGAAATAAAAAAGATCTCGGAGACCAAGAATCTCTCTCGGTCACAGATCTGGCACCTATTTGCCCATATTTGATAGATCTACCTCAGATCTATCCTCCCTCCGCACAGATCTAATAGATTTGATATGAATCTACATAGATCTAAAGCCTCCTCTTCAGATCTGAACCCTACTCTTCATATCTGAGTCCCGAACTCACAAATCTAATCAGTGTGCCCCTCTAATTTTGAATACTCACAGATTTAATGTGTGAATGCCTAGACCTTTAGCAAGGCTTTGATACCATGATAATTTTCCAGAGGTCACTACTTGCTCTGGAAATCTCAATCCCAACTCAGCCTCAGTTCACCGCAAGCCTCATGCATAACAAACTCACTTTTCAAAGCTAAAGAAGAAATAATGATAGCAATATACTTAAAGAAAAAGGCACATGGAATATACTTATCAACAACAACTGAAGCAATCACACAATGGACAACAATATATCCTGGAAACCCCAATCGGGAAAACCACCTGCTGAGGGATTTCTTTAATTTCGAGTTGGGGCATCTAATAAGTGAAGGGCAATAAAAAAATATATGGGTAAAGAAACCTGAAGGGACAAGCCCTAGATCTGCATGTAGCTGCAACTGCTACTATGGGGATATGAACCAACTGCTCTGTACTGATTGATCTTTGATCTCAGTTTCAACCAATCTCTAGAAGAAGATCTCTAACTGTCTTTGCTCTGATTTGCTCAACCACGGAAGAAATGCTGCAACCTCTCAGTCTGAAGTGCGCCACCTCTGCATGGGAAGTGTGCCCCTCCTGCTCTGCTCTGAAGTCGCCCCTCTGTAGATCTCTGTCAATATCTGACAACATCTGATCTAGTCTTGCTCAATCACTGAAGAAGAACCTCTCTTGCTTCTTTCAACCCTCTTGGCCTCAAGAAGAGTGTCCCCATAGACAAGTGCGCCTCTCTGCTCTGTGAAGTCGCCCTACCCAGTCTCGGAGCTCCCTCTGTGCAGATAGTCTCATTGCACAATAAATTGGCTACTCAGTGCCTTGGATCAAGTAGGTACAAATCCCTCTCAGATCCACTTGCTCTCCCTCTACAGATGCACCCCTCCTCTCAAGAATGCGCCCTTTGCATGCACAAGTGTGCCCTCACTTTGAATCTCCTCACTCTCTGAAGAAAATACCGAGTAACCCTTTTTGATGACCGCTAGCCTCCTTATATCAACTCACTGACTGATTAGGGTTATTGAAAGATTAATATGAGTGCATGCAAAAATCTCGCTTTTGCATGCTTTTTAATTAAAAAGGTTGCATGCAAAATATTGCATGCGTAAGGGAAATCACCCTGAAAGATCTGTTTGCATCGACCGTTGGATTCATGACACTTGGTAGAGTGCATCTCACCCTCTATCCCATCCTAATACCTATACTGAAAGTGTACCTCCATTCTAGGCATTTGAACATGAAGGACATCCCTAGATACACCTCTATCTGTAACATTAACAACCTATATGATGGATCAATTTTTCCATTTTGCAACCCAATTGTACTGTAGGTTATATGAAACAGTCAACTCCCTCTTGATACCCGCGTCTTTGTAGAAATTGTCAAACTCCTGAATGTCTACTCACCCCCATTGATCGATCTTAAAACTTTGATCGTGTTCCCTTTCTGGTTTTTGGCTAGAGCTTTGAATTCCTAAAACCCTGCTAAATACCTCATACTTGTTTGTTAGGAATTAAATCTAAGTTTTGCGAGAGATGTCATCAATGAAGGGAACATTGAACACTGTCCCCAAGTATGATTCTACTGACATTGGTCTACATAGATTTGAATGTACTAGGTCTAGAATCTCCTTAGACCCATGCTCCCTGCTTGGGAAAGTATCCTTGGCATTCTTGCCAAGCGCACATCATCTCCATACTCTTTGCTACTCATTGCTAAACTTTGGAATACCTTTGACTATCTCCCTCAAAATAGGTAGCACACTGATGCAGGTGCCCCATTCTCTTGTGCCACAACAAGCACAAGTTTTTCGTGTTATGAACTAGGGCTCGAGTAGGTTCACCATGTAACCTGTATAAGTTGCTTTCTCTAACCTCAATCACTTGCGTTGATTTTGGGCTAGACTCCTTTGTTTGAGTGAGGACTTATTGGCTCTTGAACTCTATTGCAAAGCTCTTATCCCATAATCGAAATTGAAAGCAAGTTTTTTTCTGAGACCTAGAACAAGGAACACATTATCAAAGTCTAAAGAGTTACCAGACTAGAGCTGGAAGGGAATGGTACCAACTCTTGCTACTGGATCCCTGGCATCATCACCAAGCTCAATTTGAACTCTTGAGATTTGCTATTTTAGATTTGAGAATAACTCTTTGGCTGATGTCATTTATCTTGATGGTCCATTGTCCACATACCAAGTGTTTCTCAAAATCATGTTGGTAGAAAGGCGAGATACCATTGAGAAATTGTTCTCAAATTGGAGGAAAACTCATTCATTTGAGAATTAACAAAGATTGCTCGCTGATTTTGATGTTGCTTCGCTTTACCCTTCTTCGTGGTTGGACACTGTGATGCATAATGTCCATGCTTATAACATATGAATCACTTGATTTGACTCAAGTCCTTATTCCCTAGCTGTGAGGTTGACTCTTCAGTCAATACCTTACCCTTGCTAGGTTGTTTATCGCTGCCCTTCTTCATTTGGCTTTTGACACCATCCGACTCTCCTCTTGGATATAGTCATGCCATATTCTTTGAAATGAGGGAAGATTCTCTTAAGCACAAACACCTTGGAAAAATGTTTCCCATTGAGTTGAGAACCCATTCAGTGCCCGGTTCAGTAGCTTTGTGTTTAATCTTCTCCCCAATTGCCGCAAGTTGATCATGAATTTGCATGACCTTCATTTAGGTAATTGGTAATTGTGTTTGATTTGGTCATCTATACAATTTGCGTCTATTATGCAATATCAACTTCCTATTTATGTTCTCGCTTTGGTAAAGGATAATATGAGCATCAAACATCTCCTTTGCCATCTTCTTCTCAGATATATTAGGTATCAAATGATCCTCAATGGCATTCATGATCATTTGCTTGGATTTTACTTCTTTCTTCTTGTGAATTGCCAAATATTGTGGATCTGTTGATGGAGTTGTGATATTTTGTGAGATTTTGTGAGATTCTCACAGAGATCTAGAGGCAAAGATAAAATTCACACTAAGTCTAACAGAGATCAAAAGAATTGAGCAAGAAAAATAGAGAAGAAGAACTGTGTTACAACACAAGAGAATGAAGAACAATTGGAAAAACTTCCATTACATTATTATTCAGTAAATGTGTACATAAATAATACATCTCCAAAGGAGAAATTCATGAGCCTAAAGAGGCAGTTGGAATCCACACAAGTGGTAGGCTTAGTTTGCATTGGAAGCATCTCCCGATAAGGTCTAGTGGCCATCGATGAAAATTCAGAAATAGGAACTTGGTAACTGAGACCAAAGGTCACCCTTTACAAATTTATTAGTCCATTTAAATTAGGAAAGAGGGAAAACCTTGTGGGAACAAAACCCCCCCTCAAGATGGACATGAAACACACCAAAAAATTAACTCCTCCAAACTCAAGTAGGTGTGATGCTTGAATCAATGTCTGGAGGTATCTTCCTCTTGGGAATAAGTGGATCATGCTCCAAAAACATGTGCTTGAATTCTCCTTCAATGGATGCAAGTGAATCTGGAGGCTTTCTGAACTTGCTCTTCAGACGAAACATGGTGAGAACAAATCCAAAAATATGAATATCAGCCTGGAACCTGTAATGCGAACCAGCTGAGGTAGGATAAACTACAGGAATGTGTAGATGATTATTTGATATCTCCTTTGAACCAACAGGGGTGGGATCAAAACCAAAATCATCAAAATATGCTTGAGACTTGAACCCAAGTGAATGGTAGTGTCCTCCATCTTCGGTGAAACTCTGAGAACATGTGCTAATGATCAAATAGAAGTTCATATGAAGCATGCGATCAAGGAGGGTGAATGCATCACCTCCAAACTTTGATTTAACCTCCAAAACATTCAGTAGATCATCATTCCGCACACCAGCAGACTCATGGGAAGTAGAGAATTTGAAACTCTCTTCAACATCTAGAGTAGTAACTGACATATCTTGCTCAGAATTCGAAATAGAAGACATTGCGAACAAGAGTGAGGAATGGATAATCTCTCTAAAGGGATCAACTTCATTAGTTGTATACCTTTCATCTGCATCAACTACATGGGAAGGGGACAATCGAAACTGTCTTCAACTTCTAGAGCAACAGAGGAAGGAATGTCTTCAACATGAACTTTCGGTGTTGAATCTGCAACTTCTTCTTCATCTTGAACAACTTCATCATGAAAGATGCTTGAGGCCGAGACATAATTAGAGAGAACACTTAAGGAGGTATCACTTGGCTTGTTCTCCAAATGATTTGTACCAATCTCTTCATTATGCTTGCCAAATTCTTTGTCCAGTTGGGCCCATAGATCACTTGGATATTCAGCAGTTTCCATGAGGTAGCGCATACTAGGAGACATAGCAATGCACATTGCTCCAAAGGCCCTGTCACATTCATTTACCCAATCGTTCTCCTCTTCATAGGAAGCAAAATCTCTCATAACACCAATACACATATCAAAAAGACCTTGTCTCTTCAGATATGCTATCATCTTTGGTTTCCATTTATCATAGTGGAATGGAGAGAGAGGAGGAACTGCTTTCAAATTCATGGAAGTTGTTGTAGAATACCTACACAAAAAAAGATCTGGAAAACTCTTCGGAAGATTACTTTGTTCAGCAAAGCTCTGATACCATGTGAGATTTTGTGAGATTCTCATAGAGATCTAGAGACAAAGATACAATACACACTAAGTCTAACAGAGATCAAAAGAATTGAGTAGGAAAAATAGAGAAGAAGAAATGTGTTACAACACAAGAGAATGAAGAACAATTGGAAAAATTTCCATTACATTATTATTCAGTAAATGTTTACATAAATAATACATCTCCAAAGGAGAAATTCGTGAGCCTAAAGAGGCAGTTGGAATGCACATAAGTGGTAGCCTTAGTTTGCATTGGAACCATCTCCCGATAAGGTCTAGTGGCCACCGATGATGAATGGCTAGTCAACTGAAGTGGACTGGCGCATAATTGAGTCAGTGGGGCTAGAAATTAGGGAAGGAGACTCCAAGGAGGCGCAATAGTGACTTGTAGTGGTCAAAATAGGCACTCATACACTCAGTGGCAGTGAAACTAGGTGTAACAGTCAGTTAACTAGGCAATCAAGGGGACAAGGCACCCTAAATCATGGAATTGATTGTGGTAACTCCTAAAATCATGCATGAGGGCGCCTTTGGAATTTAGTGATCTAACCAAGGTGCTCTGAGTGGATAAGATGGCTAATGATGACCAAAGTTAAGGTCTAGGGGGCCTAAAATAAGGACTAGGTGCTAGGAGACTGAACTACCAATGCATGGATGCATAGAGTGCTGCATGGAATGAATGCATGCATGCATGCAAAGTATGCAAAACCAAGATGAGATGGTTAGAATATTCCAACAGGAGTCACTACAGTTTGGATGATATCCTAAAGATCATTCTCTTCTAATAGGAGTGTTACCCTGACTTTCCAAGATAGGAAATTGGAGGAACATTCTAATCTATCCTTAAAGCAATGAGGCTAGCTGATGCCATCTATGGTCATTTGTTGGACATCAATAAAATTATCTTATCTTATCTAGCACACAAACTCCCAAACCTAATAGGTAAGCATCACCTCTGAAACCCTCTAACTGTTGGTTCTAGTTCACGGCTATTCATCTACTACTATAAACTCTTCAGATCCTCTCTATCAAAGGAGCTTTGATCCTTCTGAATATTCCAAACCCTAGTTGGCTAAAGTCCTTATGTTCTAAAGTCCTTAATTGCAAAAGTATAATTTCTTTGCATAGCAACAACCACACAACAACTAGAAAGTAAATAATGGAAGCGTAAAACAATTACTCACATATAAAGGGAATTTCTTCTTCAAATAAGCTTATCATTCATCTAATCAAAGCTTACAAGGAAACCTCCATAGTTGCTTAAAACAAACAATTGCATGGTAAGCAAGGTCACCCAATTTGAGGTGTACGACTTGCTAAAGAAGGTATGGTTGTATAGGTAAGCGTCACCTTTGAAACCCTCTAATTGCTAGTTCTAGTTCACGGCTGTTCTACTACTGTAAACTCTTCAGATCCTCTCTATCAAAGGAGCTTTGATCCTTTTGAATATTCCAAACCCTAGTTGGCTAAAGTCCTTATGTTCTCAATCAAACAGGTTTATTGTTTAATTGCAAAAATATAATTTCTTCACATAGCAACAACCACACAACAACTAGAAAGTAAATAATGGAAGCGTAAAACAATTACACACATACAAAGGGAATTTCTTCTTCAAATAAGCTTATCATTCATCTAATCAAATCTTACAAGGCAACCTCCATAGTTGCTTAAAGCAAGCTTTTGCATGGTAAGCAAGGTCACCCCAATTTGAGGTGTATGACTTGCTAAAGAAGGTATGGTTGTATAGAAAATGAGGAATTGCTATACAACCCTCTATGGCCCCATTTGTATGACTATATAAACTGTATTGTACGATGTTGTTTGTACGACTGTACATATCCATACGTATCTGTATGGATATGTCCATACAACTGTATGGACATGTTGGTACACCACTTCTTCTACTTGCAATCACTGCTGATCGTTCCTCTCATCTTGTCTTTGCTTTCTCTCCTCTCTTCCTCAATGGATTCAACAGTTGTCTCCCACAAGTGTCCAAGATGTCTCCTTCTTGCCTCCTCAATCAATCTCCTCTAGGGTAAACTCTAGTTGCTTTGCCCCCTTAGGGTAGAACCCTAACCCTAGAAAAAGCTTGAACTTCTCCAAGAACCTTAGTGCTCAAGAGAAAGAAGGATTATACAATAAGAATGCACAAGAGAGTGAGAGAGCTAGTGTGCTACTCTCCTCACATTTTTGACACAAGATGATGGATGTGTAGTGATCATCTCCAATGTCTTTCTTTCCTTGTATCTTTTAAGATTTCCTCGTGAGCCCTAACATCTTGTTCCCTACAAGACATGTACATAGAATATAGTATAATGATGATATGCAATGAATCTCTCCTTCCTCTATTTATATGAGTTATTGAAATGAACTATGGTGCATTTACTAAGGAAACATCCAACATAAGTAGGACAAAAGGCATCAATCCATAGATAGATAAGATAATATAAGATAATTTTATTAATGTCCAACTAATGACCAGAAATGTAGGTCAATGAGACTGCTGAATACAATGACGTCACTACGAAGCAGGAGTACCAAAAGGTCTCCTATAAAATGCAGTATGCAAAAAGAAAGTAAAGTAGAGAAGAGAAGAGTGGAGAAATTTATGCTAAGGCATGGAAAGCCCTCGACCCTAGGTATGAGAGGCTGCACAGGGGTGGAGAAATACACAGGGAAAGAATCTAGGAGCAAAGAAATCCACAAGAAATGTGGTCGGTGTTAAATTTTGGTTAGGGTTAGGGTTTAATGTAGAAAATAAACTATCAATGTACTTTAATGCAAAATCACTTTTAACAAACTAATACAGAAACAAAATACACTGAAACATAATTTTCATCTCTTTCAACTTTTCATCTTTAACACTACCAATTTGGACATAGTGTTAAAGTAATTTTCAGTAACATGTAATCAACAATATAAGATTAACAGTAACAAGTACAATTAATAACAAGTTAGAGTACTTTCCTTGGGTGTGGAACCCTTCCTGTTTTATACTCATAAATATTTCTTTCAGACAAAGCTGTGCCTCTCAGAGGCCAACCAACACTAGGAAACAAGTGACCCTACTAAAGGGTAAGTACAAACCAGAGAGAGAACTGATAGGTGTGGTACATGTTATCACCAATCTTGTAGTTGCCCCTACAGATGGATCCAAGGTGGATGGTAGAGGGGACAGGCAACTAAAGTGGTGAACCAAGAGGGCCTTAGTTCCCAAATGGATGGTTGTCATGCCAACCAAGGCACTGTTCGCTTTAGCTATCAAAGCCAAGATAGCAACCCAGATCTACTCCCGATAGGAGAGATCAATCCAATCACTAGATCAAATCAATCTAATGAAGTACGTAGGGTGACAGGTATGGAACCCTAGAATTAAGGAAGTAGGACCACTGTGGAGGCTTACGAAAGGTGTGATTTGACAATGAAAGATGACATAGTGATTCTATGATTATATATGATTCCAGGATTCAGAGCTAGTTTCAAATGATCAAAATCAACTGCCTTGGGAAACGTGACCCTTAAAACAAGGAAAGTGTCCCAAATCAGAGATCTGACAGCTAGGAATTGCTAGCTTTGCTTGATGAAGGGATATGACAGTATCTAGGTGCTCAAGCAACCAGACAAAGATCAAACCACAAGCAAACTCAACAACCCAGGGAAGTCGTGAGCGCTTGGAGAAGGATCATTGCCATGGAAAATGGGCCAAATGGAGCCAGATGTCCACCAAACTGTAGATCAGGGATGTTAAGGTGTAAAGCAAGGTGGGTTTTGAAGATCAAGGTCATCCAATGGCTAGATCTCAATAGATCTGAGATTCAAAATGCATCACCAAGTGACCCAAGTGGGGCACAACCCTCAAAATGAGGAATGGGGCCCACAAGGTGAAAATCAACAAGGTGAAGTGCTAGGGGTAGGTTATCAAGTGTGGAGATTGTGGATCAAGTGGGATCTCACCTACCCAGGTCTTAGAACTAACAGAACTCACCCAACCAAGGAGTGCGACCTCACTTGGAGAGGCTAAGGTGCCTTGGGAAAGGGGTCAAATGGAAGCCAATCCACACCAAACTATAGATCCAAATTGCCGTGGATACTATAGAGGTGGGTTTTCAATATCTCACCCAAAAGGCCACTAGATCCAAGTAGATTTGAAAAATTGTAAAATGAGGGTTTGAATAATGAGGGTTTTAACAATTATTTGCTTATGCCAATGGATTGGGATCAAGAAATAGTAGACAAACTTGTGGATCTTACCTGGATAACCTTGTAGATGCCTTGATGATGATGATCTATGCAAACCCGATCAATTTGAGAAGCTTTGAGGGTAGTTTTCTATGAAATCGATTTAGTCCAAGGAAGCCAATGTGCCCTCTCTCCTGCACAACAAACGTCAACCATATCAGATTTGCTGCAAACAAGAGATAAGACTAATGCCACAAGAGAAATAACAGAAAGATAGCATAGATCACAATGATACTAATGATAACCCCCTGATACAAGCGAATGCGCGAGTTGAAGAAGCCTTGCAAAAACGTCAAAGTTGAAATCGCCCTCCTGTAGACAAGACAAAATTTTCCAAAAAATATAGATCTTACCACAAATTCCAAATGCTAGGATGCAATAGACTTTCCAATCACCATCTAAGAACACCAGATGCAAAGGATACCCAAGAATTTCCACAAGAATGTTTTTCTATTATCAAGATTCCAAGAGCCAAAGACCCTTTACAATGAGAAGCTCTCTCCTTTAAATAGGATGGAGAGATGCCAAAACCCTAACCACTTTTTGAATGAGTGGCTAAGATTAAAAGATCAAAGTGATCTAATCAATGGTTAAGATGAGCTCAACAATAAAATACATGGATCAATATAACAATACAATAGATCAATGGACCAAATCGCCCTAGGAGAGGGGGTCCCACCAAAAGTCAATGAATAAACATAAGATCTAGCTCATGGTGGGTCCAAGGGGTAATTTCTAACACCCTTGGTCAAACCCCATGGCACAATATCAATAAAATAATGCTCTGAGCACCAAACCGTGCCTCTCTGGGGAAGTCGTGAGCCTTGGGGGGCTCCCAAAATCAATATAAAACGCCGAAAGTGATGGGTGTGGGTCCCACTGGAAGTTGAAACTGCTGGAGAAGGTGTGGAAGACATCCCACTCATCATCAAACATCATCCCATGCCAATCCTTTGCATTAGTAGCCCAAATCGAATTCCTCAGTAGCCATTTTTACCATTTTTTAACTACCTTGGGAAATGTGAACATGCCCAAACTGCCTCCTGGAGTGCCTGCGATGTCAAGATGAGCCCACCAGGCTCTCTGGGAGGGAGGTAATATGGTAATAACAAGTGGCTGGACCACCCCCTCCATGCACAACGCCCTAGGTGAACCAATCAAATCTCATCACTGCTCTGACATGCCAAAACTGAACTAGGATAGCCAACTGAGGCTAAAAATCACTGTAACTGCTCGGAACTGAAAACCGACTATCTCATTGGACTCAGAGAGTCCAAATCCATCTAAGATGTGTACTCATACACCATATAGACCGCTGCATGGTCAAAAATAAATGTCCATCATATCCGGCAGACCAAATAATAATAATCTGTAAAAGTGCTAAAAAGCACAAATCATCATCATAAGCCTGAAACCACTGCATAGAACCACCATGGTGACCTGTACCAGACCATATATCATATCTCTGTATCATCTGAGGTCTGCCACCTCATGTCCTATGGTTGACTTTTGGTCAAATTGGGTTTGACCAAGTCAACATGACCAAAATATAACTCAAAGTGTCATCAAACTGTTGCAAGGTGTCAAAGGTTAAAACATGCTCTACAATTCATTCAAGTAGCAATTATAACAAGAAGTAATCATTACTGGCGATCTAAAACCAAACATATAAAGGTCTTCAATATTATTTATGACTCAGACTAGACTTTCAGGACCATACTCACTTCATAGTTGAGATCAATTTGCTAGTGAAGGGTGAGGGCTAAAAATAAAAAGGCTAGTCTAAGGGATGACTACTGACTTGATATTGTGACACTTTGGAAATGGAAAGGGAATACAAACTCTAACATATGCTGGACAAGCAGTAACATGGGGGATGGCAGTGTCTCACAGATGGGTAAGTTGTTCAAAGAGTGCTTATACAACTTAGGCACCATGTCTACTTTTATAAAAGATGATCCAGTTTCATTAGGATCCATTGATTTCATTTCATGTCATTTTTGGCCTACATAACCCTTCGGATCTCAGGTGTGCTGATAAACACAACTAATTGCAGCTTGCGTCCAGGGCATGTTTGTACATATACATATAAGGTCAACAATTGTTTAAATATAGAGTTTAAGAACCATTGCTTTTTTGGACCTTTCATTATACTCTTCAAGCAGTATTTTTAGCTTTTCATTGCTCTTGCCCTTTACTCACGTGTGTTGATAAACACATTCTAGAGTTTACAGTTTCCTGGGCAAATTTACATAAGTTTCTAAGTAGTACATGAGCTTTTAGTTTTAGCCAACACATCTTAAGTGACTAGGGGGAGTTCATACCAGTGCCAAACATCGGGACAACCGACCAGAATGATTTAGGACAACAATCCAACTCACCAAAGGTAAGTTCTGTCACCAACTCAGAGCCGAGACACAATAAACAAGGATGCTGATCCAACACAGAGGCTAAAGTGGGGGAAGGTCCTCCATGCCACTAGTCAAGTAGTAAGTCATGGTGATGAACAAACTGGTAGGTAATGGATGGATGAAGACAATGAATAATGAGACCAACACTAGCAAGCCAAAGTATGGTGGGAATGATCACCTCTATTCTCCCTAGGGAGGGTAAAACCAATGAGTATGGGTAGTGAACTTCTAAGTCTGAGTGAAGACAATATAATATATATATATATATATATATATATATATATATATATATATATATATATATATAAAAGTACAACCACGTCCACATATCTATATGATCGCCCGATCATGATACTAAATGCTAAGGCATGCTACAAGAATGAATATAAAAGTAATATAACCAAAACACCATAATATACCTGCTGAGTCATATACCTGAATGCACAATACCTGAACCATCATTTGTCCTCTAAAACTGCTGCTGTAACTCTGGGCGCTACTGATTGCTCTGTAATAATGGCTAAATGGCTACATCGGTCATCTCTCTGAGTGTCCTGAAACTCAGTCATGGCAAGGGGAATAAAATTGTTGTCCATATAATAATCATGATCCATAATAGATGCTCATCTCAGCATCTCAATGTAAGGGAACTGGCTGAAAAGTGTACTGGAATCTGAAAAATAGAGTATGGTAGCCCGGCTACTATATATGTGATAACAATACAGTCAAACAAGAATGATCAATGACCATCAAGAAACAGTAATAGTCTCAAACAAGATTCATCACATAGGTTTGACCACAATCAAATTCAAAGCATAGGGTTTAAGTCACAGATAAATCTTAGTACAAGGATTTGATCCTAAACAATGTCTCAACAAGTAGGTTTGGTCAGAAAAACAAGTCTCAGCATTGTTATCACACAACTTGTAGTTGTCCCTAAATGTTTTCCTATCCAGGACGGTAGAGGTGTTGGACAACTAAAGAGGTGACCCAAGAGATGCCACGGTTCCCAATGCAAGTTGGTGTCATGCTAACCAAGCACCCTTCACTTTGGATCAAGCCTAAGCAAGACCAAGGGGGAGACCCTAGCCAGCCTATGAAGGCTAGCGAACTACTCAAGACCTCCTAGGGAAGTATGAAAGATGAAGTATGAGGAGATCAAGAGAGATAGATCTAAATCTATGATGAATAAGTGGACCCAAGGGGTTAGGGCTTGGTTGAAGAGGCTTAAGGGAACGACAAATGTTCAACCAAGTGAAAGATAAGGTCACTTATGGATTAAGAATAGTAGATCTAGATAGATCTAATGCCAAGATAAAAGATCCAAGTGGGGCCCACCCTTAAAATATGGAAAATGGTCCAAATGGGGCCCACAAGGTGAAAATTAAAGTGAAATGGCACTAGGGGGTTTGCAAATGAATGGATCTAACGATTTGACAAGGAATGAGCAATACCCACGTTTGGGATCTAGCAAAAGGCCACCTACCCAACAAGTGGGACCTCCCTTGGAGAGGCCCAGTGCCTTAGATCGGGGGGCAAATGGAGTCTGATGTCCACCAAACTTTAGATCGAGAAAGTTAAGAAGATTATCTAGGTGGGTTTTAATTATTAAGCCCAAATGTTTGCTAGATCTCCATAGATCTGAAAAATAAAAATACAAGGGTTTTGATTATGAGGGTTTTGGTGACCAATGAATGAAAATAAATGAAACAAGATACGTACCTTGTAGATCTTACCTCTAGAACTTGTGGCTGCCTTCCAAATTGATAATTTCCCCCTGTGTGTTAATCAAGAGCGAGATCCAAGTGCTCCAAGCCAAATCGCTACTCCTCCAAAAACACTAGTGCGCCCTCCTCTTGCAAGAAAAGATCTCTATGAGAATCGATCTAGCAAAAAAATGACTATAAAGATGAAAAGACGAGACAAGAAGTATCAACTGTGTCACAAAGATACAATAATGATACTCCTTGAGACGAAGAATGAATAAAAGGTAAGATATGGGGTCTCCCCACAATAGCGTCCCCTCCAAGCGTCCTCTTCATCCACGTAGCCTCCCTGTAGAAAAAACGTTTGAAGCCCCAAGATCCACAATGATACACAGAGAAAAGATTGTATATTGAACTTGTACAAGCATCCAACAAAGCCATAGAACTAGATCTGCAAAAATAGTATTTTATTCCAAGTTTTCCAGAGCCAAAAGGTGCCTTTACAATAGGGGGGTCTCTTCCTTAAATAGGAGGAGAGAGACCAAAACCCTAAACCACTTTTGAAAACTAATGGTGGAGATCAAAAGATACAATAATATAATCAATGACTAAGCTGAGCCGGTACAATATAACATGGATCACTCACATGAGGGGGAGGGCGCACTTCACTAAGACGCCCTAGGGGATGGCGCACTACACAAGAGAGACTAAACAAGAAGTGTGCCACATACGATAACTAGGACAAGTGACTAGGAGCACATGGTGGGGCTCGGAGGTATTACTTCCCTTCACTAGCATGACCCCATGGCACAATAATATAACATATGACTCATTGACATGTCCAAGTGAACAAATGATCAAATCTTAGCCCCCTCAGCAGAGAGAAGAATACATCAAAGAGCTCCCTGGAGACTGTGTGGACCCCACTGAATGCTGCAAACTGATCTAAAAGGAGTGGGATACATCATAGATGACCTCTGAGAAGACCACATGCCAAAACCTTGCCTCAATTGCCCAAATCAATTTCTTTAATGACCTTTTTATTCCATTTTTATCCCGCCTGAAAATCCATCAAACTGCCTGAAAAAAATTGTCAGGTGCCCGGGCACAAAATATGACTACACCATCATGTCTGGAAGGGGGGTAATATGGTAAAAACAAGTGGCTAGACTACCCCCTTCCTCTGTAGCGCCCTAGGAATCGACTTGCCTCCAAACATCTGCTGGACAGGCCAGCTCAGCATGGCCAAACTGGTCAACTGGTGGGAAAATGCCCAAATCATCTCTAAAAGTGTATGAAACTGAAAATAAAGTGTCTCAATGGATCTAGAAGACCCAAATCTACTAAGGATGAGTACTCATACACCTTGTGGCATCCTCTAAGATCATCTGTAACCTAAGTCACCTGACACGAGGACACGAGACACGAGTGTCCCCACGGGACACGGTGACCCCCGGAATCAGGACACGTTTTATATACATATATATATATATATTTAATTATATTAAAATTTAAAAATATAGACATATAGATCCAATAAAATTTAGAAACTAGAACATTTACAATTACAAATATTCAATAGAAATTAGAATCAAAACACATTAATGATTATTGATTACACATTTGTTATTCACAAATCACAACACATTTGTCATTCACAATCACAAATCACAATGAGACACATAGATGCGTGTCGGAGACTCGGAACCATATTTCTCATTAAGTCATTAAAATCAAAATGTATTGCATAGATGTCGGAATGCCACTGGGCACTGGCAAATGCCAAATAGACTAATAGTCTAATAGTAAATACAAAAAAGGAGTGGATCAAGATGGAAGAATCCCATTTGGCAATGACTCAATAGTCCTCCTCCATGCCTGAATCAACAAACTCATCACTTCTCTGATCCTCATCCTCCTTCTCCTCTCTGCCAATCTGACAAACTGCATCTGCTCTTGTGGAGGATGACCCCTCCATACCATCACCCTCATCAAAATTGACCGACTCTAGCACTGGATCATTAAGATCCATGTTCGCTAATGCCAACTCAGTATTGCTGTCCAAACCCATATCATCAGGAAAGGCATCCCACATCTTTGTCTTTCCCTTCGCCCATTCCTCCCTCTTCCTGTAAATAAGATGAAGGTTGGAGTGCACATACACCATCGTCTTTGCCCTAGATTGCTCAAGCCTGCTCTTCTTCACACTGTACAAGTTCCCATATGTGCTCCAATTCCTCTCACAACAAGAGGATGAAGTCACTTGAGAGATGACCCTCAAGGCTATCTTTTGTAGAAGAGGGCATGTTGCCCCATGAGTTTCCCACCAAACATAGGGTTTCTTAACCCCCATGTCTCTAACCACCTCATATCCTCCAAATCTCCCAGTGCCACTGGAAAACTCATAAAATCCCTCCTCCACCACCTCAAGGTGGTTTCTATCCTGAAGTAGCCGTCTAAATGCTGTCTTCCTCCCCTCTGAGATCTCTCCATCCATGTTAGGAGGGACTCTGGATGAGGGCCCCGACCCACCACTGAGCCAATCCTGGGCATAGAACTTGGGGTTCAATGAGTGGGCCAAGCAATGCAAAGGTGTGCAATTCTTATCCCACGTGGAGATAAGAATGTCCTGTATGGTGGACCATAAGTTCTCTGCCGATGTCTCATACTCAGCACACTCATTCTCCATAACAATGGTCCTCATGGACTCAATCATGGAATCCCACCCCTCATAAACATCTGCTAGGATGGGCTGGTTCGTGTCTGCAAACCGCAACAAAGAAATGATTGGCTCCATGATCTTGATGCTAAGATCTACCCTATCCCACCAACCATCATCTAACACCGTGTCCTTCACCTTTTTTGAAGCAATCTGATCCGTCTTTCTCCAAAAAGACCAAAACTCTGAAATCACCATGAACCCAAGAACGATTTTGACCTCTCTCAACCTCTTGAGCATGATGAATGAGGAAGCAAACCTAGTATCTGCAACCTTCAACAATGAAAGATGTGTGTACTCTTTGTAGATTGTGAGGGCATTGGTGTGGTTTTGTACAAAGTTACGGATATGGCGTGCATCCTCAATAAGTTTGCCAATCCATGGCATGTCTGAAGCAATAGATTTCAGTGCTAAATTCAAAGAATGGACAATGCAAGGTTTCCAAAATACCTGTAAGATCAATAAAAGAAAGTATAAATGAGTCATTGAGTCTAGATTCCTAGACTCTACAAGACTACAACTAAGTTACTAACAACTCAAAATTTCAAATAAATGAGTAAATTAACTATGCAATTATGCAAGGTGTCCAAAATGAACATACCTGTGGATATTTAGCTTCCACAATCATGCCAACAGCCTTGCAAACAGGTGCATTGTCCGTGATGATTTGTACACAAGAATCAACACCTACTTTTTCAATGGTTTTGATGAACAAATCACCCATATACTGTGCATCCTTGTATTTCCCAAGAGCATCCACCGCTTTCAAGAACATCGGTCCATTTGGGGAAGACACCATGAAATTGATGAGTGGATGGCATGCTGCATCCATCCATCCATCCGAAACAATACTAACACCACATGTGGACCATTTTGATCTAATTGGATCAATAATTTTATCCACCTCCTTCCTTGCCTTAACCAACAATGTGGTTCTAAGCTTCTCTGAACCAGGAGGCACATAACCAGTTGGAACTCGTTCCATTATAGATCGACACATCTCAAAGTACAATGGTGACTGTGCAACATTGAATGAGATGAAGTTGAGGTAGAAGAAAAATGCAATGGAGAGGTCCACCTCTTCTCGCACCTCTTGTTGGAAAATCCTATCCATTGGACCACTTGAAGTTGGCCTCTTTCTTGTTGGATAAGCAATAGCATCAACCCCACTCCTAGTGCTAGAGGGTTTCCTCAAGAATGGAATAGGATCCTCATGATGTTGTGTCTTGCTTGCTGCAGCCACCTTCCCTACCCCAACATGGTCCTCTCTTTCCATCTCCCTCCTTTGGTTAACACTCACTGCTTTGCATGAAGAAATCCCACAAGGGAGGGCCAACAAATGGCCGTTAACCCGGTAATATGTGCTCTTGAAAGCATGCTTGCAGAAATTGCAAGTCCAACACACATTGCCTCCCCTACCAAGCCTTGCTCCAACGCATTCTTTCCTTGTAACATACTTCCACAAAGGGTATTTACTCTCTTGTGCTTGTTGTCTTGCCAAAACATGGCTAAAATGAGCATGAGCTTCACTAGAAGAAGTTGGAGAACTAATAGGAGCAGAAGAGGTTATGCTTGGAGGAAGAATGGGACCAAAGGGATTAGATGGGGCATTCTTCCCTTTCCTTTGCCGTCTAGCTGCTGCCCTAGTTGGTTGAGATATTTTCCTTCAACCTTGATGGTGAAATCAACTTGGAATCCCTTCACCTGCAAAAAAACCAATTCTGGGCTCTCTCTAGCTCTCCGTCACTCTCCCTTCAGTTCACAAATGACAAAAAAAAAAAAAAAAATTGTGTTTTATGGGCGCGCGGGTTTCCTTTTGGCGCCTTTTCGTGTCCTAGAATCGGGACACGATGTGCAGAGATAGGGCACGCGTGTCTCGAAATCAGGACACGATTTTTTTCGTGTCCCCCACGTGGGGCAGTCGTGTTCGTGCCCACACGGTCCCCACGGGACACTTGGCCCTAAACGGATGTGTCCGGTGACTTAGTCTGTAACATCTACCATACCCGGACAATAATAATATAATGGTCTAGAGACAATAATCATCAATAAAAATATACACCAACCATCATCTGAAACCTGTGTCCACTGCATGGGACCACCATATGGTGCATCAAGGACTATAAATCATCATCATACATCATCATAGGTCCAACTCATCACGAATCCCAAGGTTGACTTAGTCAAACTAGGTTTGACGAGGTCAAAGTTGATCAAAATATGACCCAGGCTAGGAGAGCCTGATGCTACAAGTGCAAATGGTTAGGACATGCTCTTTTAATAATTTTCATAGCAAGACTTACAGCATTAAGTAATCATTTCACTGGCAGTTAACATTCTATTATAATAATTTATCCATTTAAATAATATTTTACTTACAAGAGAACCTCAAGAATATACTCACTTTGTAGACATGATCAATTTGCTAGTAGAGGGTGAAGGCTAAGAATGCAAGGCTCGGCTAAGGGGAAGGACTTGACTGATTCAACACTGTGATACTTTGGATAAAGGTTAGGGTATTACACACTTAAGCATGTGTTGGACAAGAATACACAAGGAATGGCGATGTCTCACAAATGGATAAGTTGTACAGAGAAGTGCTTATTCAACCTTGAAAAATGTCTACTACTAGAATCGCCGTGAACTGGGTCCCCGGCTAATCGTAACTTGAGGTTCTAGAAGACACTTAGAATTAGTTGTCCCTTGCTCCATCTCATATCATAACCTGTAGGCTCAATGAGGAAAATTTCACTTAAGGCCAACAGTCTTTAGATTTGGCATATACTTAACCACTGGTTTATTTGGGCCTTTTATTTCACTTCATTTCATTATACTGGCCAGCAATCTTTAGGTTTAGCATACATTTATCCATTGCTTTTTAGGCCTTTGGGACCCCTTTTGGGATTCTGCATGTGCTTAGAACCACAACTAATCGCAGCTTTCATCCAGGGTTCATTTACATTTCATTGCATTTCATTTCACAACCCTCTTCATTGCGCTTTACAAAAGAGATAACAATAGTTTCCATGGGTAGTACAATTTGCTTCAGGTTTTAGCCAACACAACTCAAGCAACTAGGGGGAATTCTGCAATCAAAACAACACATCGGGGAAACCGACTAGAGTGATAAAGGCATAAAATCCAACCCACCAATGGTAAGTTTTGTTGCCAACTTAGAGCCGAGACACAAGACTAAAATGGTTGCTGTCCAACACAGAGGAAAAAATGGGGAGGTCCTCCATATCATGGGCTGAGGTGTAAGTCAGGGCAATAACCAAAAATGTAGGGAATGTAACAGATGGATGGTGAAAGTGAAGGTGGTGCCTAAGCTAGCAAGCCATAAGAGGCCGGGAATGATCATGTCCACACTCCTAGGACGGTAAAACCAATGAGTATAAAACAAGAGCTTCTAAGTGCAAGTAATACAACCATGTAGATATTCAATAACAACCATTTTCATTTTTATATAGATAGACTGCTAGATCATGATTACTATAACAAAAACGAAGTCAAGCTATCAAAATGACCAAAACAACAAGATAATAAAAAGCAATGCACACATATACCTGTTGGGCCATATGTATATACCATCTAAACCAACTGTAATCACTGAGAACATTGCTGCAGAAGCTACAAACACTGTATTGCATCTGTATGGGATAAAAGGTCATCTCAATCATCAAATCTGAGGTCAAGAGGATCAACCTTGGCATAAGGTCTACTGCATGTCTGATATAGGGTTGCTCTGATGTATGGGTGATCATAAATAACACGGCTTGTTACCAGCTAAGTTGTACTTAATTGGACTATCAAGTGAGCGGGCAAAGTTGAACATGTTACATGTTCAGTTTCGATGATTTGATGTCCATTAAGCCTTTTTGAGGGCCCATTGTTTACTTTTTTTACCACATGTCCATGGCCCTGCGGGGTTTGTAATAAATGTACTAGCATGGTGTTTTGTGAAGGACTTGGTTCCCTAGGAATTTTTGACTAAGTCAGGTATTCCAAGGAGTTTTTTTCACTTATTAATTATGTCTTGCATTAGTGCATAACATAATTTTTGGGTTTTTCTCCTGCTCCTCCAAAGTTGGAATGCCTGAGGAGGTTAACGGGCCTTAAAGGATTGTTAAAGTTCATGGGTCAATGTATATGAACATGCTAGACATTGTTTTTGAGTCATATGGACATGTGCTAAGTCCCCCTAGGTTGTTTTTTAATTTTCGGCGAAAAGTATTTTTTCCGTAAATGAGCCATTTTTTAATGGTTTCATTAAAAAATATTGTAAATGGCATAAAAATGTCATCTAGGGGTCTTTTTTGCCTTAGGAGTGCTCGTTTTCCAACTCAGAGCACCCCCTTAATCCCTAAACCCACTTTTTCTAATGTTTGGGTGCTTAATTTTTTACCTATGGTCAAAAAACCCAAAAAAGTAAAAAAAGTCATGAAAAAATAAAAAAAGTGAAAAAGTGACTTAAAAAATTAAATATTTTTGGGAGTGATTAATGGTCTGATTTCGACCAACACCATTTGAGGAGCGTGTGGGGCTGTCTTTTCAGTCTTTTGGGCAGCACGTTTCATGGGATTAACTCCCCATTTAAAGGAGGACGCATTTCCAATTTTAGAGGCCCATGAGTTGGGGAAATGGCAGCCCATTTTATGGGCTGTCACATGGGCTAAATTGTAGCTGTTACTACTGTGTTTTGGCAGCCTAGAACTTGGGAGTGGGCAGCCTCTATTACTCCACGTTTTTTGCCACTAATTCCCCACTCTCTTCTTCACAAATTCATCCTACCTCTCATGCTCATTCTATAAATTGGAGAGCTCTTCTCCATTATTTTTTCAGTGGGAGTTGGATAGCAAGGAACTTATCATTGTAATACTTTTGGCATTTTGATTAATAAAAGGCTTTGGAGGTCACTTATGGTGTTGGGCTTTGTGAGTGGATGAATGTCTTATTTCAAATGAGGTAACTTGTATTGATGCATTTTGTTTTTCTAAGATCAAATATAGCTTTGGGAAAGATCAATATTGGTTTATGAGGAAAGTTGAGTGATTTGTTTATTGCTTAGACTTTCATTTTACGCATTAGTAGAGATCAGATTTAAATATATCATTTGTTTATGAATATTTTCTTCAAATTTCTACTATGTGTTTTATCTACATTTGATCTTTTTGTTGCAAGTTGTGGTGTTTTTACAGGTTGTCTCAGGTGGATAGGTTAGAGAACTTGTTTGTGTCTTCTACATATCTAATCTTTTGTGCAGATACAGTCCCTCAGCTCACCACCGGAAAGGATCTCCAAAGTTTCGGTTTTATTCAACAAAAAATTGCTCCATCTCTCTCTCCCTCTTATTTAAAAAAAAAGGTTTTCTCTAGTTACTGGTTACATAAGAAAAGTATTTTCTGATTTATATACTGAGTTGCATATCTTGAATAGATCAAGAATTACTTCAGGAAAGTCTAGTCTAGTTGTTTATTAAAGTCTATATCTTTGACTGATTAGACCTCTCTTTCATTTGGCATCATACTATTTTCAAACTTGCAAAAAATTGCTTCTTTTTTCAGAGTTTTGTTGACTAATGATAGTTCTGATTTTAAAGTACATCTAGCTGTTGATAGAGCTTATAATTTGCAGCCCTTAAAAGCTTGCAAAGATTCCAAGTAAACAAGCACCGTTGCTTGTCTTACTTGGTTAAATTTCGTCATTTTTAAATAGTTTTAACACTTAGTTTTTTCTGGGTTTTTTAGGAGGTTCCAAAGACACTCTTAAAGTGTTTTTGGGCATCTTATACTGACGTTTGCTTGCTGGTTTGCAGCAAAAGATGAACAGGTAGGAGGAAGTGCTGCCGAAATTTCAAAGATCCAGGCAATCCCGATGACCAATACTGAATTTTTGTAAAACCTTTTAATTTTTTCCTTCAAAATTGTAAGCCACCAAGTCACTTTAAGTAGACTGGGGCACTTCACTGACCATTGTAAAAGATTATTAAACGAGAGCAAGTGGGCTAACCAGCGCCCACACCCCATCCCCCCAGGGGTGGCCCATGTTGTTTGTTTTCGTGGTGTGATTTTTAGAGTAGTCTATTTCTTTTATTTTCGGCATTTAATAAAACTAACTAGGGTTAATATTTACCTTGTTGGTCCGTTCCACTGGCGGGCCACAAGTTCACTCAGGACATAGATTTTTATCATTTTTTTTACAAACTCAAACACCCCCTCGCTTTCCCGAAGTAGGGTTTCAGGACAAGGGCTTGCCTAAGTACTAGCCTGAAAAGAGACTCTTGGGGTTTTAAAAGATAAAATTTTGGTTCATAAAAAATTTTAAAAAATTTCCAAGGTCTTCTCCCGTATGCTCTGTGGCCAACTTGCAGCTCAGTTTGATCATGTTGGTACGCATCAGAAAGGGGAAGATGACTAGTAATAGGATCTAACACCACCCCAATAAACAAACCTTTTTGTGAAAATACGACACAACGCGAGTATTTTGTTGTCGTGGGCAAATTTTTCAAAGGACTTGGGACAAAACTGGGTAGTGACCTCTTGGAAACCGTTAGGCTTGCCCTCATTGGTACAACATCTGAACACCTCCTTGAGACTCCGATCCAGCCCAAGTCTGAGTGAGAAGCCACACATCAAAATTCTGGACATGTTCCCCGTACCTTTGCATATATTGGGAACCCACCAGCCCTAATAAAAAGATCACTACCACATTAAAGTTAAAATAAACCAAGAACACTTGCACAACATTTACTTTTCAGTTCATGCATCCTTTTTTACTCCATTCAGGCATTGGTTTATATTGTTATATTTCATGTTATTGATGAATGTTGTTTATGATGATAATGTTGAATATTTGCAAATGAAATGTTGATGAATGATGCTTTGCTTTATATGTATAAATGTATGCTGCATTAGCTTGGTTTCAAAAAATATTTCTAACTCTTAGATTAGACACCATAGTTTCTTTTAATTTTTAGTGTCCACCCCCCCTGGCTTTGCTAGGAAAGCCTAGACGAAGGAGTCGAGTCCCAAGTGACAGCACTTGACTCTGACTTGCCCCCAAGGCCACACCAACAGCTTGAAGACTTCTGTTGCATTTTCCTAGGTGTGGAACCAGGCGACAACACGACTCATCATAGTTGATCTCACTAAAACTCTGCAAAGGAAAAGCTCAAAAATATGCAGATGACTGCTTTGCAATCATGGTAGCCCAGCTACTATGGTGTGATAACATCTGGCTCCAACTGGGACAAGTGCTCTAAGGGAAAGAGTGCTTGAGAACCTCAGAATCTCTGGTCCCCAACACAAACCGCATCAATATTCAATCCAGCAACAACTTGTTTTGCTTTATTCTTTAAGTGTACCTATTTCTACACACATGAAAGCAAACTACCACATGACACATGTATGGAATAGAATAATATAAAAATGAATTATGGAAAATGAAATTCTAAGCTAGAGCAGAAACTGAAATACATATAAAGGAAACACTAATCTAACATTTAACATGTTTATTTTGTTATTTTTAAATGCAGAAGATGAATAGGCTTGGAAAGGAGTAGACTCAACTCACTCAGGATAAACGAACTCATCACTCAGGGAAAAGAAGACACTCAACATGTTAGCTCTATACTCCATCCAGTAGATCCGATCAAGACACTTGATTCCACCGGTGCATTAGGAAAGAGACTCCATTGCCCATCTTCAACGCTCAACCCCCATGGGTTCAAACTTCTCGATCCATTTATTCTATTCTTTCTCGGTTACTGTTCCTATCTTTATTTAGATCTTGATTTAAAAGTTATTCTTACAAGTTGATCTGAATAGTAGCAATCTAAAATCATAAAGTTTCATTTGATAAATCTAGATCTAGGTTGCCATTTCTCTATTTTGAAAGTTTTAAAGTAGATCTAAAAAGCAAGACAGAGCATTTTTCTTCTTTCCAAAAGTTTTATCAAGCAATCTAGTGCCTAACATTTGCTTTCTATTTCTTAAAGAGGCAAGCAAAGATCCTTAGAAGGCAAGCTTTCTAGCTTGCCTTACTTAGTTCATCTTTTTATTTTATTTTTGTAGCTAGTTTACTTAGAAATTTTTTGTAGATTTTTGTAGTGTGTCCAAATACACTTTTAGAGTGTTTGGGCCATTTCATAACAAAAAGAGCTCCTTGTTTTTTTTTGCATGCTTAGCAGGTTTAGACATTTAAATTATAAAAAAGTTTTATTTGGACACTTCTGTGATCATTCACAAAGCCTTTTCTGTAAATTTCCTTAAAATCCAACCTTGAGTTAAAGTATGCCAGTTTATTTTAATTAAACCCAAATATTACTTTTAACCACAAATGGATTTCTGCACAATGCAGCGAAAAATAAAATACTGAGAGAAATATAACATCAATCACATCAATAGAGACACCAATATTTTTGGGTATAAACCCCCGGAAAAACCCAAGATGGGAAAACCGATGCAGCAGTCTAAGAAGATATTTTATTATGAAGATATAGAACAATACAATCCAGAAAGTTGATTTTTTTACCCAATCTGGCAAAATTGAATCACCGAACTTCACTGAGACAACCCCACGAATCGTACGACCCTCCTGTGCAACAATATGGCCCTCTGCTTCACTATACGGAATCCGTACGACCTTCTACGTCAGGATACTGAATCCGTACGACCCTCTGCGACTGCTGTACGAGCTCTGTGAATCAGTACGGCCTCTCTGCAAATCTGTACGGCCCTCTCTCGCCTTTGCTCAAGTCGCCATGTCAATCCTCCGAATGAAAGTTCCTCTGTCTTCTTTTCTGTAAAACTCTTTTGCAAACTGTCTTTCTCACTCTCCGGTTGAAAGTTATGAGTAAGAAATCTCTCTGTATGTCTGCGTGTCCTCTCCACCAAATCAATCTTCCTTTTAACTCAATGGCCAGGCAAAAACCCTAACTTCTCACTATGGATCAATGGATGAGATCCTTTGGTGAGATCAATGGCCAAGATTAGATTAGCCATCACTTCAATTATTTTCACTTGAACTTTATAAAAGTGACTCCATTAAGTCAATTAATAATTAGATCACTTAATGTACTTTTCCTAAGTCTAAGCTTTGGAAAATACATTAATTCATTTGGCTTCGTGTTTTATGTCTTCTAGCATGCAAGGACACATGCAATGATAGAAGACCTTCCTTGTTGCCAGTTTCTAACATTTTCCACCCACTAGTTTGTTTAGATTTGTTATAGCAATTTTGTAGTATTGCCAAAAGCATTCCTAAAATGTTTTTGGCCATTTTTAAAATAAACTAAGATCGCTGGTTTCTTTGCATGCTTAACAGGTTTGAACATTTCCAACACAAAAAAATTGGATTCAAGGGCTTCCAAGACCATCCGGAGAATCTATTTCAACCACGCTTGCTTTCTACTAGATATTGTAAACTGTCTTGGTTCCTAATGATAAAGGACCAACAGTAGTTCTCCCCATCCTTGAATGTAACGCAAAAATAAAAAGAGCACTGTAGGCTATTCCAGCGCCTGCCCCCATTCCCACAGGGGGATTCACATTTTTTTTTTTTAATTTTTTTTTTTTATGTTAGATTAGTTCCTTTAAGTCGTTCGTAATTAAATAACATCACGAAGCACACAATCGTCCTTGAAGGACTTTGACAAACTTTTATTTATTTATCTTATTTTGTGCATGCATCGACAATTGTTCAAAACAAACCTAATAAAAATTTTACCCTTGCTTTCCCGAAGTACTGCACCATGCTTTGGTGTGTGGAAAAGAGATTCTTGGGCCTTAGTTTAGTCTAAATAACTCACCTCACATTTTTAATAAAATCAACCTAGGCTTGAAACCTGAAGTATGCTCTTGACCGTTATAGCTTAGTTTGAACAGTTGGCTCAATCAGAAAAAGGTGTAGAGTGATTAGTTTAATAGGGAAATCCTAGTAAGTCTAATTTCTACGGATTCAGGAGGTTGCGTGAGGTTTACTACAGAGTCAGCAGGTTGTCGTAAGAAGGTTCATCCTCGCCTAGTTGGACACTTGGTAGTACTGTCACAATGCCCATTCCAAGGAAGTAAGGCAAAGTCGGGCCAAACCAAGAATTAACCCATTCCTATAATACTCATTAATAAATTAAAATTTACAAGCCTCTGCAATACTTTCACGACACAACACAACAAGCACTTCGCAATCATATTCTCGGCACTGGTCTCTATTTTTCAAATGTTTTAATTTCAATTATAAAATGTCGTGAATGCATCTATATCATGTGTTGTGTTATCTAATTTAATTTTAGTTTCAGATCTTGCTTAGTTGTAACATATCTCACATCCATCATATTAACTCCTAGAAGTAGCTTTTTTTCTTGTTTTATTAGTTAAAAGCCTTAGATTATTTTTAATAGGGACCACCCCCTTGGCTTCGCTAGGAGTAGCCTAGACGGAGGAGTTGAGTAATCAATTGACATCACTTGACTCTGACTTGCCCCGAAGGACACACCGAGCGACTTGAAGGTTTCTTGTCGTGTTCCCCCCAAGTGTGTATTAGGCGGAAACAGTCCCTATGATGAGATGTGACATGGTAGCAGGTAGTCACTGTGTGTGACGTAATTGAGTCTCTTGGGCTACACTCACGAGATGATCTGGACACGTGGTGAGGTAAAGTAGGTGGTTGTTGTATGCGACGTAATGTACGCTCCTGGGTTGGATCCACTAGATGTTTTGCTCGTTCATTATACAGGGTGAGGCAACGCAGGTGGTCGTGGTGTGCGATGTAATGTACGCTCCTGGGTTGGACCCACCAGATGGCTTGCTCGTTTAAAGATGCAGGGTGAGATAATGTAGGTGGTCGTGGTGTGTGACGTAATGTATGCTCTTGGGATGGACCCACTAGATGGTTCAAAACTTCTAGTGATGTATAGATTCGAGAGATGTTAGAAGTCAATGGTCAGAGTACAGAGTTGCAGCAGCGGGATGTGGATGATGATGATGACAGTGCCAGAAGAATACCTTCCTTGTTAAGAGGGAGTGTTGAAGAATGTAACTTCGGTAGATATTCTTATTGTATTCATATTGTATTTGATTATGTAAAAAACCTAAAAGAAATAATGTCAAATTGACAAGTCAGCCCAGTGGGTAAACTGCCCCAAACAATGGGTAGAACTGCCCCAGTCAGGTCGGCCCAGTTAAGTAAAAAGGCCAGTTTTGTGACTAGTATAGATAGGGTGGCGCCTAGCTCATTTGGAGCATCATCTCACTCAAGCAAGTTCACATGAGTAGTAGTAGAAGGAGAAGTTTGCTTGGGAGAAAGAGTAGCTGCATTGAAGACATCTTTTCTTGGGGTTTCTATTGTATCTTGTTTTCGGGTTATTGTACGAGATTGACCTTGTACTATCTGACGAATCTATACTGAAACAGTTTTGCTGGGTTTTTCCCATGAGAGGGTTTTCTTAGGGTAAATCTTTGTGTTATCTTGTTATGTTGTGCTTGTCTATCTTTCCGTGATCCTATTGCATATGGTTATTGTGATAATAATATAAATTGTTTGAATATCTAACATAACCATCTTGGAAGTATCAAAATTCTAACAAATCTGGGAACCAAACTTCATAAAACATAAAATAATGATAAAAATGATGAAATGCTTCAACCTGATGATGAGTTGAGCTTGGAAGCTGGATGTCATCCCCCATCTAACCCCGACATGTGTCTTTTCCCTCAACACCCTCCTTCCTAGGTTGGTACAACGTCTAGAAGTTTGCGTTTGAGTTAGACGATTTGCTCTTCAAGACCAAGATGGCCAGGAGGGAGGGATGACACAACAAGATAAGGTTCAAGGGGGTATCAATGAGGTGTGCTAAGATAGGTGTGACAATCCTTACAAGCGCAACTACCTCTACAAAGCATACAACAATAAGTTTGGTTGGGAGTGCCTAAGCCATGTGTCCTGTGGATTCATCCTAAGGTGCACCCGACACCCACCTAGGGCATAAATGCGCAACATGATGAGGGACTTCCACCCATTAATAGGTAGTAAACAAACCCACTAGGACAACACTCCTTGATATGAGGACCAAAAGAACTTTCCATGACTAGACCAAGGGTCTTGAGCCCTGCTAGACCAACACTTTTACATAAACAAACACCAACTTAGCCTTTTACAATGGCAAAAAGACCCCACTCTTTGGCACATTTGGTTGGGTGCACTGCAAAGAATCCATGACATAACATGTAGTATGGTTGTATTGCTAGCCAATCTTTCTCCTAAAGTTCATTGAAATTTCGACTTGTAATAGCCTTATATGTCTTCTATGTAATGCCATAGGTTTGACCAAATTCTGATATGCCAAGAGAAGGTTATGGCGACTTTCCCAAAATTTGTTGTTTTTGTCTCTTTCAATAGAGAACTATTGTACGACTTGTCACTTGTCTAATTTTATTGATCTGCTTCTGAAATTTTTACCAAAAACACTGTGGTCTGTCTTCTTTCTAATGCAATTGGTGGCACACAATTTGGATCTTTCAATATTCAAATACAATAATTTTACCTAGAACACCCTTGAGACTAGTCTTTGGACTAGTAAAATACCCTTACTTCCATAGACTATAACTTTGAAATTGTAGTGAACCAAGACCTAAATTTTTTATCATAGGTACTGTGCTGTCTCTTGAGGTTCCTCAAAATTTTGATATATGAAATGTCCATGAAAAATGTTATAGCGAAAATGGCTTTGACATCAAATGTTATGCACCGAATTATGAAAATACCATAGAAATAGAAAGAAAGAATAGCCCAATGCTTTGAGAGTGAAATATATAGATGAATAAGAAGCCTCTTCGAGTGGGAAACCTCCTTTTACAATCTATCAAATTCACAAGATGAGATCATCTCTAAAACTACATCTCTTTGGTATATATAGGAGACAAAGGGTACAATTACAATGAAGGTCCTAGCCGATCGTTAAAAGAAATACTAATATAATAATAGAAAGGTAATGTCACAATATCTAGGGCTTCATATTGCCTTAATAACTTCTTCGTCAAATCGCTGTTAGCTGCAATGTGGTCTTTGCCATCTACTATGATTTTTGGAGATTGTTGACAACGCTGGGATTTTATTTCTTTCTCTTACTGCTTGTGCATATGCTTTTTCAACTTGTGTTTGCTTCAGTTTTCCGAACATGTTCATGTGAAGTTGTTTTGGAGTCTACAATTTCAAAGTAGGACTCTCCATTTAAAGTCATGTTAGCTTCGTTGTTTTCGGAAGAGGATTGTATGAAGGTGTTTTGGAGGCTAAATTTCTGTGGAGGGACCCTCCATTTAGAGATTGTTTGCACATTGTCATTGTTAGGTTGTTGTAGTTAGCATTTGTCATTATTGTACATGTGCATTTTATGATGTGAGCACCGTCTATGAACATGTGTTATTTGGAGAACTTGTTGAGTTTTGACCCTCTTACCCAAAAAAAAGATGGTTAGCTCTCTTTGATTCCTCTTTTGAAGCATTCTTGTTGATCTTTGACACTTGAGCTTCATTAGACCACTCTTAGCTTCAACGGAATTCTTGGTTTGCATGATTGGATCCCTCTTGTTTATGCCTAACAGTCTTTGCTTTATTAGCATCTTCATTGAGTCATTGTCAGGTTGTTGCAGTCAGCAATAGTCATTCCTGTAAATCCTACCTAATTAAACATTAAGGATGGTTATTGTAGTGTTATTTGGCAAATTCTTTTACATCATTCCCAAATGAATAGTAAGGGGGGATGTTGGGATGAAATATGTATGTGCTCAAATATCCTTTATGCCAACTTTCCTTATTTTTGTCGCCTCATTAATCTTAAGAGGAAATGCTGGATACGTGTTGGCTAATCATGACTTAGTGGACATTAGGTGGCTGAGCGGTCCCTTATCAATACTGTGTCTAGAAGGTGGCCTTGCGATCCGTAATTAATATGGTAGTTATGCAAGAGTTAATCACTATATAAAGCGCTGTACTACCCCATTTAATGTCACTATGTGACAGGAATAAAGCATTGTTGTTCAGAGTGTAGTTTTGTATCCAATGTGTGTTTCTCCACTATAGATCTGGTGTCATAAATTTGTGTGATGTTGTGCAATATGTGATGGGACATTTGGACAGGGATCTTCATGTAATTATTATCTTTGTCCATTATAGTTCTAATGTCTATAAGTTTTAATTCTGTTTTTATTTTAAGTAATATAAGGTGCATTTTGAAAACCAAAAGAAAAAGAATGTGGATGAGATCATATCCTGATGATATGATTATTTGACCGGACATTTTTGCAAACTAGGGATACAATGCTCTCAAGGACTATTTCCCAACCATGGAGATGTTACCGAATCCTCAATGTTCTAATTCTGCTTGTCGAGACCGTCAGGTATGTCCTTGGTGGTTGAGTTGGAATAGTGTTTTTGTGGCCCACTAGATACCTGTAAGGAATACGTGATTTGTTCATGTTTAACTGAAAAAACAAGTGACTGTTTTCCAATACATTATATCAATCAAAGATGCACTATGAAATTTGTTATTGTATTGTAGCGAGAATATATCCTGATGAAGCCAGCAAAAGATGCTGCAGCAAAGGCAAGGGTAGAAGCAGAAGCGGAAGCAGCACTTGCATCCAGTCTTCCAGTTCACCATGATAATGAATGGGATATAAGGTACTGAACATCACACTCCTGCTGTTCCCATCCCTTTTTTAAAATTGTCAATGGATGAAATAAGTGACTTTGTGTGGGTGATCTTACAGAACTGTACTAACATTGGACCCCTTATAGCTTAAACTTCAGAGGGAGGATATTAGCAATGCAATGCCTTAAAATTTGGATGGAATGGAAAATTTGCCACCTGGAAACAAGAAACAGATTACAATTCTGGAGAGTTAGAGCAAAGGACAGAACCTTGTAGAAATATGCATCAATATTGCTAGTTATGCATTATTCACCTGTAAATCTTATAGATTCATGCTATTTATTTTAATGATTGTCTGTTCTGAATTTCTTCAGTACCATTAAATTAATCAATTTTTTGTCATTGTATTATAGATATTTCCCTTTCTTTTTGGTCCTATATTGTGGCGATATTCTGTTAAGCTGTGTTTCGGAATACAAGGGACATAAATGCAGTAGACAATTTTCATGGTTAATCTGTATGGCTTCTGGCCTATTGTTGAGTGAGCTGAAGGCTGGAAAGGGGAAACCGGTTCTATTAGGTTGGTCTCGGGGGCCACTTTTCAGACAACTTCATTTGAAATTTCATAGTCATTTTATGAAAGTATGTGGGATATTCAACTAGCTCAGAAAGATTCCATTTTTCCAAATGATGCATGAGTATTTTTTTTGGCTAGAAGAGTTATCATGTAAAGAATATGGGCATAATACTGTTGATTTGGGTCAATTCATACGTCAGTCTTGATATGCACTTCCCCCGACATACTAAAATATGGGATGTCTTAAATATTTGTTTCATAAAGTGTTAATGTTGATGCCTGAAAGAATGTAGAAAAGAGGATTAAAAGCATATGTGTAAATGAACGACGACAAATTTGAGAAATAATAGATTCAAACAAGATATCATACTACTTCTAGCATTGTAATATCATTGACAAAAGTAAGCAACCTATAAAGCATTACTCACTATTCTTTAAGAAAGTTAACTTCCCTTCAAAAGACATATGATCCCAACAATTGCAAGCATGAAATAGAAGAGATACAGATTACCTCATGTTATCAAAGCACACCACATCCAACCAAGGACAACAACAGGATAAGCCTCCAAATCCTTTTTATTAAACTCAATGAAAAATATTACAATACTGCAGAGGTTCCACGTTCTGATCATAACAATGGAAGAGAGCTCTCTTTATACGAAAATACATGCAGAGGGGGGCGCACCAATTAAGGGAGGGCGCAACCATAAGAGGGAGTTCAACTCATGTTTGAATGAGATGATTGAGGTTTGATTGAGCATTAAACAAATGAGGATGCACCACCTGTTGATGAGGTAGGCGCTCTCTCCTTGGTTTCATCACACTCCAAACGCAAGCTCCCACGTGGGGAAGACGCCCACATGAGGGGCGCATCTCCAACTTAGATATTCCAATTTTAAATTCTAAGTCGAATCCAAAGTGACGCTTTAGTGAAGGAGTATATTCGCCCACCATAAGAGACGAAATGCCAAGTTATTTGGCACATGCTCCTTTACTTTTTTTCTTTTTTTTTTGTTTATATTGGTGCAATTTGTTGCACCATTAGCATTAAAATGCCATTTTGTAGGCCCGATAAGAAAAAAATGCTCCACGTGATAATTTAATCACTCGAAACATAGGAAGACTGGGTCTCAGGGTAAAGATGATGCTTTGAGTGTGAAAACGAGCATCCAAGAGCCAAATTCCGTTTCCGGATCACACTTTTATCACAATTTGAAATTTTCCAATTAAACCATTAAAATGTCTTAATTTTGCGGAAAAAATATTTTCTCGGAATTGACTCAAACTCCTAGGGGACCTAGTACGTGTCCATACGACTCATTATTGATGGCTAGCATGAAAAAATACATAGACACTTAGGCTTTAATAACCTCCCAAGGTTTGACCACCAAGGTGAATACTCCAGCGTTGGAGGTGTGAGTGAAAAACTCAGGAATTATACGTCGCTGAAGCGCAACACAAAATTCCTAAGGAAAAAACACTCTAGAGTATCCCCTTGACAAATAAACCTAAGGTAAGTGAAGCCTGTTACAAAAAAAAAACCATGCGTAGACCAACTTATTACAATTCCCCATGGGGATATGGACACGCAAAGAGTTTAAAAAAGGCCCCAATTATGGCATGCTGGACGTCAGTATCGCTGAAAAAGAACATGTAACATGTTGACATGCTTGCTTGAAAGTCCAACTAAGTGCAACTCAGGTGGTAACAGGCATGATTCACAATTGGCAGGGAATTCTTGGTACTTGCACAAGGATGAGGTACCGCAGGTGGCAGAGCTATTCTCCAGGGAGGTGCTTAGATCCCATGGGTTACTTGAGCACATAGATAGTGATTGGGATAGCTTATTTCTCGATGCAGTTTGGCAGGACCGAATAGATTAACATGCTCATAGTCGATTCCTGGTACTTGGTTTCCACCAGAGGATTGCATTTCGGCGGCTTAGCTCATTGGGACTCCGATGATTATTAGAATGGCATGACAAATTCCATAGGAGTTGGGTTTTGTGGACTTCTTATTTGGTGGTGGGATCTGGGCATTCGTTCGAGCGATGTATTTCTTTAAACTGTAGACATGATTGACAAAGTTGTGACAATGATCTGTTTGCTAGTGGAGGAGAGGTCGAGACTTCTTCTTTATGGCAGGATATGCTTTCTTTTTCGGTATTCAGGATTGAGTCTGATAATGGAGCCGATACAGATGATAGGACCAGTGTTCGCTCTCCGGAGTTTATTCTTGGGGTGACTAGGCTTGGATGCATGGAGGAGTGGTCTTTTGAGGAGTTTGTGCAGCTTATGATTGCTTGGCTTATCAGGAGCAGTCAGATGGATTCTTGCATTAGCACCTTGCAGACTAGCGCTATGGGCAGAGGGTGTTTCACATCTTACAGGCTAGTGTGGGACCCTGGTGACTTTATCATTTACATGTAGATTCAATATATGATAGAGCTATCTATCAGGGATATGTTTAGAGTTCATGAGTAGCCCAGAGTTATTAATAATGATTAAGATAGACTTCTTTTTCCTATAGTTGAGATCGAGTATGGCAGTGGATTCACTTAGATGACTATGTAGGCCACTATTCATGGTGGTAGGCTCATCCCTTACAGGAATTTCAACTTGGAGTTCCATGAGAGGAGGATGCAAATGGAGCATGACAGTCGGATGGTCAGGATCAGAGTGGCGCAACATTAGCATGATGGTCCCTTCCTGAGACTAGCTTGGGACCCTGGGATTTCGGTATTAGACAGTTCAGCAGTTGACACAGAGGCGAGAGCCAGTTTTTTCTTTCATGAGATTGGTTTCCTAGTAGAGCAGTTCTTTGAGGGGTTGATCGAGTTGTTGCAGTATCGAGTTGCTCTACTTATCGACAATAGTCAGGAGGTTTCTCATATCAGTACTGTGACGGACCATGTATTGAGCGGAGGATGCTTCACCTCTTTTCGGTTGGTTTGGGACCTTGGTATCATCTCCAGTTTCAGTCCGGTTTAGTCAATGGAACATTAGGTTGTGGTGGCGTTGCTTGAGGACAAGCAATCTTTGGGAAGGGAGGACTGTGATGTCCCCTTCTACTGATCAGGATGAAAGGATGACTAGTGGCCTATTTGACCCCATAGGCTAGGGCTAGTGATGACAAGGGGGTCATTATTATTGTTGTCACTCAGCTTAGGAAATATGTCTATCTCTAAAAAGTGACTAAAAGGCACTCAAACTTCAGAAAAGTGGCTAGGTGGTCTTAGATGACCCATGGTATGAAGTTCTAAAAGAAGATAAATGAAGAAGAGCACCTCACTTGCGGGGTATGTTGATTTGATTTGACCTCTTTTGGAGTAGCCTGGTGAGACGAGGTTTTCGTTATGATTTGGAAAAAATTTCCTTATTGGTTTAGTTCCAGTGGTGCAAGACCCACCCTAGATAGACAAAGAGGGGAATTCAATTAGAGTTTCCATTTGAGCTTATTATTTAGGCGATTTATCACCAGTGGTGGCATAGTTATCGATTGGGCAATCTTCTTGCTTGGGTTGAATTCTACATTTGCCAATAGGGACGTGTTCATCTTCTACAGACTCGCTTTCAATTGAAGATGGACGAATCTATTGAGGAGGGCCGAGTCTATTGTGGGATGTTGTCTTGTGTTGGGCGATCTCTTACAAGGCCGAAAGGATCATTGTGGGGTTTTAGTGACAATTTCAGGATTCCCAACCTGGTTTCAAGTTTAGGTTTTCATATGAAGTTTAATGCTTGAACCCCATAGCTGCAAAATCACTTTACATGCATGAAACCCTAGTGTTTTTTCCTTGAAACACATGGAAAATTTTCAACTTTAAACAATTCAGAAAATTAAATGGAAGCCAAACCACAAATTTTAAGACTCAGAACTTTTAGCCAAATTGGCTTAGGAAAAACCTCGGAGGGAAAACCTTTTCAAAGAGAGATTTTTATTCTTTCAGACAAATTGCAAAAATCAGAACAACAGTACTTATCTCAGCTTTTCATCTTGAAAAGCGTGTCAAATTCAGCAATAATTTTGAACTATACTGACAATGATTTGACCCACACGTGCCAGCATTTACTTCTACTGTATGGCCTTGGAAAACACGCATGTAGAAGCCTGTACAGTCCTCAAAATTTGTTCCCAATTCCTTCCTCGAAATTCATGCCCAAATTGTTGATGTACGATCATAAAACTCTTTTGTACGGATTGTTTGATTTTTGTCTTGAAATCCATGCCTATACGACCCTCATTAATTGTTGTACGGTTTGCTTTGAAGTGCATGCTAGGTACAATAATTTTCTGCCTAGGAATTTATGTCCTCCTGCTGTATTGTATTCCTAGAAAATTGTGCCCTTCACCTTGGAATTTGTGCTCATACTCAGCTCCTCGATTTATGTGCAAGAGTTTTCTTCTCTCTCTCTCTAGGGTTTGACCTCTCTTCTCTTGCTCTCTTATCCTCCAAAAATCTCATTTGGTTGAATTAGGTTTCATGCCATTTCCCTAGTTTTGTTTGAGGTTAGCACCTCTTTTAATCCAAAGGCTAGGATTAGATCTTGACTTTTTAAAATCTAGGGCTCTCATTAATTTCTCATTAATGCCTCATTAAATGAATTTCTCATTAATACCTAAGTTCCGTTTTAATTAATTTCTCACTTAATGTCTTATAAAGTCAAATTAAAATTATAACCTCAAACCTCCTTTATAAAGTGACTTTATAAGAAATAAAGTGCATCTCACTTTTATAAAGTACTAGGGACCTCATTTAATGTTATTGTCCACCCCTAGGCATCACATGAGTGAACAACACTTGCCTTGGTACTTTTTCAACATTTAGGAGGGAACCGAGTCCCTTACTCTTAGAGAGGTGACTGTAGGGGATCACTGGAGGGGTCAATTTCCTTGTAGTTGGTCTGTGGCTTGGAATAAGGCCATGAGCAATGAAGGGGGCTATAACGGAGCACCGTAACAATTACCAGAGGCCGAATCTCTTGCTAGGAGCCGTGTTTCATTAGGGTGGAGACTAAATACTAGAAATGGGTTGAGTTTCCAATAGGGAGAAGGTCGATTCCTTGTGAGAGGTCGCGTTGCTTGTGGGGAAGGCCATTGGTTTGGGAAGATGGACGATTTCATTAGTTGATGGACAAATTCATCAGTGGAAGTCGAGGGCAATTTGTGGAGGACCGAATACCTTGGTGGAGGCCGAACCCATTGGGAGAATGCAAAGTTTGCTAGAGGGACCGAAGTATTGAAGGGTGGTCGAGTTTCACAAGGAAGCCAAATTCCAGTGAGGAGGACGATTCACTGTTGTAGCGGGTCGAATTTCATCAGGGGTTTGTAGCGACTTCCAAAGGGCCGAAATCAATAGGAGAGGATTTAGTAGTTATTGAAGAAACTTGGCACCATTTGGCATCATCGTCCAAGTTTCATTATTATTGAGTATTCTTAGTCATTATATTTGTTGTAGCAGCCATTAGCTAATTGTATGGGAACCATTTCCTTCCATAATAAAATGCCAATGATGTTCCTCTCATCTTGTGTGCAATTGGGGTGATCATGTTATGTTTGATGAAATGTTTTATTGAAATGCAAATTGTTGTTGGAAAGTTATAAATGAATGTAAATTACAAACTGTTTAACGAATGCACACAACCTAAACAAACCACAATCTAGCATCCATTTGACCAGGGGATATTATAGAATTCCTTAGATGTGCCTAGCTGCCTCCTACCTACCAGGTAGGAGTTGAACAATATCATCGGAGATGACATTTATAAATAGTTTATACAAGTTACTTGGATCAACCTTCAGGGGGTGTTGCATCCCAAGATGGCCTGCTATGCTATGCTCTTCTTGGATTTGAGGGACAGTTTCATTCTTCATCCCCCTTACACATTCCACCATTGGGCACATGCTCTTCATATTTATTTAGGCCAGTTCAGTGTGGGCTCTCACCTTCTCTAGTTAGAGATAGATCATCAGCTCGACTGATCAGACAGGTTATGCCAGGTATGTCACCTTCGAGAGGTTTAGAATGAGGATCACTTCATTTTTCGGTGTCATATTTACTAGGAGATCTGCAAGCGATTCCATTTCCTTTTCAGGGACCTTCTTCCCACAAAGCTCTAGATGTTGATTTGATTCTTCAGATACCCCAATCAGAGATGTCTGTCATTATACTTGCAGGAGGTTCTCCGAGTTTGCTCCTTCACCCTCCAGTGTGTCATGTCCCCTCAACAGTGAACATTGGTTCAAGTTCCTAACCCAACCAATCCCTTGGGTTGAGGAGACAACTTCAGTCATTATGGGGTTAATTTTGAATTCTAGGCATTTAATTAATTAGGAGTGAATTATTTTTTATCTAAATTTTATTATGCACTTGGAATAATTATTTTTCATGCATTTAATGATTTTATCATAAATAAATGAGGATAATGCTCCACTAGGGTGCATTACTGGATGAGGTTGACTAGGAGATGACTTGAAGAAGAAGTTAAGAAGAAAGCACCCTATCTAGAAAATCAGGAAAAATGAAAGAAAGATGGAGCAAATCAGAAAAGCAACAATATCAGGAAAAGCAACAGAAAGCAGAAAGCAACAGAAAGCAGAAAGCAACACAAAAGCAAAAAGCAGGAAAGTTTGGAAAAACAAGATAAATCAGAAAAGCCAAAGCAGAAAGTGGAAAAGTAAACAGAAAAAGAAAAATGAGGAACGCAAAGCAAAAAGGAAAAAGGAAGGAAAGCTAGCTTTCCTTATCCACTCATGAGGGTGCATTAGCTAAGGAGACTTGCTCCTCAAGTCATCCTCTCTCTATAAATAAACCAGTGCGCACCCCCTTCACATCTTTTGTCAATTTGAGTATTGGTATGAGAGCAATTGTGCCTCAGAGACTTGGGAGATGTGTCCCTAGTCCAAGCTGGGTGATGTGTCCCTGCCTCCTGTGAGAGGATGATGTTATTGAGCCATTATCATTTAGTTTTATTGCAGGTCCTGTAGCTGATCCAAGGCTGGTTCGAAGTTCGGAAAAGTATCATGAGGTCTATGGTTCGAATCTCCAAGCTTCTTGTTGATTTCCAGTGCTAGATTGTTGTGTTGAGAGGAGAGGAGTTTTTGTAATATTTTCAGAAGCCTCTTGGTTCATATCTGATGTAATTACAGTGATTATGAACCTCTGATATCAGTTAACAAATTTAATATTATAGAAGTCTGAAATATTCCGAGTTTTCTACACCCCTTCTAGATTTGCATAGAATTTGACTAGTTTTCAGACTATCTTTAATAAATGAATGAGTATAGATCCAAATGAGTTGATTTATGTTCTTGATGTTATTTAAGATGTTAAATGACCCAATCCATGTCTGAGATAAGAAATTCGTAGCCATCATTGCCTATTTGGGAGTTCTTGAAATTAACTAGTTGTGCAATCCTAGAATGCCATTTTGCTTGTATATTTGTGAATCTTTCTCAGAACTTCCTCAAAGTTGCTGGAGCGACCTATGACTATGTATTGACTGATATTTCATGTTTATTAGCCTCCCTGAGTCAGAAACCTTCATCCATAGCTTCCAATCCTTATATCGTTGAGGTACTAGTTTGCATATGCTGGGGTGCCCAGGAGCATTGTAGTAGATTTCAGCCTTGCTGATTTCAAACCATCAATGGTCCCAGTGCTTTGTGCAAAGGTACTATCAGCCATCAAAGTCTTCCTTCCATCTAGAGTATTGATCTTGCCAAATCTCCAGTAAAACTAGTCGTTGAATTCATTGTTTTTAGCGGAGTCTGGTAGGAGTTAGAGTTCGTGTATCATCAGCCCTTGTTGGTACATTACATTGGTATCAGAGCATGGTCCTCTGAACCTGCTCTTAAATTCTTTCTATGAGTCCAAGAAGATACTCAGATTCGAAGAAGAAGGATCCTTTGTCAGAAGGAGAAGAGGGAGAAGAAATAAATTCTACTGAAGGGAAACTACAAGGAGAGTCGGACATGTCTCACAATGAAGACAAATATGAGTTCAAACTCTTTGTTCAAAGCATGATGAAAGGATTGCAAGACATCTCTCACAATATTGTTCAATCCGGGAAAGAGACTAGAGAGTTCTTAGCTTTGTAGCTAGGAGGCAAGAATGGAGAGGGGAGCAATAATGGTACCCCACATGGCGAAAGGAAGGTCAATAGTGGCCATATTTTCTTTAGAAATGGGCCTCATAATCGCCCTGATGAATTCAAGATGTAATCTCAAGCTCACTTCATGCCTACTATGCCCAAGTTTACTGAAGAACAAAAAGAGGAACCTGAGGTTCGAAATGGAGGTCTTGCTTCATGGGAGGACAAATATGTTGAGTACCTTACATTGAATGAAGAGTGTAGAAGTGCTTTGCCATTCAAAGACTTCTGTGATCTACAGTACAAGACCGACCCAAGAGGAGGCTTCCGGATGCAAAATCAAAACTATGAGCTAAGAAATGCTATTGGTAAGATTTCTTTACCTTATTTTGATGGTTCACAAAAATGTACTGCTAACTCTTGGATTCAGAAGCTTGATACATATTTTCAGTTGAATCCAATGGCTGAGAGAGATGCCATCAAGATGGCTACTCTACACTTAGATGGAGAAGCAAATGAATGGTGGTTTCATTGCCTAAAAACTCTTGGGCATGATCAAGTGATCACTTATGAAGAGTTCACAAGAAGGTTGGATGAAAGATTTGAAAGAAGAGATCCTGAGATCACCTTCAGAGAACTAGCGCATGTGAAGAAGATTGAAACTCCTAAAGCCTACATCTCTGAGTTTCAAAAACTAGCTATGATGGTCTTTGATATTTCAGAAGCTGGATTGATCCTGTTGTTCATTGAAGGGTTATCAGAGCCTTTGAAAGGTTTGGTGAAGGATTACAGACCCTCTACCTTGCAAGATGCACTAAGTCGAACTAGAGACTTGCAAGACTCTATTCCGAGGACCAGATTTCCTCCTAGGACTGTTGGTCCTACTCAATTCAAGAATCAAAGACCACCCATGAAGAGTCCTTCTGGAAATTTCAGAAAGGATAACTATTCAAAGGATTGAGATGAATTGAGAAGAAGGAATCTGTGCTTCACCTGTCAGGAGCCATGGGTTCCAGGACATAGATGTGCTAAAGGAAAAGCACACCACATTGAAGTTTTCTCAGAGAGTGAAGCTGAGGAAGAAGAAGAAGAGGCCCTAGTAGAAGAACCTACTCCCGAGGTGAGCAACATTGCAGTACTTTCAGGGGTGCCTCGCTTCCATACACTCAGGTTGAAAGGAGTGGTTCAAGGACAATCAGTCACTATGTTAGTGGATGGAGGAGCAACACATAACTTCATTGATTCAACTCTGGTTGAAAGGAGGAAGCTACCTATTGAAAAGTTTGGAGGCTTCACTGTTAGCATTCAAGGTAATCATTCTATGAATTGTTGTAGATTGATTCCTAAATTGTAGATTTCTATACCAGAACATAACATTACAGATAGCTTTTATGTTGTGGATGTGGCTGATACTAATATGGTTTTGGGAGTACAATGGTTGTATTCCAGTGGGAAGCATTCAATAGACTACCAAGTTCCTGAGATGATTTTCAAGGGAGAAGATGGAAAGGAGGAAATGTTGAGAGGGATCAACACCTACCCAAAACAAGTGGTAAGTGCACATAGTATGAGATCCATACTAAGGCATGGATACATTGAATGGGTTGCAGAATGCCTAATCACCACAAAGAGTATTGTTATCACCTAAACTGTAGTTGCCCCTATGGATGTATCCACTCATGTATGGCAATAGGGAAGGGAAACTCAAAAGGTGCAACCACGATCACCTCGACCTCCAATAGATGGTTGTCACGCCAGTCGAGGCAACCTTCGCTTTATGTTATCTAGCCCAAACAACAAAGGGGGAGACCCGATCTACTCCCGACAGGAGAGATCAAAACCAAGACACCAAATCAAGTTAATTCTAAGTGAAGTAAGGTGTATGGTTTATCCTAGACCTTAGGATGAAGTCACAAGACAAGTGAGGGGTTCAATGAGTGTAGCTTTTGTTCATTATTGATGTGAAAGTGACTTATGATTTGTGAAATAGGATCCAGGATTGATGTACTAGTTCAATGTGAGAAAATCCACTGCCTTGGGAACCATGTCCAATGCAGGGTAGTTTAGGGGTTGAATTGGGGCTAACTAGTACAAGTGACAAGCTTGATCATGATACCTGATGACATCAAAGGGTTTAGTTCACCACACAAGGGTCAAACCACAAGTTAATCCAACAATCTAGGAAAGTCGAATTGACTTGGAGAGAGACCAGTGCCTTGGGAATTGGGATAATGGAGTCAAAGTGAAGTTAACTTGTGGTTGATGACTCCTATTGCATGAGACAAGTGGGCAATTAAAGGTTTGATGGAAGAGTAAGTCTAGATCTAAAGATTCAAGGTTTGACCTAAGTGGACCACAATCCCTTAAAACAAGGAATGCTATCCCCAAGGCAAGATTTGATGAAGTGACCAACTAGACCTAGGTTTTGAATTATGCCCGTTCCAAATCCACTAAAATCTCATGTACCCACATTCTAGAAGTGGACCAACTCCAATCTCCAAGGGAGTGCGACTTTGCCCAAGGAGGGTAAAAATGGGGATAAATGGATCAAGACAAGTCCAATGACATCCAAAATTTAGATCCAAGTAGGTTGATCAAGTGAGAATATGGATCTACAATTTCAAGGCAATCCGATGGCTAGATCTTACTAGATCTGAGTTTTAAGATACCAAGTGGTCCAAAAATGGGATTAAATCCCTTAAAAGATGGAATAGGGCCCACAAGGTAGAAATCAGAAAAGTGACAGTGTAAGGGTAGGTTATTGGATGTGTAGATTACGAATCAAGTGGAATCTCAACTACCCATCAACTAGATCTAGGGTAACTCACCTTCCCAAGGAGTGCGACCTCACTTGGAGAGGCTAAGTTAGCTTGGGAAGGGGATCAAATGGAGGCCAATCCTCACCAAACTATAGATCCGGGATGCCGTGGATACTATAGAGGTGGGTTTTAAATTTCTTACCCAAGAAGCCACTAGATCTTAGTAGATCTAAGAAAATGCAAAATGGGGGTTTTGATTAATTAGGGTTTGAAATATTTTAGACAAGTGGATAGATTATGGAGATAGAAATTACCTTGAGATCATACCTGAGTGATGAAGAGAGATGCCTTGATGTTGAGGAAGATTCCCGTAGAGATCAAATGAGAAATTATTGATTTTGCTTGCCAAATTGATGCCCTAGCCCACAAGTGCGACCTCCTCTACCTGTCAAACCAAGGAATAGCGATTCAATCAGTAAGATCAAGTATGGAGGAAATACAAGAGAAATGCAATAGTAACATGAAATAGAAGGTCCTGGGACAGTAATACTCCCTGTTACCAACGAAGAGATCCAAAGAAGAAGTAGGGAGAGTCTTCCCCTACCAATAATTCCTCCTTAAAGCAAATCGGCCTCCACCTGTAGATGCAAAAACGTGGTACAAAAGATATGGCAAACAAGATCTCCAATAACTCAGTGCAAAGGAAGAACCAACGAACGAACACCAAAAAATTCACCACAACACTAGAGATAGATGCAATAATAATTTTCTATTCCAATAATCCAGAGCCACAAGGCCACTTTACAATGAGAAGCTCTCTCCTTTAAATAGGAAGGAGAGGCATCAAAATCCTAACCACTTTTTGAATGAGTGGCTAAGATTAAAAGATACAAATGTCTAATCAATGGTTGAGATGAGCTCAACAATAAAATACATGGATCACTAATAAAATATAACATAAGTGGACAAAATCGCCCTAGGAGAGGGGAATCCCACCAAATCATGATGACAAAATATAATAAGAAGCTCATGGTGGGTTCAAGGGGTATTTTTAGCCACCCTTGGTCAATCCCCATAGCACAATAATAATAAAATAGTCATCAATATACCAAATTGTGCCTCTATGGACAAATCGTAGGCCTCAAAAGACCTCAGAAATCATCAGAAAGTGCCATAAGTGATGGATGCGGGTCCCGATGAAGCTGAAATTGCTGGAGGAGGTGTGGAAGACATCAATCCATCATTACTGATGATCCCATGCCAAGACATTGCCACAGTAGCCAAAATCGAATTCCTCAATAGCCATTTCTACCAATCCTGAAATGCCTTGGGAAGCGTGAAACTGCCCCAAACTACCTCCTGGAGTGCCTGCGCTGTCAAGGTGAGGGCACCAGTATGTCCGGGAGGGGGGTAATATGGTAAAAACAAGTGGCTGGACCACCCCCTCCAAGCACAGCGCCCTAGGTCAACCGGATCAAAATCACATCTGGTCTGACAGGGTCTCCGACAAACCAAAACTGCACTGGGATAGCCTACTGAGGCTCAATCATCACTGTAAGTGCCCGGAACTGAAAAGAGACTGTCTCATTCGACTCAGAAGGTCCAAATCCATCAAAGATGTGTACTCATACACCATATGAGTCTCTACACGATCATAAAATATATCCAATATACCGGAACAGGTGAAATAATAATAATCTGTAAATGATCAAATAATGCTGTAAATCATGAATCATCATCATAACCCTGTATCTGCTGTATAGAATCATCATGTACATGTACATAGACCATATATCATCTATCCATATCATCACAAGGTCCAACCATCTCATGTCCTATGGTTGACCTTGGTCAAACTAGGTTTGACCAAGTCAACATGACCCAATATAACTCAGACCATCATCAGAAGCTGCTGCAAAGTGTCATAGGTTAATGCATGCTCTACAAATTATTCAAATAACAATTATAACACAAAGTAATCATTACTGGCGATCTAAATCCAAATATATAATGTCATTAATTATTATTATTACTCAGACTGGACTTTCAAGATCATACTCACTTCATAGCTGTGATCAATTTGCTAGTGAAGGGTGAAGGCTAAAATAACTGGCTAGGCTAAGGGATGACTTGACTGACTTAACTTTGTGACACTTTGGCAGAGAGAAAGGGAATACACACCATAGTATATACTGAATGAGCAACAACACAGGGAATGGTGGTGTCTCACAAATGGATGAGTTGTTCAAAGAGGGTTTATTCACCTTTAACAGATGCACACAATCCATAATACAAATGAGGCCAGTAATAATTTAGATATAGCATTTAAGTTCCATTGCTTCTTGGGCCTGAAGTTTCCATAGCCTTTGATCTATGTGTGTTTATAAACACATTGCATAGATTTACATTTATTTTAGGCTTTCTGCTGCAGGTGTGTTTTTAAGGCACTTGTTTACCTGAGCACTTCTAGGTGTGTCACATACAGCTTGTTTACCTAGGTATTTACATTTCCAAAAGATATAACATTTTATTTTCATGGCCATTTTCATTTGGCATGCCTTTCATTCATGTGTGTTTAGAAACACATTGCATGAATGGGCTTTTCATACAAGATATAGCATTTCATTTTTTCCATCCTTTGTATTCATGGCAGCACTAAAAGTTTCAGGTTTAGCCAACACAACTTTAGTGACTAGGGGGAATTCATAAGGAATTCCAACTCACCATAGGTAAGTTTTGTCACCAACTTAGAGCCGAGACACAATAAACAGGGAAGCTCATCCAATACAGAGGCTACAGTGGGGAAAAGATCCTCCATGTCACTAGTCAAGTAGTAAGTCAGGGTGATAAACTAAAAGGTAGGCAATGGATGGATGAAGACAATGAATAATGGAGCCAACACTAGCAAGCCAAGGTATGGTGGAATGATCACCTCTATTCTCCCTAAGGAGGGTAAGACCAATGAGTATGAATAGTGAACTTCTAAGTCTAAGTAGGGACAATATAATATATAAAATAAGATCAACCAGGTCCACATATCTATATGATCGCCAGATCATGACACTAAGTGCTAGGACATGCTATAAGAATAAGTATAAAAGCAATATAATCCTAACATAATGATACTTGTTGAGTCATATACCTGAATGCTCATCATCTGAACCATCATCTGTCCTCTAAAACTGCTGCTGTAACTCTAGGCACTACTAACTGCTCTGTACAAATGGTATAGTGGCTATATCAGTCATCTCTCTGAGTGTCCTGAGACTCAGTCATGTCATGGGGAATATATACTGCTGTCCAAAATCTGATAGTGATCCAATATAGATGCTCATCTCAGCATCTCAATGTAAGGGAATTGGCTGAATAATGTATTGGAATCAGAAAAATAATGTATGGTAGCCCGGCTACTATATATGTGATAACAGGTACCTCACTGGAAGTAGCCCAATATCCAGCAGACATTCAAAAGTTGCTCCAAAAGCATAAGATGGTGTTTGGGGACCTTCCTCATGGTAGGCCCCCTGATAGAGGAGTGGAGCATAGAATTGAGTTGGAGATAGGCACCTCACCTATCAAAGTACATCCCTACAAGCACCCAAAAAGATTCAAGGATGAGATAGAGCGAACCATCAAGGAACTGCTTGAATTGGGATTCATCAGATCGAGTTCAAGTCCTTTTGCCTCATCGGTAGTCCTTGTGAAGAAGAGAGATGGGACCATGAGGATGTGCATAGACTACAGAGCTCTCAACAAGAAGACTATCAAGAACATATATCTTATTCCAAGGATTGATGAGCTTATAGATGAGCTCCATGGGGCTAAGTACTTTTCAAACATTTATCTTCGATCTGGTTACCATCAAATTAGCATGCGGGAAGAAGACATCCAAAAGACAACTTTCTAGTGTCACCATGGGCACTTTGAGTTTCTGGTTATGCCTTTTGGCCTAACGAATGCACCTGCAACTTTTCAATCTTGCATGAACAGAGTGTTTAGCAGGCAGCTCCGTAAGTTCGTACATGTTTTCTTTGATGATATTTTGATCTATAGTAGAACTTGGGAAGAGCATTTGCATCATTTGGATATTGTACTGACAATCTTGGTAGATCAATCTTTCTATGCAAATCTATCCAAGTGTGAGTTCGGAATGACTGAGATTTTGTATCTTGGTCATGTGATTGGGCAAGATGGAGTTAAGGTACACATGGAAAAGATCCAAGCTATTTTAGATTGGCCAAGTCCTAAAAATCTCACTGAACTGAGAGGTTTTATTGGGCTATGTTCCTACTACCGGACGCTTGTCAAAGGATTTTCCAAGTTAACATCTCCTTTGACAGACCTCACTAAGAAAGGAGCTTTCCATTGGTCAGAAGAATCTGAGCAAGTATTCAATAGAATGAAGGAGGTAATGAGCAGTTGTCCTGTTCTTGCACTTCCAAATTTTTCTCAACCATTTGTTCTTGAGTGTGATGCTTCAAGGAATGGAATTGGAGCAGTCTTGATGCAAAATAAGCACCCCTTGGCTTTTGAGAGCAGAAAATTGCAGCCCCATGAAAGATTATATTCAGTCTATGACAAAGAGATGTTAGCCATCATACATGCGCTAGTCAAGTTCAGACGGTATTTGGTGGGGGGTAAGTTCATTATGAAGACTGATCACAACAGTTTGAGGCACTTCTTAACCCAAATGGAGCTGAATGATAGGCAACGGAAGTGGGTAAGCAAGGTCCAAGCATTTGACTTTGATATTGAATATAAGAAGGGTATGATGAACATTGTAGCTGATGCTCTTTCTAGAAAACCAACATTTGCATTGCTCAAATTTTATGATGATTGGAAAGTACAACTTGGAGTAGAGTACAAAAAGAACCAGTTTGCTTGTGATTTGTTTGATGGATTAATTCATGATGATGTTTACAATATTCTCAATGATATTATCTATTATAAGGATAGGATCTTTTTGGTTCCAGAATCCATACTAAAGAAGAAGATCCTTGAGGCTGCCCATGATGTGCCTCTAGCAAGTCATCCGGGGTTTGTGAAGACTTACAAGAAAGTGAAGGAAAGGTTCACTTGGAAGGGGTTGAAGAAGGAGGTGATGGAGTATGTTAGATCATGTGTGGCATGTGAGCAAAATAAAGTAGAGCATACTCATCCAGTAGGGCTCTTACAACCACTTCCTATTCCTGAGCAGAAATGGGAAAGTGTATCGACGGATTTCATCACCGGGGTCCCAAAAAGCCAAGGTAAAGACAGTATTTTTGTTGTGGTTGATAGGTTGACTAAATATGCACATTTCTTTGCTGTCGCAACTAATATTGCAGCCAGCCAAGTGGATGAACTTTTCATCAAAGAAGTATTCAAACTTCATGGCATACCCAAGTCCATCATCAGTGACAGAGATAACAAGTTCACTAGCAATTTTTGGCAAGAATTGTTCAAGTTAGTGGGGACAAGTTTGGACATGAGTACCAACTACCATCCATAGACTGATGGCTAAACAGAAAGAGTGAACCAATGGTTGGAAGGGTACTTAAGAAACTATGTTACAGGCTAGCAAAAGTCATGGACTACTTGGTTCCATTTGGGAGAGTTTTGTTACAACACTACTTTTCATCTCTCGATTAGTATGTCTCCCTTCAAAGCTCTATATGGATATGATGCACTCACTTTTGTTGATCTGATATTTGGTGATTGTAAGACACAAAAGGTAAAGGATTGACTCCAAGAGAGTCAAGACATACTCAGAACTCTCAAGGACAACTTGCGGGTAGCACAAATAGGAAAAAGGTGCATGCAGACAAGCATAGAATTGAGCGAGCTTTCCAAGTAGGAGATCTGGTATATTTGAGGTTGCATCCCTATAGACAGTCCTCATTGAATTCTAAGGAGGTTGAGAAATTGCAGCCAAGGTTCTATGGCCCCTTCCAAGTCTTGAGGAGGATCGGGGAAGTGGCTTCTGAGCTAGAGTTGTCTCCAGGAAGCCGGATTCACAATGTTTTTCATGTGTCCTATTTGAAGAAGGCAATAGGGCAGCAAGTCAAGGTTTCACAAGACTTGCCACCACTTGATGATGAAGGACATTTTGTGCTGACCCCTGAGAAGATTTTAGAGGTCCGAGAGAAGAAGCTAAGGAGTAGAATCCTTATAGAATTTTTGGTGCAATCGGAAGGACTTCCTTGTGAGGATGCTACTTGGGAAGGAGAACACATCTTACAACATCCCAGTTTGAAATTGCTTGAGGACAAGTAATCTTGGGTGGGGAGGACTGTCATGTCCCCTCAACAGTGAACATTGGATCAAGTTCCTAACCCAACCAATTCCTTGGGTTGAGGAGACAACTTCAGTTACTATGGGGTTAATTTTGAATTCCAGGCATTTAATTAATTAGGAGTGTGAATTAATTTTTATCTAAAGTTTATTATGCACTTGGAATAATTATTTTTCATGCATTTAATAATTTTATCATAAATAAATGAGGATAATGCTCCACTAGGGCGAATTAGTGGATGAGGTTGACTTGAGATGACTTGAAGAAGAAGTTAAGAAGAAAACACCCAAATCTAGAAAATCGGGAAAAATGAAAGAAAGATGGAGCAAATCAGAAAAGCAACAATAACTCAGGAAAAGCTGTAGAAAGCAGAAAGCAACACAAAAGCAGAAAGCAGGATAAATCAGAAAAACAGGATAGTTCAGAAAAGCAGGATAAATCAGAAAAGACGGAAAAACAGAGAAAGCCAAAGCAGAAAGTGGAAAAACAAATAGGAAAGGAAAAAGGAGGAAAGCAAAGCAAAAAGGAAAAAGGAAGGAAAGCTAGCATTCCTTATCCACTCATGAGGGCGCATTAGCTAAGGAGACTTGCTCCTCAAGTCATCCTCTCTCTATAAATAAACCAGTGCACACCCCCTTCACATCTTTTGTCAGTTTGAGTATTGGTATGAGAGCAATTGTGCCTCAGAGACTTGGGAGATGTGCCCCTAGTCCAAGCTGGGTGATGTGCCCCTTCTTCCTGTGAGAGGATGATGGTATTGAGCCATTGTCATTGAGTTTTATTGCAGGTCCTGTAGCTGATCCAAGGCTGGTTCGAAGTTCAGAAAAGTATGATGAGGTCTATGGTTCGAATCTCCAAGCTTCTTGTTGATTTCCAGTGCTAGATTGTTGTGTTGAGAGGAGATGAGATTTTGTAATATTTTGAGAAGCCTCTTGGCTCATATATGATGTAATTACAGTCATTATGAACCTCTGATATTAGTCAACAAGTTTAATATTACAAAAGCTTGAAATATTATGAGTTTTCTACACCCCTTCTAGATTTTCATAGAATTTGACTAGTTTTCAGACTATCTTTAATAAATGAATGAGTATAGATCCAAATGAGTTGATTTTTGTTCTTGATGTTATTTAAGATGTTAAATGACGCAATCCATGTTTGAGATAAGAAATTCGTGAGCCTTCATTGCCTGTTTGGCAGTTCTTGAAATTAACTAGTTCTGCAATCCTGGAATGTCATTTTGCCTGTATCTTTGTGAATCTTTCTCAGAACTTCCTCAAACTTGCTGGAGCGATCTATGACTGTGTATTGATTGATATTTCATGTTTATTAGCCTCCTTGAATTAGAAACCTTCATCCATAACTTCCAGTCCTTGTACAGTTGAGGTACTAGTTTGCATATGTTGGGGTGCCTAGGAGCATTGTAGTAGATTTCAGCCTTGCTGATTTCGAACCATCAATGGTCCCAGTGCATCATCAAACCTTGTTGGTACATTACATAGTGACATTCTCTGTTGGGACCAATCTCCACTCAAAGTCTCTGATGGAGGCACTGATCTTGACCGGTTAGTTAGGACATGACACTCCACCTCCACCTCAATCCAACACCGGTAGTGGGAATAGTCTTGACCCCATCTTAGTAGTCAGACTTCATCTAGGAGGCGGTAACAGGCACCCTCCTCTAGGAAACGATGCACTACCCATTGCAGTTCCGCTTCTAGTTCCTCCTTCGGACAGAGTTCTTTTTTGAGCTTCCTCCAGTCGGCCTTGGATGGTAGGAGAGAAACTTGTTATCACACAAACTCTAGTTGCTGTAGAGGGATATCCCAATAGGGACGGCAGAGGATGAGCAACCAGGAAGGGGTAACCAACAACAGCCAGGTCCTCTGTCCAAGGGACAGAAGTCACACCGGACAAGGCTGCAGTCACTTTAGACAAGGCACTTGGCCTAGTCAAGGGGTAGACCCACTCAACCGATTAAGGTTGAGACTCAACAATCAGACACCCAAACCCAAAAGATAAACAAAGTGAGAGACAGAATGGATGACTAAGTGTGAGAATTTATCCAGCCTAGTGGAATCGAGATTCTGGATGTACTAGATGAAACCAATTCAGATTTGATTACACATGTAGACTCTAGGTGATGTGGACAACAAGGTAAAGGACATGGGGAAGACAAGGATAAAGATCATGTGACCCTTTAGACAACTCGGGAAAGCGGGGTCCACTGAGGTAAGTATGCCATGACAAAACACGGGGAAGGGCAGTGCCTCACAAATGGGTTTAGTGCAGGGAAACCACCACTAGTCATCTAACAAGTATCCCACAACTCACACCCCTATCCGAAGACTTCGTGAGGTTCTTTTCTAGAGCCGCTAAACTAGGTGTCCGGCAAACCGTAACTTGAGACTCTAGGGGGCAATCTTGAGCTTGTCCCTTGCTCCCTCTCACCTCCTTGTCCCGTAGGACTAGGTGAGGAATAACCATTACAAATGCTGACATGTATAGCTGACCAGAATCCATGTGTGTTCATAAACACATTGCATGGATTTTACAATGAGTTTCATACTTAGCCTTTTTTTTGGCTAGATTTTACATTTACAACATAGAGGCCTTTTTAGCCTGATTTACATTTCATTTCTTCATGTCTTCATTTCTTCATTTCTTCATGGCCCTCTTGGGCTACATACATATCTCAAAAGATATAAACATGGCGCTCATACTGCAAAGGTAATGGGGTGGGTAATACATGCTTCGACAACAAGTGGAGAGCACCCGGTGAGGCTACACAATCCTAACTGCATTGCAACATTGGGGGCAACTGACAGGAGCAAATCCCAGGTCTAACCGTGTATCTCACACACTGAAGAGCCAAGGCACAATAAACAGGGAGTCATGGAAAACTCAGAGATCAGTGGGGAAAGGGGGTCCTCATGATCACAAATCAGAATCCAAGTCGGGGAAGAAGTGTCATGGATGAGTCGGATGGGTGGAGAAGGTGATAATGGTGCTAAAGTCAGCTATCGAGGGGCTAAGTGATCAATTCTAAGCCAACTATACAGGACATGACTCAACGTGCATATACATAAGTCTAACCGGAGGGGTGGACTGACATCACCAATGGCCCAAGCACATCATATCATAACCAGATCACCAAATATATCATCTCATGCAAAGTTAGTGTACTAGCAAGTATAAAAGAGTCTAATCTACAACATGAGCAATAATCAATATATGCAATACCTGCTGCTACTGAACCTGTATCTAAGTTGGATCTCTATTGAATCCGGGCAGATAATAAACCAGCTCTGTACTGTGATAATCTCAATCAGAATGAGACTAGGCACTATCTCAAATGGGCTTGTGTCAAAGCCTGGCAAGGAAAGGTAACCCTGTGGTAGATGGCAAGTGCAATTGTTTGTCCCCTCTGAGGTATCTGCTAGGGGCAATCTGAACAAAAATGCCTCTTGTGGAGATAGCTGATCTCCTGATCTGGAAAAAAGTACTGTGCGGTCCTCGGCTACACAGTCTGCAGTATGGAAGCTGCTCCCGACATAAAATGTGATAACATCTGGCTCCGTCTGGGACAAGTGCTCTAAGGGAGAGAGTGCTTGAGAACCACAGAATCTCTGGTCCGTAGCACCCCTCTCATCATCATCAACGTACATGCACCCGCATGCCCTCTGCATCATCATCATCAATATTTACCTAGTCCTGTAAAATGCAGACGCTATACCAATCTCTGCAGACCACACGTCAGGCCGCACAATATACATGTATAATAATCCAGCAAGAATGAACAAAATGACAATGCTGAGAATAACGATATATCAATAACGTTAACTCTACAGCATTTAATTTTATTAGGCCGACACAAGAGTTGTAATAAAGAGAGAAAAGATAACTGAAAGGAAAACCGGAAAAAAGGGGAAATGGTGTCAAAAGGTAAGAAAAGGAAAAACCAAAACAAAAAGGACAACTAACTACTGCTCACGAGAGCTTATTCAATTTACCTACCCTACTCTAACCAATTCAGATCAATACTAAGTAAAAGCATAGATCCAATGCAACCACTCATCCGGTAGATCAGTAGTTCTTCCTTGATGTTGTTTAGTAAAATAAGTCAAGACTAGATTAGAAATTAATGTTTTTAGGATCACAATTCTCTTGACTTGTTCAAAAATTGGAAGAGGGTTAGAGTGGTGTAAAATGAAATCGTGCCGAGGTTGAGACTGGGTTTCACAAAACGCATCCATCAATAGGCAAAAAGGATCATGAAAATGGTGTGAGTTATCTTTTAAATTAGATGTAAGAAAATGATATAACACTTGACTCAACCCCCCCCTGGGACATGTTGTTCTCCTCGTCTATCAAGTTGGTATTCTCAATGGCGTTCATCCTTGGATTGATGAGGGAACCAAGTGGGGACAAACTGGAGTTTACTAAAACTAAGATCAAAATTACTCCCACTTGTTGCTCAAAAATTGCGAAAAGATGAAATTGATCTTTGAAAAGCTTCTCGGTCAACCCATCAATAGGACTATCAGCTTGGAAAATAGGGTTAACCCAGGATGACTAAAAAAGGAAATAAAAGGTTTTACTATCCATCGCTTGGCATTCTAAAAAATCCTTATCGAACCCCTTACATGACAAAATTAGGTTTGAAAAAGGCAGTGATTTCATGAGTTGGGATGGGAGGGAGGATTGAAAGATAGAGGCTTGTTTAGCATTTCCCAAAGGTGCTATCCCCAATTCCACATGAGAGAAAGGACTTTTGTGAAAGAAATCATCAGCATTAACATCAACCTCCCAAAGACAAAACTGACTTTGGACCATATTTCCAATCATTTCATTTTGATCAAGGAGAGAGCGAGGAATTGTGTCGTCATTAAGCATGACACTTTTTGAAGGTTCTTTGTGACATTGATCCCATCTTACAGGTTGCAACAAAGAACACTCAAGGTTGAGTTGGTACATAACCGGATCATCATCATCTTGATAGGGGGGTATATTGACACAATCATTTTTAAAACCCCCATCATCTTAACACATTTGACTTTCAACCACATGATGATCGTTTGATCCATTCTCAACAGAAGTCTGATTATTTTCAATATTTTCTTTTTCTTCTTGTTCTTCAAAGGTATGATTGGAAAGTGAAACAAGGTCCGGATCACTTGAGCATTGACTTGAACGATTGCCCATGAAGCGATGACTGTCGGGTTGCCCCTCAGGAGGACCTCTACTGGATTCACTGGTCGAAAGCTCGGCCACAGAATCTTGTCTCTGATGATCAATGAGATCCCCTTCTTCATTTGTGCCTTCTTCAGGTAAAGATGACAAAGTGCTTCGTATGATTTTAGTAAGTTCCCCTTCTAAGTCAATATCAAGATCGAAATCTTGAGGGGTTGAGATTTGCTCGCTATCATACATAACTTCATCATGAGATTTATTGCCTATATTCTTCAAGTAATCTACTACATTCTTATAGACTAAAGGCTCATTCAGAAGCTGAATCAAAGGCACATTCACCATAGGCTCGGGAGAGGAGAAATCAAACTGATAAGGACAATCACTGCTCATTTCAAAATTGCTATCCTAATCGTCTTCATGACATTGATCACCCACCTCATAATCCTCATTTGATTGTTCTTCCATGGATTCATCAATGCTTTCACCCCATTCATCTTCACAAAGTTGGTTTTCAATTACATGATGATCACTAGATTGTTTCTCACATGAAATCTGACAATCCTCACCTTTCTCGTCCTCTTCAGACAGATGATTAAGGTTTGAGTCAAAATTTGGATTGTTTGAACATTGAACAGGACAATTGTCAACCATGTGATGATTGTGAAGTTGCTCTTCAGGTGATGCTTTAGTGGAGTCACCTATGGAAAGGTGAATTAGATCCAGGATTCGGCCAGCAACTACCTCAGGCAATGATAACAAAGTATCTCGTATGACTCGATTGATGTCTTTTTTAACTTGCACATGAGGTTTTGAAGTATTATTCTCAAGATACTCTGTAACACTCCTATGGATTGTAGGCAAACTCATAATTTGGAACATCTCAGAAGAGGAATGATCCAATCGAGAAAGTAGATCATCAATATATTTATCATCCGTAACACAATCAGTGCTAGGTTGACATTCTAGAGAATCATCAATGTTCTTACCCCACTTATCTATTAGCAACCTCGTGAACGTGTCATACCCAGTGATGGATCCCGAGGCCAAATTATCAAACCATAAATGGGCATCCCCTACTAGGGACGTACCAAGGGCTCGCATATAGACATCCTCACCATCAACAGCCAGGGATTCCATATGGTCCCAAAGGGCATCCAAATGACTTTCAATAGATGTTCCATCATTTCCATAAAAGCGAGGCAACCTCTTGATGTATCCATTTGGCATAAGATGAGGTGCCCCACATATTTCTGAAAAATCAAAAGGGGATGGCTTGGGTTTCCTAAAGGTTCTGGTTGCTTGAGTTGAGCGAGAATCATTCACCAAAATTCTTGGTTGGGTTTGATACTTTTTAATTGGTTCACTCGGGATATTTGGGGAGGAAAAACTATTAGATGGATGAGGCATTTGATGGGTGTCATAAGAATTTTGATATGAAGGTTCATACCCGTAATTAGATTCATCCCCACACTGAGATTGTGCAACCCATTCATTTATTTCTTCACGTCTCCTTTCAGACTTACTCACATGTTCATTTAATTCCTTTATCGCTTGTGAGAGGCTAAGGAGAACATCGGGGTCCATTCTGATTTATCAATTCAAGATTTCCCAGTGGAGTCTCATGTGTGAAGTGTCAGAATGATCTAAGCTTCTAAGGTTGTATGGATGGGTTCGGTCTCCAGTGGAGCCGCGGGGTGGAGTCGCCAGGTGAACGTGAAACCTTGTTCACCGAAGGTAAAAGATGTCGTAGGGGAGGAAGTGGTGAGTGAACAAAATGTGTTGACTGTAAAATTAGGCAAGACAAAATCAGCCAACTGAGTTTTAAGTTCTGATGTGAAGATGAAAAGCAAACAAACAAGCAAAAGACTCAAACTCGAACAAAAACACGGGTAGGCCTCTACCTCCCCGGCAGCGGCGCCAAAACTGTTATCACACAAACTCTAGTTGCTGTAGAGGGATATCCCAATAGGGACGGCAAAGGATGAACAACCAGGAAGGTGTAACCAACAGCAGTCAGGTCCTCTGTCCAAGGGACGGAAGTCACACCGGACAAGGCTGCAGTCACTTTAGACAAGGCACTTGCTCTAGTCAAGGGGGAGACCCACTCAACCGATTAAGGTTGAGACTCAACAATCAGACACCCAAACCCAGAAGATAAACAAAGTGAGAGACAGAATGGATGACTAAGTGTGAGAATTTATCCAGCCTAGTGGAATCGAGATTCTGGATGGGAGGATGTACTGGATGAAACAAATTCAGATCTGATTACACATGTAGATGATGGACAAAATGAAGAATTAGAAGACTGGAAATTAAATCAACAAACATAAAATTACTGGAAGAGTGCTTAGAAACCCTGCCTATGGGGGAATGAAGCTCGTGATGATTTATCAATACATGGCAGAGATGGATAAGCAATTTAGACACATATTCCAGCAATTATAACTTGATTAAATGGTTGATTTAAGACAAAAAAACAGACCAGCAAGTAGTGAAATTAACAGCCCTAGGGGAATGGGTTAAACGGTGGAAAACTGAACCTAGGGCAGTCAAAAAAATACATTTATAAGCATTTCCAGCTGCTGATACTTGGAACTCTAAGGTAAAAAGATGTTATGGAGCAGATTAAAGAGTACCCATAACCCCAAAATGCACCCAACAGGCTGAAAGAGAAAAACACCCTAGAGGGGCGTTTTTGGCAAAGTGACCAGTGCCTAAAAAGTGGGTAAATGGAGTCCAAATCAAATAAAACTTGCTATCTAGGCTTTTAAGCATAAATCATTTGTGGGTTTTCAAAATAAACTAATTCTAACAGTGGATTTTGTAGATTTTAATTTTTAGAGATTTTATATGGGTTTTCTCTCTTAAACAAGATTCAGAAATTGAAATGCAAGAGAAGAAGAAGTAACACCTACTTGAAACTATCTGATAATTCTGATTTTGAAGAGGTTTGTACATCCCGAAGATCAATAGCAACAGTTGAAGATGTCCCAGCTTAAATCGATTTGTTCTCTCCCCACCAGCTCATCCTCCTTGCCTGCAACCACCAATGGACAAGGAAATCAAATTAGTGCTGACAAACAAGTAAATCTACAACAATACAAATAAGAATGAGGAAAAATGCTTGGCTGAAATAGCAAAAGCACTTCCTTTGTGATACCGATCCGGAGAGTGGAGCAACAGTGGCAGCCAAATGGTGCGCCCTCCTCCAAGACTTTGCTTGCTGCAAACAATGGTGAGAAATATAGTGCTGGAAACAAACACAAACTACAACTAGTGCATCAAGATAGTATGGCAATCTACAATATCAAGAAGCTATCACGCAAGAGCCAAGTAGAGCAGCAATGTTTCTCTTCTATTCCAACTCTAAAAAATGCCAAGCCGAAGTAAAATGGAGTGAGTCCATTCTCTTATAGAGATGGCTCACACTCAAACTAGGTTTCCCCCCAAAATGGAGGGTTGAGATCATCTCCCCAATCCACAAAATCGAATGGTGGAGATCATCTCTAGAGGGGGGGCGAGTTATCCTGAAAAACGCCCAAGTGGAGAGTGGGGCCCATAAAATACATAAAAATGTAGTTGGGGGGTGCCTATGGGCTGTTTTAGCCCCCCATACCACTTGGACAAAGTCCCATTACAAAATCTTTACAAAATATGAAGTTCTACATAGTAAAAAACGCCCCTCTATGGGCAAATTCGCCCCTCATGGTGAGCTGGGCAAGATGAGGGCCCCACAACATAAATCTAATGTCCAAACATTACCAAAATTACCTTAGGAATTACCTTTACCTTTTCCAACCATTGATTTTTCCATTTGCCTATAGTTGCCTTAGTCAAATTCTGATTTTCCATGTAATTTTTGCTGGTTGATATGGCTGAAGCTGAAAATTGGGCTTTTGACCCACTTTTATTGCCCGGATTGCCGAACCGTCTGCTGCAATGTGATCGTGGACACGAAAAGAAGTAGGGATGACCACTTGAACGACCTCGATCCATCACTTTGGCATTATTTGCCCCAAATCCATAATTTTTAATTAAAACAGGTCAATGTTGACCAATAATAATTAAAATTTTTTCAAACGGTTCAATATTTTGCAATTCCGTCAGTTGCATGCTCATATGGAACCCCTGTAGATAATAAATGATTGAAATCGAAATTCCGATCGCAACATTTTTTCGGGCCCATTTTTGGCCTAGTCAACCCAGTTTGACCAAGTCAAATCTGGTCAACCATAGTGCTAGCTGAAACCTGTATGCAAGCATGAAGTGACAAGGCTCAATTAAACAAGTTAGTACATTACTAAGCAATAAATGATAACATGGTGATAAAAAATTCATTAAATCTCAAAATAGTACAAGGCCCTGGTGAAGTGGGCCCACCACCTCTAAAAGACTAAGATGCTATACACCTCTATAGATTTGACCACTTTGCTGACTCTAGGTGATGTGGACAACAAGGTAAAAGACATGGGGAAGACAAGGATAAAGATCATGTGACCCTTTAGACAACTCGGGAAAGCGGGGTCCACTGAGGTAAGTATGCCATGACAATTAACGGGGAAGGGCGGTGCCTCACAAATGGGTATAGTTCAGGGAAACCACCACTAGTCATCTAACAAGTATCCCACAACTCACATCCGTATCCGAAGACTCCGTGAGGTTCTTTTCTAGAGCCGCCAAACTGGGTGTCCGACAAACCGTAACTTGAGACTCTAGGGGGCAATCTTGAGCTTGTCCCTTGCTCCCTCTCACCTCCTTGTCCTGTAGGACTAGGTGAGGAATAACCATTACAAATGCTGACATGTATAGCTGACCAAAATCCATGTGTGTTCATAAACACAGTGCATGGATTTTACAATGAGTTTCATACTTAGCCATTTTTTTGGCTAGATTTTACATTTACAACATAGAGGCCTTTTTAGCCTGATTTACATTTCATTTCTTCATGTCTTCATGTCTTCATGTCTTCATGGCCCTCTTGGGCCACATACATATCTCAAAAGATATAAACATGGCGCTCATACTGCAAAGGTAATGGGGGGGTGGGTAATACATGCTTCGACGACAAGTGGGGAGCACCCGGTGAGGCTAGACAATCCTAACTGCATTGCAACATCGGGGGCAACCGACAGGAGCAAATCCCAGGTCTAACCATGTATCTCACACACTGAAGAGCCGAGGCACAATAAACAGGGAGTCATGGCAAACTCAGAGATCAGTGGGGAAAGGGGGTCCTCGTGATCACAAATCAGAATCCAAGTCGGGGAAGAAGTGTCATGGATGAGTCGGATGGGTGGAGAAGGTGATAATGGTGCTAAAGTCAGCTATTGAGGAGCTAAGTGATCAAGTCTAAGCCAAGCATACAGGACATGAATCAGCGTGCATATACATAAGTCTAACCGAAGGGGTAGACTGACATCACCAAGGGCCCAAGCACATCATATCATAACCAGATCACCAAATATATCATCTCATGCAAAGTTAGTGTACTAGCAAGTATAAAGGAGCCTAATCTACAACATGAGCAATAATCAATATATGCAATACCTGCTGCACCATATACCTACTGCTACTGAACCTGTATCTAAGTTGGATCTCTGCTGAATCTGGGCATATGATAAACCAGCATTGTACTGTGATAATCTCAATCAGAATGAGACTAGGCACTATCTCTAATGGGCTTGTGTCAAAGCCTGGCAAGGAAAGGTAACCCTATGGTAGATGGCAAGTCCAACTGTCTGTCCCCTCTAAGGTATCTGCTAGGGGCAATCTGAACAAAAATGCCTCCTGTGGAGGTAGCTGATCTCCTGATCTGGAAAAAAGTACTGTGCGGTCCTCGGCCGCACAGTCTGCAGTATGGAAGTTGCTCCCGACATAAAATGTGATAACAATACTCTTATGTTTCCAGTGTCTCCAGTGCCCATGGAAATGACACTTTCAATATTTTTGCATCACAACACTCAGATCCACTCGCTTTATATATTTTCCTCTATTGAATCAGATCTCTTCATACCTCTCTTTATTTATTTTCTCCGAGACCAACTCTTGGTTGATGGAGTTAGGGTTAGGTTTGAGTTATGTTTTTAGCTTTCTATAGGAGCTACTTTTTGGGCTCCAACTTTATATTGTTATCTTGGTACTGCACAGTCCCATTGACCAACTTTTGTGGTCATTTGTTGGACTTTAATAAAATTATCTTATCTTATGTTCTTGTTGTTGAAATATTGTAACCTCGAAGAATATTCTATTGTATTTTATTATTGTAATTTATTCGGAGATGTTTTATTCCTCCGTCGGGATGTTATTATTGTATTTGATCATCATAAAGTCATGAGGTAAAACCTCCTTTGTAAATCGGGTCAATAGAACCCTCTAGAAAGTAATATTATATTGTTTTGAGTCTTCCTAGGTAAGTCGGCCTAGTTAAGTTCGTTGGGGCCGACCTAGTTAGTGAAAAAGTTAAGTGGAAGATAAACTATAAATAGGAGTGATGTTCTCCTCATTTGGACACACGCACTCACTTGTGTAATTCGCATAGGAGAGAGAGAGAGAGAGAGAGAGAGAGAGAGAGAGAGAGATCTGCAAGGAGAAGGAGCACTTGTTTGGGATTTTGTCTTTGTACTTTTGATCATCTATATTGAGGAAGTTTTGTTGGGTTTTCTTCCCCTAGAGGGTTTCCTAGGATAAATCTGTGTCTATCTTGTGATTGTGTTTCTTTCAGTGATCCTGTATATGCTGTTGTTGTGAAATTGAATTGAATACTGATGTTATCTATCTTAGCATATTGAATCTTAACATGGTATCAGAGCTAGCCTGAATAGGACAACTTTCACAAGGTGAAACTCTCTCTTCTCCCTCGGGCAAGAAATTAGGGTTTCTGTCAAAGTTGAAATTTTGGAAATCTGATTGCGTAGAAAGTTGTGCCTCCCTAGGGCGCATCTATTGAGCCCTAGATCGAAATTTTTGAGTGGGTATATCTCCGGGAAAGTCAAACCCTAGTTTGACTTTGGACCATAAAACTGCAGAAAACCAGAAAACTGCAGATTAGAATTTCGGAAGTCAATTTTGAGAGGTGAAAATTTGGAATCTCTAGAAACCAAGTGTACCAGTCAATTTGCCTCAGTCAAGCACATCTCCTGGTAAGGTCAGTTTTGCATTTTGAGAAATTTCATTTTTTGGTGACCTCCTGGATAAGATGGCCCCAAGCACTAAGCTTGAGGATAAGCCCAAGCACTAAGCTTGAGGATAAGCTAGAAGGCATAGAGAATTTCCGAGCATGGAAATATAGGATTGGCCTCATTCTTGAAGAGAATGATCTTGCCAAATACATCAAGGAAGAAGTTGCAGAACCTGAAGAGGATGAAGCTAAGGAGAAGCACAAGAAGGACCTGATTAGGGCAAAGAGGATCATTGGTGATTCTATCAAAGACCATTTGATTCCTCAAGTGTCATCCAAGAAGACCCCGAAGGAGATGTATGATGTCCTAGCCAGAATGTATGACGGAAGGAACATCAATAGAAAGATGAATTTGAGAACTCAATTAAAGAGTACCAAGATGTGCCAAGGAGAATCCATCCAAGACTACTTCACAAGGGTCTCCCAGTTCAAGGAGCAACTAGAAGCCATTGGAGACTCCCTTGATGAAGATGAGCTAGTTATGACTACTCTCAATGGTCTCACTAGACCTTGGGATTCCTTCATTCAGACTATGTGTGCCAAAAAGGAAAGCATGAAATTCGACATTGTATGGGAAGATTGCATCCAAGAGGAGGCTAGAGTAGCCAATAGAGAAGCTCTACTTAAAGAAGATGATCAAGCCCTAGCCACCCATACCAAGAGAGGAAGAAGTCAATCTAACTTCAAGAAGGAAAGCCACAAGGAGTCTCAACCTCCCAAGAAGTTCCGAAGGACAAGAGGAAACAATCCAAGAAGAAACCACTCCAACTTGCAATGTTTCAATTGTGACAAGCTAGGACACATTGCCAGAAATTGTCCATTGAAGAAAGAAGAATACAAGAAGAGGAACAACAACAAAAGACATCATGCACACCTAGCTGAAGATGAAGATGAAGAAGAAGAGGAAGACGGACCTCGAAGAAAACAAGCAAAAGAAGAAGATGCAGAAGAGTATGTATTATTCTCTGCACTCTCTGGGTCTGTGACACCTGGAGAAGATACATGGCTTATTGATAGTGGTGCTTCAAAGCACATGACAGGACAAAAGAAAACTCTGTCAAAACTTGAAGAGAAGAACTCTCCTCAGAAGGTATCATTAGGAGATGACTATCAATATCCTATCAAAGGAATTGGTGAAGCAAGCTACAAGCTTGATTCTAGAACTCCCATGAAGATGAAGGAAGTCTTATATGTACCAGTTTTGAAGAAGAACTTACTTTCTATCTCAACATTAGATAAGAAAGGATATAGGGTTGCATTCATAGATGGACAAGTACTTATGTGGTCGAAAGGAAAATCAATTGAAGATGCAGTTGTCTTTGGTGAAGAAGGAGGCTTATATAAACTCAAGGGACATTCAGAAACAACCCTTGTTCATGAGACCACTAGTCCAAGTGAATTATGGCATAGGGGCTTGCTCACATCAACTACAAAGCACTACCCCATGTGAGCAAAGTAGTGACGGGATTACCATATTTGAAGATCGATCATGAAGGCATTTGCAAAGGATGAAAGAATATCAAGAATCCATTTTCAAAGAGTGAGACAAAGACTAAAGGTACATTGGAATTAATCCATTCAGATGTATGTGGTCCAATGCCCTCCACATATTTGAGTGGTTATGAATATTATGTTACATTTATTGATGACTATTCAAGAAAGACATGGATATATTTCTTGAAAGCAAAGGATGAAGTATTTGGAAAATTCAAGTAATTCAAATCCTTGATAGAAAATCATTCAAAAAGAAGAATCAAGACACTCAGAATAGACAATGGTGGAGAATATACTTCAAAAGATTTTGAAGCCTTTTGTAAAGAAGCTGGAATCAAGAGGGAACTAACTACTCCCTACAATCCTCAACAGAATGGTGTTGCGGAAAGAAAGAATAGGACGATTATAGAAGCAGTGAAGACAATGATACATGATCAAGATCTTCCAATGCATCTATGGGCTGAAGCAGCAAGGATGATAGTTTATTTATAGAATAGATTATTCCATAGTGCCCTTGGATTCAAGACTCCAGAAGAAATGTTCACAAAAAGGAAGCCTGAAGTGAGCCACCTCAAGATATTTGGTTGCCCAGTATATGTTCACATACCAAAAGAAAAGAGAACCAAGTTGGACCCTTCCGGAAAGAAGGGAATATTTGTTGGATACTGTGAAGTCTCCAAAGCCTTCAGAATATACATTCCAGGATTCCATCACATGGAGATTAGTAGAGATGTAACATTTGACGAAGAAGCGGCTCTCAAGAGATCCAGAAAGTGCCAGCATGAAGAAGTATATGAAGAAGATGTACCTCCTAGAAATGTAGAAGCTGCACCCTCCCCCGAAGATGAACACCAGAAGACCATGATATGCTAGAACCTCAAGAACCTCCCACTATGAATATGTCACGAAAGAGAAAGCCTGCTTGGGCAAGAGAAATTATACAAGAAAGAGAGAAGTATGGAGCTCCAGAAGGCTCCACAAGAGTAAGCAAGAAGCCAAAGCCATTTTCCAGTTATGTGGCTTTGATGTGTGATCTTGTAGATCAAGAACCTACCAGTTATGAAGAAGCTATACAGAAGAAAGAATGGGTAGAAGCAATGATGGAAGAATACTAATCAATAATGAAGAATGATGTTTGGGATATAGGTCCCAAGCCAGAAGGAAAACGTGTGGTATCTTCCAAGTGGATCTACAAGATAAAACATGCAACTGATGGAAGTATTGAGAAATACAAGGCAAGGTTTGAGGCTAGAGGATTCTCTTAGAAAGAGGGAATTGATTATGAAGAGACATTTGCGCCAGTAGCAAGGTACACTTCCATTAGAACCATCATGGCACTTGCATCCATGATAAAGTGGAGTTTACACCAGACGGATGTGAAGACAACTTTCCTGAATGGTGTGATTGAGGAAGAAGTGTACATAGAACAGCCACAAGGATTTGAAGTTGAAGGCAAACGGACTCACGCATGCAAGTTGAAGAAGGCTCTGCATGGATTGAAGCAAGCTCCTAGAGCTTGGTACGGAAGGATAGATAGCTTTTTGACGAGCTTGGGCTTTACCAAAAGTAAAGCTGACCCTAACCTTTACTTTAAGGTTATGGATGATGAACCTGTCATATTATTGTTGTATGTCGATGATTTATATCTGACAGGAAATGAGAAACAGATTGTAGAGTGCAAGAAGAAGCTCGCTGAAGAATTTGAGATGAAAGACCTTAGATTGATGCACTATTTTCTAGGTCTGGAAGTATGGAAGAGCCCAGAAGGAATCTTTCTCAACCAGGGAAAGTATGCTGTGGAAATCCTAAAAAGATTTGAGATGTTGGAATGTAAAGCCATGGCCACACCCATGGATACCAACCTAAAATTGTTAGCTGATGAATCGTCAGAGTTAGTGGATGTGACTCAGTATAGATAGATTATTGGGTCGTTGATGTATCTGACAAATACTAGGCCAGATATATGCTTTGTTGTGAACACCCTGAGTCAGTATCTAGTTGAGTTTAGACGTGTTCACTTGGTAGCTGCAAAGCATGCGATGAGGTACCTGAACGGTACGATAGACTTTGGTCTATACTATGTTGGAGATCATGACTACAAATTGTATGGTTATACAGATGCAGATTGGGATGGAAGTGTCTCAGACAGGAAGAGCACCTCAGGTGGATGTTATTGTCTGGGATCCACCATGATCTCATGGTTTAGCAGGAAGCAATCTAGTGTTGCTCTCAGCACAGCTGAAGGGGAGTATATATAGCAACTTGTTCTGCTAGTTGTGAAGCCATATGGCTTCGAAAATTGATGTCAGGTCTATTTGACCTGGAGTTGGATACCACAGTAATTCTTTGTGACAACCAGAGTTGTATAAAGATGACGGAGAACCCAGTGTTCCATGAGAAGTCAAAGCACATAGAAATACGGTATTTTTACATACGAGATATGGTACAGAAGGGAGCTATAAAGCTCCAGTATGTGAGCACTGATGAGCAAGTTGCTGATGTGTTGACTAAGCCTCTGTCTCGAGTGAAGTTTGAGTACTTCCGTGAAAAGCTTGGTGTGGTTCGAAAGGACCTTTCTCGAAAGGGGGAGCAGTGATGATGATGTTGCAGTGGGATTGTATCATCCCTGGACATTAGTCCTAAAGTGATCCATAGACTTTTGTCTCTGTGATGTGGTTGGGATTGTATCATCTCTGGACATTTGTCCTAATGTGATCCACAGACTTTTGTCTCCGTGATGTGGTTGGGATTGTATTATTCCTGGAGATTAGTCCTAAAGTGATCTGCAGACTTTTGTCTCCGTGATGTGGTTGGGATTGTATCATCCCTGGACATTAGTCCTAAAGTGATCCTCAGACTTTTGTCTCAGTGATCTGGTTAGGATTGCATCATCCTTGGACTTATGTCCTAAAGTGAGAGGGTTTGATCATCCCGTAATTGGATCATGTGTGTTGTAGGTTATGTTGCTGCGGATGATGTTGTTGTTGATCGAAAGATCAAGGGTTGTTGCTGATCGAGAGATCAAGTGTTGCTGTAGACGATCGAGTGATCGACTGCTGCAAAAGATGAAGATCAAAGATGAAGACTCCGTGCTGTAGAAGATGATGCTCCAGTATTGAAGATGTTGAAGACATTCCAGTAACTGTTCCAGTTGCTGATGTTGTTGAAGAAAACTTCCGATGATTTATAGATGTATCACCTTGATGTTGTTGATGATGTTCTCTCTCCTTGCTCCTACAGTTGATGTTGTTGTTGTCAGTAGAATACCCTTCTCGTTAAGGGGGAGTGTTGAAATATTGTAACCTCGAAGAATATTCTATTGTATTTTATTATTGTAATTTATTCGGAGATGTTTTATTTCTCCGTCGGGATGTTATTATTGTATTTGGTCATCATATAGTCGTGAGGTAAAACCTCCTTTGTAAGTCGGGTCGATAGAACCCTCCAGAAAGTAATATTATATTGTTTTGAGTCTTCCTAGGTAAGTCGGCCTAGTTAGTGAAAAAGTCAAGTGGAAGATAAAGTATAAATAGGAGTGATGTGCTCCTCATTTGGACACACACAATCACTTGTGTAATTCTCATAGGAGAGAGAGAGAGAGAGAGATCTGCAAGGAGAAGGAGCACTTGTTTGGGGTTTTGTCTTTGTACTTTTGATCATCTATATTGAGGAAGTTTTGTTGGGTTTTCCTCCCCTAGATGGTTTCTCAGGATAAATCTGTGTCTATCTTGTGATTGTGTTTCTTTCAGTGATCCTGTATATGCTATTGTTGTGAAATTGAATTGAATACTGATGTTATCTATCTTAGCATATTGAATCTTAACACTTGTGTACATGAGCTCTTGAGTGGTGCACACCTCCTTTCTTGGCCAATTCTAGGGTTTTCAAGGATCAAGGTTGATGTTTGAGGTTTCTTTACTATCTTTTAACGCTTGTTTGAGGTGGAAGGATTCTTGAGGTGCTATTCTCTTCTCCTTTTATCCCCAATTGTGGTAAGATCTCTAAGTCTTGTTTTGCACCACCGGAGGCATCCAAGGTAGGCGTAATTTAATGTAGGGTTTTACGCATAGTAGTCTAGTCTTCTTAGTGAAACATTTCTCTTGAAGTGTCACTCTTGTTTGAGCCTTGGCTTCTTTCTTTGCCCTAACTAGGTCAAGGGGTAACACCTCCTAGGGTTTCTTAGTCATGCCCTAGTTTATTCCAATATTGAATTGCCAATTGTTAGGAGGAACGTTAACCTTGATTACTCGGTGCCTGGAAGGAATAAGACCTAGATCTAATTCTCCAAACTTCACCAATTTCTCTTTTACAAAATTCCTTGTATTATATATTGCAACAAATACAAAAAAAATTATAAATTATAAAAAACCCTAAAAATCAAATACTTTGAAAAATCCAAAAAATATTTATTTTGTGCCGTTGAAATTCTTTTACTTGTTCAATTCTGAAATAGTTATTGCTGTTGTAAATTTCTGAAATTGATATATTGTTGAAAATCCATTAAAAGGTGAAAATTTTCCATAAAAGTTGTTCTCCAACTCAAAAAAGTCCCTAAAATAGGGTGACATCAGTCCTAGGGAGGGTGGAGTCATCTTCTAGAGGCTGCTACAGCCTTGTTGCAGGTCTGGTATAATTGTTTCGCAAGTCCAATGTTACCTAAAGATCAAAACGTAGTGGTTGGAGAGGGTTCCTACTTCATCTCCATGTCTTGGTGGTTGACCTTGGGGGGTTTTGAAGTGTCAAATCAAGCGTTTTGACCATTATTGTCAGTTATTACAGATCTGACAGTCCCGGATTTCATCGTCCATCTGTCAAAGCAAGTGCACCCGAGGGGGATAGGCTCTTCTTTGGTTGCTGAGTCCTGGCAGATACTTTTTCGGGGATTTTCAATGACTATTTTAAGTTTTCTTGCATGTTTAAGGTGCTGATTTTTACTGCAGAAAATTGATTCATCTTATTATCCAACCAGTACCAAGTTTTATTGCTCCTAAACATTCCTAGTCATTAAGTATCTATTGAATATCTTGTTGATTCCATTAAGCCACCAATCTACTAACTTAGTGTCATGTAGAAGTAGAATTGTTCTCGTTGGATAAATTATAAGTCTATTTCTACCAACATTTGGGAAGTCTCCTATGGCGAAAGGAGTAGGCCTAAAGAGACAAGAGAGTGCACTGAGGCGATAGTGGGTGCATCTCTTGAAAAGTTGTCAATCTTAATACCATCTCTCATTACCAAATTTGAAGGGTGCTAATCTCTGAGTTAACAAGAGGGATGACTTGATGTTGTTATTTGTGAGTGAAGGTCTACCTATTGGAAGGGCTCTTTGTTCCGGGATTTTAATCAACAACTCCACAAGGGCATCTCCTGAAGTATGAATCTCTTGCTCTATTGGCAATTCCAGCTTTAGAACAAGAGATCTCTTGGAAGAATATGGTATTTCTCACGGTTATTACCCTGATTTTTAATTACATGTGTTAGCATAAAGAGCTTTGAACCATACTAGCCAATGCTTACAATTTTTCATGGGTTTAAAACACAATTAAATTGTTGGGCATGAGATCAATTCATTGTACATTGCATAGCAGCATTCTTTCAGAAGTTGTTTTTGGCTTGTTTGGATGGTTTCAAGTACATCTCAATAAAATTCTTGCAAAATTAACTTCTTACATGTTTTTATGCTTACAACCTATGGATACATTGATTTTGCAATCTCTAAGTTTAAACTTAAAGCATTCTGTAAGTATTGCTTATAAGATTTGGTATCTTCTTTTTGACATAACATTAAGTGACTTAAGCAATTAGCTATTTTCAGATTTATGTTTTCTTGCTATTTTGATTTGGTAAATCTGAAATAATACTTGCTAATGGAATGTTTATTAATGGATTCATGAAGTTTAATATGTGTTTCATACAAAGTCTTACTTCATGTCACCTTTTCTTTCCATGCAAATGAATATATATGAGAAGCTTTACATACATACTTTTTGTGATTTGGGAGTTTGTGTCTTTTATTCAATACTTTTACATTAACACTCAATTCACAAGCATCTCACAAATCTTAAAAACAACTCAAGTAGGCACCTAATCATCACATCACAAGACAAATACTTAGTTAGGGAATCCCCCCCCTCAGTGTAGAATTGGACATCCTTACTTAAAGTGAAGGAAAGTCATTGCTTAGGTGACAGTGGAAATACTTCCACATAGTTGCTAGCTAGAAGCCTAGGGCTAGAACCTATGAGGAAACTTTGCCTAGGGATCTAGTTTTTGTGGCAACAGTATCATTATTATTGAGTATTTTTGGAGAGCAAGAGTTCATTGCTATTCCTTGTTCCTTTCTTTGATTACATATTCTTTTCTTAGTTGGATTCCGCCTTGTAACTTTGTGATTGTTCCAATCCCATATTGTAGAGTTGTACTTCTTGGATTCCCCAAGATCCTGGAGAGTTATTGGCGTGTTCAGGCCTCTTCAGGATATTGTTCATCCTACAACCCTTGGTAATAAAGAGTCAAGCATTTTACTGGCAACTATCCCTTGTGTTTTGTGTGAGAATTTCTGTTTCCAAACTCTTGTGTTTGAATTATGCTTTTGATAATGTTTAAGCAGTAGGATTTGAGTTTTATTATTTTGTTTATATTTTGACATTATAAGGCATGGATCAATTTATTGAAGCTATTAAGTTACTTATAAAAGTTAAAAATTATATTAATTTATCTAAGCTTTCATGCATTCTAGACATTCTAGGCATATTTATTATTTAGTTTGTTTTGTCAGTTTTCTGTCACAAAACAACATTGGCCTGCTGTTTTCTTATGTTTTGTGGAGAATGAGAGAGAAACCTTATGTTTTTCTTGATTTCTCTGCAATAGGAGGTATTAAAAGTTAAAACACTAAAAACACATTTAAAAACAGTATATTAATCGCATTTACAGTTGAAAAATAGTGAAAAAGCTAGGCTTTTTTGCTGTTTCTGCACTTAAATAAGGTATTTAATTTTATAATTGCATTGGGTTGCATGCCCAACAAAAATTAAAAAATATTGTATTTAATTTAGTGTTTACAGCAGTAAAATGGTAAATTATAGCTCACTGTAGTTTCTATTTTGCACTCTAGTTAACACATTTCTTCATACAGTTTCATTGGGAATCATGCCCATAGTTAGCATTAATTTTCTGCATTGTTTTCCGGGTAAAATTCCAGCATTTAGGACAGATTTAGGTTGTGCTTTTTTATAATTAATTACAGATTTATTCTAGTACAGCAAGTTTTTTTTTTCGATTTTAGTTGTTACTGTTCATTATTTGACCTACAATTGACTACTAGAATCACTTGGGGATACCCCCTTGAAGTTAACAAGCATTGACTTTGAAGTGAGAGGAGATAAGCGAGGTGATAGGGGCTTATTTCCTAATGTGATCTGAAATCCCTTGAGTTTTGTAGGGTGGAGATTTCCGGGTGATAACACTGTCCATTAAATATTAAATGAACAAATTGTTTTGAAAATAGTAAAAAAATTCCTTAGGATTCGTTACAGGTGCACATCAATCGACTTTAAGAAATATTGCCAACATGCTTCTCCTTATGTGAATCTGTTAATGTGTTTAGGATTGATTACGCAAATCTTGAACCAGCAATGAACATGTCACAAATTGGGTCATCTAGCTCTGTGAATAGGTTTTCGTATCTAACCACAAACTCTGTGATTTAGATTGGCTTGGCATTGAGATGATTTATAGAACAAACTAAAAACAATGGACATTGGACACTAATCAAGCATGATTCCCAGCCCTTCACCAGCCATGGGAGCTAGGGATGAAGTGAAGATGTGACGGCCTTTAAAAAATGTGATGCTTGTTTTGAAAACAAAAGCAACCACAACCTCCAAATATATGAGGTTGTGACTTATAAGAACGGTTGTAGCTTCAGAAAGCGCTAATGTGTAAAGTTAAAAATAATATTGAGAATATTCCTGTTTTAATGTATAAAGTGGTATAAATGTATAAAGTTGACTTATAGATTTAAATTCTAATTTCTAAGTTAAATGCCAATAATCATTTTCGCTTTACGTTTGAGTAAAATTGACTAGAAGAAGTGAAGTGAATATCTTTTAGTAGGAACCTCCAGACATAATGCATCCACTTCATCCTAGAGTCAACTAGTAAAGGTACTTTTGAAAACAAGCCATAACAACCATGGCATTAAAATTGAAACTTGCCATGTAAATATTTTGCAAAAAGATGTGAAATATTGGAAAAAGAGTCACAAGAAGTTGAACGATGTGAAGAATTGAAAGGAATTACAAAAATACAAAAATGAAGTCAGGCACCTTGGTTATGATGTTGATCACCGAGAATGCGAGGTGGCAAATAAAGGCAATGAAATCACCCGTTTCAAAAATCATAGTCCAATGTTACTTATTGAGGTTAAGAAATTAAAATGCAAGGTCAGCCTATCTTGTTGAATCAGTGAAGATTTCTGTGGTTAAAGTCCAAACCCATGGATAAGGAAACCCTCATAGACTCAATTAAAGTGGAAAAACCTAATGTCGCTAATCTTGAAGTTTTATTAGATGAAGAGCATCTAAAAATTGAGGTTAGGAAACAATTCGACAGGGCAGTATCGATAGATTCAATTAAAGTCGAAGGTCCATCAATCATCATTGATGAAATCATATCTCTACTAAAGGTTATTGAAATGCTAGTGAATACAAAAATATCAAAGATGAACATGACAACACAAGTAAATCAAGAGAATATTAAAAATTTAAATCTGAGATTTAGATGGATCGATTTACTAGGGTACTATATTGTCACCCAAAAACCAGAGAAGTTGCAACATGAAGGAATCAATGTACCAATATCCACAATTACCCAAGTTAAGGAAACACTTTACTTACATATCGAAGCATCCAAAATTTAATACAACTCAAAGTTGAAAACATAAAAGCTTGCATCGAGAATATTATCACTAGAGTCCCAGAAAGAATCCACCTAAGAGGAATCGATCCTTTTACCATGCGACAACTATGTGAAAAACTTTGAAGATCCTATATCTCATATCATGAAACAATATCAGTAGTATATAAACAATTGGAATAGCTGATTGGCTGACACATTTAGAGAACACAACAACTGTACATCAGTGCCCTCTTTGCCATGCTTAGAGGGAAAAGCCTTTTTTTTGTAAAATATAGCTTTTATATATATATATTGAATATTAAATAAATGTTTTTAAGTTGTAAGGGTCATGACGCTTCATCATGATTGCTCCTCGTCAAGGCTATAAAGGCCAAAACATCCATTCATTATAATTGTCCATGTATATATATATATATATATATATATATATATATATATATATCATCCACTACGTGTGCCTGTTATGTTTGCTCATCAGACAAGGATGCAGTACAAAAGATGATGCTATAATGACGGATGCATAAATTGATAAACATTTCAAGCTGGGGAGATTGTTCATCCAGTCATTGATGGATCCCTGTCATGTTTATCATTACCATACAATTCATCCTTAGTTAATGACTATGCAATTAGGGTCCTCCAGATGTCACCTTCTTTATCGTCCTTCTTGCTCGTTTCCAAGATGGCAAAATTCAAGTTAAGGAACTTGTCATTTCAACATGGAGATTGGTGCCATCCTTATAGTGATCTAGCTCAAACTATAGGAGACTTTGAACCATCAAAGAAAGGGCTTTGTCCACCTTTGCGATGTGACCTTAGCTGGTAGAGGCCTTCTTATTTGGTATGAACTGACTGAATTAACAGGGTGCATGGCTTCCATGTGCTATCGGATTCTATACATAGTCTAACTCCCTTTTTTCTTTTCCAACTTATTTTTAATATGTAAAGCACAATTTGAGGCAATAAAACAATTGATAAAAATAGAGAGATTTCTAGACAGATAAGATGAGCTCAGTATATTTATGTCCAACAAATGACCAAGAATAGGTCAATGCGACTCCTCAATACAAAAGTGTCGATAAAAGTGATAGTGCTAAGGCCACTTCTATAAAAAGCAAAAACCTAGCTAATCTGTAAGATCTAATCGCTAAGAGTACAAAGAAAAAGTTAAAAGCAATGCCCTAGGAGAGGATACAAGTGAAAAAGCCTCATGGCTCCATGGGCCATTCACCTGGAGATGAAGAGGGGAGGCTGTCCTCATCTACAGTATCCACTGCTGAACTTTCGAGGATGAAGAGAAGAAGCTCTAAATAGAGCTGGCTGGAAGCATTGGAGTTGGATCGAGGAATGTCTCTATCTAGAAGAGGTAGCTTGTTTTTGGTATCTGGATGAGGTGGATTGTCTCATGGTTTGGGACAAACTGTCTTGAGATCTGAGCTGACAACTCTGCACGGGTATTGCTAGTGGAGGCTGGACTGCACCTTAGGGTTTGATGAATTTGGGAGTTGAAGTGGTTTTTCTTTTGCCTGCCACTTGGTGGGAGTACTGAAAAGAAAGATGTGATCCTCTTTGTAGTTTTTGACCAGGGAGATGGCTGGAGGATTTAAAGATCAGAATTTGAGGGCCTCTCCCATATACCAAGCAACATTGTTTTGGATATCGAAAGAATGTGGAGGGGAGGGTGTTATGTGACTCCTTCAACAAACAATAGTACTGTCCATGTATCTCATAGTATTGGGAACATGTTGAAACAAAGTGTTCCTCTGTCTCAGCCTTCTATCTGTGGTAGGGTCAGGCAACTTTTGTCCTCTTGTGGAATCTGGTCTTATCTTCCACCTGACGTTGGTGAGAGCCCCCAACTGGAACTGGCTTTAGGGGGGATCCTAAGTCTATCCAATATCAAAGTGTATAAGGGGGCCAAACATTGAGTCCGTTCCTTTGATCCATGAATTGCCCTGCATAGAAGACCATCTTGTGCTTCAACATACCCCCCAGGAGGTGTGATCCAAGTGACCTGGATGTACTCCCTGTAAATATCCTCCCTGATAATCATGTTCAGGTCCAGCTTTGTCAGTAGGAGGTGGCCAGGAGCATCTGAGGAGTACTTGAAAGTGGGAAGACATCCATTGATATGTCAGCAGACAAGGAAAGAAGATACCTGGTGAACCAGTACTGATTGCCTAGCAGAGATTAATTACACTCTTGCCATAATGAAATAGAGCACTTGATTCTTAATAATCCACATAAGTCTCTGATCTAATACAAATAATCTCCTAGCAGCATGTGCTTACAGCTCAGTGGCTCACAAGTCTTAATCTATTCCAAAAGTGCCCTAGCTTTTGGGTAACCCCAAAATAACTATAAATGCAGAAATGATGTTTTATTTGCATACTTTATCTGCTACAATTTATTATATTCTACAAGCATGAAACTATTTCTTTCTTCTTCATGGAAGCTGCAGCTCTTCCTATTTCTATTCTTTATTTTTGGATACTTTTCAATCATAACTATTAAAGTAAAAAAATTACAATTGCAGATAACAAATAGTCATCCTAATGTTCCCGTGAGGTATTCTGTTGACTTTATTTTGGAACTGGATTTCTTGCTTTAGATTTCTTGGACAGAAATAAATACAAGTTTATAACAGTATCTTAAAATTTACCGAGATTGGCATTGGACAATAAGACATTCTTTTAGGGTCCTTTGCTGACCTTCTTAGGAATTGAGCTGCTTTGTTATATTACATTTTTTAAATGGAATGTTTACTCATGGAATGTATTTTATCTTGATCGTAAAAAAATATTGGAAAAATAAATGTCATCTGAAATAGTGTATATCACTGAAAGGTGTGCAGTTCAGAAGCAGTTATAATCTTTTGAAGCAGACATTGTTTAAATATTTTAACAAGTTAACCTGTGTACTTTTTCAGAGTTTGTAGATTTCCTAGCTTTGACTTGTTGATTTTTACAAATATAACATAGATTTTACAGCCTAATTACAATGTGGATGGAACACATTTCTGGGGGAATCATGCTGTAATGCATATCATTGGTCATGGCTCATTTTGTGTACTACTACTCACAATGTGGATGGAATGCATTTCTGGGGGAATTATGCTGTAATGCATGTCATTGGTCAGTGGCTGATTTTGTGCCTCTACATTTTACAGTGTCGTTGATGATGACAAATCAGAGGCTGCAATTGGAAGTACCCCGTCAGGTCTCTTTCTTAGCTACTCATAACTCCATAGCATATTCTTGTCTAGCTTTTATATGTCTTTATTATAAATGTTGTTCCATAACTTTCTTGATTATCATTTCAATTTGAGATGCCCAAGGCATTTCCTTGATGTACTGTACATGTTATAATATCAAGCCCCATTGACCACTTTTGGTCAGATTTGAACCTTGGTATAAAGTTATAAATTGTGTGTCTCTGTGTGTGCTGTGTGCATGTGTACATAGGTGCATGCGCATGTTTGTATTTCTACGATAATTACCAAAAGTTTCATTTTATAGCCAGTTTATTAGTCTTGTTTTCATCATACAGCTTTTGGCATTCATGTAATTTTCTTTCCACGTGTTATGAGTTCACATGTAAATTAGAGTTATTTTTATCTGTAGGCTGTATATATCACAATTAATAACTAATCTTTTGCGGGTCTTTCTAAAAGCTATATTGTGGTGAGCCTTCATGATATAATTTCATATTCGACTTTGATATTCCCAGTCTTCGGATTGCCACTGTGGTTTGTTTTTGTCACAACTAAGCAGACATACAACGGGTCACTTGTTTTAATTTTGTTGGAGGATCTCTGATGTTTATTCCCTTGATCATCTGTTGGCACAGTCCCACATATTCTGAACTGAAATGCGATTCGAATGAACTACCATTTCCATGACAATTTTCTTACATAGATGAAAGAAGCAATAGGAGAGTCCACAATTGGTGCAAATTGGTCTGCAATGATGACTTTGGACAATTTCACACTACACAATGTGGGAGAAGATGAATTTTACCTTTACCAAGTTAAGGAAAGAATATGTTTTTAGAATCAATTCTCTCACTGCTTTTGAGTAAGTCATGCATTGAGGAACTCCATACAGTTGTATCTATTGTCACCCACACAGGTTGCAGTAAGGGAAGTGCATCTTCTTGGATTTTCTGACTTGAGACTAATGGTGAGTCGTGACAGATCATCAATAATTGCAGCTTAGATAACAATGAACATGCAAAGAGCTTCTTTATTCTACAATTTGCTTTAGGGCATTGTAAACAATGCAAACACAAATCGCTTCCATCGCGCCTAGGTTGTGTACCCAAGGGTAAAATAATTTCACCAAGGCATGCCTATGTTGCGTTCTGCGACTTATTGATTAGTTCCACGAATTTCCATTATTGGTAAATAGGTATGTGATCAGATGAGAATTTCATATTCCACGTTGCAAATTCTTTCTTTCCTAGTTTGACACAACCTAGCAGGATTGCCAATGCATAAGGAGTAGCACCACCTGTCTCTTTATATTGTTTTGAAACAACTCTGTAATGATGGGATTATTAGTAAATAGGAAAAATAATATATAAATGTCTGTTAAGATATTCTAAAAGTTCTTTGACGAGGGTGAATGAAAAGATTTAATATCCAGTATAACATTTAAAGCAAGGTTTATACCTTGTGAGCTATGCCCACCTTCTATAAACTTGTGCATGTTCATCAACAAGAAATGTAAATGTTTGTTGGATGAAAATGCCACCATTGTTATAATAGAAAATTGATTCCGGTTTTTTTTATTGCAGTCGGGTAATCATTCAATATATCGTGACATAGTTATTAAACGTATTAGGAAATAATAGTTTTTATTGTTCTTGTCTCATTGCAGATGAGCTTCCAGAAGGACTTGTGCGTGAGTATCCAAATGTGCTTGAGAAACCTGTTTTATCAGAGGAATCATCAGTTGTGCACACAATTTGTGACCTTGATAATCTTCGGAAGCAGCTAGAGGCTCTTAATGCAGATTAATGTGTCTGTTATAACTTAATCGCCCTGCCTTTTCTAAATATAACGATGGTTGGGTAAAGCTAGTATTTGCTTGCTTGCACATGGGATTAATTTTTCATATAATTAACAAGCAGAATGCTTGATTATAACAACACGATATAAGAAAAATAGGTTTGCGTTCTTTTTAGAATTTTCTCAGCACATTTTGTACATTTATTTTGAGTGATTGTGCGCTTTTCATTTGCTAATATCGTATCTCCGATTTCGAAGAGTGACGCAACAACTATCGTATCGTATCTAAATATGTAGTCATTTTGTGTACATTCTGTAATTTCAAAATATTAATGAGACAGAAATGTGAGATTTGTATGTGAATAATAAGACAAAAATGTAAAGCCCACAACTAGATCTGGACTGATATTTGAGTTAGTTGATTATGTATTTTTGTATGTGAATAATAAGACAAAAATGTAAAGCCCACAACTACATCTGGACTGATTTTTGAGTTAGCTGATTATGTATTTTGGATTGGGACTTTTGTCAAACACTTTGGCAACGATGCTTTAATATCATTGTATTGTCCCATCTCGGTTGACTCAATATTTTACCATACCACTGTATTGTCCCACTTCGATTGACTCAATATTTTAAGATACCATTGTATTGTCCCACCTCAGTTGACTCGATATTTTATGATTTATTTTTATTTGTTTGACAAAGCAAGCATAATATTGTCAACGAATATTAAACCAGCCTAGATCCAAATCCTAGGCTCTATCAAGCGCCGAGAGGGATCAAACCTCCCGAGGTGCAAACCTCTCCTTGAAAAGCTCCCTCAGTGCAATACCTAAGACGAGGTTTGCACCTCGGGAGATTTTATTTTTTATTAAATAATTCAAGGTACTTCCACTTCCAAGTTCTTCGTACTCTTTGATCATGTTCAGACAAAAGAACGTACAGCTACAGCTAGATCCATCTCGACAATTGTAGAAAAGAACTTAGAGCTACAACAACTTTATCAGTACTGATCACATCAACTTTATGACTCACTTGTATGCTTGCCTGTCTTCTTTCCTCAAACCAAACGGATACGCGCACCTTTCTTTTCTTCTCGACAAAATGGCGGTAGTTTTAAATTTTGAAGGCAGTTGAAGCTTATATAACACTTCTTTTCTGTCTCACTCGGTATGTCTCACTTCTTTTGGTTTGAACTCTGATTTTGGCCTCTTGGAGCTGTGGTGAGCCAACTTTGATATTACTATTCTGGCCTCTCTTGCATCTCAGGTTTGTGGAGATTTGCGTTTAGTTATTTGATGGGTATAGTACTTTTGTGCTCTCGGTGGCCTTACTTGTTGGTTTGTTTTGTATTTTGTGTCTATTTGACTATTGATTGTTGTGGCTGATCAGGTTTTATCATTCTGATTTGCATTGATTCTACTTTGGGAACTTATTGGTGGATAACATTGGCACATGCGGCCTTGATTTGTTTTTTCTCATATATTTAATATTAAGCATATAATTTTTGTGAAAAAACTAGACATTGATATTTAAAAAAAAAATTCAATTAAATTTTTTTTTTTTGAAAAAAGTTAAACATATTGATATTCTCGTAAGAATTTTAAATCCATATCTTCGGCAAAATGGCAAAATTGATTGATTATAGATGTTAGGATGTTTATCACTCTTTTATAACTTAATGTTATTTATTTTTGCAGGCGAAGAAAATGAAGAAATTTTTGCTGGCGAAGAAAATGAAGAAGGTTAATTATCACCGTGGTAGTGGAAGTGACAAACAGAACCACCGTGGTAGTGGAAGTGACAAAGAGAACAAAAGGAACAAAAACTACAAACGGGGCCAGAAGTATAGATTTACTATTCCTCCCACTGCTTTTTATCGTGTTGCCAAGGAAACACTTTTTAGGTCTAAAGTAAGTATAGATTTACTATTCTTTTGTCTACATGAAGCTTCCATCCTTTTAAGAGCCTCACTATTAGCCTAGTTAATAAATACAGGCTACTTATTCGGACTTTGGAGCAACTTATCATCAGAAATACTCTTTGAGGGGCGCCTTCTCATGCATGGGCAACTTTCCTTGAAGATCTTCATGCTTTATGCCTTGGGGTTGTTGCATGGCTTACATGCAGCTACCATAGTGATCAGAGAAGAGTTCTCACCCTAGTGCACACCTTCTGGAATCTATCACATATCTGGATCACTCATCACTCATTCAGAAGGCTAAAGGAGGCACATTTATTATAAGGGTGCATTGTTGGAGGAAGATCACTTCATATCTTGCCCAATCTTTGGCACATATCTTGCACATAGACTACTCAACCCAAGTTCACTTTTCAAATTCATTAATTAATTCATGTTCATTGCTTTTACGACCATCAGAGAAAGAGAGCCCAAAAGAATGCCTGATGATATCAGGTCATAGCTATAACAGAATGCCTGATGATATCAGGTCATACCTATAGCTGGGTGATGGCCACGGGAAAAGTTAGTGGTTCGTGGGGGATTATTTAATAGTTATTAGTATGTATGGGGTTGAGTCAAACTCCCTATTGGCTCCCTAAGCTCCGCACTCCTGGGATATTTGTGTTATATTACATAGGATAGATCACTGAGGTTGATGAAATCCATTTCTTTAAGTCCGAGACGAAAAGGTATGTGGTCTATCCCATTGTCATGGGAGGTTATGATGTCATGGAGAATAAAGGTGTCAAGGAAGTTGTCCCAATCTTGGAAAAGATGAACTTCCCCCAGGATAAGCCATGGAGGTATGATCCACATTTTGCTATGTCAGTTGAGAAAAGAAAAAAAAGCCAAGGCCCGATGATCATGAAAAGAGGCACTTGAAGGAAAGGCTAGCAAAGAATTAACTCTTGGCTAGAAGTAAAGGCCATTTTGGAGGCAGACGCAAACCCTGCCAAGACCATAGCTAATGTTTTTCCTGAACCTTTTTCCTGATAGGCCAGAGGGTGCTATAGTTCCCAAAGTTTAAATGAAATTAATTACCTAACTGAAGTGAGAAGGAAGGAGGTACATTAATATAATTTAAACAGGTAAAATATGGAGGCACTGTGGAGGATGAAATTATATCTTGTTGAAAAACCAGTGATACAAAAGAATTAAAAGAATTGTCCACAAACAAGTGCATATATTGTATTGGCACAAGTGCACAAACTTAGGGTCTAACAGTTAAGCAAGGCCTCACCTTTTGAGTTCATTCTGATGATCATCAAAGAAAATAAAATACCATAATCTTTCATTACAGACTTCCATTGAAGGCTTCCAAAATAAATAGACTGTTTCCCAGAATAATATCTGCTACAATTAAGATCAACATAGCCCAGCCCTTTCTTCAAATACTTTTCATTAAGTAATTGAATACAATTATAAACTTTTAATACAATGGAAATGCACTCAAAATCTTTTAAGCATGTTCCTATAGGTTATTGAATACATTTCTAAACCCTCTCATGATTAAGGATACCAATGACTATAAAAAAAAAAACAAAGCAGTGCAAGCCATCGGCAAACTATATAACACCCTTGACATAGAATAAAAGCTTTGCACTCATTATTATTTCGAGCTATGCAATAAATAGATTTTGATCTCTCATTATTATCTCGAGCTATGCAATAAATCGACTCTAACCTCCGCAATGACACAAATGCAATATTTTATTCCAATTATTTCAAGCTATGCAATAAATAGACTCTAACATTCACAATGACACAAATGCAATATTTTATTCCAATGGTTGTGTAGATCAATTTTTTTTAAATATACATTAAAACTCTAAAACAAATTCATTTAAAGAAACATGTGACGTAAAAGCTAAACATGGATCAAATACAATTAAGAAACATCCAGCTACCATCTATCAAAAATGCGCATCCATACTTTTAACTAATTGTAAATACTAAATACATAGATAATCTGGCTTATAGGGATAAGTATAAATGGTATGCTGTGTTTAAATTTTAGGAAATCATTAACCATTGTAACTGTCAATAGAACTTTATCAAATATTTAACAAATGAACTTCGAAAATTTTAGCATAACTTGTCCAAAATTCATCAATAACTCAATTGCAACATATAAGGCCCATGAGGTAAATATATATTTGAAATTATATAGCACAATTACATATTCAAGTCTCATACGTAGTCTAAATGTTCAATGATCCCATTCAAGAATCAAAGCAGCAAAATTGCATAAATCTAATACCCCTTCTATTTAATACTTCTTAAATCTAATACCCACAAAAAAGTTGCAACATTGTAAAAATAGTTTTTGATGCAACATCACAAAAATCAAAACTAGCCAATCTTTGGCCTTGCATTCTCACTCATCGAAAAAATGATGAAACCCAGAAAATTCTCAAGGAGATACATTCCAATGTATCTCTTCTTGGTTAACAATAGTAGTTAGTCGAATGTCTTCTGGAAACAGCGTTGAACGCTTTGCATGGCCCATACACAACCTGGCATACAAAAACATATTGACTACATGAGACTCTGCAGTAGTGCAAAGCTCGAACTGCATTTCCCTGAAGATGCATGTGTGGCTGAAAAAAAATAAAAGTTAAAAATTTGTTAGCATCGCTTACAAAATAAAATTTAATATGTAGGAAAAATCTATAGAAAATGAGCAAAAACTTACTTTAGACCTAAAAAGTGTTTCCTTGGAAACACGATAAAAAGCAATTGGAGGAATAGTAAATCTATACTTTTGGCCCTGTTTGTAGTTTTTGTTCCTTTTCTTCTGTTTGTCACTTCCACTACCACGGTGGTTCTGTTTGTCACTTCCACTACCATGGTGATAATTAACCTTCTTCATTTTCTTCGCCAGCAAAAATTTCTTCATTTTCTTCGCCTGCGAAAATAAATAACATTAAGTTATAAAAGAGTGATAAACATCCTAGCATCTATAATCAATCAATTTTGCCATTTTTCCAAAGATATAGATTTAAAATTCTTACGAGAATATCAATATGTTTAATTTTTTTCAAAAAAAAATATTTTAGTTGAATTGAATTTTTTACATATCAATGTCTAGTTTTTTCACAAAAATTATATGCTTAATATTAAATATATGAGAAAAAACAAATCAAGGCCGCATGTGCCAATGTTATCCACCAATAAGTTCCCAAAGCAGAATCAATGCAAAACAGAATGATAAAACCTGATCAGCCACAACAATCAACAGTCAAATAGACACAAAATACAAAACAAACCAACAAGTAAAGCCATCGAGAGCACAAAAATACTATATCCATCAAATAACTAAACGCAAATCTCCACAAACCTGAGATGCAAGAGAGGCCAGAATAGTAATATCAAAGTTGGGTCACCACAGCTCCAAGAGGCCAAAATCAGAGTTCAAACCAAAAGAAGTGAGACATATCGAGTGAGACAAAAAAGAAGTGTTATATAAGCTTTACCCGCCTTCAAAATTTAAAACTACCGCCATTTTGTCGGGAAGAAAAGAAAGGCGCGCGTATCGTTTGGTTTGAGGAAAGAAGATAGGCAAGCATACAAGTGAGTCATAAAGTTGATGTGATCAGTACTGATAAAGTTGTTGTAGCTCTAAGTTCTTTTGTACAATTGTCGAGATGGATCTAGCTGTAGCTATACGTTCTTTTGTACAATTGTTGATATGGATCTAGCTGTAGCTGTACGTTCTTTTGTCTAAACATGATCAAAGAGTATGAAGAACTTGGAACTGGAAGTACCTCGAATTATGAGGATTATCATAATGGAAGTAATAAGTATGAGTAAATTGTTAAACTGGAAAATAGAGACAATACTTTTGTAAGGATTAAATAAATGAAAATATGGTTCACATCGTGATCATTCTGAATCTATCTTCTTCACTTATCTTCACACCTGATAGTTTTGACATTTTCTCATATCGATCATATGAGAATCTACATTGGAACTGTACTTGTATTCCAGCATATGACTCCTGGCGAGAAGTATAGATTTACTATTCTTTTGTCTACATGAAGCTTCCATCCTTCCAAGAGCCTCACTATTAGCCTAGTTACTGAATACAAGCTACTTATTCGGACTTTGGAGCAAGTTATCATCAGAAATACTCTTTGAGGGGCGCCTTCTCATGCATGGGAAACTTTCCTTGAAGATCTTCATGCTTTATGCCTTGGGGTTGTTGCATGGCTTACATGCAGCTACCATAGTGATTAGAGAATAGTTCTCACCCTAGTGCACACCTTATGGAATCTATCACATATCTGGATCACTCATCACTCATTCAGAAGGCTAAAGGAGGCACATTTATTATAAGGGCGCATTGTTGGAAGAAGATCACTTCATATCTTGCCCAATCTTTGGCACATATCTTGCACACAGACTGCTCAACCCAAGTTCACTTTTCAAATTCATCAATTAATTCATGTTCATTGCTTTTACAGCCATCACATAAAGAGAGCCCAAAAGAATGACTGATGATATCAGGTCATAGCTATAACAGAATGCCTGATGATATCAGGTCATACTTATAGCTAGGTGATTGCCATGGGAAAGGTTAGTGGTTCTTGGGGGATTATTTAATAGTTATTAGTATGTATGGGGTTGAGTCAAACTCCCTACTGGCTCCCTCAGCTCCGTACTCCTGGGATATTTGTGTTATATTACATAAAATAGATCACTGAGGTTGATGAAATCTATTTCTTTAAGTCCGAGACGAAAAGCTATGTGGTCTATCCCATTGTCATGGGAGCTTATGATGTCATGGAGAATAAAGGTGTCAAGGAAGTTGTCCTAATCTTGGAAAAGCTGAACTTCCCCCAGGATAAGCCATGGACGTATGATCCACATTTTGCTATGGCAGTTGAGAAAAGAAAAAAAAGCCAAGGCCCGATGATCATGAAAAGAGGCACTTGAAGGAAAGGCTAGCAAAGAATTAACTCTTGGTTGGAAGTAAAGGCGATTTTGGAGGCAGATGGAGACCCTGCCAAGACCATAGCTAATGTTTTTCCTGAACCATTTTCCTGATAGGCCAGAGGGTGCTATGGTTCCCAAAGTTTAAATGAAATTAATTACCTAACTGAAGTGAGAAGGAAGGAGGTACATTAATATAATTTAAACAGGTAAAATATGGAGGCATTGTGGAGGATGAAATTCTATCTTGTTGAAAAACCAGTGATACAAAAGAACCAAAATAATTGTCCACAAATAAGTGCATATATTGTATTGGCACAAGTGCACAAACTTAGGGTCTAACAGTTAAGCAAGGCCTCACCTTTTGGGTTCATTCTGATGATCATCAAAGAAAATAAAATACCATAATCTTTCATTACAGACTTCCATTGAAGGCTTCCAAAATAAATAGACTGTTTCCCGGAATAATATCTGCTGCAATTAAGATCAACATAGCCCAACCCTTTCTTCAAATACTTTTCATTAAGTAATTGAATACAATTATAAACTTTTAATACAATGGAAATGCACTCAAAAGCTTTTAAGCATATTCCTATAGGTTATTGAATACATTTCTAAACCCTCTCATGATTAAGGATACCAATGACTATAAAAAAAAAACAAAGCAGTGCAAGCCATCGGCAAACTATATAACAACCTTGACATAGAACAAAAGCTTTGCACTCATTATTATTTCGAGCTATGCAATAAATAGAGTTTGATCTCTCATTATTATCTCGAGCTATGCAATAAATCGACTCTAACCTCCACAATGACACAAATGCAATATTTTATTCCAATTATTTCAAGCTATGCAATAAATAGACTCTAACATTCACAATGACACAAATGCAATATTTTATTCCAATGGTTGTGTAGATCAATTTTTTTTAAATGTACATTAAAACTCTAAAACAAATTCATTTAAAGAAACATGTGACGTAAAAGCTAAACATGGATCAAATACAATTAAGAAACATCCAACTACCATCTATCAAAAATGCGCATCCATACTTTTAAATAATTGTAAATACTAAATACATAGATAATCTGGCTTATAGGGATAAGTATAAATGATATGCTTTGTGTTTAAATTTTAGGAAATCATTAACCATTGTAACTATCAATAGAACTTTATCAAATATTTAACAAATGAACTTTGAAAATTTTAACATAACTTGTCCAAAATTCATCAATAACTCAATTGCAACATATAAGGCCCATGAGGTAAACATATATTTGAAATTATATAGCACAATTACATATTCAAGTCTCATACGTAGTCTAAATGTTCAATGATCCCAATCAAGAATCAAAGCAGCAAAATTGCATAAATCTAATACCCCTCCTATTTAATACTTCTTAAATCTAATACCCACCAAAAAGTTGCAACATTGTAAAAATAGTTTTTGATGCAACATCACAAAAATCAAAACTAGCCAATCTTTGGCCTTGTGTTCTCACTCATCGAAAAAATGATGAAACCCAGAAAATTCTCAAGGAGATACATTCCAATGTATCTCTTCTTGTTTAACAATAGTAGTTAGTCGAATATCTTCTGGAAACAGCGTTGAACGCTTTGCATGGCCCATACACAACCTGGCATACAAAAACATATCGACTACATGAGACTCTGCAGCAGTATGCAAAGCTCGAACTGCATTTCCCTGAAGATGCATGTGCGGCTGAAAAAAAATAAAAGTTAAAAATTTGTTAGCATCGCTTACAAAATAAAATTTAATATGTAGGAAAAATCTATAGAAAATGAACAAAAACTTACTTTAGACCTAAAAAGTGTTTCCTTGGTAACACGATAAAAAGCAGTTAAAGGAATAGTAAATCTATACTTCTGGCCCTGTTTGTAGTTTTTGTTCCTTTTGTTCTGTTTGTCACTTCCACTACCACGGTGATAATTAACCTTCTTCATTTTCTTCGCCAGCAAAAATTTCTTCATTTTCTTCGCGTGCAAAAATAAATAACATTAAGTTATAAAAGAGTGATAAACATCCTAACATCTATAATCAATCCATTTTGCCATTTTTCCAAAGATATGGATTTAAAATTCTTACGAGAATATCAATATGTTTAATTTTTTCAAAAAAAAATATTTTAATTGAATTTTTCTTTTAAATATCAATGTCTAGTTTTTTCACAAAAATTATATGCTTAATATTAAATATATGAGAAAAACCAATCAAGGCCGCATGTGCCAATGTTATCCAGCAATAAGTTCCCAAAGCAGAATCAATGCAAAACAGAATGATAAAACCTGATCAGCCACAACAATCAACAGTCAAATAGACACAAAATACAAAACAAACCAACAAGTAAAGCCACCGAGAGCACAAAAATACTATATCCATCAAATAACTAAACGCAAATCTCCACAAACTTGAGATGCAGGAGAGGCCAGAATAGTAATATCAAAGTTGGGTCACCACAGCTCCAAGAGGCCAAAATCAGAGTTCAAACCAAAAGAAGTGAGACATACCGAGTGAGACAGAAAAGAAGTGTTATATAAGCTTCACTCGCCTTCAAAATTTAAAACTACCGCCATTTTGTCGGGAAGAAAAGAAAGGCACGCGTATCCGTTTGGTTTGAGGAAAGAAGGCGGGCAAGCATACAAGTGAGTCATAAAGTTGATGTGATCAATACTGATAAAGTTGTTGTAGCTCTAAGTTCTTTTGTACAATTGTCGAGATGGATCTAGCTGTAGCTGTACGTTCTTTTGTCTAAACATGATCAAAGAGTATGAAGAACTTGGAACTGGAAGTACCTCGAATTATGAGGATTATCATAATGTAAGTAATAAGTATGAGTAAATTGTTAAACTGGAAAATAGAGACAATAATTTTGTAAGGATTAAATAAATGAAAATATGGTTCACATCGTGATCATTCTCAATCTATCTTCTTCACTTATCTTCACACCTGATAGTTTTGACATCTTCTCATATCGATCATATGAGAATCTACATTGGAACTGTACTTGTGTTACGTACTTGTATTCCAGCATATGACTCATGGCAGACATGACACATTTGAACTTCTGCTAATTGATCAATTCGTTCACGAAATTTTCAATGTCTAGTATACACTTCTTCAATAGTTAGTTTAAGGTGCTGATTTTTACTGCAGAAAATTGATTCATCTTATTATCCAACCAGTACCTAGTTTTATTGCTCCTAAACATTCTTAGTCATTAAGTATCTATTGAATATCTTGTTGATTCCATTAAGCCACTAATCTACTAACTTAGTGTCATGTAGAAGTAGAATTGTTCTCGTTGGATAAATTATAAGTCTATTTCTACCAACATTTGGGAAGCCTCCTATGGCGAAAGGAGTAGGCCTAAAGAGACAAGAGAGTGCACTGAGGCGATAGTGGGCGCATCTCTTGAAAAGTTGTCAATCTTAATACCATCTCTCATTACCTAATTTGAAGGGTGCTAATCTCTAAGGTAACAAGAGGGATGACTTGATGTTGTTATTTGTGAGTGAAGGTCTACCTATTGGAAGGGCTCTTTGTTCCGGGATTTTAATCAACAACTCCACAAGGGCATCTCCTGAAGTATGAATCTCTTGCTCTATTGGCAATTCCAGGTTTAGATCAAGAGATCTCTTGGAAGAATATGGTATTTCTCATGGTTATTACCCTGATTTTTAATTACATGTGTTAGCATAAAGAGCTTTGAACCATACTAGCCAATGCTTACAATTTTTCATGGGTTTAAAACACAATTAAATTGTTGGGCATAAGATCAATTCATTGTACATTGCATAGCAACATTCTTTCAGAAGTTGTTTTTTGCTTGTTTGGATGGTTTCAAGTTCATCTCAATAAAATTCTTGCAAAATTAACTTCTTTCATGTTTTTATGCTTACAACTTATGGATACATTGATTTTGCAATCTCTAAGTTTAAACTTAAAGCATTCTGTAAGTATTGCTTATACGATTTGGTATCTTCTTTTTGACATAACATTAAGTGACTTAAGCAATTAGCTATTTTCAGATTTATGTTTTCTTGCTATATTGATTTGGTAAATCTGAAATAATACTTGCTAATGGAATGTTTATTAATGGATTCATGAAATTTAATATGTGTTTCATACAAAGTCTTACTTCATGTGACCTTTTCTTTCCATGCAAATGAATATTTATGAGAAGCTTTACATACATACTTTTTGTGATTTGGGAGTTTGTGTCTTTTATTCAATACTTTTACATTAACACTCAATTCACAAGCATCTCACAAATCTTAAAAACAACTCAAGTAAGCACCTAATAATCACATCACAAGACAAATACTTAGTTAGGGAATCCCCCCCCCTCAGTGTAGAATTGGACATCCTTACTTAAAGTGAAGGAAAGTCATTGCTTAGGTGACAGTGGAAATACTTTCATAGTTGCTAGCTAGAAGCCTAGGGCTAGAACCTATGAGGAGACTTTGCCTAGGGATCTAGTTTTTGTGGCAACAATATCATTATTATTGAGTATTTTTGGAGAGCAAGAGTTCATTGCTATTCCTTGTTCCTTTCTTTGATTACATATTCTTTTCTTAGTTGGATTCCGCCTTGTAACTTTGTGATTGTTCCAATCCCATATTGTAGAGTTGTACTTCTTGGATTCCCCAAGATCCTGGAGAGTTATTGGCGTGTTCTTGCCTCTTCAGGATATTGTTCATCCTACAACACTTGGTAATAAAGAGTCAAGCATTTTACTGGCAACTATCCCTTGTGTTTTGTGTGAGAATTTTTGTTTCCAAACTCTTGTTTTTGAATTATGATTTTGATAATGTTTAAGCAGTAGGATTTGAGTTTTATTATTTTGTTTATATTTTGACATTATAAGGCATGGATCAATTCATTGAAGCTATTAAGTTACTTATAAAAGTTAAAAATAATATTAATTTATCTAAGCTTTCATGCATTCTAGACATTCTAGGCATATTTAGTTTGTTTTGTCAGTTTTCTGTCACAAAACAACATTGGCCTGCTGTTTTCTTATTTTTTGTGGAGAATGAGTGAGAAACCTTATGTTTTTCTTGATTTCTCTGCAATAGGAGGTATTAAAAGTTAAAACACTAAAAACACATTTAAAAACAGTATATTAATCGCATTTACAGTTGAAAAATAGTGAAAAAGCTAGGCTTTTTTGTTGTTTCTGCACTTAAATAAGGTATTTAATTTTATAATTGCATTGGGTTGCATGCCCAACAAAACTTAAAAAATATTGTATTTAATTTAGTGTTTACAGCACTAAAATGGTAAATTATAGCTCACTGTAGTTTCTATTTTGCACTCTAGTTAACACATTTCTTCATACAGTTTCATTGGGAATCATGCCCATAGTTAGCATTAATTTTCTGTATTGTTTTCCGGGTAAAATTCCAGCATTTAAGACAGATTTAGGTTGTGCTTTTTTATAATTAATTACAGATTTATTCTAGTACAACAAGTTTTTTTTTTCGATTTTAGTTGTTACTGTTCATTATTTGACCTACAATTGACTACTAGAATCACTTGGGGATACCCCCTTGAAGTTAACAAGCATTAACTTTGAAGTGAGAGGAGATAAGCGAGGTGATAGGGGCTTATTTCCTAATGTGATCTGGAATCCCTTGAGTTTTGTAGGGTGGGGATTTCCGGGTGATAACACTGTCCATTAAATATTAAATGAACAAATTGTTTTGAAAATAGTAAAAAAATTCCTTAGGATTCGTTACAGGTGCACATCAATCGACTTTAAGAAATATTGCCAACATGCTTCTCCTTATGTGAATCTGTTAATGTGTTTAGGATTGATTACGCAAATCTTGAACCAGCAATGAACATGTCACACATTGGGTCATCTAGCTCTGTGAATAGGTTTTCGTATCTAACCACAAACTCTGTGCTTTAGATTGGCTTGGCATTGAGATGATTTATAGAACAAACTAAAAACAATGGACATTGGACACCAATCAAGCATGATTCCCAGCCCTTCACCAGCCAGGGGAGCTATCGATGAAGTGAAGATGTGACGGCCTTTAAAAACATGTGATGCTTGTTTTGAAAACAAAACAACCACAACCTCCAAATATATGAGGTTGTGACTTTTAAGAACGGTTGTAGCTTCGTAAAGCGCTAATGTGTAAGGTTAAAAATATAATATTGAGAATATTCCTGTTTTAATATATAAAGTGGTATAAATGTATAAAGTTGACTTATAGATTTAAATTCTAATTTCTAAGTTAAATGCCAATAATCATTTTCGCTTTACGTTTGAGTAAAATTGACTAGAAGAAGTGAAGTGAATATCTTTTAGTAGGAACCTCCAGACATAATGCATCCACTTCATCCTAGAGTCAACTAGTAAAGGTACTTTTGAAAACAAGCCATAACAACCATGGCATTAAAATCGAAACTTGCCATGTAAATATTTTGCAAAAAGATGTGAAATATTGGAAAAAGAGTCACAAGAAGTTGAACGATGTGAAGAATTGAAAGGAATTACAAAAATACAAAAATGAAGTCAGGCACCTTGGTTATGATGTTGATCACCGAGAATGCAAGGTGGCAAATAAAGGCAATGAAATCACCCGTTTAAAAAATCATAGTCCAATGTTACTTATTGAGGTTAAGAAATTAAAATGCAAGGTCAGCCTATCTTGTTGAATCAGTGAAGATTTCTGTGGTTAAAGTCCAAACCCATGGATAAGGAAACCCTCATAGACTCAATTAAAGTGGAAAAACCTAATGTTGCTAATCTTGAAGTTTTATTAGATGAAGAGCATCTAAAAATTGAGGTTAGGAAACAATTCGACAGGGCAGTATCGATAGATTCAATTAAAGTCGAAGGTCCATCAATCATCATTGATGAAATCATATCTCTACTAAAGGTTATTGAAATGCTAGTGAATACAAAAATATCAAAGATGAACATGACAACACAAGTAAATCAAGAGAATATTAAATCTGAGATTTAGATGGATCGATTTACTAGGGTACTATATTGTCACCCAAAAACCATAGAAGTTGCAACATGAAGGAATCAATGTACCAATATCCACAATTACCCAAGTTAAGGAAACATTTTACTTACATATCGAAGCATCCAAAATTTAATACAACTCAAAGTTAAAAACATAAAAGCTTGCATCGAGAATATTATCACTAGAGTCCCAGAAAGAATCCACCTAAGAGGAATCGATCCTTTTACCATGCGACAACTATGTGAAAAACTTTGAAGATCCTATAATCTCATATCATGAAACAATATCAGTAGTATATAAACAATTGGAATAGCTGATTGGCTGACACATTTAGAGAACACAACAACTGTACATCAGTGCCCTCTTTGCCATGCTTAGAGGGAAAAGCCTTTTTTTTTGTAAAATATAGCTTTTATATATATATATTGAATATTAAATAAATGTTTTTAAGTTGTAAGGGTCATGACGCTTCATCATGATTGCTCCTCTTCAAGGCTATAAAAGCCAAAACATCCATTCATTATAATTGTAGCTTTTGTAGCTTTTGTTCCTTTTGTTCTGTTTGTCACTTCCACTACCACGGTGGTTCTGTTTGTCACTTCCACTACCACAGTGATAATTAACCTTCTTCATTTTCTTCGCCAGCAAAAATTTCTTCATTTTCTTCGCCTACAAAAATAAATAACATTAAGTTATAAAAGAGTGATAAACATCCTAACATCTATAATCAATAAATTTTGCCATTTTGCCAAAGATATGGATTTAAAATTCTTACGAGAATATCAATATGTTTAATTTTTTTCAAAAAAAAATATTTTAATTGATTTTTTTTTAAAATATCAATGTCTAGTTTTTTCACAAAAATTATATGCTTAATATTAAATATATGAGAAAAAACAAATCAAGGCCGCATGTGCCAATGTTATCCACCAATAAGTTCCCAAAGTAGAATCAATGCAAAATAGAATGATAAAACCTGATCAACCACAACAATCAACAGTCAAATAGACACAAAATACGAAACAAACCAACAAGTAAAGCCACCGAGAGCACAAAAATACTATACCCATCAAATAACTAAACGCAAATCTCCACAAACCTGAGATGCAAGAGAGGCCAGAATAGTAATATCAAAGTTGGGTCACCACAGCTCCAAGAGGCCAAAATCAGAGTTCAAACCAAAAGAAGTGAGACATACCGAGTGAGACAGAAAAGAAGTGTTATATAAGCTTCACCCGCCTTCAAAATTTAAAACTACCGCCATTTTGTCGGGAAGAAAAGAAAGGCGCGTGTATCCGTTTGGTTTGAGGAAAGAAGACAGGCAAGCATACAAGTGAGTCATAAAGTTGATGTGATCAGTACTGTAAAGTTGTTGTAGCTCTAAGTTCTTTTGTACAATTGTCGAGATGGATCTGTAGCCGTAGCTGTAGCTGTTCTTTAGTTTAGATAGTAAATTTATGGTTGGTCGTAGATGGTATATTGGAAATGTTGGGTGTGGTAGAAATAGTCTCTCTATATATTGAATAACATTATGTTGTTCTTCTATTTGTTGGCAATAGAAATACAATGTTGAAAGATATTCCAAATCCATATATGCTACAAAAAGATATATGAAAGCCAACTTCATTAATGTTTAGTCAAGAAATACAGAAAACACAAATGTAAGCAATGGTGAAATCACATGAAGTATGGAATTTGGTTACTAGCCTTCCTGATCATGCTTTCATTTTTTCCTAAAATATTTTTAAAAGATGGAGTATGAATATGTTCCCTTGTCTTTTTTTAAAGATAAACTATATGGACATATTTCAAGGCTGCTATTATTTTTTGAAATAAAGTATGTTTCAAAATGAGACAACAAAATAAAATAAGAATAAGCTCAAAACTTGATTTGAAATAAAATATATTTCAAAATGAGAGAACAAAATAAAATAAGAATATGCTCAAAACTTTTCAAGGCTGCTATTTTCTCTAGAAATAAAGTATGTTTCAAAATGAAACAAAACAAAATAAAATAAGAATAGGCTCAAAACTTTGCATTAAGATTTGCTTGTAAAACAAAACATGGTCATTTATATTACTATATAATATTCAACGATGTTAAAGTATTGAACCTGCATGGCATAGTTGAGCATTGAATTTAAAAATCTTAACTAAATCTTATAAATTTAAAAAAATTGATAATTCATTTGATATATTGGTGTGTAATGGGACCAACCATTATTTTGATAGGCTTAAACATAGTTTTTTATTTTATTTCACCTTTAAAAGTATAAAGTGGACTAAGTTTTCCATAATCGAATTTTAACATTCTATATCATTACAATATTAAAATCGAGGTAGATATTTTTTTTGTCATTGTACCTCCACACATCTAAAATTTTGTGCAAAGCTTCTAAAGTTTGAAGATTCACCATTAAGCACGCAAAATATTAAGATGTGCAATGCGTATATAATATAATAATAACAAGCTTAGTTGAATGCATATGCCTATAGAGAATATTTATTCTTTAAAAATGGGATACAACTTAAATAGCACATGTGCATCTAGAGAAATTGATGGAAATGTTTTGAAGCAAGGGTGTTGGTAGTATATCATTATCATGAACACGAACTTTATCGTTGTAACCTTTTACAAAAGAATTCTAAGTTCATTATGCACGCCAATGACTTTTATGTCATGGCACGTGTCATGTTCATGGCCTAGGTCTGATTTTTTGTTCCCTAAAAAGAAATTATTGTAAACTTGGATTTTATGAGATTTTGTTTTCTATGGAAGAAATGCTTTAAGGTTAACACACAATATTCTAAGAGGAAAAAACTAATTTGTTGACAACTATATCCAAGACATTATGAAATGAAAAGGTTGGGATGGGTACATAAAGATTAATATCACATATTGAATGCTATATGTTAGTGAGGGACATATTAACGAAAAAGATGAAACGAGGCATTGAATACTGAAGCTCAACTTGAAACACATTATTCCGAGAGGAAAAAGTAAACATAAAAAACTAATTTGTTGACAGCACTATCCTTTCAATGTCTGCAATTTATTTAAATGGTTTAGAATTTAAAGTTTAGAGTTTTTATGATGCTTATACACTTATTTAAATTGTTTAGAATTTAAAGTTTAGAGTTTGCATGATGCTCATACACAGTTGGGTGCAGAAAATCCAAGTGGTTGAAATCACTGCACATTTTAAGAAGGATGGAAATGGTACAATTTATTAAATAAAATCTCATTTAAGAGGAGGATGCTCATACACAGTAGAAAATCCAAATGGTTGAAATTGCTGTATATTTTTCTCAAAAACCCTGAGTTGTTGAGCACCCAAAGACTAGAACCAAAAATCCTGAGTTGTTGAACAGTTCCTTTTTGGGAATCCATTGATATTAAGGTTGATGCCTATCCCCCTTCAACTCCAATAGCCAGAATTTCTCTAAATAACTCTAAAAAAACACCACAATAATTCACCATCTTCAGTACGGCACCAAATTCCAGTGTTACCAATAAAAGAAACTCCCTCAACTCTATGATTAAACTATTCAATTTTGAAAATCATATGACTTGGCTCATACTTCCCAACTAACACTATACATACTTGATCTAATTTAACAAATGTAAAACCCATAATTATATAAATATCATTAAATTTTCCACAAAGACGATTTGTTTAATTTCAAAGCCATGCAAAAGCAATAATCATATAAATTGAACAGGGTTTGTTCGATTTCAAAGCCACCAAGGAGCCTGAAAATGAATTTTTTTTCAAGCTTTAAATATGAGAAAAAGGATTACATAAGTATTGATATTATTGTTAAGGAGCAACTATAAAGTAAAAGGTAGACATATTATTTTTCTTGTTTGCATGAGAATGGAATTGAAAACCTTAATTTGCTCTAAGAGCGTCATGGGTTTTGATAAAATACTAAACCTTAGTACCCAATTGTCCCCTAATATTCACGGGAAAACACAACAACTAAAAAACTAAAGGAAAACTAGTGAAGAGTAATTGAAACATCAGATTTATGTAATAAAATCTTTATTCAAATTTTATCGATCATATAATTTCATTCTATTTCAAATTTAGTAAATATGGAATTATGACAAATCTATATTGACAATAGATTAATTTAAAATAAATGATTAAAACCAATGGACAATAGAATTTATTTTCCTACAAATCCAACGAGGTTATTCTCCTACAAATCAGACTAGGTTATTTTCCTACAGATTCTTAATAGATTGTCAGGACAAACCCCATACATATTTCTTATTTGAGGTTGGAAATCTCATTCTAGGGTTGTTTATTTAAACCTTTAATTATGTGGAGAACATCATTGCTTAGAAAGGTTTGGGCATGCTTCTTGAATAACTCTACCCTGCTAGAGGAGAGATGTCTCTCCTTGACCGTCGCCTTGGCACGTGTAAGTTTTCATGGAAACTTTTAAATATTTTTGGATGCGATTATTTGAGTTCGAGTCCCTTGGGCTTGTTGCCATATGTAGTAAATTTTTTAAAATTAATGTGATTTGGAAAAAAATTAGTATGCAAATGTTCTCGGGCTTGTGGCTATGCCACAACCTCTGAAACAATATTATGGCATAACTTCTAGTGTATTTATTTACCACATGAATAGAGTATTTGCTCAAGGATTCGTAAACCTATTATATGACTCTTACCTGAGCTTTTGTCACTATTATGCTAATGTTGATTGTTTGTAATATTCAAACATTGAATTTAGTCTTTTTATTTACTTGCATTAGATTAAAGATTAGGGTTTATACTTTCTTGTTGTTTTGGTAATTCTTTTGGTAATTGATAATTGTTTTGTTAGTGAGAATGCCTTTTTGTCCCATCAAGACGCTGCAACTCTTCATAGTGGGTAAACCAAATATCGAGAAAATACTGCTTGTTAATGACGTTTTTCCCATAAATTCTGAGAGTTTATTATTCCCCTGAAATAATGACTATTCAAGAGTAAACGATATGTACAATTCATGGGTCTATTAGGTGAATCTTATAAACATCTGAACTACTAGTTTGTTTGTACTGAATCTAGGCAATGTTTTCTAGGTCAACTAAATTCCATTAGAAACAACATTAATTTCTATTCAATTCATCAAGGTTTTGGAGAGGAAGGAGATTGATATTTGTGCATGGAAGATATGGAGTAATTGCAGGTATGTAAGGGCACCACAAAGTGAAATAGACGAGGGATGGAGTTACAAGCTGGAGTGAGCTCTTTATAAGACGTATCCGGTTATCTTAACTAGAAAGGTGGGAGTTGTATTACTGGTGAGCAGTATCGTCCAGTTATGAAACAATAGTTTCCAAGGAATTATTGTTTCATAAATGTTTTGTGAAGGTAGATTTTTTGTATATGGAATATTTTAGTAATTAATCCTTAACTTAGGTCGAAAAAATTGCAACCGCATCAAATTGAATGTTGCATACAAAATCACAATCAATAACAATTCTAACATTCCACTTTTCAACTTCAAAACAGAATATCAAACATCAAGTAGCAGCTTTGCATCGTAAATAAGACATTTCTAAGAAATAAGCCAGAGAAATTGCAAATAACTCTAATGGACCAACAATAATAATGGACCAACAATAATAACAACACTGTAACACAAATAAATTTGGAAAGAGTGGTGAGCTAGCAACAATAGCACTGTAACACAAATAAAGCTCGAAAGGGCAGTGAGCAGTAGGGCGGTAAATAGTAAGTGGTGAATGGACAGGGGTGATGTAGACTGGCGGTGTTGATGTGAAGCTTGAATCTTACAGATAACCAACTACATTAACTAACCATATCAATTTCCAAGACTATTTTAAATGTGAATTAACTAAGAAACCCATCTTCCAAGAACTACGTCGTTTTCCTGGAAATAATAGGTAAAACTATAGTCCAATAGAATTTGAGAAAATAATATGTATTGCAATAATTAATTATGAAATTAATAACCTATTCCAAAAACTTTGGAATGTATGAAGAAATATGAAATATCAAAGAGCCATTAATAGAAATTCCAATCATATCTAAAACAATAGTTACCCTGCAGGGACTAATATAATTATGTGGAGAAATTCATTGCTTAAAAATATTTGAGCATGCTTCTTGAACATGTCTACCAGCCTACTAAAGGAGAGACGTCTCTCCTTGACCCTCGACTTGGCACCTGCAAGTTTTCATGGAAACCTTTAAATATTTTTGGAGGTGATTATTTATGAGTTCGATTCCCTTGTTCTTGTTGCCATTTGTAGTAAATTTTTAAAGTTAATGTTATTTGGACAAATTATAGTCTACAAATGTTCTCTGGATTGTGATTATGCCACAACCTCTTAAAAAATATTATGGCATAACCTATAGTGTATTTATTTGCCACAGTTAATGTGATTTAGACAAATTATAGTCTACAAATGTTCTCTGGATTGTGATTATGCCACAACCTCTTAAAAATATTATGGCATAACCTATAGTGTATTTATTTTCCACATGAATAGAGTATTTGATCAAGGATTTGTAAACCTATTATATACCTGATGTTTGACTCTTCATACTATTCACATTGAATTTAGTCTTTTTATTTACTTGAATGAGATTAAATATTAGGGTTTCTACTTTCTTGTTGTTTTGGTAATTATTTTGGTAATTAATATTTTTTTTGATAATTAACATACCTTTTCATCCCATCAAGACACTGCAAATCTTCATAGTGGGTAAATAAAATATCCATAAAACATTGCTTGCTCCATAAATTATGAGATTTTATTATTCCCATGAAATAATGACTATTCAAGAGTGAACAATAGAGATTAAATATTAGGGTTTCTACTTTCTTGTTGTTTTGGTAATTATTTTGGTAATTGATATTTGTTTTGATAATGAACATACCTTTTCATCCCATCAAGACATTGCAAATCTTCATAGTGGGTAAATCAAATATCAATAAAACACTGCTTGCTCCATAAATTCTGAGAGTTTATTATTCCCATGAAATAATGAATATTCAAGAGTGAACAATACGTACGATTCATGGGTCTATCAGATGAAACCTATCAAAAATTCAACTACTAGTTCATTTGTACTGAATCTATGCAATGTTTTCGAGGTAAACTAAATTCCATTAGAAACAACATTAATTTCTATTCAATTCATCAAGATTTTGGAGAAGAAGGAGAATGATATTTGTGCACGACATATATGGACTAATTACAGGTATGTGAGTGCACCGCACCATGAAATAGACGAGGGATGGAGTTAGAAGTTGGAGTGAGCTCTTTCTAAAACATATCCGCTTATTTTAACTAGCAAGGTGGGATTCATATTACTGGTGAGTCATATCATCTAGTTATGAAATAATAGTTTCAAGGGAATTATTGTTTCATAACTTTTATGCGAAGGCAAAGTTTTTGTATATGGAAGATTGTAGTAATTAGTCCTTACCTTAGGTTGAAAAAATTGCAACTACATCTAATTGAATTGAATCTTGGAGACAAAAACACAATAATATCAATTCTAACATTTCACTTTTCAACATCAAAATAGATTATCAAACATCAAGTAATAGCTTTCAATGGTAAATAAAAAAATTCTAAGAAATACCTTAAATCACCAAGGCCAAATAAATTGCAAATAAGGTCAACATAATAGAAACAATAATAGCATTGTAACACAAATACAGCTTGAAAGGGCATTGAGCTAGCAATAATAGCATTGTAACACAAATAAAGCTCAAAAGGGCAGTGAGTAGTAGAGCGGTAAACACTAAGCGGTGAATGGACACCAAACTAGTGGTGCAAGCTAATGAGAAGCTTTAACCTTACAGATAATCATCAGTTGCATTAACTAACCATCTCAATTTCCAAGAGCATTTTAAATGTGAATTAATTAAGCAACCCATCTTCCAAGAACTACGCCGCTGGCCCGACAATAATGGGTAAAACTATAGTCTAGTAGCATTTGAGAAAAATTACATGTATTGAAATAATTAATTCCCAAATTAACAACCTATGCCAAAAACTTTGGAATGTATGAAGAAATATGAAAAGTCAAAGAGAGATTAATAGAATGTCCAAGCATATTATCGAAAACAATAGTTACACTGGCCTTTGGCAAGGACTAATATAATTATGCATAGAAATTCATTGCTTAGAAAGGTTTGGGAATGCTTCTTGAAAAGGTATACCTTGCTAGAGGAGGGATGTCTCTCCTTGACCCTCGCCTCAACACTTATAAGTTTTCATGGAAACTGTTGACGAGAAAATCTCACACACATGCGACATTTCCGCAATTTGCACAGTAAAGCACCATCAACATATAGCATGCATCCCACCGAAGGCATCCTTGTCACATCTGAGAAGCATCATGAGTCCATAAATGCACAATATTAGTCAAAGACTACAATAGTGTGGGTACATATATGTTAGCTCGAGCTACCATGCATATAATCAGAATTGCACCCACGCAACCAACGTGGATAATCCTTTGATATTTGTGTGACTGATAGAAGCAGAGGGACCACAAAAACTTGCGATGAATTGAAGGCTCATCAAAGCCCCATTGCCTCCAAGAATTTAAATTTGGCCTCCCCTTGTACTTGGTCCCATTGAAAGGCCCCTCTTGGTGTACTTTGGGGCCAAATCATGGAGTTAATGGGTTCACACTTGGATCTAGTTGTTTCTTGGAAACCTCTTGGCCTATAAAAGGAAGACATGGGCATGCATCTAGAGAAGAGAAACCAAGAGAAAGGTTATTCTATTGGAATTTCACTTGAGCTCCCTTATAATTCACCTCTTCCCTCTTGTTTAGCATTTTCCAAGCTCCTTTGCCACCTTCCTTCAAGGGGCGAGAATTTTCTTATTTGTTCATCAATCCATTCAACATCTAGTGTGGAATAAATTGGCCTCCCTAAGGAATATTTTTTTCCTCCATTAGATATCACATCTCCTAAGGTGTTGTATATGCTTGACCATTGGGAAATACAAAGTGGTTTGGAATCTGTTGGTTGTTGAAGTTTGCATCTCTACCCCTCTTGTTCTTTGTTTTATTTCATTTGTATTTCATTTGTTTATTTATTTCCACTAACAACAATTTGCAGGATCACTTGGAGCACACTCCCACCACCAAGGGGAACCTAATACTGAGGCCTTATTGCAGCCTACAAGGCCTTGCCCCTCATCAAGTGGGAAGGATTCACTCTTGTGCAATTTTTTCCACAACAATATTTATGACAACTCCACTTATTTTAGTTCATTTCTCTTAAACTAGGTTGTTGTTTCTTGAGTGGCTAATTTCTGATATTGTGTGTTGTGAAAAAGAAGAGTTCCATACCCTTAAATCCGTAAATTAGGCCTCCTTTGGGCCACAATTTTCATTTCAATGGACGTGCATATCCCAACATCTCAGGCGCGTTGCCCGCGCAAATTATTCCCAGACAGTCACAGTGTCATGCAAATTAATAGATCTTTTCTCGCATAGATTTATGTGCAACCGACCCATGCAAACTTTTTGCATTGTAACCGCGCTACCACGTGTTAGTGATTCTTTCTTCCATGCTATCGTGTGTCTATTAATTTTCTTTCAGCGCGAATATGCTCTTTATTTGTTGTATAGTTTGTGAAGATCCTGCAACAATTAATTAATTAAAATACACGAGATAACAAGAATAACCGAACTCGGAATCGCTTTATTGATCGCAGGGCACTTCGAAGGGGAAACCTCCTTTGAGAAAGCTCAATACAAATAACTTCACAGTTCCTTTATTGGCCTCAACACACACTTATATACTAAGTCTATGCCTGAAACTATGGGTCAATACCATGGGACATATAATACTATGGGACGACTTACAAAGCATATGCGTCCAATACTATGTGTCAAAACCATGGGCTAATACAAACTATGGATCAACAAATACTACGGGACTACTTACAAAGCATATGCATCCAACAACAATATACTAACAAGGTAAAGACATGGGTTCCTAACATCCCCTCTCCCTTAGAAAAAGCTTTGTCCTCAAATCTTAAGATGTGGAAATTGATGCCGAATCTGAAGGAGTGGTGCCCATGTAGCATCCTCTAGTTGCATGCCCAACCACTGAATGAAGACCTCTATGATAGATTGAGAGAGAAGCGGATGCCACTTGAGTGTTAGGGAGGATTGCTTGGAAGGATGTAGACAAAGAAAAAACCATATCAACTGCTTGAAAAGTGCACTCAGAATGGTGCTGATTGGCTTGTTGTTGCAGTCGAATTCTTTCCATGTGAAGAGTATACTACAAAATGCGAAGAATCTGATTGTGGTGTTGAACAACCGTATCAATTTCCTGAACTGGTGCATTGATGAGGGTGTATGGGAGAAGAAATGGCGATGCCTGACCATAGACTGCTTAATACGGAGTCATGTTAGATGCAGTAGTGTACCACCATTCGGTGAGAGGGAGCCACTTTTCCCATGGAGTTTGTTGTTCGGAGGTGAAGCAATGAAGATAAGTTTCCAAACATTTATTGGTAATGTCAGTCTCCCCTCCAGATTTAGGGAGCCCTTCAATGAATTCCAGAGAATTATCTATCCATATCCATGTAGGGATGGGCACGGGTTCAAGAAATCCCGAAAGGAGCTAGAAAGTATCACATTCAGCCACCATCGGTTGAAATGTCATTTCAATCCTTGCCAAAAGAAGTTACATTGTTCCCGGTCATACGTTTGGAGGAACCCAGAGTGTGCGGTCGATGGAGAAGCATGGAGAACAGATTGCAACCAAGTTGGAACAAGCAGAGAAATAGCTGTAATAGAAACTGGGTCATCAAATGTGAGAGAAGGAGCATCCGCCACCAGATTGTCCTTACCCTTCTTGTATGTGAGTGCATAGGCATAACCCATGAGTTGGATAACCCATTTCAGGTGTGCTGGGGAGGAAAACCGTTGTTCCAGGAAATTTTCCAGACTCTGGTGATCAGTCTTGATGAAGAAATAATTCCCCAATGGGTATGGCTTCCATGTCTGTACTGCATGCAAAAAAGCCATAATTTCCTTCTCAGATGTAGATGTGGCTAAATTATGACCGGAAAGGTCTCTTGAAGGCGGCAAGCCCACTGGTTCAGCAAGGACACCTGCATATCTATCCAAGGAAGTAGTGGAGACCGTTGATGGGTGCATCTGAATGAAATAGAGCTGAGCGATGACACCATGTGAATTCTTCTTAAGGATCTTTTCCAGGCGATGTGAACTGATGATGCGGAGAGACCCTGGTTGTAAGCCCGTAAATGTGTGTTGTTTCCCATTGACTGAAAACTGCATCCAAATTTCAACAAAATCCCATAAGATGGGGCCAAGTGTGTGTAACCATTGAACGCCCAAAACCACATCACATCTGCCTAAGGACAAGGAAAACATGTCAGAGCGCAGGTTATAATCTTCCAGAGAGATACACACATTGTGACACTTCCCCTTGCAAGGTAAGGTGCCCCCATTGGCAACCATGACCTCAAATTTGGAGCAAGGATGGACAAAAAAATCAGCCTGTTTGGCGATCCGAGGGTTAATGAAGTTATGAGTGCTACCAGAATCAATGAGTATGGTAAGAGGGATATTCTTGAAGTAACCCCTTACCCACATTGTTTGTGGGGTGGTGACGCTAGTTACAACATGGAGAGATATCTTTGGTGGGTCGTCCTGAGATGGGGGGTCAACAGGTGGGTGTTGAATGTCAACATGAGCATCTATTGTATTTGGAGCTTCTTCACCAAGTTCAGAGCCAGGTGGAGAATCCACATCCAAGAGATAGAGATTTTGCTCAACACATCTATGTCCCCGAGTGAATTTCTCATAACAATTATAAGAAATCCTATTTTCTCTGCGTGCCTACATCTCTATTTCAGACAAATGCTTGATAGGAGTTGGTCGAGGAGCTGACGGGATGGAAGGTCATTGAGAACCCATATTTCGGAAGGGAACAAAAGTGGGTTTGGAGCGCTGTTGGGATGAAATCTTGTCTTCTTCCAACTTAGCCAACCCCAGGGCTTCCATCATTGTGTTGGGACAGAACATTTTAACCTTTGAGCGGATTTCATCCTTAAGACCACTGATAAAACAACTCCTGTAGAATTCATCAGACAATCCTTCTGTGTGATTGGCTAGTTTCTCAAATTCTGTCTGATACTCTCTCACAGTGCCAATTTGGCGAAGTTTAGTGAGGGATCCTGTGAAGTCATCAAAAGCACTAGGACCAAATCGTTGCAAAAGGAGCTGGCAAAAATATGGCCATTTTTTCTTTTCATGAGCCTTGATGTATCAACGGTACCATTGAAGAGCTTCCTGTTCCAAATGAAAGGATGCAAGCGGAACTTTGTTGACATCAAAAGTATTATGCGGAATGAAATACTATTCTGCACGATAGATCCAGCCATTCGGATCAATACCATTGAATCGAGGAAAATCAAGCTTCGGACCACGGAAATTGCTGGAAGAAGAGAACCCATTGGCTGATGAAGAATTGGACTTTCATTTGTTATTCATGGCGGAATGCTCAATATGGAGGCTGAGAAATGTTTCATCCAGATCCTGGAGTTTGGTTTGGATGACTGCAAGTGTTTCCTCCATGGTTTTTGCTCCTGCATGGGTGACAACCAGAACCAGGAGTTTTTTTTTTTAATGGGTAGAAAAACACAAACATAAGCTTATTTAGTAAAGGGAAATTTGGATTTGGGAAAAACGCTCATGGGTAATTCGGGTTTTACTAGGTTTTGGACACTTTCAAATGGATAGGGAAGCAGAAAATGAGAATTTCAGAAGCGGGGTGAAATAATGAGAAAATTTATCAGAGAAGGACAAAGAAGCGGAAATAGGGAATGAACACGGTGGCAAAATTTGAAGGCGATTGGGTGAAAAGTAAAGAAGTTATGGAAAACCCTAAAAATAAACAAATGTGGGATTTATGGCTTTGGGAAGTGGAATTTGGGATAGGGTCCTCAGGAATGAAAGGTGTAGAATGGGATTACAGGGGTGTCAGGGAAGTTTCAATGGAAACAGAGTGAAAACAAGGGAGATATGGCGAAAAAACATATATTTTTTTTCTTTTCAAAATGGATCTGCTACGATGTAGAAGGGATTGGAAACAGATGGATCTGCAACGACGCGGAAGGGATCGTCAATAGATGGATCTGAAACGGCACGAAAGGGATCAGAAACAAATGGATCTGCAACGACGTAGAAGGGATCGACAACATATGGATCTAAAACGGTGCAAAAGGGATCGGCAACAGATAGATCTGAAACGACGCGGAAGTGATTGACACCAGTTATGGACAGAGCAAATCTGTGATTTATCAGCTGCAAATAGATATGGACCCCGTATGCTAGGATTCCTAACGGTTCAGGGGATTCACTCGGCCACCAATGTTGTTTGACGGCTTGCGTATTGGGGCAGTACCCCTCAATCCACGACTCAAGTAAAACTGATAATCGCTTTTCCACAAACGATAGCTCTTGGTTTACCTCACGGGTGGGAACTAGTCAATTAGGTAGGGGTCGTTGCCCTTTTCGTTGGCAGGTCCTCTCAATGGGCCAGCTACTTTGGGGTTCCTGTGGTACTCCTCACATTGAGTTTTAGGGCTTATGCCCAAGTACTTCCCACAGTTAAACGGATAGGGATTATTCCCAGATCCGAACTTGTAACAAATGTGAAATTTTTTTTGACAGATATTTCACCCAACGAGCCCAAGAAAGTGATCTGATACCAGATGTGAAGAACCTCCAACAATTAATTAATGGAAATACACGAGATAAAAGGAATAACAGAACTCAGAATCGCTTTATTGATCGCAGGCCACTACGAGGGGGCAACCTCCTTTGAGCAAGCTCCATACAAATAACTTCACGATGCCTTAATTGGCCTCAACACACACTTATATACTAAGTCTATGCCCAAAACTATGGGTTAATACCATGGGACATATAATACTACGGGACGACTTACAAAGCATATGCGTCCAATACTATGGGTCAAAACCATGGGCTAATACAAACTATGGATCAACAAATAATACGGGACGACTCACAAAGCATATGCATCCAACAACAATATACTAACAAGGTAAAGACATGGGTTCCTAAAATAGTTGTTTTCACAATTTTGCAGCCCCATTACTGCTCACTAATGAGCCATAACTAATTAAATTGCAATAGTTTACATGTTCTATAGTAATTATCTCACTTAGAATAAGATTAGGGATTAAAGAGTCCTTCTCTCTCGAAACTTACTTAGGTAACTAACCTTGAGGCTTTCAACGGGCCTCATTGTTGTCACTAGTATTCAAGACATCTTGTGTTTTTGTTTACTTGACATGTTTTTAGGATCAAAGCGAGTGTAGAATCCACTTTTTCTCTTATCTCCCTAAAGACTCTTATCTCCCCAATTATTCTCTTCACCTCACACTTCTTGTGAGTTTGGTGAATCAGAAAGGGGTGAGAAGTGTGAAATACCTCCGTTGCAGACTTTTACTTCATTAGCACTTTGTTTGCAAAGCACCATTAGCAGCTTTTAGAGTTAAGAGTTGATCTCCATTTGCATTTACTTTACACTCTTGTAGTTAATTTGTAATAATCAATTTTCTTACCTCACATGTGTTTGCACCACTAGGACACACTAAGGGACCTAAAAACAATTTCACTCCAAGTATGCTCTTCACTTCGCAATTCTTGTGAGATTCGTGAATCAGAAAGGAAGGGAATTGTGAAATATCTCCCTTACAGACCTTAATCAAAAGTAGACCCATTAAAATCAAATTTGTAAATTTCCAACCAAATAAAATGCTCCTCTGGAGGTCGCAAAACAATATTTTATTTAGGTAGGCTTGATTGGTATAGGCATCCATTAATGCCCACCAATCTAGTTTTATTAGCAATATTTTGAAACATAGCATTTCTAACTTATAGGGTACTATCAAAATCCTACTATAAGAAAGTATTCAAAGAAAACCTGGATCAAAAGTGCGCCATGACCAAGGAGGTGAAATTTGAGGTATAGTTTCCTTTCTCTCCCCTACGAGTCACTCAGCTCATTGTAGGGAAACAACATTATACCATGCAGGCCGAACCACTGATCCAAACTTGATGCAAGATATCTTATTGGCCAAACTTTGGACATCACCAAGGAGAAATTGTGGGTGCAATTGACTCTTGAAGTCAACTGTTGTTGTTGGGAGGTGTTCCCAAGTCTTCTTGATTCAAACATTGTCCTCATCGCCGGTAGAACTAGCTCTTTGTTACCTTCACTAGTCAATTGGTGTGGTTACATTGAGAGGAAGGATGTTAGGTATTTTTAGGGAATTTACACTTATTTTATTTTTAAATAAAAATTCACTAACTCATAATTAAAAAGAACCTACATGTGGGAGCTCTTGCACTAAACCGAATTTGCACATATCACTCACTTTTTGCACCATATCAGATATGTTGTGGTTGGCATATTTTTGCATTTGTTCAATCGTGCTTAATTCCACCATCACTCGCACTAGACAATAAGCTTTCACTATTGAGGAACAATGCAATCCCATAAGGCAGTCCCAAAGATTGCAAGGCATATCCCCTCTCTTGAGGGGTGTTTTTACACCTTCTCCTTGTGGTTCACACAGAAGATACTCTCGACGAAGCCGCTCCCAGGCCACATTGATAGGATCATCAGGGTGAGTCCGCTCCTTAATTGGTTAATTTTTTCCTCTCAGAGAGATTGGGGATCCTTTCACCTCATCCACCACTAGAAGAGGTTCCCCTTCATTTTCTCCCCTTAAATAGAATCTATATACAATTTCCTTATTTCCTCTCGGAAGAGGCCCTCCTTTGGTTTATTATCTCAGAGATCCTTTGGACCATTTTGATCCCTCCTCTCTAGTAGGAGGTCATTCATTGTTCACAACACCACCTCCGTATCCAACTCACAGAAACCACACACAACAGGCAATGGCAAGACAAAACCCTACCCTACTTTACATGTCTATCCTCAATCTTCCATATTTGACCAAACTAATCAATGACACTATTGCACATGATCCAACATGGCTAGCTATGCTAGATAAACTTCCCTCGGACATTCCTAAATTCGAAGGGAAGCAAGGGGATGATAATGCTAACCATGTCATGTACTTCCACCCATGGTGTTCCCCTAATAACATAGTGGGATATTCAGTGAGGCTTCAGCTCTTTTATTGCACCCTCACTGGAACAACAGCCAAATGGTATGTGAACTTACCAAGATCATCCCATGCCACCTTTGCAACATTGGAAACCACATTTCTCACATACTTTCAGCTTTCGATTCACCATGACCTGTCTCTCGAAATTCTCACCCAGTTTCAACAAAACACATCTGCACACATGCAAACCATATCCATGAATGTCGTAGACGCCGCACATTGTGTAAGATAGAAATACAACCACCATTCTTGTTGGAATTTTTCATCAAATCACTCCAACCACATGCGGAACATATCCATGAATGTCGTAGACGCCGCACATTGTGTAAGATAGAAATACAACCACCATTCTTGTTGGAATTGTTCATCAAATCACTCCAACCATCCATTTCCAAATATGTAGCCACCTCCATGCCACAAACTGAGGAAGAGGCTATTCTAAAAGCCCAACATTTCTATCTTATCTATGCACAATTTGTATACCTTTACACTATCCTCCTTGATGACTCTCGGCATCAGTTGTTGGATCCTACACCTACGAGTTTGTCATACTTGGTGGGTGGTATTATTGGGTCCATTTCCCACTAAGAAAAGGTTCCTACTCCTACTCCTGTGCCATTTAATATGGCCCTACAGTACCCACCCATGCCACCTATGTAGGAACCCCCCTCCCCCTGTACCAACCCCCTCAGTTAGTTAGTTAAAGTATGCAACCTATAGTCCTACTTATATGAACATTAGCCAAACAACAATGCTCTCTAAACCACACATAGCATAATTTGTTACTACATCCACATCTTATGGAGTGCAAACTTCATTTATTCCACCATGAAGGTATAACCCTTACTAAACATTTCCATGCCCGACTGTTCAGACTCCCGCACCTCACATCGGGGTCAACCTTGTTCAACCTTCTTTCGCACAACAAGTTCAACAGAGTAGTTGAACACCACAAATCCTCAAAATCCTCAAAATTGGGGTAAGAAGAAAGGAAAGAACAAGCAAAACCAGCAATAGGAGCAAGGGGGAAACCCTCCTCCCTAGCAAAACTAGAACCTAGGTAACCAGAATGCGGGGAAAAACAACCCCCCAATACAAGGGAAGAACGCCAACCTTGCAGAAACTAGACAAAACACACAATGCTAGGGCAAAAGCCTACCCTACCTTTTATGGCTAGCCTAAATCTTCCATATTTGGCCAAACTAATCAATGACCCTATTGAACATGATCCAACATGGCCAGTTGTTCCAAATAAACTTCCCACCGACATTCCTAAATTCGAAGGGAATCAAGGGGATGATCCCATCAACCCTGTCATGTCCTTCCACCTATGGTGTTCCTCCAACACCATAGTGGAAGATTCAATGAGGTTTCGTATCTTTCAATGCACCCTCATCGAAACAGCAACCAAATGGTATGTGAACTTACCAAGATCAGCCCATGCCACCTTTTCAACACTAGATACCGCATTTATCACATACTCTTAGCTTTTGATTCGCCATGACCTTGGTCTCAAAATTCTCACCAAGTTTCAACGACCATCATTCTTGTTGGACTAGTTCCTCAAATCACTCCAACCATCCATTGCCAAATATGTAGCCACCTCCATGTCGTAAAGTGATGAAGAGGCTCTTTTGAAATCCCAACATTTCGATCTTATATATGCATAATCTAGATACCTTCACACTATCCTCTGTTAGGGTTAATCTTGACTTGGGAATGAGTGAAATGGTTTAGGTATCAACACGTGTTTTTGGGCACATAATATTTGGTGACCAATGGTATTTGGTGGCAAATGGTATTTGGTGTTCCATGGTATTTGGTGGCCAATGGTATTCGTTGGCATGGGGTAAGACCGCATAAAGTGCGGAAGGTGACAACAACGAAGAAGGACAATCCGCGGAAGAAAGGACCATTCACGGAGAACAAGGAGCCAACAGAAGCGCAAGATTGGTTTAGTTAGTTAGAATGGGTCATGTGGACCATTTTGTAACCACTTTAGTTTTATGTAAATAAGAGTATGATTGTAAGCCTAAGGGAATCATTAACCTGGAATGAGATTATAAGTGATCGATAGATGTGCGGATGAACTCTGTAACATTTTTCTCTGCTTTTGGCAGTTTTGTATGGATCCGCGATAAGGTGTTTTGAACTGTTTTTGCGAAGGTTATATCGCATGTTTTGATGAATGCATGAAGATGTTCGGTTATGTGTATCTCTTTTGTCTCTGTTCATGTTAAATGATGAATGCAAGTGCTAGTTGTGAAATGTTTAAGGCTTTGTGGTTTGGTAAATGCTGTTGATACGAATTATTAGTTTAACCATGATAATGCGAACGTTGATTATACACTAAATATGTGAAGGAATGAATGAATGTATGAACTGTTAAGTATGATGCAAAGACACAATCTCTGGTTTCTGTAGCTATAGGGTGAGAATTGATGCATGTCCTCCCCCCACTACAGAAATCTGGTTCCTGTAGCCCCCTTAATCATCTCGGGTGAGACTTCACTCGCTCTGCGATTGTTGCTAGAAAGGGTAAAACCTTTCTGGGTTGGTGTTTAAGGGATTTTGGTTGATGTTTTTTGACAACAGTGTGAAGTGAACCCCTGTTGACAGTTTCTATGTCAACAAATGGTTTCGTTGCCGGGACCCTGAAGGAGAAAGAAGAGGACATGCTGTGGCACCCAACAAAACTGGAGATTCAGGAGTGGTTTGATAAGAAGACAGAAGAATTTGCAGAAGGAGAGAATTGGAACCCTAGGAAGACGGTAAGCAGCTGGTTGCAAAATCATATCTATTCTGACATCCACGAGGTGTTCTTCTGCGAATTCCTGATATTGCTACACGAGTGGTTGGAGCAGCTGACATTTCAGAAGAATCATTGCCAAAAGAGTGAGCCTGACCATTGGACTCCACAACTGATCCAATAGCTAAAGCGAGTCGACAATAAGGTATCGAGGGCTTTCAACTTCTGGGTAGATAGTATTCTAGAGGGATACATTACTAAGTTCACAGTTGACACAATTAAATCATACAATGACGCAGAAAGGAAATTTTTCAGAGGACCTGGAGGGAGATTCCTACTATCGCTCAAGTTGTGGATTAAGATGCTCGTCTACGAAAAGGGCATCCTGAGGATGAATTTTGACAAGTATAAGATCAATGTGCGGAGGTTGTGGGTATCATGTGAATGCGGATCCGATAGAAAGATGCAGGGTAGATGGACATGAGTGATGAAGAATTTCTAAGGGAGGTTGAGGAAGATTGTGGTACCTTGATAAATGGGGCGATATTCTAGCGACCAGAGAAGAAGAGGGGGATTGAGAGAGAGTCTCATGAAGGGACCGGAATAGAAGACTGCGAGATAGGACCACAAGGGACGAAGCCACCTTATTAAGATGAAGAAGATGGTGACCAAGCTACCCCAGAAGCAGAAGAGGGACAGATCGTCAGTTACAACGTACCTTCAACCCCGCCCACTACCCAGAATATCACAGGAAGAAATACAAGTTAGTTATTTGCAGAGCTGTATTACATGTAGCGGTAGGAGTAGCGCATCAGTAAAAAAATAACAGTAGGAACGTAAGAATGGAAAGAGATGACGCAAAAATTCCCACTTTCCAGGGGAACAAGACTGAGGATCCCGAACAGTACTAGTTCTTGTGCAAAGTGGTATGGACTGTGAAGCAGGTCCAGGATGAAGATATTAAAAAGGGACAGCTAGCAATGACCCTCAGGGGCTGTGTGCTAGACTATTTTATGAAGTTTACTAAAGTACCAATGGGGACTCCAAACAAAACATTGGAATAGATCAAGGCGGGAATGATTGATGAATTTAGAAAAAAAAAATTAGGAGTCACAGTACATCACCGAGCTCAAGGAAATCAAGCAATATCCGAATGAGCCGGTATGGGAATTTGATCAACGGTATAAAATTTTAATGGCGAAGGTGAGTTTCGGGATGAACGAATTGCAACATAAGGAGTGGTTTATCGCAGGGTTGGTGCCACACATCCGTAGACCGCTACTGCAACAGAAGGTAGTGACTCAAGCTGAAGTGTTGGAGAATGCGATGAAGCTGGAGGCTTCACCAATCGGCGAAGTGGGCATAGGCATGGATAGGATACAAGCGTAGTAGGAAAATTTGACACTTCAACTGCAAGATATGAATAAGGGGAAAGAAGCCCGCGAAGATATATGGTGCATTAGATGCAAGACAGAAGGACACCATAAGGATAATTTCCCAAAATTTTGAGAGTATTTGCAGTCAGGTGCACTGAATCGCCTCAGTGAGGGAGGGATTCCTTGGTGTCGTGTCTGTCAAATGAGAGGACATCGACCGGAAGAGTGTGTGTACCTATAGAATATGGTATCAAAGCCAGTAAATTTGTATTGCAAATTTTGTCGATCAGTTGGCCATGACGAAAAATATTGCAGGTCTTACGACCTACTCCAAGAACAGACTGCGGATACATTTTTTATGAAGGGTGAAGAGAAACCATAGGTACAACAACAGCGTCACTATAACCAGCCACCGCAGTATGATCAAGGGCAGTATGGGAAATCACAGTATGGTCAACTCCAATATCTACAACTGCAATATCAACCGCCGCAGTTTGGCCAGTCGCAATATCAACAACCGCAGTATGGTCAACCGCAATACCCGCCATATGGGCCACCGCGAGGAGGTTTTAGAGGAGGATTTCACGGAGGTCGAGGTGGCGGTATAGGACGAGGAGGAGCTGCTGGATGAGGACGAGGACCAATCATATGGTACAATTGTGGGAAGCAGGGGAATTATCAGAGGGATTTCCTGAATCCAACACCATAGTGCACTTACTGCAGCGTTGTGGACCATGCTGTCGAAGACTGTCCGCAGCTCATCACAAAATGGAAAACTAAGAACCTACCCCCACCCCCACCAAATCAGAATCAGAACAAGAATATGCCACCAGCGGTACAAAAGATATCAATAGAGGTTAGAAGTCACACTGCAACTGTTGGAGTAGTGACTTGAGGAGGGGTTGTGACAGGGACCGATAGGTCACAGGCTACCTTCCGACCAACAGCACGGAAACACGCCACATTTGATGCGGAAGTAGAGAGGGATATTTTCTTGAAAGCACAAGAGGAAATGAGACAGAGGAGGCAGTCACCTCTTCACCATGAAGAAGTTACCTATGACATGTCACCGAATTTCGATACAACGAATTCGCAGAGAAAGTATAACACCTTAAGAGCCTTCTTGGAAATTTTCCTAGAGTTGGAAAAATATCAGGATGCGTTGGCCGAAATATCTAGCTTGTTGAATCAGAGGGAGGGTGCACGACAGGAACGCATGGTCAATCGAATAAATAAGAGGAAGACATGAAGAGAAATGTGGATGTATGCTCAAATCAGAGCAATTGATGTCGACTCAATCATCTTAGACCTGGGGTCAGACGTAAACATTCTTACCATATAGAACTGGGAAACGATGGGGAAACCATAGTTGGCCTGGTCACCAGTACAGCTGCGTCTAGCGAATCAAAGGAAGGTTACTCCGATTGGTCGAGTGTTCTAGGTTCCAGTTGAAATTGAGGGACTCAAAACATACGCATACTCTGATGTGATAGAGATTGTCGACAACACAAGCCCCTATCCAGTACTCCTAGGGATAGACTGGGCGATGGAGAACCAAGCCATCATCAATTTCAAGAAATGAACAATGTCGTTTGAAAACCACAAGATGAGGGTAGTTGCACCTCTTGATCCCGCAAAAGGGTAGTGATATGTTGAACTGAAAAGGGATGAATTCACTGAGGGATGGGACAGTTTATACAACATATCCGAAGACTACATTAATCCTACTGGAGATGGCGAGTTGGGATGGCGCAGTGTCAGTTCAGCGTCGTCAGTATCGGATGAGGCGCTTGAAAATTGGCAGAATCGGCTACATGAAGTATCGTTTAGGAGGTGTGCACAAATCACACAGTCGTTGCGATGGGTAGCCACAGAAGAGTGCACATTTCCAACATATGAGGGGTTTCCCAACCTGACTACATTCCTCACCAAGTTTGAAGAAAAAGTGGCGGAACCACAACGTCTACTGGCCTTGGAGGAAGCCTGGAAGGCTAGACCAGCGCGATGGTGGGCGGCGCACAAGTCAAGTATAACAAATTGGCCACTATGTCGACACCTAATGGAGGTTAGATTCAGCAACACTACATAATACGGCGGAAATATGTATGATGACAGAGGAGATCCAAAGGAACATTTGAATGAATGTCAAAACCAATGCGGATTGCGGGCGAAACAGGAATGGGTCCATGCATTCGTTCACACACTGGATGAAGTACTGAGAAGTTGGTATATCACAGCAGAACTATGATGTGGAACAACCTCATGGGAACAACTAACTATTGGCTTTAGCCAAACGTTTAGTTTCTCCGACGAAAACCCCTTCATCCACAGCGCATTACAGGAGATTTGAGAGAAGGTATTTGAAGCAGTCCCAACAGAGAAACCAATGGGACTTCAGTGGACTGCGACACCGGAAATGCTGATGGAGTGCTACAACATAACAGGAGAACCAAACGATGAGGATGACTCGAGGGCTACATATATACCAGAGTTAGAAGGAAGTTGTAGTGTCGAGGTGCCATAAATTCCTTCCAACAAGTTTCAACAACCGTTGAAAATCAAGAAAGTGAACATTGGGTCGGAGGAGAATTCGAAGTTTGCGAGCATCAGAGATTATTGGGATGACTTGACGATTGCCAAGACGACTGATCTATTGCATGAGTTTCAGGACTTGTTCCCAACGAAATTCTCAGAGATGAAAGGAATTTCCGGGGACTTAGGTGAAATGAAAATCCCCCTGAAACCCGATGCGAATCCAGTCAAGCAGCGACCCTACAGGTTGAACCCGAGGTATAAGGAGCGGGTGCAAGCTGAACTGGAGAGGATGCTGGATGCAGGAATCATAGAACCAGTGGAAGATGAGTTCGAGAAGTACCTAACAACGACCAAGAGATATCGGAAGGGATCAGCGAAAGAAGATCAATACAAGAAGTGGGAAAAAGAAAACATAGTGCGAAGCATTGACGTAGCAGAGTTGGCCGCGTCGCTAATTGGATAGCGTAGTATTAAAAAATAAATAAAAATTCACAAAAGCGACCAAGTTACCACATCATACAACAGATACGACGAATTTCAGCATTTGTCGATTTGAGAGCATCCATCGATAAGGGAATCGTAGAGTGGCAGGACTCGACGGAAGCGGGTCAAATTCGGTCATAAATGCAGCAATTAAGCCAGGATGGATGATGGAAAAAACCAAAAAATGGCAATTAATACCCGACACATGCGGCGGATTTGGCGAATCGCTGCTGGATTTGGTAATCATGGTCCAAAATCGGTTGGATACATCCAACCAACGTTATAAATGCAGGGAAAAGGGACAATTTCTATTAAGATTCAATATGCTAAGACAGAAAATATCAGCATTGCATTTCATTTCACAACAATAGCATATACAGGATCACTGAAAGAACAACAAGCACAACATAAACACAAGAGACACAGATTTATCCTGGGAAGCCCTCATGGGGTAGAAAACCCAACAAAGCTTCCTCAATATAGATGACTAGCAAATACAAAGATGCAAACCCTAGACATGAGCTCCTTCTCCTCCATAGCAGATCTCTCCCTCACCTATGCGCTATTCACAAGTGAGTGTAGCGTGTGTATAAATGAGGAACACACCTCCTCTATTTATACACATCTCCGACTTGTATTTTATATTAACTAGGTCGGCCCCAACTTTACCACTGGGTTAAACACCCCATTACAACTGACTGGGCCGACCCCTCTAGGGTGGTCTAATAAAACTTTGACCCACATAACACATACAGGGCCAACCCCCAGTAGGGAAGTCTAATAACCCAAGTTACCACATTCCGATGGAGGAATAAACATCTCCAAATATACAATAAGATCTTCACGGAGGAATGAAACATCTCCGGAATAATAAAGTACAAATATAATATTCTTTGAAGTTACAATATTTCAACACTCCCCCTTAACGAGAAGGATATTATAACAACATCTGCACAAGCAAGGAGTCATCAACATCATACATGATACATCTATAAATCATTGGAAGCTTTATCAGCATCATCAGTAACTCAAGCAGTTACTGGAACATCAACATCTTCAGTACTGAGTCTTCATATTCTGCAGCACTCGAACAACTACAACATCATCATCTGGATCCTCACGATCATCCACATCTGGATCATCTCGATCTACAACATCTGGATCATCTCGATCTACAGCATCTGGATCATCTCGATCTACAGCATCTGGATCATCTCGATCTACAACATCTGGATCATCTCGATCTACAGCATCTGGATCATCTTGATCTACAGCATCTGGATCATCTTGATCTACAGCATCTGATCTACAGCATCTGGATCATCATCTCGATCTACAGCATCTAGATCATCATCGATCTATAGCATCATCATAGTAGCATACTCTGCAATACACATGATCATATTACAGGATGATCAATCCCGCTCTCTTTAGGACATAGGTCCATGGATGATACAATCCAAATCAAGTTCGAGGATGATCAATCCTTATCTCTTCAAGACAAGTCTCATGTCTATGGACGATGCAATCCATATCAAATTCCAGGAGGATCATTCCTTATCACTTTAAGACAAGTCTCATGTCTAGGGACGATGCAATCCTGATCAACTTCCAGGAGGATCATTCCTTATCACTTTAAGACAAGTCTCACGTCTAGGGACGATGCAATCCCGATCAACTTCCAGGAGGATCATTCCTTATCACTTTAAGACAAGTCTCATGTCTAGGGACGATGCAATCCTGATCAACTTCCAGGAGGATCATTCCTTATCACTTTAAGACTAGTATCATGTCTAGGGACGATGCAATCCCGATCAACTTCCAGGAGAATCATTCCTTATCACTTTAAGACAAGTCTCATGTCTAGGGACGATGTAATCCCATCACGTACATTTTGAACCAAAGGTCCAGGGACGATGTAGTCCTATAATCAATTCTTAGAGACATCTGTTTATGGATCAATTCAAGGGACCTAAGTCTGGGGATGATGCAATCCCCACCTGTCCACTAAGGAATTCATTCTCGAAGACATCTGTCTACGGATCAATTCAAGGGACTGAAGTCCAGGGATGATGCAATCCCCACCTGTCCACTAAGGACTTCATTCTCGAATACATATGTCTACGGATCAATTCAAGGGACCAAAGTCCGAGGACGATACAATCCCCACCTGTCCAATAAGGACTTCATTCTCGAAGACATCTGTCTATGGATCAATTCAAGGGACCAAATCCCGGGGATGATACAATCCCCACTTGTCCACTAAGGACTTCATTCTCGAAGACATCTGTCTATGGATCAATTCAAGGGACCAAAGTCCGGGGACGATACAATCCCCATTGTATCCTCATCAATACAGGTATCATTAGTACATCATCAGTACAAGTACATATATCAATATAAGTATCCTCATCAATACATATATACATATCATCAATACAAGTATCCTCATCAATACAAGTACACATATCATCAATACAAGTATCCTCATGAATACAAGTACACATATCATCAATACAAGTATCCTCATCAATACATGTATACATATCATCAAATACAAGTAATACAAGTATCCTCAGTATACATATCAACCATACAAGTAATAAAAGTATCCTAAGTATACATATCATCATCAATACAAGTAAGCATATCATTGATACAGGTATCCTCATCATCAACATCACTGTCGATGCGGGAAATCTCATCATCAGTGTCTACATCACTCCCCCTTTTGAGGAAGGTCTTTTTGAACTACACCAAGCTTGTCTCGGAAATACTCAAACTTTACTCGAGACAGAGGTTTGGTCAATATATCAACAATTTGTTCATCAGTGCTCACATACTCGAGCTTGATAGCTCCTTTCTGCACCATATCTCGTACATAGAAATATCGGATCTCTATGTGTTTTGACTTATCATGGAACACTGGATTTTCTGTCATCTTAATACAGCTCTGGTTGTCACACATGATCACAGTGGGATCCATCTCTAAGTCAAACAATCCTGATAATAGTTTTCGAAGCCATATTGCTTCACAACTAGCAGAGCAAGCAGCTATATATTCCGCTTCAGCTATACTAAGAGCCACACTAGACTGTTTCTTGCTTAACCATGAGATCATGGAAGATCCAAGACAATAACATCCACTCGATGTACACTTCCTGGCCAATCAGCATCTGTGTAGACATACAATCTAAGTTCATGATCTCCAAGATAACATAGACCAAAGTCTATCATACCCTTTAGGTACCTCATCACATGATTTGCAACTATCAGGTGAACACATCTAGTTTCCACTAGATATTGCCTAAAGGTGTTCACAGCAAAGCATATATCTGACCTAGTATTCGTTAGATACATCAATGACCCAATAATTTGTCTGTACAGAGTTACATCCACTAACTCTGATGAGTCATCCGCTAATAGCTTCAAGTTGGAATCCATGAGAGTGGCCATTCCAACACATCAAGTCCTTTTAATATTTCTCGACATACTTTCACTGGTTGAGAAAGATTCCTTGTGAGCCTTGCCATACTTCCAGTCCTAGGAAGTAATTCATCAATCTGAGATCTTTCATCTCATATTCTGTAGCCATCTCTTTCTTGATTTCCATGATCTATTTCTCATTCCCTGTCAGAAAGAGATCATCCTCATACAATAATAGTATCATCCATAACCTTAAGGTAAAGGTTAGGAACAAATTTACTTCTGGTAAAGCCCAAGCTTGTCAAGAAGCTGTCGATTCTCCCTCTGTGATTGAACATCATTCACACTCAGCATTGAGTGATCTTCTGCATATCTATCCGTGCCATCTCTCGTCAGATGGGTCTACTGATATGAGCCTCAATATCATTCGAACTCTGTGGTGAGTTCCTTCTTGCATCCATGTCATCTGTATATAGAAACCATCTTCAACCTTGTAGCAAAGGTTGAGATCCACATTACCCATGGTGATCATTAAGCTCATCAAATGACTATTGATCCTGAGTACCCATACAGAGCCTGATTCACATTTCTTCTTCAATCACACCATTAAGAGAACAATATTTAACTAACTACTTGGAGCAAACATCTCATCATGATCCTCTTCCTCTTTCTAAGAGAATCTTCTAGCCACGAGCCTTCTATAGTATGTTTGATTTGTAAATCTTCTTGTTGAACATCCATCACTTGTTCAATGTTCATCATTCTTCATGATCTTTCCTACAAATCAAAATTAATTACATGATTAGTAATACTTCATAATCATCAAATCATGTTTACATGATAACCTATTATGCATACAGATATGATTTACATAGTTATGTAACTATCTTGACCAATACTTTGGCACAACACTTTTCCATATCCTTTATGCATACAGTGGTTATCTAGATGCCTTCCATCTCTACCAGAACATACTATCGAGAGCGTGCACAACTCTCAGCATGTCAGCAAAGAGGTTTCATTCTAGACAATCAACAATGGAATGTTTGTCCAACTTATCAATCATATGCATATTAGTAGTATACTGTTCAATGCTATTTGAGGGTTTACACTCAGCATGATATATATTCTAGGAATACAAATATGCATACAACTATTACGAGCAGTATCATAGACTATTCAGTAATTCAAATAACAATTCAAATACTTATCTTTTTATGTCTTGTGAGGTTTCATCCTTCTTGGTCTCGACTTCCCTTCCATGTCATGAGCTTCTATCCATCCCGTACCACTATGCATGCTCAAGTGTGCACTAGTGTCATCCTCATGATCTCAATATTATCAGAACATTATAATTCTAAATAATCTTAAGTATGTATGGTCATGATTATTTCATACACAGGTATACTTACCTAAGATCCTAACAAAGTAGGATTCTAACTTGATATAGGAAAACATACCTGGATTATCAAGCTTGGTCATGTCTTAACATACCCAAACAATATCTTCTTTTGTTCTCTTCAATGATTTAGAGACCTTGTGATAGTAACCTGCATACCTCATAAGTTAAGCATAGTAGAAATAAATCACACATACCTCATAAGTAGAGCTTCTAAAGACTATGGATAAGTCTTTGTCTTTATGTCATCATGGTCATGGAACTTTATTTGTCTTTCTTGATGTACCTATCTTTTGTTAGCAGACAACATCATCCTCATACAACACCACAGGTGCATTAGTACAATCATATAACCCTAATCAGTGAATGTCTTCTATCATTCACATGTATTCATACTTTTATTAGGGTGATAAGACAATTCTAACATTGTACTAACCTAAATAATATGAAGACAAACATATTATGAACTTAATCAAGAATCATATTTCAAGACATACCTGTATCTCCTTAAGTCATACCTGTCGAGACTTCTTGTAGTCTTCTTATGTAATGCCTTAGCCTCATATCCTCCTCAAACTGGATCTGGAGCTCGATTAGGGTTTGTCAGAGAAACCCTAAAAAATCAAACTTTGACTTTCACTCTTCTGAATGTATGGAAGGATGTGTCTTGCTGAGCTGATCAAACTAGCATACTTCAATTTTGAAATATCCAAACTTTGACCCCTCAAAATTGCCTTCGAAACTTCTGGATCTTCTGGACAGGATCCTGAACTAGGGTTTGATGAAGCCCACCCTTCTTCCCAATCAAAAGGTTCGATCCAAGGCTCTAAAATCTTATTTTTCTGAGGAGCTTCCAGCCGTGGTCACAGACTTCAAAAATTCCAACTTTTATTGAATCCCTAATTTTCCACCTTTCCGATCAAAATCCCGAACTGGGGTTTGATCAAGCCTGGTCTTCTACCCAACCAAAAAATTCGATATTGGTCTCTAAATTTCGATTTTTCTGAGTAGCATTCAGCCGTGGACTCCGATTCCAAAAATTCCAACTTTCTTCGAAACCCTAAATTCCGGAAGCCATGAATGAAGGTGCTAAAAAATAATTCTGTTTTGACAGAAATAGGTACCTGATTGTTTTTGGTGTAACTCCGAACTTTTCAATCCACAGGGTCTGAAATTTTTTTCTGTGGTATCTTGACCTATCATATTTACATCCCAACAGGTTTGACCTCAATTGGATTCTCTGAGAGAGAGATTTATACCAAGTGTCGCAACGTGACTTGTTTATGGGATAAAACAAGAGAGCAAACTTGTACGGCGTGCAACGTGTCACTGGTTCAACTTCGGCCTTTGAAAAAGTTTCCTAAGATATTAAATTCTGTTCTCTACCTTTCAATGTTTACGAAATTTCATTTGGAGCTTCCTAGCCCAAGTTATGACCTTTTTTCCTAGGTCACCTGATTATGACTGAGATCTAGAAGAGGCAGAAACCCTAACTTGTACTGATCATAACTCACAAATTACAAGGAATATGAGGGTGTCCTTTGGAAACAAGGTACATGGGGATGTTATATACGACCTATAAGGGTTTCAGATCTTGAACCTTCTCCAAAATGGATTTATAGCAAAATTTCCACGATGACTGGTTTTTTCTATATAAAACCCTAACCTTCAAATTGTCGCAAGTGAAGCAAGTGTCGTAAGTGCCATACATTGCCTTCCTTCAGGTTAGTTCTGATGCCGTGTTAAGATTCAATATGATAAGACAGAAAATGTAATAATTTCATTTCATTTCACAACAATAGCATATACAGGATCACTGAAAGAACAACAAGCACAGCATAAACACAAGAGACACAGATTTATCCTGGGAAACCCTCATGGGGTAGAAAACCCAACAAAGCTTCCTCAATATAGATGACCAGAAATTACAAAGATGCAAACCCTAGACATGAGATCCCTCTCCTCCATAGCATACCTCTCCCTCACCTATGCGCTATTCACAAGTGAGTGTAGTGTGTGTATAAATGAGGTACACACCTCCTCTATTTATACACATCTCCAACTTGTATTTTATATTAACTAGGTCGACCCCAACTTTACCACTGGTTTAAACACCCCATTACAACTGACTGGGCCGACCCCTCTAGGGTGGTCTAATAACCCATTGACCCACATAACACATATAGGACCTACCCCAACTAGGGAAGTCTAATAACCCAAGTTACCACATTCCGACAGAGGAATAAACATCTCCGGATATACAATAAGATCTTCACGGAGGAATGAAACATCTCCGGAATAATAAAGTACAAATATAATATTCTTTGAAGTTACAATATTTCAACAATTTCATGCACTGTGTGTTAATCAAGAGCCTGCAGAGTCGCATGGAAGTTTACATTTCGAGAACCAACACCAAACGACTGCAACCCACACCAGTTCTACAGGAGCAATCAGAAGTCATGTCTGGAGTACCTTAGAAGAAGTGGGGCACCAATCGGCCTTCAGACACCAACCGAGCACCGAATAAAGGGACCAGGAATTTAGTATGCCTGGATGATGAAGGAGTAGGCACTTCGGGTGCTGCCCCAAAGAAACCAGCATCGCGAAGAGGGAAACAGGGCCCAAGGATACCAGTGTATGTGCCACCAAGCAAGGCAGGAACACCAGCGGTTCGCATAGCGAAGAACCAAAAATATAAGATCAAAATGGCGTCGATACCGAAAGGAGTTGCACAAGATGGGAAGATCGTAGAAAACCTACAAATACTACAGTATAGCGATCATGACCTAATGAACTATCCTGAATGTGTGGAAGCATACGTTAATGTTTCGCATGGAGAAGGAGGCCCGGTCACGCAGGAACCAGCGTCGTGGGCGCTAGGGTTAGAGAAATCAGGAATAATGGGCCTCACCCAAATAATGCACTTTGGAAGATTGGCGGAGGTGAATGCATGCGTCAAACAACTGCTCACCTGTTTCCATGGAGTATACCTATGGTTGCACGAGAAGATTTCGGTCACATTCGACCTGATTTCAAGAATCACCGGACTTCCAAAGGATGGCGACGACCCTTCCCAGTTTTTCCAAGGAAAGGACAACGACAAGAAGCTTGCGAAAACTATGAAAATGACGTATGGGGTGGACAAAAACTCTCGAGGATGCCTCATTGACACAATTCAGAACCAGGCCGTCAAGGTCAGAGAAAAGATACTCATCGTTAAGGTGGTGCGGAAGAACAGGCTGAAGGAATGCACATCAGGCATCATCGCCTCCGCGAAACTATGTGTCGCAGGAACACAAATGAACTGGTCCAAATTCCTGGTAAGTCAGTTGGTGAAGGACGCTTTTGGTGCACAGGAGACAATAAATCCATTCACATATTCATGGCTCTTAATACTAGTCGCATTAGTGGGATGGAGGGATCCAGAGCATTATCAGGGTATGGAGATAGTAGAGGCCAGAGTACGAGAGGGTGCAAGGTACCAGAATTTGTGGGAAACGAATGATAAAGAACGCCAAGTGTTCAACGTTGTGCAATTTTATTTGTTTTTAGATATGATGAGGGAAGACACAAAAGCAATACCGCAGATAACCGAAGAAGCAACAAGGAAGCATCGACGGATTGCCAGAATATCCATTGAGTCTCAAACCATTTACAGTCAGGAGAGAGAAGACATACAGAAGCACTCTTTATCAACATGGTATAAGCTCACTGAAGAGGACATAGACACCATCATAGAAGGATGGTTGACAGAATGGAAATTCCCAGCCGCAGAGAAGGATTTATCGAATCACGCGGAAGAGAAATCAATAAAGTAGTCAGAAGAATATAAGGATTCAGTCAGTGGACAACAGAACGCAGGCGGAGATGATCTTGTGAATGAATAGTCGCAGAGGTCCAGTCGTGATGGATCCTCAACAGCCACACCGATGGATTCTAACCTAGAGGAACAACGCAAGGAAATGAGGACAAAGCACAGGATGGACATTGGAGAAGGAAGCACAAGTGGTGGTCTTCCTGCAGAGCAAGTTGACATGCTCCTGGAGAAAATAACGGAGGTTGTGGAAGATAACCGTGTGAAGGTCACACAACACTCCATCAAACACTTCGGGAAGATCATCCAAATACTATCTACACTAACGGATGCAGTCATAAACTCGAGTGTCCCCCACGGGGATGTTCAACAAAGTCTGTCCACAATAAGATTCGAAGTAGAAATCGGCACACAACCGCAGATAGTATAAATGGAACCACATGCCATGGGGACAAGTGATGAGTTCGTGGACCTAGAATTAAGGAAGTTCGGCTTAATCATGGTAAATTTCAATATACTACCGATGTTGACACTACACAGGATTCAAGTCGTAGAAAGTGCAGAGATCTACAACCGCAAGGCTGCGATGCATGAAAAGATGGTAAATTATAAGCAACAATTGTGCACCAGCGAGATGGAGGTACAACATATCCAAGAAGAAAAAGCCAAAGCATTGGCCGAGAAAGAGAAGGCTCTAGAAGATAGAGGCCGATTAGAACAGGTGATAGCCATGACATGTGGAGCCTTAGAAATAGATCGGGAGGTGCTACCAAAAGCGCAAGCCATCTTATTAGGTGTCACCATCACTGAACTAAGGAAAGCAAATGCAGAACTACAGGCTAGAGCGATACCCAACACACCGCCGGAACAGATTCAGAGTCGACAAATTGCGATTGAGGAATCCATGCCAGAGATACTGGAAATGGAAATGGTATCCTAGATAGTTGTCGGGGGCGTCACAGATTTTTGGGGAAGCGTAGTCCAGGATGACCAGCCAACTGAGCTAAAGGTGCAACTTAGCGAAGCATAAGCACAACTAGAATCATGGACGGGGTTGATCAAAGCGATGCCCCGACTGATATAGATGATGAAGGTTGCAAAACTAAAAGGCATGCAGCAACGCGTAACCAAGGTGCGCGAAAGGCAAAAAACAAGGGCCGCACATTTGGACGAGCTCCAAACAAAAGTGGAAGTCCTTGCAGTACAGGTCATGGAAGCAATGAAATAAGCCAAGCAACAATTGGAGGAGGCACAACAGAAAAATTGCGAACACCCAACATACCAGCAGGTGGAAGAATGTACACAACTTAGAGCATCAGTGAAGGAAGTGTTCGACCAGATAAAAAATGCATACGACGATTTCAAGCAGCAAGTGAATGCACCAGAGGTGGCTCGAGGGCGAGCCACAAGTTTGTGTTTGGGTCCTATTGGCACAGGGTTAGACTGCATAAAGTGTGGAAGCCGACAACTGTGAAGAAGGATAATCCGCGGAAGAAAGGATCATTCGCGGAGAACAAGGAGCTGACGGAAGCGCAAGATTGGTTTAGTTAGTTAGAATGGGTCATGTGGACCGTTTTGTAACCACTTTAGTTTTCTATAAATAGGAGTATGATTGTAAGCCTAAGGGCATCATTATCCTGGAATGAGATTATAAGTGATCGATAGATGTGTGGATGAACTCTGTAATGTTTTGCTCTCCTTTCGACAGTTTTGTATGGATCTGCGATAAGGTGTTTTGAACTGTTTCTGTGAAGGTTGTATCGTAGGTTTTGATGAATGCATGAAGATGTTTGATTATGTGTATCTCTTTTGTCTCTATTCATGTTAAATGATGAATGCAAGTGCTAGTTGTGAAATGTTTAAGGCTTTGTGGTTTGGTAAATGCTATTGATACGAATGATTAGTTTAACCATGATAATGCGAATGTTTATTATACACTGAATATGCAAAGGAATGAAATAATGTATGAACTGTTAAGTATGATGTGAAGACACAATCTCTAGTTTTTGTAGCTGTAGAGTGAGAATTGATGCATATCCTCCCCCCACCACGGAAATCTGGTTCCTACAGCCCCCTTAATCATCTCGAGTGAGACTTTACTCACTTTGTGAGTGTTGCTGGAAAGGGTAAAACCTTTCTAGGAAGGTGTTTAAGGGATTTTGGTTGATGTTTGTTGACAACAGTGCGAAGTGAACCCCTGTCGACAGTCGATGTGTCAACAGTATTTGGTGGCCCGTGGTATTGGCCTATGGTATTGCATGTAATGAATCCTATAAAGAGCTTGGCATACTCCATTGTAATGTGGCTTGGAGGAGAGCGGTGGCTAGCTCACTTGGCCCAACTTGATCGGTTTATGTCAAGGGAGATAATAGATATATTATGTTAGTTTTTCCTGGTTTGGGTTTTCCACATAAACATTGTGTGTCTATTGTTATGTGGTTGCTTGGATTATCTTTTATTATTTCTATCTCATATTCATTATTAATTCTCTTAAATCCTTAATAAGTGGTATTAGAGTGCAAGGTTGGAGATCCTTGAGGCCATATCCTTGTATCTAAATTAAAATTGTATGGTGTGCATGTTCGGTGGTACCTAATACCCCTGCAGATTTTGGTTCCTATTATTATGTGATTTCTCCAGGTTCATAGAAGCAAGGAAAAAATAATTGTATCCCTCTTACGCAGAAAGAAGGAATGTTGCATCAAGTGTGGAATGAAGCACTGGGTAGGTACGAGGGTGCAAGTGTACTCGTTTCCTAGCTTGATGTGGATCAGAGAGATTGAGTCTTCAATTGCAGGAGGAATGTGATATTTTTTAATCTCGATTTTGGGACAAATATTGATGAACCATGTATGTGAATATAATTCCTATAGAGTTGGAGGTTACAGCAGCTGAGGACCCATGTAATCTGGTAGATGGATTCTTCTTATATTAACGTAAATGATAAGGAGGCATGACATATGACGAGCATGGACAAGCGAGAGGATGAAGCAATGGATGGTGATGGTGTAGCCACCATGAAGACACATGAAAAAAAAATTAATGGACTAGTTTGCATGTAAAAGGGCATATGGCTGTAAGACATGGTAAGGCATGCATACCCCTGGTAACTCATTGGTAAAGTCAGGAGATAGACCCAGGTGATAGGGGGTGTATGTGAGATCCCCAAGTCAAGATTAAAGGGGGGTTTTTTAGGGTTAACCTTGATTCGAGAATGAGTCAAATGGTTTAGGTACCAGCATGTGTTTTTGGGAACATAATATTTGGTGACCAATGGTATTTGGTGGTCAATGGTATTTGGTGTTCCATGATATTTGGTGGCCAATGATATTTGGTGTTCCATGGTATTTGGTGGCCCATGGTATTGTCATATGGTATTGCATGTAATGAAGCCTATAAAGGTATTGGAATACTCCATTGTAATGTTTCCTGGAGGTGAGCAGTGGCTAGCTCACTTGGCCTGGCTTGATCAATTTAGGTCAAGGGAGATAATAGATCTATTATGGTGGTTTTTCCCGGTTTGGGTTTTCCATGTAAACATTGTGTGTCTATTTTTATGTGGTTTCTTGTATTATCTTGTATTATTTCTCTCATATTTATCAATGCTCTTAAATCCTTAATATCCTCATTGATTCCCCTCGACATCATTCATTGGATCCTACACCTATGGGTTTGTCACACTCAGCAGATGGGATTATTTCATCCATTTCCTACCAAGGAAATTTTCCTACCTCTACTCATGTGCCATTTAATATGGCCCCGTAATACCCACCCATGCCACCTATGTCAACACCCCCTCCCCCTATACCAACCCCCCCAATTGCTCAATTACAGTATGGACCCTATAGTCCTACTTATCAAAATGTTAGCCAAACAACAACGTTCTCTACACCAAACATAGAACAAGTCATTCCTACATCCACATCTTATGGAGCAAAAACTTCATTTATCCCATCGTCGGGCTATAACACTTACTACCTATTTCCATGTCCTCCTGGTCAAACCCCCACACCTCACATGGGGGTCAACCTTGTTCAACCTTCTTTCACACAAAAAGCTCAATAGTTTGAGTAGTTGAACACTGTAAATCCTTAGAATCCTCAAAATTAGGGGAAGAAGAAAGGAAAGAACAAACAAAACCAACAACAGGGGAAAGGGGGAAACCCTCCTCCCCAGAAAAACCAAAACCCAAGTAACTATAATGCAGGGATAGATAACCCCCCATACAAGGGAATAATGCCAAGCTAAGCACCAATTACTCTTACTCCATTTGCGGAGAATATGGTCATTACACCCATCACTTCCCTCTCATCCTCGACTACCAACAGTTGGTGGAAGCAAAGAATAAGACAATGATAAATCCTCCTCAAGTCCCCAATCCTCACCAACCCCAAACCATTTTCTTACAACAACCCTTCGCCAATCAAGGGGTTGTTATGCAAAATCAGGATCCCTTCCCCTTAAGCGATGGCTCCTTCCTTCAAAAATATCTACACGCTAGATGTTAAGATTCAGACTCGAGCCAAAGGTTATGATATGCATGAAGCTCCCGAAGTGGAAGATGGCTCTATCCCCTTAGGGTCCCTTTGAAAATACCATGCCGAAGTACCGAACAGATCCCATGGATACGTAAAGTTCCGCTTCAGCACACACCTAATAAACCCCATATGAAATCTGCCCACAATTAGAGTATAGTGGATGACTTGGCTCAGTCACCTGCCGCAATGTCCACATTAGAGGTGCTACATTCAAGCCCAACCCAATGAAAGGAATTACTCAATTCAATCGACACAGTCCACCCTTCCGAATCAAGCCTCATGAAATTTGATCTCGACAAAAGTGAACCATGACTACCCTCTTCAGTTGCATTTTAGGTCCCTGTCATGCTAAATAATATTATGATTCATCAATATATTATCGATGAAGGTGCATCCACTTGTGTCATGTCCTCTAATGTTTGTAAATGATTGGGATCACCTGAGTTGGTTCCCTCGTCTATCTCTCTTCACACATATGATGGGAGGCCATCCCAACCAAGAGGATTATAACAAAATGTCCCCATAAAGCTAGGGGGAAAGATGGTCATGATCGACATCAAGGTATTTGATGTTCAAATCGAAGACAACATCCTCTTGGGGAATAGTAACATGTACACCATGAACACGATTTCCTCCTCGGTCTTCCATATCATGATGTTTCCCATAAGTGGGAATATTGTCACCCTCGACCACCTCAATTAATATGATCCCAATGCAACTAGAAACCCTAACAATATACTACATATTGTCATTGGAACAAATCAACCCCCCTATGTTGATATTTACCCCGACATATACAAGGATTCTAACTTGTTAGGGGTGTCCTCTGGTCCACCACCTAAGATCCCCACATCCACCAATGGTCTAATGTGCAAAATTTTCACTGTTGAAAATATGCCCAACCCCCACTCAACATCTTCATTAGCACTGCCGCTGAGACATGGCATTGAACAAATGTTGAATCCTTCAGTACCTACGATATTTCAAATCCCTTTTTTGTACCACCCCATAGGCATGCAAATGACACTGGTTATGGCTCAGTTGACTCTACCTGGACTCACTTTGGGTATTCTGGTATATTACCTTACACCACCCTAACTAGAAATGTCTTCTAAACTAGTTTCCCACTATGATTTGTCCTTGTTTCGGTTGTTATGCATACTAGGTCAATTATGTCATATCTACCTTTAGTCGAACCTACAACATCTACAACTAAACCACAACCAATCACCACTAAGACCACCAATGTGGGAATGAAACAACCTAATTTGAAAGGACCCCTCCTACCTAACCTTAAACCCAGATCCTCGAGATCCGCTAAGCCTAAGACAAGGGGCATCAAATAACAATGGTTAAAATCTCCAATAATGACCAATACTCCCACTCAGAGATTCACTCCACCATATGCTCTTTGCAGGCAACAAGGCCATACGACCAACCTGTGCCCCACCTTGCCGAGCTAGAGAAATTTCTCCAAACCCAGGTTAGTGTAACACATGATCCACTGACAGTAGAAGGTGAAACGTCATAATTTCCCACACCTAAGTCCAAATCATTGCATATGGATCACACATGTTTGATTTGTTCATATTTTGGGCATTATACACACCATTGTCTCAATCTCCCTTGATTTTGAGATGCTTTAGCAACCATCTACCTCACCCAGCCGTTGGAGGATGCATCTCCCCCTTCCTTACCAAAAATAAATTTTATCAATACCGTTACTATGACAGCCCGATAGGAAGAGTCCATACCCAACCAAAATCTACCTCTGCGACAACCACAAAGTCCTGCCATAGTCCTTAACTAGAACTACGCTACTCACCCATGTTGAACTTACAATTTGGTGTCTCATCATTCATTCCAATGTCCTATAGTAGCCATATTCCACACCCTTCGTACAAATAAAAAATGACTATCTGATAACCTTAACCCTTTTTAAACCATCCTCCCAACGGTAATTGAAGAAGAAAATGGTCCCACGGATGAAAACAAAGAACCCAACATACTCGGGGTTTCTCATCACCCTAGTTAAACTGATCCCCCATCACCAGTTCCCAGGAGTCTTAGACCCTCTAATATTTTCTCAAGAAGAGAGTCCACCACCTCCCCAAAGAACCCTTGGTTATATGGACATCCTTCATCTTGAATTAGTTGTCCTCCTACCAAGTTCCTCTACCGCCCATGTTGGCTCCAACCCACCAACTGGCCCCATCATTACCTGATCTATTCATACCAACTTCGAGGATTCATTTTCCTCTGATGAAGACACGTTAGAGGAATATGTTTTCTCTACATATGAAGAGATAATAGAATCCATGCACTCCAATGAAACCAGATGGGATGCCCTCCATCATAGGTCATTGTTTGTCCATACTCAAGATCCACAAATCCTAACAATAGCCCAGCAATATACCATTGAATCAAAGGATTTCCTACCTCCTAGTAATATAGATTGGTTAAAAAATCCCATCCCAAACCATAATGCTTTCGAAGATGAAAATATAGCCAATATCTCCCCCACAATCCAGGTTGATATCCTTGTGACCCTAGGAGTCGTTGAAAACATCTCCATTGGTGCGCCATGTTCACCACTGGAAATCATTGATTTCACTTCGCTCTTCAAAGAGTTTTGAGATGTATTCGCATGGTCATACAAATAAATTATAGGTCTAGACCTTTCAATTTTTTATCATATTGACACTTGGCCCATTTCCACCCCTATTAGACAAAAAAACGACCGGTCCACCCCTCTAAGGCCCTGTTTATCAAAGATAAGATTAAAAAACTCCTACAGGTGGGATTCATCTTCCCCATTGCTTACACCTCCTAGGTCTCTGACCCTGTCTTGATCAACAAAAAGAAATGTACCATTCGAGTACGTATATATTTCCATGATCTCAACTTAGCATGCCCCAAGGAAAATTACCCAACCCCATTCATTGGCCATATCATCAAATCATGTGTTAGTAGTGAAATGTTGTCCTTTATGGATGGGTTATCTAGTTATAAAAAAATAAATATTTTCCCCCATGATCAATACAAAACAACATTTCCCACACGTTGGGACACATTTTCCTATAAATTAATGCTATTTGGTTTGAAGAACACTGGTGCCACTTTTCAGTGCGCTATGGCATATGTTTTTAATGAATTAGCTCACATCATCCTAGCCTTTTTAGATGGCCTTACATCCAAGTCTAAAAAACAATGAAACCACCTCTGCAACCTCCACACTATATTTACAAGATGTCACCAATACAACATACGTTTGAATCCCCTCAGGTGTGTGTTCTATGTCCCCGCATGCCTATTATTATGACTCATCACATCCAAGGAAGACATCACCATCGACCCCTTTAAAGTCCAATCTATCCTTGAAATACCACCCCCACGAACACGGTGCTAGTTGCAAAGCATCCAAGGAAAGGACAAATTCCTTCGGCATTTCATCTATGATTATGCCACTCAGGCACATGGTTTTGTGCACCTGCTTAGGAAATACATCCCCTTTAAATGGGATGACCATGCCCAAATCTCCTTTGATTCTCTGAATAAATCCTTATCTTCGGATCCCCTCATCTCACCTCCGTACTTTCACAAAGTTTTTACCCTTTATATATCGTCGTCAGCTTCCACTGTAGTGAGTGTTCTGGTCCAACCAGCTGAGGGTCACCATGAACATGTCATTTACTACATCGGTAAAACCTTTGCAGGACCAACACTCAATTACAGTCATTATGAGAATCTCACATTAGCCATCATTCTTTCCATAAAAAAGCTACGCCACCACATTTTGCTCCGCAAAACCACTGTGATCCCTAACTCAAATCCCATGCAATACATACTTGGATGTAGGCTTATCAATAGTAATTTTGCACATTGGATTTCTATCTTACAAGAGTTCGACCTTGAGTTCATGATCCCTAAAAGTAAGAAAGCATTGGCCCTAGCTGATTTCATCACTGATATCCCACCCACGACCTCGGGCGAACTTGTTCATGACCACTTACCTAACAAACATCTCTTTCTCATTACCAACGATGACCCATGGTATGGAGATATCATAACTTATCTCCATACTCAGAAGTTTGTCCCCCACCTATCCCATGATGATGATCGACATATTCATCATCAGGCACCAAGATACCTTCTCATAAGAGATGTCTTGCACCGTTGTGGCATTGACACCATCCTACGCCATTTTTTAACACATGAGGAAGCTGAACAAGTTCTCAAAGAATGTCATAGTGGAGCATGTGGAGGACACCTCTTAGGCATAGACACCACCCAAAAAACCTTATGCAAATGTTACTTTTGGCCTTCAGTATTTAAGGATTGTGTCTATGTGGTCCAAAGACGTGCAAATTGTCAAGTATTTTTCTGCAAAACATGGTCACCACCTACCCCTCTCCATCCAGTAATCACAACTGACCCATTTTTCAAATGGGAAGTTGATTTTATGGAGTGTCTCCCAACTTCAGCGCAAGGCCACCAAGACATCATTTTATCCATAAAATACTTTACTAAGTGGGATGAATCCATGCCCATGTTTGATTTCAAATGCATTATTATCGCACGCTTCTTCTTTAACTACGTCATATCACGCTTTAGCATTCCCAAACAACTAGTCTCTGATAATGACAGCCATTTATGTAACGAGACATTTGAGGAACTATCGTGGTTGTTAGGATTTAAACAAAAATTCTCTACATCCTACTACCCTTAGGAAAATGTCCAAGTTGAAGTTGTGAACAATGTTCTCAAAACTATGGTCCAACCCATAGTAAATAATAACAATTCTAATTGGTATCAAATGTTATTCCCAACTCTTTGGGTTTATCGCACCTCAGTCAAGACCGCTACATGATTTACTCCTGTTATGTAACCAAGTCCCATATATAACATAAAAATAGCATAAATAGATAAGAAAAAAGTAATCCATGTCTTAATAATGAAGAACTGAGATGAATAAAAATCCTCTTCGAGGGAGGAACCTCCTTACACAATGTACTAAGTACATAAGACAAGATAAGATACAATGATGTCTAAAATGAAAAGGTCTCCTTCCTATATATAGGAGACAAAGGGGTACAATAAAAACTAATATACCCACTAATAGACCCAAGATGACATCAATAATATTTAATGCACCATAATAAAGGGGGTAATGTGCCACTACATAGGGGGTAATGTGCCAATATTTAGAGCTTACCATGCCCCTCCCCTTTAGACAAGTGATGTCCTCAATGCTTGATTAATTGTGGATTCTTTTGTATGAATGATTCATCTTCCCATGTCGAATCTTCCACTGGAAGGTTCTTCCATTTGATGAGGTACTCAGTAATAGCCTGATTTCATAGTTGTTTGGTCCTTGTTTCAATGATTTTTTCAGGCTCCAATATGACTCTTCCTTCTTCATCAAGCTCAGGAAATATTGTTTGAAGTGGGATCTTGTCTCCTATTACCTTCTTTAAGCAAGAAACATGAAAAATTGGATGCACTCTTGAAGATGAAGAGAGTTCAAATTTGTAAGCCATACTACCAATCTTCTGCAACACTTTATAAGGACCATATTACATGGGTGCTAATTTATTGTCCTTATTTAGTTTCTTAAGGGACATATGCTTGTAAGTTTGTAGCCTCAGAAATACCCAATCCCCTTCTTCAAAACTCCTTTCACTCCGATGTTGATCAGCTTGTTGTTTCATCTTGTTTTTTGACATAGCTAGGTTTTCCTTAAGTATCTAGAGAAATTCTTGTTGGTGCTCTATGTGATATTCCACAGCTTGAACTTTAGATTTTCCCTTTAAGGGATATGTGATAGATGGAGGCTGGTACCCATAAAGTGCCATAAATGGAGACATTTTTTATGATGTATGGAAGGAAATATTGTACCACCATTCTTCCAACGATAACCATTTCAGCCACTATGTCTGTTTATCAGATGCAAAGCAATGAAGATAGACTTCAAAAAATTTGTTCACTATATCAGTTTTCACATCAGATTGAGGATGATAAGATGAGCTATGAGCCAATTGCGTACCCAAACAAGAAAATAATTTAGTCCAAAATTTTCCAGTGAAAATTGGATCTTTATAGCTTACAATAATCTTTGGATTTCCATGTAACTTATGAACTGTGTCCAGAAAATTTGTGGCCATTGTACTTGGATTAAAAGGGTGAGAAAGTGCAAAAAAATGTGCATACTTCATGAGTCTATAAAAAATCACCATAATAAAATTATTTCCTTTTGAATTGGGTAGACTAGTGATAAAATACATTAAGACTTCTTCCCAGCGTTGGAAAGGTATGTCTAATGGTTGTAGAAGTCGTGGGGTCTTAACAGTTTCCACCTTATTCTGTTGGAAAACCAAGCATTTAGCCACAAACCTTTGAACATGAGATTTAATACCTTCCCCAAAAAAATCCTTCTTGACCCCGTGGTAAGTTTTCGATAATCCAGAGTGCCCACCTATAGGAGAGGTGCGTTATTCCGAGAGGACATTTTGTTTGATTTGGGATTCTTTGCCTAAATATAAACGATCTTTATACCATAGTGAATCATTTTTCCACACAAAAGTATCTGATACACTGGGATCATCATGTATATTTTGAATGAGCATCCTCACAGATAGGTCATTTTTCAATTCTTCCCTTGCTACTTCTGCCCAATCAGGTTGTAGATTGGAAATTGCACAAAGTAATGCCCCAACATTTTCATCTTTTTTGGAAAGCGCATCTGCCACCACATTATGTTTCCCCTTTTCAATAGATGATTTCAAAGAAATATCCCAACATCTTGGTTACCCATTTTTGTTTCTCTTCCGAAGATAATCTCTATTCCAACAAGTATTTAAGACTATCATGATCTGTTTTGACCTTGAAGTGTCTACCTATCAGGAAAGGATGTCATTTCTTCATAGCATGTAGAATTGCCAACATTTCCTTCTCATAAATGGGATTTTTTAAGTTCTTTCCCATGATTTGATAACTTGTAAAAGAAAGAGGGTGTCCTTCTTGTATTAGGACAACACCGATCCCATTTCCTGAAGCATCACATTCCAAATAAATATTTTTGTGAAGTCTGGTGTGGCCAAAACAGGAGCTTTGCACATTGCCTCCTTAAGTTGTTCAAAAGCTTGAGTTTCCTCTGGAGTCCAAGAAAATGAATCTTTATTCAATAATGATGTTAGAGGTGCTACTATTCTTGCACAGTTTAGAACAAACTTGCGGTAGTACCCTATTAGACTTAGGAATCCTCTGAAGATTCTTCAGGTTTTTGGGAATTGGACAGTCCATCATGGCTTTAATTTTGTTGGTGTCTTCCTTGACACCTTCCTGAGATACAATATGACCCAAATATTCTACCTCCTTTACCCCAAAGAAACATTTGGAAGGTTTTGCATCTAGTTGTTTCTCCTCTAGTAGTTGTAGTACCCTGTCAGCCCATTGAACATGTTCTTCCCAAGACTTGTTATAGATTAGTATATCATCAAAGAATACCAGCAAAAATTTTCTAAGGAAAGGCTTGAAAATGGTATTCATCAAACCTTTAAATGTGGAAGGCGCATTTGTGAGACCAAATGGCATGGCAAAAAATTCATAATGACCTTCATGAATTTTGAATGTTGTTTTTGGAATGTATTACTCCTTCATTCTAATATGATGATATCCAGAACCGAGATCCAACTTTGTGAAGAAAACTGGTCCATGTAATCCATCTAAAAATTCATTGATGACAGGATTGGGAAATTTATCTTTAATGGTAATCTTGTTGAGCTCTTTGTAATATGGACACATACGCCATGATCCATCCGGCTTGTGTACCATTACCACTGGTGTAGAGTAAGAACTTTGGCTAGGCCTAATTATGTCGGCCTCTAGCATTTCATTAACCATATGCTCAATTTCACTCTTCTGTCCATAGGGGTGTATGTAAGGTCTAATGTTAAGAGGAACACTTACCAGAAGTAAGTGAATATCATTATCAAAATCTCGAACTTGTGAAATACCTTTTGGAATATCTTCAAATGCATTGGAATTATTATCAATCGCCTTTTGGAAATCTAGGGAAATATGAGACTTAAATGTTTGAAAAACTAATGAGAATAATTGTGCAATTACACCTTGATGTCCCTTTTTTTATCAATTTTTTCATACCATTATATCTGATCACCTTACTTGGTTTTCCCGTGATACCATTTAACTCATATTGCTTTCCTTCCCATAAACATTTCATGAAAATCTTCTGAAAATTAAAAGCCATTGTTCCCAATGATTGTAACTATTGTACTCCTACGACAACATCAATACCCTCCATTGGAATAGAAATCATTGGACTATTCAATAAATATTCCCACATAGTGAGATTGATATTATGGCATTTTCCTGAGCAATTAATAGTTCCTCCATCTACAATCATTAATTGAAACTATGGTGCTAGATATACACAACAATTGAGAACCTTGGCTAATTTACAGTGAATGAAATTATGAGTACTACCAGAATCAATCAACACTATTACCTTTTTATTTTTCATATATCCTTTGATCTTGAGATTTTGAGGAGTACCAATTCCATCCAATGCATGACAAGATATGCTGGGAGTAATCTCTTCGGAAGCAGTATCTTCTATTTCTTCATCTTGAGACAATTCTTGTTCTTTTGGCGCTTATTGTTCATTTTCTTCCTCTACTTCACAATCTATGTAAAAAAATTTATTCTCAGTACACTTGTGGCTCTTACTGTATTTTCTATCACAACTATAACAAAACCCTTTTGGTCATTTTTCCTCTAGTTGTTGTGGTGTCAACCATGTAGGTTTTGGATGAATGGGGACCACAATTCCTTCTTTATAGTTGTAAGTGGTGAATTCTTTGTTTCAATAATTTTGTTTTCAACTTTTCTTACCACCCTAAATGCATGCTCCAAGGACTTAGGTTCCCAAATTTGAACCTCATGTTGGATGTGATCCTTCAAAGTTCCAATAAAGAGATCCAACAAATTATCTTTTAAAATATTCTTCACTCTGAGACTTAGCTTCTGAAACTGCTTGATGTGCTCACTAAGTGGGCCTTTTTGCTTGAGATTTACAAATGGCTAAATAAGGTGTTGTTATTTATATCCCCATAATGTGCAACCAGATATTCCGTGAATATAGACCAAGAGATAATAGAGTCCTTTTTATGGTTACAAATCCATTGGTACCATAAAAATTTATCAGAATCTAAATATAAGGATGCAATAGTTACCTTTTGCAAAGTTGGAACCTGGTGTAGATCAAAGAACTACTCCATCTGGAATATCCATGTTATTGGATAATTGCCATCAAACTTTCTCATGTCAATCTTGGGAATTTGGGTACCCCTTGGTGACCATCCTTGATTATTTCATTATCAAAATCATTTCCTCTTGTAATATTCTTATTCATGGAATGTTTTTCAACATGGAACTTATCTTAATCCTCCTAAGTATCATGGAACACATCATCACCTGGAGAAGGAGTACCATTTGAATTTTGTATGAGATCAACAATATTTTCCATTTGTTCCATCAACCCTTTCATATTTTCTTCCATATTATTATCCATATGTTTCATAAACTTCCCCTCTAAATTAACTAAATAAACTACTTTCACAGATCCTTTAATCATCTCTTCCAACTGGGACACTCGAAAATATCTAGGTTTTCCATTTTATCGTATGTTGGGGATGACTCCTCAGGTGGTTTGAGGGAAGTGTGAGTTTTTACACTTCCTTTTGGTGGAATTATGAACAATACAAATATATATCACATCTTATGTTTCACCACAATCATATCCTTATACTCAAATTTAAAATGGCGTACCTTGTTTCAAACCTTGATTAGAAGACTATTTTAGGGATGACTTGAAACTGATGTAAATTTAAAATTTCGACTCCTCTAGGTCTGAAAATTTGACCTTATTTAGCTTGATGTGTCCTTTTTCCAATGCCATAGGTATCACCTAATTATGATTTACCAATAATAATTTATTGTGAATCTCCCAACACTTCTTATTTTTTGTTTTTCTAGAAGGGAGAACTTGCACAGTCTTCCACGTGTCCAATATATCATATATGAGGATTAAAACCATACCACAAATACCTTGGTCTATCTTATTTATGATGCAACAAGTATCACTCAATTTGGATCTTTCATGCCACAAATATGACCTTTTTCCCAAGAACACCTGTTTAAGGCTAGTTTTTGGACTAGTAAAAAACCCTAAGTTCAAAGGAGAATATCTCCGAACTTGTACGGTATTAGGATCATAAAATTTTACCAAAGATATCTAGGCCTGTTTTGGAGATGGGTTTTTAAAATATCTTTCTGAATCCTTCTAGAAAAAATATTATAGCAAAAATTCCAAGATGACTCGTTTTGAAGAAAGTACCAGTCCCGAGGAAAGAGCTCTTATACCAAATGTTATGCAACCATGTGCTAGATATAGCATAAAAGTAGAAGAAATAGATAATAATAAATTAGTCCATGCCTTAATAATGAATAAATGATATTAATAACAATCATCTTTGAGGGAGGAACCTCCTTACACAATATACTAAGTACATAAGACAAGATAAGATAAAATAATGACTAAAATGAAAAGGTCTCCTTCCTATATATAGGAGACAAAGGTGTACAATAACAACTAATAGACCCACTAATATACCCAAGCCGAAATCAATAATATGTAATGAACCATAATAAAGTGGGTAATGGTCCACTACATAGGGTGTAATGTGCCAATATTTAGGGCTTAACAACTCCTTTCCACCTTGTCCATGGAGTAGAAGCCGTACTTCCCACAGAATGCCAAATCCCTACCCTCCAATCTATTGTGGAGTTGTTACTTGATACTCCCACCCTCAAGATTTTTTTCTTTACTTTGGAACACCTCAACAAAGAACGTCGTGACTCACTTCAACAAAATGAGGCCATGAAGGTTCACTCCAAAGCAGACTATGACATACATGTTTGACCTCGCACCTTTAGTGAGGGAGAATTTTTCCTTGTCTTCAACACCCAAAAAGATAGAAAACCTGGACCGATAAATTTGTATCTAAATGGACATCTCCTTATGTCATTAAACAATGTCTCCCCAAAGGAGAACATGTCTTAATCGACCCATAAGGTATTACCCTCAAAAACCTTGTTAATGGGTTTTACCTTAAACGCTTCTACCCTTGATCAAGGGCACCACACAGGTGCTCTATGTTTTGGTTGTATATTTTGAATCATCAATACCTTTGTCATGTTCTTTACTACACTTGGGTATGTTCGCCTTATGTGTAGGACTACGACCAAGACATGCAGGAGACATTTGGTTTTTCCATCCCTTGGCAATGATATCGCACTCCTATCTGAGGTATCATCTTGAAACTGGCATATAGGAAATGCCTCCCCTCTGTTTGCATTTCATTTACCAGATATTCCCACTGATAACCATAGGGTTCATATCCAAGGTAATGATATGCCATCAATATCACTACTACGGGTAGCACTTTTCCCCCATGGGTGTATGCACCATTGCATCCCAGACATCATTTGAAACCCATGATGTCGAACCCTCCCCCCAAGCCAACGAAATTTGATAAAATTTGAAACGATCGACCCATAGTTCATCATTTTATAGCTTCACATTTACTCCCCCACCTTCGGTAGTTAGTGCCATAAAATTCCTCGGCACATGTTACAATTTAGAACCACAGTTGACCAATCATACCTCCATGATCAGTTTACCCTCTGGGCGGGCGCACGAAGATGGTCCCCATTTTTGTTGCAATGGGGGTGCGTTAGCAGAAAATAAAAATGGCGCTTATGCACCTAAGGCAGCGTGCTTGCGCCGGTAGGAGTTGGGCCCAAGTTGGGACAAAGTTTTGGTAACACTTTTGATAAGCAGGAAAAGCAGAGCTGAGCACAGCTCATAAAAAGATGTAATTTTGTCTAAGTGTTGAGGGATAATCTGCCAAAACTAGGTCTTCAACAAAAATTATTAGTGATCACGACAAAAAATCTTAAATGATAAGTAATTCTAACCATGATCTAGTTAAAAAGGTCTACCATCAAGAAATTTAGTCTTAAAGGATTGATCCTACAAAATTTTAGTGAAAAAATGAGAACCATTGGGTGAAATTATCTTTATACCATGTGTGACTATTAATTGATTAAATAGAACAATTTGATAGAATTTGAAACTATAGACATTTTACCAAAGTGGGTAAAGATTAAAATCAAATTCATATCTGTAATTTCAAAATTAAAACTCAAATTTCATTTTGGTTTTGTAGGGAAAACAATTTGGGAGAAAACCTTGGATTTCAATCCTCCGTGGCGATCAACTCAGGCGACCAATCAACATTTTGCCTCCACCAAGTAAGTTTAAATCATCCCAACTTGCATTTCCATTATTCATTTGTCAATTTTTGAGCAAAAATCACTTTTAAGGCTATGTTCACAACGTGAGGAGCATGTGTGCTACTCTGTAGTGGGCATAGTAGGGCATACCGGGAGGTGTGCGCTACTCTGTCCACACACAGTAGCGCCCATGCGTGACTGTTTGGTATATACAGTGGCGCCCACCCCTGAATATGAAGAAAAAAGTGTCGAGATGCTAAAATTTGACATTTTTGTGGTAGGATGGTTCTTGTTTGGAGGGAGAGAGAACATGAGGATATGGATAGGGTGGAAATGCAAGACCCGACCACTCTCCATGCCCTCCGAAGATGTGGTTTGTTAAAGTTTTACCGAACCGTGAACATGAGGGCACTCAATAGATTGCTTTGAAGACTCGTTCAATACTGGGATGTAGATACTAATGCATTTGTTATCCGAGGACAAACCTTGGACCTTATTGTCGACGATATCTACTTTATTACTAGACTCTCTAGGAGGGGAGATGTAGTAAAATTGAAGGTATCTTCTCGCAATGTGGGTGCAACATTGGTGCAAGAATATCTAAATGCATACTGTGTGGCTGGAGCCGAGAAATCAGGAAGTCAAATCATTGTTTCTACTATTGAAAGCCTCCCTCTAAAGGTTATTGTGAGTATGATAAACCAGATGGCAGGGAGTGCCACACAAAACCTAGCTTCGAGGCATTCCATGCATATTGGTGTTAGATGCTTGCAGGGACATGTGTACGATTGGTGCACTGGTTTATTGGAGAATATGAAGCTTCAACTCACGGGTTGCAAATCCGGAAGTATGAATAACTTTGGATACGGCAACATTCTATGTACCTTCTTGTTTGAGAGGGTACCTACTCGTAGCTTGGGGATGCCTCTACCTCCAGTCAACCCCCGTGAGCCTAGATTGGGTCGGTGAGGTGACATCTTTCTCCGCCAGGGTGGTGGTGAAAGCCATTTTTGTTATCATACTGATGATTTTTGGGGGTGGTGGGAGAGGCAGGTGCCGACATTCGAGCAGTTTCTATATGCTGGATTGGACTTCCGCCATGATCCAGAGCTGGTGCTTCCTCCAGGTGGAGCCTGGGGAGCTATTGGTATGTTTTTATTTTGAGAATTATTTAATTTTTTCAAACTTTCAAGTATTTGATTTTTATGAATTAATTTTGAAGTACTAAACAAGTGTCATATGCAGATATTGGGCCTGTCCGTCTCGAGGGACATCCTACCATCTTTGTGAGGCCAGCAGATGTTGGTGCAACTGATGCCATGTTAGGGACCATAGAGCGGAAAGTGAGTCGGTTGACTCATGATGTTCTTACATGCCGCATGGATCAGATACCTATTGATATGCAGGAAGATGTAGTTGGGGTGCCCCCAGCATGGCTTAGGGTGCTGCGGAAGATAGCTAGGCTGGTTATATGTTATCTGGATGCAGTAGATGATGATGAGCCCCCTCCTTCTCCATAGGAGATGGATACTTTATGTATATTTTTGAGGCCACTGAGCCCAGTTTTGTACTTTATGACATGACTTGTGATAGACTTGTGGTCCAAAACTCATATATTTTTTGATACATTATCGGATATATATACAGTATCGGTTATTTACATGTGTATGTGTTTGAACTTTATGCGTGAAATGTTGTTTATGGAAGTGTATGATACAAATTCCAATCTAAGACATAATTTGCAAATGAGTCAGCTAATGCATTTAAATTTCTTGGAATGTGTTGATATATAATAGAATCAAACTGTCTTTCCAATAATCTAACTCGTAAAAATTGTCGTAGCAACACAAGATCTCTAATCTGGTAAACACCCGTTAACTGAAATACAACTAGTTGTGAGTCAAGTCTTACCTCCAAATGTGAATGTCATGAATAAGGGAATCTCGGAGAAGTTCTATAACTGCACTGTACTCAACTACATTGTTCGTAGTGGGACCCAAACAACCCCCCCCGAAGAGACCAGTTGGCCAGCTGGTGAGTAAACGAACCAAGCTGCTGAAGCCAACTGTCGGGTGTGGCGACTGGCGCCATCAGCAAATCCTAATAAATTTCCAGTCGACATCTGATACACGAAATGAAGACACACATAAGGTTAACTAAGAAAACAAAAGCAAAAAATAGCTCTACAAAATATACAGCTATGTTACAAGAAAAAGCACAACCGCCTAGGCGTAGTACTTCTTCAGGTAGAGCCCATTTCTAGGCTCAGGCAGCTTATTACCCTCGTAGTCTACTAGCTCGTATGCACCCTTCTTCTGTAATTTGGAAATTACGTAGGACCCGAGCCACATGGACTTGAACTTTCCAGGTCCTAGAGGTTCGTTGTCTTGATCCTAAAGTAGAACAAGATCTCCTTCAAGGAACACCCTAGGTTTGACAGACTTGTCATATTGTCCTTTGACTCATTTTTTGTGAACTTCGTTTGTTGTGAGCGTGTCGCGGCACTGCTCATCTAGATGCTCTAAATGCAACAAACGTTCTTCCAGTGCTGAAGTATCCGGTAGTAATTGAACAGCCAGTTTTAACGAAGGAATCTCGCATTCAATCGGAACGACTGCTTCTATCCCATGCACAAGCTAGAAGGGAGAGAACCCGGTAGCAGTATTTACATTCGCTCGGTAAGCCCAAAGAGCAGGGTATAGCATGCTGTGCCATTTATTTCAATTGGCATTGACAGTTCTTTGCTGTATTAATTTTAAAGTTTTGTTAACTGCCTCGACTTGTCCATTCGCCTGTGGATAATATGAAGACGAATGTTCTTGCCGAAAACCTAACATTGTGTATAGATTAGTCATCATACTATTCTGGAAATGACTGCCGTGATTAGTCACAATCTCTTTGGGTATGCCGAACCTTGCAATAATCTGATTAAATACAAAATAAGCGGCAGTTTCTCCATCTGCCTTGACAGTAGGCATTGCCTCAGACCACTTGGTGTAGTAGTCGACGGAAACGATGATATAATGATGTCCTCCAGCCGAAACTGGATTGCAAGTCATATAATCAACCCCCCATTTTGTGAAGGGACCTACTGTAATCACAGGATGAAGAGGAGCTGGATGTGCTCTCATTTTCCTGGTGAAAAACTGACACAAACGACAGCGTCTCACAGCTTCCACACAATCTTTAAAGATTGTGGGCCAAAAATACCCGGCACGTAGTATTTTCTGGGCTGTTGGCAACCCAGAAAGATGACCCCCACAAGCTCCATTGTGGGCATCATTCAATACTGATTCTGCTTCTTCCAAAGTCAAACAACGTCGCAAGATGGAATCTATCCCGTGTCTGTACAAAGTATCAGAGATGATGAGATAGTTTTTCGCATGACTTTTCGGTTTGCGTCGTTCTTCTCTAGAAAAAGTGGTAGGACACCTCAAAGTTTGGAGATATACTAAGATATCCCCGTACCATGGGTTAGAGGAGGAAATAAGGAAGATATGTTCATCCGGGAATGATGATTCTTCCTCGATACGCTCTAAGTCACTCAGAAACTCTGAGATTAACTCAGCGAACACTAGTGATTTCTTTGACTTGGCAGATTGAAAAACCAAATCGAACTCTTGTAAGATTACAATCCATTTGTTGTACTTCCCACCAATGATTCGTCGAGTGAGAACATACTGAATAGGATTGACTTCTGCTATCACAGTAGTTGTTCGTAAAATTATGTAATGACGAAGCCTCTGTACCGCATAGACCGCAGCAAGTGCTAACTTCTCAACATGCGAATATTTAACCTCAGGAGCTATCAATGCGCGAGAAAGATAGTAAACAACATGCTCTTGGAGCGTGTCGTCCTCCTGAACTAGTACTATGCCAATTGTATTAAGAGACGCTGCCAGATATAAAAGAAAATCTTTTGCATAGTCCGACAGGCTCAACAAGGGGGCTGAAAGTAGTGCCTTTTTCAAGGCCTCAAATGATGCTTGAGTAACCTCATCCCACAAGTAGTAGGTATCCTGTTTAAGCAGTCTCATAAAACCTTTCGTGATCTTAGCATAGTTTATGATAAAGCGTCGCAAGAAGTTAGACATTCCTTGTAGACTCTAAAGTTGTCACAGGGTGCGAGGAGGAGGCATATTTACAATCGCCTCAACTTTTAACAGGTCGATCCTTATACCACGACTGGATACAATAAAACCCAGTAAACGTCCCGATTCGATGTAGAATACGCACTTATTAGGATTCAAACGAATCTTATATTGTCTGCATCTTTCAAACACAAGTCTCAAATGGGCTGGATGATCCCATCTCTTTCGAGATCGCGCCAGGAGGTCATCCAAGTAAGGTTCAACTATGTGTTTGATATTGTGAAAAGTGAAATTCATAGCTCGCTGGAATGTAGCTCCAACATTCTTCAATCCAAACGGCATCTTCCGATATGCAAAGGTTCCCCATGGGCAGATGAAAGCTGTTTTATGTTGATCTTCGGGTTTGATTTGGATTTGATTATATCCCGAAAATCCATCCATGAAAGAAAACATCTCATGTCCCGCACATGCATCTATGATCTGGTCGATAAATGGTGTGGGATAGTTATCTTTCGGACAAGCTTTATTCAAGTCTCGGAAGTCAGTACAAACTCGAATTGTACCTTGCTTTTTATCAACTGGAACGGGGTTTGAAACCAATTCCATCATGTCAATTGGGTAGATAAATCCGGCTCTAAGCAACTTTTCAACCTCCACTTTAATGGCGACCGCTTTTCGAGGATTCACAGGATAGAGCTTCTGTCTCACAGGTTTTGCATTAGGGTATGTAGTGATGACATGCTCGACGATGGTTGGATTGATACCTGGAATCTCCTCATATGACCAAGCAAAAATGTCGCGGAATTCTTTAGAAAGTTTGGTATACAGAGCTATCTCTTCTGGAGAGCAGTCTGCACCAATAAAAATGTTTTCCATGACCCCGGGTTTGGTGGAAATGTTAATTGGGATTGTCCTTGATATATTAGCCATATTCCCTTCAGCGTAAACAACTCTTGAAGTAGAAGGAAAAGATGACAGATCAACAAATCCACCGGGTCTCATAGAGAATTCTCTTGTCTCTATCCTGTATAGGTTTGGAAGTAGGTAAGACCTGTGATGCATATGTTCCCATGGCTGGTCCAGGCCCATCATGGCTTCCAAAATGGCTTCGTCAGATGGTAAGACCATGTCTAAACAGTTGAAAGAGTGGGTAGAATTCAATGACCATGCAGGAGCATAGTCCATATCCGACTCAGCAGAGACTGGTGGAGTCACGATATGTTCCATTGCAGCATGTACTGCTTCCATGTATGCTATCTTTGCAATGGTTAAAGGCACTGAAGGTTCTGATACAGTAGGAAGGATCCACGGATCAGTCCTAAGACCAATAGTGAAAATTTCAGTAGAAGTACCTACATCAGAACGCATAAAAATAATAGGGGAGGGTAGGTCGAAAGTGCCTATTAATGACCCGTAAATCCCTGCTCCTAAACTCTTGCTTACTGGGGAAGATTGATCAACTAAAGGAATAGTGGTATCCGATGAAGTCTAGTTGTTTTGCCGAGAGAACGAAAGTTGATTGACCGTGACGATCTTGCCTTCGTGAGGGAACATAACAACTCGAAAAACTGCCGATGCAATGGATCGCATGGCATATGTCCAGCTCTTGCCTAATAACATATTGTAATCAAGCGGAGCGTCCAGAACTTCGATCTCTACAGCAACTGTCTTACCGGAAAGTGTAATTTCAAATGATGGCAGAACTCCGCATGGACAGAAAGTCGTGCCATCGAAGGAACTAAGCAGTGTGTTAGAGGGGGCTAGCTCGGGAGAGACTAAATATTTCCAGCAAGAAATGGACATCACGCACGTCGACGTGCCCTCATCTACTACAACCCTTCTAATGGTCATAGGACCATGGACCACTTCTATCTGTAGGGAAACGTGGTACGGAAACCGATATTTGATATCAGACATATCAAAGCGCGCAGTCATGTTAGATGATTCCATACTTCCAATTGCTGCCAGAAGTGCATTTCATTGTAAAGGACAACTTTGCAAAACTTCTAAGGTGGACATAGCAAAAGGGGTTTGGGCTAGATATTCAACCACATTGTAGTTGGCAGCAGCCTGTGCGTTGGGATTGTGCGATGCACGTTTCAAGACACCTTTCGGGATCTTGGGCTGTGGGTCCATAGGTATGTGGAGAGGAATGGAAGATTCTGGAATCTCTTTATCTTTGTTCTGTACATACAGGGTATAATTTCTTGCTCGCGTTTGCAAAAGTGCATCCACACTAACCATATTAACGAAAGTTTGATCAACTGAAGCATGAGTAGTGCCCCCAGCTTTGGAGGTGCCGAAAGCTGAACCCTGCCCCTTAGGAAATGGATCTTTAAGTACGACAGGTTTCTTTTCTTGAAGTAGCTTCTGGGCTTCTTTGAGTAGAGGGCATTGGTGAGTGAGGTGATCCTGCTTGCAAAGCTTACAAGGGAACTTAACCTTCTTCTTTTCTTTATTACCCTCTTCGACATTCTCTTTGTTCTTGGAATTTTGCTGGTTCCCCTCTCCTTTCTTGCCCTTCTTTTTGTTGTTGGGCTGCTGAGGGCCCTTTTGATTGTTCTGAACCTAGTTCACAGATTCAGACGTAGAAGGAGAGGTTGTGACGGAGGTTACTTCTGCATTCGAGTGTTTGACGGATAAGGCATGAACCTGCTTGGTCAATGCTTCGAAAGCTTCAGAATCTACTGAACCCACTATGCCGTCAGCATGTGGTCCAGGTTTAGGTCTGCCAAGATTTGTGTTTGATCGCGGTGCATCTGGTATAATCTCATAAAGTAGCCCAGACTGTGCATAAACAAGGTCTAGCTGTTGAGTCCGTAAAATGGCTTCTTCCTCTGTAGACACTCCAGAAGTAGCTACTTCCTTAGAAATGTAAGGAAGGAGTGATTTCAGATACCACTCAAGAAGAAATTCTGGAGGTATATTGGCTTTAATGAGCCTCTTCCGTCTTCGCCACTCCTGAATGTGGTCAGATAAGTGAGTGGCCTTATTCTGTCTAAATGTATACAAAAGATCTATCCCGGCATCGTACCGCACAGGAAGCTGGAAGTGGTTAAGAAAAACAGTCGCGAGATTCTGAAAGTTAAAAAATGTAGCTGCAGGTAACTCAATGTACCATTTAGCTGTAGCGCCGGTTAAGGTTCTTTGAAAAAGTATCAACCTAACGGAATCTTCATTCAACGAGTTTGAAGAACACCATAAATGGAAAGTGGTGACATGATCACCAGGGTCTTCACCGGTTTTTCCTTCGAATTTTGGAATGTCCGAAGGTAACTTAGTAGGAACTGGTGGCCAAGCCGCGTTATGGCATACTGGATCATTTGTTAACTTGGAAAGGTCTGGCAAATTCAGAGTTGCCATAAATGGTAAATGAGGTCTACAAGATGGCATTTGATAAGCTGGGGTCATAAAGGGGGAACCACCCATATTTTGACCCGTGAACTGCTGGTAGGGGTTGCCCCCAGCCACTTGCTGGTAGGGGTTTCCCCTGGCCATCTGCTGGTAGGGATTTCCCCCGGCCATCTGCTGGTAGGGGTTTCCCCTAGCCACTTGCTGGTAGGGGTTTCCCCCAGCCACTTGCTGCTGTGTGAAAGTGTTGTTAAAATTCCCCCATCCAAATGAAAGTGGGTTGGTAATCTGAAAGTTTGTCCACTGCGGTTGGGTGTTAGCCCCACCATATTGTTGATTAAGGATGTTATCCCCTCCTCCAGAAAACAAAGAAAAAGGGTTGTTTCCTGCAGGTACATTACCTTGATTGGTATTTTAACCTGCAAAGGTATTAAAACCAGGGGTAATCGTGGTGGACGGCGCGGTCATGGTACTCATGACGGGCGTAGTTGCAGAGGCGTTTGGCCCTACATTTGGTGTGGAAATCCAAGTGCTAGGTATAGGATATGGCTGTTGATCTGCAGGAGGTGGAACAAGATTCACTGTACTACTGGGTCCAAAAGTAGGTGTAGAGGAAGATACCATAGTTGTTGAACTCGGCATGCCTAAGGTACCGACATTAAAGCTGAAGGACGGAGTCGAAATAGAAGTTGGCTGTGCCGAACTCGGAGTAGCAGTGGGAGGAGGATTTACAGTATTTGTGATCATACCTATTGTGGGAGTCTGTGGAACTCCCTGTTCACCTCCTGTATTAGTCATAAAATTCCCAGGTGTGAACAAATATGCACTATAATTAGGTTGCTGGAAACCAATGGGTAACAGAAGCAGATTGTTAAGATTAGTCAGAGGAGGATTAAATGGAGTACTAAACTCACCAGAAGTGAGATCCTCAATCTCAGCTGTACTAAAAGTTTGTTGATCTGGAGTCCCAGGTTGTGGTTCCTCATGAACCTCTATTTCAGGTCTTTCTATTACAGGTTGTGGTTCTTGAGGAACCTCTATTTCATCAGTAGTTTCCAAAGGAACACTGGAGTCTACCCTCTGTCGTCTGGGTGGCGGTAGTGGTTCCACTCTAAGTGGGAGAAGGTTTTGCAACCTTCTATACCTATGAAGCTGTTGGTCTTCCACGATTATATATAAAAATAAAAACTAAGAAAAAACCTAGTGGCCACTAAGACTAGGGGGAAAACAACAGACCACTAAAAAAATCCTAAGTATTAGTCAAACAAGATGCCTTCCAGAGAAAAGTCTGGGATGATGAGGGCCCAAAACAGATCAACAAAGGATGAAGAACAGTTACCTGGGGTCCACAATACAATGACTAAGGGTGCAAGCACTGGAATCACCCAACCGCCCTCCCAAAGACCTACAAGGGATTTCCTCCCACATCTGTCCTAGGTACAACAGATATACCCTCCGCTGTCACCTGTGTATGATCCTATGGTTAGATACTAAGGCTACCATACATACAAAACATCCTGGGGGGACAGTCGTCAGCCTGATCAAAATGCGTGGGCAAGGTAACAAAGCCCGAAATCCAGATGGATCCTTGTACGCAAATCGACCCTGGTTTATTGTCAAAAGGAACGTGGGGGAGGTATCCTCAACAATTCCGATCTTCCATGGCCTCATGCTTAGATCTGGTTTTAGTAGAGTTTCCCAGGAATATTTGATATATATGGGTTTACCTATATGACAGTCACACTACGATTTTTGAGTAATGAAACAAGCTTCGAGCAGTTAAAGGTGTTTTAAGCTCAAAACTCTAGCCTAGACTTGTATCCCTAGAAAGAAAATTGTTTCTAATTGATTTTATTAAGATTCTTTTTAAGGTTACTTTTTACTCAATGGGGCAGTGCATTGTGTGATGTGGTTGCAACAGAAAGTAAAGTGCATGAAATGAAACAACTTTCAACAACAAAAGGACTTTTTATTTTTCATTTAATATTGTTTCCAAAGTAGAGAGTAAGCAAACCTAAACAAAGCTTTCTTTTCTAAAACATAACAAAATAAACTATGCTATTTTGCAAAGATTACAAGCCTTACTATTATAAACAACCAAACATATTTTTCTTTTTTATTATATATGAACAAAAAAGAACTCGAAAGTGGAAGCAAATAAGACCTATAAGAGATGTGTAAGTAATGGCAAGATGATTCTAAAGTTCACAACTGTCAAAATAGTGGTTCAATAAATACTTGTCCTACAAGTTTTTTCAAAAGAAAAATCTCTCAAACTTGGAAACAAAGCGGGAAGAAAACAAAGATGAAAGATGCTTAGAACTGGAAATCAATCTTAAAAGAATGCTCCAAAGCACCAAACCCTAACAAGACCACTATGCCAAGCAATAGGTAGGCAAGCAAACTACAGACAACCTTACTAACACAAAGACTGAAAGATGAAGCAAGCTAAAGCACTTCAAACTCACTTGGTATTGAAAAAAAGACAACGAAGTCAAGAAATGTTGGGACTCAAAAAGTTTTGGAAGACACCCCAAAGGCTCCAAAAGATGGATCAAACCCTAAAACAAAGTATGAGATCCATAAAGAGCATACAAGTGTTGCAACAAACAGCAAATGCTAAGTGCAAAGGTTTGTAGGTCAGCAACACACTATCAGGGTATGGAAAGAGTAACTATGTTCACTAAGGAACAATGCCCAATCTCCAAAAAGAGTCACAAATGAACCAAACACTTCAAAAGTAAACAAGTGACCAAAAGATGACCTAAAGGACTCAAAAGAGGCTAATGAGACTCAAAGAAGGGTTATAGACCTCAAAGACCAGTCAAGAAGGCCAAAAACAAAGTTAGAAACTCACCCAAACAAGCATAAAACTCAACCCTAACTCAAAGAGAGAGCTACAGGAATGTGCCCTACTGTGTAGTAGGCAAACTAGCGCATTTGGGGATGTGGGCGCTACTGTATAGAGACAAACTAGCGCATGGGCGCTACTGTATGTACAATAGGATAGCGCACAGGTCTTAAAGAGTTAAAAATTAACCTTGTAGAGGTGTAAAAAGATTGAGTCAAGCAAAGGGAAGCAGGTAGGGACAACCTACAGGGCTTCTCAGAAGATTAAAGGTGCTAAGAGGTACTCGAAAGACAATCAAGAAGGATTTCCTAGAGTAGAAAAAACAACCTCCCCAGTATGGTCGCCAGTCTGTTGGCAGGAAATACTACCCTATAGTGAGGAAATATACACTATCAACTTAAGGGGGTGACAGGTAAACATACTAATTGCATTACAGAAGTGTTTATAAATGGAAATAGATTAGAGACCTTGAGGACATACCTTGTGAACGAAGTTTGATCCTAGCTTTTGTCCAACCTTGCGCCCGATCCTCAACTCAATCTCTCGTTTGATAAACCTACAACACAAAGACCTTTCTCAACGTATCTTGGCCAATATAATAATGATGGAATTGAAAAGTAATTCAAACATCAAGCATTAACCAGCATGATCCAAACAAACACATAGTCCATTAAGCATTTGATTTGGGATGAGAAAGATGTTTCAACCTTTTATTGTCAAAAACAGATGAATGATACAAAGTATACCTGACTTTGCAGCATGCTCATGCAACCTGATCCTAGGCTCTTGCTCCTCTCTGACTTCAGAGTTCCTCCAGCATAACCTCCTTCAATACAAGCTTCTCATAAGAAGAGTCTCTCTATGGCTCTCTATCTCTCTATGTCTAACCCCTCTCTTCAATCCTCCTTGTATTTATAGGACAAGGTAGGCAGTTCAGGTCAAGAGGTGGTTGAAGGAGAAGTTGGGGAAGTTGAGAAACCAACTGCAACTAATCTCCATTTGTCAAATTAATATTTTTTTTATCATATTTTAAGATGTGCGCTACTATTTCACAGTGGAGTAGCGCACAGTGTGTGACTACAGTGTTTAACAACTAGCGTTTGCCACTTTTTGAATGTTGTGCGCTAGTTTACTGAAGTGGAGTAGCGCCCAAGAGGAGGTGTGCGCTACTATTTCCTTGTGGAGTAGCGCGCTACTATTGCCTTGTGGAGTAGCGCATATGCGCTGGTTTGCTCAAATAGAGTAGCGCCCATGCCAAAATATGATGTTTTTTAGGGTTTTTTCAGCTTGCAGGGAGGTGAATCAGGTCAAAGTCTCATCTGAGGTCATCATGCTCTTCAATCCAAGTTGTCCTTTTGTTTGATCGACAGATCAAGGTGATCACGGACAGAGAAGTGAATATTTGACCTATAACACCCATCCAAGGAAGACATCACCATCAACCCCTCTAAAGTCCAATCTATCCTTGAAATACCACCCCCACGAACACGGTGCTAGTTGCAAAGCATCCAAGGAAAGGCCAAATTCCTTTGGCATTTCATTTGTGATTATGCCACTCAGGAACATGGTTTTGTGCACCTTCTTAGGAAATACATCCCCTTTAAATGGGATGACCATGCCCAAATCTCCTTTGATTCTCTGAATAAATCCTTATCTTCGGATCCCCTCATCTCACCTTCGTCCTTTCACAAAGTTTTTACCCTTTATATATCGTCGTCAACTTCCACTGTAGCGAGTGTTCTGGTCCAACCAGTCGAGGGTCACCATGAACATGTCATTTACTACATCGGTAAAACCTTTGTAGGACAAACACTCAATTACAGTCATTATGAGAATCTCACATTAGCCATCATTCTTTCCATAAAAAAACTACGCCACTACATTTTGCTCCGCAAAACCACCGTGATCCCTAACTCAAATCCCATGCAATACATACTTGGATGTAGGCTTATCAATATTAATTTTGCACATTGGATTTCTATCTTACAAGAGTTCGACCTTGAGTTCATGATCCCTAAAAGTAAGAAAGCATTGGCCCTAGCTGATTTCATCACTGATATCCCACCCACGACCTCGAGCGAACTTGTTCATGACCACTTACCTAACAAACATCTCTTCCTCATCGCCAACAATGACCCATGGTATGGAGATATCATAACTTATCTCCATACTCAAAAGTTCGTCCCCCACCTATCCCATGATGATGATCGACATATTCATCATCAGGCACCAAGATACCTTCTCATAAGAGATGTCTTGCACCGTTGTGGCATCGACACCATCCTACGCCATTTTTTAACACATGAGGAAGTTGAACAAGTTCTCAAAGAATGTCATAGTGGAGCATGTGGAGGACACCTCTCAGGCATGGACACCACCCAAAAAACCTTACGCAAATGTTACTTTTGGCCTTCAGTATTTAAGGATTGTGCCTACGTGGTCCAAAGATGTGCAAATTGTCAAGTATTTTTCTACAAAACATGGTCACCACCTGCCCCTCTCCATCCAGTAATCAAAACTGACCCATTTTTCAAATGGGAAGTTGATTTTATGGAGTGTCTCCCAACTTCAGCGCAAGGCAACCAAGACATCATTTTATCCATAAAATACTTCACTAAGTGGGATGAATCCATTCCCATGTTCGATTTCAAAGGCATTATTATCGCACGCTCCTTCTTTAACTATGTCATATCACGGTTTAGCATACCCAAATAATTGGTCTTTGATAATGACAACCATTTATGTAACAAGACATTTGAGGAACTATCGTGGTTGTTAGGATTTAAACAAAAATTCTCGACATCCTACTACCCTTAGGAAAATGTCCAAGTTGAAGTTGTGAACAATGTTCTCAAAACTATGGTCCAATGCATTGTAAATAATAGCAATTCTAATTGGTATCACATGTTATTCCCAACTCTTTGGGTTTATCGCACCTCAGTCAAGACCGCTACATGATTTACTCCTGTTATGTAACCAAGTCCCATATATAACATAAAAATAGCATAAATAGATAAGAATAAAGTAATCCATGCCTTAATAATGAACAACTGAGATGAATAAAAATCCTCTTTGAGGGAGGAACCTCCTTACACAATGTACTAAGTACATAAGACAAGATAAGATACAATGATATCTAAAATGAAAAGGTCTCCTTCCTATATATAGGAGACAAAGGGGTACAATAAAAACTAATATACCCACTAATAGACCCAAGAAGACATCAATAATATTTAATGCACAATAATAAAGGGGGTAATGTGCCACTACATAGGGAGTAATGTGCCAATATTTAGAGCTTACCATGCCCCTCCCCTTTAGACAAGTGATGTCCTCAACTCTTGATTAATTGTAGATGCTTCTGTATGAATGACTCATCTTCCCATGTCGAATCTTCCACTGGAAGGTTCTTCCATTTGATGAGGTACTCAGTAATAGCCTGATTTCATAGTCGTTTGGTCCTTGTTTCAATGATTTGTTCAGGCTCCAATATGACTCTTCCTTCTTCATCAAGCTCAGGAAATATTGTTTGAATTGGGATCTTGTCTCCTATTACCTTCTTTAAGCAAGAAACATGAAAAATTGGATGCACTCTTGAAGATGAAGAGAGTTCAAATTTGTAAGCCATACTACCAATCTTCTGCAACACTTTATAAGGACCATATTACATGGGTGCTAATTTATTGTCCTTATTTAGTTTCTTAAGGGACATATGCTTGTAAGTTTGTAGCCTTAGAAATACCCAATCCCCTTCTTCGAAACTCCTTTCACTCTGATGTTGATCAGCTTGTTGTTTCATCCTGTTTTTTGACATAGCTAGGTTTTCCTTAAGTATCTGGAGAAATTCTTGTTGGTGCTCTATGTGATATTCCACAGCTTGAGCTTTAGATTTTCCCTTTAAGGGATATGTGATAGATGGAGGCTGGTACCCATAAAGTGCCATAAATGGAGACATTTTTTATGATGTATGGAAGGAAATATTGTACCACCATTCTTCCAAAGATAACCATTTCACCCACTGTGTTTGTTTATCAGATGCAAAGCAATGAAGATAGACTTCAAAAAATTTGTTCACTATCTCATTTTTCACATCAGATTGAGGATGATAAGATGAACTATGAGCCAATTGGGTACCCAAACAAGAAAATAATTTAGTCCAAAATTTTCCAGTGAAAATTGGATCTCTATAGCATACAATAATCTTCGGATTTCCATGTAACTTATGAACTGTGTCTAGAAAATTTGTGGCCATTGTACTTGCATTAAAAGGGTGAGAAAGTGCACAAAAATGTGCATACTTCATGAGTCTATAAACAACCACCATAATAAAATTATTTCCTTTTGAATTGGGTAGACTAGTGATAAAATACATTAAGACTTATTCCCAGCATTGGAAAGGTATGTCTAATGGTTGTAGAAGTCGTGGGGTCTTAACAGTTTCCACCTTATTCTATTGGAAAACCAAGCATTTAGCCACAAACATTTGAACATGAGATTTAAGACCTTCCCCAAAAAAATCCTTCTTGACCCTGTGGTAAGCTTTCGAGAATCTAGAGTGCCCACCTATAGGAGTGGTGCGTAATTGCGAGAGGACATTTTTTTTTATTTGGGATTCTTTGCATAAATATAAACAATCCTTATACCATAGTGAATCATTTTTCCACACAAAAGTATTTGATACACTGGGATCATCATGTATATTTTGAATGATCATCCTCACAGATAGGTCATTTTTCAATTCTTCCCTTGCTACTTCTACCCAATCAGGTTGTAGAATGGAAATTGCACAAAGTAATGCCCCAACATCTTCATCTTTTTTGGAAAGCGCATCTGCCACCACATTATGTTTCCCCTTTTCAATAGATGATTTCAAAGTAATATCCCAACATCTTGGTTACCCATTTTTGTTTCTCTTCCGAAGATAATCTCTATTCCAACAAGTATTTAAGACTATCATGATCTGTTTTGACCTTGAAGTGTCTACCTATCAGGTAAGGATGCCATTTCTTAAGAGCATGTAGAATTTCCAACATTTCCTTCTCATAAATGGGGTTTTGTAAGTGCTTTCCCATGATTTTATAACTTGTAAAAGAAAGAGGGTTTCCTTCTTGTATTAGGACAACACCGATCCCATTTCCTGAAGCATCACATTCCAAATAAATGTTTTTGTGAAGTCTGGTGTGGCCAAAACAGGAGCTTTGCACATTGCCTCCTTAAGTTGTTAAAAATCTTGAGTTTCCTCTGGAGTCCAAGAAAATGAATCTTTATTCAATAATGATGTTAGAGGTGCTGCTATTCTTCCACAGTTTAGAACAAACTTGCGGTAGTACCCTATTAGACCTAGGAATCCTTTGAAGATTCTTCAGGTTTTTGGGAATTGGATAGCCCATCATGGCTTTAATTTTGTTGGGGTCTTCCTTAACACCTTCCTGAGATACAATATGACCCAAATATTCTACCTCCTTTACCCCAAAGAAACATTTGGAAGGTTTTGCATCTAGTTGTTTCTCCTCTAGTAGTTGTAGTACCCTGTCAGCCCATTGAACATGTTCTTCCCAAGATTTGTTATAGATTAGTATATCATCAAAGAATACCAGCAAAAATTTTCTAAGGAAAGGCTTGAAAATGGAATTCATCAAACCTTTAAATGTGGAAGGCGCATTTGTGAGACCAAATGGCATGGCCAAAAATTCATAATGAACTTCATGAGTTTCGAATGTTGTTTTTGGAATGTATTACTCCATTCTAATATGATGATATCCAGAATGGAGATCCAACTTTGTGAAGAAAACTGCCCCATGTAATTCATCTAAAAATTCATTGATGATAGGATTGGGAAATTTATCTTTAATGGTAATCTTGTTGAGCTCTCTATAATATGGACACATACGCCATGATCCATCCGGCTTGTGTACCATTACCACTGGTGTAGAGTAAGAACTTTGGCTGGGCCTAATTATGCTGACCTCTAGCATTTCATTAACCATATGCTCAATTTCACTCTTCTGTCCATAGGGGTATATGTAAGGTCTAATGTTAAGAGGAACACTTACCGGAAGTAAGTGAATAACATTATCAAAATCTTGAACTTGTGGAATACCTTTTGGAATATCTTCAAATACCTTGGAATTATTATCAATTGCCTTTTGGAAATCTAGGGAAATATGAGACTTAAATGTTTGAAAAACTAATGAGAATAATTGTGCAATTACACCTTGATGTCCCTTTTTTTTATCACTTTTGTCATACCATTAGATCTTATCACCTTACTTGATTTCCCTGTGATACCATTTAACTCATATTGCTTTCCTTCCCATAAAAATTTCATGAAATTCTTCTGAAAATTAAAAGCCATTGTTCCCAATGATTGTAACTATTGTACTCCTAAGACAACATCAATACCCTCCATTGGAATAGCAATCATTGGACTATTCAATACATATTCCCCCATAGTGAGATTGATATTATGGCATTTTCCTGAGCAATTAATAGTTCCTCCATCTGCAATCATTAATTGAAACTATGGTGCTACATATACACAACAATTGAGAACCTTGGCTAATTTACAGTGAATGAAATTATGAGTACTACCAGAATCAATCAACACTATTACCTTTTTCTTTTTGATATATCCTTTGATCTTGATATTTTGAGGAGTACTAATTCCATCCAATGCATGACAAGATATGGTGGGAGTAATCTATTCTGAAGTAGTATCTTCTATTTCTTCATCTTGAGACAATTCTTGTTCTTTTGGCGCTTCTTGTTCATTTTCTTCCTCTACTTCACAATCTATGTAAAAAACTTTCTTCTCAGTACACTTGTGGCTCTTACTGTATTTTCTATCACAACTATAACAAATCCCTTTTGCTCGTTTTTCCTCTAGTTGTTGTGGTGTCAACCATGTAGGTTTTGGATGAATGGGGACCACACTTCCTTCTTTATAGTTGTAAGTGGTGAATTCTTTGTTTCAATAATTTTGTTTTCAACTTTTCTTGCCACCCTAAATGCATGCTTTAAGGACATAGGTTCCCAAATGTAAACCTCATGTTGGATGTGATCCTTCAAAGTTCCAATAAAGAGATCCAACAAATTATCTTTTAAAATATTCTTCACTCTGAGACTTAGCTTCTGAAACTGCTTGATGTGCTCACTAAGTGGGCCTTTTTGCTTGAGATTTACAAATGGCTAAATAAGGCGTTGTTATTTATATCCCCATAATGTGCAACCAGATCTTCCGTGAATATAGACCAAGAGATAATAGAGTCCTTTTTGTGGTTACAAATCCATTGGTACCATAAAAATTTATCAGAATCTAAATATAAGGATGCAATAGTTACCTTTTGCAAAGTTGGAACTTGGTGTAGATCAAAGAACTACTCCATCTAGAATATCCATGCTATTGGATAATTGCCATCAAACTTTCTCATGTCAATCTTGGGAATTTGGGTACCCCTTGGTGACCATCCTTGATTATTTCATTATCAAAATCATTTCCTCTTGTAATATTCTTATTCATGGAATGTTTTTCAACATGGACCTTATATTTATCCTCCTAAGTATCATGGAACACATCATCACCTAGAGAAGGAGTACCATTTGAATTTTGTATGAGATCAACAATATTTTCCATTTGTTCCATCAACCCTTTCATATTTTCTTCCATATTATTATCCATATGTTTCATCAACTTCCCCTCTAAATTAACTAAATAAACTACTTTCACAGATCCTTTAATCACCTCTTCCAACTGGGACACTCGAAAATATCTAGGTCTTCCATTTTATTGTATGTTGGGGATGACTCCTCAGGTGGTTTGAGGGAAGTGTGAGTTTTTACACTTCCTTTTGGTGGAATTATGAACAATACAAATATATATCACATCTTATGTTTCACCACAATCATATCCTTACACTCAAATTTATTCAAATTTAAAATGGCGTACCTTTTTTCAAACCTTGATTAGAAGATTGTTTTAGGGATGACTTGAAACTGATGTAAATTTAAAATTTCGACTCCTCTAGGTCTAAAAATTTGACCTTATTTAGCCTGATGTGTCCTTTTTCCAATGCCATAGGTATCACCTAATTATGATTTACCAATAATAATTTATTGTGAATCTCCCAACACTTCTTATTTTTTGTTTTTCTAGAAGGGAGAACTTGTACAGTCTTCCATGTGTCCAATATATCATATATGAGGATTAAAACCATACCACAGATACCTTGGTCTATCTTATTTCTGATGCAACAAGTATCACTCAATTTGGATATTTCATGCCACAAATATGACCTTTTTCCCAAGAACACCTGTTTAAGGCTAGTTTTTGGACTAGTAAAAAACCCTAAGGTCAAAGGAGAATATCTCTGAACTTGTACAGTATTAGGATCATAAACTTTTACCAAAGATATCTAGGCCTGTTTTGGAGATGGGTTTTTAAAATATCTTACTGAATCCTTCTAGAAAAAATATTATAGCAAAAATTCCAAGATGACACGTTTTGAAGAAAGTACCCGTCCCGAGGAAAGAGCTCTTATACCAAATGTTATGCAACCATATCCTAGATACAACATAAAAGTAGAAGAAATAGATAATAATAAATTAATCCATGCCTTAATAATAAATAAATGATATTAATAACAATCATCTTTGAGGGAGTAACCTCTTTACACAATATACTAAGGACATAAGACAAGATACGATACAATAATGACTAAAATGAAAAGGTCTCCTTCCTATATATAGGAGACAAAGGGGTACAATAACAACTAAATGCCCACTAATATACCCAAGCCAACATCAATAATATGTAATGAACCATAATAAAGGGGGTAATGTTCCACTACATAGGGTGTAATGTACCAATATTTAGGGCTTAACAACTCCCATCCACCTTGTCCATGGAGTAGAAGCCGTACTTCCCACAGAATTCCAAATCCCTACCCTCCAATCTGTTGTGGAGTTGTTACTTGATACTCCCACCCTCGAGAATTTTTTTTTTACTTTGGAACACCCCAACGAAGAACGCCGTGAATCACTTCAACAAAATGAGGCCATGAAGGTTCACTCCAAAGTACACTATGACATACATGTTTGACCTTGCACCTTTAGTGAGGGAGAATTTTTCCTTGTCTTCAACACCCAAAAAGATAGCAAACGTGGACCTATAAATTTGTATCTAAATGGACATATCCTTATGTTGTTCAACAATGTCTCCCCAAAGGGGAACATGTCTTAATCGACCCATAAGGTATTACCCTCAAAAACCTCGTTAATGGGTTTTACCTTAAATGCTTCTACCCTTGATCAAGGGCACCACACAGGTGCTCTTTGTTTTGGTTGTATATTTTGAATCATTAATACCTTTGTCAAGTTCTTTACTACACTTGGGTATGTTCATCTTATGTGTAGGACTACGACCAAGACATGCAGGAGACCTTTGGTTTTTCCATTATAAAAACAAGGCTCCATCCCTTGGCAATGATATCGCACTCCTATCAGAGGTATCATCTTGAAACTGGCATATAATAAATGCCTCCCCTCTGTTTGCATTTCATTTACCAGATATTCCCACTGATAACCATAGGGTTCGTATCCAAGGTAATGATATGCCATCAATATCACTACTATGGGTAGCACTTTTCCTGAATGGGTGTATGCACCATTGCATCCCATACATCATTTGAAACCCATGATGTCGAACCCCCCCCAAGCCCACAGAATTTGATAAAATTTGAAACGATCGACCCATAGTTCATCATTTTATAGCTTCACATTTACTCCCCCACCTTCAATAGTTAGTGCCATCAAATTCCTCGTCACATGTTACAATTCAGAACCACAGTTGACCACTCATACCTCCATGATCAGTTTACCCTCCGGGCGAGCGCACGAAGATGATCCCCATTTTTAATGCAATGGGGGCGTGCTAGCGGAAAATAAAAATGGCGCATACACACCTAAGGCAGTGCGCACGCACCGGTATGTGTTGGGCCTAAGTTGGGACAAAGTTTTGGTAACACTTTTGATAAGCAGGAAAAGCAGAGCTGACTGTAGCTCAGAAAAAGATGTAATTTTGTCTAAGTGTTGAGGGTGCTGCGAAGTTGTGCACAACATCCAAGTTTTGACCTTGCTGCGAAGTTGTGCACAACATCCAGATTTTGGAAGTACCGCGAAGAACAGCGCTGTGAGGAAGTAGTGCTGTGAAGCAGTCAGGCCACGTGGAGCCAGGAAAGTGGAATGCTGGACAAGGATTAGGTACAGTTACCGGATGGACCAGTAGTGGTCTAATTTTGGAAAGATGCTCTAGGAGTGCCGAGTGGCGGGCACGAGCAAATCAGGAAGGCGGCCAATGCACGAGTTTGTTAAGGAAAGGACAGCTCAGGGAAAGCGATGGCTTGGCATGCCTAGTGGGCAAGACCGTTAGAGATGAACGGTTCAGTGAAAGTGACCTGTTGGCACGCGTGCGACAGGAAGTCCGATAGAGACAGAATGAAGACTTGGAGAACCACTACAATGAAGCAGAGGCTACTAGATGCCAGCAAGCCGGTTTAGGGAAACTGTTACAGTCTTGTAAACCCTAAGGGTTGTGGGGTTTAGTTCTTCGACATTGTGAAGACATGACCTTCAGGCATGGTCTATTTAAGAAGACAATTTTGTATGGGATGGGGTTACTTTTTGTTGTTACATTTTTTGGGTTCTGGATGTTGCATTGTAAAATCTCTTTTTGGCTGAGAAGATTGTAAAGGATCTGCAACTGTGTGCGCAGAGACCTATCTGAGAGGAATGAGAGTTTGTAGCTGAGTGCACAGACTAAGAGGGGTTGTCCCCATCCCTTTTTAAGGATATATATTACCAACCGTTCTTGTGGACGTAGCTTCCCATCCAGGGGGGTGAACCATGTTAAATATTGTGTTGTGCGATTGTGTTTTATGAATGAATGCTTATCTGTGTTTTTTGTAAATGAATGTCTAGATGTTTCCTTGCATGCTATTATGAGAGAACTGTTGTATGCATTTTCCATCAGAGGAGGTATGGAGATGATATGTTAAATTCTGCATGAATAGATGAATGGTGAACATTTAGCTTATGTTTGAGAACAGTGAATCAGTTAGTTGGTTAAGTGTTAAGAGATCACTTAAGTACTTATTTATGGGCAATAGAACAAATGCATAACAATTAGATGGTATCAGTAGAATATGCTCAAATCATAACCATACCAAGTGGATGAACGAATAGTAGATGGATAATCGGTTGAGTAGTTGAATGAGTGGATGAGTGATACTCAAGTCAGAACCTGAATCATTTTCAAGGTAGTCGAGTATAAAGTTGCACTGCATAGTTCACAGTTTCAGTAGAAGCTCCGTAGTAGAACAACTTAGTGGTGTGGACCACAGTGTTTCCCATTGCTACACAGTCTCACCTCGCAGCACATACCCCCTGTTGTGCTGCGCAGTACGTCCGTCCAAGCAACTTATCACTTATTGTGGAAACCTGATAGATATGTTGGAATATTTAAGCCTTCCTACCATTTAATTAATTACATAAGATGCTTTAATTAATCACTTGTTGGTTAATTCTATGTAATAATTGAGGAAATTGCCATTGTGTGGCCCACAAGACAACATGGGAGGATAAGATTCCATCTGAGGTGTGTTATACAAGTCTCCTAGGCCACTTGGGTGCATTCCTAAACATTTCTAGATAATATTTAGGAAGGAGGGCGCATTTGTGAAGAAAGCTGCTGCTTTTACTGCTTTTTCCCCCAAAGGAAAGAGCTAGTCAACCTAGGAAAGTGTTTTTTACGCCAAAAAATTTCCTTAACACTATTTCCACCCAAATTTCGTATTTGGAATTTATTTTACCTATATTTCACCTTCAAATCACTAATTTAGCAATTCGTGAGCTTTTGAGCAGATTTGGAAAGCCAACTTGCCACCTAGGGGGGATGGGCAGTTTTAGAAAGTCTGATGGATAGAAGATTCTTTTGGCATATTTAGCCATTCAAATTATTGCTGTAATGCTATTTAATAACAGCCTAAAACATTCATATGTTGGCTGGTGTAATTATTATTCATGAGAAGTAATACAGAATTCCATTCTTGTGCATTATGTTTGTGTCTTTGAGCAGTTGTGTGAGATTTTTTATATGAGAGAGGTTAATTTATTGCATAGTTCTTGGATGTGATCTGATTTTCACATGACATCAGATACATCAAGCTATTCCTTTCATCTATTTATTGTCTTGCAGGATCCAACAGTCTCAGGAAGGGCGCATTGATCAATTCACCAGGTGAATTCTATTCTCTGCAGGGCGCATTTTGGAATCCAGAAGTGTTCTAATTTCAGTCCAAAAGTTATATCAGTTGCAGAAATGGATCATACACAGCAGATCATCCTCACTCCTTTCAATTATTTTGATTGGAAAGCACAGATGGAGATTCTACTAAGGAGCAAAGGGCTCTACAGGGTGACCATGGCAACAGAAGCTGAGCCAACCTCAACAGTGGAGAAATCTAAATGGCATAATTGAAGGGATGAAGCCTATGGGATGTTATGTCTCACTACATCCAGAGAACTCTTATTTCATCTTGATGGCCTCACTTCACCCAATGAAGTATGGCTGAAACTTCAAGAATTGTTCGGTAAAACCGATGAATTGAGAGGCCACCAATTGGATAACGAGCTAGTCTCTTTGAGCCCATAGAATTTCGATAATCTACAAGAATTCTTCTCCAAATTCAAGTCTCTTGTATTGCAGCTGAAGCAATGTGGAATAGATAAGAAAGATGAGCAATTAGTTTTTGCCATTCTCTCCAAGCTTGGCCCGGACTATTCAATTTTTGTTTCCACCTTCCATTCCACCCAGAAAGCAATTAAAAATTGGAAGAGCCCATCACTTTCAGAATTCATGGAGTCATTAACTCAAGAGAAAGACAAGTGGTCTTAATGGGATCCATTAAAAATCCATCCAAAGACCATTGTCTAAGTGTTGGAGACTCAAAGAATTCGAAAGGAAAGAAGAAAGGCAACTTCAAGAAGCCCACCGGTGAGCGGAAAGACAAGCAGAATTTTAATGGAGAGCCATCAAACTTCAAGAAGAATCCAAACAAGAAGAATGAGAGGAAAAAGTGCACTTATTGCAGCAAGGGATTTCATCCCAAAAGCTCTTGTATGAAGAAGACCATCGACCAATTAACTCAGGCATTGGAGAAAGCCAACATCCCTCTCCCAGAGAGCGCAAGAAGGAAAGATGGAGGATCAAATTCCGATGACAAAGAGAGAGTTCATGCACTGATGGCCCGCACTTCCCAATATTCATCATTCATCATTGATTCCGGTGCTTCAAGACACATGGTGTCTGCAAGTAAGTATTTTACTTCACTTGACTCTTCCAGTGGTCCGAATATTGTATTGGGAGACAATTCTGAAACTTCTAGCAAAGGAAAAGGTAGCATAGATCTCGAGTTTGGGTCATTCAATAATGTTTTATATGTCCTTAGACTTGCTGCAAACCTACTGTTAGTCTATCAGATGACCCATACAGGGCTTCCCAAGAGAGTCACCTTTACCCCCAATGATGTTGAGATAGCAGAAATTTCAACAGGAAAAATTATTGCATTTGGTACTGCTGACCACTGTTCTAGAATTTACAAGTTTTCTCATTTTGTGCCAAAATCCTCACCTTCTGCTCTACTAACCCATGCCAATGAGTCCAGCAAGCTATGGCATTAAATATTTGACCACATAAACTACAAATACCTTTCCCAACTTCATGAGAAAGAGATGGTTATAGGGCTGCCCAATATCAAATTTTCCAAAGGTGTCTGTCAATCCTGCATCCTAGGAAAACACCCTGAGCACAAGTATGGGAGATCTACCACTGAGAGAACCACTGCACCATTGGAACTTATACACATTGATATATCAGGTCCATTTCCTCATTTTTCATTGAATTCAGCAAAATACATTCTCACATTCATAGATGATTTTAGCAGGTACTGTTGGGTTTATTTCATCAAGCTTAAATCAGAAATTTTTGGGGTTTTCAAGCTATTCAAAGCCTCAGTTGAGAATCTGTCTGGTAGGAATATTAAAGTTTTAAGGTATGATAATGGTGGTGAGTATGTGAAATCATATTTTCAGCAATTTTTTGCTTCATCAGGCATACATATGCAACATATAGTTCCATACACACCTCAGCATAATGGGGTTGCTGAGAGAAAGAATAGATCTCTTAAGGAGATGGCCACATGCATGCTTGAGGAAAAGGGTTTGTCTCCTAAGCTATGGGTTGAAGCAATAAATTGTGCCACCTATATTCAGAATAGAGTGCCACACAAAGCTCTCAAAGGTATCACTCCTTTCGAGGCTTGGACAGGTAAAAAACCGGATATCTCTCATTTCAGGATTTTTGGCTCAAAGGCTTGGGCTAGGATTCCGATTGAGAAGAGGAGGGCTATGCAGCCCCAAATCCAACCATGTTTGTTTGTAGAATATTTAGAGGACTCCAAAGCATATAAGTTGCTGAACATGACAACTCATAAAGCATTCATCGAAAGAAGTGTGCAGTTTGAGGAAGAGCCCTCTCAGAGCGCAGAAATTGGAGATTCATCTTCACCGCCGACTGAAGAAGAAGTAAGTGATGTTGTTGATATTTTTTATTATTATATTTATGATGATGAGGATCTATTTATTGTAGATGAAAACTCACCTACAATTCCTAAGTGGGATGTAAAAACTTTGCAAGCAGCAGGTGAACTAGCAGGCAACCCTCAGGACCAAAGGAGGACTAGATCACAGTTTGAGACTGCTATCAATGTGAATGATCCTTATCTTTCTGAGAAGTGATATATGATGATATATTATGATCCACAAACATATTAGGATGCCTCACATGATCGTAGATGGCATATTTCTATGGATGAGGAGTTTCAGTCATTGCAGAAGAATGAAACTTGGGAGCTAGTCAAGCTCCCTGCAGGCAGAAAGTTGGTAAGATGCAAATGGATTTATAAGACTAAATGTGCAGCGGATGGTACATCCATTAAGTACAAATCAAGGCTGGTATAAAAGGGTTATTATCAGGTCCAAGGACTTGATTATAATGAAAAATTTGCACCGGTAGCTCAGAAAGACTCCATTAGACTAGTTTTGGCAGTGGCATCTTCTAAGCGGTGGGAAGTACATCACATGGATGTGAAAAGTGCTTTCCTCCATGGGGAACTTGAAGAGGATATATATATGTAGCAGCCACAGGGGTACACATCAGATCCAAACCTTGTTTGCAGGTTGAAAAAGTCTTTGTATGGACTCAAGCAAGCCCCCAGGGCTTGGTACGCAAAGATGGACAGTTTTTTGCTGTCACAATCCTATGTTCGGTGTAAATCTGATCCAAATGTCTATATGAATTTTATTAACGGTTTTATTATGTTAATAGTGTTGTATGTTGATGATTTTCTGATCTCAGGTGATAGCACTGAACAAATAGCATCACTTAAGACCGCAATGCACCAAGCATTCTCCATGAGTGACTTGGGAATTCTCAAGCAATTTTTGGGGCTTGAAATTTCACAAACAAAAGAAGGTACCAAGGTATGTCAGTCAAAGTATGCTTCTGATCTGTTGAAGAAGTTTAAGATGGCTGATTGCAAGCCTTCTAAGACTCCATTCCTTTCTGGAGTCAGAATGGAAGAAGCAGAATCTACACCGCTTTTTGACAGTACACTCTACAGACAGTTGATTGGCAGCTTACTCTACTTGACTCACACTCGTCTAGATCTTGCATATGTTGTGAGTGTGGAATATAGATACATGGATCAGCCACATGAGTTACATTGGAGGGCTGCAAAAAGAATCCTTCATTATGTGCAGGGCACAAAGAGTGATGGGATTCACTATGTGGAAGATTTGAGCTTAGATCTCTTGGGTTTCATAGATTCGGATTGGGATGGTGATAGCCTTGACAGGAAATCCACATCAAGATTTGTTTTCATTATTGGAGGTGGCCCTGTTTGCTAGTATAGCAATAAATAGAATGCCATAGCACTATCTTCAGCGGAGGCAAAGTACAGAGGAGCAGTGAATGCTGCTACACAGAGTGTCTGGTTGCAGGGGATTTTGTCTGAGTTTGAGATTGCTTTCAATACTCCTACTGTCATTTATTGTGATAATTAGAGTGCCATTAGAGTTTCATGTGATCTAGTACAGAGGCAGAGGACCAAGCACATAGAGATTCATATGCACTACATCAGAGGACTAGTGCATGACCGGATCATAGATTTGCAGTATTGCCCCACAGGTGGGCAAACTGCAGATATCTTCACCAAGGCTTTCACAGAGAATACATTCAGTTATCTTAGATCACTGCTTGGGATGGTTTGACACGTGGTGGAGTGAAGGGTTGATCAGCAACCTTTCAATTTTGATATGTCCATGTTTTGAGGGAAGGTTTTTCCCATGAGGTTTTCCTTCTATCCTTGTTTTGTGGACCGACAGTATTTTGTATGGGGTGACCAAGTCTTGTTACTGGGCCCTTAGCATTTTTATATATTCTGATATTTAGATCATTCAAGTCAGACTTAAGAGGGGGTTTTGGAATATTTAAGCCTTCCTACCATTTAATTAATTACATAAGATGCTTTAATTAATCACTTGTTGGTTAATTCTATGTAATAATTGAGGAAATTGCCATTGTGTGGCCCACAAGGCAACACGGGAGGATAAGATTCCATCTGAGGTGTGTTCTACAAGTCTCCTAGGCCACTTGGGTGCATTCCTAAAAATTTCTGGATAAGATTTATGAAGGAGGGCACATTTGTGAAGAAAGTTGCTGCTTTTACTGCTTTTTCCCCTAAAGGAAAGAGCTAGTCAACCTAGGAAAGTGTTTTTTACACCAAAAACTTTCCTTAACACTATTTCCACCCAAATTTTGTATTTGGCATTTATTTTACCTATATTTCACCTTCAACTCACTAATTTAGTAATTCATGAGCTTTTGAGCAGATTTGGAAAGCCAACTTGCCACCTAGGGGGGATGGGCAGTTTTAGAAAGTCTGATGGATAGAAGATTCTTTTGGCATATTTAGACATTCAAAATATTGTTGTAATGTTATTTAATAACAGCCTACAACATTCATATGTTGGCTGGTGTAATTATTATTCATGAGAAGTAATACAGAATTCCATTCTTGTGCATTATTTTTGTGTCTTTGAGCAGTTCTGTGAGATTTTTTATATGAGAGAGGTTAATTTATTGCATAGTTCTTGGATGTGATCTGATTTTCACAAGATACACCTTGGGTGAGACCTCAACCCGCTCACAGGTTGTTGCCGAAAGGGCCGGTGCGAAGGGGTTTTGTTGGTCAAAGGGAAACTGCGAAGAACCTCGGTCTTATAGAAAACCTCTGGGTCAGTTATAGCCAACAGTAGGTTTGGTACCGAACTGAGGTGCGTGCGTGTGGATAACACGTGCGTGCAACAATGGCGCGCATGCACCTCTGTTAAAAAAAATAAAAAAAATACAGATCACAATTTCCCCATTGTTCCATTTGGCCGAGCGTGTCCTCCTCCTCCGCGTGCGCGTCGATTCAACCACCAAAGGAGGCCAAATCGACTCCAAAACCACCCAAAAACACCCAAAAACTCATCAACACTTCGATTAATAGGTAAATATCACGTTTTTTTTCATTTTATTCATTATTTGTGTCAATGTTTTGATTTTTTTTGTTTATTTAATTGTAAATAATTCCCAAATTTTGAAAACAATGAACCAATTTTCTATTGCAGATTGTAAACTGAGATAATGTGTGAACAAGATGTTAACCCTGAGTCTGGTGGAACATAATAAAACCCAAACCTTGGACCCAATGCCGAAGAAAACCGTGAACACAATCCAAATGCCGAACAAAACCAAAACCCCCAACCCAATTTTGAACAAGATGACCTTAACCATTAGGTAAATGAAATGCGAGTGCACTCTCACGAACTTAGAAACTCAGGGAACCATCTCGATTGTCTCTTGCCACGTCAATTGAGAACTCAATTGACTCCCTCATCCATGCACACCAGCAATTGACCGACATGACTCAATTTAGAGCTAGGATGCAGGAGTATTACTCCACGGGCATCTCCAAGGAAGCAATAAAAGATTTGAACATTACAAAATCCCAATTATATAGTATGTTCACCGATCTGAAAACAAACCAACCACCGAACATTACAAAGCCACGTGTCTGCATGGATTGGTGTCATTACCAACCATGGAGGGATAATTGGATGTGGAGGTGGTTCATGGTGTATGATAAACCTCCCTGCAATAATAGGGAGGTTCCACAGTACTTCCTTCGCCAACTGTGGGCTGAGTTTTTCCTCGATTTACATGTCAACTATTTTGACATAACCGAGTTCTAGGGTGTTGGGCGTGGCTCTACCCAAGATTGACCTGCAGCCAAGAGGAACCCACTGAGAGGGCCACCAGCTCCGAGGCGCGACCCCAACCCCTCTCCCCAACCACCTCAGTTGCCCCACAAGCTTGATCATATTGAGGTGGCAATGAGGAATGTTGCTCGTGGACTCCTTAGACACACCTCCTTTGTAGTAGCAACTACAGTGGAGAGGTCGGGTGGCCTTGATAGAGATCCAGGTGTAGGGCCTTCATGACAGGGCCAGGATAGACCCATGACCAATGGTATCCATGCTAGGAATTCCAGTTCGACGGGGACAATGCCACAGCTTTGTCCCCATTGTGGGCACACTTGCCTTGGCCCAATCGAGGGCTATTATATGGATTAGGTCAGCAATTTTTTTAATGTGTTTTCAATCATCACTTGATAAATTGTAAAGTATTTTTGTTTGACTTAAACTATTATTTCAATGTACAGTTATTCAGAGCTGATACACCAAGATGGGAGAACATAGGATCTCCCAACCTGGATTCAGCAATGGCAACTGCAACTGAAATTGCGGCACCCCACGCAGAGGTATTTTCAGTACCTGACACAATATTGTTATTACTTATGTCATTTATATTACTCAAGTATTTATATTTATGGCATACACGTTGATAGTTCGTACAATGTTTTTGAATATCTTGATTTCCTAGATAATGACTTGTTTAACATGTCCATAACATGCATGCATTTTTTTGTCCACAGGTGTTTCATGACTATGGTGATCAACCACCCCCAGGGATTGGCACATCACCATATACACAGGTACAATGTGTCGTTATAAACATGCTTTTAATTTGATTTGTTACAACTTACAATGGTTTAATTTATTGTTTGTTTACTAAATTGTGATATTACAAATGTATATGTAGGTGCCACCAGCAACTGCGTCTCCCCATTTTAGTCCTATGTATCCACCCTTTCCCATGAGTCCCCTCCCTCGCTTCCATCTAGATCCCTCCCTACGTCCACCCCCTCCCTTCCATCTAGCCCCCCCTCTCTGGCCATACTCCCCCCTCCATCCATCCTCCCCCACTAGCCCCCCCCCCCCACGTCCATACATCCTCCCCAATTTATCCACGCCCCCATGTCTATCCATCACCCCCCATTCGTCCACGCCCCTCCTTCCTTCCACCTTCCCCTCTTCATCCACAACCACTCATTTGTCCGTCCTCCTCCCTCCATGCAGGAATTCCCTCCCATGCACCATCCCTCAACATCCCCCGTAGCCCTTTTCATTTGATACCCTCTATCCTACAATCGGCAGGGGTTCATCGTCCACATGGTCCTCCTCCACCCCACACCACCGTGTCTTCTCCCACCATATCATCCGTACTTCCCGCCACTATTGTGGCATCTACTCTTCCAATATCCTCATCAGTATCTCTAGTGGTTGCACCTGTAGTGGCTGCCACTACATCTGCACCCCCCGCCCCCTCATTGTATCAGAGCTAGTTGTCCGGCCATTTGCTCCACCTGCTAGCCCATAAGCCCAGCCATGTCCATCGTCGAAGGTGTTCACGGTGAGAATCAAACTAATTTATGAAAATATTTTGATGCATTAACAAAAATTAATTTAAGCAATTATGATTTTTCAATGAAATGATTGTTGTAAATGTTGTAGGCTGGAATCGCTGAGAGGCTCCGCAGATCCAAGACACCTGTCCAACATTTCCCACTCATGTTAGAGGTGATTTATTTAAGATTCGAATTCTACATTTGTTTTATAAATGTGGTAAATGTTGCAAATGATTTAAAATGACGGTATCTTATATCATTTGTTCCAGAGCCCGGAGAGACGGTATAGTCCTAGATGGATCAAGACCCGAGGCACTAGTAGCTCGAAGAGTAGGAAGATCGACTTTGGATCTGCACCTGGGAGTGACAGCAGTGGTCACAATGCTTGACACACCACATGTTATGTACATTAGCCACGATGTGGCACTTTTGTGCACCAATTTTGATGTACTTTGTATCTACGGCACGAGTTGCCATGTATTTTGTATCTACGGCACGAGTTGCCATGTATTTTGTATCTACGGCATGAGTTGTCACATTTTGTGTAGGGCACTAGTTGCCATTGTACGTACATTGGGAACCATGTTCCACTATTCGCCAGAAATTGTATATGTTTGGATGAGTTTTGTAGCCTCTATGTCCATGGATTTTCAGTTATGTGATTTATATATCTCGTTGTCTAATGTGGTTGTCTCATGTTGTGTGTATCATGATGTGATGTTGTGTAAATTTGGGTTTTACCTAGATCTTAGAAGAGAAGTTGGATATCATAGTTCAGCTTGGTTTATCTTTCCACATGTAAAAGCTTCTAATGGTATCTATGTTAAGAAAACATTGTAAACATAGGCTAACTCAAACAAAATCATGTGTGAGAATTAATCTAAAAACAAATGGAATAAATGGATGGACAAATCACACCTCATGGCACATAAGATATATATTGGGAACTTGAGTACTAGGAAAAGAATACTTAAAAATAGAAAATGTCCATTGTCGTCAAAAGGTTAAAATGAGATCCAACATGATTTTTAATAGCTCTACATAATGAGATCCAAAATGTCAATACTCTACATAATGAAATGTCATCACTAGTATTTATTTTGACCATTTTGTCCACTTAAGATCATGCAACAAATTAATAACCGAGTTATGGAATAATTTCTTAATCAATTGTCACCATACAAATAGGACAACCTTGAGCACTATGTATAGCTAGCTCATTAATTCTCACTCACGGATATAGCCACCTTTGATTTGATGACCATCACATCCACTACCATTTACAATTAGGACTTCCTTAATTTATCATTATGTGATAGCGATCTAATTTTATGTAGACACATTGACTTAAACACATGTATAGTTGACATTACAATAAATTACTACTATGAGGTGTATTTTTGAGGCTATATCCACTTCAACACACCAACTTGTTACCCCAATACCCCAAATGTTGTCGAATTTTGTCTGGAAGGGATAGAGGGGTATTAGGACATCATAATTCATCTATTGGACACTCAGACACTTGTTAAAGACATTTAGGACAAGTGCATTACATCAATGGAGTCACAAATACACCCTCATCAAGTTGCATGCATCCATTAGTGCACCATCAACACTAGAACATGTAAGCATTACTACATGTTGGAGTAAGATTTACTAATGTTATGATAATATTAGGTTTTCCATCCATTGAGAAGGTTTCCATAGGTGTGCATATACACCATATAAAAATCTTCATGGTACAACCAATTTCAAACCATTACATTTCTAAATTAGGTATCCGGTGCTAGGTACAATGGTTTTCTAGTTGTATGCACCCTTGCTATATAGATGAGAAACTATGCATATATGTATAGTGATTTGGATTCAAATGTATGCACATGAATATATATGTACAATGAAAATGATTTAATCTTTACATGTATTATGATTTAGGGCTAGATCTTAGGCTGCATAATAGGGTTTCATTGTGATTAGAATACAAACTAGGGTTTATGCTACCAACTAGGGTTTTTAGGCTAGGATATCGTGTTTCTAGGTTAGAATCCCACCATCTTAATGTTTAATTCCACTAGCATGACATCATTCTCACCAATACCATGCCCACTACTACAATCACCATCAAGCCTCTTAATCCCACTCTAAGCATTTCCCCTACTTCCAAGTTAAAATTGATAGGTCTTGTTGCTAAAAGCTTTTCACTTATCTATTCACATAGACAAATCCACTCCTGTGAAAGATTTGTTGTAGCTTGGTACGTGCAAGTTCACATGGAATAATACTTAAGAGATCATTTTACCCCATGATCCATGGAAGATTCATTGGAGTCATATGAACCTCATTGTCATCACCCCAACCATGGTCAAGACACCAAGATCCATCCTTAGTAGACAAAACCTCATGTTGGCACCCATACCACACTCAAAGATAAAACATTCTTTGAAAGGGCATGTTTGGGGGTTGAGGGAATCTTGATTTTTTATAATCACACATGAGAGGTTCTTAGAGTCAAATACATTGGATATAAATAAATTCCCCGACGCTTTCATCATCTTCATCATCATCTTCATCACCATCACCATCGCCATCATAATCAATGCCCTCATCATCATCACCGTCTTCATCATCATCACCGTCTTCATCATCATCACCATCACCATGACCACCAACTTCACCACCATCACCATCATCATCAACGTCACCATCTTCATCATCATCACCATCTCCATATTTTGGATGCGAGACGGAACCATCACCATCTTCATCATTGCCATCACCATCACCATCAACCTCACCACCATCACCATCGCCATCTTCATCATCATCACCATATCCATCTTTTGGATGCGAGACGGAACCATCACCATCTCCATCATCACCATCACCATTACCATCAACCTCACCACCATCACCATCATCATCAACGTCACCATCTTCATCATCATCACCATATTCATCACCATCACCATCTCCATCTTTTGGATGCGAGACAGAACCATCACCATCTCCATCATCACCATCAACTTCACCACCATCGTCATCATCATCACCATCTTCATCATCATTGTCATATGTAGGTCCCTCATCACCGTGTCCATCATCATCACCATCATCATAATCTTCATCAACATCGCCATCATCATCAACACCTTCATCATCATAACGCTCTTCATCATCATCACCATCACCATGACCATCAACTTCAACACCATCACCATCATCATCAATGTCGCCATCTTCATCATCATCACCATCTCCATCTTTTGGATGCAAGACGGAACCATCACCATCTTCATCATCACCATCACCATCACCATCAGCCTCACCACCATCACCATCATCATCACCATCACCATCTTCATCATCATCACCATCTTCATCATCATCACCATCTCCATCTTTTGGATGCGAGATGGAACCATCACCATCTCCATCATCACCATCAACTTCACCACCATCGTCATCATCATCACCATCTTCATCATCATTGTCATCTATAGGTCCCTCATCACCGTGTCCATCATCATCACCATCTTCATCATCATCACCATCACCATGACCATCAACTTCACCACCATCACCATCAACTTCACCACCATCACCATCATCATCAACGTCACCATCTTCATCATCATCACCATCTTTATCATCATCACCATCTCCATCTTTTGGATGCGAGACGGAACCATCACCATCTTAATCATCACCATCACAATGACGATCAACTTCACCACCATCACCATCATCATCAATGTCACCATCTTCATCATCATCACCATTTTCATCACCATCACCATATCCATCTTTTGGATGCGAGACGGAACCATCACCATATCCATCTTTTGGATGCGAGACGGAACCATCACCATCTCCATCATCACCATCACCATCACCATCAACCTCACCACCATCACCATCTTCATCATCATGGTCATTTGTAGGTCCCTCATCACCGTGTCCATCATCATCACCATCTTCATCATCATTGTCATCATCTTCATCACCATCGCCATCATCATCAACGCCTTCATCATCATCACCATCTTCATCATCATCACCATCACCATGACCATCAACTTCACCACCATCACCATCATCATCAACGTCACCATCTTCATCATCATCACCATCTTCATCATCATCACCATCTTCATCATCATCACCATCTTCATCATCATCATCATCTCCATATTTTGGATGCGAGAAGGAACCATCACCATCTTCATCATCACCATCACCATGACCATTAACTTCACCACCATCACCATCATCATCAACGTCACCATCTTCATCATCATCACCATCTTCATCACCATGACCATCTCCATCTTTTGGATGCGAGATGAAACCATCACCATATTCATCATCACCATCACCATCTCCATCATCATCACCATCTTCGTCATCATCATCACCATCTTCATCATCATTGTCATCTGTAGGTCCCTCATCACCGTGTCCATCATCATCACCATCTTCATCATCACCATGATATTCATCACCATCACCATCACCATCACCATCACCATCAACGTCTTCATTATCATCACCATCATAATCATGATCACCACAAGTGCTCGGTAGATGATTTTCCAAAGTTGACCCCCGTGTGCAAAAAGTGCACACTCCCTCACTGAGCAAAACCCTAGTTTCCAAGAAGGATGTACAAGATGAAACTGGGGCCACCAGACCAAAGGGGAAGGCCACCCCTAGCACAATCCCGGCGTCCTGAATCCAATGGAGTCGACGGTTCGTCGGTCCGAGCCACGGTCTTCATTCTATGCCTCGTTTCGTCTCACATCCAAAATGCCTTCAGGGACACCTGCTGGATACCTTCCGGGGGCATAGAACTCCAACCGTGCAACAAAACCAGATTCCAGGGAGTCATGCAAGTGTGTCTAGGTGGGTTCCATCCAGGAACGCTAGCCACAAGTGCCTGGTGGATGATTTTCCAAAGTTGACCCCCGTGTGCAAAACTTGCACACTCCCTCACTGAGCAAGACCCTAGTTTCCAAGATCTACGTACAAGATGGTACCCGGGTCCACTGGACCGGAGGGGAGGGGAACCCCTAGCACTATCCCTACATCCTGAATCCAACGGAGTCGACGATTCATCGATCCGAGCCACGGACTTCATTCTATGCCTCGTTCCGTCTCGCATCCAAAAGGCCTTCAGGGACACCTGCTGGATAACTGTCGGGGGCATATAATTCCAACCATGCAACAAAACCGGGTTTCGGGGAGTCATGCAAGTGTGTCTAGGTGGGTTTCGGCCAGGAACACTAGCCATAAGTGCCTGGTGGATGATTTTCCAAAGTTGACCCCCATGTGCAAAAAGTGCACACTCCCTCACTGAGCAAAACCCTAGTTTCCAAGATGGACATACAAGATGACACCGGGGCCACCGGACCGGAGGGGAGGGGCACCCCTAGCACAATCCCGATGTCCTGAATCAAACAGAGTCAACGGTTCGTCGATCCGAGCCACGGTCTTCACTCTATGCCTCATTCCGTCTCGCATTCAAAAGGCCTTCAGGGACACTTGATCGATACCTGCCGGGGGCATAGAACTCCAACCGTGTAACAAAACTGGGTTTCGGGGAGTAATGCAAGTGTGTCTAGGTGGGTTCCGACCGGGAATACTAGCCACAAGTTCTTGGTGGATGCTTTTCCAAAGTTAACCCCCGTGTGCAAAAATTGCACACTCGCTCATTGAGCAAAACCCTAGTTTCCAAGATGGACGTACAAGATGACACCGAGGCCACCGAACCAGAGGGGAGGGGCACCCCTAGCACAATCCCAGTGTCATGAATCCAATGGAGTCAACGGTTCGTCGATCCGAGCCACGGTCTTCATTCTATGCCTCGTTCCGTCTCGCATCCAAAAGGCCTTCAGGGACACCTGCTAGATACCTACCGAGGGCATAGAACTCCAACTGTGCAACAAAATCGGATTCCGAGGAGTCATGCAAGTGTGTCTAGGTGGGTTCCAGCTGGGAACGCTAGCCACAAGTGCCCGGTGGATGATTTTCCAAAGTTGACCCCCGTGTGCAAAACGTGCACACTCCCTCACTGAGCAAAACCCTAGTTTCCAAGATGGACGTACAAGATGACATCGGGGCCACTGAACCAGAGGGGATGGGTACCCTTAGCACAATCCCAGCATCCTGAATCCAGTGGAGTCGACGGTTCGTCGATCTGAGCCACGGTATTCATTCTATGCATTGTTCCGTCTCGCATCCAAAAGGCCTTCAGGGACACCTGCTGGATACCTGCCGGGGCATAGAACTCCAACCGTGCAACAAAACCGGGTTCTGGGGAGTCATGGAAGTGTTTCTAGGTGGGTTCCGGCTGGGAACACTAGCCACAAGTGCCTGGTCGATGATTTTCCAAAGTTGACCCCCGTGTGCAAAAATTGCACACTCCCTCATTGAGCAAAACCCTAGTTTCCAAGATGGGCGTACAAGATAACATCGGGGCCACTGGACCGAAGGGGAGGGTAACCCCTAGCACAATCTCGGTGTCTCGAATCCATTGAAGTCGACGGTTTGTCGATCCAAACCACAGTCTTCATTATATGCCTCGTTCCGTCTCGCATCCAAAATGCCTTTAGGGACACCTGTTGGATACCTGCCGGGGGCATAGAACTCCAACCGTGCAACAAAACCGGGTTCTGGGGAGTCATGCAAGTGTGTCTAGGTGGGCTCCAGCCGGGAATGCTAGCCACAAGTTCCCGGTGGATGATTTTCCAAAGTTGACCCCCGTGTGCAAAAATTGCACACTCCCTCACTGAGCAAAACCCTAGTTTCCAAGATGGACCTACAAGATGACACCGGGGCCACCGGACCGGAGGGGAGGGCCACCCCTAGCACAATCCTGACATCCTAAATCCAATAGAGTTGATGGTTCGTCGATCCGAGCCATGGTATTCATTCTATGCCTCATTCCGTCTCGCATCCAAAAGGCCTTCAGGGACACCTATTGGATATCTGTCGGGGGCATAGAACTCCAACCGTGCAACAAAACTGGGTTCCGGGGAGTCATGCAAGTGTGTCTAGGTGGGTTCCAGTCGAGAATGCTAGCCACAAGTGCCTGGTGAATGATTTCCAAAGTTGACCCCCGTGTGCAAAAAGTGCACACTCCCTCACTGAGCAAAACCCTAGTTTCCAAGATGGACGTACAAGATGACACCGCGGCCACCGAACTAGAGGGGAGGGGCACCCCTAACACTATCCCGGCGTCCTGAATCCAACGGAGTCGGACGGTTCGTCGATCTGAGACACGGTCTTCATTCTATGCCTTGTTTTGTCTCGCATCCAAAAGGCCTTCAGGGACACCTGCTGGATACCTGCCGGAACTAGGGAATCATTCGTTGTGTTCCATTAGCCTTTTGTTCAGCATTTCGTGCTTTGATAAGTGGTAATTCACCTCTATCATCGAAAAATTGGGTCTAAAGGTACCTTCCCTTTCATATTCCTCGTTATCCACAGCTAACACAAGTTAGAGATGCCATTCAAAGCCAATTGAAAGCTAAGGAAGTGGTTTTATGTGATGTCATCTTTGGGAATAAACATTTATGTAAACCAACAGAAGCTCGAACAATACTCCCTGCTTTTAAACAGATTCTGGAGAAAGCAAGAGGACAAGTTCATCAAAGCGACTTCATTCATCTGTATTCTCGTAATGTACACATAGTCCATCCTTATCTTGATAAACAAGAGTTTTATAATAGCTTGAATTCTTTGGGAGTGGTTATCTCCCTGTATTCGGTTTTCTGATTGGTTGACAAGCTTGCCTGAAAATATGTACTTTGAACTTCTTTGTTTTATTGCTGAAAATTGGAAGGGATTTTCAAGTCACCTGCAAAACGCTCCTTTGTTGAAATCTGTAAGTTCTTCCAACAACATAGATTTGGCTAGTGTATCACATGTTGTCGCCCACACTAGAATTTATCTTTCGTCAAAGGAGTCGCACATACTTTGGCTAACCAAATGTTCTGGGAAGCTTGGAAGTGCCTCCAAATATTATTCCATGCCTGAATATACCCAGAAGGCAATTATAAATTTAGATCCTCGAGAATGCTTGAATCTACCCAGAAGGCAATTATAGATTTAGATCCTCGAGAAGGTGAGAAACTGTATGAGTAGTTGAATCAGTATCCTAAAATTACAGAGCTTTCTATCTCAAAGTTTGCTGAGCGGCTCTTGGATGTAGTATCAGACTCAACAGACAGTAAACTTGTTATCATCACTAGAATGGCCCCGATGTTCCCGATCCCAAACCGATGAGCGGAATTGGATTTCGTCGGCTCCCACAGGTCCATGTGGCCATTGTGGACCTTTTCACAGCAGCCACGCATGCCCGGGGGCCTCCGGACGAGAAATGCACCCCTTTAGCGAATTTGGAATGGCCATCACTAAGCAAAACCCTAGCTCCGAAGAAGGCCAATTGGCACCTCTTCCGGGTCTTTAAGGCACGCTGTGGGGGGTCCCCTAGCTGAAACTCGACGTCCCATACCCACCAGAATCGACAGATTCGTGAACTGAGCCATGGTTCGAGCGCTACGGGCATTCTAGTCGGGCACCCCGGGGCCATTCAGGGACACTTTGGGGATTTTTCCCGGGGCCACAGAACCCAAACCGGCCAGCAAAATTGGATTCTGTTGGCTCCCACAGGTCCATGTGGCCATTGTGGACCTGTCCACGGTGGCCACGCATGTCCAGGGGCCTCCGGATGAGAAATGCACCCCTTTAGTGAATTTGGAATGGCCATCACTGAGCAAAACCCTAGCTCCGGAGATGGACAATTGGCACCGCTTTCGTGCCTTCAAGGCATGCTGTGGGGGGACCCCTAGCTGAAACCCGATTTCTCGGACCCACCAAAATCGACGGATTCATGAACCGAGCCACGGTTCGGGCGCTACGGGCATTCTAGTCGGGCACCCCGAGGCCATTCAGGGACACTTTGGGGATTTGCCTTGGGGCCACAGAACCCAAACCGGCGAGCGCACTTGGATTTCATCGGCTCCCATAGGTCCACATGGCCATTGTGAACCTGTCCACGGTGGCCATGCATGCCCGGGGGCCTCCAGACGAGAAATGCACCCCTTTAGCGAATTTGGAATGGCCACCACTGAGCAAAACCCTAGCTCCAGAGATGGCCCATTGGCACCGCTTCCGGGCCTTCAAGGCACACTGTGGGGGGTCCCCTAGCTGAAACCCAGCATCTCAGACCCATTGGAATCAATGGATTCACGAACCGAGCCACGGTTACGGCACTACGGGAATTCTAGTCAGGTACCCTGGGGCCATTCTAGTGGTGATAACAAGTTTACTGTCTGTTGAGTCTGATACTACATCCAGGAGCCGCTCAGAAAACTTTGAGATAGAAAGCTCTGTAATTTTAGGATACTGATTCAACCACTCATACAGTTTCTCACCTTCTTGAGGATCTAAATCTATAATTTCCTTCTGGGTAGATTCAGGCATTCTCAAGGATCTAAATTTATAATTTCCTTCTGGGTAGATTCAAGCATGGAATAATATTTGGCGGCACTTCCAAGCTCCCCAGACCATTTGGTTAGCCACAGTATGTGTGACTCTTTTGACGAAAGATAAATTCTAGTATGGGTGATAGCATTTGATACACTAGCCAAATCTATGTTGTTGGAAGAACTTACATATTTCAACAAAGGAGCGTTTTGCAGGTGACTTGAAAATCCCTTCCAATTTTCAGCAATAAAACAAAGAAGTTCAAAGTACAGATTTTCCGGCAAGCTTGTCAACCAATTAGACAACTGATACATGGAGATAACCACTCCCAAAGAGTTCAAGCTATTATAAAACTCTTGTTTATCAAGATAAGGATGGACTATGTGTACATTACGAGAATACAGATGAATGAAGTCGCTTTGATGAACTTGTCCTCTTGCTTTCTCCAGAATGTGTTTAAAAGTAGGAAGTATTGTTCGAGCTTCTGTTGGTTTACATAAACGTTTATTCCCAAAGATGACGTCACATAAAACCACTTCCTTAGCTTTCAATTGGGTTTGAATGGCATCTCTAACTTGTGTTAGCTGTGGATAACGAGGAATATGAAAATGAAGGTACCTATAGACCCAATTTTTCGATGATAGAGGTGAATTACCACTTATCAGAGCATGAAATGTTGAACAAAAGGATAATGGAACACAACGAAGGATTCCCTAGTTCTGGTAGGTATCCAGCAGGTGTACTTGAAGGCCTTTTGGATGAGAGACAGAACGAGGCATAGAATGAAGACCGTGGCTCGGATCGATGAACCGTCAACTCCGTTCGATTCAGGACATCGGGATAGTGCTAGGGGTGGCCCTCCCCTCCGATCCAGTGGCCCCAGTGTCATCTTGTATGTCCATCTTGGAAACTAGGGTTTTGCTCAGTGAGGGAGTGTGCACTTTTTGCACACGGGGGTCAACTTTGGAAAATCATCCACCGGGAACTTGTGGCTAGCGTTTCTAGCCGGAACCCACCTAGAAACACTTGCATGAATCCCCGAAACCTGGTTTTGTTGCACGGTTGGAGTTCTATGCCCCTGGTAGGTATCCAGCAGGTGTCTCTGAAGGCCTTTTGGATGCAAGACGGAGCGAGCCATAGAATGAATACCGTAGCTCGGATCGACGAACCGTCAACTTTGTTGGATTCAAGACACCGGGATAGTGCTAGGGGTGCCCCTCCCCTCTGGTCTGGTGGACTCGGTGTCATCTTGTACGTCCATCTTGGAAACTAGGGTTTTGCTCAATGAGGGAGTGTGTAATTTTTGCACACGGGGGTCAACTTTTGAAAATCATCCACTAGGAACTTATGGCTAGCGTTCCTGCCCGGAACCTACCTAGACACACTTGCATGATTCCCCGGAAACCAATTTTGTTGCACAGTTGGAGTTCTATGCCCCCGGCAGGTATCCAGCAGGTGTCCCTAAAGGCCTGTTGGATGCGAGATGGAACGAGGCATAGAATGAAGACCGTGGCTCGGATCGACGAACCGTTAACTCCGTTTGATTTAGGATGTCAGGATTGTGCTAGGGGTACCCCTCCCCTCTGGTCTAGTGGGCCCGGTGTTATCTTGTATGTCCATCTTGGAAACTAGGGTTTTGCTCAGTGAGGGAGAGTGCAATTTTTTGCACACGGGGGTCAACTTTGGAAATCATCCACCGGGCACTTGTGGCTAGCGTTCCTGGTTGGAACCCACCTAGACACACTTGCATGACTCCCTAGAACCCATTTTTGTTGCACGGTTGGAGTTCTATGCCCCCGGCAGGTATCCAGCAGGTGTCCTTGAAGGCCTTTTGGATGCGAGACGGAACGAGGCATATAATGAAGACTGTGGCTCGGATCGATGAACCGTTGACTTTAATGGATTCAGGACACCGAGATTGTGCTAGGGGTTACCCTCCCCTTCAGTCTGGTGGCCCCAGTGTTATCTTGTACGTCCATCTTGGAAACTAGGGTTTTGCTCAGTGAGGGAGTGTGCACTTTTTGCAGACAGGGGTCAACTTTGGAAAATCATCCATCGGGAACTTGTGGTGATGATGATGATGATGGTGATGATGATGAAGACATTGATGATGATGGTGATGGTGATGGTGATGAAGATCATGGTGATGATGAAGATGGTGATGATGATGGACACGGTGATGAGGGACCTACAGATGATAGTGATGATGAAGATGGTGATGATGATGACGAAGATGGTGATGGTGATGACGAAGATGGTGATGGTGATGACGATGATGGAGATGGTGATAAGGGACCTCCAAAAAATCAAGCATTAACATGGGTGAGGTAGGTCTAAATCCTCCCTCAAGGACATTTCCAACCATTAGGTGACAATGATGAACATGTTAGTGCTACTCAATCATAGATCCCAAATGATCCTCATATTCATCCAAGTACTAGACCAATATTGAAACAATTCCTAAAGCTCCAAATGGAGAGGGTGGTAGAGAAAATGGGGGCAATATCCAGATTTGGGTGCTGTGGGCATCTTGGTAAGTCCTAGGGTTTGAGGATCGAAATTCCAAGATAGACATGTAGAATTGGATTCTATAAGTTGAGTTCTCTAGTGGTGTACTTGTGTGACGTGACAAACCCTTCTAATAGTGATCCTATCCCACTTGGAGTCCAAATACCCCCTATTGAGGGTACGTGTGGTGGGTCACGTATTCTAGGGCTAGATTAGGTTAATAGGGCTACATTAGGTTTCTAGGATTCTAGATTAGTTTCTGAGGGTTAGATTAGCGTTTCTAGGGTTAGTTTAGCTTTCTAGGATTTCTAGGGCTAGATTATGTTTCTAGGATTCTAGATTAGTTTCTGAGGGTTAGATTAGTGTTTCTAGGGTTAGTTTAGCTTTCTAACATTCCTAGGGCTAGATTATGTTTGTAGGGTTATATTAGTGCTTCCAGGGTTAATCATGCATGAATAAACAATCACATGGCTATAAATCATAACTTAATCATAACTCAGACATCAAATAAACGATATAAGATAACGATATCAAATAAACTAGCTAACATGAATAACATTAATCATGCATGAATAAACAATCACATGGCTATACTATGTACCTCACTCAATTAGGCCTTCTGGATCCTCTCGGTTTTTATTGTCTTGAACACCCTCTCATGCTTAGCATGAGGTAGTAAGTAGCGTACCTTATTTGATGACTTCATTGACATTGTCTGTAGTTGGATTTTTGTACCCACGATCAAGTGTGTAAAGTGATACACCCGCGACCCTGGTCTATAATGTGTGTATGTGTAGCCATTGCTCTTTGGTCCCTTTCCATCCACTGTAAGATATTCCCCATGAACAACCATCGAGCCAGTCGGAAAGGTAATTCCTTCACTATCCGTTAACGATGCGAGGAGGGTTTGCTTCCCCTGGATGCATCGTGCCAACCAATAATTTGTCCCAATTACACTATCTGTCGGGGCGACAACTGCGTAGATGTGTCCTGCAAAAATGCATTTTAAGGTCATATTCCAACAAGTAGTGGTTTGATAACTTGGATAATTACAAAAACAAGGAGGGAAACGGGATATGCATGCAGAAATGTTTACCTGGATATACAAGATCAGATATATGATCATATTCATTCGAAATAGAGGACTGGCCTTCCTCTAATTGGATTGTTTCAGCAACTGCACGTGGGTCCAATGCAAGTGATACATGATCCTATTCATCAACCCAATCCATTGATTCGCACTCATCCCACTCACAACTGCTACAAGACCCACAAAAGCAAGCAAGTTTTCGCATCCATATTTCAAATAAGGGGTTGTTTGAGCTTCGAACCGAATGAAATCCATGTGTGCCTTGCACAGTACTACAACTATAAGAACACGATTGATCTATATCAACTACATTCCAGAAATTTCTGACAACATGTCCTCTACCTATTGGTATGTGTTGCTCCGTGGTTCGATTTGACATTTTTTCTTTGCACCATCGAACTGTGGATTCGGCATTCCGAATATGAGGGCCTCCCATGCACCTCATCTCCTCCCTTCCTAGGGCAGTTTTGAGACATGCTCCAGCCCCTTCGTGCTCTCCATTTCCATGCCCGGTCTCAAAATAGTTCCATACATGCAGCACATCATAAGTCTTATGCAAAATACTCAACCACTGGAAAACACGTGCATTTTTTAACTGGCCTGCACAACCATCTGACCATATCCAATGCTGATCCATCGGTATACCTCTCTCCTTCAGCTGATCATAGAAAATTTTGAAGCAATGCTGCACATAATTCAGGTTGTGGTACCTGTCGTCATTGATGTAGAAGTTGGTCTCTTTCAATATTATCCTCATGTCGTTGCTACTCTCTGGCATGTGCATGTACGTGATATGGACCATTATGCTAACTTGGTCTAAATGGTAGTATTGACTTTGAATCTCATTCTGTGGCTGTTGGGTGTACTTTTATGCAAAGTCCACAATCAACAATATTGTGCCCTTGGGAAAGGTGTCTCTGCACTGTCTTTAATATTCATCCTGCCATCGTGCTACATGGACGTGATGTACATAATGCTCAGTCTATTGGTAGAATTCCTTCATGAATTTGCAAATTTGTACCTAGTGCCACAAAACCAAGGGCATTAATACAACGTGACATTTTCAATATGAGTATATATGTACAAATTCAACATATACAGTATGAAAGCATGCGAACTTAGATTACTTGTGACTTCACCAATGCAATTTTTTTACTTTCCTTCGAACTATCTACTTGATATGTTATGTACTGGAAGTTTTGCATTTCTACTGACATCCTCCCAAATTCGTGCTCTGCGGTTGCATGGATGTAGCGGCTCAATAATGCAAATCCACTGCAACTGGAACATGTCCCATATAAACATGATCTTTTATAATATTTTTGTCCTTCAGGCCTTCAACACATTATGCTATGTATAAATTATTTGGATGCATTCGATGGTTGTAACGAAGGGAAATCCTGCATAATGTTAGTATGCAAACCACAAAATATATGTCTATATGTATCATAATAGTACTCAAATTCTACATGGTATCTACAACAACATGTATTGCGATCAATGCAAATTCTAACATACCAGGGTTTGCATTTTTCGAAGGACCTTTGGCCAAAGTTCAATTGTGTGTGCTCATTCTTGAACCTCTCATTGAGTTCTGTTTGTGTCGTGTCAAGGAAGTCCTTGACATGGGGTTCACCCCCCCTAACACCTTTTCTCAACTTTAAAAAATCTCTTTGATTCGATGACGGTCTAGTGTTATCATGCCAAAACTTTTGCACTAGTTCTTTAACAACATCAATGAGCTTCATGTCTGAACGAGGTAACCTACCAACAAAGGCCCAACAATCTTTTTGGCCTGGGGTCTCAAGTTTTTCTCTAATGGCAGAATACTTTTGAAGAGTCTTTCTATCTACTTTAAATATTTTACATGTGTGTGATAGTAGGCGATGTTTCCTTGTGGATTTGTCTACAATTGATTCTGACAGTACACGACAGGCCGCATTAAAATCTTTTGTACAAGAAGTTTTTCCAATCAAATTAAATGCAGATTGTAGATTTCTAACAACATGATTGTTGGCCTCTGAACTTCTAACTAACTTTATGGCCAAAATTCTCCTAACATTGGCTAGACAATGTGATTTTAACAAAGCAAGAAACAATTGACATTTTGCTGCATCACTTTTGGATTCAAAAAAATCTTTGATTATCTTGCTACAATGGAAATCAATAGTGCATTTGGGCATCTTACCTTCAAGTCCTGAAAATGAATTTTCATCCACATGAATACGTCTGGGAGTTCTTCGTCATCTGGTTGATAGTCAAGGCAAGGGATTCGGCAAGGAAGTACGAGTCTCATCAACGGTTTGTTGTGGCCCTTCATTCACAAATTGGTCCTGCAATGGGGTGTGTTCGCCAGGTGGGTGCTCTTCTTGGGGTGGTTTCCAGTTAAGAACTTGTTCAACATCCATCTCTTCATACTCGACATCAGGAAAGATTTGATTGACTACAACCACTTCGTCATTTCTTGTTGATGGATCTAAGGAACTCACATTTTGATTTCTATGGTTTTGCATGTACAGCCTGGCATTTTCTCTTATCTCATGGATCTTTTCGGGGGGCAGTTGCGTCCTTCTAGACTTTCTTTTATTATTACGTCTGTGGCCCATGTTCAATGCGTTTTTTGGAAAAACGAAAATATGACCCCTGCAAGAATGAACAACAAACAAGGTATTAAAACTCGATGTGCATGATTATTAAAGCTCGATGTGGCAATTGATTATGTACAACAACATCTAGTGAGAATGTTTTCATATATAATTGTAAAAGCTATTGGGAATGCCCTACATATAAAGTTACAACATCACCTCTAGGAACTCAGTAGGATGGTATTGGATGGTGGTATGGGATGTTAGTAGGAGCAAATTCCCTACAAGGGAGAAGCTCGTATCACTTCATTTTCATGGTATGGATGAGGGAAAATAGCCCCAAAAGACTAAGAGTTTTCAATTGTTTAGGTGTTTGTGTGAGTTGCTGTAGTGAAACCATGAGGAATTCAACAAATGTTTGTCTACTAGATGGAGGAATGTGATTATGAAATGTTATTGGTGGTGATGCAAGTAATTTTTTTTTATTATCTTCGAGAAAGGTTGAAATCATTGCTTGGTGCATGTTGTAGTTTTTTTTTGGTAAGATGTTTTTATTGTCTATGTTGAAGATTAAGAAGACTAAAATAGATCTATCATACAATTCATGAGGAAAAAATGAAATAGATGCCATTCAAACAAGTGAATGAAGACTAAATTATATTTAACAAGATAAAATTATCACCATACCTCAAGGATTATGATTGCTCTTTGCTTCAAATGTCAGATGCTCTTTTGATGTGTCCACTATATGTAAGAAGACTTCATGTGTGTCCAAGTAGCATGAGAATTCAATCCAAGGTGCCAAATAGAGTCCAACTGTTGTGTATTCACTCAATTGATCCAAATAGAGCCCAATAGGTGTGTAATCAATTCAAAGAGCCAAATAGAGCCCCAAATGTTGTGTATTTTATCCAAATGGTGAAGGAAGCACCAAATGGTATATGAATTCAATCTACCATGTAAATGCTTGTTGGACTGTGCGTGAAACCAACGAATAGAACGCAATGAATGAGGAAAAAAATGCAGGAGAAAGAACGCGGGTGATTTTCTAAATTTTATGTTCAACAGGGACGCGCACACGCCACATGCCAGATGCGCGTGCATGCATATGGTGCGTGCGTGTCCTTGCTAAATGTTGTAATGTTTGGTAAGTAATGTTCACTGTATTTATTGCCCAACAGATATAAATGTGTCGGGTTATGCCTAGAGCCCCTCCCCCATAAAGGCCTTTAGGACCTCTTCTAACCCATAATCCCTAAGTGCATTTAAGTGCTTCTAGGTGTTTAGGGGTTTAAGGGTATATTTACAAATTTGTGTATTTTGATTTCAAAACATTAATTTAATTTTCAATTAGAAACATATGTATTACATCAAGAATAATTAAATAAATAGTAGATATATTAATGTTGTATCAAGTGATGATGTATACAGCGATGATAATGATGATGATGATCATCATCTTCATCATCATCAACACCATGATCATCATCATCAACTTCATCATCATCATCATCATCATCATTGTGAGGACGAGGATGATGATGACGATGACGATGGTGGATGATGATGAATATGAGTATGATGATGATGATGAATATGATCATCATCATCTTCATTAGTCACCATAATCACCATATTCATCATCATCATCATCATCATCGTCATCATATGATCATGGTCATGATCATCATTGTCTTCGTCATCATAGTAGTCATCTTCGTCTTCATCATCATACTCGTCATTGCCATCTTCCTCATAATCATCACCATCATTGACATCTTCGTCAACATATTCATATCATCATCATCATCATCATCATCTTCTTCATGATGATGATGATGATGATGATGATGATGACGATGATGATGACGATGACGAAGATGTTGTTGGATATGATGACGAATATGCAACACATCATCATCATCATCATCATGGTCATCATCATCATCTTCGTCGTGATGATATGATGATGATGGTGGATGATGATGAATATGAGTACGATGATGATGATGACTAATTTGGAGATGATGATGAAGATGAGGAGGAATATGCAGCACATCATCATCTTCTTCATCATCATCATCAACATGATCATCATCATCAACTTCCTCCTCCTCCTCCTCCTCATCATCATTATGAGGACACATATGATGAAGACGACGATCATATGATGATGATGATGATGATAGTAATCATAATAGTCATCTTCATCATCCTCATCATACTCATCATCACCATCATCCTTATCATCATCATCATCATCATTATGATCTTCATCAATGATGATATGATGATGATGATGATGAAGATCATGATGAAGATGATGATGATGATGAAGAATAATGGAGATTATGATGATGATGTTGATGATGATTTTGATGATTTTGATGATGACGAATATGCAGCACGTCATCCTCATCCTCATCATCATCTTCATCGTCATCAACAATATGATCATCATCATCATGTTCATCATCTTCATCATCATCATCATCATTATGAGGACGAGGATGATGATGATATGATGATGATGGTGGTGGATGATGATGAATATGAGTATGATGATGAAGATGATGATGATGATGACGAATATGATCATCATCATCAAAATCATCATATTCGTCGTCATCATCTTCATTAGTCATCATCATCATCATCTTCATCATCCTCGCCATCATCATCATCATCATGTGATCATGGTAACGATGATCATTGTCTTCATCATCATAATTGACATCTTCATCATCCTCATCATACTCGTCATAGCCATCGTCATCATCATCATCATCATCATGGTGATGATGATGAAGATGATCAGGATGATGAGGATGATGTGCAGCATATTCGTCATCATCTTCATCATCATCTACATTAGTCATCATCATCATCATCATCATCACCATCTTCATCGTCATCATCATCATCATCATCGTCATCATCATCATCATCATCTTCGTCATGATTATGATGATGATGATGATGATGATGATGAAGATGGTGATGATGATGATGATGACAATGAAGATGGTGATAATGATGATGATGATGATGACTAATGGAGATGATGATGATGATGATGATGTTGATGTTGATGATGAAGATGATGACGAATACGCAACACATCATCATCATCTTCATCATCATCCACAACATGATCCACAGCATCATCATCATCATCTTCATCATCGTCGTAATCATCATCATTGTGAGGAAGAGCATGCGGATGATGACGATGATGATGATGATGATGATGATGATGATGAATAATGGAGATGATGATGAGGATGATTATGTTGATGATGAAGATGATGACGAATATGTAGCACATCATCCTCATCCTCATCATCATCATCATCTTCATCATCATCAACAACATGATCATCATCATCACCATCATCATCGTCATCATCTTCATCATCATCATCATTGTGAGGATGAGGATGATGATGATGATGGTGGTGGATGATGATGAATATGAGTACGATCATGAAGATGATGATGATGATGACGAATATGATCATCATCATCAAAATCATCATATTCGTCGTCATCATCTTCATTAGTCATCATCATTTCCATCTTTATCATCCTCACGATCATCATCATCATCATATGATCATGCTCACGATGATCATTGTCTTCGTCATCATAATCATCATCTTCATCATCCTCATCATACTCGTCATCGCCATCTTCATCATCATCATCATCATCATCATGGTGTTGATGATGATGAAGACGATCATGATGATGAGGATGATGTGTTGCATATTCGTCATCATCTTCATCATCAACATTATCATCATCTCCATTAGTCATCATCATCATCATCATCATCACCATCTTCATTGTCATCATCATCATCATCATCATCATCATCATCTTCGTCATGATGATGATGATGAAGATCATGATGAATGTCATGATGATGATGAAGATGGTGATGATGTTGATGTTGATGATGATGATGATGACGATGATGACTAATGGAAATGATGATGATGATGATGATGATGATGATAATGATGATGTTTATGATGAAGATGATGGCGAATATGCAACACATCATCATCATCCACAACATGAACCACAGTATGATCATCATCATCATCATCTTCATCATCATCGTCATCATCATCATTGCGAGGACGAGCATGAGGATGATGATGATGACGATGATGATGATGATGACGATGATGATGATGATGAAGATGATGATCATGATCATGATGACTAATGGAGATGATGATGAAGATGATGACGAATATGCAGCACATCATCCTCATCATCATCAGCATCTTCATCATCATCAACAACATCATCATCATCATCATCATTGTGAGGACAAGGATGATGATGATGATGATGATGGTGGTGGTGGATGATGATGAATATGAATACGATGATGAAGATGATGAAGGATGATGATGAATATGATCATCATCATCAAAATCATCATATTCGTCATCATAATCTTCATTAGTCATCATCATCACCATATTCATCATCCTCACCATCATCATCATATGATCATGGTCACAATGATCATTGTCTTCGTCATCATAATCGTCATCTTCATCATCCTCATCATACTCGTCATCGTCATCTTCTTCATCATCATCATCATCATCATCTTCGTATCGTCATCATCATCATTGATGATGATGATTGTGACGACGAAGATGTTGATGATGATGATGAAGAAGAGGGTGATGACGAAGATGATGATGATGATGATGATGATGATGATGATGGTGGATGATGATGAATATGAGTACGATGATGAAGATGATGATGATGATGATGGTGGATGATGATGAATATGAGTACGATGATGAAGATGATGATGATGTTGATGATCATCGTCGACATCATCAACATCATCATCATCATCTTCATCATCATCACCATCAATGTTGATGATGAGGATGATAATGATGATGATGATGACATTGACGATGAAGATGATGACCTAGATGTTGATGAAGATGAGGAAGAAGGACGATGATGATGATGGTGTTAATGATGACGATGATGATGATGACGAAGATGATGATGATGATGGTGATGAGGATGAAGATGATGATGATGATGATGGAGATGAAGATGTTGATGTTGATGACGATGGTGATGAAGATGATGATGATGATGATGATGAATAAGGTGGTGATGATGAAGAAGATGACGATGGTGGAGATGTTGATGAGGAAGGGGGAGATGACAATGATGATGAATATGTTGATGATGATGGTGATGGTGATGATGATGATGATGATGATGATGATGATGATGATCATCATCTTATTCATCATGATCATCATCATATTCATCATGATCATGATCATCTTCATCACCATCATGATCATCATCCTCATCACCATCAACATAATCATCATAATCATCACCATCATCCTCATCATCCTCGTCGTCATCTTCATCACCATTGTCATCATCATCAAAATCTTCATCATCATCACCATAACCATCATCTCATCATCAGCATCATCAACATCTTCAACATCTTCAACATCTTCAACATCATTGTCATCTCCCCCTTCCTCATCAACATCTCCATCATCGTCATCTTCTTCATCATCACATCTTTATCAACTTCATGTATCCCCTTGACAAAGGAAATTAAATAAACCATACAAAGGCATACAATAGCGCGTACACGCAAAGACGCGTGCGTGCTGTCAATCACGCATGCGCGTGTTTGTGCGTGCGCGTAGTTGTGCACATGCATTCCTGAATTCAAATTGTTTTTGGCGCCCTTGCAGGCTTGGAATTAGATTCGGATTGCACCTTGAGGCTCGGTCTGATTTATGCCTGATTTATGGCAGAAAACATCAAATGTTGTAACTTTTGTTTTTTCACAACTAGTTCCACATAAGCTCCATGAGTTCATTGCAGATGAAATTGCACATGCTTGTCGAGCTCTGTGTGCAGATTCTAAATATATAATTTTTGAATAGATCTGTTGTTGTTTTCTATTTTTAATTCATTTTTAACTGCACTCATGTCAAATTTGTAAAAAACATAGGTCGTTTATTTGGACTATAACTTTTCATTGGCTTACCTATTTCGAAAATGGAAGAGAACTCGCACAAGAGCACGAAAATACCTACAACCTAAAAAAAAAAGTATTTTGATTATTTTTAGACCATGATATGGTGTCTCAACACTTGACCATGTCGTTTTAGGGCTTCACTGACTTCGGTAATTTAAAAGAAATATAAAATTGACTTTTAAAATTTTGGAAAAATAGCCCCGCACAAGATTCTTCTGTTTCCTACACCTCTACATATTTTTTTCTTGTAAATTGAAAATTTACATAGCAAACGGGTGGCTAAAAAAAAACATGTGCATTATGTTTGAGAAAAAAAATAACATACCAATATTCGAATAATGACATTTTGGGGTGGTTATACCACTTTTCCATAAATAAAAGTTATATATTCCAGAAGGTCATCCATTTTTCTACGTTTCATCTATTTACACCTAATCCAAAAAAGTTTTGTAGGTACCTCTAATAATTCATTTTAATGATAATATTTCTGTTTTTTTAGAATTTCATTGCAACTAACGTGTCATAATTGGGTATCATTACCTTGCACTAGCCCCTCTGCAATATTTTTCATACCATTACCCCTACCAAGACACCAATGCCCCCCCTACTCACCAAAGCAACCAATTCTATCCAATTATTCCCATAGGAACACTCTGCATGGCATTGATTCATGGGGTACATGTCTTCGTGTTTGAAAAACAACTCTCACAACATCATGGAAAAGGTTTTGTGACCCACTCAAAACCATGGGAACTTCGTCCATCATCAAATTGATTCCCTGATACTCTAAAAAATGTGGGAATCCCTCCCATAATCAATTTGGTTCCCCGACACCCCAAAAATCCTGGGTACCCAACCAATTATTCTTTATGTACAAATTGTTCTCCAATCCACTCAAAACCATGGGAACATCCATATTCTTTTGGAAGCAACCCCTAGTCGCATTTGATTGATGTCACTGAGTCACCCTATCCCCAACATTATACCATTTTCCAATCACCATCATCCTCCGTGTCATGTCCATAAAAAAACTCTTCATCTATAGTTTGTTTCCCTCTGTCACACTTTGTTATGTTATTTTGAAGAATGCTACTGACTAGTATCCCCCCCATGTTGAAATCAATCACAGGAAGTCATGAGCCTCATGCTTACTAGACAGTCTTGTGTCAGGTCTGTCATTCCAACAGTTGGTTACAAAATGATCTTGGTTCTCAGGATAAGACCTTCAAATTATCATGTACCTCAACTCTCGTCAATGTCACATCACTACATTCTGAGAGTTGCAGTAGTTGCAGTTGTACCTTGGGATCCCTTTCAATCACTATAGGGGATTTCCTCGAACTAAGTAAGGAGAGCCCTTAGTGCTCCCTAACTTAGTGGTCTCTCCTATGCTCAAATCCAACACATCTATTGCATTAGGGAGCATCGTACTGTTAAAAGGTAGCAGTGTTCACATTTATAAATCATGGTCATAACAGTTCAATGAGGTCCCCCCCACCCCCGTGGTCTCATCATGATTATCAACAATGCCACTTCTTCAACACCTGTAACATATTTTCCAGGTTCAGTTACTATTTCATGAATTCAATCCACCTTCATCCCTGTGCCATCAATATCTCAAGATGACCCCTCGATCTCTTCTTTTTGTAGCCACTCGTGGAAGACTTTTATGAGCATGGGTATGCCCACCTCGTTTGTATAAAACACTATTCATTATTATGACTTCACAAGTAATCTTCACCCTATGGGAGGACCCTATTTGTCCACACACTTTGCAGCTTTCAAAACAACAAAGAGAACACCCAAGAAATGATGATGCATTATTAGCTCTACAGTACCCTTTAAACCTCATACACTAGCGGGCATCTGTTACACACAAATATCGAACACATGCGACATTTCTGCAATTTGCACGGTAAAATTCCATCAAGATATAACATGCATCCCATCGAAGGAATCCTCATCAGATCCAAGAAGGAGCATGAGTCCATAAATGCACAAGATTAGTAAAAAATGACAACCACGAGGGTATATATATGTTAACTCGTGCTACCGCACATATAATCAAAATTGTACATGTGCAACCAACGTGGATAATCCTTCGATATTTGCACAGCTAACAGAAGTGGTGGGACCACAACAACTCGCGGCACATTAAAGGCTCATCAAAGCTCCATTGCCTCCAAGAATTCAAATTTGGCCTCTTCTTGTACTTGGGTTCACTGAATGGCCCCCTTTTGTGTACTTTGGGGCCAAATCATGGAGTTAATGGGTTCACACTTGGATCTAGTTGTTTCTTAGCCACATCTTGGCCTATGAAAGGAATCCATGGGCATTCATCTAGATAAGAGAAACCAAGAGCAAGGTTATGCTATTGGAATTGTGCCTAATCTCCCTTATAGCTCACCTCTTCCCTCTTGTTTAGCATTTTCCAAGCTCCTTTGCCACCTTCCTTCAAGCGGCAAGAGTTTTCTCATTTTTTCATCAACCCTCTCAACATCTAGTGTGGACTAAATAGATCCCCCTAAGGGGTATTTTTTTCCTCCATAGGAGCTAACATCTACTAAGGTGTTGTACATGCTTGACCATTGGGAAATACAAAGTGGTTTGGAATCTATTGGTTGTTGAAGTTTGGATCTCTACCCATCTTGTTCTTTGTTTTATTTCATTTTTATTTCTTATGTTTATTTATTTCCACTAACAACCATTTGCAGAATCACTTGGAGCACTCACCCACCACCAAGGGGCACCTAATACCAAGGCAATGTTGCAGCCTATAAGGCCTTTCCCCTCACAAAGTGAGAAGGATTCACTCTTTTGTAATGTTTTCCACAATAGAAACCTTTAAATATTTTTGGATGCGATTATTTATGAGTTCGAGTCTCTTGGGCTTGTTGCCATCTCTACTAAATTTTTTAAAGTTAATGTGATTTGGAAAAAATCTAGTCTGCAAATGTACTAGGGATTGCGATTATTCCACAACCTCTTAAACAATATTATGGCATAACCTGTAGTGCCTTTCATTGCCACATGAATAGAGTATTTGCTTAAGGATTTGTACACCTATTATATGATTCTTACCTGTGATTTTTTCACTATTACGTTAATGTTTGATTGTGCGTAATATTAAAACATTGAATTTAGGGTGAGTGCATGAAGTTGGTGGACCTTTTAGATGCAACTGGATTTTTATAAAAGTGATCATGTTTGCGCCATTACTTTTTCTTTTCTCAACTATTTCATAACATTTTTTATGTTTCACTACTAGACAATGACCTCTACATGCTAAATAAAATATAATCCATCATCATTGCATTAAGACCTTGAAAAGCTACATTAAGACTTGGCGTACTAATTTCGAGGTCTTCTTACTTAGATATTTAAAAAAAATATTTAGAAGGATTAATTTTATTTTGGAAAAATAGTGTCGCACTAGTACTCTTTGTTATCTAGACATGTTTGCTATTTTTTGTATATTGATTCCATCATTTAGGCACTCAAAGGCTGCACTAACATGGACATATTCCTTATCATTTGTTGAAAAGATAAAATGTCTATGTAAGAAAAAAAAATCGAGTTAGTTGTGGACACTTTCAATAAATAAAATTCATATATTCAGAAAGGTGATTCAATTTCCTATGTTTCATATTTTTTACTGGAAGCAAGATTCATTGTGTAGGTATGTCAAAATACCTATGTAATTTGAAGGATGCATGTTTTTCAATTCTATTGCATATAATGTATAAAAAGACACCATCATTAGCTGGCACTCACCCTTTAGCCTTTTTATTTACTTGCATGAGATTAAAGATTAGGGTTTCTACTTTCTTGTTGTTTTGGTAATTCCTTTGGTAATGAACATTCCTTTTCTTCCCATCAAGACGTTGCAACTCTTCATAGTGGGGAATCCAAATATCAAGAAAACATTGCTTGCTAATGATGCTTTTCCCATAACTTTTGAGTGTTTTTATCCCCCCTGAAATAATGACTATTCAAGAGTGAATTATACGTACAATTCATGGGTCTATCGGGTGAATCCTATTAACAATTCAACTACTACTTCATTTGTACTGGGAAATGTTTTCCAAGGAAACTAAATTCCATTAGAAACAACATTAATTTCTATTTAATTCATCAATATTTTAGAGAGGAAGGAGAATGATATTTGTGCATGGTAGATATGGAGTAATTGCAGGTATGTGAGTGCACCGCATTGTGAAATAGATGAGGGATGGAGTTAGAAGCTAGACTGAGCTCTTTCTAAGACGTATCCACTTATTTTAACTAGCAAGGTGGGAGTTGTATTAATGGTTAGCCGTACCATCTTGTTATGAAACAATAGTTTCCATGAAATTATTGTTTCTTAATTGTTCTGTGAAGGCAGAATTTTTGTATATGGAAGATTGTTGTAATCAGTCCTTAACTTAGGTCGAAAAAATTGCAACTACATTGAATTGAATTGAATCTTCGAGACAAAAACACAATAGTAACAATTCTAACATCCCACTTTTGAACTTCAAAAGAGACTATCAAACATCAAGTAACAACTTTCAATGGTAAATAAAACAATTATAAGAAATACCTTAAATCATGAAGGCCAAATAAATTGCAAATAACTCCAACGAACAGCAACAATAACGGACCAACAACAATAACAACACTGTAACACAAATAAAGTTTGAAAGTGAGCCAACAACAATAACACTATAACACAAATAAAGTTCGGAATGGTGGTGAGAAGTAGGGCAGGAAAGAGTAAGCGGTGAATGGACCTGAAGCTTGAACCTTACAATAATCAACTACATTAACTAACCATCTCAATTTCCAATAGGGTTTTAAATGTGAATTAACTAAGCAACCGAGCTTCCACTTCCATCGGCCCCACAATAATGGGTAAAACTATAGTCCAATAGCATTTGAGAAAAATAATATATATTGCAATAATTAATTCCTAAATTAACAAGCTATGCTATGAAGAATTATGAAAAGTCAAAGACCCATTAATAGAAAGTCCAAGCATATCTAAAACAATAGTTACCCTTCTAAAGGACAAATAAGGTGACTTCACATATCCCTGGAAGATTATTTTACTTTGAATTTTTTTACTTTGACTATGAAAATAATGATATTGTATTTTAATAATTCATTCTTCTATTATATTTAGAAATACTTGTTATTACAAAAATTAAGTTTAGACAAATTACCATATATTTAGAAGTTAAAAAAATTTATCAATTAGATTTATTTAATTTTTTAATAATACCAAATATTAATATAAAATGTATGTATTATTAAAAATAAATGTAACTACATTGAAAAATTACTCATATGAATGTATTTTAAGTGTTTAATTTTATTATATTCAGAAATTAATATGAATGTATTTTAAGTGTTTAATTTTATTATATTCAGAAATTAATAATATAATTTTTTATTGATAAGTTATTAATTTTTATATCAAAATTCAAATCTCATTCTATCTTAATAAAACTATATTATATTCGCACATAATTGAAAATACAATTTAACAGTTTTATGAACTTAACATTACAATATAAATAACATTTTTTAAAAGATGTAAACATTACAATGTAAATTACATCTTTCTATAAGATGTAAAGAAAAATAGAGATAAATGCAACTTAGTTTCCTTCATTATTAAGAGAAGCATGGCTTGAGCACATAAATGATGATACCCTAATACAGTGGCATGCATCATCTTCTGCTGTGGCTTGTATTATCTTCTTCGGCTAGTCAACATTCAGTTGTTGACAGAAGTGCTGTGACTTGTATTATCATTTTTTGCTGGTCAACATTCACTTGTTGTGTTGACACAGAAAGTGTTGTGGCTTTTATTATCTTATTCTGCTGGTCAACATTCACTTGTTGTATTGCCACAGAAAGTGTTGTGGCTTTTATTATCTTCTTCTACTAGTCAACATTCAGTTGAAAGTGTTGTGGCTTTTATTATCTTCTTCTGCTTGTTGACACAGAAAATGTATGAGCAATATTAAGCCAAAAACGCTATAAATATCATAACTTCATAACTGCCAAGGGGGTGATTGTAACGCTATAAATATTATAACTGCCAAGGGGGTGATTGTAGCTGGTACTTGATGCTTTAATGAAAGACCACTATTTATCTGCATAACACCATACAATGCTTAGGCTTTTCTTAAACCTTGAAAGATCGTTACAAAAATTTTATTCTCATTTTCAATAATTCAAATTCAAAGGAGAAATTGGTATAAAAAAACATGAGAGTCCCAATACAATAAAGTTAAACTAAATACCTAATCCAGCTCGAGATATTACTTCATGTAGTTTGTCTGCAGCAGGTTCTGTAAGACCCTGAGATTTCAGAGAAAATGTTAGTTTCATAAATACTCAAACTCTCTTAGAGATTACAAATTAAACTGGCTGCATATAGTATTATAGTTTGAGGAAAAGTATATTCTTACCGTCAAGCAACCTTCAGAATTGCCTTTGGCTTGTTCTCTGAGTTCACGCGACATGTCTCTGGCGTCCAAGCTTTTCAACTGCAAAACAAAAATAGGAGATATATATATATATCATTTCATTTCCTCAATCACAGCACTTTAATTGCTACAACTTATTTCAGGAGTTTTTGAAACATCATACATACGTATTTTATATAATCTTTACGATAATCTGTTGCTGGATAGTTCAATTTTCTCTTTGAACGATCCCGGAGGGCGAGTTGGGCTTTATCTGAGGTCCTGCATGTACAGTAGAGTAGACTGCTTATTACAAATCGACCTACTTTATGTAGCAATTATTGATTAAATCACGAAATTCAAAAGTAAGTACCTTGCAGCTGCTTCGGCACAAGAATGCTGACCTGCACAGGTGCGCACACATACGTTTCAATGAATGCAGGGAGAATATGGTATTGAAAAACATATCAACAGAGGAATTCACAATTAAAAACACTCACCGAGCCATATTTGTTTTCTTGGATTGGAAGTCCTGCAACAAAGCAAAGCAAGAGTGCAATCAGGAAATATATACAGTATATACACATAAACCCGGAAGGAAAAGATCTTTTAGTCAAGTTTCATCAGGGCTAGCCTCTCATCACGGCTAGGTTTGTTCGTCTAGGGTTGTTGGTATGAGGGTGCCATCAATTGTTAGGTCCGTTAGGATTTGAAATTTTAATGCACGTAGTCTAAAACTTCTACGATTTCAAACAGAAAATCCAGATAATGCAACATAATAACATACCATATATAGGCTTCCCAACGATGGGTCCTCTTGTAACGGTGAGCTCCGATGAAGCGATGCTTGGCCTTGACATCGACCTCCACCTTGACCCTTTTCTTCTTCTCATTGAAAACGACAGGACCATCTGCATTGCGTTGCCCGCAGTCGTTGGTTTCTTGATCTGAGATGGAGCCGTGTCCGACAGGACCATCTGCATTGCGCTGCCCGCAGTCGTTGGTTTCTTGATCTGAGATGCAGGAACTGTATTGATCCGCCATAATCACTAATGCCGAAACTGCATTGATATAGTCGATATCATATTTATACTCAGAAACAGGAGTAGCGTCATTATCAGCATGCACAGAGTTGATATTCTGAAACGCCTTGGATGCCATACTTATTGCTATATACTGCCTCGCCTTTATTTAGTCATCCAATGTACGTAGCAGACAGAAAGATACAACTTTCTCGACTTTTCTGCAACCATCAATTTTTTTCCGCAGCTCCAGAATCCAGCTGACTGGATTTGATAAGAAAATCACCCGAAAAAAAAAGTGTTTTGGTTTGTCTTTATCCAAATTTTCTCGTGGACTTGATAAGAGTGAATAAGGACGAGGAAACATGGAGTAATATTTATAAAAGCCTTGACTTTTTTGTTAAGCGCTTAACAAACGTACAGGGCCGATCTTCAAATCCCCTTAACTTCTTACTTTGCCCACTACCACTTAAAATTGGGGCTTCATGTGGACCTCTTTCTTTTCGCACTCCCACCAGGGGCGAACATGACCTTCATCTTACTATCTACAAATCTCAACTTCTTACTTTGCCCATTACTACTTAAAATTGAGGCTTCATGTGGACCTTTTTCTTTTCCCACTCCCACTAGGGGGAACATGACCTTCATCTTACTAGCGGTGAATATGATCTTCATTGTGAAACAGTTAATGCAAGGTTATGAAATAAAAACTAATAATGAATTTATTAATTCGAGGTGATGAATTAAATGATGATAGATTTATCTGAATTGCATTATAATTAGCATAACCACTTACACCTATCGGTGTAATTAAAAAATAGCAAACTTTGTAATGAGCATTTAATTGGTTTGACAAAGTTGATAAAATTAAGGACCACCATAGCAAAAAATGAATGGCTCGAACTCTAATAGGGAATGAAACTCACCCATTATAACAATTTTTTTAGCTTAAGAATATCCCCACCTAACGTTGCCTTTTCCATTTGGGTTTCTGAGGTAAAAATTATGTATGGAATTTTTCTATGGTTGAGTTTTTTATATGTTTAATTTTGCCTTAATTTTAATTGTGTCATTGAGCACTAAGTGGACCATAAATCTTAGCATGTTATGGTGTTAAATTCTCAGTTAACATATTATATAGTGTTCACCCTTTTGATTCATTGAGTTGTTAATTGGTGCATATGTAGTTTATTCACATTGCCCTTAACCCACAACACTATTTCCCTTTGATAATAAGATGTTAATCACAATTTCAATTTCCCAATGCCAAAGGTGTTGGAAGATAAAACACACAACCATGAATTTATAATAATTCATTAATTTAATGGATTGTTAGAGCAGGGTAACTTTTTAATGCCCAAGCTCATTTTTTTAATTAACTGTATATTGTTGTGCTTGGACCCATGCTTCGGCCCATTTACCTATAGCTACCAATATTTTGGAATACATTGTGAATAGCTACAACCATGTATTCCTCAACCCATGTAGGGGAAAATGTGTGGTTTATATATATATATATATAGAGAGAGAGAGAGAGAGAGAGAGTAGTGTGTTTTATGTTGACTCCAATCCGTGTATGGCATGGTGTTATCCACAACAATATCTCCAAGCTCTCTCAAATTTCCATCTACTTACAACATGTCAACAAAATGGCATAATATATTTGTAGTGTTGTGATTGCATCGAGAGGCGCTCTACAACTGAGTATGGGGGAGATGTTGTAGTATGTAATGTTGTGTAACGTTATGTAAAAATGAAAATGATGTTGGCTCAATAATTATAAATAAATAAATAAAATTTAAAAACGTAAATGATGTATGGGGGAGATGTTGTAACATGTAACGTTGTGTGACGTTATTGCACCGAGAGTAGCGAGGTTCTCTACAACCCAGTCATTTTGTAATGTTTTGTAACATGTCATTCCCATAAAAAAAGAAATAAAAATACAAATGATGTAGGCTTAAAAATAAAATAAATTATATTGATTTCATCTTTAACTTAGATGAAATATCTTGGGGTGTAATGTTTTTCTTATTGTGTAAAAAAATTAAGATAGAAAAAAAAATTACACCTCAAGAAATTGGATCCCTCTTGGTGCTTATATCCTTTATCATTTATATCCTTCATAATTTTTTATCTTCTTTAGATGGAATTCCATTCTCTCCGTATCGTTCCTTGTGGAACATTAAAAAAATGTGAAATCAAGCATAATATAGAACATGTTAACTATTAATGTTAAGAAAATTATTTTTAGTAAAATGTGAAAGAAAAAATTGATGTTGATTACATTTTGATCCACCTAATTCCTCTCTTTGCAAAATTTCCATAAATCTTTTATGTTATTTTACACTCGATTGTGAACAATCTTATCGATTTCCTTCAAGTTTTTTCTCTACATGACAAGCATTAACCAATACACATCATTAATTAAAACCTAGAGATGATTCAAATAGATTAAATTTCTAATAAAACTTAAAAAAAATTGCCTTGTTATTTGTTGGGATGAGGTAAGTATTTTGCTCATTGTAATAAGTTGTTTTCCTTGAACTTCTATCAGCCACCTTTTTTTTTAGTAATGAATAATTGCATTTAGAAATTTTGAATAATTATACAAAAGATGACTAAGATGGGAATAATATAAATAATCATTGGTGCCGTATACATACATATGTGCACTAGTGTGGTATACATAAATGTGTGCATATCATTGCCCCAATGTTACAAATTTGAATACATTTTTTTACAAATTCTATATTCACGCAGTTCTCTATAAAATACTAAATGTGTCGGTGCCTCATAAATGTTTATGCACGTAGCCAAACCCATGGATAAATTCAAGATGTAATTTTTTCGGTAAAAAAACATTTTTTTTACATTACGGATTAAGTGGTGCCAATGAAAAACACACATGATCACTAGTGTGATGTAATATCCCGGTTGTTAAGCCCCATAAATTTGTTATTATTTTGTTTTATTATTGTGGCACTAGGCACTGAGAATATGTACTATGATATTATTAATGTTTAATTAAATAACTAGCTCAACATGGACAACTAACAAGAATGGGGGACATGGATTCCACATGTGAGGAGGTTGGGGACTAGGAGTTGTTTCTCTCCCTAACATTAATCTTTTGACCCTATTTTTTATTATTTTTGTTTATGGAGGTCCTATTACACCCTCTGTGATGTTTGGTGGGACCTTCTTGGCTAGTGCATCCCCCTTGGCTATTCTAAGCCTCTTGTGATGCTCCTCATGTGATAGTGCACCCTCACTGGCTATTTTTAGCCTGCACTCCTTGAAAAAGTGTAACTCCCCTTTCTATTTCACCTTTTTCTATTTTGGGAAAAGGAATCTCAAATTTTAACCTCTCTCTCATGAATTGAGTAACCTACAGTGAATTTGAGTTACCTCTCTTGGGAATTTGAATGGTTGTAGAAGGATTCAAAATGAATCTCTTGTATTCTTATTCTTCTCTCTCTTTGACCTCTCTAGTGCAGTGGAATGCTCTCTTTTTTGTAAAATGCATGCTCTCGAGTAGGAGATGCATTCTATTGCAGGAATATTGAAGGAATTGTAATGATGTTTGAAGACCCTATAATGGTGATTGAAGATTGATCTATGCTTACACAATATCAGTCCTTCTCCCATTGCTTTTCTTGTCCAATCTAGATCGGAAATCCTGGGTGAGGGCGGTGATATCCTAAGGGCTTGTGTAGTGAGAGGAGTCACACCTCACTAGGTAGAGTAGATGGAAGGGAATTTTGATATGGTGAAAAGTGTAGTTGTGGTATTCTCATGGTGTTGAGAAGGGTGCAACCATATGTTCTCGTTTAGATGTTTCTAAGAATTTTTGGATTGTGAGACCTATTCCATTATGTACATAATTCCATTTTCAGTAAGAGCTAGGTTTTGTTTCAATGAAAAAGGTTTCTCTATGACTAAGATATAGTTGTTTTGGCGTGGCAGTGTTCCCAGTGTTGAGAATAACATACCCTACCTTTGGTTTGAGGGTACCTATACTTGTGGATCTATGGCTTGAGCTAAGGGGTGACTGTCGTGTTGAAAGATGCTTGAGCATGGTATGTCTATGGATGAGTGGAATGTTTTCATGTTGAATCTAGTTTCTTTTCATCAAGATGAGTATTTTGTTACATGTTTATTTACTGCAATTTATAGTGTGTATGTGTGTGTGTGCACGCGTGCATGGGTGGAACGTTTTCATGTTGAATCTAGTTTCTTTCCATCAAGATGATTATTTTGTTACATGCTTATTTATTGCAATTTATAGAGTGTGTGTGTGTGTATGCGTGCACGCACGTCCGTGCACATGCACTCATGGATCTGATTTTAGTGTTGATTAAATGGTTGTAGGTGACAACCATGAGATCTGATGTTATTATCGTGTATAGTGATGTAGATGAAAACCTTCATATCTAAGCTCATTTTTGTTTATATGGTTGTATGTGGCAGTTAGTAGATATGATTTTTAACACTATTAATGTGCTCTTGGATCTGATTTTGTTGTCATTTACATGGTTGGAAGTGGCAGCTATGGGATCTGATCTATTTATCATTTTTATGGTTGTAGATGGAAACATTCATATCTAGTTTTTTTTATGTTAATATGGATATAGGTGGCAGTCAGTAGATCTAGTTTTAACACTATTAATATGGTTGATTGTGGAAGCCTGTAGATCTATTTATTTACATTGTTCATTGTGGCTTGTAGATCTCATTATTTTAAATTTTAAATTACTGCAATAGATTTGATATACCATGTTTAAATTCATTTTAATATCCTATTCATATTTGGTTTCATTTCATGCTTGCTTCTACCTTGCATAGCATGCATTTGTATTTGTACATTTCATTTTAAAAAGGACGATTGTTTTATTTTATTGGCTTTTGGCATGTTGGTCTAGTATTAGTTACCCTTATTTCGTTGTGCATTACCTTGATTCAACATTCCCCTTGGGTTCCCAGGTGTCCTTGGCCTTGGTTTAGGGGCTAGAGACATCATGGAGTGGTATCCGAGCTTAGGTTTCAACTTTGCGAATGTTGTTCCTTCTATAGATTTGAAACTTTGTGTTTATGTTTTGGAATCGTAATATATGTATTGTGAAAGAGATGTGTAGTCTACTAAAAGTGATTGGAAATGAATAGATTGCAACCTCCAATGTTTAAGCATGCAGTGTGATGATTGAAAAACAAATTGTAAACCCCAAACGAAGCACTGAAGACCTTCTGGCATCTAATGAGTGCTTAATGCAGGTATGACTTATAGTAAGAATGGGCTAATAATATGTGGTTGCTATAATAGAGAAAAGTTATTATTTCTTATCTTAATGATAAGTAAGAAATATGATTATTAATTGATAAGTAAATATTTGTCATTATTAATTTAATGGCATGTATCTTATTATTTTCTAGAAGGAAAATAATATGTACTATTATCAGTATTAATTCAATGGTAAGTTATTAGGATGATATAGTTTTATTATTATTAATTAAGAGCATAATTATTTAGTGGCATTTATAGCCTATATGTATTTTGGATTTCTATTGATGGTATGCTTTTATATGCATATTTTTGCCACTTGAATGATAGTGGTTACATTGATGAGTAACTCCTTTTCTATTTTGGGGAAATAGGTCACTTGTCTTAATGGTGGTTCCATTTTCCGTTTTATTTTTATTTTCAATATATGTGGCATGTTTCATTTAATTATTCCAGATTATTCTCCTTGTCTATAAGTTTGGGGGGGACCGGGCCACTTGTTTAAATAGTGGTTTCACATTTATTTTATTTTATTTTGGCATAACTAGGAATTGAAAAGAGGGTGTTGAACTTGTATTTTTTTAAAAGAGCCTGGTGGTTTGGGGTTACTTCTATTGGATGGAATAGGGAACCATTCTAGTTCGTTGGTTACTTATTATTCATGTAGACTAATTGATTGTATCGGTCTTGGTTTTGGGGAGTGAGGCAGAGGATCAGCCTCTCGAGTAGAGTCTAGTCCCCTCCCTTTTTCTCTTGGAATTTGTGTCTAAGGGCTTGACTACCTGTATGTGTGTGCATTCCTTATTATTGATGTTGGAAATAGATTTTGATGGATTTTTCTTCTTTGCAGTATTTAAATGATTTGTTTGTTGAATAGCTTATTGCTAAGAGGGTGTATCCCCCTCTTCCGCACTACACATCTATTAATGGTTTAATTGATTGGAAGTGACAAGTGGTGAGGGAATCTCCTTCCATATCTAGTTTGTTATCTTGTTGTACTTATGCTTGAGGTTGCAATAGCATTAAGCGTGAAACCCTCTTTAATTGATATCTTGGACTGTATAATTGTATATTCATTGTATTGCTTGGTGCAACTGATGAGGGTGTTTCCCTTTGTAATTAATGTGTAATTACAACTACTTGAGAATTGTTGAAGGCATAGCCTTAGCTTGATTTTATAATTAAATTATGCTCATGCTTGATGAGAAGGGCGTGGCCTTTGGGCTCATATATATATTGATGTTGCTTATTTGAGTGCAGATAATGGATGAGGGAAATCCTCTTGGAGGGTGTATCCTTTGTATATGTGTGTGTGTGTGTGCTTGTGGAGGGTGCAACCCATTGTTTGTTTTCCCTTACATATATAAATATTATATATGTATGGTGGTGAAGGGCCTATTCTTCTCATTGTTGTCTTGGATTGATTATTTTCTATAATTAATTGTGTTGGAATGGTTTACAGTAGAGGGATTATGCCCGTCTTTAGTTGGATGTAATGCATATGCATGTCTAATATGCGTGTGGATTGATAATGAGATGAATATGATGGTAGAGAAAGGGTGCATCCCTATCATTCTCTTATCTTGATAATTTTATTATATATTTGTAGTGTATGTCATGTGTGTGTAAGTAATTGCATACATATGTGTTACACCCAAAATCTACTCATCATCAGATTCAGTGTATACACCCCTGAAGATACCTGGACTAAGTAATCATCCTGGGAGGATTTGCACTCAGTTCTGCAATCTTTTGAGAGGTCGTCGCAGGTTGCACACTAGCAACATGCGATGTCACAGCTTGCTCCACTGCAGGGTGTGACGAGGTTAGTTAATGGGCAAAAATAGCTTATTCGAGATCCTTCTCGAAACTTGCTCATTTAGGGGCTTATCCCTGACCTCTAGGGGAGCTGGTACTCGACCCATAACTCTTTGGGAGGATCCCCTATCTCTCTCCTACCATCTCTCAACCTATCATATCCATACCCTATCCACTTAGTCCTATATAAGTGAGGTTCACTCTCATCCCAAAGGGAGGAAGACTATGGTATCTATATGCTGGTGAAAATCTATCTTAAGACACCTCAATTCACCTATTGGAGAACTCATGCTTCCTTGGAAGGACGTGGCAATTGGCTTGGTCAGAGAAGGGCTACTGCATCAAGTCTTGGTTGTAGTTCTATATCTCTATCATGTACTCCTCTATTTGCAGTAATACAAATGCTTTCCACCAATATTATTCATGTGTGCAATGATATTGAGTAGTTTACCTGCTTAACTGTTTACATAGATCGCTTATTGTATAGATGTCTTTTACTGGTTTCTCTTGTTTCTCGTCTTGACAGGTCTTGCAGCTTGGATCTGACGACCGTGGGACGTGGATAAACATTCGGGAGAAAGGACTGCGTAGTAAAAAGGTAAGACATCTAGTACTTGGTCCTTAAGTAGATCTAGGAAATGCACTTGTAGTCTACTCTATTTGTTCTAGACTCACATTGAGCTAGGGAGATCCTGCTCGTGTCCGCTCGAGTGGATTGTCCGATAACAAATCTAGCGACCATACTGGGGATAGTGGTGTTTGTCTTGTTTGGTGGTCATTAATCTAAGAGTCATTTTCATTTGATTACTTGACACAAGCCTCTTTTATCATTTTTTTCCATTTACTTCTTAGGATTGATTTCACTATCAGATCTTCATGTTGAAGACTCTGATTTGCTTCCTCTGAGTTTATACAACTCATTTTCAAGCCTGTTTATGGTTCATTGTTGAGAGATCTGATTCATTTTGAATCTAGACCTCACCTGTCGCACTTGGGCAGTGGAAACAGAGCGACACTGTGTCATTATGAGTCTCTGTTCTTCACTTGTTAGTCACCCATCACATCCTTTTTATTGGCATACTGCGACATCGTCGCACCTCCCGTGAAGGAAAACTGCGACGTCGCACTGTTTGTAAGAGCAGAGTGCGCCGATCTGTCGAAAGATGGCATGCAGGCATCCCTTCCCTCATTTGACAGTTTGAACCTTGGTTTGATGTATGAACTCTCTCTGTGCTGCAAGATCCAGCCAGAGACCCCATCTATGATTTGTGTGTTGAGAGTTTGGTTTCATTTGGATTGACTTTGGGTTCCGTCTTGGACAAGTTCGAGACAGGTAGTGGTGGATACTTTAGTCTCCTCCACCTTCATCCGTTCACTCTTGCATTCCCTTCCTTCCATCCCTGATCTGATCATTGCATTATATAAACCTCTAGACCTCATTTACATTTATTTTGAGCTTTGCTTGCTTAGTTTGCTTGCTACTGCTTGATTTTGAGTTAAGTGTGTTTTTCAGCTTGGTTGAGTGCTTGTCTTTTCTTGAGTTTTCTGAATGTATGAGTGCTGCGGGTAGTGTTTTCTTTTCAATCATTTAGATCTGAAAGTAGAGTTGTTGTCAAATTATTGCTTTGATGCATCCATTGAAAGATTAAAAGTGCTTCTTTCCCATTGTTTCTTGAAAATTATTGAAGAAAGATTATTGTGCATTGGAAAATTCTCGTCCGTGTTTTGGAAAAGTTGAATGAATGTATGATCTATTGTGTTTTTCTCAAATTATGAATTGCTCATTTTCTTGAAAGACTCAAAGCACGCTTCTTTTTTTGCAAAATTGATCCATGCTAAGGAAAGGTAGATGCATTTTTAATTCTTGTTGCTTTTAGATCATTGAAAGTGAAATTGAAAAGCTTGCATATTCCATTTCAGAATCCTCTCTTTTCATCACTTAGGGTCATTTTACTTTGAAAAGGAAAAGAAAAGAAAATTTTGTTTTGATTTGGTTTAGTAGTGTTGTGCTTTTGCGTTTCGCATAAAAGGAAAAGAATACTTTCATTGTTGAATTTGTTTGAGTTGGGAATTGTGTTGCATTGAGTTTGTTTTGGCAATACCATTGGAAAAAGCTTTCTCCTTCCCATAGCTAGAATTCATTGAAAGAAAAGAATATTTCGTGCATGTAGCTAGGAATTGCATTATGCTTTTGATTATGTACTCACCTCATGCATTCACCTAACCGTCCAAGATAAAATTAACGGTAGAACTAGGTAAAAGTTTTAGCAACTTGTGTGTAAGTTAGAGACGTGTTCCGGCGTTGTTAAGCGTGGCATCTGTCATTATTTGCCAGCACTGTATTCCGGGGGTATTTTAGTCTTCCACGTACATCAGTATATCGAGCTCCTTCATGTACCCACCAAGTACCATAATCCGTACTTGGCGTATATCGAAGGGTGTTTCACGTACTCGACACGTATATCGGAAGGTCGCTTTCCGAACGGTTGTGCATTAGACAACACCACTACGGATTTGAGCTCCCACGTACCTTGTGTATATTGGGAGACACCATTAGGATTCCTGAAACCAACCGAGTTAACCATTTGGTCGTCTTGGCAAAGCAATACACCGAGAACAGCACTCGGGGAGATTAGCACGCACTTACTATCTAGGTAATTAGGTATGTAGGCAAGGGTACGGTCCCAATCCTCCTTGTCGCATCATATTGTTGGACCCTGCAGTATATCGCGGTTTGTGATGCCTTGATAATCCCGTGAGGTTCCAGACTTTTGAATCCACTCTATCACATAAGTTTGCTTGTTGCCTTAGTTTGAGTAGATTTTTTTGGACTGCTTTTCTTTTAGCATACCCTTAGGAGAAACGTTGTTTTAGCCATCCTGGCTGATCATCCTGACACTTTAGTGGATTTTCCCTGGAGAAGGTCCCATAGGATCTTGAACTTATCACCCGAATATCCCCTTAATCCGGAGGTTATTTCGAGGGTAAGAATGGATCAGTGTAACGCGGTCGTAGTTATTGAAGTGGAAAACCCCACTTTGAATGTTGGAGGACTTTTGTTTCCATGAACTCCTCCAAATTCACCTGCCTCTCATCCCTCACCGGATGGAGAAGCACAAACCCATGCTTCACAAGGCCTTTCTCCCGTCATCCCGGGAGAACCTGGATCATTGGAATGGATAAACCGACCCCAGGACGACCCTACAACAGCTGTTGGTCCTTCAGCAGCTTATTGGACATCTTCTACATACCACCTAGTGGCTCATTTTTCCATCTCATCCTCACCCAGTGAGACTACTCTGGAAGACACTTTAGCCTACTTTCGTGGCCAATTGGCTCACTTTCATTCTATGGCTGAAGAGTGTAAGCAGTCGAGTCTCCAACGACGGGTTCAAGACCCATCATTACCCCCTTACCAACCCATCCTAGTTCATCCAATATCTTTCGGGTCACCTGAAGTACCCCACCACATGACCACTAATGAGACTGGTCAACCCTCGCAAGAGTCCAGTCCTGCACCTCAAGTGAACCAACCGGTGGAAGGACAACAGTCCAACACACCTGTCACTACCACGGTTACTTTACCAGTTCCCCCCCCACCTCAGAATTCGAGGGGAGGGTATTCCATTCCCACGGATTATCTTATTGGTAATGTTATTACCACAGTAGCTAGTCAAAAACCTACATTGGTTCAACCTTTGACTAGTGGTCAACTTGTTGTGGCTGGGGGGAAACCCCCGTTTCCTAACCAGAATATAAGCGGTGGAATCCCCAATGGACCTTCCCAACCCGCTAGACTGTCCACCATGAGATTATCTCATGTTGGGGGGTCATCAAATGTAACTCAACCCTCATGGAGTCAAGCGTATCCAGGTTCTATTAACCCTGTGCTGGGCCAACCTAATCCCGGAAACGCGCCATACAGGATACCTTATCCCGTGAATCCATACACTCTATGGGGGCAACAACCTGTGTTGCAACACAGACCCCGACCGATTATCCCTTAGGTACCACCACCCCTGATCGGTCCTCCCCCACCTCTTGCTGGAGGCGGTAGGCCCCCACCTAACATTGGTGGAGGCCCACCTCATTTTTCCTACAATATCCCTCACCCCTCTAGTGGTGGCGGGAATGGTCCACCACCCCCTCCCGGCGGAGGCAGCGAGGGACCACCCTATAATGGTGGAGGAGGACATTTCCCTTCGGATGGCGGCGGTGGTCCACCACCCCTCCAGGCGGAGGAGGTGGAGGACTTAATTACTATAGTGGTGGCGGTGGTGGTGGAGACCCTCATCCTTTCAACGACGGAGGTGGTGGGGGGCCCCATCCTTCTGGCGATGGAAGTGGTCCACCACCCCCTCCAGTGGAGGCGGTGGTTGGCCACCTTATTACGGTTATGGACCCCCACCTCCTCCCGGTGGTGGAGGTAGACCTCCACCCCCTTCCAGAGGTGGAGGAGGACCCCCACCTTATTGGAATGGACCACCTTATGGTGGAGGACCTCCTTACGGTCCGGGCGGCACACCCCCCTATGGTCAGTTTCATCCTGGTACACCTTATGATCAGTTTGGTCCTTACACGCATTATCCGTATTATCAATACGCGCAGCCTAACCCACAGCTACCCTTCCTGGCTACTTTGGACCTGCCTGACCTATCCCGTTTAACCAACGATCCTATTTACCACGGATCTAACGGGCCACCGATTCCGGTGAAACTTTCGTCTGATATCCCCATGTTTGACGGCAAGCCGGGTGAAGACCCTAAAAACCACGTGATGACATACCACTTATGGTGTTCATCTAATTCCTTAATGGACGATTCAATTCGTCTTAGATTGTTTCAAAGGACTCTCACCGGTTCAGCTGCCAAGTGGTACATTGAGTTACCACCACACTCTTTTCCTGATTTTGGTTCTCTTGCCATGAACTTTTTGACACACTTCTAGCTGCCCATATGCTATGAGACTGGTACCGAGCTTTTAACCTCGCTCCGTCAGAATACCGCCACTCACATTTCGGATCATATCCACAAGTGGCGAAGGAGACGACGTCTCATTAAAGCTCCCATTCCAGATCAGTTCCTAGCAGAATGGTTCATAAAATCCCTCATCCCTACCATAGCAAGAGACGTTTCTATGCGAGGTGTTGTCACCAAAGAACAAGCCATCGCGAGTGCCCATGTGCTAGACCTAGTCTACACTCAATCCGACACTTTATTTGATATTTTGCTTGATGCACCCCGTGACGTTAATGACCCTGCAAAACCACATAAGGGACTCCAAACTGATGGAATCATTGGTTCCCTTAACACCCAGCCTGCTGCTAGAACTGTTGGATCATCCAACCCAACTCCGGCTGGCCACAACACCACCAAGTCCACCACTCCTGCTGTAACTGAAGAGGTGAACTCTGTCCAATCATCTTCATCTCAGAAGTCTGGCGGTAAGAAGAAGAACAAGGGGAAACCCAAAAATTCTTCCGCCCAGCAGGAACAAAAGAGCACTCTTGATGATACCAAGAAGAAACGGAAACTAAAGTATCCTTGTTTACTGTGTGGAGATGACCATTTCTCCAAAGTGTGTCCCCATAGAGACGAAGTACAAAAGTTTCTTAGGGGTAAACCAACTCCCGCAATCCTCAACGATCCGTTTCCTACTCAGAACCAACAGATGATTGCTCAAACCCCCCCGACCCAGGGGGAACCATCCAATACTGTGCATGTTCTCATGTTGTGTAACGAGATGATCAATTTGAACACTCGCTCGTGATCTTACCAACCGGTCCCTTCGAAAGAATCCACTGGAAGTAATGCTGAAAAAGCTTTCGAATCCTTAACTGATGTCACTGTACCATCGACTTCTCTCACCATTGATGATCCCTCCTTAGAATCGATATTGCGACCGCCCAAGAGTACGATTCAAAAAGTTGTTTTCAATCCTAATGCTCGAGCGACACAAAATTACAATATCGTGGAGGACTTGGCACAAGCTCCTTACGCCATGCCTACCCTGGAAGTTTTGCAGAATTGTCCTAATCAACGTAAAACTCTCCTTGCAGCCATTGGTGTAGTCGACCCGGATTCCTCGAACACCATCATGTTCCGACTTGACAACTTTAAGTCGAGGCTCTCACACCAACTCGCATTCCAAGTTTCTGTGAACATTGCTGGGAAGATTGTCCATTGTACCCTTTTGGACGAAAGATCCTCCACTTCCGTCATGTCCATCGCATGTTGGAGAGTCATTGGATCCCCCGAATTGAATCGTTCTCCTACCATGTTGAAAGCATTCAACGGGCGTGGCTTTCAACCTCATGGGCTCTTACAAGCTCTTGCAGTTGAGTTGGGCGGGAAGATCGTAACCATTAATGTGGAAGTGGTCTCGGCCTCGTTAGATTATAATCTCTTACTTGGTCGCAATTGGTTTTACACCATGCAAGCGGTATCCTCTTCAGTCTTCCGCATAGTACAATTCCCCCACCAAGGACGAATTGTTACTATCGACCAATTAGATTTTTGTACACCAGATGCCACTACTCATCCTGGTGACCATGTTCCTTCCATTGGACAGATGTCAAAATAGAATGAGAGTGTAGGGGTTGGCCTTTTGAGAGATTCATCTCTCATGGGCGTTTTTCCAGCCACAGACCCCCCTAATCATGTTGCTATGGTGAACATGATCTCTACAAAGATTTTATCTCACTCTACCGATGCTTGGCTTGTACCGGATGAAGCCACAACACACCTGCTTGGAGATATGATGCCTCTTTCACCCGCTGAACGTATTTATGAGGCTATCTAATCAGCATCAGAGGACCATTTAACCATGGCCTCTCCATCCTGTTCTCTACAATAGACATCATCTCTACCTGATCTCTTACTTTGGACTTTTCATTCAGACGAGTCCATCATGGAAGTAATGAATGTTGACGACAGTCCATGGGATGATCTCCACCATAGGTCATCTTTTATTCCTCCTTTGGAATACATAGAGGACAACATCCATACCCTCTTTTCACCTGATATCTACCCATCCCCTCATTCCCCCATACTTACATGTCTTACGGACACAGAGGGAAACTTGGCCAATATTGAGCCAACCACCCCGGTAGACATCTCGGTGAAACCCGGTATAGTGGAACACATTCGCATAGTCCAAAAGTGTTCCCCTGAAGAAATCGCTATTAGCACAGCCTTGTTCAAGCAATTTCGAGACGTATTTGCTTGGTCCTATGAAGAGATGCATGGGATAGACCCCGCAATTGTTTCTCATGAAATAAAAACCTATCCCGACATCAAACCTGTACGCCAAAAGTTGCGACCGGTACACCCCCGAAAGACTACAGCAATAAAGGCAGAAATTGAAAATCTCTTAAAGGCTGGTTTTATCTATCCTGTCCCATTGACGGATTGGGTCTCAAACGTCGTTCATGTGAACAAAAAGTAGGGCACCATTCGCGTCTGTGTTGATTATCAGGAACTTAATTGGGCTTGTCCAAAAGATAATTACCTGACCCCCTTCATCGACCAGACTATCAAAAATTGTGCTGGAAGCGTCATCTTCTCATTTATGGATGGATTTTTTGGTTACAACCAGATTGAGATCAACCCAGTCGACCAACACAAGATGGATTTCATCTGCCCGTGGGGAATGTTTGCATACCGCAAACTCCCATTTGGCCTTAAAAATGCTGGTGCCACATTTTAGCGGGCTATGTCGTATGCCTTCGATGACATTAAGGACTTTGAGGAACCTTACTTGGACGATCTCCCTACTCACTCAAAGCAGCGGGAGTTCCACATTGATCATCTGACAGCCATTTTCCTCAGATGCAGACGGTACAATATCCGTCTAAATCCTCATAAGTGTATCTTTTGCATTGAGTCCGGACGCCTCTTAGGATTTATCGTTTCGAAGGATGGGATCCGCATTGATCCCTTAAAAGTGGAGGCCATCATCAACCTACCACCCCCCGACTAATGTGACGGAACTTCAAAGTCTCCAAGGGAAGGCGACTTATTTAAGACGTTTTGTTTGCAATTTCGCTGAGAAGACTCAGGGGTATATGAGACTGCTCAAGAAGGACGTCCCATTCATTTGGGATGACCAAGCTCAAAAATCCTTCGACAGTATCAAACATGCCATCACACATGCCCCCGTGCTCCAACCGCCTAATTATTATCGAGATTACATCTTATATCTTGCCGCTTCTACTACCACTATCTCCAATGTTTTGGTACAGGAGGATCAAAATGCCCAGGAACATGTAATATACTATGCAAGTAAAGGTCTAGCCGACGCTGAAACTAGATATTCACATGTCGAAAAACTCGCATTCACGGCGGTCATCTCCGTCCAGAAGTTTCGACAGTACATCTTGCTCTGCACCACCACTATCATCGCCGACTTGAACCCCATGTACCACGTACTAACATGTCAAGTGCTTGGGGGCAAGTATTCACGCTGGATTGTGATACTGCAAGAATTTGATCTTCTTTTCAAGAAATCTAAGTCTAAGAAGTCTTTGGTGTTTGCCGAGCTCATTTGCGACCTTCCCCGTCCTGATGCAGAAGTTGAGCACAATGACTCCTTTCCAGATGAATCATTGTTTCTCATTAGTATGACTGATACGTGGTATGTAGATATCTTATTGTATCTTCAAACCCAACGCTTCAACGCTCAACTTTCTCGCGAAGACCGTCGTAAGATACGTCACCATGCAAAGTATTATTTACTCATCAATGATACTTTGTATCGTCGTGGCATTGATTCAATTCTTCGACGTTGTCTCACTCACGATGAGGCTGAACGCGTTTTGAATGATTGTCACGCTAGGGCATGTGGCGGTCACCTTTCTGGGATGGCTACAGCCCAGAAGATTTTGCGCGCAGGATATTTCTGGCCTACTATCTTCAAAGATTGTATTGAGGCCGTAAAAAGATGTCCTCCTTGCCAACACTTCCATATGAAGAAGTGCACTCATCCTGCCCCATTACCTCTGTTTATTGCCGTTGGCCCATTTGCAAAATGGGGCATTGATTTTATGCATTGTAAGCCTACCTCGGTTGGGGGGCATAGTTACATAATTGTAGCTGTGGATTACTTTACAAAGTGGGCTGAAGCTATGCCTACATACCAGAACGACGGCAAAACCGCCGCACTCTTCATGTTCAATCATGTAATACGGCGGTTCAGAGTTCCTCAGGCAATTGTTACCGATCATGGTTCTCATTTTCAGAACCATACGGTTGATGAATTGAGCGACATGTTGGGTTTTCTCTATGAAAATTCAACACCCTACTACCCGCAATCTAATGGACAGGTCGAGGCCATTAACAAGGTCTTGAAAAATATGGTCCAAAGGATGGTAGGGACACATAAGTCCAATTGGCACAACATGCTCTTTTCAGCGTTATGGGCCTACCGAAATTCCATCAAAACCGCCACATGCTTCACTCCTTTCCAATTGGTATATGGATTGGAGGCTGTCCTACCAATAGAGTGCGAAATTCCGTCTCTACAACTCGCTGTCGAACTTCTTCCTAACACTACTGCCGAGGAAGAACGTCTCTTGCACTTAGAAAAACTTGACAAGTCTCGCCGAGATTCCGCTCTTGCTAATGAAGCGCACAAGAAATGAATCGAAGCCCAATACGATAAGTTAGTTGAACCTCGTATCTTTAACGAGGGTGACCTGGTCCTCACTTATGACCAGAAGCACGACAAACTAGGACCAGGGAAGCTCGATTCCATGTGGCATGGACCTTACGTTATAAAACGTGTGTTGGAAAAAGGTGCTTATGATATTGAATACTATGACGAAATCTCTTTGGGTGAACCCTGCAATGGGATTACTTGAAGAGATACTATGCTTGATCTCTCATGCATAGACTTGCTTGTATATACTGTACATGGAATTTTTTTGTGTGGTGTGATGCATTTCTTTTTCGAGTATCTTTTGATCTTATTTCTGCTTCTTATACCATGTTCTGTCTGCATGTGCAGATGGCAACGTGCTATGGATTCGCGGACGGCGCCAGCCGGCATACCCGTAACCTTGCTTCGGCAGCCTGGGTACTATATTCCCCAACAGGTGAGCTCATTAGCTCAGGAGGAAGTTGCCTGGGGTTTGCGACCAACAATACCGTAGAGTATCAGGCAATAATTGGAACCCTAGCTAACGCCATTTCCTTGGGTATGAACCACATTGTCATCCACATGGATTCTCAATTAGTGGTTTCCCATCTGAACTAGGTCTACGCCATCTATGATCCCACCTTACTCTGTCTCTTTAGACGAGTACGTATCCTGGAAAGGTCATTTGAATCCATTCAATACCTGCACATTCCACGAGAGTTAAACATAGTTGCTAACTCGATGGCCAACTTGATTTTGGATTGGTACATCACACACACATAATATTCATAATATGTAAAAGCATTCACAACATGTAAATATTTTAGAATCAAACATGTAAACAAGATCACATCACTAATCATTTTTGAAAAACACATAATGTATAAATCGCTGATAATGTCTGTATATATATATATCACTCAAAAAGTAGTGCCAGTACAAAATCTGAAGCACGATGGCTTTCAGTGAGTCTCTACAAAATCTGAAGCATCATAGCTTTCAGTAGTACAAAAGCTGAGGCCTCTAAGCTCTCACTACAAGTATAGTAGTGTCATCAGGCCTGACGCCTGACCCGTACACCACCCCTAGCATGGACGGCACGTTGTCGCTAGGTGAGGAAGCAATCTATGGTCCGAGCCACCTTGCGGAGTAAGGCGTTGAAGCGCAAGACGCTCCAACCCTAAATATCTGCATGGGCCTCGGTAAGTCATCAATAGCTGGCTTCGATACCTCCACGGTCAGCTGAGATAGGTTCCTGTACACCTCCTCCATCTCCTCGATGGCATCATGAGCACCTGCAGGAATGACTACCTCCCCGCCTCTGTCTCTCCTCGCCAGAAGGGAGAGACCCACCGGTCGTACGGGGCCCACATCTGTACACACATATTACGTACTTGTCAGCACTACATCAAAAAAATGATATAATAAACAAAACTAAAAATACAAGGGTTTTGTTCTCACCTATGTCACCCCATGCTGCACCCTCGGGCAGCACAAAGTCAGGATCCTCTCAAAAGTCCGTGCAGCTGTATGGAAAGTCCTCAACCATGAGTAACTGGCCCTCTAGCTAGCTGAAAAACTAGGGACCAAAGCTAATGATGGGCCCGCCACCATGACGAGTCATGACCTCAGCCCATCTGAGCATATGGGGATCCCTGGGCTCCCTATCATCAAGTAGCAACTGTGGACGTAGAAGAGGAATCCGCTCTAAGAGGAGCGATACTATGATCGATCCATACCCAAACTGCTTGAGCTCCCCTCACCTACACTTGGTCAGCTGAGCTCAGATGTTTGTGAGGAGACCCTCGCACCAGTTGAAAACCATGGGGGACATAGAGTCCTCCGCATACAGCATCTGGGTCCGAGTAGCCATGTGTGGGGCTTGGCTACCCGCCACCCTAGTAATGGTAAGCAATATGGTCCACAGTGGATGACTCACCACATCCCTGATGAGAATCTTCCCGCTAGAAGGCCGAGAAGTAGCAAAACAATGCTGCGACACCATGTCCTCAACTGTACGGTCACTGGCCCGTGTTCCAGTAAGATGTACAGTTTCCCCCCTTCGGGACAAACCGGTAAGAAAGTAGATATCCTCAATGTCTATCGTGAGGATATGCTCACCAATCACAAAGTACTGTTGGGCCGCATCCCAACTCTAGAGCATGTGTGTCAGTAGTGGGAAATAGGATCTCATCCCCTGGATCTCAAAGAACTCCAGTAACCCGCAGTTTCTCAAAGCGTCCATGCATTGTGAATCGTTCTCAGCTTGTTCATCTTCAAGTTCATGTTCTCTCTCTCGCCACTCCAATACCATATTGGCTAGCTGGTAACCTTCCAAGAAGGACATTTAAACACTGTTAGGTCCTGCTTCAAACCTCAGAAGTCCATTTTTTGAATCCTTTTTGGTGTTTGGATCATGGTTCTCCGTCGTCGCACTATACGTTTAGGTACAGTGCGATGACATCGCACCTCTTGCATTCGAGGCTTGCGACAACTCGGTCTCATCGCAGGTCCCAAAAGGGCAACCTGCAACGAGCCGAGGGCGCATGAAGCCCTCCATAACACCATCAAAAACCCAAAAAATGGACCTAAAAGCAAAAACTAAACCATTGGAAAGTTGTTGGATGAATTTTAGGCCTACTTGATCTGGACGGTTGGTGAAATGGTGGATCGTAGCTCCCGAAATCGGCAAAGGAAATTTTGGCTCCAAATTGGTACTTCTCCACCCAAATTGGCAATTTGAACAATGAAATCTATTTTGGCCCATATTTCTATTTATAAATAGAATGGAATATTCCTTTTCAAATATTTTGATGCTTTTGGGCCATTTACTATAGTTTCAACTGTTTGTCATTATATTTGGGGCTATTCGACACTTCTCTAGTGTACAGGAGTCGTAAAGTGGTCTTTTGTGTCATTTCTCGCATCACCAACGGTAACTACAGGTATGAACACCCCTTTTAATGTTTTGTCATTATTATTTTTGGTTAGTCGTAATTATTGCATGAGGATGAGTTTACTCTCCATTTTTTCTCGTACTCACGAAAACATGAGAACAAGTACTGAGTTATGATTTATCGCTTTTCTGGGCTTGTTAAACTTCCACGGAAAAGGACACCCCCCGGAGTCTACCATTAAGCTATTTTTAGGCTCTCGAAAAATGAAAAGATTGCCAAGAGAACTTGTCGAGTTCATGCTTTTTAAAGTATTTGAATGGTCGTCTTCCTGGTGATAGTTTACCCCTTTTTCGGACCAGGAGGCACTAATTACGAAAAAGGAATACTCCATCCAATCATGATTGGAAGAGTCCTCTCCCACGTTGTTTTACCCTTTTTCGGGCGATGAGGCTAACTTTACGAAAAAGGACCGTTGGAGTCTTCTTTAGTTCTTTTCAAACTCTCTAAACATGAAATGACAACCGAGTTTACCTTCTATGGACTCGTTAAAAATTTTCACATTGAAGGGCCCGTCATGGGATGAACCCCTCCTATCCCAGGTCTAGAAAATATTTGGGATTGGACTCATTTATGAGATTAGCTATACTGAGCATCTGGTTACCCTCATCAAGCTCGTAAAAAACACATGAGGCACTCATCATTCATGATGGGGAAAAATGAAAGTGTTTGTGTTACATACCTTAGTGGCAGTATATAGTCGTTCTTGAACATGGCACTCATCTTCATTCGCATATAGTACTTGGGTCATCTTTTTGTCTATGAGTCCCCGCTTACTTTCTGAGTCCTGTTACTCCTTTGAGTCATTCGGAGAAAGATTCCATCATCAGTTGCATTAGAAGTTTGCGTCATTCTCATTGTGTCAATACTGCCAAATCATTCCATGCCCATGTTCAAGAACACGTTCACTATCTATCATCTACAGTCAGTACACACGTCGTCATGCCGTTGTTACTTTGAGTCAGTCTTTCATGTTACTGTACCATCCGATCCACTCTACACATCTTTTGTCATGTTTCGTGTCGATTGATGGGGGATTCATCATGGCCCTCCTTCGACGGATTCATCCTTGTCGACTTCAACTCATCATTTGAGGATTGAATCTAGAAACCAACCAAGTACCTTGGCCCTGCATGCCTCAATGGCAGGTTACCTTGCTTTCATCATGAGTTTACATCACTGTCTCTTGATTGAAAGATTCCATCTTGTGTTTGACTTCAAATCATTTATTCACGCTTGATGATATGTACTATGATACCTTGGGAATCATTGACATCAATGGTGACCTCCCTCGCACTTGTTAATGGTTTACATCAATGGCCGGTAATCAAGTGGTTTCTACCATGTTCGATGTCAAAACATTTGTAATCACATGGATAGATTCGTATCATTGCGGGTTCATCTTGAAGACCTTGGGGAGTCATGTTTACCCAGGTTGCGATGGAGTTTGTATTGAGTCATATTACACGGATCAACTCTTGTATTGGTCGTGGCTGTGTTATCATATCATCATGGATCTATGCTTGTGTCTAGTAGCCATGATTGTGTTCAGTCGGTCATTACTACCATGGATCTGCAATGTATTGGTCAGCAGCCATGTTGTACTTCATATGAGATTGTCAGTTCAGAGTCAGTTGTACTGCAACAGTGTCCTTCGTCCGACGAGTCTATTGCCATTACTTCTATCAAATCATTTCACCTGTTTATCTTCAACAACTTCATGCTTTGGGGGCCATCTGTTACACCCAAAATACACTCATTATCAGATTTAGTGTATACACCCCTGAAGATACCTGGACTAAGTAATCATCCTGGGAGGATTTGCACTCAGTTCTGCAATCTTTTAAGAGGTCGTTGCAGGTTGCACACTAGCAACATGCAACGTCGCAGCTTGCTCCACTGCAGGGTGCGACGAGGTCAGTTAATGGGAAAAAATAGCTTATTCGAGATCCTTCTCGAAATTGCTCATTTAGGGGCTTATCCCTGACCTCTAGGGGAGATGGTACTCGACCCCTAACTCTTTGGGAGGATCCCCTATCTCTCTCCTACCATCTCTCAACCTATCCTATCCATACCGTATCCACTTAGTCCTATATAAGTGAGGTTCACTCTCATCCCAGAGGGAGGAAGACTATGGTATCTACATGCTGGTGAAATCTCTCTTAAGACACCTCCATTCACCTATTGGAGAACTCATACTTCCTTGGAAGGACATGGCAATTGTCTTGGTTGGAGAAGGGCTAATGCATTAAGTCTTGGTTGTAGTTCTATATCTCTATCATGTACTCCTCTATTTGTAGTAATACAAATGCTTTCGACCAATATTGTTCATGTGTGCAATGATATTGAGTTATTTACCTTCTTAACTGTTTACTTAGATCACTTATTGTATAGATGTCTTTTACTGGTTTCTCTTGTTTCTCGTCTTGACAGGTCTTGCAGCTTGGATCTGACGACTGTGGGACGTGGATCAACATTCGGGGGAAAGGATTGCGTAGTAAAAAGGTAAGAAATCTAGTACTTGTTCCTTAAGTAGATCTAGGAAATGCACTTGTAGTCTGTTCTATTTGTTCTAGACTCACATTGAGCTAGGGAGATCCTGCTCGCGTCCGCTCAAGTGGATTGTCCGATAGCAATATGTATTATATGTTGGATGGATGGGTAATTACATTTATATGCACCATGTGTAGGATATCTTAGATATATTAATTCCAGAGAGAGGGATTTTCCCCTCCATGATATTATAGAGAGTGACTCTAAATCTAGTAGTTACTTAAGTATTTTAATGTTCTATGATGAAAGGAATGTGTGCTTAACTTTCTGTTGCAAGAAGTTCAAGAGAAGGATTAGAACTATGACCTTTCTCCTAATGGTAAATGAGATATTGTGGAATAAGAGAGGGATCTACCCTTGATGAATCTCTTATATTGTTGTTCTATGCTCGAGGGGGGTATTTCCCATTTGTGATCCTGTAGTGAATTGTTTCTTGTGTGTTTAGAGTGATAAGGAATTTCCTTGAGTGGAAATGATATGATCAATAAGAATCTTCTAGGTGTAATGGATTTTATGTATGTTGTTGTTATAATTACTATATGTTGAATATTGAAGGCAGTGGCATTCTATGCACCAAATTGTATACTAATGATTGGTAAAGGTTTATTCAGGGTTAGGCATTGCTTCCCTGTGCACATTAATGTGTGTTTGTGGCCAAAGCATTAGATAGACATTTATTTTATTTGGATATTGTGATGGACTAATTATTTTCCATGCCTAGGGTTTCGAAAGCAAGGGATTGGCCCTTTTCCTGTGCTTGAATGCATATGTATGCATGGACAGATGTCTATGATTTGGTTTTCTATGGGTGAATTGTCAGCCATGTTGATTTTGTTGTTAAGTCCCTTACATGGGATAAGGGCTTGACCCTCATGAGGTAAAGTATGTTATTAATGCTTGGTAAGCTAATGGATTGGTGTTAACTATGTTTGTTGGCATTATAAGTTGATTGGGAATGGATTTCTTCCCTTGTCCTGTTTATGCATATTACGTAGGCTTAAGTAGTATACGTATGAAGGATCAACCCCAAGTAGATCCATGTGTTGGGATGGTTGTGGACTTGGTGTTTGGTTGATGAGAAGATATCTTTGGAATAATTATGTGTCTTCCCTCGGTCCTAGTGGAACCATTTCCCAGCTCGAGGGTGGCCTCATGATAGACAGAGTATATGTCGTATGAGTGCCTACAATGGGTGGAACATGGAACTTGGACACCCAATTTCCCTTAATTAGTCAAGTGTTATTAAGTTGTGGCATTATTGCATTAAAATACTTGTTAGTATGCATGTGTAGTCCTTACACTTGATGATTTTATGTAAGTTGTTGGTTTTTCCCAGCTTGGTATCCACAAGACTGTATGTGTTGGTATAATGATTAATGTTGTATACATTAGCATGTAATCATGTTTCTACGATGTACTTGTCACTAATACATATTTTCCATGCAAGTTATGGGTATGCATATGGTTATGTAAGTATGTGTGCCTTATGTAGTTATGTTGTATATGCATACACGTTGTTGCACCAAGAGGAGTGAGGTTCCCTACATCCCAATATGGGGGAGACATTGTCACATAAGGTAACATAATGTAACATAATGCAAACAAATAATTAAAAAAAATCATGTAGGCTCATAAAATAAAAAAAAATCAAGAAAAGTAATTTAAAAATCCATGTCAGCTCATAAAATAAAAAATTATGAAAAGTAATTAAAAAAATCAATGTTCGTCTATAAAATAAAAAATTAAAACTTAAACCCAGATCTATCAACAAAGAGAGAGATCAAATTTCTTCAGTTTAAATGTAATAAAAAATACACCTCAAGAAATTGGATCCCTCTCGGTGCTTGATAGATCCCAATTTAAGATGGATCTACGATGGTAGCTATATTATGATCATGTGAATAGGTGTCTCCAGTATGAGTGGGTGAAATCATCATAAATTCATTTAAGCTATGATAGTACTACAAAGGAAATGTGTTGTCAGAGATATGGATCTAGCTAAACTAGATTACCTATCTATGCAAAACAATAATATATCAACAATAAGTACAAAAATAGAACAAGATAAAAGAGTACACAATTGGGCTACGTCCACGGGAAGGTAGTATTCTATTATCTCTAGAATATATCCCTCAAGCTTACAAGAGAGCAATGCTAATAACCCCAATACAATTTAGCAATACTTGTGTGAATAAGTAAAGATCATGATATGATCCACACTGGATGAATGCAAAAGACTCCCTTGAATCTATTATATACTAAGATATGAGGAGGAATTACTCTCACATATTACATGTGGGATAATATAATTCTCCATAATAACATCTCTCTATATAATAATGAATATCAAGAGTATATTTTACCATAATGAATATGGGATATAATGTATTACTCTTTTACATAAGATTGTGGATATCTTCCGACATAATACAAAGACATTATTACCTTCCAAGGAATATAAAATATTCCAACACTCCGCCCTTAATAATGGCTGGGAGAAAAGCCTATTAACAAAGGAAGGAAGGAGATATTACTGCTCCCCCTTGATGACAACTTCCAGAATATCCATAAGCTGCAAAATAAGAAGAACACTTCGACGAATGGAATTTCATGAATAAAAACTGCTTCTCACTAAACCATGAAATTGCACATGAACGAGGTTGTACGATGAAATACCCAACAATAAAATTCTGAGAACATGTGACGCAATCCAACAACAAGATGCCCAGATCACCACAAGAATCATCACAATCATAACTGATAGCTGAAGAAATCTGATATAACATCCACACCAATGTATAAATACCTTCTGATGGTTGATACAACAGAACATGTGGCTAAGAACACCACAACAGTGTACAAATTACCCAGATGGCCAATATACATGCGGATAGTAGACATTCTTCCAATCAAGGTGCAATATAAATATCTGTAGAAGACCTCAAATATTGAAGAAACAAGACCCCAATGGTCTATACATCGAAAATGATATCATACAGATGAACATCATGACTTTAACAATAGAATATGGTGCTTCATTATTTCTAGAATGGAAACATAAACAAAGAACTTATCTGCACATATGAACTTCCAAGATTAAGACATACAAAGATCATAAGACAAAATTGCTCATTGGCATAAATGAAAATTCTTATACACCAAAGGTTAGCAAACATCATATAAAATATGGCAACATGATATGATCAAAATAAAATATTAACATGCTCATTAAGGAAAATAAAGTTACTTTTACACATTCAGTGTCAGCCACAACATATAAATAGTGAGCCCAAGATTTACAAATATGAGTTTGTTCTTATAAAATTGCTTTTATAAACATGACATGATTAGAAATCAACATGATTAAATATGATAAAAAAAGAACAAATTAGTTATTAAGTATCTTGTTAAAAATATTAAGCATTATTAGGTTTATAGCTATCATCATGACAAAATACTAGATATCCATGCCCTTAAAAGATGCCAATGTTTCCATATAGAAATGTGAGACAAATATATACCAAGAACAGGAAATAATCTCTTAATAAACATGATTAGAAGAAAAACCTAAATGCAAGAATAACAGAAAAATGAAATACTTTACTGTACTGATCTGCAGAAACACAGTTAGAAAACTAGTAAAGGAAAATAAACTTTTACTTACAGCCCTTTGAAAAGTGCCAAGAAAAGTCACTAGCGGGTTTTTCCATAGTGGACTTGCGAATAACAATGAAAAAACATGGGTTCTGTATGGCAAGAGTTGCGGTTACTCACAGGTTGCGGTGTAATGGATTCGCGGCTACTCGCGGGTCTCTGTACAATAAGGTCGTGGTTCTGATGAAGCATGCGCGAGCTCAGCACAGGAAAGATTGCGAATAAACTAAAGTAAACACGGGTTCGGTAGTGGAATAGTCGCGAGTATGCCGAAGCATACGCGGGTCTGTGCACTGAGAAACCGCGAGTCTACAGTGTATTCACGGGTTCACAGTAGGAACAGTCGCGGTTAACTACGGGTTCTGTGAAGAAAAGTCACGAGTGTCCAGTTTAAGGCCGAAAACAATGTTGATTATGCTGAATACGGAAACCTGTACAAAGTCTACCAAACTTGGACGAAAACTGTCGTTTTGACAACCGGAAGATAGATCTCCTTGAGAAGAATCCAAAAAACATATATATCTACAAAAATAACATCAAGAAACCCTTGAATATTTTCTGCAAAAATTTACACAACAAGGTTAGGGTTAAAAGTAAAAAACTGCAGAAACATGCCCAGATCTGAAGAGAAGCCTAATGGCTACCAGATAGAAAGCAAATCTACAAGAAATAAACAATTCCCAAATGATAAAATATTGTTTGAAAGCAATAGAAGGTGCTAGATCATAGCAACAAGCTCTGATACCATGTCAGAGATATGGATATAGCTAAACTAGCTTACCTATCTATGCAAAACAATAATATATCAACAATAAGTACAAAAAGAGAACAAGAGAAAATAGTACACCAGATATACGTGGTTCACCCAATTGGGCTACGTCCATGGGAAGGTAGTCTTCTATTATCTCGAGAATATCTCCCTTAATCTTATAAGAGATCAATGCCAATAACCCCAATACAATATGGCAATACTTGTGTGAATAAGTAAAGATCATGATATGATCCACACTAGATGAATGTGAAAAACTCCATTGACTCTATTATATACTAAGAGATGAGGAGGAATTACTCTCACATTTACATGTGGGATAATATAATTCTCCATAATAACATCTCTTTATATAATAATGTGTTATCTCGTCAAATAATTTTTCAAATTTTATTATTTAAGGTGATAGGAGGTCATTTGAAAAAGAAAAACACATTATTAAATTTTGTATTTAGGCTCATTTTAATGAGTTCTAACTCGTAATATGTCAAGAAAAAAAAAATTGAGTCAAGTTTTTATTTCAAAAAACTTAAAAGACAGGTTTCAGTGGCTAAGCGCTTATTTAAAAGGGTCCCTAAGCCACCGAAAGCTCTGCTTTCGGTGGCTTAAACGAAATTTTCGGGGCTCTCCTAGCCACCGAAAGTGAAAGGAAATTTAAATGAAAGCAGATCATTTCAAGGCTTGAACTTCCAAAGTATAGCCTAGATGCCACGTGAAAGAGCAGGCGTTTAAAAATTTTCAGACCGCCAGCTAAAAGCCAAATGTCTGATGTCCAGGTAGATAACAATGTGTGCAGATGTCTAATGGTGAACGCAGTTTGGCACAGCTGAAGGAATGAATTTTCATGATTATGTATGGCGTGGTCATCACCCAACTGTTGTGACAGCCAAGATAAAGGATGGTGTTATAGTTACTGATTTAATCATTGCAGGTGTATCTTTGATGGCAGTCATTTATTAAGGGAAGCATGAATACAGTTATTGACTTAGAGAGACACTCATATGAAAACATGGCCATTCCTAAATTTGCTCATACACAGTCAACAGTCAGTTTAATCTACTGGAGTTGGGTCTCTTATATAGTTCATACTCTGTTTTTTGGCTTGAAGAAATAGGGAGAGGATTAGATTAGCAAAAGATTACTTCGAGATCACTCTGTCGATGAACAGGAGCAAAAGAACTTCACTTGTCATCAATAAAGCTGAGACAAAATACATTTTGGCCATTTTGAAGATTAGTTTCAAAACAGAGCTTTTGGTGGCTTAGGCAGGCTTTCACAGCTGTTCTTAGCCACCGAAAGCAGAGCTTTCGGTGGTTTACAGGTTCGAATTTTGGCTCTTTAGCCACCGAAAGTGCAGAACAGAGTGGAGAGGCATTATTTTTGCCCAGATCACGGTTTTTTTGCTTCCAAATGGCAAGAGGATGGTTTTTATTAAAAGATAATAATTAAAGGCATATGTATCATCTTTCTGTTTCAGCTTTGAGGCGACAGAGAAGGGAAAAAGATCAAATGGATTTTCTATTTTTGGTCAAGATACTATCTAGTTGTCAAAGGAATATTTTAAATGCCTTGTCATCATCTTGAAGGTTTTTGAGTGTGTCAAAGATTGTTGCAGCTGTCGAAGACATGAATACTATCAAGATGGAGGCGAGGATATTTACTGCAAAAATGGCGTTTTTACTTTGCTGAGACATCATTTTAAAATGATGATTTTGAGCGACTGGAGAATCATTTTATGAAACAGGTAGAGTTTTTTGTTCCTAACATGTAAAAGAACAATAAACTCTCTCAGTTTTTCTACAAGTGTCACATATTGGGAGAATCGAATCCATCTTTGAGCCCCAATTTTCGGATCTCAGAATTTCCCTGTTTGACACATGTTTTTGAAATACAGATCTCGGGCAAATGAAAATGAATTTCAAAAAACTGAGTGACATTTTTGCTCACAACAAACCAATCCACAAAAACCTCTTTCAGTTTATACACAGGTGTCATAGATGTGGAGGACCGAATCCATCTCTGAGCCCCAGTTTCTAGCAGTTTGGCCCATTTTTTGTGGCAGACAGTTTCGAAAATTGCTTTGCTGTCAAGAAGGATTTTCGACCTGACCTACTATTTTGTGAAGATTATGAAGAATCACTGAAGCTGTCAAAGACTATTGAAGATAGGATCTTTCCCTGGTTTATAGTGAAGCTGTTTTAAATGAACTATTTTTAGTAAAGCGGTTCCATTTTATGAGGATCTAAAAATTGTCATTGTAAAGGCTATAAAGCCTGTAACGTCTGCAGAACAAGGGTTCGACTTTGAAGAATCTAATACACTCTTTTTTTAGAAATACTTCTTCTTAATATATTCAGTAATACAAGCTTCTTTCATTGTTGTTTTCATACCATTATCTTCTTCTTTCTGTGCTTATGAGCAGAGGTTCTCTTGTCTATGTTTACTTCAAAAGCTGGTGATTGTCATCTCACTTTCATATTAGTAAACTAGGATCATAAGTCACTATTTCTAGTTCCATTGACCCATCATATGCATTGTTTCATATATGTATGTTTTGGTTAATATAGTTAGTTTTTCTCCACCCATCTAATTCAACAAAACTATCTGATTAATGGCTTTTGAAGGCCTTGTCCTATCTGGATATTACTAAGTTGTCTTGAGTGAGGAAATTAGTGAGTGAGTTATTCATATTGATCCAATTATACTCCATCATTCAAAATAATATTAAGTTACCAGGCTCTTTCGATTGCAACCTAGAAAGACTCCTGGAGAGCTAACATAATGAATATCAAGAGTATATTTTACCATAATGAATATGGGATATAATGTATTATTATTTTACATAAGATTGTGGATATATTACGACATAATACAAAAACATTATTACCTTCCAAGGAATATAAAATATTCCAACATGTGCATCATGGGTGTATATAATAATTGGTGATGTTCGAATGGTTATTGAATAGGATGCACATGAAGGCATAATAAAAAGATAGCATAGCATATATAGCCATTATAATCCTATATGAATAATGCTTATGTGGCTTGTTAGTCTAGTCCTTAATCCTATAATAATACTTGATGGTCACCCTTCTTCTGTAAAGGCATGATTGATAAATGAATGGTCTTATGTAGCTCAACTTGGCTTGATTAGCAAGGACATGATAGTCCTATGTGTTACCATTCGGTGAGGCTTGGCCTCTATAATAGCAATGCATATGTCTTGATGATTGTAAAGAGTCAATGTTAATGGTTGGAATATGCTTTTATAGCTTGATGCTTGTAATTACTATGTTAAGGACTAGTTATATGTTATAGCTAGTCATCACTAAAAGTTACTAATGCTCATGTGGAATGTGGGATACAGCTGAGGGGCTATAGATTATCTTTACATTATGCAAGATATTGTGGACCCTTTGAGATCTTAGCTAGGATATGTCTTGTTGCATAATGTATTTCATGTATCTTTGTTGAAAAATTATATACGTGATGCTAATCATGTGATTGATTGGAATGTGATTCAGATGGAACCGGAAGGGGATTTTCTGGTACAACTAGTTACCATATTTTGCAAAACATTCAAGCTTCTTTGGAATCGAGAGATCATGAAGGTTAAGGTCCCATGGACCCACTACAGTCCTGAAGATACTACTTAGGAGTTGGAAGATGCTATGAGAGAGGCATACCCTCATATTTTGTTTTTTTAATTTTGTGTTACGGCATGTATGTAACAAGTATGCATCGAGGACGACGCATTGTTTTAAGGGGGAGGGGGGTGTAATACCTCGGTAAGTTAAGCCCCAGACATGTGTTATTATTTTTTATTATTATTGTGTCACTAGGTGCCAATACTATGGACTTTGGTATTGCTGTTGTTTAATTAAATAACTATCTCAACATGGACAACTAGCGAGAATGGGGGGCCATGGGTTCTACATGTGAGGGGGTTTGGGACTAGGAGTTGTTGCTCTCCCTAACATTACTCTTTGGACACTATTTTTTATTATTTTGGTTATGGAGGTACTACTAAACCCTCTTTGATGTTTGGTGGGACCTTCTTGTCTATTTCTCCCTCCTTGGCTATTCCAAGCCTCTTGTGACGCTCCTCATATGCTAGTGCACCCTCACTAGCCATTTTTATCCTACACTCCTTGAAAAAGTGTAACTCCCCTCTCTATTTCACATTTTTCTATTATGGGAAAGGGAATCTCTAATTGTGACCTCTCTCTCATGAATTGAGTAACCCCCATTGAATTTGAGTTACCTCTCTTGGGAATCTGAATGGTTATAGAAGGATTCGAATTAGATCTGTTTCTTTCTCCTTCTGCTCTCTCTATGAGCTCTCCAGTGTAGTGGAATGATCTCTTGTTTGGAAAATGCATTCTCTTGAGTAGGATATGCATTGTATTGCAAGAAGATTTAAGGCATTGTATTGGCATTTGAAGACCCTGCAATGGGGATTGAAAACTGATCTATGCTTACACAACATGATTCCTCCCATTGCTTATTTCTATACAATCCAACTCATAAATCCTAGGTGAGGATGTTGATATCCCGAGGTCTTGTGTAGAGAGGGTAGTCACAACTCACCAGCTAGATTAGATGGAAGGGAAAGTTTATATGGTGAAAGGTGTAGTTGTGGTATTCTCACAGTGTTGAGAAGGGAGAAAACATATGTTTTGGTTCATATATTTTTTAGCATTCCTGAGTTGTGAGACGTATTCCATTGCATTCATAACACCGTTCCCAATAAGGAATATTTTTTGTTTCACTAAAAAAGGTTTCTACATGAATAAGATATAGTTGTTTTGGTGTGGAAGTGTTCCTAGTGTTGAGAAGAACGCACCCTACCTTTGGTTTGAGAGTACCTCTATTTGTGGATCTATGGCCTCAGCTCGGGGGTGGTTCTCATGTTGAAATATGCATGAGCATGGCATGTCGATGGCTGGGTGGAAGGTTGTCTTATTGAAGCTAGTTTCTTTTCATCAATATGAGTATTTTGTTACATGCTTATTTACTACAATTTATTTTGTGTGTGTGTGTGTGTGTGTGTGTGTGTGTGTGTGTGTGTGTGTGTGCGCGCGCGCGGCGCATGCGCATATGCTCATGGATCTGATTTTAGTGTTGATTACATGGTTATAGGTGACAACCATGAGACCTAATGTTATTATTGTTTATATGGTTGTAGATGACAACCTTCATCCGAGTTCCTTTTTGTTTATATGGCTTGTTATCACCCAATATTTTCCCAGGTTGTGGCAGGAAAGACCATGAGGTAACTGTTGCAAACCAATCTTTAGTGGATGGAAACTAGCCTTTCCAACCACAGGGAGGGATCTCCCTTTGGGACTTCCAGCAATGGGATGCAGCTTAAAAATGGGCTGGGGTATCGGTCAAAGTGGTGGCTAGACCTTCAAACAACAAATTAAAGGGGGTTTTTGGTTGGTTGGAGTTAAGAACAGGAGGACAGTTGGGCATGGAGTCAACTTCGGTGGGTTACTGTCATCAATGGCAGGTTTGGGCGGTGATTTGCAGGAGCAGGAGGAAAGGTAGACATGGTTCTTTCACATCAAAGTAATCAGCAGAGGAAGATAGAGGAAGGTAGAGGAAGGAGACAAATTCAGCTACAAGGATAGAGCATTTAAGAATGAATTCTAACCTGCAACTTCAAGAGGAAAGGGGTGGAGTACCTAGTCATATGCATCTAGAGCATGTGGGCATGAAATCCATACCATGTAATATTGATCTTTAGGTACTGCAGAAGTAAACAATTAATGGAAATACAAAGCAAGAACACATACACAGGAAATAACAGACATCATAAACCACAACACAGGAATCTCAAGCTCCGAAATCAGGTCTGCTGATTGAATTAAGAGGCCGATTTTAGTAAGAGCAATAATCTCTCTGAAACAAAAACGTCCAACCTTTTGGTCTACTTCGGACCTTGCCTTTATAGGCTTACAAAAAACAAAATATCCTAATTGATTCAAAACAACTTGCACTGGTAATGATGAAGTCATTCGAGCTGAGCCGCCCGAATCAACAACCGTCGATTCTGCCATGCAGAGAAGAAGGAATCGCTTGCGCTGGCAGTGCACCATTGGGCCATGGAAGCCACCTGTTCATCCTGCAGATTTGGCCGTTTAGATTGATTAGAACAAGTAACTGAAGCAGGACCCCTTCGTCATTCTCAAATGCGGCATTCCTCTTTGAAAATCTCCATTTCCCGCGACTGTAACTGGCCCTGCCAAAACTTTCTCGATCCGCAACTTTCCTTCTGCAACTGCGCCTCCGCAATTGCTCTTCCGCATTGGACCCTCCCGCAACGGTCCTTTCTGCAATGGCCTTTCCACAAGCCACAACTAGCCATGTGGCATGCAGGGATTGATCTTTCGACCTAGTGATTTTATGGAGAACTATCTTTCTGCAACCCGCAATGCGGGATGCAGGATGCGGGAAACTTACTTTTTTGTGTTTCTGAAAATGACTTTTCCGCAATCCGCAATACGCAATGCGGGATGTGGGATGTAGAAAATATACTTTTCTCCCATTTAGAAGATTGCTCTTCCGCAATCTGGGAAACTTGTCTTTTGTGCTCTTTGGGAAATGGTTTCCCACAATCTGCAATCCACAATGCGGATGCAGAACTCAGAAATAGGCTTGTGGAATGCATTTTCGACCGTTGATCTGATCTGCTCCTTGATCTTAGCCGTCCAATCTTACTTGGTTCCGGAAGAAGCTCGTACTACTAGTTTTTCCCGTGGAAGGGCCCTCCTGCCTTGTGTTTTCCATTTTCTTACTGTGGCTCGGTCATTTGGCTTGGATTTGTTTGCACTTAGCCAAATTTAGGTTTCCTGATTCTTTATTTGATGCAACTGGACAATGGGTGACCTCGGGGCTTTGAGTTGGAGCTTTCCTTCCTATTCCATGGTGGAAATCATAATAAGTGTTAACAGCATCTCCAACCGGGGGATGATATCCTCCCTGTGAGGTAGAAAGAACATGTAGACTAGTGGCCCTTATTTCCTTCTTCGCATCACAAAACTGGAACATGACTAACTGAAAATGAAAATGGAAATATACAATGGCGGTGGGTCGGCAGCCTTGTTCTTCACATGAAATAATGCTTCAAGAATCGCCCATTGACGACTCCCTTGCCAACTGATTCATTATCTTCATCCTGCAAGAAGAAAGCATTGTTCCCATGGTAAGCGGCGATGGTATAGGGTCCCCGCCAAAGGTTATCAAACTTTTGGGCCTAGTCTTCTCTTCTAGCACCCCATTTTAATACCATATCTCCCACTTGGAAATCATCCACCTTGGTCCTTTCTATCAATTTTTTTCTTGATCCGGTCTTGAGCCTTCGTGGCTTCAGCCTGCACCCCTTCTCTAATTTCTTACACTCCACCAGCTGATTAGCCCTCCTCAGCTCGGGGTTTGGCTCTTCTTCTTGCTCCTGTAGCAATATCATTGCGGGCCTTTGAGGGAATCAGGGAATATCACCTCTATCCCATATACTAATTTGAAAGGAGAAGTTCCAATGGACCTTTTAAAAGTGATCCTATCAACCCAGAGAGTAAGGATCATCTTGGTGTGCCAAGCCCTTTTATTTTCTTGCACCAGCTTCTTGATTATCCTCACTAGGATTTTGTTGGAGGATTCTGCAATCCATTTCCCTAGGGGTAGTAAGTAGTGGAAAGGCACAATTTTATGTGGAATTTGTGACAGAACTTGACCATACTTGGATTTGAAGGCCTGTGCATTATCAGTGATTATCTTAACAGGACACCCAAACTTGGACATGATATTCTCCTCCAGAAAATTGATGATGACTGTATCTGTGGCCTATCTTGTAGGCACTACTTTGATCCATTTGGTGAAATAATCAGTGGCAGTCAGTATCCACCTATGCTTCCTAGAGGATTTGGGGAAAATTTCACCAATGAAGTCAAGTACCCATTGCTGGAAAGGGCCTTCCACCGATATTTGTTTCAGAGGCAATGACAAGAGCTTCCTCTTTCCTTCAAAGACCTGGCATTCATGGCGGTTGGCTATTTCTTCATAAGCATATTTGAACATAGTAGGCCAATAGAACCCCTCCCTGATAATTTTGTTAACAATGGCTTTCCAGTAATGATGCCCTCTATAGACCCCTTTGTGAAACTGTTTCAATGTTTCTTTGGCCTCGTCTTCCACAATGCAATTCAAGAGGACACCCCTAGGGTCTTTCCAATGAAGACAACCATTCAATATAAAATACTTCACAGCCTTCATCTTGGTGGATCTAGCTTTGATTTTTCCCATATCAGAGGGTGCTTGCAAGTTCTACAAAATATATACAACATCATAATACCAAGGAGAGGACAAGAATTTGTTTGATACTCTGAGGCAGTGGATCTTGGGAAGTTTCTCCCTGTATGTGTGACAACAGGTTCGTACTCATTGAATCCCAATTTGACTCAGCCATGAGTCTAGCCAGGCCCTGCCCCTTAATGAGCTTAGTAGGTTTTGATTTCCAAGTCATATTCCAGCAGTGTAGCTATCCACTTTGCTCTTCTAGCTTCTGTATTAGGTTGTGTCAATATATCTTTCACAATAGCATTGGGAACATAAGCTACAACATGGGAATGTAGGACATAAACCCTGAAATCATTCATATTTTTGATCATGGCATAGGCTTGCTTTTCCATAATTTTGTACTTGAGCTCAACATATCTGAGAGCCCTGCTGAAGAAAGCTATGGGCTGCTCATCCCCTTCCTGATTTTCTCTATAAAAGTACACCTACTATGGAATGATCAGAGGCAAAAGAAAACATAATAAAATCCTTGTCAAAATCTGGGAATGATCAATACAGGTGCCTCAACAATTGCTCTCTTTATATCCTCAAATGGTTTCCTAGCCTCAACATTCCACCTGACTTGAGTGTATTTCTTAAGCATGCAGGTGATTGTCCTCATGATTTCTTCAAAATTGGGAATAAACCTCCTTATGAAATTGACTGTGCCCAAAAAGGACTGGACCTCCTTTTTACTCCTAGGGAGCTCAATTTTCTGTATTGCCTCTATTCTGTCTGGTTCAATTTTGATCCCATCTTTATATATTATGTGACCCCAACAACTTACCCTCTTGCATGTCAAAATTAGAGTTTTTTAGGGTTCAAAGAGATTCCAAAATTTCTGAACTTGGTGAACACTTGGTGCAAATGTTTCAGGTGCTTTGCATCAAACTTGGAGTATACAATGATGTCATCCATGTAAACCACCACAAACTTGTCTTTCTCTCTTACAAAATCTATGTCCATATCTCTTTGGAAGGTGGATCCTGCATTCAACAGACCGAAGGGAATATTAGCATACATGAAAGTTCCCCAAGGTGTGCTAAAGGCTGTCTTGCTCTGATCTTCTTGCAGCACCTTAATCTGATTGTATCCTGAAAAACCATCCATCATGGACATCCTTGATGCTCCTACCACCCTCTGCAAAACGTGGTCCATTTTGGGCAAGGATTAGTTGTCCTTCAGGGACACCTTGTTGAGATTTCTAAAGTCAATGCATAATTTGATTTCACCATTCTTTTTCCTTACTGGGACTATGTTGGCCACCCACTTTGAAAACCTGAAAGAGACTATGGTTTTGGCTTCATACAGACTCTTTACCTCTTTTTCAATTAGTGGGAGTAGCATGGGATTCATCCTTCTCAGCTTCTGCCTGAATGGATTTTCCCCTGTCTTGACTGGTATGGTATGTTGAATGACAAATGTGTCATATTCTTTTAGATCTTCGTATCACCATGCGAACACATCATAAAAATTTCTCATTAAATCCATATAGTCGTTTTTGATACACGGGGCCAAAGACTTTGATAACTTGACAATTTTGGGTTCTTCACTGCTCCCAATGTTTCCAGTGGGACCAACCCTTTGGGTATGTAATTGCTCTTTAGCTGCAAAATCTCTTTGCCTCCCAAAGTGGTTTTGAACTCTAGTGGGTCAGGTTCCCATTCCTCTCCTTCAAAATCCTCCTAATCAATTTGGATATTGGAAAACTCCCCAGTCATTTCCAAGAACTTCTTTATTTGCTAGTGATCTTCAAATATTTTCCAATGCTTAGTGTTGTCTGGGACAGATGGCCTATACCTTACATTATTCATGTGAGTTTTGGTAGGGTAAGCAGGGAGTTGAAATCTGCTAGCAGAACTGGCCAAAGTGTCTGCCACTGTATTCTGCTCTCTAGGAATGAAAACGATATCGTGTTCTGTGAAGAAATTATCAAACATGTCCCACACAACATTCCTATATGCTTTTAGGCTGGGATGCTTAGCCTCATGGTGGACCTTCACTTGTTGGAATTATCAACTTTGCATCTCCATAGACCTTGAACTTTTTAGCTTTGAGGTCTTTGAGTACATTCAAGCCTAATAGCAAAGCTTCATATTCAACCACATTATTTGAGCAGTAAAACAATAGTTTGAAAGTATGAAACTTGGCATATGCATTTCTTTCATATGGAGGGATGATCCATACCCCTGCTCCAGCCCCTTCTTTGTTCACAAGCCCATCGAACCTTATGATCCAGTGATCTTTATGGAGGGCGGTCATGGCCTCTATTTCCAACTCTAACTTCTCATTACTACCCTCCTCTACCTGCTGCCCATCCTTCTCTGTGTTAGCTTAGTTGTCAAGGCATTGTACCCCATTCCCATCGTTGGCTTCACCATCTGGTTCAGGTAACTTGGCAGCTTTCGCATCTTCTCCTTCTAAACCTGGATCATAGCAGAGAATTGAGGAACCTACATCTGTGTCTATGGAAAATATGTGGTGGTTAACAGGCATATCCTTGTTGCTTAATTATATTCCTATGCTCCCTGTACAACCTTCTGCTTTCCCCAAAGACAGGGATGGTGGCATAAAACATGTCCATCTGCATGGTTCCCTTCAACTTTGCATTCCATGATCTGGAAATCAACATCCCAAACTTAGTTGGAATATCATCCACTACCACATTCATGATCATATTCTTATGAGGTATCTGAGTCAGTGAGACCACCATGTCTTTAATCATCCCTACACATGGAAATCTTTTAGAATAAAAGGAGAACAAATATTTGTAGGGTCTAGTTATTTCTAACCCAAGATTCTCCACCACTAAATTGGGAATGAGGTTATGAGAGGCTCCTAAATCAAACATGGCATTATGCAAGATATGGTCATGTATGTTGAGACTGATATAGAAAGGAGGGACATCAATTTCTGAGGCATTTTCTACATTGGGGCCAAACAGAAGGGTGGGATTGTCATCTTGGAGATTGAGAGTATCAGGCTGCTTTTCTTCTCCACCATTTACTACCTTCAGGATCTGGTCTTTGTACTCTGAGTTTTAGACCAATTCATTCAAGGGGATGGAGATCTTAATTTTGGATATTTCATTCTCCAAGCTGAAAGCAATATGGACCTCCTCTGCTATCTTTTTGTCACCTTCATCTCTCCCTTCTAAAATCTTCTTAGGAGGTTGTGACCCCTTCCCAAGAGTCTCCTTAGGGATTGTAGACTTTGGGTCTTTTCTCCCACGGATTTCCTTTCTTGGTGGCTGAGAGGACGAGGGATCAGCAGTAACCTTTCCTTAGTCTACTGTTACTTTTATACTTCTCAAATTATGTTTCCTCTCGAACTCACAGATGGCATTGTGGAGCCCTCTTTGGTACTGGTCATATTTTGATTCACCTGGGGAATCATCTGATTGTAGGGAAGATCGTTCATGTTCATCTTTAGTCAAATAGAACTGGGGTTGGATCTGATCAAAGAGATGGATTTGGTCCTTAGTCTGTCTATCCTCTTCTTATTCATCCATGAAATTCTCAGCAAAAGGTGGTATGATTGGCTAGTTTTCAGGGTTTCTTGGCTCTCTAGGTCTTCCTTGTGGGGTAGGGGGTCTTCTGAGATTGTTATTTCGAGCTTGGGGCTATGGTTTTCTCTAGAAGGAGGCTTACTATCAAGGGAGATCCAATCTACCAATCTCTCCATAGTTATCATCATTCGCTCAAATTTTGCATCCATGTATTGGGATGTGTAAGGCTGCACTGTTTCATTGCATCTCTTTTTCTCAGCTTCAGTTAAGTGTTTCATTTTTCTAGAGGCCATCAAGTTGGCCTGTACTTCTAGTGCATCTTTCATCATGTCATGAAGAGTGGGATATCTCCTTTCTCTCATGATGAGAGAAAAGTCATTGTCAAAACAATTGGAAAAATGAAGCTTGGCTGCCCCAACAGGGGGTTTTATGTCCATAAGGATAGAATTGTGCATTCTCATGAACCTGGCTGAGAATTCTTGGACAGTCTCAACATTGGTTTTCTTTGTATGTTCATACTGAGTGAGAATATGTAGAGGGTTTTTCTTATCCTTTTATCTGGATAGGAAAGCTTCTTCAAATATTTCATAGGTACCTATTCCCCTATTGGGAAGGGCTTTAAACCATTTCTTCACTTCTCCTGCTAAAATTTGGGAAAACAACCTCATGTTAACATCATCTTCATCCACCTCTTCTAGGTCTGTGAATTCATTGAACTGGTCTACATGCTGTTGTGTAGAGACTCTTCCCTCCCCATCAAATCTTATGAGGCGTTGGGAATAGCCCACAGGTAAGTCACCAGGGTTTGGTGGGAGGGCCAAAGGAGCATATCTAGAAGCCATGGTTCTTAGCTTTTGTTTAGGAGCGTAGGGGGTTTTAGGAGCAGCAAGAGCGATACTCATGACTTGGGTACTTTGGCCAACAATTTCAGCAAAGGGAGATAGGCCACTAGTTTCTTCCTAGGCTTGTAAATTTTCCCACCAAGCACCTAGGCAATGGGTATGGAATTTTCTTTGTTCAAAAAGGGTTTTCCTTAGATCAATCTCAGACCTAGGTCTTAATGGGGAAGACTCAGTCCTTAAACTTGGAGGGACACTTTCTACAACAAATTCCTTTTTCTTAGGTAAAGGAAAGGACCTAGATAATAGAGAAATACCTACTGGGATCCTCTTTGCTTTCTTGATGACCTTTTTTGGGTCTGAAGTAACTTTTGGTAGCTCAGGATCCGGGTGACTTCTAGTAGGTATTCTTCCGAGAGCTAGACTTTCTCCTAGGGGTTCTTTGATTCGAAAGATGGCCTCACCACGAGAATAATGTAGGATCCTCTTGGCATCTGACTACTGTTCACCCTTAGTAACCAGGTCTAATCTGATACAAATCTTTTGAAGTAAGCTCGATCTCCAGTGGAATCGCTAGAATGTGAGTTGGAGTCGCCAGGGAAAATGATACAACCTTGGAACCTCAGACTCTCTGTTTACCCTCATAGGTATGATTTTACACCGTGAAAACCAGAGATTCTCCCCAGTGGAGTCACTAGAATGTTATCACCCAATATTTTCCTAGGTTGTGGTAGGAAAGACCATGGGGTAACTGTTGGAAACCAATCTTTAGTTGATGGAAACTAGCCTTTCCAACCACAGGGATGGATCTCCCTTTGGGGATTCCAGCAACGGGATGCAACTTAAAAATGGGTTGGGGTATTAGTCAAAGTGGTGGCTAGACTTTCAAAAAATGAATTAAAGGGGGTTTTGGTTGGTTGGAGTTAAGAATAGGAGGACAGTTGGGCATGGAGTCAACTTTGGTGGGTTACTATCATTAATGGTAGGTTTGGGCTGCGATTTGTAGGAGCATGAGGCAAGGTAGAGATGGTTCTTTCATGTCAAAGTAATCAGCAGATGAAGGTAGAGGAAGGAGACAAATTCGGCTACAAGGCTAGAGCATTTAAGAATGAATTCTAACCTGCAAATTCAAGAGGAAAAGGGTGGAGTACCTAGTCATATGCATCTGGAGCATGTGGGAATGAATTCCATGCCATCTAATCTTGATCTTTACGTACTGCAGAAGTAAACAATTAATGGAAATACAAAGCATGAACACATACATAGGAAATAACAAACATTAGAAACCGCATCACATGAATCTCAAGCTCTGAAATTGGGTCTGCTCATTGAATTACGAGGCCGAGTTTAGTACAGTGAAGAGAAATAATCTATCTGAAACAAAAATGTCCAACCTTTTGGTCTACTTCGGACCTTGCCTTTATAGGATTACAAACAACAAAATATCCTAACTGATTCAAAACAACTTGAACTAGTAATGATGAAGTCATTCGATCTGAGCCGCTCGAATCAACAACTGTCGATTTTGCCATGCGCAAAGGAAGGAATCGCTTGCGCTGGCAGTGCACCATTGGGCCATGGAATCCACTTGTTCATCCTGAAGATCAGGCCGTTTAGATTGATTAGGACAGGTAACTGAAATAGGCCCTCTTCCTCATTCTCAAATGCGGCATTCCTCTGTGAAAATCCCCATTTCCCACGACTGTAATTGGCCCTGCAAAACTTTCCCGATACGCAACTTTCCTTCCGCAACTGCGCCTCCACAATTTCTCTTTCACAACGGACCCTCCCGCATCGGTCCTTTTTGCAATGGCCTTTTCGCAACCCGCAATTAGCCACGTGGCATGCAGGGATTGGTCTTTCAGCCTCGTGATTTTCTGGAGAACTATATTTCCGCATCCGCAATCTGCAATGCGGGATGCGGGATGCAGAAACATACTTTTTGTGTTTCTGAAAATGACTTTTTCGCAATCCGCAATCCGCAATGCGGGATGAGGGATGCGGAAACTATACTTTTCTCCCGTATGGAGGATTTCTCTTCCGTAATCCGCAATCCGCAATACGGATTGCGGAATGCGTAAACTTGTCTTTTGCGCTCTTTGGGAAATGGTTTCCCGCAATGCGGGATGCGGAAACTATACTTTTCTCCCGTATGGAGGATTTCTCTTCCGTAATCTGCAATCCGCAATACGAATTGCGGAATGCGGAAACTTGTCTTTTGTGCTCTTTGGGAAATGGTTTCCCGCAATGCGGATGCGGAACTCAGAAACAGGCTTGCGGAACGCATTTTCGACCGTTGATCTGATCTGCTCCTTGATGTTAGCCATCCAATATTCCTTGGTTGTGGAAGAATCTCCTACTACTATTTTTTCCTACGGAAGGGCCCTCCTTCCTTGTGTTTTCCCATTTTCTCACTATGGCCTGGTCATTTGGATTGGATTTTTTTGACACTTAGCCAAATTTGGGTTTCCTGATTCTTTATTTGATGCAACCTGCCAATGGGTGACCTCGGGGCTTTAAGTGGGAGCTTTCCTTCCCATTCCATGGTGGAAATCATAATAATTGTTAACATCGGCTCCAACCGAGGATGCTATCCTACCTGTGAGGTAGAAAGAACATGTAGACTAGTGGCCCTTATTTCCTTCTTCGCATCACAAAACTGGAACACGACTAACTGAAAATGAAAATGGAAATATACAATGGGGGTGGGTTGGCGGCCTTGTTCTGCACATGAAATAATGCTTCAAGAACCGCCCATTGATAACTCCCTTTCCAACTGGTTCATTATCTTTGTCCTGCAAGAAGAAAGCATTGTTCCCATGGTAAGCGGTGATGGTATAGGGTCCCCGCCAAAGGTTATCAAAATTTTGGGATTGGTCTTCGAGCTTCTAGCATCCCATTTTAATACCAGATCTCCCACTTGGAAATCATCTGCCTTGGTCTTTCTGTCAAATTTTTTCTTGATCCGGTATCGAGCCTTCGTGGCTTCATCCTGCACCCCTTCTCTAATTTCTTGTACTTCCACCAGCTGATTATCCCTCCTCAGCTCGGGGTTTGACTCTTCTTCTTGCTCCTGTAGCAATCTCATTGCGATCCCTTTGAGGGAATCAGGGAATATCACCTCTACCCCATATACTAATTTGAAAGGAGAAGTTCCAATGGACCTCTTAGAAGTGATCCTATCAACCCAGAGAGCAAGGTTCAGCTTGGTGTGCCAAGCCCTTTTATTTTCTTGCAGCAGCTTCTTGATTATCCTCACTAGGCTTTTGTTGGAGGATTCTGCCAATCCTTTTCCCTGGGGGTAGTAAGCAGTGGAATGGCCCAATTTGATGTGGAATTTGTCACAGAACTTGACGATCTTCTTGGATTTGAAGGCCTATGCATTATCAATGATTATCTTAATATGAAACCCAAGCCTGGACATGATATTCTCCTCTAGAAACTTGATGATGACTGTATTTGTGGCCTGTCTGGTAGGCACTGCTTCGATCCATTTGGTGAAATAATCAATGGCAGTCAGTATCCACCTATGCTTCCCACAGGAGTTGGGTAAAATTTCACCAATGAAGTCAAGTCCCCACTGTTGGAAAGGGGCTTCCACCGATATTTGTTTCAGAGGGAATGACAAGAGCTTCCTCTTTCCTTCAAAGACCTAGCATTCATGGTAGCTGGCTATTTCTTTATAAGCATATTTGAATATAGTAGGCCAATAGAACCCCACCCTGAGAATTTTTTTAACAGTGGCTTTCCAGTAATGATGCCCTCCACATACCCCTTTGTGAAACTCTTTCAATGTTTCTTTGGCCTCATCTTCCACAATGCAATTCAAGAGGACGCCCCCAGGGTCTTTCCAATGAAGACAACCATTCAATATGCAATACTTCATAGCCTTCATCTTGGTGGATCTAGATTTACTTTTTCCCATCTCAGAGGGTGCTTGCAAGTTTTGCAAAACATATACAACATCAGAATACCAAGGAGAGGACAAGAATTTGTCTGATACTTGAGGTAGTGGATCTTGGGAAGTTTCCCCCTGTATGTGTGACAACAGGTTCATACTCATTGAATCCCAATTTGACTTAGCCATGAGTCTGGCCAGGCCCTGCCCCTTAATGATCTTAGTAGGTTTGATTTCCAGGTCATATTCTAGCAGTGTAGCTATCCACTTTGCTCTTCTAGCTTATGTATTAGGTTGTGTCAATATATCTTTCACAGCAGCATTGGGAACATAAGCTACAACATGGGAATGTAGGACGTAAACCCTGAAATCCTTCAGAGTTTTGATCATGGCATAGGATTGCTTTTCCATAATGTTGTACTTGATCTCAGCATCTCTGAGAGCCCTACTAAAGAAAGCTATGGGCTTCTCATCCCGTACTAGATTTCTCTGTAAAAATATATCTGCTATGGAATGCTCAATGGCAAAAGAAAACATAAGAAAATCCTTGTCAAAATCTGGGTTGATCAATACAGGTGCCTCAACAATTGCTCTCTTTATATCCTCAAATGCTTCCCTAGCCTCAACAGTCCACCTAAGTTGAGTGTATTTCTTAATCATGAAGGTGATTGTCCTCATGATTTCTGCAAAATTGGCAGTAAACCTCCTTATGAAATTCCCTATGCCCAGAAAGGACTGGACCTCCTTCTTACTCCTAGGGAGCTCAATTTTCTGTATTGCCTCTATTCTGACTGGGTCAATTTTGATCCCATCTTTAGATATTATGTAACCCAATAGATTACCCTCTTGCATGTCAAAATTAGACTTTTTAGGGTTCAAAGAGATTCCAAAATTTATGTACTTGGTGAACACTTGGTGCAAATGTTTCAGGTGCTTTGCATCAGAATTGGAGTATACAGTGATCCCATCCATGTAAATGACCACAAACTTGTCTCTCTCCTGCCAAATCTATGTCCATAGCTCTTTGGAAGGTGGCTCCTGCATTCAACAGACCGAAGGGAATCTTAGCATATATGAAAGTCCCCCAAGGTGTGGTAAAGGCTTCCTTGCTCTGATCTTCTTGCAGCATCTTAATCTGATTGTATCCTAAAAAATCCATCCATCATAGACATCCTTGCTACTCCTACCACCCTCTGCAAAATGTGGTCCATTTTGGGCAAGGGGTAGTTGTCCTTCAGGGACACCTTGCTGAGATTTCTAAAGTCAATGCATAATCTGATTTCACCATTCTTTTTCCTTACTGGGACTATGTTGGCTACCCACTGTGAAAAAGTCAAAGAGACGATGGTTTTGGCTTCACACAACCTCTTTACCTCTTTTTCAGTTAGTGGGAGTAGCATGGGATTTATCCTTCTCAACTTCTGCCTGAATGGATTTTCCCCTGTCTTGACTGGTATGTTATGTTGAATGATAGATGTGTCATATTATTTTAGATCTTCATATCACCATGTGAACACATCATAAAAATTTCTCATTAAATCCATATAGTCCTTTTTGATACCCAAGGCCAAAGACTTTGATAACTTGACAATTTTGGGTTCTTCATTGCTCCCAATGTTACAGTCTTCTACTTCCTTTGGGTTTGGAGCCACCTTGTGATCTCTGGCCACATAATTTTCATCAAACAGTATTTCTAGTGGGACCAACCCTTTGGGTATGCAATTTCTCTTTAGCTGCAAAATCTCTTTTCCTCCCAAAGTGATTTTGAGCTCTGGTGGGTCAGGTTCCCATTCCTCTCCTTCACAGTCCTCCTGATCAATCTAGATATTGGAAAAATCCCTCGTCATTTACATAAACTTCTTTATCTGTTGGTCATATTCAAATATCTGTCAGTGCTTAGTGTTGTCTGGGACAGATGGCCTATGCCTTACATTAATCATGTGAGTTTTGGTAGGGTAAGCAGGGACTTGAAATCTGCTAGCAGAACTGGCCAAAGTGTCTACCATTATATTCGTCTCTCTGGGAATGAAAAATATATTGTGTTCTGTGAATAAATTATCAAACATGTCCCACACAACATTCCTATATGCTTTTAGCCTGGGATGCTTAGCCTCATAGTGGCCCTTCACTTGCTAGAATTATCAACTCTGCATTTCCATAGACCTTGATCTTTTTAGATTTCAGGTCCTTGAGTACATTCAAGCCTAATAGCAAAGCTTCATATTCAACCACATTATTTGAGCAATCAAACATTAGTTTGAAAGTATGAAACCTGACACATGCATTTCATTCGTCTGGAGGTATGATCCATAACCCTGCTCCAACCCCTTCTTTGTTCACAACCCCATCGAACCTGATGATCCAGTGATCTTCTTTATGGAGGGCGGTCGTGGCCTCTGTTTCCAACTCTAACTTCTCATTAATACCCTCTTCTACTTGCTGCCCATCCTTCTCTGTGTTAGCTGAGCTTTCAATGCATTGTACCCCATTCCCATCATTGGCTTCACCATCTAGTTCAGACAACTTGGCAGCTTTTGCATCTTCTCCTTCTAAACCTGGCTCATAGCAGATAATTGAGGAACATACATCTGTGTCTATGGAAAATATGGGGTGGTTATCAGGCATATCCTTGTTGCTTAGTCATATGCCTATGATCCTTGTACAAACTTCTGCTTTCCCCAAACACAGGGATGGTGGAATAAGACGTGTCCATCTGCATGGTTCCCTTCAACTTTGCAGTCCATGATCTGGACAAAAAAATCCCAAACTTAGGTGGAATATCAGCCACTGCCACATCCATGATCATATTCTTACGAGGTATATGAGTCAGGGAGACCACCATGTCTTTAATCATCCCTACACATGGAAATATTTTAGAATCAAAGGAGAACAAATATTTGTAGGGTCTGGTTATTTCTAACCCAAGATTCTCCACCACTGAACTGGGCATGAGGTTATGAGAGGCTCCTAAATCAAACATGGCATTATGCAGGATATGGTCATGTATGTTGAGACTGATATAGAAGGGAGGGACATCAATTTCTGAGGAATTTTATACATGGGGGGGGGGGGAGAATGGTGGGCTTGTCATCTTGCAGATTGAGAGTATCAAGCTACGTTTCTTCTCCACCATTTACTACCTTTAGGATCTGGTCTTTGTACTCTGAGTTTTTGACTAATTCATTCAAGGGGATGGAAATCTTAATTTTGGATATTTCATTCTCCAAGCTGAAAGCAATATGGACCTTCTCTGCTATCTTTGTTTCACCTTCATCTTTCCCTTCTTAATTCTTCTTAGGAGGTTGTGCCCCCTTCCCAAGAGTCTCCTTAGGGATTGTAGCCTTTGGGTCTTTTCTCCCACGGATTTCCTTTCTTGGTGGCTGTGAGGACGAGGGATCAGCAACAACCTTTCCTTAGTCTACTGTTACTTTTCTACTTCTTAAATTATGTTGCCTCTCGAACTCACAGATGGCATTGTGGAGCCTTCTTTGGTACTGGTCAGATTCTGATTCACCTGGGGCATCATCTGATTGCAAGGAAGACCGGTCATGTTCATATTTAGTCAAGTAGAATTGGGGTTGGATCTAATCAACGAGATGGATTTGGTCCTCAACCTATCTATCCTCTTCTTCTTCATCCATGAAATTCTCAGGAAAAGGTGGTCTGAGTGGCTGATTTTCAGGGTTTCTTGGCTCTCTAGGTCTTCCTTGTGGGGCAGGGGGTCTTCTGAGATTGTTATTTCGAGCTTGGGGCTCTAGGTTTTCTCTGGAAGGAGGCCTGCTATCAAGAAGGATCCTATCTACTAGTCTCTCCATAGTTCTCATCACTTGCTCAAATTTTGCATCCATGGATTGGGGTGTGGAAGGCTGCACTGCTTCATTGCATCTCTTTTTCTCAGCTTCAGTTAAGTGTTTCATTTTTCCAGAGGCCATCAAGTTGGACTCTACTTCTAGTGCATCTTTCATCATGTCAAGGAGAGTGGGAGATCTCCTTTCTCTCAGCATGAGAGCAAATGCATTGTCAAAACAATTGGAAAAATGAAGCTTGGCTGCCCCAACAGGGGGTTTTATGTCCAGGGGATTGAATTGTACATTCTCATGAACTTGGTTGAGAATTCTTGGACAGTCTGCACATTGGTTTTCTTTGTATGTTCACACTGAGTGAAAATCTGGAGAGGGTTTTTCTTATCCTTCCATCTGGCTAGGAAATCTTCTTCAAATATTTCATAGGTAGCTATTCCCCTGTTGGGAAGGGCTTTAAACTATTTCTTCACTTCTCCTGGTAAACTTTGGGCAAACAACCTCATCTTAACATCATCTTCATCCACCTCTTCTAGGTATGTGAATTCATTGAACTGGTCTACATGCTGATGTGCAGAGACTCTTCCCTCCCCATCAAATCTTATGAGGTGTTGGGAATATCCCACAGGTAAGTCATTAGGGTTTGGTGGGAGGGCCAAAGGGGCATATCTAGCAGCCATAGCTCTTAGGTTTTGTTTGGGAGTGGAGGGGGTTTTAGGAGCAGCAGGAGTGATATTTAGGACGTGGGTACTTTGGCCAGCAATTTCAGCAAAGGGATACATGCCACTAATTTCTTCCCAGTCTTGTAAATTTTCCCACCAAGCACCCAGGAAATGGGTCTGGAATTTTCTTTGGTCAAACATGGTTTTCCTTAGATCAGTCTCAGACCTAGGTCTGAATGGGGAATACTTAGTCCTTAAAATTGGAGGGACACTTTCTACAACAAATGCCTCTTTCTTAGGTAAAGGAAAGGACCTAGATAATAGAGAAATACCTGCTGGGATTCTCTTTGCTTTCTTGATGACCTTTTTTGGGTCTGACGTAAATTTTGGTAGCTCAGGATCCGGGTGACTTCTGGTAGGTATTCTTCTAGGAGCCATACTTTCTCCTAGGGGTTCTCTGATTCGAAAGATAGCCTCACCACAAGAATAATGTAGGATCCTCTTGGCGTCTGACTACTGTTCACCCTCAGTAACCAGGTCTGATCTGATACAAATATTTTGAAGTAAGCTCGATCTCCAGTGGAATCGCTAGAATGTGAGTTGGAGTTGACAAGGAAAATGATACAACCTTGGAACCTCAGACTCTCTGTTCACCCTCAGAGGTTTGATTTTACACCGTGAAAACTAGATATTCTCCCCAGCGGAGTCGCCAGAATGTTATCACCCAATATTTTCCTGGGTTGTGGCAGGAAAGACCATGGGGTAACTGTTGCAAACCAATATTTAGTGGATGGAAACTAGCCTTTCCAACCACAGGGAGGGATCACCTTTTGGGGCTTCTAGCAACGGGATGCAACTTAAAAATGGGCTCGGGTATCGGTCAAAGTGGTGGCTAGACCTTCAAAAAATGAATTAAAGGGGGTTTTGGTCAGTTGGAGTTAAGAACAGGAGGACAATTGGGCATGGAGTCAACTTTGGTGGGTTACTATCATCAATGGAAGGTTTGGGCCGCGATTTACAGGAGCAGGAGGCAAGGTAGACATGGTTCTTTCACGCTAAAGTAATCAGCAGATGAAGGTAGAGGAAGGAGACAAATTCGACTACAAGGATAGAGCATTTAAGAATGAATTCTAACCTGCAACTTCAAGAGGAAAAGGGTGGAGTACCTAGTCATATGCATCTGGAGCATGTGGGCATGAATTCCAGACCATGTAATCTTGATCTTTAGGTACTGTAGAAGTAAACAATTAATGGAAATACCACTACAACAAATTACCCCTATAGGGGTGGTTTTGACTTGAGGCGGTCTTGGTAAAACCGCCCCCAAAAGTATTTTTGGGGATTTAGGGGTGGCTCTTAAAAACTACCTCCAAAAGTCTTCAAAATTTGACCTTTGGAGGCGGTTTTTGAAAGACCCCCCCCCAAAAGGTGTTTTTGATGGCGGTTGTTTAAACCCCCCCCCAAAAAGTCCAATTCTCAAGAATTTTGGGGGCGGTTCTAAAAAGACCCCCCCCCCCAAATAGGTGTTTTTGATGGCGGTTATTTAAAACCCCCCCAAAAGTCATGAGAATTCTCATGACTTTTGGGGGGGGTTTAAATAACCGCCTTCAAAAACACCTTTAGGGGGGGTCTTTTTAGAACCGCCCCCAAAATTCATTAGAATTCTCATGACTTTTGGGGGGGGTTTAAATAACCGCCTTCAAAAACACCTGCAGGGGGGGTCTTTTTAGAACCGCCCCCAAAAGTCATGAGAATTCTCATGACTTTTGGGGGGGGTCTTTTTAGAACCGCCCCCAAAAGTCATGAGAATTCTCATGACTTTTGGGGGGGGGTCTTTTTAGAACCGCCCCCAAAAGTCATGAGAATTCTCATGACTTTTGGGGGGGGTTAAATAACCGCCTTCAAAAACACCTTTAGGGGGGGTCGTTTTAGAACCACCCCCAAAAGTCATGAGAATTCCCATGACTTTTGGGGGGAGTTTAAATAACCACCTTCAAAAAAACCTTTAGGGGGGGTCATTTTAGAACCGCCCCCAAAAGTCATGAGAATTCTCATGACTTTTGGGGGGGTTTTAAATAACCACCTTCAAAAAAACCTTGGGGGGGTCATTTTAGAACCGCCCCCAAATGTCATGAGAATTCGAATTCTCATGACTTTTGGGGGTGTTTAAATGACCGCCTTAAAAAAAACTGTTGGGGGGGGTCTTTTGAGAAACGCCCCCAAAAGTCATGAGAATTCTCATGAATTTTCGAAGGGGTTTAAATAACCGCCTTCAAAAAAACCTTTAGGGGGGTTTGTTTTAGAATCGCCCCCAAAATTCTTGAGAATTGGACTTTTGGGGGGGCTTTTAAACATCTGCCTTCAAAAACACCTTTTGGGTGGGGTCTTTAAAAAATCGCCTCCAAAAGTCAAATTTACTTTTGGAGGTGGTTTTTGAAGCAAGAGAAATTTTTTAAAGCAAGAGAAATTTCATTTAAGTAATATGGTAGAAAATTAACCTATGTTATTAGCACCCATGTCGAGGTTAACCTTTAAAAGATACTTTTATATGTTTGGAAGACAAATAAAAAATAGCACACCCACTGGTGTTGGACCCAAATCCTAGAAAGCACCACCAAAAGGCCCATGATATGGTTTTATTGATTTGAATTTCTTTAATTATCCATGGGCTTTTTGAGGGAGCAACAAATAATAAGTAAGGCATAAGAGACTAAATCTAGACAACAGTTTGATTAAGAGGAGTAAGTTGACCCTCACAAATCATGTTGTTTGATTGTATCCACACTCTCTAGTGGGATAGGAAAGGAAGGACATGCCATTTATGAAGAGATTGATTGATTATCAAACTAATACTGAAAACAAGAAACTAAACTGTTACCCTACCAAAGTGTTCTGAGATTGAGGTAGTTTTCTAAAACATTACATATCTATTTGGAGTAATTAAAGTAGCATAATAATAAGTGATTCTTGCTATCTTTATGATTTTTACACATCATGCATATGCCTAGGACCACTTCAAGATTGAAACTTATGCGATCATCATGGTATGTGTTTAGTTTTTATTTCTATATAACACATGATCCATAAAAATACACAGACTTTATTTCAACATTATATCATTTTTTTAAGAGTTGCAGCTGCACTTGCAACACACTCTGTAAGTCAATCTAGGTACTCTATGCTTGAAATTTTTGGTATGGGTGTGTGTTCTATTTAAATTTATATCATTAAAAACATTCACACCTATTCCGGTCACTTTTGGGGAGCCAAATTTCATTTATTGGATTTTTGGGGCATTTTGGCTTGAAGTTTTTACTGAGACACAGTCGGGACAGTCCGTTTTTCGGAGACCAAATGGAATTATTTCAAAAACCTGTTTACATCCTAAGTATCCCTTTGAATCTAGTTTCCAAACCAATTTTAATTTTTGAGATTGGTCGTCAAACGGAAAATTTACAGTCAAAATACTAACGGGGTGTCAAGCAGGCAGCTTAGGAACAGAGTCGAGACAGTCACTTTTTGGATGACTTATTGGATATATCTTGAAAACTTGTTTCTATTGGAGATCCCTACATGAATCTACTTTCATCTCCAATTTGAATCACCTCAATCCGTTATCAAACGAAATAGTTATGCCTAAAACCGTGACTGTTGGTCTAGTCCAGAATTTGAAAAACACCTTGTCATGCAGGCTGTTACTGAGAAAATTTGGAATATTATTACATAGAATTTTAAAAACCTGTTTCTAATGGACATAGACCTATGAATTTAATTTCATTTGGATTTTGAATCTCTCAAATCGGACAAGGAACGAATAATGTATGATCGGAATATTGTCGGTGAGTCTAGATGGTCAAAATATTCAGTTAGGGGGAGAAAATTTGAGTAGCATTTAACAATGTACGACTTGTGGCAGCTTCAATACAACCGTTGAATACCATGTTATCATCACTGTCATTTTTTTTATCAAAAGAAAGTACCAACAGTAGAGAAAAATAAAGTACCAACTAACCAAAAGGGATAAGTCAAGGAGACTGTTGAAAGTATTGCGCACAGTTTGAGGCCTGCTTCATTTCAATGATTCGTTTATGTATACATTGGTCACATTTCTGAGTTACTTTGAAATGTTACAAAGCACTCCACAATAATGGCATAATCAAAGAACATTATAGCAGCCTTCATTCAACCATGAGAATGGATGAAATTTGTTGTGGTTATAAACATATTGCCATTACTCTTCATATTTCCAAATTTGAAAAAAACATGGTGTTGTTATGTATTGTTGTATTTGATATCAGCATTGCCATTCTTTCACAATACATCTTAAACTTCATCTACAACATTGTTTACATTTTGGCATCCTTTTGGTAAATATAGTTGGGTATTACTCAACATCACTATTTTGGAATGATGGCCTACCCTCTGATGCTGTAGCAAGTTCTCTTGGGAGAGCTTCAAATGTGATTTGCACAGTAAAGGCAACCTACATAATGGAGAAACAGGGAAGAAAGAAGTTTCTAGGATGGGCATAATACTATTGCTACTTTATATTTATTTGTTTCAAATATTAATGCCAAGGTTGTGCTTTATCTTCTGGAAGTGGATTGGGGTTTTGGATTTTCTGATTGGTCTGTCATTTCTCAGTACAATGGACAAGTTTGGAATCAATTTTGTTTTGGTGTGAAATTTTCTCCCATTACTTCAATGAGCAGATATGCCCAAGATTTCTAGGCTTGCGGCAACACAAATTATTTGGTCACAGGTCAGCATGAGGACATGATGTATCCTCAGTCTGGGGGAGAATAAGATACATTCTAGGGATCTCATATATCAGGCTAATAATGACAACTTAAATTCAATCTCACATATTTATTCATTTTTGTCTACAAAAGTGCAGAAATTGAAGTGAGCATATCTTGCAATTGGTAAATTGGATTCTCATGATTTTTGTATAGGAGGTGCGTAGTATCAAGATGAACAAACCTGGTAAGTTTCAGCCCAATCCAATGTACGGTTTTCGAGAAAATGGCCATCATCACCTACAACCATTTTTCCTATATCTCGATATCTGTGCATCATATGAATTTGAGCTTTGGGGAGAAGAAGCATTATGTTAAGAGGAATATACTCACCACTTTTTAGAAAAAAATACTTCACAGATTGAGAAAAAATGGCCATCATCACCTACAACCAATTTGCATTTTCTCGAAATCCGTGATGTGGGTATCTCTGATTTTCGGTGTGGAGATGCATTGGACTTGTAGAAACCTTCTTGAAAAATTTCATCCAAACCCAGTTTGTATTTTGTGATATATTAGCTCAGGAATTTTGTTGAAACACCAGCTGCGACTCCGCCAATTTTGTCCATTTCCCTATTCTCGCAGCTTCGACTCCGCCAAATCCTTCGCTAAAGCAGCTACAACACTGCTAAATTCTTCATTAAATCATCTGCTAAGAAGCTGCAACACCGCTAAATTTTTCACCAGATTTGCCTTATAGATCAGCTGCGACTCCGCCAAATCCTCCGCTAAAGCAGCTGCAACACTGCTAAATTCTTCGCTAAATCCTCCACTAAGTAGCTGCAACACCGCTAAAGTTTTCACCAGATTTGCGTTATACACCAGCTGCGACTCCACCAAATCCTCCGCTACCAAGCAGCTGCAACACCACTAAATTATTCGCTAAATCCTCCGCTAAGCAGTTGCAGCACTGCTAAATTTTCTGCCAGGTTTTCCTTATACACCAGCTGCAACTCCGCCAAATCCTCCGCTAAAGCAGCTGCAACACTGCTAAATTCTTCTCTAAATCCTCCGCTAAGCAGCTGCAACACCGCTAAATTTTCCGCCAGATTTTCCTTATACACGAGCTGCGACTACGCCAAATCCTCCGCTAAAGCAGCTGCAACACTGCTAAATTATTCGCTAAATCCTCCGCTAAGCAGCTCCAACACCGCTAAATTTTTCGCCAGATTTTCCTTATACACCAGCTGCCACTCCGCCAAATCCTCCGCTAAAGCAGCTGCAACACCGCTAAATTCTTCGCTAAATCCTCCGCTAAGCAGCTGCAACACCGCTACAAATTTTCCTTATACACCAGCTGCAACTCCGCCAAATCCTCTACTAAAGCAGCTGCAACACCACTAAATTCTTCGAACCACTTATACTATGAAATGAGAACTATATACTATGAACGAGAACTCTACCCATAAAAACGAAGATTTTTGCAAAAAAAACACCAAAAACACCCCCCAAATAGAAAAGTGTCGATACCAGTATACATGTATTTTTTTTTCAGGGTAAAAATAGAGCCATGGCCTAAACATCCCATATTGTTGTTTACAAAATCTTTAAAATCAACCCTAAATTGGAAAAAAGTTTTTTTTCTTCAAGAGACAAATTACAACTTTTTGGAAAATTGCATATTAAACAAAAACCAAATTTCTCTAATAATTTCACCACTCTAACCATATAAAAACAAAGAAATTATGATGTGATTCATAATGAGATAATATATTAGACCATACAAGAACAAATGGTTTGTATAAATATTCAAAAACACCTCTAGAGTTTCAATTACAAAAATCATACTAGTAAAAAGCATCTAAACTGCTTCTTCAAATTCATCCATGGATTCTGACACCCCATCATCAAAAACTCCTCTAGAGTTTTAATTACAAAAATCGTACTAATAAAAATTATCTAAACTGCTTCTTCAAATTCATCCATGGATTCTGACACCCCATCAGAATCTACATTTTCTGCAGATGAAGGACTTGATGAAGATGTAGATGACCCATATTCTTCTCTATTATCAATGGGTGCACCATCTGAGTCTACATCTATGCCCATCATTTCAGATGTCATATTCCTTCAGGATCTACGGCTTGGTTTAACAGACTCCCATCTTGCAACTTCTTGCTATGGCAACAACCTCTTGATAATCGCTATAGTCTTGGAGCGGAGAGTGTCTTTCTTTGTCAACTTGAAATCATAAACAAGTATATCAACTTCCTCTAATTTCAAGATGTCAATGCGGCGACGATTTATTTTTTGACCCTTTTTTTTCTTCTCTTTCTGCAAACCTTTTTCTCAACCACCATCTCTGCCTTGTACACACCATCAAATGGGTGTGTATCAGTTGCATACCAATGTACTTCTACTGATACTAATTCTTCATTTTCTTTATTGGCCTTCATAGCTTTTGCAATCTAGAATGGATAATGACGTGGATCATCTGTAGCCAAAACTGCAATCATGCAACCTTCCTTGATATCTTGTACCGAGCCCCTGTAAAGGTCTTCCATCTCTCGATGCTTTGCGGATGATCTTCTAGAGCCAATATACATTTCTCTTTCCTCTACTTGAGAAAACTCAACAGCTTGAGGTTCAACATTTGTTACCTCGTTTTCATTTGATAAACTTTGTGGCCAAGCAAATGGAGTCTTCAAAAATATATCTCCATTTGTAGAGTTTGAAATTATGTCACTCTGCTCCATGAAAAAAGACTCCCACCAAACAGAATTAGCAACATCAAAGTACTCATATGTATCTTCGATAGAATTTTTTATTTCTTCCAAGCATTGAGAAGAATCAACATCTCTACTATGTCGCCTTGCATTATGAATATCTGTAGATGATTGCAATAACAATAAATTTGAAGCATTCATTTGACGACTTGGGATGAATTTCAGAAATGCCAAACCTATTGAAGGCCCCCATTCTATGCTAGTTGAGTACTTCTCGCCCCACAATAGTGTTTTTCCATCAATCTTTTTTATACGAAATTGATGCTGAAAGCTAATGTCATTAAGTTTTTCAATGCACCTTTCTTCACCATGCGATCCAAATAGAAATCTTCGCATGTCAATAGTTTCTTCCAATTTCTGTACAGTAGGCTCTGGATGGTATGCTTTCCCTATAATTTCAATCAACAATGGTAGGCTCCCGACTTTCTTCCTCCTCAATTTCCTTGCAAAATGGCTGAACATTTGATCAATATGATCATGCGTATGCCCAACAAGAAGGAACCCAACTTTTACCTTTTTAAAAATTCCCAATTCAACAAGCATGCTTAGATAACCAAACATGACCTGATTTTTGTTTTCTCGGCTTGTGTTGTCCAATTGTAGATATAGAACTTCTGGAAGATCACCATGCCAATGAGTAATGACATGGTGAATTATGCTGATGGTCAAATTTGCATCATTGTGAATATTTGGAGTTGTAAAGTAAACCCTTGGAATAATTTCACCATTAAAAACCATACACCCAACCAAGTGAAACTGAATAAAATTCCCCTCCTTTAAATTCTTTGGCACATGGAAAAAATGTGGCAAGAGTGGTTTTTTCTGATCCATGCCATCAATTATCAAACCCATATACTTATGTGGAACATCATAACACTTCTTGCAATGTTTGTACAATTTTTTCCGTTCATTTGATTATTGATTGTGATGTTCCTGCAGTGCATTGATTATGGAATCTACAAACAACATAACAAAAAAACATTGTTAACTAGCTTCAATAATTGACATTTATCTATTTGTTTTTTTGTTTTGTAAACATACCTCTTTCTATCCCTTCTTTCTTTAAGAGAAGCACATGTACTGCAGACCCCCATCCTTGACCTCTTTGGAATGTGGACGTTGTTGAACTTCTTTTTCCATACTCTTGTGAAATATGCATATTTGATGAAGTTGTCATTTCCTTGACCACCTTGAACATAATCCTTGTATAAGTTGTAGATTTCCCGCCTTGTGAAATTATCTGGAATGTGTATTGTTTCTCTATTTGGCATACTCTCTCCATGCTTGGAAAAGAAATCATGCATCCATGATATTGCAATGTGTGTTGATGGCCCAGTGATTCGTCCCTGATAATCGTCAGTGTAAAATGTAGGATCCTTTTCTAGTCTTGTTTGGATTCTTGATAATCGAAGATTACCAATTGAGTGAATCCATTTGAATGCCTTTCTACAACGCATAATTTTTACAACGCGATAATCATAACGTGTCTTGGTAGAAATCATGCACCCCACTAAATATGAATTTTGCATGCTTTTGTTCATTGATAGATACATCTTCCTTCTCTCCAAGACATAATTGTAGCCTAAACTTTTCAAACAACTTTTGTGGCAACACTCACTCGAAATCAAATGAGTAATGGAACTTGGACTTGTGAGCAATTCTTTCCTAAACCTTGTATAACTGGAATGCTTTGGATTGACATAAAAAGGTATAGTCCTACACTTAATCTTGCTCTACATTGGATTCTGTTGCTGGATCTTTTGGACCATTATGTCTGCAACAACATCCTCACTGGGATAAATGTTTTCATTGTGATGCATATGACCCCCCTCATTGGAAATTTCATCACCAAATTCATTATGAAAATTATTGTCATGATCACTAATAAGTTGATCACTTGCTTCAAGATCAATGTGACCATCAACATTATTTGTGCCACTAAATTCTTCACTGAAAGGGAACTCTAGAGATTCAACATTCTCGTCATTGTTTCCTGTAAAATCCTTACTTGAAGGAGAATCACTGTCTTCATCATTGGTTCCTGTAACATCCTTACTCGGAGGAGAATCATTATCTTCATCATTGGTGGCTTCATCATCAACAGAATGTTCATCGGTGCCATTGAAATCCTCGCTCGGAGGGAAATCATCATCGGTGCCATTGAAATATTCACTCGGAGGAAAATCATCATCAGTTCCATTGAAATCTTCACTAGGAGGAAAATCATCATCCGTGTCATTGAAATCCTCGCTCAGAGGAAAATCATCATCGGTGCCATTGAAATCCTCACTTGGATGATAGTCACCATCGTTTCCATTGAAATCCTCTCTTGGAGGTAACTCATCATTGGTGCCATTGAAATCCTCGCTTGGAGGAAACTCATCATCAGTTCCATTGAAATCCTCGCTTGGATGAAACTCATCATCTGTGCCATTGAAATCCTCGCTTGAAGGAAAGTCATCATCTGTGCCATTGAAATCCTCACTATGAAGAAAATCATTTTCACCATTATTGATGTCTTCTTCCTCACCAAGATCATCATTTGTCCCATTAAAATCCTCGCTGGGACGAAAATCATCATCAATCCCACAAAAATCCTCGCTAGAAGGAAAATCTTTACTTGAAGGAAAATCATCATTGGTGCCTTGAAAATCCTCGCTTTCAAGAAAATCATCATTGGTGCCTTGAAAATCCTCGCTAGGAGGAAAATTGTCATCATATTGTTTGTTTTCTTTAAGATCCCCACTTGGAGGAACCTCTTCATCATCATCACATTCTTTCTCTTCATTACTAGTGTCAAAATATTCATAATTAGGAAGTTCTCGAATAACATGCTTGATTACATTGCTTGCACTGCCAGTATCTTGGCTAGATGAACAATACATTTCTTCATTGACATTGGAATTTACTTCAGATGAGTCCATGACTTCTCACCAAAAGATAGAATTATAAAAAAATCTTAATCGCTCAACTGCAAAGAAATTTTACCACAATCCTCACCAAAAAGTAGAATGGTGCAACTGTCGACCAACAATCTTATAGCTACGAGAATAAAAATATCCCTCCAAAATATTCCCTCTTATTGATTTATTCTTTTACATTTTTGTTTTTTTAACATTCTTAAGAATGGTAAACTTAAACCTAATCTATCTTATTAATACATGATTGTTTAGTCTTTGGATCAATTCACGGAGTTTTTCAAGAAGAATGGGAATATTGCAGAGAGGAACTTCTAGCACTTTCAACAGAGGAGGCTCTACCACTTTCCGGGTAGTTTTATATTTTTTTTAAATGTATTTTTAAAAAAAAATCGTGTATTATTAATCGAGGCAAGGCTTGCCCCTTATTCCACGAATATTAGGTTTGGGTTTAAAATAGAAACTAATTTGTTTTTACCAAACCTACCCATGCCCCCTTCCTTCATTTTTTTACCCTCCACCTCTGTTCTAAATTTTTTTTAAACATCAACCCTGGTGTCCTACCCCCTAAAAAGTATTAAAAATTAATTAAAAAAAACCCTCCCATTCCCCCTTCTCCCGGGCCGCTCGCTTGGGCGCCAAAGGGCGGCCCTCATGGGCGCCTGCGATCTCGGGCATCGCAGGAGGCCGTGAGGACTGCCCTTTGGCGTGCGGCATCGCAGGCGGCCATGAGGGCCACCCTTTGGCTCCCAAGCGAGCGGAGGTCCGCCCGCTTGGGTGTCAAAGGGCGGCCCTCACGGACACCGCGATGCCGAGCATCGCAGGCGGCCGTGAAGGCCGCCCTTTGGCACCCAAGTGAGCAGAGGTCCGCCCGCTTGGGCGCCGCGATGTCGGGCATCGCAAGCTCCCGTGACAGGCGTCGTCCTTTGGCGCCCAAGCGGGCGGCCCGAGAGGAGGGGGAAGGGGGAAGGGGAGGGTTTTTTTTAAATTTTTTTTAATATTTTTTAGGGGGTAGGTTTGTTTAAATTTTTTTTTTGAAATTATGAATATCTTGTGGGGTAGTTTAAATATTTGGTTTTTTAATTTTTATTGTATTATTTTTTTAATTTTTATTATATGGTTTTTTTAATTTTTATTAGTGGGGGTTAGTTTTTTTTTTTTTTTTTAAACTTTTGTACTATATTAGTAGGTGGGGGGATTAGTTTATAGTGAATATTGATGTTGATTTTGTTTAGATTATTAATGTTTGTTGATTTATTTTAAAATTTTACATTTTGGATATAGGTACAATGGCATCAAGAAAGATATCTGTAAACGTTTATGGATCAAGAGCAGCGATCATTGCATCAAAAAAAATAGTTGAGGTATCTGAGAATGTTGAGACTCAAGACATAGTTCTTAGCTTTGAATAATTAAGAATGAAGAATGTTAGAGAATGGAAACATGAAACAGAAGAAGATAGAATAGAGTATCATTGGCATCTGAAGGAAAAAAATCAAGGAAAACCAGAAAGCATTCTCTTCTATTGTTCTGCATATCCATATATTCAAGCAGATTACAATCTATTGGCATTGCTGAGAGATATATGTGTAGTGTCAGGTACAGATATTGTTTATGCACAGGTGAAACAAACCAAGACCTTTGCGAAAATCCGATATGCTTTGAAGATTCCAAAATATAATGTTCAAGAAAATTTCACATATTTTTGTCAATGGGTCGTGGATGAAATTCAAAGAGGGAGAGTAAGTTTGAATATTGATATTATTCTTAAACTGGTTTTGTTATAACTTGGATATCACAATGTAATAGATTTAATACAATAATGTTTTTATTTTGCAGGATTTTTCCATTTCGATTTCCAAAAAGTTGAATGGAATTTATTATACAGAGGCCGATCCTATGGATGTCATTAGTGTCGCTATTCAAAAGGGACCAGAAGCAAGGAAGAAAAAACAAGTGTTAAATGTTCAAACTGAAGAAGTACAATCACAAAGAGGAAAGAGCATCCGACAATCAAATCAGGTACCTAGAAGGGTTATATTTAAATATTCATCTCGCTGAACTGAACACGATGAAATTGTTGCAAATGAGCTTATTAATCCTGCTAGTAAGAGTAACAAACAATCTCGTAAAAGAAATATGGTTGAGAGTGCCTCGATTCCTGTTGAAGGCATTGTTGTTTTAAAGGAACTCCTTCAAATAAAAAAAAGAGATCTATTGTTACTGAAACCAAAGTTATTACTGAATTTGAGAGTGAAAATTCTGGTGGCAGTAGGGTAAATCATTACTCCAGGTGCTGATCTAGAGGATGGCATTGTCAAGACAACACAAAATGCCATTCGAGGTCGATTGCCGAGGGATAATTTGGTTAACAATGGACATACATTTGAGTTGAATGTGAATCAAATTTATAAACCCACAGAATGGCAAGATAAATTTAGAATTAGAAAGCCACATCACTAGCATATTCACAACTTGAAAGCATTGATGAGGCACAATCCCTATGCACATGTGGTTTACAACTTAGTCCTTGTTGACCCGGAAGTTGTTCCTACTAGAGATGAATTTGATGAAACAAGATGTTTTCATTACAAATATTATGTTCTTGGAGGGAATCATTCTGCAGAGGCAAGAAGAGAGTTGATGCAAGAATATCCCAATAACCCTATTTTTAAAGCATCATTTGTGCTGGTTTAACAGATGTTGAAGCATTTAAGTTGTTGGCATGGGATCATAACACAAATAGTGAATATAGGTTGACAATGAAATTTGATCAAAGGTTGAGATTTATACACACTGAATTTGTGCAAATATGTGGCGGGGAAAAATCTAGTGTTGATGCAAGTTTTCGGAGACAATGTTTTATGGAAATAGGTCTCCCTATTAAAGATGATATTGTGCTACAAAAAAATTCCAGAGGAAGTGATGCATTCAGATCTGTAGATTCCTATTTCCAGTTGGAATTCAGATTTGGGAAAACATGGGATTTGATTAATGACATATTTAGCTTGTGGGATAATATTGGCATAAAAAACCAGAAAGTGAAAAAAGGTAGAGTTGTTCCATGGAGCGGTGGTAAGGCAGGTCCTAACGTCAAGAATCTTCCAGAAGACATGACTATTACACCTTTGAGAACAATGGAAGGTGTGAGGGATGAAACATTAATAGCTACAATACTATCACGGGTAAAGTTAGGTGAATTATCCATGGAGGAAATGTGTAGCGAACTTGACAAGTAAGTTGAGCATTTTTTTGAGTTTAACATTTTTGTTATGTTCTAGGTATTCTGTTATATTATTATATATGATTGTAAGCATCATTTATTGTTTCATTGTCTAGTCACAAGGTCTACATGAAAATACAAGAGGAGATGGTTATAATTTTGAGTGAGAAGAGTTGGGATGATGTCAAATGCAACTATCCAGACTCAAGCTCGATAGAAACTTTAAAACAATTTTTTGTTGCATTCAAGAAGGTATGTTAATCTATGATACATCCTATTTTATTTATTTTCTAATTCAATTCATTTCTATTTTATTACTTATAGAGATCATTTTCATTTGAAGATTCCAAAGAGGGGTAGAGATAGAGTACCGGAGTCCTTCAAAATTCATATCCAAAGAGCCAAAATAGAACGACAAAGGAGACAACATCTTGCAAACGTTGAACTTGATGATACACTAGATCATTATATTTGGAATGGGCTTGACACTATGCAATATAAATTCATTTTAGGTGACTGTGCAGACATTGCAAATCTTGTTCCTACAAAGGAGTACGCACTAGTGATTGCAGATATCCCTTGTTGATGTATATGTAACTTCAGAATGTATTTCACCCATGTATATTGTATTCCTATAGAGATGTTATTATTCCTCTATACGGAAGTGTCGTCATTTATATTGTAAGTGTCGTAACTTATACTTGACGGGTTATTAGACCACCTTGTTGGGGTCGGCCCTGTATAAGTCATGTCGGTCAAAGGGTTATTAAACCACCCTATTGGGGGTCGGCCATATGGGTCAAAGGGTTATTAGACCACCCTATTGGGGGTCGACCTAGTCAACATTATGTTATGTGGTTAAGTTAAGGCCGACCTAGTAAAGGTTATTAGGCAAGTCAAGTCAAGTATAAATAGAGTGTGGGAGGCACTCTATTTGATCATTCTATTCTCACACACACTCTTTGGAGAGTGGCGCAATTGTGGAGGAGGAAAAGCTGCTGCTAGGAGATGTCTATCTCTTATGATTGGGTTGTATCATTGCTCTATCTACCTCTGAGGAATTTATTGGGGTTTTTCACCTTTATGGTTTTCCCCAAGTAAATTATGTGTCTCTTGTGTGCTTGCATTATTGTGTCCATTATTGATATGCTGTAGATATGTTGTACATGTTGTTCTCTCAATTAAGATCCTAGATTAGATTGAAGTAAATTCTGAAAAACTAACATGGTATCAAAGCTAGCCTAAAAGAAGGCATGTTATGGCATGTATGACACTTGTTGCACTTGCGATGCTAGGGCTTGATATAGAAAAAACCAGTCATCGTAGCACTTTTTCTATAAATCCATTTTGGAAAAGTTTTCGGATCTGAAAATTTTACAGGTAGAATATCAGATCCCCATGTACCTTTTTTTCAAAGGAAAACTTCTAATTCGTTGTACTTTGTGTTTTATGATCTATACAATCTAGGGTTTCTGCCTCTTCCAGATCTGAGTCATAAACAGGTGACCTAGGAAAAAAGGTCATAACTAGGGCTATGAAGCTTCAATGAAATTTCGTAAAAAGTGAAAGGTAGTGAACGGACTTTACTTTCTCAGGTAACTTTTTCAGAGGCCAAAACTGAACCAGTGACACGTGGAACGCCATACAAGTTTGCTCTCCTTTTTTATCCCATAAACAAGTCACATTGCAACACTTGGCATAACTCTCTCTCAGAGAATCCAATTGAGGTAATACCTATGGGGTTGGAAATATGACAGGTCGGGCTACCACAAGTAGAAGTTTCAGACCTTGTGGATTCACAATTTCGGAGTTACGCCAGAAACAATCAGGTGCATATTTCTGTCAAAACATAATTGGATTTTGAGCACCTTCATTCATGGCTCCAGGAATTAGGGTTTCGAAGAAAGTTGGTATTTTTGTAATAGAAGACCACGGCTGAATGCTACTTGTCAAAATCGAAATTTAGAGACCAAGATCAAATTTTTTGGTTGGGTAGAAGGCCGAGCTTGATCAAACCCTATTTCAGGACTTTGATCGGAAAAGTGGAAAATTAGGGCTTCTGCAAAAGTTGGAATTTTTGAAGTCTGTGACCATGGTTGGAAGATCCTTAGAAAAATCAAAGTTTAGAGCTTTGGATCGAACCTTTTGGTTGGGCAGAAGGGTGGGATTCATCAAACCCTAGTTCGGGATCCTGTCCAGAAGATCCGGAAGTTTCAAAGGCAATTTTGAGGAGTGAAACTTTGCAGTTTTCAAATTCTAAGTATACCAGCTTGATCAGCTCATCAAGGCGCATCTTTCTATCCTTTCAAAAGTTTGAAATTCAAAGTTTGAATTTTTAGGGTTTCTTTGGAAAACCCTAATTGAACTCCAGATCCAGTTTCTGCAAATCAAGTGGATTGGGTTAATCCTAGAAGAGAATGGATTGGTCACCTGCATAAGTGAAGAAGTTTCTGTTTCAGAGGGAGATGAGGCTAAGGCCTTACATAAGAAGATTACAAGCAATCTCGACAAGTATTACTTATCTTGGTATATTTCGATATTTTTTCATGATTAAGCTTATGGTATGTTTGTCTTCATTAAGGTTAGTACAATCCTTATTAACTTTAGACTTGTTGTATCACCTTAATAAAATTATGAATGCATGATAGAAGATATTCATTGATTAGGGTGTTGACACTTATGATTGTACTAATGCATTATGGTGTTGTATGATGTTTATGTTGTCCGCTAACATGAAAGATACACCAAGAAAGACAAATCATGTTCTAGTTCAAGAACATATGACCATGGTGACATGAAGACAAAGATTCATCCATTGTCATGGATCACATAAAAGATCTATTTACGAGGTATGTATAACTTGGTTCTATAATGGTTAACTTATGAGATATGTAGGTTACTAGCACAAGTCATTGAAGAGAACAAGAAGACATCATATGGGTATGTTAGACATAGCTAGCTAACATGCTAATCCAGGTATGTTTTTCCTATATCAAGTTAGAATCCTACCTTGTGATAGGATCTCTTATATAAGTACATGGCATGATTGATAATGATTATTCATAGGTTTGAATAAACATGGGTGTATGCATATTATGTTTCTTACCTTAATTGATGATATGACTAACCAGAAGAGTCATGAAAGTATAGGTCTGAGTAATCACGGGTTTAGGCATATTATGTTTCTTACTTTAATTTATGATATGACTAACCATAAGAGTCCTTGAATACTAATGCTTATTATTTCTGTTTGAAATAATCATGACTATACATGCTTAAGATTATTGCGTTTTGATAGTATACTAATAAATGTATGATTATGTATGAGATCTCGAGGATATAACAATAATGATACTTGTAAGCATGCATAGTGATCAAGGATGGACATAAGTTCAAGGACAGGTAATCTAGGAAGCAAAGATCAAGAGGGAGCATACTCCAGTAGTTTCTGCAAGGATGCAGATATTCAGAGGGAGTTGACCACTTCTCACAATCCACATCAGAATGGAGTTGCAAAGATTCAGAGGGAGTCCACCCAATAACCAAACAAAGATAAGTATTTGAATTGTCATTTCTTACATATTTGTTTGTTTAAATAATGTCGTTCAATGATGTATATGCTTATGTTCCTAGACTTAGGTTGTGTATTATGCATATTAGAATAATTGCATTAATGAACAGTATACTACTAATATGCATGTGATGGGTAAGTGGCCTATGGCACTGTACAACATTGCACCATATCGATTTCAAGATAGCCTTCTTGAATGGTGTAGTCGAAGAGGAAGTGCATGTGGAGCAGCCACTCGGGTTTGAGACACATGACCGAGAGTCACATGTGTGTAAACTGAAGAAATCCCTGTATGATTTGAGACAGGCACCCAGGACCTGGTATGGCAGGATAGATGGATTTCTATCTAGTTTGGGCTTTACCAAGAGTAAAGCGGATTCCAAACTTTGCTACAAGGTTGAGGAAGGCAATCCAGTGATACTACTTTTGTATGTGGATGACCTGTTTATTACAGGTGAAGATAGATTGATTGCTGACACGCAGCGGAAGCTTGCTGCTGAGTTCGAGATGAAGAACTTGGAGATGATGCACTAGTTTCTAGGCATGGAGGTGTGGCAAAGTGCAGATGGAATCTTCCTTGGACAAGGGAAGTTTGTAGTAGAGATCTTGAAGAGGTTCGGGATAATGGACTGCAAGGCCATGGCCACACCTATGGCATCAAACACGAAGCTTCTGTGTGATGCTTCATCTGATCCGGTTGATGTCATTGTGTATCGTCAGATGATTGGGTCCTTGATGTACCTAACGAACACAAGACCAGCTATTTGCTTTGTGGTGAACACATTGAGCCAGTTCCTGACGGATCCCAGAGGTGTTCACCTGGTTGCTGTAAAGCATATTCTGAGGTACCTGAAGGGTACAGTTGATTATGGGCTCAAGTATGATGCGAATCAAAAGTTTAACCTGGAAGGTTATGTTGATTCGGACTGGGCGGGCAGTGCTGCGGATAGGAAGAGCACATCTGGGTGCTGCTTCAGTATGGGATCAGGTGTGATCTCTTGGTTTAGCAGGAAGCAATCCTACGTAGCACTGAGTATAGCCAAAGCAGAGTATGTTGCAGCTTGTTCAACTATTTGTGAGGTAGTATGGATTCGGAAGCTACTGTCTGAGTTATTTGATCTACTGTTGGAGGCTACTGGTATCTTCTATGATAACCAGAGTTGTGTGAAGCTGTCTGAGAACCCGGTGTTCCATGAGAGGTCGAAACACATTGAGATCAAATATCACTATATCAGGGATATGGTGCAGAGAGGAGCAATGAAGCTCTTGTATGTTGCGACAGTTGAGCAGATTGCAGATGTACTGACGAAACCACTAGCTAGAGTGAAGTTTGAGTACTTCAGAGAAAGGCTTGGTGTTCTTCAGATTGACAACACTTCGAGGAAGAAGTGATGGACACATTTGCTGGAAGCCATTCCAAGCATGGTGAGAGGAGGATCCTTCCATGGCTATGGATGTAAGCGTTGGATGATGAGCATCAGGAAGATGCTCCAGTTACTGCTCTGTATATGCATCATGTTGGATGTTGGATATGATTAGTTGGATCACTTATATGTATATGTATGTACGCATCATGTTGGATGTTGGATATGATCAGTTGGATCATTTATATGTATATGTAGGTATGCATCATGTTGAATGCTGGATATGATCAGTTGGATCATGTATGTTGATATGTATCAGGTATGATTAGGTGGATCATGTATTTTTATATGTATCAGGTGGATACATTGTATGATCAGGTAGATCATGTATGATCATATGTATCAGGAAGATACTTTGTATGCATCAGGAGGATGCATTGTATGATCAGGATGATCATGGATGACTAGCTTCAGGATGTTGCTCCAGATGACATGCATCAGGATGATGCAATGTTGATGATCAGGATGATCATGTGTACATCAGGATGATGTATGGTGAGTATCAGGTTGATACTCTGTGGCCGTGGACAGGTTGTGCAGGAGTAGCATGTAATGAGACCTGGAGATCTGGATAGGATGAAAAAGGCCTCAGATGCTCTTTAGAGTTCTTGCTTGGAAAGACACTCTTTTAAGGTTTTGCTAGACCACATGTAATCAGACCTGGAGATATGGACAGGATGAAAAAGGCCTCAGATGCTCTTTAGAGTTCTTGCTTGGTAAGACACTCTTTTAAGGTTTTGTGGGGACCACATGTAATCAGACCTGGAGATCTGGACAGGATGAAAAAGGCCTCAGATGCTCTTTAGAGTTCTTGCTTGGCAAGACACCCTTTTAAGGTTTTGTGGTAGGGATCACATGTAATCAAACCTGGAGATCTGGATAGGTTGTTCTATTCATGTAAAAGGCCTCAGATGCTCTTTAGGGTTCTTGCTTGGCAAGACACCCTTTTAAGGTTTTGTGATAGTCACATGTAAAAGATCCTGGGAGATCCGATAGGTTGAGCCGTGTGCTCGTAAAATGCCTGGGATGCTCTTTCGAGGTTTTGTTGACGCACGTAATAAGTCCTGAAGATTCCATAGTATGGCCAGTGATGATGAAGACCTGCAAGTGGTGGGCCTACATCCAGTATGAAAAAGGACTGGCTCTGTAGAACTTCCTATGACGAGTAGATTCAGAGATTGATTGAGATAGCAACAGCAATGATGATGACGATGATTCGCTGATGATGATCCAGAGAAGAAGACTTGTACTAGAAGATCTGTGTCGAGAAATACCTTCCTAGTTAAGAGGGAGTGTTGATGTATATGTAACTTCGGAATGTATTTCACCCATGTATATTGTATTCGTATAGAGATGTTATTATTCCTCTATACAGAAGTGTCGTCATTTATATTGTAAGTGTCGTAATTTATACTTGACGGGTTATTAGACTACCTTGTTGGGGTCGGCCCTATATAAGTCATGTGGGTCAAAGGGTTATTAGATCACCCTATTAGGGGTTGGACATATGGGTCAAAGGGTTATTAGACCACTCTATTGGGGGTCGGCCCAATCAAGATTATGTTATGTGGTTAAGTTAAGGCCGACCTAGTAAAGGTTATTAGGAAAGTCAAGTCAAGTATAAATAGAGTGCGGGAGGCACTCTATTTGATCATTCTATTCTCACACACACTCTTTGGAGAGTGGCGCACTTGTGGAGGAGGAGAAGCTGCTGCTAGGAGATGTCTATCTCTTATGCTTGGGTTGTATCATTGCTATATCTATCACTGAGGAAGTTATTGGGGTTTTTCACCTTTGTGGTTTTCCCCAAGTAAACTCTATGTCTCTTGTGTGCTTGCATTATTGTGTCCATGATTGATATGCTGTAGATATGTTGTACATGTTGTTCTCTTAGTTAAGATCCTATATCAGATTAAAGTAAATTCTGAAAAACTAACATCCCTCATGGATACAATATCCGAAACACTACTTATGATTGTGAGCCTTATACTTACCAATCATTCAATAAAGTGGTTTCGGGATTTGTAGATGTCACAACATCACCACTATGGAGATTTGTTGTTTTCCATTCAGACACACAATTAGGGGGCTTGTTGACATCCTTCAGGGGTAAAGGAAAAAAAAGGAAGCAACTTCATTGGTAATATATTTGCACTATATTATCAAATTTTTGAATTTATAAATCAATTATATTTATTGATAAGTTAATTAATTGTTTTATATTTTTGTTACAAGAAAAATCCTAATGTTCGTAGCTTAGGTAGCGATCCATTCCTGGGTGATGCTAAAAGAATACATGTTGCAACTTGGAAACAGGAGGAGGCTTATGAATCTCTTTTAATCAATGAAAAGAGTGGAGGAAAACATAGTCAGATATTGAGTTATAATGTCGTGGTAAAAAATTTAACATATGAAGAAAGGGATTTGAAAGGAGTGACTGTAAACATCTATCAAAAGCCACAAGCGTTGATTAATTATCTCATAGATACATTTTCAAGAGAAGGAGATTGGGTCTTAGATTTGTTCTCGGGTTCAGGTAAACTTTCTCATATTACATATGAAATAATATATCATGTTTTATTGTATGTTTTATCCTTCATTATTTTATTGTTTTAGAGTATGCTTCTTTATGCTATTTGACTTAACTTTATTTTTGTTTTTGGTGATTAGGTACAACAATAGCATGCTCCTTACAAAAAGGAAGAAATTGCATATCCATTGATAAAGATCCACTCCAATGCAATTACATAAAGCAAAGAATTAAGGCTATTCAAGTTCTTCCAGATGAACTGCAAGAAGTTGGTTTGAAGAAAGGATATTTTAGTGAAACACTTGTGGCAAAGATGTCAAAAGAGCCCCAAACCCCATTAGGAGGGGTGTTTGGAAAGGAGCACTTTGGGGATCTTGCAGACATAGAAGACCCAATGGAAGAGGACATTGATGTCCCTGAGGAAAGTCAAGCTCCAGAAAATTCCAATGTCGATGAAGAATTTGGCATGCATGATATTGTTAAATAGTTTCATGTTTTGAAGAAAATGTTAATTTTGACAGTTTTTTGATAAGATATATTAGTAATGTTTTGACTTTCAGACTTTATTTTAGAAATAAAATTTCTACATATAATGTTTTTAATATGTTTTTTACAAATAATTTGTATATTTTTTCTTGAATTTATGTGAATCGTCACTTTTCGGAAAATAATATGAAATATGATCATTTTTATACAAAAAATATCTGAAAATTCATTGAAAATGGTTTTAAATGTCTTTATTTTCTGGAATTGTTTACAATTTTGTCAATAAAAATGCCTTATTTTGTCCATAAAAATGCCTTATTTTGTCCATAAAAATGTCTTATTTTATAGAAAAAATCGTAAAATGTATATGTTTTTCATTATAAATTGCTTAAAAATGTATGTTATTTTGTTAAATTTCTAAAAACACACTTGAAAATAGAAATTAAAAATATTTTACAACAAAGATAATTCAAAGGCCTCAAAAAATGTCTCAAAATGAAAATGTGTGATACTGGTATCAACCATTTTTGAAACGGGGGTAAAAATAGCTTCTAAAATTAGGAGAGAGAAAAATGAGAACTGTATCGAGTTCTCGTTTCATAGTATAAGTGGTTTTCGCTAAATTCTCCGCTAAGCAGTTGAAACACGGCTAAATTTTCTGCCAGATTTTCCTTATACACCAGCTGTGACTCTGCCAAATCCTCCGCTAAAGCAGTTACAACACTGCTAAATTATTCACTAAATCCTCCACTAAGCAGCTACAACACTGCTAAATTTTTTGCCAGATTTTCCTTATACACCAGTTGCGATTCCGCCAAATCCTCTGCTAAAGCAGCTGCAACACCGCTAAATTCTTCGCTAAATCCTCCACTAAGCAGTTGCAACACCGCTAAATTTTCAGCCAAATTTGCCTTATACACCAGTTGTGACTCCGCCAAATCCTCCGCTAAAGTAGCTGCAACATCGCTAAATTCTTTGCTAAATCCTCCGCTAAGCAGCTGCAACACCACTAAATTTTCTGCCATATTTTCCTTATACACCAGCTGCGACTTTGCCAAATCCTTCGCTACCAAGCAGCTGCAACACCACTAAATTCTTTGCTAAATCCTCCGCTAAGCAACTGCAGCACTGCTAAATTTTTCGCCGGATTTTCCTTATACACCAGCTGCGACTCCGCCAAATCCTCCGCTAAAGAAGCTGCAACACCGCTAAATTCTTCTCTAAATCCTTCGCTAAGTAGCTGCAACATTGCTAAATTTTCTGCCAGATTTTCCTTATACACGAGCTACGACTATGTCAAATCCTCTGCTAAAGCAGTTGCAACACCGCTAAATTCTTCGCTAAATCCTCCACTAAGCAGCTGCAACACCGCTAAATTTTTCGCCAGATTTGCCTTATACACCAGCTGCGACTCCACCAAATCCTCCGCTAAAGCAGCTGCAACACCGCTAAATTCTTCGCTAAATCCTCCACTAAGCAGCTGCAACACTGCTAAATTTTCCGCCAGATTTTCCTTATACACCAGCTGCAACTCCACCAAATCCTCTGCTAAAGCTGCTGCAACACCGCTAAATCCTCCGCTAAGCAGCTGCAACACCGCTAAATTTTCCGCCAGATTTTCCTTATACACCAGTTGCAACTCCGCCAATTTTGTCCATTTTTCCTATTCTCACAGCTGTGAGTCCACCATATTTGTCCTATCTACCAGCTGTGACTGCACTAGATTTTTCCTATCTACTAGCTGCGACTCTGTTAAACTTGCCATTTTTTCGGCTGCAACTTGCCATCAATTTTGAAATAGAAACTGGGCTTCATAATGAAACACAAATATTTGATGCCACCATCTAAGGATTGATTTTGAAAGTGAATGTTGGCACAAAAATTAATAAGACTAGGGTTCTTGTGTAGGTGCCAACAAATGGACCCAGTACTATAGTCTAGAGTGTTGGCATAGTCAATCCCCTAAAGGAGAAGTTCTCATTCCAAGCACTGGCTAGACATGCTTATGATGAAGAGGGTTAACTACAAAGATAAAATGATGGAGGGATAATTCATTACACCATTCCTCAACATGAATTCATCATATATCCATTAGCACTTACAACATAGTTACACAGACAATAAAGCAAAGGGAAAGAATAGTAGATAGCATGAGTGACATCCATAACATATACTCAATGAATTCGGGGCCTAATAAGCTTTCATTGGCTTACTCCCTCTTACTTTAGATTTGGCTTTGATAACCTAGGATAAGGGAACTTGAATTTTTGCAAGGGGAGTATTTCCTATATTTTCCATTTAGATGGAGTTTTTTATGAAGGATTATGGGGGTAAAGAAAAACCTACAACCCTCAAATGTTTAAACTCCCTAGCCCACTATAACCCACTTACAACCTAAGACACTAACCCATGAACCTTAGCTCAAGATAATAACTTACTAATCCTAAGACTCTAAATCAACCCTTCAACATGTTATCTAAATTTTAGATTGAAGGATCAAATAAGGTATTTTTCTTTTATCGATGATGAAGAAAAATGAAAAGGAAAAATAATATAGGGAAAATATTATAATTGGTTTTCAACAAAAAGTTTGACAACAGTAACAACATAATGTTTACAATGGAAAAATGGCTATATTATTATCAAATTTGAAATGCTTCATTTAAGTTTCTACCCTATCAAATTTTGATGGTAAGATATAGGACTACCATGGAAATGATGGGTGATGGAGAATTAGGGTTCCATTCTAGCTAGGGAACATTAGAAATGGATAACATGTCTATAGAAAGAAACATGCATACATATTACTAAATATTGACATGGGGAGGTAATTTCTCTTGAAAAGTTGCATCTTCAAAATAAAAGGATGAATAATTGCCACACATGATAATAAATCATTGCTACACACAATGAGGTTGCATCATATATGACATGTATCACATGTGCACATGTCACAACATTGGTTCCTAGCATAATGATCTGTTAAAAGTTAGATATAGTAAAAAGATAACAAAATTTAGGAGCAAGACCAAAAGCCCATGGTTTAAAAGATCATTCACTAACCAATAATTAGATTCAATGAGATGCTACAAAGGAAAATGACTAAGAGGATTATAATTTCAGTGGATACATCTCATATGTTTATAGGAATACATGGCAAAAAACAAAATGTCAACTACTTGAACAATGACTCGAGGGAAAAGTTTGGTTGTATGCTATATAAACCTTAGAATATTCCACCATGCACCTTAGAATGTCCATCTCACATGTTATTGAGAAATCATGGTAAGAAGTGGAAAGAGGGAATACTGATAAGATTGCATCATTAAGATCACAATCCAAATGAGAATGAGGGGATTCACATGAAATTTCTAGCCACCAGCTTAGATCCATTTTAACTCCGAATCTATTTGACACATCAAGGGATAACAAAAATAATTGTGATGCAATTATATCGGTGTCTAACTATTTTGTTGTCAACCAATTACTAATTTCTCAGTAGGACACATCTAGAGAAGAAAAACATTAGAAACATATGATAGATCCATATATTAAGAAATATAGTATAGAGGCATATTTGAAACAATATTTGTCCATATAGAAGTTGCAAGTGACTATAGGAGAGCATGATCAATATACCAAGAAATACCCTTCTTGCATGGTGAACTAGTCCATTGATGAAAGTAAAACATAGAAGAAAGAGGAACAAGAGAAAGAAGAATAACACCAAGATGAATAGATGGAATATATTCCACCAATGTGAGGTCACCAATGGAATCAACAGATAATATCAATCTCTAGATAAAACAATCAACTAGATGTAGGCACTAGTAGATTTCTCATTTTCCAGTTGGATCAAAATCAGTAATATCAATTGTTGATCATCGAAGAATGATAATGGAGATTCAACATTATCCAATACCTTTCTCTATAGGTGTAGGAGTGATTATGCATGGTATTCAATGCACTAATGGAAATCAATCTTATTGAGCTCATCGGTAATTAAGAAACCACCTTAGGTATGTCACATACTCTGAAAAGGATGGACACCGTTGAAATACTACATTAGCATGCTTGTCAACCATATGATATAAACCAAGTCCCCAATCAACACTTTTTTAATGAACTAAACATGGAACTAGCTAATGTAAAATTAGTCACAACATATTTATTGAACAAGAATATCAATCACAATGATGTAAAACAAATTGGAATAAAAACTGTGCAAGAGAGATGCATCAGTGCTCTATAATCTAGAATGGTAGAATTACAATACAATACTGTCACAATGAGTGAGAAATTCGAATTAGCCAAGGAAGTCATTCAAATATACTGCATGGCATAGCTTGGCTCCAACTAGGAGTCCTCATCATCAATCAGTGGTGGTCATCAATGCACAAGTCACTGTCAAACAGGTGTCAAACTGAGTCTAACTGAGTCTAACTGAGTGTAATAAGTGTAACTGATGGTAAGTGGCACTAATATAGGGATGGAGGCTCAATGGAGGGCGCATGAGGAGTTAACTGCACTCAGAATAGGTAGTCATGTCTCATCGAAGGTCAATCAGAGTGATAACAGCAGTGAGGAGTTAGTCTTGCCTCAAATCAAGGAAAGACCGATGGCAAACTGAAGTAAACTGGACTGGTAGGTGAGAAAGGCACCCTTCTGCAGTGGAAGGTGATAAATGGGCACATGAAAGGCTAGGAAGGATAAATCTGAGTGCAAAGTAGCTCCCAAGTGCTAGGAGACTAGGGACTAGGTGCTGGAGGTACCATACTGATGACTGGGCAGCATGTGGATGCATGCATGCAAATTACATAAGTGAATTATGAGATATCCTAACACCCCCCCTCAAGCTATACTATGATGTAAAAAATAAAATGTAGGGCCCTGGTTGCTAAGACCCAAAGGTCACCCCAATAGAATAATCCAAAAAATGCTGAAAATAAGCTAAGTGAGGAAAGAGGGAAAACCTAGTGGGAAGAAAGCCCCCCCTCAAGCTAAACATAAAAATGGATCTAATATGTCTCCACCATGATGGAACTCACCCCCAACAGTGAATGGATAAGAGAACTTCTTCTCAGTGAAGCTCTTGGTGAAGATGTCTGCAATTTGCTCATTGGTAGGGCAATATTGCAGAATGATGGTGTGATCATGCACCAACTCTTGAATGTAGTGCATATGAATCTCAATGTGTTTCGTCCTCTGCCGCTGAACTGGATCGGTGGAGATATTAATAGCATTTTGATTGTCACAAAATAGGACAGTCGAAGTAGTGCTACCAAAATCAAACTCGGAAAGAATACCCTACAACCAAACTGCCTGAATGTAGGCATTGACTGCCCCTCGATACTGTGCCTCTGCTGAAGAAAGTGAAATGGCTTCCTTATTTTTGCTTGAAAAGAAAATAGGCCCATTTCCAATCATGAAAACATATCTAGAAGTGGACTTCCGATCTATTCTATCACCTTCCCAATTTGAATCAGTAAAACCAATGAAATCTAGCTCAGAATCTGCAGCATAATGTATGCCAAAATGTTTCATACCTTGCACATACTGCAAGATCCGCTTGGCTTCCCGCCAATGAATCTCATGGGGATGTTGCATATACCTTGATACAGCACTCACGGCATAAGATATATCAAGCCTTGAGTGTGTCAAGTAGAGTAGTGAACCAATCAACTGTCGATACATAGTGCAATCTGCAAGCGGTGTAGTATTTCCCTCTTCAAGACTGATTCCTGAGAGGAATGGGAATGGAGCAGCCTTACATTCTGCCATATTAAAATTTAATAGTAGGTCTTTAGTATAATTTTTATTATATAATGTTATCCCATCAAAATTTTGAGCTATCTCCAAGCCCAAAAATTGCTTAAGCAAGCCCAAATCGCTCATATCAAAAGCTAGATTTAAAGCGGTTTTCATCTTTTTAATTGTAAGGAGAGTGCTACCAGTACTGAGAAGATCATCAACATATAAAAAAAAAATCAACAAATTACCTTTAACTTGCTGTAGGTACACATTAGGATCATATTTTCATCTTTTTAAATTCTGAGAAAGAAGGAAGGAGTCCATCTTTGCGTACCAAGCTCTAGGGGCCTGTTTCAATCCATACAAAGATTTCTTCAATCTGCAAACTAATGATCGATCTGATATGTATCCTACTGGTTGTTTCATATATAACTCTTCATCAAGGTCTACATGTAGAAAAGAACTCTTCACATCCATGTGGTGCACTTCCCAGTGCTTGGATGCGGAAATGGCCAAAACTAGGCGGATGGAATCCATCTTTGCAACTGGTGCAAAAGTCTCAGTGTAGTCCACACCTTGGACTTGGGAGAAACCTTTTTCCACCAGCCTAGATTTGTATTTGCTAATAGAACCATCAGAAACAACCTTCATGTGGTAGATCCACTTGCATTGAACTAATTTTCTTCCAGGTGGAAGAGAAACTAGCTCCCATGTATTGTTCTTTTGTAGAGAACTGTACTCTTCATCCATGGCGGTTTACCATCGTGGATCTCGGTGGGAATGATAGTATGATTTGGGATCTGAACCAATCATCAAATAACATTTCTCAGATAATAATGGATCAGAACATGAATGAGCCATACCTTCTCTTTGAAAGTATGCTCTTGTTCTCCTTGGATTAGCAAGATTTCCAATGTTTCGAGCAGCAGATTGTAGAGTGTTTTGAGCCCACTTTGGTAACTAAAGAGGATCATTATGGTATGATTCCGAACCTGATATGTCATGGCCATAAAATTTTGATATAATATCAGAGATATCAGATCCAATTCTTTCTTCATACTCACTTGAATCTTCTTCTTGTGGAGGGTGCAGATCGGTAGTGTTTTCCTCAACTAGTTTCAGATCTGGCAACGGTTCTTCAAACTTCACACTTCGTTCTATGAATACCTTTTTGGATATCATATTCATGAGTTTATATGATTTTGATTCTTCCCCATATCCTATTAGGATACATTCAATACTTTGTGGATCCAAATCTTTCCTCTTATCAGAAGGAATTCTAGCCCATGCAGTGGAGCCAAAAACCCTCAAATTGGACACATCCAGTTTGCGACCAAAGAATGCTTCGAAAGGAGTTTTACCTTTCATGGATGAATGTGGAAATCAGTTATGAATGTATGCAGAAACATTAATGGCTTCAGCCCAAATATTTTCATCCAAACCTTTTGACTCAAGCATGCAAGTATCCATTTCTTTCAGTGACCGATTCTTCCTTTCCGCTACACTGTTCTGCTGGGGTGTGTAGGGAACTGTATGTTGGATCTGAATTCCGCTTTCGGCACAAAGTTACAAAAACTCAGTCTTGATATATTATCCACCATTATCATATCTAAGAGATTTGATCTTGCTCTAGTGGCGGTCTCAACAGAAGCCTTAAAATCCTTGAATTTTCCAAGCACTTCTGACTTGTTTTTGAGAAAAAATACCCAAGTAAAGAAGGAGAAGTCATCGATGAATGTAAAAAAATACCTTGAAACATTCATGGACATATTTGGAAGTGGACCACTGATATCAGAATGTATGAGGCCCAAAATGGTAGAAGCTTTGCTAGCTTTGTCGCGGTCGAACCTGTGATCAGGGTGCTTCCCAACAATGCAACTGGGGCAAATTCCCTTCGAGGAACGGAGTTGCGGAAGACCATGAACCATGGATTTCTGTTGTAATGGCAGCAAATGCTTGTAATTAAGGTGTCCAAACCTTTCATTCCAAATCCTACTAACCTCATTTCCATGAGTGAGGAGAGAAGTGGGTTTTTCAAGCAGCACAAAGTGAGAAAACTCATAGTATTTTGCAGTGTGGTTTGCCTTTCCGACTGCAATAGGTATTCCACTTTTGATATAAGAAATTTCAACAATGTTAGGGCTGAATGTAACTTGCTTTGGTTCATCGGTGTGTGTCATTTGATACACAGAAAGTAGATTTGAAGCCAAGGAAGGCACATAGAGAACATTCAGGAAGCTTCCATGCTCTACATGGATGGTACCTTTTCCCTTCGAAGAAATTTTTGAGTCATCTCCCAAATGGATGGGGATGGAGCTGTTTGGATCCAATGAAGAAAAAGAGTCAATATTTGCAGCCATATGATTCGAGGCACCGGAATCTATCAATATAGTGGTGGGTTTCGAAACAGTTTCCATGAGTGCTTGACCTCTTTCATGATCATCATTTCTATCCTTCTTCTGTGCACCGTTGGGAAGACATATGTTGTTCTTTTCCAAAAGGAGGGCCATTTGATCTATTGTTTTCTTCATGCTTGAAATTTCAGGATGAAAGCCACGGTTTCAATATGAACACTTAGATTTTTCTTTACCCTCTTTACCCTTATGCTTGTTCCTTGAACCGGATGGTCTCTTTACCCTCTTTACCCTTATGCTTGTTCCTTGAACCGGATGGTGCATCCGATTGCTTTCCTTTCTCTCTTTGCTTGTTTGGTTCGAATTTGGGCTTCTCTTTCTTTTGCTTTCCTTTTCCATTCGACTTCTTGGATCCTTGAACAAATAGGGATGAATCTTTGGAGTTTATGGACCCCATTAAAATCAACTTGTCGTGCTCTTTGGTAACGGATTCAATGAAGGCATTCAAGGTAGGCATATTCCAATTTGGGGTAGTTAGCCAATCGGAATTGAAAGTAGAGACAAATACCGAGTAATCTTTCCCAAGCTTTGTGAGAATGGATAGGATCAATTTCTTATCCTCTTTCACAACACCACTGTTCTTCAACTACAATGACAAGTGCTTGAATCCTGTGAAAAACTCATTGATGGTCTCGAAATTCTCAGGACTAAGAGAAATCAATTCATTTTCTAATTGAAAGGCTCTAAGCTCGTCCTGCTTGCCAAAACGTTTGTCAAGTTGCTCCCATATTGATTTTGGAGACTTCAATCCGCTAAGATGGAAGTGAAGATCCTTGGAGATGGAGAGGCAAAGAAGACCATAAGCTTCATCAAGCTTATTGAAGTATTTTGACTATTCAATGAGAGTGTTTGGCTCCAATTCGAGGCCCATGGTGACTCTATAGTACCCTTTTGAGCGCAATATTATCTCCATGTCATCTTTCCAATCAAAATAATTGAAAGGAGTTAGCATAGGCTTTGAAGAAGTGGAATCCATCACTGAAAACGAGTGCAATTGATGAAGGAGAACCTGCAAATCACAAGGTAGCGAATGCACTTGATGTAGAAGATTATCCTGCAAATCACAATCAAAACAAGAACAGTAAGGTCGAACAATCCACCCTTTTAGAGTTGCATCACACCTGGGATTGGAGATCAAGCAATGTTGAATGGGTCCAATGTATCAAATCCAGGAATTATGTGGAAAACTCAAGCTTCTGGAGTGGATTGGAGTGTATTTTCAGCTTTGCATGCACATGAGCGAATGCCCATGAGATCTTTCATGCCAAAACTTCTGCAATTTTGAGCAAATTCACTCAAATAATCATGTAGAACACCTGTAGAAGAGAGATCTTGTCCCTGCAATGGCTCTGATACCATGTAAAATTAGTCACAACAGATCTATTGAACAAGAATACCAATCACAATGATGTAAAACAAATTGGAGTAAAAACTGTGCAAGAGAGATGCATCAGTGCTCTATAATCCAGAATGGTAGAATTACAATACAATACTGTCACAATGAGTGATCCATTCGAATTAGCCAAGGAGGTCATTCGAATATACTGCATGGCATAGCTTGGCTCCAACTAGGAGTCCTCATCATCAATCAGTGGTGGTCATCAATGCACAAGTCACTGTCAAACAGGTGTCTAACTAAGTCTAACTTAGTCTAACTGAGTGTAATAAGTGTAACTGATGGTAAGTGGCACTAATCTAGGGATGGAGGCTCAGTGGAGGGCGCATGAGGAGTTAACTACACTTAGAATAGGTATTTATGTCTCATCGGAGGTCAATCGGAGTGATAACAGTCAGTCTAGCCTCAAATCAAGGAAATACTAGTGGCAAACTAAAGTAAACTGGACTAGTAGGTGAGAAAGGCGCCCTTCTGCAGTGGAAGGTGAGAACTGGGCGCATGATAGGCTAGGAGGGATAAATCTTAGTGGAAAGTAGCTCCCGAGTGATGGGAGAATAGGGACTAGGTGCTGGAGGTACCATACTGATGACTGGGCAGCATGCGGATGCATGCAATGCATGCAGAATGCATGCAGAATGCATGCAAAGTACATAAGTGAATGATGAGATATCCTAACAGCTAATAATACATGAGAGAAATGAAATAAACATGGAACTAACTAATGATACATGAGAGAAATGAACTAAACATGGAACTAGTTAATGATACATGAGAGAAATGTGCATCAAAAATATAAATACAAAAGCTATCCATTAAAGATTAGTTATATTAAAATTTTGAAAAAAACCCCATTTCACTAAATTCAAAACACAAAAATCCTAAAATGTGGGTGGGCGCCAAATTTTATCAAAATTGCCTTCCAAAACACAAAAATTCCAAACTCACCGTGTTCACCAATTTTTGTCAAAATTCTCTTCCCCTGTCATATTCATGGAAGAAGAAAGCAGCGTAACTCAATCTGGAACCCAGATACGAGTTGCAAGAACGTCTCAGTCGAAGATTTGGAGGATAGGCGCCTTTGGCTATAGAGAATCTAGCATGAGAAGGATGTGGTTTCATCCGTTTATCTCACCATTGGCTATGAGGCTGTGCTGTAGCATCATCCGCTGGAAATCTATGCAAGAAGAGGTAAGAATCAATGTATCATCTCGTTTAATAGCAAAGGGCGTTTTCATTTTGAGTGGTTTAGAAATAAGAATGATGAAGAGAATTGGGATGAGTAGTTTCGCAGTTATACTGATAACCTACTTAGAGTAAACCCCATAATATTCAACAACCAATATAAATACAAGCTTATATATATATATATATAAACTAGCATATGATTTGATGATGTTAGCATAAGAAGACCCTTCAAGGCTATAAATTGCATCCGGAAGGCATTTTTCCATACTTCTTCCATATTTTCCCTCTCCTTGGGATTTCTGTGTGAAGTGAAATTCCTGTGTTCGTTTTTATTTGGAATATCTCAATCGTCCCCTGATCTCCGATCTCTACCTGTTGTGACTCTGTTCAAATTATCTTCAACTGAATATGGTCATCACAATGAATTTTGATGCTGCGGGGATTCATAAATGAAACTAGCGGTCTCAAATTGAATTCCAGTAAACCCTAATACTCTTTCTGATAAATATAATATTAGCGTTACATTTACTGAGATGGTGTGGTGATGTGGACAATACGGGAGACAACCTGTGATGAGCAGCACATTCATATGTCTCATTTGAGAATGTCATCTTCACTGTATTTTCCCCTCTTTCCTTGGCATTTTCCTTCCAATCTCCACCATCATGATGATGGTGGACATGGGCGCAGCTCATAGGAGGAGGCGCATGATTTTCACAAGAAATTTCCCAAGGGCTACGTGGCCAAGTGGCACGTTGAACTTTTCTACTCCACTAACTTTGTCCGGATATTTCTCTTCAATCTCTTCAAGTTGCTTCTCCAAGTATTTTTTACCAGTGCCCTGGGACAAAAGAAATAAGAGATAACAAATTTGTAATAATGAGTGGCAAGTGCAACACAATAAAACTACTGCAAATGCACTACTATATCGACATAAATATTGGGGGTATTGATATCGAGTAAGCCAAGTGTCCAATGGCCAAGAGCATCAGGCCATGACATCATCCTTTGTGGGGAATGTGTTAGTATCAACAGTTAACTTGTAGAAAAACCTCAGCACACATCATACCTAGGGTCCAGTAATTGTTTTGCCGCAATTGACCTGACTATGCAAATATGACACTCTGCGTCTCTAATTAGTGATAATACAGCACATTATAGAATGCCTAACTTACTAGGATAATTAACTGCCCGTTTTCATCTACAATTAGAGGGACAGCTTCAGCAAGAATATCTGGGCCTTTATTCTCTTCTAGTCTTCCAATAAATCCTATAACAGGAATATTTGGATCCACGGTCAGCCCAACTTCAACTTGTAGTGCTTCCTTAAGACTAGGCTTTGCATCCAGAACCTACAGCAGCCCACATCTATTTAATAGATTTTATATTAGATAATAGAGAGGTTAGAATACAACTGTAAACATTCAAATATCTCTCTTGACCTGTGAAAAAATCATGGTAGAACAAATTTATAAATGAGAAAGGTATTAGATTTAGATTTTTCATGTTTTCTTACAGTCGTTGCGTCATAGTTCACTTCAAGACATTTGTCTATTGAAGGGTCCCACTCCTGGACATCCATTCCATTCACAATTCCTATAATGCCAAATTTACGAACAATAGATTCCAATTCAACTCCCTTGTCTGCTCCATAAATAAGATCCTTTGCATAATGTGGACTCACTGTAAAAACCCTATCAGATTCTAATATTCCAGCTTTCATCCAATTAATTTTCCTTCCTTTCACTTGTTTGTCATACCTGCAAAAATAAACATCCTTTGAGCTATCTGGATTCTGATCATTCAAAACAATTCACCTTTAAATGTGAAAACAGTATAGCAAAGATGGATGAGCAGGTGTGAAAAATGTTTACCCATCAATGAAATCAAATGAGCTCTTGAACTCATCAGGGAGATTAACAAGCGAAAAGTCTGAAAAAGCAAATCTGCCTTGGTAGGCAATATTGTATATGCAATATGAAACCTGAATTCATGAATTGGATCCAATTTCAGAGCAAAATCCTCCAAAAGTAAGCTTTATACTGCTCAATTATACATATATTGAATGAGATTGCAAGAGAAATGAATTGTAAAATACGTACCTTGGAACTTGTGAAAGAACTTGCAGGCTTGTAGATACTCTTCAACGGTTATACTCCCAAAAAATTTTCTAGTCATTCAAGCTTGCTTGTATCTCTTTCCTAAAAATTCATTGCACATCATCTATCTATTGTTTTTAAATCTTTCAAAAAATACAATCAATGGTAGGTAATTGTAGTCTGCATTATTTTACTGCATCTGACATTTTGTTGTAGGCCTGTGGCAGACTAGGAAAAAAATGTTGGCACAGATCAGTTTCTATACATAAACAATGCAGGAATTTAGAAGCCTACTGATGAGCCTCCACATGTTTAGGGGGTTAGTGCATGACTTTACATTTTCATCTACTCATTTGATTGATACTTTGGTGGTTTTTGCAATGCAATGAAGCAGAGAGAATTTTTTGCCAAGTTTGGAAGAAATTAGCATTCCTCTAAGAACTTGAGTATACATTTCAGAGACTTTTTCCCTTTCCTAGACCGTAAAATAATCTCTTGCTCCAGATGATGGATGCATTATTTACTTTATATAAGAGTATGTACTTTTTGCATTATGTTGATGAGATAGTTTCCCAGTTCATGCTGATATTTCTCTGTATTAACAAATGTCACCAATGACAAAAGTTTTCATAAATATCTATAATAAACAGATTTCCAACTAGAGATATGCTATCTCAAGCAATACTTCATTTGTATATGTCTATTAATTGTTCAATTCGAGTCTTGCAAATAGTCCCCATAGTGAAAAGTTGTAACGTCTAACCTTCAGATCTGTCATTTTGAAGATAATAGGATTCAAACCTAAAACCTGCTTGTTGGTTGTGATGCTTTTGCTCAAGATTGTTTTTGTCACTTTAGTTGAAAGTAGAAATATGTACTATTTTGTGAAGGAATTTTCTATTTTATTGGATCATATACTTTGAGTACTCATTTTGGCAGAGCGCCTTGTAATTTAGACGTTACTAGCTCTTGCTTTCATCATTGTTAAGCAAAGTTGGGATCTAGACACGAACAAGCCCTTAGCACCCAAGCATACTATCAAGCTTGATGATTTGAAATGAACATTAGAGTCCCATTTTAATGATCTTTGAGGTCATTGACCATCCAATGTAATGTCCCTTGTTAGTAATTTTATTAAAATGGCAATTTTCCACTTGTTTTCCCTAGTTCGACCTTTGACTAGTTTTGATCTCTAGGTCCCAAATTTGCCCCAAATGATCCCAAATCTTCTGAGAAGGTATATGAATGATATTACAACATAAATATGTGTTTCAGGAATGCATTTGGACCTTTAAAATACTTCTGCAAATCCTCTTTCAATTCTGGTCAATGTAGTAAACTTTACTAGTGATTTCCCTTTGACTAGTATTGTTCTCTAGGTCTCAATTTGACTCCAAATTCCTTCAAATATTCAATGAAGGTGTATGAATGATATTAGGACTTGAATATGATGTTCAGGGATGAAATATGGCCACCAAAAGACCTCTGAAAACTCTCTTAAGATTCTGAACCAAGTATGCAATTTTACTAGTAATTTGGGGTTCAAATCCCCCTAGGGCAAGTACTGAAAATGGCTTCCCAAATGCCTCCAAACCCACTCAAATTTCTAAAAAGAGGTAGGGAATGTATTAAGGAAGTTATTAAGGTCTCATGTGCACCATTAATTTATTATTATATCTGTTCCAACCCTCTCCCATTCAACTGCAAAAATCACCAATTCGACCCTTGGGGAAATGGCACTATTTCTTCTCCCAATGCAATTAAACTGAGTAAAAATACTTCAAATGCTCAAGTATAGTACATGAAACTTGTAAAATACATCCATGGCAGTCCATTAATCACAAATTCATCAGATAATCATCCATTCATTCGAAATCATCAACATTACATTGATTCGCAACAAGGTAGTGGGGAAATGGCACTGTTTTTTCATTAAAATTGAGATTTATACATTTCTACTTGGAATTTCAACTTGAAAATTTCCGGAGATGAATAAAAGAGTATTTAATTCATATTACAAAATAAATGGGGCGTTATCAGCTCCCCCAAAGAGTACAATATCTCACCAAAAATGCCCTCCCTCAAGGATCAAGAATATGCCATCAAAACTGGAAATCATTGAAGGATTGAGCTGCAATAGAAGAAACCATGAGATTCCCTGTAGCTTACACCTGAAAATAAATACTCCATTAAAGCTCCAAATTAAAGTTCTAAATGGCCATTCCAATTACCAACTTGGATGGGAATCTTTCACCCTCGAAATTGGCTAAGGCAAGAAACTAGTCATCCACTAGATCTCCCTCTTCACAAATGCAATTGCAAATTCTACAAATGATCAAAAGATGGTTTCATTCTTTTTTATTGACATTTATAAAGTTCTAATGTCCTCCATGGGTCGAATTCCTTCCAAGAGACTCATGCCAACTCAAGTTGGGAAGAGATTCCAAAGAACGCCACTTGTACAACAATTCCTAGTCTCCCACTTCCACCAATCACATGTGGAAGCATCTTAGCTGCCCTAACACTCTTGAGCGCCCTCTTGGAGTCTATTTTTAACCTTGACATGTCATATATGTCATATGTCAGCCTTCAGGTCTGATTTGTTTCATAGGTGTCATAGCATCTTCATCATTGTTGTCATAGAGCTAGGGAATCTAGCCCAAGTGTCTCACTAGCTCCTAATTGCCTCTTCCTCTTCCATGGGAGTTACTCTTCCTCTATATTTCGACCTTGGATGAGTCATGCCATGAATAATACCTTTTGGACTCCCCCAAGCATGTTACCATTCACCTTGAATTCGAATTGGTGAGAGAATGATGCCAAGTGTAGTGGGGAAATCTAGCCATATGTGGGTCCCACTTCCTCCATGTGTCTTCATGATCAAATGCCACTTTGATTTTCAATTGTACATATTTATTTAGCTTATTTATTAAATATTTATTCCATTCTAATGTTCAAACATCATTTATTATCCCCCTTATTCCAAATCCCAAAGCTTCGACACCAAACCTAGGAAACTAGTAATTTTCCTCCTTGGCAATTATTTGACCTTTAGCATCAATTTGAAAAACTCTAATGAATATGGCCAATTTTCTTAGGCCAGTGTGACCCAATGCCAAATTTGGGACATGAAAAATCCTCCCTTCCCAATATTGCTTGTCCTCAAGCAATTCCAAACATGTGTGTTGAAGAACCTACTTTCTATATAATTCTTTGAAGTTGCCATTGAATTTGCCAACCTTGAGTCCTTGAGTTTCCATGAAGATTTTAGAGAGGAACCACCATGCTTGCTGCTGCACTACTCTGATAAAAATCACTTTATTAAGTGGGAAATCCATCTCCCATACTGCTTGTTTCCCCAAAAAATTTGAAACCAATGAGATAAAAATTATTCCAGGGTCCCATTGCTTGTATTGCACCCCAACAATTAAGAGTGCTCTCCAACCCATACCATCAGATAAGAGGATTCCTGGATCCCATTTTCTTTTATGCATTCTTCCAAACATCATGAGTGCAAAATATATATCATCAAAATACATAAAAATATAAGGAAAATGTACATCAAGAAGATGCTTCATCAAAGAATCATGAAAGTGCTTGTACCTCCAAATAAGTAGACCATCATTTTTCAAGTGCATACAAGCATCGAGTGAACAATCAAATCTAATCAAATGACATAGGTGAGTATCCCATGTCCTATAATGCTGCTCCAAAAATATGTAAGATGCATCAAAACAATCAGCCCTATATTCTTTCATCCACATAGTTAATCAAGTTCCTCCAACATCAATTGAACTAAGCAAGGAGCAAGGAAGATCATGAGTCTTCAAGTGACTCAAGTGAACATCATAAGTGTGTCCATGAAGATGTGTATCATCACAAGGAAAAAAAATATTCTGCTGCAAATGTAAATAATGAGGTTCTCTATCCATGTCATCCTCAAAATGAGAGGTAGGAGTTACATACCCCTCATGTGGCACCATTAGAAAAAAACCTTTCACCCAATTTTCATCCCCAATTGATGTGGCTGAAAAAGAAGTAGGGGGTGAGGAATTATGAACCAACCTTAAATCCTTACAAATATTACCTATTGAAATCTTTAATTCATCTTCTCCATAATTGGCTGGTCCAACTATTGTGAGATCATGTGCCTCCTCCAAGGATTTGCAATTCTCTCCATGAGGCAACTAATAATCCCTCTCAACAAGGACAAGTGCTTGTCCTTATTCTTGTTTGAGTGTAGCATCTTCAAGAACCTGCATATCAACATGTATCTCATGTTCCACAATTACATTAGGTTCCTCCTTTGTGGCATAAACCATTTCCTTCTTTTCCTTGAAAAGAGAACCATTGCTCATTATTTTTTCCGAGTTTCATCCAAGTTCACTAACCAACAATTTGAACTCTTGCATGAATTGCCTCCACTTGTCTTCAAAGGAAGTTTTCAATAATTTTCTAAACTCCTCATTCTCCTCTAAGGTTCCTTTCTCATCCTTACTCATGGTGACCAAGGAATGCACTTCTTCTCCTATTTCTTCCCTTTCACCAAAGTACATCCAGTTTCAGTTTCTAAGGGTGGTGGCTTATTTATTTGACGCCTGGTATTCATTAATTTTCTACCACATCAGGTTCCAAGACCATGCTCTGATACCACCGTAATCCCCTATTAGGAATTTTATTAAAATGGCAATTTTTCACTTTTTTTCCCTAGTTCGACCTTTGACTAGTTTTGATCTCTAGGTCCCAAATTTGCCCCAAATGATCCCAAATATTCTAAGAAGGTATATGAATGATATTAGAACATAAATATGTGTTTCAGGGATCCCTTTGGACCTTTAAAATACTTCTGCAAATCCTCTTTCAATTCTGGTCAATGTAGGTAACTTTACTAGTGATTTCCCTTTGACTAGTATTGGTCTCTAGGTCTCAAATTGACTCCAAATGCCTTCAAATATTCAAGGAAGGTGTATGAATGATATTAGGACTTGAATATGATGTTCAGGGATGACATATGGACACCAAAATACCTCTGCAAACTCTCTTAAGATTCTGGACCAAGTATGCAATTTTACTAGTAATTTGGGGTTCAAATCCCCCTGGGGTAAGTACTGAAAATGGCTTCCCAAATGCCTCCAAACCCACTCAAATTTATGAAAATAGGTAGGGAATGTATTAATTATGATATTAAGGTCTCATTTGCACCATTAATTTATTATTATATCTGTTCCAACTCTCTCCCATTCAACTACAAAAATCACCAATTCGACCCTTGGGGAAATGGCACTATTTCTTCTCCCAATGCAATTAAACTGAGTAAAAATACTTCAAATGCTCAATTACAGTACATGAAACTTGTAAAATACATCCATAGCATTCCATTAATCACAAATTCATCAGAGAATCATCCATTCATTCGAAATCATCAACATTACATTGATTCACAACAAGGTAGTGGGGAAATGACACTGTTCTTTCATTAAAATTGAGATTTATACATTTCTACTTGGAATTTCGACCTGAAACTTTCTGGAGATGAAGAAAAGAGTATTTAATTCATATTAAACAATAAATGGGGCATTATAAGCTCCCCCAAAGAGTACAATAGCTCACCAAAAACGCCCTCCCTCAAGGATCAAGAATATGCCATCAAAACTGGAAATGGTTGAAGGAGTGAGCTGCAATAGAAGAAACCATGAGCTTCCCTGTAGCTTACACCTACAAATAAACAATCCATTAAAGCTCCAAATTAAAGGTCTGAATGGCCTTTCCAATTACCAACTTGGATGGGAATCTTTCACCCTCGAAATTGGCTAAGGCGAGAAACTAGTCATCCACTAGCTCTCCCTCTTCACAAATGCAATTGCAAATTCTACAAATGATAAAAATATGGTTTAATTCTTTGTTATTGAAATTTATAAAGTTCTAATGTCCTCCATGGGTCGTATTCCTTCCAAGAGACTCATGCCAACTCAAGTTGGGAAGAGATTCCAAAGAACGTCACTTGTACAACAATTCCTAGTCTCCCACTTCCACCAAATCACATGTGGAAGCATATTAGCTGCCCTAACACCCTTGAGCACCCTCTTGGGGTCTATTTTTAGTTCTAACATGTCATATATGTCATATGTCATCCTTCAGGTCTGATTTGTGTCATAGGTGTCATAGCATCTTCATCATTGTTGTCATAGAGCTAGGGAATCTAGCCCAAGTGTCTCACTAGCTCCAAATTGCCTCTTCCTCTTCCATGGGAGTTACTCTTCCTCTATATTTAGACCTTGGATGAGTCATGCCATGAATAATACCTTTTGGACTCCCCCAAGTATGTTACCATTCACCTTGAATTTGAATTGGTGAGAGAATGATGCCAAGTGTAGTGGGGAAATCTAGCCATATGTGGGTCCTACTTCCTCCATGTGTCTTCATGATCAAATGCCACTTTGATTTTCACTTGTATATATTTATTTAGATCATTTATTAAATATTTATGATATTCTAATGTTTAAACATAATTTATTATCCCTCTTATTACAAATCCCAAAGCTTCGACCCCAAACCTAGGAAACTAGTAATTTTCCTCCTTGGCAATTATTTGACCTTTAGCATCAATTTGACAAACTCTAATGAATATGGCCAATTTGCTTAGGCCAGTGTGACCCAATGCCAAATTTGGGACATGACATCCAACCACCTCTTGTTGATACAGGACTTTAACTTTTGATGAATTGTCTAAACCTGGCCTGCCAAATCAGGAAAAAATAGTTTAGAAAATCTTAATGCATCTATTGACTCTTCCCCAATTATGATGTTAAATCCCAGAACTTGATGCATAGAAAGAAATTAATTGATGTAAAATCAAAAATGTTGTATTTATTCATTATATTGTTGGTGGCCTGGATAGTTCGCAAGGAGCAGATGGGTTTATTATGGGTAGATTTATTCTTGATAATCTTATCACTTCCTGGGAAGGGCTTCATTGGGTTCGAGAGATTAGTCAAAAGGTTCTTTTTATATTCCTTAATAGCAATATTTCTTATATAATGTTTGAAATTATCTTCTCACATGGACTCTTGATGTTTTTTATTAGAAAACAATGCAAGAAGGAAAATAATATTGTGAGCGAAAAATCGACTTTCTCAAGGCTAACCATGATAAACTTGTTGAGGTATAGTGCTTCAATACTTGCTTTTTTTGGTTAATAGAGTTTGTTTATACTCTGCTATGTGTGCTTTGCTTTCAAGGTATTAAGAGATATTTTCTCTAGGTTCTTACATAAAAGATCCATTACCAAATGTTTACCTTCTAGGGTTTTGCAGCATGATAAATGATAAATTATTACCTTGCAGTTTTTTGGTTATAGATTATAGTATATAGACATGAGTTTTCCTGTACTCCAACTTTATAATACCAATGTTTTATGCCATATTTGCTTTGTTGTCAACATTTTAACAGAAATATATTCTCTAAATTTTAACAAAGATCATTGGTGTCAGGAAATTTAAGAATGTCAACTGCTGATATTGATATATGTTTACCTTATGGGACATTAATGATTATAATATTCATGACTCATTGCATTTATGATTTTATCGATAGATGTTGATCTTAAAAATTGAGAAAGTTGATAGCACAGTATTTACAATGTCTGGTAAAAATGATGTTTACTACATAGCTAGCAATAATGATCCACCCAAATATGAATATTTTAATTGTAACCCTAGGAAATTGGTAAAAAAGATCACCCTCCACCAGTTTTGTACCTCTATAAGTAGATAATACAATGAAGAGTGTACCATATGTGCACATGTGTCAATCTCCTCTCTTTACTCGAATGCTTGATCTCTTAGGTTTCTATCCTTGTTCGTGTTTATTTGCATCGTTGTTGTGTGATCATCGGTGTTAATGATTTATTTTAGGAGCGGAACGTTATGAAGTAATTGCTGGGATTTTTATGTCTGATTCTTCAAGGAGATTTAACTTCACAACTCAATTTTCCAGCATTACATTCTTAAGGTGGCAATTGGAAGCATAAGGCACACAACATGAACCTTAGGGGCTGAAATTTAGAAATCTATCTAGATTGATATTTGTTAACCTTTATGTTAATTGACAAGCTCATTTGAATTGAACTCTATTGTCATCTTGGAGCTTAAGGACTAACCAGTTGTGAATCAGGATTGTTTTATGATTGAGGACATTTTGTAAAAAATGCTTCCTTAATATTTTTGATGTACATATATGGTTTTTTTACAACGAAAATTGGACCAAGTGTGTTTCCACCACAAGCTAGAGTAAACCAAATTTTAAAAGCCATTAAAGTTGTTAAATTGTTCTAGATCATTTCTCAAAGATATACTACCACTTGACCATACAGAAACGTTCACCATGGGTGTCCACAGAAATCCACTTGCTCATACAACATAAAAACTAAATGTTTCCAAAATGATTGCCATTAAGGCACAAAAAAGAATGATTACAAACATTAAGAAGATTCATTTAAGTTGTCATCGGGATTAGACCCACATTTGGGGCAACAAAGACAACCTATATCTTTCTTTATTGAATTTATAAATGGTTACCTGTGTTAAGAAAAGGCCTTTCCGTTCATGTTTGGCTTGCCTCTCTCGATGAAAATTGGATACTGGGTTGGTTTGCTTGGGATTGTCCGGAGGGAAAATAGAATCTCCCTTTGTTGTTCCCGACATGTTATTACATATGTAATAGTATTCTATTTGACAGTACCACTGAATAAATGACATATTTGCAACTCTTGTGGCTTTACAGACTTATGGTAAGCAACAGCAACAACAACAACAATGTGTATATAACCATGCATCTACCATGTTATTGTATCAATTCTGAAACAAAGGTGCATGTGTTCAGTAGAAACAGTATAGTAAATGGCATATTAGTGTGGCATTAGCAATTGTAGCAGCAATAAACATTCACCTTCTTGTAACATGCATTCGAATATCAACCTAAACAGTATTAGCCATCCCGATGTACAGTGAATTCAAGGCAGTTACATCATGGTGTGTTTGGGTATTAATTGCAGACTATGTGTAAAGGTAGCAGCATGCACAGCCAATTACTTAAATCAAGTCTGAAAATGGATCATTAGGTCATCATCTAAAGTATGGCAGTATGAAAATGAATTCAGAGATATATTGGTTCTTTATTAATGATTATCTACCAGAATTTGCATAAGCAACGACCATATGCACAACCAAACCGTTAGCATAAATCGCAGCAGTAGCAATACCATACGTTTATGCACCAATCTTAGAATTTTTATGAAATATATACCATGAAACATACAACTGTTTATAAACCAGGATTGAAAATGATGTTTAGATAATCACCAACGTCATTTCCACAAGCTTTCAAAGTTCAAGCAGTGTTATCATACAAACAAGAATTATAAAGTGTAAATGAAATTGTTATCAGTCATCTTTTATGTTGCAAATCAGACGAGCAGTGATTAACTTCTAACCAATAGTTTATTTGATTGTGTAGGTGAGAGAGAAGGATTTCCAAGGAAAGATAATGGCTTGCAATTTTATCGCAAATGTTGTAGCGTGGGATGCCACTTTAGGGAAGCTCTAGTAGTTGACCTTGGACTAGGTTCTAAGGAAGGTAACATAGCCAAGGTAAAGGATGATCCTATCTCTGATTATGAAACAATCCCTTTCAAGCATGTATGTTGTCAATAGATCTTCTTATTTCTTAGGCCCTTTTGTCAAAGGAATATACAAAGAAACTGGCTTATTGTCTAGTAAGTTTAGGTTGTCTTTGAGGTATATTTTCATTATTGGCTATTAATAGATTGCACTAATTACACATTAGTTGATTTCTTGCAGAATTTTGCTCCAGATATTACATACTTCAAGTCATCCCTTGATTCTCACCTTTTGGACCTCTTGTGGAACAAATATTGGGTGAATACTCTTTCATCTTCTCCACTCCTAGGGAATCGAGACTATGTTGCAGGTCAAAATTCAGATCTTGGTGAGTTTGTTAATTATTTAATTTCTTTTACAAGAAACAAGACAACTGCTACACAGTATGTTGGATATAGATATGAAAGTTCTATTTTTCATTCTTTCTTATATTTAACTCTACAAGTTTTATGGGTAATTATCATGAAGAGTAGAAATGACAACATTTTTTTCTTTTTTGGGGTAGAAATTAGCATAATTTGTATTAAAAGGGGTTGTGGAAAATCGAAGCAGCTAGAATATACATATAATTCCAAAATTTAGAAAACAGTCCTCAATTTGAGATAGTGTTTAGATTGGTCTCTTTTCTACATCATGTCCAGAGATTTAATAACTCGGTGAATGGGCGGGATTGATACCTATACTTGGCCTATTGTTCTATAGAGACTATTGCTCTGTCTAGTCCTCCAAGGCGAGTTAGAGGTTGGTTTTCAAGGTTTTTTTATCTTTTAGAGTTTGTGGGCATTCATATGTGTCGTCTCCCTCCATTAGATATTTATTGGATGCACTTGGCCACCTTCTACCTACCAGACATAAGTTGAACAGGATCATCAGGCATGGCATTTTTAGGCAGCTCATCTAGATCACTTTAGTTAGCCCTCAGGGTGGGTTGCGCCCAAGGATGGCCTTTCTACGCTGAGCACTTCTTGAAGCCATATCTGCTACTTTCCTGAACCAAAAAATGCTTCCACTCACTAACAATTAAAGTTGTCCTAAAATCACTTAAAAGAGTAGGGAAATTATTTTGTTCTCTAAGACCCTTTTGCAGACCACTTTAATAGATTGTATAATTGTTTTGGATACTTTGTTTCCTTATTATGGTAGATTTTTGTGCTTATTAGTGTGTTTTGAAAAATAAATTGGATTTTAAGCATGGTTGTCTTTGGATCTTATTGTCTTTTCTTAGAATTACAAATGATGCAATTTGGGTGTTCATATTGCTCCTCTTCGCAATTCTGAAAGGGTTTTAGCTCAATTGAAGAGCACCTACCTTACAAGCAGGAGGTTGGTGGTTCAATTCCTCCATGCCCTATTGATATTGCAAAATTGGTATTTTTAATAAAATATATTTTATTATGATTTATTATGGCTATAAGGGGGGTTTCAAACCGCCCCCATAGGCACCTACGACGGGGGTTTATAATAGCCCCCATAGGCACCTACGAGGGGGGTTTAGAACCACCCCCATAGGAACCTACGAGGGGGGTTTAGAACCACCCCCAAAGGTTTGTAAGATGAAGTTTTAGGGGGGGGTTTAGAACCGCCCCCAAAGGTTTGTAACATGAAGTTTTAGGGGCGGTTTAGAACCGCCAACGAAAGTCACTTTTAGGGGTGGTTTTGATTTCTTCCAAAACTGCCCCTAAAAGTCCAAACTTTTAGCGTCGATGCTATTAGGGGCGGTTTTGTAAAGACCACCGCCAAAGCCAAAACTGCCCCCAAAAGTGACTTTTGGAGGCAGATGACAGCCGCCCCTTAAAGTCAAAAAATGACTTTAGGGGGGGGGTTTCGAACCACCCCCAAAAGTCCAATAGTAACTTTTGGGGGGGTTTAGAACTGCCCCCAAAAGTGACTTTTGGGAGCGGTTTAGAACCACTGCCAAAAGTCACTTTTGGGGGGGTTTAGAACCGCCCCCAAAGGTCACTTTTGGGGGGGTTTAGAACTGCCTCCAAAAGTCACTTTTAGGGGCAGTTTTGATCTCTTCCAGAACCGCCCCTAAAATTCAAAAATTTTAGCGTCGGTGCTATTAGGGGTGGTTTTGGAAAGACCGCCTCCAAAGCCAAAAACCGCCCCCAAAAGTCACTTTTGGAGGCGGAAGACAACCACCCCTAAATGTAAAACTTGTTGTAGTGAACAAATCAAGAACACATACATAGGAAATAACAGACATCAGAAACCACAACACAGGAATCTCAAGCTTTGAAATTGGGTCTGCTCATTGAATTAAGAGGCCGAGTTTAGTACAACGCAGAGCAGTAATCTCTCTGAAACAAAAACGTCCAACCTTTTGGTCTACTTCAGACCTTGCCTTTATAGGCTTACAAACAGAAAAATATCCTAACTGATTCAAAACAACTTGCACTAGTAATGATGAAGTCTTTTGAGCTGAGCCACCCAAATCAAGAACCATAGATTCTGCCATGTGCACAGGAAGGAATCGCTTACGCTGGAAGCGCACCATTGGGCCATGGAAGCCACCTGTTCATCCTGTGGATAGGGACGTTTAGATTGATTAGGACAGGTAACTGAAACAGGCCCCCTTCATCGTTCTCAAATGCGCCATTCCCCTGTGAAAATCTCCATTTCCCGCGGCTATAACTGGCCCTGCAAAACTTTCTCGATCCACAAATTTCCTTCCGCAACTAGGCCTCCTCAATTTCTCTTTCGCGACGGACATTTCCACAACAGCCTTTCCGCAACCCGCAATTAGCCACATGGCGTGCAGGGATTGGTATTTCGGCCTCATGATTTTATGGATAACTATCTTTCCGCAATCCGCAATGCGAGATGTAGAAACTTATTTTTTTGTGTTTCTAAAAATGAATTTTCCGCAATCCGCAATGCGGGATGTGGGATGTGGAAACTATACTTTTCTCCCATCTGGAGGATTGCTCTTCCGCAATGTGGATTGCAGAATGCAGAAACTTGTCTTTTGCACTCTTTGGGAAATGGTTTCCCGCAATCTACAATCCGCAATGCGGATGCGGAACTCAGAAACAGGCTTGCAGAATGCATTTTCGACCATTGATCTGATCTGCTCCTTGATCTTAGCCGTCCAATTTTCCTTGGTTGTGAAAGAAGCTCCTACTGCTATTTTTTCCTGTGGAACGGTCCTCCTGCCTTCTGTTTTCCCATTTTCTCACTGTGGCCTGGTCATTTGGCTTGGATTTGTTTGACACTTAGCCAAATTTGGGTTTCCTGATTCTTATTTGATGCAACAGGACAATGGGTGAACTCGAGGCTTTGAGTGGGAGCTTTCCTTCCCATTCCATTGTGGAAATCATAATAAGTGTTAACATGGTTGTAGGTGACAACCATGAGACCTAATTTTATTATTGTTTATATGGTTGTAGATGAAAACCTTCATATCTGAGTTCCTTTTTGCTTATATGGCTGTAGGTGGTAGTTAGTAGATCTTATTTTTAACACTGTTAATGTGCTCTTGGATCTGATTTTGTTTTTATTTACATGGTTGTAGGAGGCATCCATGGGATCTCATCTATTTATCATTTATATGGTTGTATATGGAATCCTTCATATCTAGTTTCGTTTATGTTGATATGGTTGTAGGTGGCAATCAGTATATCTAGTTTTAACACTATTAATATGGTTGATTGTGGCACCCCTCTAGACCTGTTTATTTACATTGTTCATGGTGGCTTGTACATATGATTATTTTAAATTTTAAATGGATGTAATAGATCTAATATATCATGTTTGATTCATGTTAATAGCTTGTTCAGATCTGGTTGCATTTCATGCTTGCTTCTACCTTGCATAGCATGTGCTTTGGGGAATGATTTGCATTTCGATTTGTTCATTTCATTTTTAAAATGATGATTGTTTTATTTTCTTGGATTTTGGCATGTTGGCCTGGCCTTAGTTACCCTTATTCCACTATGCACTACCTTGATTCATCCTTCCCCTTGGGTTCTCAGATGTTGTCCTTGGCCTTGGTGTAGGGGCTAGGGACATCACATATGACATTACATAAGTACGCACTAGTGCTTTATTACTATACATTCGCATCGGTGTGATATTTTTGTACAGTATGCATCGCAAACCAAAAAAGCATTGTTTTCTTTCTCGCAAACTAACATTGGCTAGTTTTGGTATCCAATGAAATGAGTGTTCCTATTGCAACAGATTCTAAAAACCCCATGTACAAGTAAAAAAAATTATAAAAATATATTGATTAGAAGGAAAAAAAACACATCTTGTGAAATATAAAGAGGGAAACCAAGAGAAACAGGAAGAAAGATAGGGATTCCAATATTAAAGGTAAGTATGGAATGCTTTTTTTTAGAATACCCTGAAAAATTGTTTGAATTAAATAGGGGAAATATCGAGATTTTAAATAATATGAAATTACATACGTTAAATTTCTCCTCTGTAAATTTAGACATGAACTATAGTGATCCCTTACAAATTTGTCTCTTCCAAAAAATATTCCCAGTCCAAATTATTTGCTGGTAAATTTTCTCTTGCACAAATATTCTCTCTAAATCTTGGGAAAAGAATGAAATTATGTTTAGGGTTTTATTTTATAAATAGAGATTAAAAAAAATTAAATTCCCTCTCATTTTTTCGATGGTTATTTTGGCCCATTGATTATAAAAGAACGTGTTGTTTTTTTTTAACTTACATTTTTCAGTGCACTTTATAGTAAAGTGCATTGGCACCCTTTACGTTGTATATCACATTGAAAAAAAAAAATCACAAAATTCAAATGCAAACCTACGCAATTTGAATTTTTGTGGAGGTTTTTCTTTACAGAGGTGAAAACGGTGTCTGATAAGTGTTTCATTTCTTGATAATGCACATAGGTGCTTCTTTTATAAATAGATGCATTGGTGCATCAAAAAACAATACATCTCATCAATACCTTTTCAATCATTTTGGAATTATTCTTGAATTTATATTGTTCTATGCTTCCCATATTTTATTTTAAGAAATTATTTAATATTAATGATGTTTTTGGCTTAGATGCAAGGAAAAAATATTATAATATCAAAGGGAAAGTTCTTCATATTTTAGCTCATTCTGTATCATTGCAAGTTCTTTAAGTTCTCCCTTATTCTTTGCAGTAAGTTCATATTTTATTTACTATTCATTTAATTTACACAATTTATGTTATTTATGCATGTTCATTTTAATAGTTGTTTGCTAAATATTGAAAAACCATGATTCATGATAAGTTTGTATGCACAAGATATTCCTCCAGTCCAAAAATGCCCCAATCTCTCATCGGGAGAAGATACCATAGAAATATGTTTGACGAAAATGGACATCCACTTTAGCTTTTTAATTGCAACATGCCATCTATAGAAACCAACATGGGTCAATGGCACTGCATTGTGAATTGGATCTCTTTTATGACACCCCAGTAGTATGCAGTTGTTCAAAATGTAAAGGGTTGAAGGAAACATGTGACATGTGACACTATCCCATCTACCAAAAGTTGATGTTCTAATACATCCCCCTGCAGTCAAGAATCCAATAGGAGATATAGAAAAGACACATAGGAACACTTCCATATCCTCCTTTTTTGAAAAGTTCGAATCCAGATCAACTAAGTTTCACCCTAAATTGACCAACCTGTCTCCTTTCATTGAGTCAAATGAGAGTTCTAGTGATCTAAAGTATGATATCAATACTACCCAAAACATCTCTACTTGGAGATCCAAAAAGTTTTATGAGCTGAGAGAAAAAATGTCAAAGTACACACCAAGGTTGGTTCAATTGTTGGAAAGAAGCAATGACTTCCCTCTTCCTATCCATCTGCAAAGTAAATAACAATCATGTTAGAATCGTGCTTTGTATCATGCTTGGTTGTCTGCCATGCATGTTCCCTATGTTGGAACCAAATTATCCTTTTGTGGTAATAGTTATATGGTTTCTAAGTCTAAAATAGATTTTGCAAACCTTGGGTTGTTTATCCTTTCACATGTATCCATTCCTCCCAAACATTGATTAGCACTTATATCACTTTGTGGCCCTATTTATAGCCGACATGATTACTTCAATATTGTTAAATACAAACATAACATTCCCATGTATAGTATGTGCATGAATGGTTATGATTCTGGAAACATTTACATAAAAAATCTGTTATATATTAATGGTCATCCACAAACTCATGGGAATATTATAGGGTTCATAAATACTTGTAGGTCCTCATTATTTAGTGCAAATTGTTCCTTTGAGGAATACTCTAATGACAAAGATTTCTTTAACAAAAGGAAAGCATCTATCCAAAGAGCCAAGTGTAGGAGAGAGAGTGCAATTCCAACGAAAGATTGGAAGCTCTTGACACCATGTGCAGTTTTATATAAGAGATGGGTGCATGGTGACATCCATAGGAAGGTATGGAGTATAAATATTAGGCATATGCTCATACATCGATAGCAAGTGAAATTTTTCGATTGGTGGAAGAAGGAACCTAAGAGACTAGCAAGAATGGATGAGTTGGGAGTGATCATAAGCTTTTTGATTTGTTATCGGGAGCAACTCTAGCCATAATATCAAGTGGCATTGGAAGCTAGCATAGATATGATACCTCATCCAAGGTCAGTCATTGGAGAAGATTACCAATAGGAACAAGAAGTAAGAGTGAAAGAAGGAAGATTTATGATGTATCGGGACTCAACGTGTCAAAATTCGGGGCATCGAGAACTGAAGGAAGAGATCACAACAATATAGTTGTTGCATCGAAAGTGACTCATCAAGAGGATTGGATGAACGTTAACATTGGAAGAAGTTGACATAGCGACAAGCCTTATCGAAGGGAGGGAATCAGAGAGGATTTCCAAATAAGAAGAACCCAACATTGCAACAGGTTATGAAATTATAATTTCCATGTGAAGAGGGCATGGATGGAATCCCGAGAGTAAGAATCCAATTGAGAAGGGATATGATTGAGTTGAATAGGCACAAAGACAAAGTAGGTATGATGATTGAAGGATCTTGAAGGCACATATTTGTAGGAAAGAGTTATGAAGGTTGGTACAAGCTAATGATGATAATCCATGGAAGGGATGCTACCTATATATTCAAGGCAAGTCTGGTTGAGGCTTGAGGATCTCACCATAATGGCACAATAATGTGAAGAGATGGGAGAAGTGAGCCTGGAATTGATGCATAGTAGGAAACTTCCAAAAAGAAAGAAGTGGAGTTCCCAAGTAAGGGGGAACAAGAGGAGAAGAATAAGAAGAAGGGGGAAAGAGAGGTTCCCATGTAGATAAAGAGGGGGAGAGTTCATGAGAAGAGAGGAACTGAGAAGAGAGGGAGTCTCCTCAGAAGATAGCAGCAAAAGTGTGCCTAGTTATAAGTGCATAGGGAAATCCGAGTGAATGTTGGATGTGAGGATAGAGCATAGATTATGTTGTGTGTGTAATTCCTAACTGAGACTAAGACCGAAAGGATGAAGAGAATTGAGAGAGTATGCGATGCATGATGAATCATTGAACCCATTGTAAGAGGAAATTCCTAGTTGTGGCATCATTGTAATTTGTAATTATTGTTGTGCATAATAGATGAAGGGTCAGTTGAGCCCCTCTTATTGATGACTCGGTTTCAAGTCTGTGTGGATGTTAATTTTCGTTATATGTTGAGAAGGACCAACTTTTAATTCATATCATCCTTGTGTATAGGGAGAAAATTCTTCCCTCTCTGAAAAAATTTAGTGCTTGGTTGAGGGGGTGATCATTCTTCATTATTGGTATCAGAGTAGGAGCATCCTGCATGAATGCAAAGAATATACAACTCCACAATTGTGATTGTGGGTAGAGTTGTAGTTGAGTGTGAAGAGTTGAGGGAGACAACTCCAAATGTGATTGGGTACAGATGTGAGGATAGCTCCAATGGTGAAGTTTGGGTAGAGCTATCAGAAGGAATCAAACCCATGAGAGGTTTGGAAAGTTAAGATATCTCCGACAGGGAGGTTAGGTAGATTTTTCCAATAAAATTCAAGATCCCAATTGAAGGTGAAAGGACGTGGATTTTAGATCTAGATAGAAATATGAAAAGATAACAGTTCTAGTAGAGGGAGTTTGGTAGAACTATTAGGAGGAGAACTCCTTGAGAAATTTCTTAGAGGAACTACATGTTGCAAAGGTGAAGAGATGGAATACAAGGGGCAACCAAGAATGAGAAACCTAATTAGAAGAAGGTCATGGGAAGTGATGGTTCCCATGGATACATGTGATAAGTTGAGCAAAGTAGTAGTGAAGGTAGTTGATGCTCAAAACAACACAGTTTAGGAAAAAGCACACAATACACCCTTGGAGGGTTGGTCAAGGGGAAGATGGGGTTGGAAGCTCGAGTTATGTTTAGAGCCCTTGGAATTAATGGTCCTATAAGCATAAAGGAATTAAAACGAGATCAAAATGAGCATGTTTAAATGCACAATTCATTAAAATTACATGCATTAGTATATACAAAAAACTATAAGAAAATCATCTAAGCATCTGTGCATTAATTTCAAAATACAAAACATTAACTAGTAAAAGCAACTAAGGAAAGTAATGTAAAATATTTAGAAATAACGAAAAATGCGTTACAAAATAATTATTTTTTTAAGTAAGATTTAGTCGTTAGCAAAAAATAAAAATAAAATAGTACGTTTCTGACACCTAAGTAAACTAAATAAGCTACTTTTAATGTGCAAAAAGAAATCTGTAATTTTGTTTAATTTTGGAATTTTTAAAGGCATATTAAAACATAGTTCCATTAATGAAATGTTTTCAGCTCAATAAAGTAGAAACTTTGCATTATTGGACACATACTGAAAATTAATTCAGTAGTTATAACTAGTTGCATGAAATGAAAGATTGTTATAAATTGTGCATAGAGCTACTTTAATCTGAAAAATAGGACAACAGAGCTAATGACTAAAAAATAAAATCATATTTATTGAAGTTAGTGAACAAAAATATGATTGAAAAAACAAAGGAAGGACGTCGATATGTCGAAATAATATTTTTATTAAAAACATGAATAGAATTTTGCAGTCATTAGTACAATAGGATACAATCGGATCAACTCCTCAAAATAGAAGGTTTTCGAGACCCTATGAAATCTCTCAATGACTCGGCCTCATCCGGGTGAAACTAAGACAATGTGAGTACTCCCCGGTCATATTTTGATGATGCTAACCTGTGTGCATGAAAACATCAGTCAAGAATATATACTAAAATAGGTGTAGGAAAATAGAATATACCTCCAACAAATGGACCTGAAATTTAGTCTTACGTACCATTGCCACTTGTTAGCCTCTTGGAAAACTATGGAAGGATAAAAATAAACAACATGGGAACCTAGTAGTACTTGCTCCTTACCTTCAGTGCTAGATCATTGTTTGTGGCACCTTCATTTCAAGTTTATAGGTATGTGTTGGGTAGGTGAAGTGTCTTGGCTTCGTGGAACTCAAGTGTTTCAATGTCATCATTTGGTGTTCGGTTTTCCATGCGCATTCAAATGAGTGTGATCTACAAGTAGTTGACGCTCACCCTCATGGTGTACAATGAAAGCGAGTGAGATTCCTAGCTTTTGGAAGATGTAGGGTTACACCAACATGGCACTTGGATTAGTTATGGATCATGGTTTTTGAAAGGCTTCCTTTGTATGTCTTCAAGTGAGGAGACAATTATTGGAATTATAAAAAATCCACAACACCCCCTGTATTTATGTACAACCTTTATTCGGGTTCAAAAATAAGCATTAGTAAAATGCCATTAGTGAACCTGGTTCACGTATTCGAAACTGGATATATGGAGGATCATAAAGAGCAGTTTTTTCTATGGCCCCATATTTTATAAATATTACTACATCATGTGTCGAGAGCTACAATTACTTTGTTTCTATCCATATCGTATAAATGTGTATATGGAGCAACAATTATGTGTTGCTATTATCTGTACTATAGGGATTGAAAAACTCCTTGAACACATGAGAAAACTAGAGATGAGGGAGAAAAAATACTCTAATCAAGATAAAATTTCGTCTCGTATTCTCAACCCGTAGAACTTGCTTCTATGGACAAAGTTGAACCTTTGATTCCCAACTACCTAGGTTGTTGTGTGAATTTTCCATCAGTCCATTCCTTCATTGTACTTATGCATAGTCGATATCCTTGGTGCTAGCATCCTTCTTTTTTTTCATGAATCTATGTTTACCATTAGTGTCAGACAATATATTCTACGCGTGTTTTTTACTCCTCTTGTGTAGATTCCTCTGCACGTCTCAACGGTGTATTAATCTTATCGTTAACTGCTCTGCCAAGTTTATGCCACTCTGTATGCATTAATATTTCAGCATGCCACTTGTATGTAAGCCTATTAACATTCTCATCTTCTTGTTGCATGGTCGTTGTCCTCATTGCTCATGAGTGCACTATAATGTTGCAAAATTTCATTTGACACATTTAACTCCACGTGTCCAAGTGGACCTTGCTTTGTTATTTAAGAACCAGTCGTCCATTTCCAAATCTGAACGTGTGATCGTCTCCAAACAACAGTCATGAAATGGAACTAGTTGATGATCATCAAAACATCTTATGCACCCATACTATTAGCTTAGGACCCCTTTTTGGAGAAAAATTTCATAAGAAAACAATAGGAAGGAACTTTATTTTGTTAAAATAATAAGGAAATGGCAAGGGCCCATTTTATATGTCTTATAGAGAGGGGTAATATTTTTATGGGAAAGGGGAAGCTTTTCAACTTTTATTTAATGGGAAATTATTTTTTGCAAAATTAAAATGGGGTAGTGAAGGGATCTTTCTATTTTAAGTGAAAAATGGGGCGAAGTACTTTAATGAAAAAAAGTAGTAAGGAAATGAAAAGGGGGAGTGTTTTTTTTTTTCTTTTAAAAAGGAGGACATGGGCCTTTTTTTTGCAGGTAGATAGCCATGGGGAATTTTGACACCTCCATACCTAGGAAATAGTACACCATCCCCAAGTCTTTCATATCGAATTCGGCAGCAAGCTTCCTCTTTGTATCTACAATCAATTTGTCATCTCCTGTTACAAACAGGTCATCCACATATAGGAGTAGAACCACAGGATTCCCTTCCTCAACCTTGTAGTAAGGTTGGAATCCGCTTTAATCTTGGTAAAGCCCAAACTAGATAGGAAACCGTCCATCCTACCATACCAAGTTCTAGGAGATTGCTTCAAGCCATACAAGGCTTTCTTCAATCTGCACACATATGACTCCCTGTCATGTGTTTCGAAACCAAGTGGCTGCTCCACATATACATCCTCTTCAACTACACCATTCAAGAAAGCAGTCTTGACATCCATCTGGTGTATTTTCCATTTCATTGTTGCAGCCAGCGCAAGTACTGTTCTGATGGAAGTATACCTGGCTATAGGTGCAAAAGTTTCTTCATAATCTATTCCCTCTTTCTGAGAGAAGCCACGAGCTACAAATCTTGCCTTGTATTTTTCTACGCTGCCATCCGTAGCATGCTTGATTTTGTAGATCCATTTGGAAGTCACAACAAACTTCTCTTTAGGTCTTGGGACAACATCCCAAACATCATTCTTCATTATTGATTGGTATTCCTCGACCATGGAATCCTTCCATTCTTTCTTTTCAGCTACTTCTTCATAACTGGAAGGTTCTTTATTCATGATGTCACAGAGTAAAGCAACATAGTAGGTATGTGATCTGGTTCTCTTCTTTTCTCTCTGTTCTTCTTCTAGAATGCCAAATCTTTCCGCCTCTTGAATGAGCTCTCTAGCCCATGCAGGTTTCCTCTTATGAGAGTTATCCTCACGGGGTGTATCTATACGTTCTTGCGGATCTTCAAACTCACGAACAACTTCTAGAGTGTCTTGAAATCTAGTTTCCTTAGGTTCTTCATAAACTTCGATAGGTGCCTTCCTTGATTTGATGAATGCTGAGTTTTCATCAAATGTTACATCCCTGCTGACATCAATCTTCTTGAACCCTGGAAAGTATATTCTGTAATCCTTCGAGCTTTCACTGTAACCCACAAAGATACCTTTCTTTCCTTAAGGATCTAGTTTGGTCCTCTTTTCCTTTGGGACATGAGTGTATACTGGACAACCAAATATTATGAGATGGCTGACTTCAGGTTTCTTACCAGAAAAGACCTCTTCTGGTGTTTTGTTGTCCAATATCTTGTGGAGTGTTCTATTCTGCACATACACAGCTGTTCTAGTTGCTTCTTCCCATAGATGCATATGTAGATCCTGGTCATGCAGCATTGCCCTTGCTGCTTCCATGATTGTTATGTTCTTTCTTTCTGCAACTCCATTCTGTTGTGGATTGTAAGGAGCAGTCAACTCCCTCTTAATCCCTGAATCACTGCAAAACTTCTTGAAGTCACCTGAGGTGAATTCTCCACCATTGTCTGATCCGAATGTTTTTATCTTCTTGTCAGTTTGATTCTCCATCAAGGTTTTGAATTCCTTGAACTTATCAAACACCTCATCTTTGTTCTTCAAGAAGTAAACCCAAGTCTTCCTGGAGAAGTCATCAATGAAAGAGACATAGTAAACATACCCACTTAGAGAACTGGATGACATAGGACCACATACATCTGATTGGATGATTTCCAAGATGCCTTTTGCCTTGCTTTCACTGCTTGGAAATGCCTTCTTAATGTTCTTTCCTTTTGCACATCCTTTGCAAACACCTTCATGCTTGGTCTTGATTTCAGGAAAACCTTCTACATCCTTACTTGCAATTGGTAATGCTCTGTAGTGCATATGTGCAATTCTTCTGTGCCAAAGTTCACTTGGATCCATGGAGTCATGCATCATGGCATGTTCAGGTTGTCCCTTCAATTTATACAATCCTCCCTCTTGCTCTCCAATCACTACTGCATCATCGATTGTTTTACCCTTTGGCCACATTAGGACTTGGCCATCCACAAATGCAACCCTCATACCTTTTGCATCCAATGCAGAGATGGAGAGAAGATTCTTCTTGAGCCCAGGTACATAAAGAACTTCTTTCATCTTCAAAGATTTTCCAGAATCTAGGTTGTAGGAGGATTCACCACTTCCTTTGATGGGGTATTGATAATCATCCCCAAGTTTTACTTTATGGGGTGATTCATGGTCAGACAGATTTACAAAATATTCTTTAAAACCGGTCATGTGTTTAGAAGCCCCACTGTTAATTAACCAATCATTACAACCATGGGAGATAGTACCTGTGAGAGCAGAGTATAGAACATACTCTTCTTCACTTGATGAGTCATCATCACTTTCTGTCCTAGCTTTCTTCTTTGGAGGTTCATCATCTTCGGCAGCATGAGCATGGTACCTTCTTTTGTTACCCTTCTTCTTCTTGCTAGAGTTGTTGTTGTTGTGGTTATCCCTTTTGCTCTTGGGACATTCTGAAGCAAAGTGACCCTTCTCATTGCATGTGAAGCATCTAAGATTTTTCTTATCCTTATGAGAATGGTGATGTGAAGATCCCCTGAAGTGGGATGGCTCTCTTTTAGATTTTCCTTTCTTGGTATGTGTCGTGAGAGCTTGATCTTCATTCCCCATATTTTCTTCTCTTGCCACAAGCCTTGCTTCTTCTTGAGAACATTCCTCCCACAGTCTACTGAAGGAGATTAATTTCTTTCTTGAATATATCTCTTGGATAAAAGAGTCCCATGACCTAGGTAGGCCATTCAAAGTGGTCATAACAATTTCACCATTCTCCACCATTTCATCTACAGCTTCAAGTTGTTCCTTGATCTGAGAGACCTTGGAGAAATAGGATTGAATGGTTTCTCCATTCGACATCTTGACCCCTTTCAATTGATTCCGCAGGGTCATCTTCCGATTTATGTTCTTCCCTTCAAACAGCTTGGTCAAAGAGTCAAACATAGCCTTAGGTGTCTTTAGAGATGACACATGTGGAATAAGATGGTCCTTGATAGAATCAGCAATGATTCTCTTTGCCTTGACCAAGTTCTTCTTATGCAATATTTTAGCCTCTTCATCCTCTGGGATAGGGATGTCTTCTTTTACATATGAGTCCAACTCATTCTCTTCCAGGATTAACCTAATCCTATACTTCCAGGCTCGGAAGTTATCAGTCCTTTCAAGCTTATCCTCAAGCTTGGTGTGGTGAGACATCTTAAAGAGTACTTCAAATGGAAATAGAAAAGATTTAGGTCTGACCACTTGAATTGATGAAAACTGGATCTGGTCCTGGATTAGGGTTTGTCGAAAAAACCCTAAAAATTCAAAATGTGAATTTCAACTTTCTGAAAGGATAGAAAGATGAGGCTTGATGAGCTGATCAACCTGGTGTATTCAGAATTTGAGATCTTCAAAGCTACACCCTTCAAAACTGCCTTTTTGTCTTCCCGGATTCACTAAGGAGAGCCCTGAATTAGGGTTTGAGTTTCCCGGAGATCTCCCCAGCCAAAAATCTCGATCCAAAGCTCTAAACTTCGATTTTTGCAAGGAGCTTCCAGATATGTCTTCAGATTCCATAAATTCCTATTTTTGTGGAAACCCTAATTTTTAGGGCCAAATCTAAAAATGCTCAGAATTGAATTCTGATTGGACAGATAGATTCTCCTTGGTGAGTAGATTCAATCTACTATACTGCTTTTCCAAAATCTGTGGAGAGAAACCCAATAAACAAGAAACCCTAGTTTCCATCACTGCACAATGTTTTCTTCTTAGGTTATCTCTAATACTATGTTAAATTTGAGCATTAATTCACAATACTCTAGGATCTTTACTGAGAGAATAACATGTGCAGTATATCAATGCATATCAATCATAACAAGCATGTCAATCATCACAAGAATCAAAAGCATAAGAGACAAGAGACACAGAGTTTCCGTGGGGAAAACCCTAAGGTGAAAAACCCCACAAATTCCTCAGAGATAGAGAGAGCAATGGCTCAACCAAAGTACAACCAAAATACACAGAGATAGTCTCCTAGTAGCGGATGATCCTCGTCCTCACTAGTGCGCCACTTTCTGAGTGAGAGAAGTGTGAGTTTCCGAATGATCCAAATAGAGATCTCCCGATCTCTATTTATACTTAACCTGTTTGCCCAATATCCTTATGGGGCCGACTTGTCTAGTTAGGTACATCAATTACATGTTACATAAAATAGGGCCGACCCCACAAATGGTAATCTAATAACCCATCGGCAAGTTCACACACTTACGACACTTGTCAATACACATGACGACACTTCCTTATAGAGGAATAACACATCTCTTATAAGGGTACAATAAATATATATGAAATACATAGATGAAATACATTCCGAAGTTACATATACATCAACAATGGCAAGGGCCCCTTTTATATGTCTTATATAGAGGGGTAATATTTTTATGGGAAAGGGGAAGCTTTTCAACTTTTATTTAATGGGAAATTATTTTTTGCAAAATTAAAATGGGGTAGTGAAGGGATCTTTCTATTTTAAGTGAAAAATGGGGCGAAGTACTTTAATGAAAAAAAGTAGTAAGGAAATGAAAAGGGGGAGTGTTTTTTTTTTTCTTTTAAAAAGGAGGACATGGGCCTTTTTTTTGCAGGTAGATAGCCATGGGGAATTTTGACACCTCCATACCTAGGAAATAGTGCACCATCCCCAAGTCTTTCATATCGAATTCGGCAGCAAGCTTCCTCTTTGTATCTACAATCAATTTGTCATCTCCTGTTACAAACAGGTCATCCACATATAGGAGTAGAACCACAGGATTCCCTTCCTCAACCTTGTAGTAAGGTTGGAATCCGCTTTACTCTTGGTAAAGCCCAAACTAGATAGGAAACCGTCCATCCTACCATACCAAGTTCTAGGAGATTGCTTCAAGCCATACAAGGCTTTCTTCAATCTGCACACATATGACTCCCTGTCATGTGTTTCGAAACCAAGTGGCTGCTCCACATATACTTCCTCTTCAACTACACCATTCAAGAAAGCAGTCTTGACATCCATCTGGTGTATTTTCCATTTCATTGTTGTATCCAGGGCAAGTACTGTTCTGATGGAAGTATACCTGGCTATAGGTGCAAAAGTTTCTTCATAATCTATTCCCTCTTTCTGAGAGAAGCCACGAGCTACAAATCTTGCCTTGTATTTTTCTACGCTGCCATCCGTAGCATGCTTGATTTTGTAGATCCATTTGGAAGTCACAACAAACTTCTCTTTAGGTCTTGGGACAACATCCCAAACATCATTCTTCATTATTGATTGGTATTCCTCGACCATGGAATCCTTCCATTCTTTCTTTTCCGCTACTTCTTCATAACTGGAAGGTTCTTTATTCATGATGTCACAGAGTAAAGCAACATAGTTGGTATGTGATCTGGTTCTCTTCTTTTCTCTGTGTTCTTCTTCTAGAATGCCAAATCTTTCCGCATCTTGAATGAGCTTTCTAGCCCATGCAGGTTTCCTCTTATGAGAGTTATCCTCACGGGGTGGATCTATACGTTCTTGCGGATCTTCAAACTCACGAACAACTTCTAGAGTGTCTTGAAATCTAGTTTCCTTAGGTTCTTCATAAACTTCGATAGGTGCCTTCCTTGATTTGATGAATGCTGAGTTTTCATCAAATGTTACATCCCTGCTGACATCAATCTTCTTGAACCCTGGAAAGTATATTCTGTAATCCTTCGAGCTTTCACTGTAACCCACAAAGATACCTTTCTTTCCTTAAGGATCTAGTTTGGTCCTCTTTTCCTTTGGGACATGAGTGTATACTGGACAACCAAATATTATGAGATGGCTGACTTCAGGTTTCTTACCAGAAAAGACCTCTTCTGGTGTTTTGTTGTCCAATATCTTGTGGAGTGTTCTATTCTGCACATACACAGCTGTTCTAGTTGCTTCTTCCCATAGATGCATAGGTAGATCCTGGTCATGCAGCATTGCCCTTGCTACTTCCATGATTGTTCTGTTCTTTCTTTCTGCAACTCCATTCTGTTGTGGATTGTAAGGAGCAGTCAACTCCCTCTTAATCCCTGAATCACTGCAAAGCTTCTTGAAGTCACCTGAGGTGAATTCTCCACCATTTTCGGATCCGAATGTTTTTATCTTCTTGTCAGTTTGATTCTCCATCAAGGTTTTGAATTCCTTGAACTTATCAAACACCTCATCTTTGTTCTTCAAGAAGTAAACCCAAGTCTTCCTGGAGAAGTCATCAATGAAAGAGACATAGTAAACATACCCACTTAGAGAAATGGATGACATAGGACCACATACATCTGATTGGATGATTTCCAAGATGCCTTTTGCCTTGCTTTCACTGCTTGGAAATGCCTTCTTAATGTTCTTTCCTTTTGCACATCCTTTGCAAACACCTTCATGCTTGGTCTTGATTTCAGGAAAACCTTCTACATCCTTACTTGCAATTGGTAATGCTCTGTAGTGCATATGTGCAATTCTTTTGTGCCAAAGTTCACTTGGATCCATGGAGTCATGCATCATGGCATGTTCAGGTTGTCCCTTCAATTTATACAATCCTCCCTCTTGCTCTCCAATCACTACTGCATCATCGATTGTTTTACCCTTTGGCCACATTAGGACTTGGCCATCCACAAATGCAACCCTCATACCTTTTGCATCCAATGCAGAGATGGAGAGAAGATTCTTCTTGAGCCCAGGTACATAAAGAACTTCTTTCATCTTCAAAGATTTTCCAGAATCTAGGTTGTAGGAGGATTCACCACTTCCTTTGATGGGGTATTGATAATCATCCCCAAGTTTTACTTTATGGGGTGATTCATGGTCAGACAGATTTACAAAATATTCTTTAAAACCGGTCATGTGTTTAGAAGCCCCACTGTTAATTAACCAATCATTACAACCATGGGAGATAGTACCTGTGAGAGCAGAGATTAGAACATACTCTTCTTCACTTGATGAGTCATCATCACTTTCTGTCCTAGCTTTCTTCTTTGGAGGTTCATCATCTTCGGCAGCATGAGCATGGTACCTTCTTTTGTTACCCTTCTTCTTCTTGCTAGAGTTGTTGTTGTTGTGGTTATCCCTTTTGCTCTTGGGACATTCTGAAGCAAAGTGACCCTTCTCATTGCATGTGAAGCATCTAAGATTTTTCTTATCCTTATGAGAATGGTGATGTGAAGATCCCCTGAAGTGGGATGGCTCTCTTTTAGATTTTCCTTTCTTGGTATGTGCCGTGAGAGCTTGATCTTCATTCCCCATATTTTCTTCTCTTGCCACAAGCCTTGCTTCTTCTTGAGAACATTCCTCCCACAGTCTACTGAAGGAGATTAATTTCTTTCTTGAATATATCTCTTGGATAAAAGAGTCCCATGACCTAGGTAGGCCATTCAAAGTGGTCATAACAATTTCACCATTCTCCACCATTTCATCTACAGCTTCAAGTTGTTCCTTGATCTGAGAGACCTTGGAGAAATAGGATTGAATGGTTTCTCCATTCGACATCTTGACCCCTTTCAATTGATTCCGCAGGGTCATCTTCCGATTTATGTTCTTCCCTTCAAACAGCTTGGTCAAAGAGTCAAACATAGCCTTAGGTGTCTTTAGAGATGACACATGTGGAATAAGATGGTCCTTGATAGAATCAGCAATGATTCTCTTTGCCTTGACCAAGTTCTTCTTATGCAATATTTTAGCCTCTTCATCCTCTGGGATAGGGATGTCTTCTTTTACATATGAGTCCAACTCATTCTCTTCCAGGATTAACCTAATCCTATACTTCCAGGCTCGGAAGTTATCAGTCCTTTCAAGCTTATCCTCAAGCTTGGTGTGGTGAGACATCTTAAAGAGTACTTCAAATGGAAATAGAAAAGATTTAGGTATGACCACTTGAATTGATGAAAACTGGATCTGGTCCTGGATTAGGGTTTGTCGAAAAAACCCTAAAAATTCAAAATGTGAATTTCAACTTTCTGAAAGGATAGAAAGATGAGGCTTGATGAGCTGATCAACCTGGTGTATTCAGAATTTGAGATCTTCAAAGCTACACCCTTCAAAACTGCCTTTTTGTCTTCCCGGATTCACTAAGGAAAGCCCTGAATTAGGGTTTGAGTTTCCCGGAGATCTACCCAGCCAAAAATCTCTATCCAAAGCTCTAAACTTCGATTTTTGCAAGGAGCTTCCAGATATGTCTTCAGATTCCATAAATTCCTATTTTTGTGGAAACCCTAATTTTTAGGGCCAAATCTAAAAATGCTCAGAATTGAATTCTGATTGGACAGATAGATTCTCCTTGGTGAGTAGATTCAATCTACTATACTGCTTTTCCAAAATTTGTGGAGAGAAACCCAATAAACAAGAAACCTTAGTTTCCATCACTGCACAATGTTTTCTTCTCAGGTTATCTCTAATACTATGTTAAATTTGAGCATTAATTCACAATACTCTAGGATCTTTACTGAGAGAATAACATGTGCAGTATATCAATGCATATCAATCATAACAAGCATGTCAATCATCACAAGAATCAAAAGCATAAGAGACAAGAGACACAGAGTTTCCGTGGGGAAAACCCTAAGGTGAAAAACCCCACAAATTCCTCAGAGATAGAGAGAGCAATGGCTCAACCAAAGTACAACCAAAATACACAGAGATAGTCTCCTAGTAGCGGATGATCCTCGTCCTCACTAGTGCGCCACTTTCTGAGTGAGAGAAGTGTGAGTTTCCGAATGATCCAAATAGAGATCTCCCGATCTCTATTTATACTTAACCTGTTTGCCCAATATCCTTATGGGGCCGACTTGTCTAGTTAGGTACATCAATTACATGTTACATAAAATAGGGCCAACCCCACAAATGGTAATCTAATAACCCATCGGCAAGTTCACACACTTACGACACTTGTCAATACACATGACGACACTTCCTTATAGAGGAATAACACATCTCTTATAAGGGTACAATAAATATATATGAAATACATAGATGAAATACATTCCGAAGTTACATATACATCAACAATGGCAAGGGCCCCTTTTATATGTCTTATAGAGAGGGGTAATATTTTTATGGGAAAGGGGAAGCTTTTCAACTTTTATTTAATGGGAAATTATTTTTTGCAAAATTAAAATGGGGTAGTGAAGGGATCTTTCTATTTTAAGTGAAAAATGGGGCGAAGTACTTTAATGAAAAAAAGTAGTAAGGAAATGAAAAGGGGGAGTGTTTTTTTTTTCTTTTAAAAAGGGGGACATGGGCCTTTTTTTTGCAGGTAGATAGCCATGGGGAATTTTGAAAATTTCAAACATAGGCATGATAATAAAAATTAGACTGACACAACTAGAAAATTTACCAATGGATACAAAATCGATGAATTTTAACTAACAAGGTGAAAAATACTCTAACTTGTTGAAACTTCCACAGAGCACTGAAGGGGTCGAACATAAGGAAATTTTGGGAAATAAAATATGAGAATGACCAATGCTGCGAGACAAATATAATGAATCTAACTTACTGACATGATTATTCTAGAGGAAAAGACAAAAATTCTCCAAAACTTGACTCAAACATGAGATGGTGAAGCAGGAGATATAACTGGGTAGATCTGTTGAAGGAGTCATATGAAAGTGAAAATAGTGAAACAAGATATGGAATTCACAAGCACATCACCCTGTATATGACAGTAAATATGGAATGATAAAGTGACATAGTTTAGTAGGATATCCTCTAGCATTATGTTACGACCCTTTGAAACAAAAATGAAACACAAGAACACAAGATTACTCGACAATGACCGACCGAAAGAACCAAGACACCACAATGAAATAGGTACATACACTCGTTGTCACCCCTAAAAGGGAAAGGAGTGAAAAGAGTGAGTCTAGTGTTCCACAATGGGCGAAGAAGAGGGACAAGAAGAAGTGCTAGGAAACCAAAATAGTATGAATACAATAGTTCAACATACTCCAAGTTGATCACTATGAACTGCCCAATAGTTCTGCTCTCTCCACATCATGTCCTCTCCTATATAAAAAGTATTGAACATCATCATGTTAGATTTTATCAACAAAAAAATATGGTAAAAGAGCATAGTGGTGCATTGCACTTAAAGACGTCAAATTCCAAAGTGACTTATTTGGGCAATTGGGAATGATGAAAAATAAACGATATAATCAAATGAAACTGCTAAACTATGAAAAGAAATTCCACTAAATGATGTGATGAAATAAAAAAAATGTGTAACAAACAAAGCAGAATGGCCTACAACTAACATGCAATCCTACTCCTACTCCTATGAAAAAAAAATATATCATGTAGGATGTCAATTGTTTTAAAGGAATACATCGTAAATGTCATCACTATTGTTTGAATTTAGAGGTTGGTCGAAGATTTTACATTAAGCACCAAAAATTGAGATGGATATGATCATGAAAATATGCAAGGAACTATTATTCCTAATTTTAAAAGAAAAAAATTAATGTAAATTAGTAACATGAAGATCATAAATATTTCTATCCCATGATTCTCAAATAAGATCCTCTAAAATTAAACCAATAAAACCAATACTCATAATATATTGATCAGTATAGATGCATTTAATTTCTTCTTCATGATTCAATTGATCTAGAATAATGCGATTAATTTCTTCTTCAAAATTAGAAATAATGAAAGGATCATCATTAATGGGAACCAATTTAACCTGAGAGAACACTTTTCTTTCAAGAATGATATACTCATTTTCATTGGGGAGCTACATGAATTTGAAATTTTTCTCACCCATAACTGGAAGGGATCAAGCATCTATGTCATGAATAAGTAAAACCATGAGAGGATCATTAAAGTGATCAATCACAACATGGTCCAAGTTTAAAATTTCATGATAAAAAAAGTATGAAAAATATCATGATGACTCACCTCCTCAAAAGGATTGATTTCTCCTTCCAAATGACCAAGATTTTTTGAGATATCACATTGCAAATCACTTGCCTTGTCTTCAATTAAGAGTTCATTCTACAGATTGGAGAAACATGGAGTGTCAAGACAAGGTGGGATGGCATCTTCTTGATGAATAAAACTATGAAGATTGTCCTTGGAATTAGTTGGAAATATGTTTTCGATGAGAGAATAAAAAAAATCACGATGAATGGGATGAGGAATATCCTTCAAGAGATAAGATTTTGATTCAAGGGTAGGTTGATGAAAAGCATTATTCTTACCCAAAATTGGAAAAGAATGAGCATCCTCATCAATTAAATCATGATTGAATGGAGTGGTGAAAAATTTGTCAAAATAACTAGTCACAATGCCATCCAAGTCTAGAATTCCCTGATTGAAAAGAGGAGGGAAAAACCTATCAGGATCATGATAGTTTATCTCCTCCTGGGGATTGATTTATTCCCATTGGTGATCATTACCAAATAAATTTTCAAGAGAGTATTGATAGTTTAATAAGGGATCGTCTTGAAAATTAGAGGGTTTGTCATCTATTAGGACCTCATTGTCAAAATTAGGGGGAATCTAAATTCTAAGATTAGGTGACATCACATAGTCCTAAGGGGTTCACTTGGAATTGAATTGAAAATACTTATTGTTAAAATAAAAAACATCATGAATATATTACGCGAGATGAGGGGTAATCAAATTAGGAATGCCATTGGAGGAGAATTTTATGAGCATATCTTCCCACTTTTTCTTATGTTTTGCTTACAAAAGCCTCTAAAATTTGTTCAAATAGTGCTAATAATTACAAATATTACACCAAGGAAAAGGAGGGTTCGGGTTATCTAATCTAGTCTTGAAAAGATAAAATAATTCCCCAAAACCCTAAATTGAATGGTAAGGAAAGGATCTAAACCAATCCTTGGCCTCTCCATAAAGCATATTAAGAAACATACAAGCCCTTACAGAGAGATCATAAATGTGGTTAGCATAACAATATTCATCGAATCTTAAGATATGATTTTTAGGATCCTAATGAGGTAGACCCATTAATCATGGATGATTTTTTTGAAACGCCAGTCTCTTGGACTATAATCTAGAATTCATGGCAGATTGACAATATTAACACAAGGGAACCGAGAACCATCCATGACTGGATAACACTAATAATTCCAAGAGAACTATTCGACAAGATAAACTCAAGGATCAGATTTATAACAAACCAAAGAAAGATAAGAACATGTTCCCTAGTGGAGTCACCATTTTATGTTGATGCTCAAAATGACACAGCTTGGGAAAAACAGAGAATACACCCTTGGAGGGATGGTTAAGGAATATTGGGATGCATTTAGATCTCTTGGATAAATAAAATATTCAGAGTTAATTAATGGTCTTATATGCATAAGTGAATTAAAATGTGATCAAAATGAATGTGTTTAAATCTGAAATCCATTAAAATTATACACATTAGTATGTCAAAAAAACTATAAGAAAATTGTCTAAGCATGTGTGCATTTATTTCAAAAGACAAAAAATTAACTAGTAAAATCAACTAAGGAAAATAATGTAAAATATTTACAAATAACAAAATGGGGTTATGAAATACATTTTCTAAAAAAGTAAGCTTTAGTTGTTAGCATAAAAATGCAGCAATAATTAGTACGTTTCTGATGCCTAAGTAAATTGAATAAGTTGCTTTTAAAGTGAAAAAAATATATATGCAATTTTGTTTAATTTCTGAATTTTTAAAGACATATTAAAACATAGTCCCATTAATGAAATATGTTCTTCTTAATAAAGTGGAAACTTTGCGTATTTGATGCATACTGAAAGTTAATTCAATACTTATAGGTGTTTGCATGGAATAAAATACTCTTATAAACTATGCATAGAAGCTACTTTAATCCAAAAAATAGGACAACAAAAAGGCTAACAACTAAAGAAGAAAATTAAATTTATTTACAAGTTAGTGAACAAAAATATTAAAAAAAAAAAATTATAGTTTATTAAATACACATTGTACAGTTTTGAAAAATGTAAGAAAACATAAAAGTAACAACGAGGATGACTGATAAAAAAAGGAAGGGTGCAAATATGCCCAAATAATATTTTTATTAAAAATAGGAATAGAATTTGAGAGTTAGTAGTACAATAGGTTGTGATCAGTTCAACCCATGAGAACATGAGGTTTTAGAGACCATACCTAACTCTTTGGATCATCTAGGTGAAACCGAGATAGCAGGAGTACTCCCCACTCATATTGTCATAATGGTAACCTACACACATGAAAACATCAGTCATAAAAATATACAACAAAAAATTGAAATACTTGTAGGAAAAAAGAACGTACCTTTGGCGGAAGGACACTTTGCCTTCATCGTAATGGGTGGATCTGAAACATATACTTACCTTCCATTCCCCCCTGTTAGGCTCTTGGAATGTTGAGTATGAAAGGAATAAATAACATCAGTAGAACCTAGCAGTACTTACTCCTTACCTCTGGTTCCATATTCTTCTTTACAATTACTTTGTTTCATTCTTATAAGCATGTGTTTGGTAGGAAAGGTCTTTTGGCTTCCTCGGAACTCAAGCATTGTGATCATTTGGCTTTTGGTTTTCCATGCAAATCCAAATGAGGTTGAGCTACAAGTAACTGACACTCACCCTCATGGTGTACAAGGGAAGTGAGCAAGATGCCTAGATTCAGAAAAATGGAGGAGTACACCGACACTATATTTTGTGTTTCTTTTGACACTAGGTGCTCAGATTAGTTATGGCTCATGGTTTTTGAACAACTTCCTTTATATGTCTTTGATGATGGAACGATTATTGGAATTATAAAAAAACTTCAACACCCCTTGAATTTCTGTACAACCTTTATTGGGTTTCAAAAATAAACATTAGGAAGATACCATTAGTGAAGTTGGTTCATGAAATTGAAATCGGATGCACAAAAGGTCATAAATACTAGATTTCACCATAGCCCTGCATTTTATAAATATGCGTACATCACGTGTGGGGAATTGCAATTACTCTTGTTTGACCCATATCATATAAATGTTTATATAAAATAGCTAGGATGTATGGTTATTCTTTGTATTGTTGGGATTGGAAAAATCCTTTAACACGTGAGGAAACCAGAGATGATGGAGCAAAACTACTCCGTTCTAGATAACCTTTCGTATCATATTTTCAGCCTATAGAACTTTCTTTTTTGGACAAATCCAAACATTTGGTGCTGCTGGTCATTGGTGAATTTTCCATCTGTTTATTCCTTCACTATTCTTATGCATGGTCGATATTCAAGCGTGCTCTTTCTCCTTTTTATTTATTTCTCTTGTAACATTGCATCGCTAGTGTCCGCTTCTTAGGCCTCTCTTTCCTATTATGGTTGAGTTTTTTTTTTGTCTTACAACATGGCCTCTATCTCTCATGCACAACTATGGTTGTGCATTTTATCTCTATGAAATTTGTATCTGTGAACCACTCAAACTTTCAAGCACCCCTAAGTGCAGTGTGGGGAGAGATTTTTCTTTTTGTCATTGAGCATTAGGTTTCTATTGAACTTTGGTGTTGTCATTGATTTCAAACAAGAAGAATGATGATGTCAAGCAAAAAGCATGAATCCTTGATGCCAGTTTGAATAAATTTATACAAAAAAAGGCTACCTATCTGTGCAATATGGATGGGTGCATGTCGCACATATACTGGGATTTTGTGAAATATGGATGGGTACATATCCCAAATATACTGGGTGTTTGTGCAATAAGAAAGAATATCAAAGCACGTAGAAGAGGCCTAGTCACCTCAAGTGCAATTTTTTAGGTAAACTTGACCCGAAAGAAAGAAGTAGCTGACATAAAGAATCCCCTACATGTGGAAAAATTGATTTAATTAAGGAAACAAGTAGTGATATAAATAAACCAAGGGATTGAAGTAAAAGTGTGTGCACAATGGAGATGTAAATGTATTCTATGTCTATGGAAGATTTTTTATATTGGGGAACCAATGGCTCGTTTATCTAGAAGAAAGAAATAGTAAAGAGCGAAGCGCATAGAACAGAAAATCAGAACAGACAGTGTGTAGAATCGTAGCAGTGTACAAGTCGACGAAGTCCGTAGGATCATATCAGTAAGAAAAATATACAGCAAGAGAACAAGAGCATGGACAAAATAAAGTGTAGTAGTGTGTAGAATAGATCTAAAGAAGCACATCAGTTGCATAGAGATGAGGTTGAGCACACGAGTGCACGCGAAAGTGAAACAGTGAACAAGGCAAGTGTGAACCTGTGTGCGCAAATCAGAAGTCAAAGCAATAGAAGAACATCTACTTCTATATCTCAGGGTGGTAGGATGGGGAAAGGATAGGATATTGCAATATCCTCTCATGTTGGTTCCTAAACACATCAAGTTGGTGCTTGCATAGAGGATTGGTGTCCTCACAGGTTGGATCTTGTATGAACAAGTTGATGCTTGCGCAGAAGATTGGTGTTCTCACAGGTTGGAGTCTGTAATTAGTGAGTTGGTGCTTGCATGTGGGATTGGTCTTTGAGTGATTTTGTGCTCACATCATTGGATATTGGTGTCTCCCATCTATATATGTAATCCAATTTTCATACATATATAAAAAAAATTCAAATATTTTGTGCACAAATTCCTTTTATTGATGTGTTTTTAAATAGGAATTGGTGCATGATTTTTAAAGTATAGGTTTTTTATCCATCCGTGATACTGATTCACCCCCCATATCAGTATAATTAAGAATCCCAACAATTGGTATCATAGCAGGTTGCTTCAGGAACAATTTAAGAGCTGGAAGATAGATCACTGCACAAATATGGATAAGCAGGAAGGACTTTATACAAATAGAGCACCAAGGTTTGATGGATCAAATTACACCTTTTGGAGCATAAGGATGGAAGTATACTTACAATCTCTTGGAGTCAATGTCTGGAAAGGTGTTGAAAATGGTTATAAAATTCCCAAGACCCCACCAATTGAGGCAGCTAACAAAAGACTATAGAGTGTAATGCAAGGGCTAGGAATACAATAATATGTTGTTTAGTAGATTCAGAGTTCACCAAAGTCATGCAATGCACATTAGCTAAATAAGTATGGGATAAGCTTAAAAATATCTATGAGGGAGATGAGAAGGCTAAGAAGGCCGAGTTGAAAACTTATTCAGGATAGTTTGAAACTCTAAATATGAGGGAAGAATAAAATATTGCATCCTATCTTCTCCAAGTAGATGAGATTGTTAATTCCATCAAAGGTCTTGAGTACAAACTGCTGAAGAAGCAGTCATACAAAAGGTGTTGAGATCTCTACCAGCAATATTTGACTCCAAAGTATCAGTTCTAGAATATAAAAATGATTTGGATAAATTAAAGATGCGAAAACTTAATGGGATCCTTATTGCATATGAGATGAGCATGGAAAAGGAGAATCCTTCTAGAAAAGAAGCAACTTTCAAAGCTTCCAAGAAGAAAAAATGTTGTAATCATGAGCAAAGCAAGAGTTCCTATGATGAATCAGATGATGAAGAAGCAAATTTTGTAAAAAAAACTCAAGAGGGGTTGCAGCAAGTATAAAGGTAAGTTACCTTTCAAATGATTTGAATGTGGTAGAGTAGGTCACTTCACTTTCAAATGTCCTTACAAGGAAAGCAAGGATAGTGATAGTGAAGAAGACCTCAATCATAAAGAATGAAGGAAAATGTATCAACAAAGTAGATATGAACATGAGAAGAAGAAAAAGATTTTGTATTCCAAAGAGGACAATGGTTCATCTGAAGAACATGATAGAGAAGTGGTATTCATGGAAATTGAAGAAGAACTGGAACATGGAGGATTAGAAGATGAAGAAATCGTTGAAGTAGATTTTGAAGGAGAGATTATTAGTGCCTTGGAAGAACTAAAGAAAAAAAGAAACAAGAATAAATATATAGTAACAGGAACATATATCAAGGTATGAAAAAATAGAAGTAGACATAACAGGACAATTGAGACAAAAGGAAGAAAAGTGTGAAAAGTTAGAAATTGAAATAATTTCTTTAAAAAGGAAATTGCAAGAAGTCAATATCTAGTTGAATTTTCAACGGGAATTTAGTAGCAACACTAAAGCCCTAGTTAAAATATAGACAATTAGAGACCACTATCTGACAAGTCAGAGCTAGGATATGAAGGCTCAACCTCAACAAAGTCAATCTATGAGATAGGAGCAAGAATTTTTCTAGATGTGATCAAAGGATCTATTCCAAGAAAAATTATAATTTTGGAGAATGGGACAAGAAATTATCTCTTGTGAAAACTGGTGTTGCACAATCTAGAATAAATCTCTTTAGAAGGTATCAAACTATTTTCCTGGGAAATTGCCAATTTTGTAACAATTTTGGTCATAAAGCAGTAAATTGCAAAGCGTCTGCCAAAGATAATGTTAAGAAGAATAGTACTCATTGCAAATCTAGAAAGAATGATATCAAAAGGCCAATTGAAACTCTGAAAGAAAATTTCAATTCCTTTGGCCCCTTGAATTTAGATTTTGAATGTCACAATTATGGTCATAAATTTCATGAATGCATAGATTAGTTACCACCCACGCACACTGTTGGAACCAAGAGTATTCCCAGTAAAAGAACCTCTACAAAATTATGGAAGAAAAAGATAGACCAACAGAATCAAGAAGGATGTAGCTTGGTTTTACATGCACAGAGAAAAATAGGTCATTGGTATATTGATAGTGGATGTCCAAACACATGACAGGGAATAAAGACAATTTCTTGAAATTTAAAGAATAAAAATGGAGGCAGTGTTTTTTTTGGGGATGATGGTTCTACTATAAGTCTTGGAAAGGGCATGATAAGTCTTGGGGATAAGGAAGCCAAAGCTGAAAATGTATTACTTATTGAAAATATGAAGCAAAATATTCTTAGTGTAAGCCAAATGTGTGATCAAGGACATATTCTTACGTTTGATTCCAAGAAATGTAAAATAATAAAAAAGGACATTGGAAAATTGGTAGCAACGGAATCCAAAACCCCAGACAATGTATACATATTAGATAAAAGAGAAGAAGAAAGATGTTGCTCGGGGAAAATAGATGAAAATTTGCTTTGGCACAAAAGAATGGGATAAATTAACTTTGGCAATCTAGTTAATCAACAAACGACAAGTAGTGAGAGGAATTCTAAAAATCACGAAGCCCTTAATTTTTTTTTGCAAGCATTGCCTATATGGAATTAAAACAAGAGTAAGCTTTAAGAGAAAAGAATATTCTACAACAAAACCATTGGATCTAGTGCACATTGATATTTTCATACCAATGAGAATGAAAGGTCTAAATGGAAAATCCTATTTCCTTCTCTTCATTGATGATTATACTAGAATAACATGGATCTTTTTCCTTAAGAAAAAATTAGAGACATTTGAGTGCTTCGAAATTTTTAAAGAAGCGGTTGAAAATGAGACTAAATTAACTATTAAGTGTCTAAGATCATATAATGGAGATGACTACACCTCAAATGAATTTGAGGATTTCTATTAGAAACATGGAATCATAAAACATTTCTCAGCCGCCAATACTTTGTTAGTTTTTCATAATTTCAATCTGATCTAGGATCTTAACTAAGAGAATAACATGTACAGCATATCTACAGCATATCAATCATGGAAACAATAATGCAAGCACACAAGAGACATAGAGTTTCACTGAGGAAAACCAAGAAGGTGAAAAACCCTGCAACTTCCTCAGAGATAGATAGAGCAATGATACAACCCAAGTACAAGAGATAGTCCTCCTAGAAGAATCTTCTCCTCCTCCACTAGTGCGCCACTCTCCAATGAGTGTGTGTGTGAAGAATAGAATGATCAAATAGAGTGCCTCCCGCACTCTATTTATACACTAACTTAACTTGCCTAATAACCTTACTAGGTTGGCCTTAACTTAACCACATAACATAATGCTGACAGGGCCGACCCCCACTAGGGTGGTCTAATAACCCTTTTACCCACATGACTCATACAGGGCCGACCCCATCAAGGTGGTCTAATAACCCATCAAGTATAAGTTACGACACTTACAATATAAATGATGACACTTCCATATAGAGGAATAATAACATCTCTATAGGAATACAAACACTTCCGTATAGAGGAATAATAACATCTCTATAGGAATACAATATACATAGGTGAAGTACATTCCGAAGTTACAATTACATCAACACTCCCTCTTAACTAGGAAGGTATTTCTCGACACGGGTCTTCTAGCACAAGTCTTCTTCTCTGGATCATCGTCATTGAATCATCGTCCTCGAATCATCATCATCGTCACTGCTGCTGCTATCTCAATCAATCTCCAATCTACTCGTCATAGGAAGTTCTACAGAGCTAGTCATTTTTCATACTGGATGTAGGCCCACCACCTGTAGGTCTTCATCATCATTGGACATACTATGGAATCCTTAGGACTGATTACGTGCGTCAACAAAACCTCGAAAGAGCATCCCAGGCATTTTATGAGCACACATCTCAACCTATCGGATCTCCCAAGATATTTTACATGAGACTATCACAAAACCTTAAAAGAGTGTCTTACCAAGCAATATCTCTAAAGAGCATCTAAGGCCTTTTTCATCCTATCCAGATCTCCAGGACTTATTACATGTTACTCCTACCACAAAACCTTAAAAGAGTGTCTTGCCAAGCAAGATCTCTAAAGAGCATCTGATGCCTTTTTCATCCTGTCCAGATCTCCAGGACTTATTACATGTGGTCCCCACAAAACCTTAAAAGAGTGTCTTGCTAAGCAAGATCTCTAAAGAGCATCTGAGGCCTTTTTCATCCTGTCTAGATATCCAGGACTTATTACATGTGGTCTAGCAGAACCTTAAAAGAGTGTCTTTCCAGGCAAGATCTCTAAAGAGTATCTGAGGCCTTTAACATGACTAGCACAACCTGTCCATATCTCCAGGACTTATTACATGCTACCCTTGTCAACCTGATACTCACCATACATCATCCTGATCATCATCACTACATCGTCCTGATGCATGTCATCTAGAGCAACATCCTGAAGCTCGTCATCCATGATCATCCTGATCATACAATGCATCCACCTGATGCATACCAAGTATCTACCTGATACATATCATCATACATGATCCACCTAATCATACAATGTATCCACCTGATACATACATAGATACATGATCCACCTGATCATACAATGTATCCACCTGATATATATCAACATACATGATCTACCTAATCATACAACGTATCCACCTGATACATATACAGATACATTGTCCAAGCATCCAACATGATGCATATACATATACATGATCCAACTAATCATAACAAGCATCCAACATGATGCATATACATATACATGATTCAACTGATCATAACAAGCATCCAACATGATGCATATACATATACATGATCCAACCGATCATAACAAGCATCCAACATGATGCATATACATATACATGATCCAACCGATCATACCAAGCATCCAACATGATGCATATACAGAGCAGTAACTGGAGCATCGTCCTTATGCTCATCATCCAGCTCTTACATCCACAGTCATGGGAAGGATCCTCCTCTCACCATGCTTGGAATGGATTCCAACAAATGTGTCCATCACTTCTTCCTCGAAGTGTAGTCAATATGAAGAACACCAAGCCTCTCCCTGAAGTACTCAAACTTCACTCTGGCTAGTGGTTTCGTCAGCACATATACAACCTGCTCATCCATCGCAACATACAGGAGCTTCACTGCTCCTCTCTGCACCATATCCCTGATATAGTGATATTTGATCTCAATGTGTTTCGACCTGTCGTGGAACACCGGGTTCTTAGACAGCTTCACACAACTCTGGTTGTCACAAAAAATACCAGTAGCCTCCAACGAGAGATCCAATAACTCAGATAGTAGCTTCCTAAGCCATATTGCCTCACAACTAGCCGAACAAGATGCAACATACTCTGCTTCGGCTGTACTCAGTGCTACACAGGACTGCTTCCTGCTAAACCAAGAGATCACACCTGATCCCATACTGAAGCAACACCCAGATGTGCTCTTCCTATCTGCAACACTTCCTTCCCAATTGAATCAACATAACCCTACAATTTAAACTTTTGATTCGCATCATACTTGAGCCCATAATCAATTGTACCCTTCAGGTACCTCAGACTATGCTTTATAGCAACTAGGTCAACACCTCTGGGATCCGTCAGGAACTGGCTCAATGTGTTCACCACAAAGAAAATATCTGGTCTCGTATTCGTTAGGTACATCAAGGACCCAATCATCTGACGATACATCGTGACATCAACCGGATCAAATGAAGCATCACACAGAAGCTTCAGGTTCGATGCCATAGGTGTGTCCATGGCCTTGCAGTCCATCATCCCGAACTTCTTCAGGATCTCTACTACATACTTCCCTTGTCCAAGGAAGATTCCATCTGCACTCTGCCACACCTACATGCCTAGAAAGTAGTGCATCATACCCAAGTCCTTCATCTCGAACTCAGCAGTAAGCTTCCTCTTGGTATCGGCAATCAATTCATCCTCTCCTGTTACAAACAGGTCATCCACATACAAGAGTAGTATCATAGGATTGCCTTCCTCAACCTTGTAGTAAAGGTTGGAATTTGCTTTACTCTTAGTAAATCCAAAACTGTATAGAAAGCTGCCTATCCTACCATACCAAGTCCTAAGATCTTGCTTCAAGCTATACAAGGCCTTCTTCAGTCTGCACAGATATGACTCCCCGTCATGTGTCTCAAAACCAAGTGGTTGCTCCACATACACTTCCTCCTCGACTACACCATTCAAGAAAGCTGTCTTGACATCCATCTGGTGTATCTTCCATTTCATCACTGCAGCCATAGAAAGTACTGATTTGATGGAAGTGTACCTAGCTACAGGTGCAAAAGTCTCTTCATAGTCTATTCTCTCTTTCTGGGAGAAGCCACGAGCTACAAATCTCGCTTTGTATTTTTATATGCTACCATCTGCAGCATGCTTGATCTTATAGATCTACTTAGAAGTCACAATAGACTTCCCTTCAGGTCTTGGGACTACATCCTAAACATCATTCTTCATGATCGACTGGTACTCCTCGATCATGGCATTCTTCCCGAATCCTGGGAACTTCAATATCTTCAATAGATAGCTTTGTTGCTGAACAAATGTTGTAGTCCTTCTTTTGAAGGTGATGATATACGATCTTTCCTACAAAACAAGTTAAATTGCATGATTAGAAACATCTCATAGTTTTCAGAACAAATTCTTACACATAAATAAATATGTCATGCAGTCATGCAATTATCTTAGCCAATGCTTCAATACAACATTTATCCATATCCTGTAACTTTCTAGATGCCTTCCAATCTCTACCAGAACATTGTTAAGAGTGTGCACAACTCCCAACATGTCAGCAAAGAGGTTTCATTCTATATAAGTAGCAATGGAATGTTGTACAGTGCCATAGGCCACTTACCCATCACATGCATATTAGTAGTATACTGTTCATTAATGAAATTATTCTAATATGAATAATACACACCCTAAGTCTAGGAACATAAGCATATACATCATTATTATTTAAACAAAAAAATATGCAAGAAATGACATTTCAAATACTTATCTTTGTTTGGTTTGTAGGGTGGACTCCCTCTCAATATTTGCTTCCTTGCAGGAACAACTGGAGTGTGCTCCCTCTTGATCTTTGCTTCCTGGATTACCTGTCCTTGAACTTATATCAATCCTCGATCACTATGCATACTTACTAGTATCATCATTGTGTTATCCTTGAGGTCTCATACATACATTCATTAGTATAATCTTAATACTATCAAAAACATTATGATTCTAAGTAAGATTAAACATGTATGGTCAAGATCATTTCAAACACAGATAATAAACATTAGTATTCAAGGTTTCAGGGAATACTTCTTTTACTCATTCTTATTCTTTATTTGACCAAAGGAATTTTCTGGTTAGTCATATCATCAATCAAGGTAAGGGACATAATATGCATAAACCCTTGATTACTTACATTTCTAACTTCATGAATAATCATTATCAACCATACAACAGTATAAGATCCTAACACAAGGTAGGATTCTAACTTGATATAGGAAAAACATACCTGGTTATCATATTTGCTAGTTATGTCTAGCAATGTCTTCTTGTTCTCTTCAATGACTTGTGATAGTAACCTGCATATCTCATAGGTTAAGCATTGTAGAACCAAGTTATACATACCTTGTAAGTAGAGCTTCTATGTGATCCATGACAATGGATGAATCTTTGTTTTCATGTCACCATGGTCATATGTTCTTAAACTAGAACATGATTTGTCTTTCTTGATGTACCTTTCATGTTAGTGGACAACATCAACCTCATACAATACCACAATGCATTAGTACAATCATAAGTGTCAAAACCCTAATCAATGAATATCTACATTCATAATTTTATTAAGGTGATACGACAAGTCTAAAGTTAATCAAGATTGTACTAAACTTAATGAAGACAAACATACCATAAACTTGATGATGAACAAATCTCGAAACATACCTGGATAAGTCATACCTGTCGAGATTGCTTGTAATCTTCTTATGTAAGGCCTTAGCCTCATCTCCCTCTAAAACAGGAACTTCTTCACTTATGCAGGTGACCAATCCATTCTCTTCTAGGATTAACCCAATCCACTTGATTTGCAAAAAATGGATCTGGAGCTGGATTAGGGTTTGTCAGAGAAACCCTAAAAATTCAAACTTTGAATTTCAAACTTCTGAAAGGATAGAAATATGTGCCTTGATGAGCTGATCAAACGGGTATACTCAGAGTTTGAAAACTGCAAAGTTTCACCCCTCAAAATTGCCTTTGAAACTCCCGGATCTTCTTGACAGGATCCTGAACTAGGGTTTGATAAAGCCCACCCTTCTTCCCAACCAAAAGGTTCAATCCAAATCTCTAAACTTTGATTTTTCTGAGGAGCTTCCAGCCGTGGTCACAAACTTCAAAAATTCCAACTTTTGCAGAAGCCCTAATTTTCCACCTTTCCAATCAAAATCCCAAACTAGGGTTTGATCAAGCCCGACCTTCTGCCCAACCAAAAAAATTGATCTTGGTATCTAAATTTCGATTTTGATGAGGAGCATCCAGCTATGGTCTCTGATACAAAAGATTCCAACATCCAATTATGAAGGTGCTCAAATTCCCGGAGCCATGAATGAAGGTGCTCAAAATCCAATTATGTTTTGACAGAAATATGCACCTGATTGTTTCTAGTGTAACTCCAAAAATTAAGATCTACAGGGTCTGAAAATTATTCTTGTGGTATCCTGACCTATTATATTTCCAACCCCATAGGTCTTACCTTAATTGGATTCTCTGAGAGATATTTATGCCAAGTTTCGCAAAGTGACCTGTTTATGGGATAAAACAGGAGAGAAAATTTGTACGACATGCCACGTGTCACTGGTTCAGTTTCGGCCTTTGAAAAACTTACCTGAGATAGTACAGTCCGTGCCCTACCTGTCAATTTTTACGAAATTTCATTTGGAGCTTCCTAGCCCAAGTTATGACCTTTTTTCCTAGGTCACCTGTTTATGACTCAGATCTGGAAGAGGCAGAAACCCTATATTGCACAGATCATAAATCACAAAGTACAACGAATTATAGGTTTTCCTTTGGACACAAGGTACATGGGGATCTTATCATTGACATGTAAGAGTTTCAGATCCTGAAACCTCTCTGAAATGTATTTATAGCGAAAGTTCTACGATGCCTTTTTTTTGCTACATCAAGCCCTAACTTCGCAAATGCAACAAGTGTCATAAATGCCATACCATGCCTTCTTTCAGGCTAGCTCTGATACCATGTTAGTTTTTCAGAATTTCAATCTGATCTAGGATCTTAACTAAGAGAATAACATGTACAGCATATCTACATCATATCAATCATGGACACAATAATGCAAGCACACAAGAGACACAGAGTTTCACCGGGGAAAACCAAGAAGGTGAAAAACCCCGCAACTTCCTCAGAGATAGATAGAGCAATGATACAACCCAAGTATAAGAGATAGTCCTCCTAGCATCAACTTCTCCTCCTCCACTAGTGCACCACTCTGCAATGAGTGTGTGTGTGAAGAATAGAATGATCAAATAGAGTGCCTCCCGCACTCTATTTATACACTAACTTGACTTGCCTAATAACCTTACTAGGTCGGCCTTAACTTAACCACATAACATAATTCTGACAAGGCCAACCCCCACTAGGGTGGTCTAATAACCCTTTTACCCACATGACTCATATAGGGCCGACCCCATCAAGGTGGTCTAATAACCCATCAAGTATAAGTTATGACACTTACAATATAAATGACGACACTTCCGTATAGAGGAATAATAACATCTCTATAGGAATACAAACACTTCTGTATAGAGGAATAATAACATCTCTATACGAATACAATATACATAGGTGAAATACATTCTGAAGTTACAATTACATCAACATACTCCACAAGTACTTGCAACAACAAGGTTTCAAAAAGGAAATGTAGACAATAATCTATATATAAAAGTTGAGCATGGAAATATGATTGTTGTTGAGGTATATGTAGATGATATCATCTTTGAAAGTAGTTATAACAGTTTAAGCCAAAATTTTGCTAAGAAAATGTATAAGGAATTTGAAATGTTGATGCTCAGAGAACTGTCTTTCTTTCTAGGACTCCAAATATCTCAACTTGATAATGATATCTTTATTTCTCAAACCAAGCATGTAAAAGAGATGTTGAAAATATTTAATATGGAATATTCCAAGCCCATATGTAACCCTATGATTACTCGTTACAAATTGAGTAAGGAAGATGAAGCAAATGAAGTAGATCAAAAAATTTACAGATCAATGATTGGAATCTTGTTATATGTAATAGCTTCAAGACAAAACATAATGCAATTTGTATGACTAGTTGCAAGGTTTCAAGTAGCCCCTAAGGAGACACATGTTCAAGATGTGAAAATGATCTTCATATATCTAAAGAGAAATTTAGATTTTGGTTTATAGTATCAACGAAGTAATGGCTTGACATTGGTGGCATATACAGATGTAGACTAGGAAGGAAGTATTGATGACAGAAGAAGTACAAGTGGAACAACATTTTTCTTAGGAAATTTCTTAGTATCCTGGTTGAGTAAGAAACAATCCTCTGTATCACTATCTATAGTAGAAGCTGGATACATTGTAGCATCATCCTGTTTTGGGAAATTCCTATGGATGAAAAAAAATTTAAATGATGTTAAAGTGGAATTTGATCATCCTATATCGATTTTATGTGACAACACAAGCGTAATTTTAACATCTCCAAGAATCCTGTAATGCACTCCAAAACCAAACATATTGCAATCAAATACCATTTTTTGAGAGAAAAAAGTCACTGAAAATATTGTCAACCTAGATTATGTGGACACTAAGGAAAAAATTGCAAATATATTTACAAATGTTAGCTGTTTAGAATTTTCAATCTGATCTAAGATCTTAACTGAGAGAATAACATGTACAGCATATCTACAGCATATCAATCATGGACACAATAATGCAAGTACACAAGAGACACAGAGTTTCACCGGGGAAAACCAAGAAGGTGAAAAACCCCGCAACTTCCTCAGAGATAGAAAGAGCAATTATACAACCAAAGTACAAGAGATAGTGTTCTCCTAGATGTTGATCCTCCTCCTCACACGTGCGCCACTTTTCGAGTGATGGAAGAGTAAGTAATGAGATGATCAAATAGAGATCTCCCGATCTCTATTTATACTTGTCATGTCTTTCCCAATGAACTAATGGGGCCGACTTATCTAGCTTAGCCTAATAACCCATGGTTAACTTAATCCGAGCCGACCCCACACTTGGTGGTCTAATAACCCTTTCACCCACATGACTCATACAGGGCCGACCCCATCAAGGTGGTCTAATAACCCATCAAGTATAAGATACGACACTTACAATATAAATGACGACACTTCCGTATAGAGGAATAATAACATCTCTATAGGAATACAAACACTTCCGTATAGAGGAATAATATCATCTCTATAGGAATACAATATACATGGGTGAAATACATTCCGAATTTACATATACATCAACACTTCCTCTTAACTAGGAAGGTATTTCTCGACACAAATCTACTAGCACAAGTCTTCTTCTCTGGATCATCATTAGCGAATCATCGTCCTCGAATCATCGTCATCGTCACTGTTGCTGCTATCTCAATCAATCTCTAAATTTACTCGTCATAGGAAGTTCTACAGAGCCAGTCCTTTTTCATACTAGATGTAGGCCCACCACCTGCAGGTCTTCATCATCACTGGCCATACTGTGGAATTCTTAAGACTTATTACGTGCGTCACAAACCCTCGCAAGAGTATCCCAGGACTTATTACGGGCACACAGCCCAACCTATTGGATCTCCCAGGTCTTATATGTGACCCTCATTACAAACCCTCGAAAGAGCATCCTAGGACTTATTACGGGCACACAACCCAACCTATCGGATCTCCCAGGTCTTACATGTGATATCCACTACAAACCCTCGAAAGAGCATCCCAGGATTTATTACAGGCACACAGCCCAACCTATCGGATCTCCCAGGTCTTACATGTAGTCACCACTACAAACCCTCGAAAGAGCATCCCAGGACTTATTACGGGCACACAGCCCAACCTATCGGATCTCCCAGGTCTTACATGTAGTCACCACCACAAACCCTCGAAAGAGCATCCCAGGACTTATCACGGGCACACATCCCAACCTCTTGGATCTCTCAGGTCTTATATGTGGTCACAGGACAAACCCTCGAAAGAGCATCCCAGGACTTATTACGGGCACACAGCCCAACCTCTCGGATCTCCTAGGTCTTACATGTCCTCTCAAGCACAACCTATCCACGACCACAGAGCATCATCCTGATACTCACCATACATCATCATGATGTACATGATCATCTTGATCATCATCACTACATCGTCCTGATGCATGTCATCATCGCATGATCATCCTAATCATCGTCACTGCATCGTCTTGATGCATATCATCTGGAGCAACATCCTGAAGCTCATCAGCCATGATCATCCTGATCATACAATGCATCCACCTGATGCATACATAGTATCTTCCTGATACATATCATCATACATGATCTACCTGATCATACAATGTATCCACCTGATATATCTACAGATACATACACATGATCCAACTGATCATATCTAGCATCCAACATGATGCATGCATACATATAAATGATCCAACTGATCATATCCAGCATCCAACATGATGTGTACATACATATACATATAAATGATCCAATCGATCATATCCAGCATCCAACATGATGCATACAAACATATACATATAAATGATCCAACCGATCATATCCAGCATCCAACATGATGCATATACAAATACATGATCCAACTGATCATAACAAGCATCCAACATGATGCATATATAGAGCAGTAACTGGAGCATCGTCCTGATGCTCATCATCCAACGCTTACATCCACAGCCATGGAAGGATCCTCCTCTCACCATGCTCGGGATGGCTCCTGCAAATGTGTCCATCACTTCTTCCTCGAAGTGTCATCAATCTAAAGAACACCAAGCCTCTCTCTGAAGTACTCGAACTTCACTACTCCTCTTTGCACCATATCCCTAATATAGTGATATTTGATCTCTATGTGTTTCAACCTGTCGTGGAACACCGGGTTCTCAGACAGCTTCACACAACTCTGGTTGTCATAAAAGATACCAGTAGCCTCCAGCGGGAGATCAAATAACTCAGACAGTAGCTTTCGGAGCCATACTACCTCACAACTAACTGAACAAGCTGCAACATACTCTGCCTCGGCTGTACTCAGTGCTATGCAGGACTGTTTCCTGCTAAACCAAGAGATCACACCCGATCCCATACTGAAGCAACACCCAGATGTGCTCTTCCTATCTGCAGCACTGCCTACCCAATCTGAATCAACATAACCCTGCAGGTTAAACTTTTGATTCACATCATTCTTGAGCCCATAGTCAACTGTACCCTTCAGGTACCTCAGAATATGCATTACAGCAACCAGGTGAACACCTCTAGGATCCGTCAGGAACTGGCTCAATGTGTTCACGGCAAAGAAAATATTTGGTCTCGTGTCTGTCAAGTACATCAACGATCCAATCATCTGACGATACATCGTGACATCAACCGGATCAGATGAAGCATCACGTAGAAGCTTCAGGTTCGATGCCATAGGTGTGGCCATGGCCTTGCAGTCCATCATCCCGAACCTCTTCAGGATCTTTACTGCATACTTCCCTTGTCCAAGGAAGATCCCATCTGTACTCTACCACACCTCCATGCCTAGAAAATAGTGCATCATCGCCATGTCCTTCATCTCAAACTCGGCTGCAAGCTTCCTCTTGGTATCAAAAATCAAACTATCATTACCTATTAAAAACAAATCATCTACATACAACAGTAGTATCACATGATTTCCTTCCTCAACCTTGTAGTAAAGGTTGGAATCCGCTTTACTCTTGGTAAATCCCAAACTGGATAGAAAATTGTCCATCCTACCATACCAAGTCCTACGAGCTTGCTTCAAGCCGTACAAGGTTTTCTTCAATCGACACACGTATGACTCAAAACCAAGTGGATGCTACACATACACTTCCTTTTCGACTACACCTTTCAAGAAGGCTGTCTTGAAATCCATCTGGTGTATCTTCCACTTCATCACTTGTTTTGTATTTTTCTATCCTGCCATCTGCAGCATGCTTGATCTTCTAGATCCACTTGGAAGTCATTACAGACTTCCCTTCAGGTCTTGGGACTGCATCCCAAACATCGTCATGATCGACTGGTACTCCTCGATCATGGAATTCTTCCCAGATCCCGCGAACTTCACTATCTTCAATAGATAACTTTGTTGCTGAACAAATGTTGTAGTCCTTCTTTTGTAGGTGATGGTATACGATCCTACAAAACAAGTTAAGTTGCATGATTAGAAAACATCTCATAGTTTTTAGAACAAGTTCTTACACATAAAGAAATATGTCACACAGTCATGCAATTATTTTAGCCAATGCTTCAATACAACATTTATCCGTATCCCGTAGCTTTCTAGATGCCTTCCAATCTCTACCAGAACATTGTTAAGAGTTTGCACTACTCCCAACATGTCAGCAAAGAGGTTTCATTTTTAAGTAGCAATGGAATGTTGTACAGTGCCATAGGCCACTTACCCATCACATGCATATTAGTAGTATACTATTCATTAATGCAATTATTCTAATATGCATAATACACACCCTAAGTCTAGGAGCATAAGCATATACATCATTGAGCAATATTATTTAAACAAACAAGTATGCAAAAATGTCAATTCAAATACTTATCTTTGTTTGGTTGTAGGGTGGACTCCCTCTCAATATTTGCTTCCTTGCAGGAACTACTGGAGTGTGCTCCCTCTTGATCTTTGCTTCCTGGATTACCTGTCTTTGAACTTATATCCATCCTTGATCATTATGCATACTTACTAGTATCATCATTGTGTTATCCTCGAGATCTCATACATAATCATACATTCATTAGTATACTATCAAAACAAAATAACTTAAACATGTATAGTCATGATCATTTCAAACACAGATAATAAGCATTATCATTCAAGGTTTCAGGGAAGACTTTTCTTACTCATGCATATTCTTATTTGATCATAGGAATCTTCTGGTTAGTCATATCATCAATCAAAGTAAGAAGCATAATATGCCTAAACCCATGATTACTAACTTCAATGAATACTCATTATCAATCATGCCATGTATACTTATATAAGAGATTCTAACACAAGGTAGGATTCTAACTTGATATAGGAAAAACATACATGGATTAATATGTTAGGTGGTTATTGTCTAACATACCCACATGATGTCTTCTTGTTCTCTTAAGTGACTTGTGCTAGTAACCTGCATATCTCATAGGTTAACCATTATAAAACCAAGTAGATCTTCTATGTGATCCATGGAAATGGATCAACCTTTGTCTTCATGTCACCATGGTCATATGTTCTTGAACTAGAACATGATTTGTCTTTCTTGATGTACCTTTCATATTAGCAGACAACATCAACCTCATACAACACCCCAATGCATTAGTACAATCATAAGTGTCAAAACCCTAATCAATGAATATCTTCTATTGTGCATTCATAATTTTATTAAGGTGATATGACAAGTCTAAAGTTAATCAAGATTGTACTAACCTTAATGAAGACAAACATACCATAAACTTAACCATGAACAAATATCGAAACATACCTGTCGAGATTGCTTGTAATCTTCTTATGTAAGGCCTTAGCCGTGCCTTAGCCTTATCTCCCTCTGAAACTGGAACTTCTTCACTTATGCAGGTCACCAATCCATTTTCTTCTAGGATTAACCCAATCCACTTGATTTGCAGAAACTGGATCTGGAGCTGGATTGGGGTTTGTCAGGGAAAATTTAAAAATTTAAAATTTGAATTTCAAACTTCTGAAAGGATAGAAAGATGTGCCTTGATGAGCTGATCAACCTGGTATACTCAGAATTTGAAAACTGCATAGTTTCACCCCTCAAAATTGCCTTTGAAACTTCCAGATCTTCTTGACAGGATCCTGAACTAGGGTTTGATAAATCCCACCCTTCTGTCCAACCAAAAGGTTCGATCCAAAGCTCTAAACTTCAATTTTTCTGAGGAGCTTCCAGCCGTGGTCACAGACTTCAAAAATTCCAACTTTTGCAGAAGCCCTAATTTTCCACTTTTCCGCTCAAAGTCCCGAACTAGGGTTTGATCAAGCTCGGTCTTCTACCCAACCAAAAAAATTGATCTTGGTCTCTAAATTTTTATTTTGATGAGTATCATTCAGACGTGGTCTCCGATTACAAAAATACCAACTTTCTCCGAATCCCTAATTCCCGAAGCCATGAATGAAGGTGCTCAAAATCCAATTCTATTTTGACAGAAATATGCACCTTATTGTTTCTGGTGTAACTCCGAAATTACGAATCCACAAGGTCTGAAAATTATACCTGTGGTATCCCAACCTGTCATATTTCCAACCCCATAGGTCTGACCTCAATTGGATTCTTTGACAGAGAGTTATGCCAAGTGTCGCAACGTGACCTGTTTATAGGATAAAACAGGAGAGCGAACTTGTACGGAGTTCCACGTGTCACTGGTTCACTTTCGGCCTCTGAACCTTCGGCCTGTGAAATTAAAGTCCATTCCCTACCTGTCACGTTTTACGAAATTTCATTTGGAGCTTCCTAGCCCAAGTTATGACCTTTTTTCCTAGGTCACCTGTTTATGACTCAGATCTGGAAGAGGCAGAAACCCTAGATTGTACATATCATAAAACACAAAGTACAGCGAATTAGAAGTTGTCCTTTGAAACAAGGTACATGGGGATCTGATATTCGACCTGTAAAAGTTTTCATATCTAAAAAATTTGCCAAAATGGATTTATAGTGAAAGTGATACGATGATTGGTTTTTGCTATATCAAGCCCTAGCATCTCAAGTGCAATAAGTGTCATACATGCCATACCATGTCTTCTTTCAGGCTAGCTCTGATACCATGTTAGTTTTTTAGAATTTTCAAACTGATATAATATCTTAACGGAGAGAATAAGATGTACAACATATCAATCATGGACACAATAATGCAAGCACACAAGAGACACAGAGTTTCACCAGGGAAAACCAAGAAGGTGAAAAACCCCGCAACTTCCTCAGAGATAGAAAGAGCAATGATACAACCAAAGTACAAGAGATAGTCTTCTCCTAGAAGTTGATCCTCCTCACATGTGCGCCACTTTCCGAGTGATGGAAGAGTGAGTAATGAGATGATCAAATAGAGATCTCCCGATCTCTATTTATACTTGTCCTGTCCCGCCCAATGAACTATGGGGTCGACTTGTCTAGCTTAGCCTAATAACCCATGGTTAACTTAATCTGGGCCGACCCCACACTTGGTGGTCTAATAACCCTTTCACCCACATGACTCATACAGGGCCAAACCCATCAAGGTGGTCTAATAACCCATCAAGTATAAGTTACGACACTTATAATATAAATGACGACACTTCCGTATAGAGGAATAATAACATCTCTATAGGAATATAAACACTTCCGTATAGAGGAATAATAACATCTCTATAGGATTACAATATACATGGATGAAATACATTATGAAGTTACATATACATCAACAACAAATTCACTTCCAAAAGATACTTTTGAATATCTCAGACATAAACTAGGCATTATTCCCACTCCACATTAATTTCAAGCATCTACGACATGGCAAGAACTTGGCACAGCAGAATAAATAAAGGGAATTATGAAGCTAGGGGGAGCATCCCTTTTCCATTGATGTCATATGGGGGGAAATACTAGGTAGAAGGTTTTGTATAGAAATCAATTGGCATGAATATAGGGGAAGCATACTGCGTGCAGAAAAGAAGATCTCAATCTTAAGGGGAGCTCAACTTTGAATGGTGTTGACATCAATGCCAAAGGGGGAGATTGTTGAACTTTGGTGTTGTCTTGATGTCAAATAAGAAGCATTATGATGTCAAGTAAGAAGCATGAAACCTTTATGCTAGTTTGAAGAAATATATACAAAACAAGGCTAAGTATACGCGCAATATGGATGGGTACATGTCTCACATATATTGAGATTTTGTGCAATATGGATGGGTACATATCCCACATATACTGGGTGTTTATGCAATAAGAAAGAATATCAAAGCGCACAGAAGAGACCTAGTCGGATCATGTGCAATGTGTTGGGTAAAATTGACCAGGAATAAAGAAGTAGCCGACATAAAGAAGTTCCTACTTGTGGAAAAATTGATTTAATTAAGGAAACAAGTAGTGCTATAAATAAACCAAGACATTGGAGTAAGAGTGTTCATGCAATGGAGATGTAAAATTATTTTGTGTCTTTGGAAGCTTCATTTTAATGGGGTATAAATGGATCGTTGATACAGAAGAAAGAAACATAAAAGAACAGAGTGTGTATAACAGAAAATAAGAACAACAGACAGTGTGTAGAATCGTAGCAATGTACAGATCGAAGAAGTGCACATGATCAAAGCAGTGAGTCAGATCAAAGCAGCAGTAGAATATACAACAAAATAATAAGAGCACAAATTGAAGCAAGTGGAGTAGTGTGCAAAACAGATAGAGAGGCACAATAGTTGTGTAGAGATGAGGTTGAGTACACGAGTGTGCGCGAAAGTGAAATAGTGAACAAGAAAAGTGTGAAGCTATGTGTGCAAATCAGAAGGTAGAGTGACAAAAGAACATCTAGTTTTATATCTCAGGGTGGTAGAATGGGGCAAGGACAAGAGATTTAAATCTCCTTTCAGGTTGGTTCCTAAACACAACTAGTTGGTGCTTGCGCAGAATATTGGTTTCCTCACAGGTTAGAACCTGTATCGGCAAGTTGGTGCTTGCACAGAGGATAGGTGTCCTCATAGGTTGGAGCCTGTAATCAACGAGTTGGTTCTTTCATATGGGATTGGTGTCCTAATCAGATTGGTATCTGAGAGAGTTGGTGCTCACATAATTGGATATTGGTGTCTCCCATCTATCTATGTAATCTAATTTTCATACATACATATACAAAAATTTCAAATATTCTATGCACAACTGTCTTTTATTGATGTGTTTTTAAATAGGAATTGGTGCATGATTTTTAAAGTGTAAAACTATTTAATCTGTGAGTGATATTGGTTCACCTCCCCTCTCAGTATCACTAAGAATTCCAACAGTTTATGTCTCTGTATTCCTCCTCGTGACAACTTTCTTCTATTCATGGCACGGTATACATTGGTAAGTTCATTGAATGATTTTGTTTAATGGTCTACCTCCTTTCTGTGCTCATTATTATTATGTGCCATGATCCCCTCTTGCTTACATTCTCTTGGAAATCTACATGGAGATTCCATATACGCAGGCATGGGTGCATTGTACATTTTTTTTAAATTTTTTATGCCTAATATTTTCCTCGTCTTCCCTCATTCAATATTCTTTATTGGTATGTCAAACGAGGCACCACTTAATGGTGTATTTTGAATGTTTTATGCCATGTACATAGACACGTGTATTGCCTCATGTTTTGGCATTTTTTATTTGGTTGTTCCTTCTTGCACATTTGTATATTCCTACAATTGGTGTTGGAATCCTCCTTTGTTTTTCATGTTTTTGAAAGTGGGATTGTAACCCCCTGTGTTGGTGTTGTTCCTTTTTTCCATTGGTGCCAAACAATCTCTTCTACTCACATTTCTTACTCCTCATATGGAGATGCCTCTTCTCATCTCAATGGTGTTTTAGTGTTCTTGTTACCTGCTGTTCCAGGTACCTACCCCTTTATCTGTATTAATCTTTCCTCCTACCACCTGTTTGTAATCCTTTACATGCTCTCAACCTCTTGTTGTGTGGTCACTATCCTCACTTCTCGTGATTGCACTGTAACATTACGAAATTTTATTCAACAAGTTGAACTCGACATGTCCAAGGGTACTTTGCATTGTTATTAAACAACCAATCGTCCCTTTCCAAATTCCAACACTCAATCGACTTGAAAGAATGGTCATGAAATGGCACTAGTCACATTAGGTCATCGAAACATCTTATGCACTCATGCTATGATATATTAGGACCCCTTTTTGGAGAAAATGTTCATAAGCGAACATTAGGAAGGAAATTTATTTTGTTAAAATACTAGGAAAAGGGAATGGGGGCCTCTTTTATATGGCTTAGGGGTACCCACATGAAGCTGGTACCCAAAAAGGCTGCAATAGAAGCACGCGAGTAGAAAAAAAACAAGGGCGGGCACACGCATTCAAACATGCGCACATGCCCCTGCTTCGACAATGCCGAACGTCCACGTTGTTTAGTTGACGTGGACAAAATATGCGTGCATGCATTATTAACGCGTACGCAAACATATGCGTGCACGCGTTAATAACGCGTGCGCGCACCTTTTTTTATAAAAAAAACAGAGCACAGGTTTGTTATTTTTATAACAAACCGAAACTCGCAAGCGTGGATAGGCGAAACCAAAATCCCGTGAGTGCATGTTGGAGCACCCAAAGAGATCCTACTGAAAATCAATCCGACCATACACTCTATTGTGGCTATTACATCCAGGTAGGTGCTCAACGAATGAATTTTTTGTTGTTTTTTGTTTTTTTTTGTTTTCCATTGCAATTTTAAATTTTAAATTTTTTTACAATCAATTAAAAAACCAACAAATTTTCATTTCATATTAAATACACCTAAAAAAATGACAAAGGCACCACAACCATCAGAGGAAACCAATTGTTATACCTCCATGTTTCACAGTGTCGTATCCCCATCACAAAACAAGTTGACGACACTTTCCCTACTGTTTTAAACAATCCAGAAGAGACAGATGATGAGTCAACCTTAAAAGTGAATCCACCCTGGCAAGTTTTGACCCACCTTAGGCTTTATTTACACACACTACCGCACCTTGCTAGTTTGCCAAAACGCGGTACTAGACACTACCGCGTTCTGCTTTTTCCCCAAAGCGCGGCAGTGCCGCGTTCCGCAGACTTTGCAAAACGCGGTACTCTTTTAATAGATTTTTTCCCTTGGCTTGTGGGATTTTGGATTTTCGAAGATTGGGGTCCTTGATTCGATCTCAACTCATCTCCTTCGATTAGAAACCCTGATCCACTTATCTCTCCTTAGATCCACCCATCTCTCTTGTTGGTTAACCTCACCATTCACTATAAAAGAGAGGCATGCCATTGGAAAAGGGGAGGACTCTTGAGAGTACCAAACTTATGGTCTTGCAGCATTGTGGAGATAGCTAGAGGAGAAGACACTTGGAGTTGAAGGATTGGCTTGGGCATCAAGCACCTTTTGTAAGTATTCTTCAAGTTGTAATGGAATAACTTGTCTTGTTTTCCCAAATCATTTGTGTTAATCTTGTTTTAACGATATGATTTGTATCTTTCATAGATTTAGATCCTAACTCATGTTTCAGGTTGCTAGAGAATAGTGCATTCTTGTGTTTTGGTTCCATTTTAACAGGTTCACTTGTGAGGGCTTGGAGCTTGGAGCAAATACCAAAAACAAGCGTCCGGATAGAAGGTCAGTTAAATTCCTTCTACTCTCTTTAGCATTTTAATCTTGAGATGTTTGTTAGATCTAGGGATTCAAGGTAGCATTTGTTTTGACTTGTTTCTTGCTTTAGAGTTAGTTTAAAGTCTGCTTTAAAGTTAAGAGAGTTTTGGCTTATCCGTAGGACAAAATTCTACATAACAAGAATGGTGACTCCGCTGGTTTTGATTACTGCTTGATTGATTCAATTCACAGTCATTTATCTTTGAATTGTGAGTTTTTTGTTGCACTTCAAACCAGTTTGAATCTTGGTCCTTTTTGACCCTTATTCACCCCTCCTCGCAGTATTTATCTCCCTGTTTAATTACTGAGTCCCCTGGGTTAGCAACAACCCTGAAAACCTTATTTTTTCTTCTCAAGTTGCGCTTCTTCTTTCCCTTGCCACAGTACCACGCCCTAATAACTGCCTCCAGAGCAGTAGTACCGTGCCCTCGGACTTAGTACCAGAGCGATACTGTCACAGTGCCGCGCTTCAGCCAGACCATCACCCGCGGTAGTGTCTGCAAGCTTTTAAATTTTTTATCTTTGCTTGGTTTCCTGAGTTTCTCTCTGCCTTAGGTAGTCTTTACTGTTGTCTGTTAGCATCCTGGTTAATTCCCAGTCTGTATGGTGTGCTTATCACCTAGTTTGTGAGCTTGATTGTTGATTGAATTAACTGGCACTTTTGACATATTGGTCATTTTTCAGTCTGATTGCATTGACTTGATTTTTTCCCCACAACCAACTCAACACCACTGTTCTCTGTTACTGAATACTGTATTTTTTACAGTCATATTGTCATTATCATTTTCAGTAAATTAAAAAGATCATTGGTTGAGAGCAATTTTGTTGTTTAAATTGAAAAAGTCTAGTAGTATTTTGCATAGGGAAATGAACCATTGATTTTGCCATAGAAATTCTCATTATAGAAGCATTGTAGATTGTAAAATCAGTGCATTGAAAAGAGTGTTTACTTCAGTTTGGCTTTGTTTATAAATCGAAAAGAAAAGAAAAATCTTTTACTTGGATTGCTTGTGAAAATTGTTATGCATATTTGATCGAAGAACCTCTATCTTTACCTTAGCTAGATTTCATCGAAGACAAAGGCTTATTTGTGATTCATTCTCATTTGCATGGTTTGAGTCGTCATAACACCATCAAGTTTCACGTCCACTACCCGATTGAGTAATACAGCCACTAAAATTAATCACCCTAATTAAACCAACTTTAACCTCACTTGAGGAAATCAAAAGAATTTGGTAGTTAGGTAGGACACCGGGGATAGGCATCAAAATAATTCCCCCTTGTCATTTTCATCTGAGACATAGTCGTTGTCTTTAGGGAACTAAAATCCTCTAGTACTTATTGACACGGTCACAGCTAGTTTGTGGAGGGGCCTCCTGACTGTTTCCAACTTTCAGGGGTTAAACGGCCGCGAGATTGAGAACCGGACGGACTCTGTGGAATACCGCACTCCACTTAGCCCTAAGGCAACATCGATCGCTGTCTTCTTCGGAAGGCTGAAGTGCCCAAAACCTTTTCCGACGTGTCATGAACGAGGTGGCTTAGTATCTATTCTACTAGGGCTCTTTTACCCAGGATCCCTTTCGGTAGAGGGATATCCTTCTTATATCGGTCTCTCATGTTGTATTGTTCGACTTGGATTTCATCACCTTGCGAGGGATACAGCCTGTTGAGGTCTCCAGCTCTTAGTTAGGAGTTTGCTTGCTATCTCATCTTTGTAGAGGGTCATTTTTTCTTTATAGGGACTGCTTGTTGGCATTCTGGCCATTTTTGTTGATCAGCTCGCTTATTGGGACACCGGTCTCAGTATAGATTTTAGAGCTTGCTTTTTTGGCCTGTGAGCCTTGCTTTTTCTAGCTCCTCTTCTGCACACTCGGTTGCATTAGAGTTTTTGAGTTCTTTGTTTACGATATTGCCCCCGATTTTCATTTTCCTGTCATCATGTCAGATCTACCACGAAGATCACGAAGACAACAGGGCCAAAGCCCTCCACCACCACCACCGCCACGGACTACTGGTCCGCCTGCATCACGCATTCCTGCTCCTCCTGGCCGCGGTGCTGGTCGAGGCAATATTCCACCGCCGATACGTACAACATCTTCAGTTACGCCCGTAACTGCCACACACAGCACAGTCTCAGGATCTATTGCAGCTTCTGCAACCACTAGCACGTCTGAGACTTCCACTGTCACCTCACCCACTGTCATTCCAGATTTATCTGTTCCAGTGGACACAGTTACCGCAACTGAACCTAGTACAACCCAGAGTACTAGACCAGAGGTCATCCTTCTACCGGATGCCAACACTTCCCGTCCATCAGACACTTTTCACGATGATACAGACGGATCTATTGGCACCACAGAAGGGTCCGACCAGGACATACCTGGTTTAATTTCAGTCCCAGGCGGATACGTTGAAATCGTTGAAGATACTCGTCTACCTGACACACCCTTTGAACCTGATTATGGTTTCATCACTTCCCAGGCGGATCTTCCGCCTGTTATCACTACATCACCCAGTGTTCATCCTCAGGAGACAAGTTCTTCTAGAAACATACCTCGTACTACAGCTCTACCCAACCTCCCTCCGGGACATGAAATCATGGCTTCCATCCAGTCTAGTATGGTTAGCCTAGCGAACTCTCCGTTAGCATCGACACGGTTTAGACGCAGCACAGAGCACATGCTCTCGTCAGTCTCTAGATATCCCCCTGACACTCGTCCTTCTGACTATAGGGATCCCAACATCCCGTCTATCACGGAGTTTCGACACTCCTTTGCAGACGACGCAGGACCTTCAGATGTTACCATACCTAGTTTCCTGCCGGATCCCCAAAACCTTTTCCAGGACATGAACTCGGACCCATTTTTCGAGGGTCCTCCTACCATTGAACATGTCATGGACGACGCTAATACCCCTGGGCTAAATTCCCCGCATTTACTGCCATCACCCATATTTGATGCACATTCTATGAGGGATAACCCAATTTTTTCCCAGTCCTCACCTGTTCGATATGGACGACCCCCTCCGCAAATAGGTACTTTTGGTGCCGTTGGCCAATCCATGTTATCATATTTGACCAGCGGCGGAAGAACGCTTAGTCTCACTGTTGGATCTTCCGGTTGGACCGGAGGATCACCCTCAGCCACCATTTACACTATCTCAGGAGGTGCACAACCGACTACAGTGGTCCCCAACCCTAGCTACCAAATCCCCCCTGGTGGGCCATCAACCCAACCAGTTGGTGGACAACCTTTTGTTGGGAACCCTGTTCCGAGTCAACAACCTCCAACTGGTGGGCCATCAACCCAACCAGTTGGAGGACAACCTTTCGCTGGGAACCCACTTCCCAATCAACAGCCTCCTCATATAGGGCCATCCAACCTAACTGCTGGCGGACAACCTATTGACTCGATCCAACAAGCTTCCCAACCAGCAGCGTCTACTCAGTTCGGTATGCACAATCCACCTGGCAGTGGGAAACTTTATTCCGGTATTCCAACCGGGCCTTATTCCCAACAACCCATGCCAGGCATACTTCCTTCTTGGGATCATCAAATCCCACAGAGTGGGGGGTACTCACTTTTTGGAAACTGGAACCAAGCTGGGGGGAAATCTCAGATTTCCCCCAACTTGAATTCTGGATTCCCTTACCCTTCAGCTGCTACAGCTCCATGGAACCCATCACTTCAATTTCCACTCGCTCCTCAAGCAGGAACGAGCCTTCCATGGACACCACCGTCGCAGCCACCCCCCAACCCTGCTATGGGAAATCCTCCACTTGCACAGTATAGTGGCAACATCCCTGGAACACAACAATTCCAAGGAAATTTTCCCCAACAAGGAACAACAACCATTCCTGGGTATCAACAGCCTCAGGGTACTATACCCACTCAGCAGAACACTCACCAACCGGTTGCTTACAATCAACCGGTTAACCAGATAGCTTACCATCCACAGAATTTCCAGCAGTATCCCGCGGGAAACTCATATGGGTATAACACAGAGCAGTATGCCATGCAGGGTCCTCCAGGGTTCTCGGCACCACATGGTTATTACTCATTCCCGCAGACCAACCGTCAACTTCCCTTTTTGGCCACACTTGATCTACCTGATTTGTCGAGGCTTATCAACGATCCTATATGGCACGAACCTCACTGGCCACCTATCCCAGCCAAACTACCATCGGACATTCCTAAGTTCAATGCCAAACCCAGGGAAGACCCCAAGAACCACGTGATGACCTTCCATCTTTGGTGTTCATCCAACTCCTTGATGGATGATTCCATCCGACTTCGGCTCTTCCAACGTACGCTCACCGGAACGGCAGCAAAATGGTATATCGAGCTGCCACAACACTCTTTTCATGATTTCAACACTTTGGCTATGCAGTTTCTGACACATTTCCAGCTTCCCATCCGGTATGAGACTGGAACAGAACTGCTAACTTCACTACGTCAAACCACTTCTACACATATTTCGGATCACATCCATGAGTGGCGAAGACGCCGTAGGCTAATAAAGGCACCTATTCCGGATCAGCTACTTGCTGATTGGTTTACAAAATCCTTTTTGCCTCCCATAGCCAGAGATATTGCTATGCGCGGACTGGTTACAGAAGAACAAGCCATCTCGGCAGCACAATACATGGATTTGGTATATACTCAATCCGGTACTTTACATGAACTTCTTCCACATGCCTCCCGTGTTCACACTGATCCTACAAAGCCTACCACTGAACCACCCATCGATGGTATCGTTGGTTCAGTCAAGGCTCAGCCTGCTACCAACTCGACGGGGCAACAAGCTTCTGCTTCCCCCGCTTTTACCCAGGCCGCTTCAAAAGCTTCCACCTCTCCTGCTGTCTCCTTAGTGAATGCAGTCCAATATACGTCACAACCATCCGGAGGAAAGAAGAAAAACAATCGTGGTAAACCCAAGAAGAACCAGCAGGAGAACCCCAAGCCACAACCTACCCAGAATGACCAGAAACCACGTCGGAAAGCTAAGTTTCCCTGCTTGATTTGTCAAGATGATCATTATACGCGTGACTGTCCCTACAAGGACGAGGTCCATAAGTTCGTTAAAGGATCCTCTCGACCGGCAGTGCTAACTGACCCTTTCCCCCAACAGCAACAGCAAATGGTTGCCCAAGAATCCCCACAAGGGGGCAACCCGACCAATCCTTCCCGTGGAGAGACGTCCACAAACCGCGAAATCCTAATGACAAGTAATGAGGAGATTAATATCACCACTCGTTCAAAGACGTATGACAATCCTCCAAGTTCAAACAAACAATCGGAGACAGCCAAAGGCAAATCTCCTGTTGAAGATCCGATTCCTATTCCCCCCCCTAACAGTCATCTCCATATCGAGAGACCACTTATGGATACAGTGCTACGCCCACCCAAGGGCACCATACGAAAGGCGACATTCAATCCGAATGCACGAGCTGCCCAAAACTACAACATTGTTGAAGATTTGGCTCAAGCACCTTGCGCTATGTCAACTCTCGAGGTTCTCCAACACTGCCCCACGCAGTGTAGAACCCTACTTTTAGCACTGGGGGCACTGGACCCAGATACTTCAAACTCCATCATGTTTAACTTGGAGCACGCTAAACCTAGGCTTTCTCACCAGTTAGCCTTCCAGGTGCATACGAAAATCCGTGGAAATGTCATCCACCGCACTGTGTTAGATGAGGGTGCTTCCACGTCGATTATGTCTTTGAACTGCTGGAGAGCCTTAGGCTCACCCGAGGTCACAACTTCTCCCACTACTCTTAGGGCGTTTGATGGACATGGTTTTCAACCATATGGACTCATTCCCTCAATCGGTGTTGAACTGGGGGGCAAGACAGTATCCGTACACATCGAAGTCGTAGATGCACCTTTGGATTACAATCTCCTACTTGGTCGGAACTGGTTCTATGCCATGACCGCCATAGCATCCACAGTCTTCCGTATTGTACAATTTCCTCATGAAGGGAAAATTGTCACTATTGATCAATTGGATTACTGTATCCCAGACTCCCATCCGAACTCCACCAATGCCATCCCGTTATTGGATCAACCTCGGTACCGGTTCCAAGACATAGGTGTTGGTCTCATGAAGGATTCATCCCTCATTGGAGTTTTTCCAGAGCTGGGAACCCATCTTCAACCAGTCAACATGATTTCATCGCATGTCACCCCTTCCGATGATTCATGGGTGATTCCGAGTCCTACTCAGATCCAAGGTTATGGCAATTCCATGCCTTTGAACAGAAACCTTGCAGCATATGACGTGATCCAATCAGCCACAGATTGGGTCGACTGTTCTACTGATCACATAGTGGCACAACTCTCGACTGAAACTCATACACACCCACCATTGTTTGATCCTCTCAACTTGATTTTTCCCACTGACGAATCAATCATAGAGGTTATGTGCGGTGATGAGCCACCTTGGGGAGATTTTCATCATCGATCTTCATTCCCCACCATTCAGTCGCTCGAGCCTGACACCAAATCCAGTGCTTCACTTGGGATGGTTCAAACCAAGTTCCCCACTTCCCTTGACGAAGTATTTTCTGAAGGCAACTTGGCCAATCTTATGGCAACCACTCCCATCGATATTTCAGTGAAGCCTGGTATCGTGGAAAACGTACACATTGGCAAAACATGTACTCCTCTCGAAACGGAGTTCTATAATGCCTACTTTAAAACTTTCCGCGATGTTTTTGCTTGGAGTTATGAAGAGATGCCAGGGATCGACCCGTCGATTGTGGTCCACGAAATTCCAACTTTCCCTGGTGCCCGACCTGTTCGGCAAAAGCTTCGACCCGTTCATCCTCGTAAGGCTTGAGCGGGATACTTCTGGCCCTCAATTTTCAAAGACTGCATTGAAACAGTCAAGAAGTGTCCGCCATGTCAATTATTTCATAGCAAAGCATGCTTGCATCCTGCTCCACTCCATCCTGTCATTGCCGTCGGCCCCTTTTCCAAATGGGGCATCGATTTTATGCACTGTAAGCCCACTTCAGCCGGGGGGCATAGCTATGTCATAGTAGCTGTCGACTATTTTACAAAATGGGCTGAAGCGATGCCTACATATGCTGAAGACGGCAAAATAGCAGCGCAGTTCATATTCAATCATATCATAGCTAGATTCGGTGTCCCACAGTCTATTGTGACCGATCATGGTTCCCATTTCAGGAACCATATGATCGAAGAACTAAGTGCCAAACTGGGTTTTCGCCATGAAAACTCAACCCCGTATTACCCACAAGCTAATGGCCAAGTTGAAGCCATTAATAAAGTACTGAAACGAATGATTCAGCGCATTGTGGGTACCCAAAAATCCAATTGGCACTCAGCTTTGTTCTCAGCACTGTGGCCATACCGAACCTCAGTGAAAAGTGCCACTGGGTTTACACCATTTCAACTGGTGTACGGCCTAGAAGCCATTCTTCCGATTGAATGTGAAATTCCATCACTCAAGATAGCCATAGAGCTACTTCCACACACTACTTCCGAAGAAGAACGGTTTCTATACCTAGCCAAGCTAGAAGAAACCCGCCGCGACGCCGCTTTGGCTAATGAAGCTCACAAAAAACGCGTCAAATCTCAATACGACAAATCCGTTCAACCTCGGATCTTCAATGACGGTGACCTCATACTTACATATGATAAGATGCATGATAAGCTTGGAAAAGGTAAACTTGAATCTATGTGGTACGGCCCCTTCATTGTAAAATGTGTCTTAGAAAAAGGAGCCTATGAACTAATCGATTGTGATGGTACGCCATTAGCACGGCCCCGCAACGGGCTATACCTCAAGCGTTTCTACGCGTGAGGTTACCCTACGCGGGTTACTTGTTGTACATAATGTACTTAGTTTGCTTTTTGCTTTCTTTTTAGTGTGCGCGTGGACCTTATGTATCTACTCTTACTTTGACTCGTAACTTTATGCGCAGATGTCTGCCTACTTTGGATTCGCCGACGGTGCAAGCCGACATACCCGGAATCTCGCTTCCGCAGCATGGGTGATTTATTCCCCCACTGGCGAGTTGATTTCTTCAGGACCCAATTGTTTAGGTCCTGCAACCAACAATATCGCAGAGTACCATGCAGTCATTGGTCTCTTGACAGAGGTTGCTTCACTCGGGATTGACTCCTTATCGGTCTTTTTAGACTCCCAACTCGTGGTTTCTCATCTAAACCGTGTTTACACAGTTCGCGATCCTATATTACTTCGTTTATTTCGAAGAGTACGCCTCTTGGAACGGTCATTTGATTTTATCACATATCAACACATACCGAGAGAATTCAATTGTATTGCCGATTCATTGGCTAATTACATTTTGGATTGGCATCTTGCCCATACATAAAAACATCATAAAAAATAAAATGCACAAGTCATTGTAAATATTTAGATCATAAAATAGGTCCATATCACTGTATATAAGAGTGTTTTTTCAAAAATACATAAAGTTTGTGTCAAAGACAAAATTGAGGATCAAATCCCATATACAAAAAAATGGCCCTCAAAGCCTACATATCGCATACATGCCGCAAAAAGATCAAAGGACCATCTATGGAGACCTAGGAGACCTATCATGTCCCTCATCGGACTCCTCCCGCTGCTGGTGGTAACACACCACAGCTCGAACCACCCTGCGAAGAAGTCGACTGATACGACCAGGTACACCCACAGTATGCCGCTGGAGGTGGTAAGGAACGTCATCCATCCGCATAGCAGGGATACCATGCGTCAATCCCTGCAGGTTCCTCTCAATGTCCCGGACACCTCCTGCCTCGTCTTCATCTTCCTCTTCGTCAGGAGTAGCTTGACGATCCACACCGCCACGACGTAGTGGAGAGTATACAGCTGGCCTCTGTGGTCCACGGTCTGCAACATGCATGCGAGTATACATTAGGCGTCTTTTACACATTCTAAAAAAGCAATAAAAATTAAATATTCAAAAAGAAAAAAAATATACATATCCATGAAGGTCATACCAGAGTTGTCCCAGTCATCATCCTCCGGCAATGCCAAGTCGATATCCTCACGGAAATCTACCCCTGAATAGGGATAGTCGTCAATCATGACTATCTGCTCCTCTAGCCAAGAGAAGAAGTCCTCGCCAAAGGCTAGCCGCTGAGGTCCCCCGAGACGTCCAGCATAGTCACTCCATCGAGCCATCCATGGCTCAGTAGGTGGACGAGGGGGCATAGATATCTGTGGATGCAGTAGTGGCACCCTTGCCAGAAAGAAAGTGACCAGGATGCTCCCATAGCCAAACTGGGTATTTTTCCCAGTTCTACACTTGTGCACCTGTTCCTTCAGATTGGACAACACTGCATCACACCAGTTGAAAACTGTTCCTCCCATGCACTCTGCTGCGAGATTCACCTGCGTGCGGGATGCCTGATGTGGACTCATGCTTCCCGCTGCACGTGTGATAGTGAATAGCACGGTTTTTACAGCAAGATTTATGACCTCTTTTATGGCCACCTTCCCACTTTTCTTACTCGAACCCGCCTGGCAATATCGAGCAATCAAATCATCGGTGCTTGATTCTGAAGCTGTGTACCCGGTAAAGTTCGCCCGGGACCCTCTTTTCGAGAGGCCCGTGAGGAAATAAATATCCTCGAGTTGGATTTCAAGCACATGCTCTCCCACTCGGAAAGCTTGAATGTCAGGGTCCCACAATTGGATAAGGTGAGTAAGGAGCTTAGGTTGCTGGCGGATCCCTTTGGTCTTGAAAAACTTTAGCAAACCACATTCTCGCAATGCGGTCATGGTTGGTAAGTCATGTTCGGCTGCAAAATCATCCTCTTCGTGCTCTCTCTCTTTCCAGCTTACCATTTTGCTCCGAATAAGTTGCAAATCCCTGTAAAAAGGCAAACAAAACAATTAGTAACTATTTAACAACTTACTTCCAGCAAAAAATTGGAGAAAATTTGATTTTTTGGACTTGAAATTCGCCTGTGCCGCGCCTGGAGGATACCCTACCGTGCGGCAGTCCACACTGCCGCGCCTTGTTTTGAGGATACAACGCGGTACTGTTCAACAGTACCGCGTCTTTCGATAAGGCCCCCACGCGGTAGTGTGGAGGGCGATTCTTGCCCAAAAGGGCTTGCTAAAAAATTAATTTTTTCCTGGTGAAACCAAAAATTTCTTACATGAAATAAAAGAGGGGCTCAAGCACTCTTACCTGGCGCAGACGGCGGTCGAGATGGTGTCCCAGAACTCCCGGTATGGATCCTTGAAATCTTGCTCCAAAATGGGTGAAAATGTCTCCTTTGGGTAAAAAACACAAATGAATAGTAATTTCTATTTTTACCATTCCTTATATAACATTTTGTCACATTTTTTTTAATTAATTAATTAATTACTATTTTTAATAATTGAAATAAACCCTTGTTCACATTGCTAATGTCCAGTTTTTGAGCATTTATTGACAGGATCCGCGGTAGAAATGAGATGCATTCACACTGGTGTTTATTCATAATTTGACCTTCATTTTGAGCCCACTTTATCTTTTTCGTGCTCTGGATTTAAAACTTGAAAAAGATTCCAAGCGCTTTCACACCTGTGTCGTGCTTGTCAAACTCAAGTAAACGGTGTCGAGTATGGTCAGCTTTACTCATGCTCGTTAAACGATGAGGAAAGTATTATCCTGGTTGTATTTTATTCTTTTTTCGGACCAGAATAATTCAAAATTACGAAAAAGACCATAGGAGTCCATAGTTAAGCTCTTTTCAGACTCCTTAAAATTGAAAAGATTGCCAAGTGATCTTGACTCTTTCACACTTGTAAAAGTATTTGAAAGGTCGTCTATTCGGTGATAGGTTACCCCTTTTTCGGCCCGTCTAGACTATTTACGAGAAAGGTATACCTCAGTCAATCTCGGCTGGGAGAGTTCTCTCGGGAATTGTTTTACACTTTTTCGGGATCGAGGGACTAAAATTTATGAAAAAGTACATTATGGAGCTTCCTTCAAGTTTTTTAGGCTCTCTAAATATGAAAAACTACCGAGTTTTCCTTCCTTGGGCTCGTTAAAATATTAACATCGAAGGACCCACTTTGGGACGAACCCCTCCTTTCTCAGGTTTGTAAAACATGTGAGATTGGACTCATCCACGAGATGAGCTACACTGAGCATCTGTTATCCTCTTCAAGCTCGCAAAACAAGAAAGAGGTACTCGTCCATCATGTCGGGGAAATATGGGGGAATAAGTCAAGTTTATCTATGGCAGCTTGTCAGTCGTTACCTTTGAACATGGCATGCGTCCGTCTCTTGTCTATATTTGGGTATCCATCTTTCATGGAGTTATAGTCATCATCATGGGTTGTCTCCCTGGCCACGAGTCCACTCATCCGGTGTCTATCCTCTACTCATCAATAATCCCTACTGCCAAGTCCTGTTACATGCCGTTACATGTTCAAAGGGTTGCATTGTTTCGAGTCATTCATCGTGTGAGGCCTCCGCTGTGTCAGTACATACTCCATTGCTTCATCATCCTATCATATGTGCCGATTTCGTGTCGATGATGTGGGAATCATCATGGCCCACCTTCGACGAGTCTATTCCTGTCGACACCAAATCACTATCCGGGAATTAGACTTAGAGATCAACCACTAGTACCTTGGTACCTGCATGCCTCAATGGCAGGTTTCCTCGTGTTTGACAGCAGGTTCACATCATTGACCTCTGATCAAGCAATCTCTCGGATGCTCGACATCAACTCATTCATTCGCATTTCGTTGAGATGTACTATTGATACCTTGGGAATCATTGTCATCATTGGTGATCTCCCTCGCATTTGTTAACGGTCCACATCATTGACCGGTAATCAAATGGTTTCTACCATGTTCGACTTCAACACCTTGTAATCACATGGTTAGATTCGTATCTTTTCACGATCGGGTAGAAGACCCTGGACGCACCTCTACATTTTGACTGCATCCAGGCTGCGATGGAGATGTCTCTTGTATTGTCACACAGATCCACTTATTGTATTGGTCGTGGCTGTGTCATTATGGTCTCATGGTTCTACGATTGTTCATAGTAGCCATGATCTGTCCACAGTTTACATTATCTCAGTACTCATGGATCTGCAATGTATTGGTCGGCAGCCATGCTTTGAGTCATCTGTTTCCGAGCATGGGAATGCCCGCCTCGGTGGTATATCTAACACTTTGTTTCTATTTTCAGCTCAGTGTCGCTCTCCTCGATGCTATCTCTGCACATTATATTCGTAAAGTCTTTCGGCCATCAGTCCCTTCTGACCTCATACTTTAGGGGGCATCTGTTATACCTCTATGTTTCACAGTGTCATATCCCCATCACAAAACAAGTTGACGACACTTTCCCTACTGTTTTAAACCATCCAGAAGAGACAGATGATGAGTCAACCTTAAAAGTGAATCCACCCTGGCAATTTTTGACCCACCTTAGGCTTTATTTACACACACTACCGCGCCTTGCTAGTTTGCCAAAACGCGGTACTAGACACTACCGCGTTCTGCTTTTTCCCCAAAGCGCGGCAGTGCCGCGTTCTGCAGACTTTGCAAAATGCGGTACTCTTTTAATAGCTTTTTTCCCTTGGCTTGTGGGATTTTGGATTTTCGAAGATTGGGGTCCTTGATTCGATCTCAACTCATCTCCTTCGATTAGAAACCCTGATCCACTTATCTCTCCTTAGATCCACCCATCTCTCTTGTTGGTTAACCTCACCATTCACTATAAAAGAGAGGCATGCCATTGGAAAAGGGGAGGACTCTTGAGAGTACCAAACTTATGGTCTTGCAGCATTGTGGAGATAGCTAGAGGAGAAGACACTTGGAGTTGAAGGATTGGCTTGGGCATCAAGCACCTTTTGTAAGTATTCTTCAAGTTGTAATGGAATAACTTGTCTTGTTTTCCCAAATCATTTGTGTTAATCTTGTTTTAATGATATGATTTGTATCTTTCATAGATTTAGATCCTAACTCATGTTTCAGGTTGCTAGAGAATAGTGCATTCTTGTGTTTTTGTTCCATTTTAACAGGTTCACTTGTGAGGGCTTGGAGCTTGGAGCAAATACCAAAAACAAGCGTCCGGATAGAAGGTCAGTTAAATTCCTTCTACTCTCTTTATCATTTTAATCTTGAGATGTTTGTTAGATCTAGGGATTCAAGGTAGCATTTGTTTTGACTTGTTTCTTGCTTTAGAGTTAGTTTAAAGTCTGCTTTAAAGTTAAGAGAGTTTTGGCTTATCCGTAGGACAAAATTCTACATAACACCAATGAAACCGAACCATTAGAAGATAACATCAACATTGGAACAGACAATGAACCTGGTGATGAACCATCTGAAAACCCCAAGGATCAATTACACCAAGATTTAAAATAATTAAGGGTATTAAGCGATGAATTGAAGAGCACCAAGGAATCCTCTCGGGTTTCCCTAGATTCATCATTGCAAAACATCATTGAATCCATCAACATTGCCCACAGTGAGATCACAAATCTGAGCCAATTCAGGGCTCGAACGAGGGAGCACTATTCCACTGGGATATCCAAAGAACAAATTAAATACCTCAACATCACGAAATCATAGTTGTACAACAAATTCATATATCCCAGGACAAGAGAACCTCTAGATGTGAGGAAGAGACGGATTTGCATGGACTAGTGTATTTACCAACCATGGAGAGATAACTGAAGAAAGAGATGGTTTATGGTGTTTGACATGCCCCCATGCAATAATTTGGAGGTCCCACGGTATTTTCTTAGGAAATTGTGCGTTGAGTTTGAGCTAGGCTACCATGTCAATTATTTTGACATCATTGAGTTTCAGGGTGTCGGTCTTGGCTCTGCCCAATATCGACCTCAGGCCCGCAGCAACCCACTCAGAGGACCTCCTGCACCCAGTAGAGATCCGAACCCCCCTCCTCAGCCACCTGGGTTTGGTAGAGGCCTAGATGAGATCGATGACTCAGTTAGATGTTCCACACGTCATTTTCTTAGACATACCACATTTCTGGCTATGTCTTCACAGATCCGGGAGGACATCTATGAGACACACACAACTGCATGGTCTATGAATGGTGGTCGGGACATGCCAGGTACAAGTGAAACCCATGCGGGGCCATCTAGTTCGACTGGAACAATGACACATCGTTGTTCTCACTGTGGTCATTCTTGCCATGGTCCTACGCAGCAGCATGCCACAGAGAGCTACATGGACCAGGTTAGTCATTGTTTTATTTAATGTTCAAGTATTAATTGTATTTTATTTGATATCGTATTTTTTAATATATTTAACTTTGAATTACACATTGTTGACTTTATGTGTTTTAATGTACAGTTATTCAGGGCCGAGTCTCCATCCTCCAGGTAGGAGGACATTGATTCCTTTGACCTAGATCGATCCATGGCAGCAGCATAGGAGATTGTGGCACCATACACACAGGTAACTTCTTTACTTTGAATAATTAGATCCAATTATGAGTAATTTGTGTTCGGTAATTAAAAATTAATTACCACTGAGTAACCATTTTTTATATTATCATCGTTTAAAACTAAAATGAAAATGAATAATTCTCACAAAACATGTCTATCATATTATCATCGGATTTTACAGTTGTTTTTATCATATGTCTAAATTATTTGAGAGCTATAAATTCATATAATCAAACCAAACAAAAATGAAACCTTATAAAACATGAAAACCTAAGAAAACTAGACATGTGTTCATGTTCACTTTAGGCATTTTTTGCTTCTCTATTTTCAACTTCTTACATTTATGATGCTACTTGTGCTTATGATTGAGGATTTCAATGCTCTTCTTCTCTCACTCTCTCACTTTGCCCCTCTCTCTCTCTCACTCTCTCACTTTACCTCTCTCTCCCTCTCTCCTTCTCTATCTCCCCCCTACCTCCATCTCACTCTATTCCTCTATCTATCTATCTCTCCCACAAATATCTCCATCTCCCTCCCTCCTTAAGTCTCACTCTCTCTCACCTTCTTTACATCTCTCTCTTTCTGTCTCCACCTATGACTCACTCACTCTCTCCCCCCCTTGACCTATCACTCTTCCCCACCTTGTCCTCTCTCTCTCTTTCTCTCCATGTATAAGCCCTCCCTCTTTTCCTCTTACTCACTCACTCTCTCCCTCCCCATGGACCTATCACTTCACCAGCCCTTGACCTCATTCTCTTTATCCATTTACAAGTATCTCCCTCTCCCCCCCTCCAAAGATACATCCAAGAGTGCACATGTGCATTAAAAACATGTTCAATTCTCCTCTATTGATCATGTCAAAGGCCCCAACTCCATAAGGCCTAGAAAATAGTGCCATGATACCCCTATGAATCCATGGGTGGTTCTTTGAGGAATTGTTCATGTATTTGGATGCCTCAAAAATAATTTTAGGGCTAAAGGCATGGTTCATTGACCATGTCAAAGGCCCTAAGGCTACATCACCTAGATACATAGTGCCATGGATACCCCTACAAAGTCATGGATGGTTCTTTGAGGGATTATTCATGGATTTGAATGCCTTAAGGTTTTCTATAGGGCCAAAGGTATGGTATTCTTCCATTTAACGTCATTCCCAGATCCCTAAGGCACATACATACTAATAGAAACCACCTAATTGCATTGACATCCTCAATCATAAGCCAATGATACTTGACCAGTGATAAGAGAAATTTCCATCATCAATTTGTTCTAGGTGAAAATGTCATCATTCGGTCCATCAACAATATGTCCATAAGTTGATCATCTTCATTATGTTTAATAGCATTTCCTCATTCTATCCCCAAACATATCTTCATTTGTCCATGGTCATGTTGTCATTAATCTACCACTGCTTGCTTGTCACTTGTATTTTTCTTGTCCTTAGCTTGCCATGTCCTTCTTCCATGCTTGTCATAAACACTTGTCATGCTTGCCATGTTTTTCATACTTGTCACCTTTGCCATTCCTCAAGCCATGTCACCATCTCCATTGTGCTTGCCATAATGTGTATGCTCCATGTTCTTAACTCTTCCATGTCTTTGTCATTAATGTATTGTCATCAATGTCATTATCAAGTCCTTGTCATCAATTCATTGTCATGTCTTCACTTTGTCAAGTCTTCTACACTTGTCAAACTTGCTTTCCACTTGTCAAGTCATCAAAGCTTGTCATGTTTACCATTTGTCTAGTAAAGTCTTTTCCATGTCATCACTTTGACCTTTGTCATTAATGTGTTGTCATCAATGACAACTTTGGCCATCAAACACTTCAAGCATAAATTGCCAATCTTCTTTGCCACATTATCTTCAATGAATGACCACAAAATGGGTCATTTGTTCCTATTATGGGCCCAATCCATTGTGGGTCAAAGGACATGATCCCCACAACCATGTTCTTTACCAATTATTGAACAAATGGACTGCACCAATACAATAAAAACTTTATATGATATCCAAACCCCATCAAACCACTATCATTTAACTTGAATCTAAATTAATTGCAGTCATTTGTTTTAAGTACTATCGTTGTCATTCTCATTGGCATTGTGTTTATTATTGTTAATACTATTTCTATAAATTCAATCTAAATATTATAGTGTTTGCACAAGTGTCTGTAGGCTCGAGCGACTAGCCATCGCCATCGGGGATCAGTAGATCTCCACATGTGCAGGTATCGTCTGTATTAAAGTATAAATTTAATTTCAAATCTGATGAATTATCTGTGTATATTTATATTTTTCTATATTAAACTATGAGGTTATAAATGTGTATGCAGGTGCGAGCACCTCGGCCAGCCAGTGCCGTTATTCCTCCCTCCCCAACCTTTCAGCCACCATATATGCCAATTGTATCCCCTGGCATACAGGCCCCCTTCCATGCATCCCTCCCTACCCCCTTCCATCTATCCCCCCCTCCTATCCAGCACCACACTTCCATCCATCTCCCCCTTCCATTTCATATCCTTCGTCCCATCACCCCATCCCAACCTTTCAACCACCTTCGTTACAGTTTCCCATGTTTCGACCCTCCCCCATCTGACCATGATACACCACCCATCCACATTCACCCATCCCTCCACCGCAACACAGACCTCTCCCCCCCCTACATTCCCCCACCATACTCACTTCCCCTTCCACAGTGGCCCCATCCATACTACATCCAGTTGGGGTTTATCGCCCTAGGTATGCATCTCTACTTCGCCCACACTAGTCCATGCCTCCTTCTTCCACATCTCCTTCTTCCATTGTTCCCCCCAGTGGTGTAGCCACCGTCCATGTGGCTACATTCGCCCCTATACCATTCACCATATAAGCATCGGAGCTAGTTGTCTAGCTCACTGCTCCATCTGCTAGCCCCAAAGACCAGCCGGTTGTGTTCGCGGTGAGATTGACTAGTTTATAAAATTCTCGTTCAATTTTAATGAAAATTAATATATGCATATAATTTCATTATTCATATGATTGTTCTAAATGTTGCAGGGTGGCAATGTTGAGAGACTTGGAGCACGAAGGAGAGAGACCCCCTCACGACTTATGGTCTCGCATGCAATGAGTTATTTAAGATTTGAAAACTATTTTTATTTTTAAATTATGTTTTATACTTGTATAATTGCCAGGAAAAGTTGACATATATTGTCGTCGTTTTAGGGCATAGGGGGACATCGTCCAAGTCGCTAGAAGGACACAGCTTCCTCTAGCATGAAGAAGAGGAAGATCGATTTTGGAGATGCACCTGGGAGCTCCAAGGGTGAGCATGAGGATTGAGATACCCTCCTATGTACACTAGCCACGATGTGGCATTTTGGGCACGAGTTGCCATATTTTGTATAGGGCACGAGTTGCCATATTTTTTACAGGGCACGATTTGCCATTATATAGACGTTGGGAATAATGTTCCATTTTTCCAAAAAGTGTACATGATTGGATCATTTTTGCATATAATAGATGGATCTGCACTTGTCTATATGACTTTGTCTTTGATTACATTTTTGCATACATGATTTTGTCTTCAATAACAATGTTATGGAAAAATTTTCACATACATATAGATGTTATTTCTAGACACCAAGTGACCTCAATATGAGTCCCTTGTATTTGAATGGGTCTTGCATCTTACACTTTTTCACACATCAAGCACATGGATGTACATGTGAGTCTGCATTAAAAGTAAACTCAAACTATAGATAACCAAAGCTGATAACATGTACATGTGAGTCTGCATTAACATGAATGTCTTCCAAATGTTTTCATAAATGAGCATAGAAACATCAATGCTCGAAACAAAGAATTAAATAACAACAATTTTGAAATATGAAATAATAAATGATAAAGAAGCTTATGAAATCCCATAAGCAAACCAAAAACCTTTCCATATTGCTCACATGATTGCAAGAGGGTCAATAACTCTTTAAATATGTGTCACATGATTGCAATAAGTTCAAAAAAATTTAAATATGTGTGAAAGAGAAACAAGAAGCAAAACGTTTCCATCATAGAAACTGTCCAACTAACTAAATAGTACCAAAGAATCAAATGAGTAATGAAAATTGAAGTGCTATAGTTTAACAACATTTGCGATATAAATAAGAGAAGAGGTCCTCAAAGAATTGCTCAAAATGCAAGACATACAACTTCAATCCAACCACAATATGTCCTGGTAATAGTTAGTATGGGTACAAGGTTTTCCTTTTACAAATCTTCACTAGGTTTGTAGAAACAACCGCCAGCAACCAATAAGAATTATGACACCTAGATGGAAAGAAAAAATGCTTCTAATCACAATGATGAGATTTCCATTATGGCTGTGATGAAGCTAGTGTGAAATTTGGAGTGGTTTGATAATTATGTGTAGGATGTAATTCACGATTCTTGTACTGAATATTGAATCAGTATGTAACCAATGGATGGTGATCAGGAAGACTTGCATCTAACGGTGAATTGATGAAATATTAAGACCCTGCTTGCACTTGTCTGGTCTCATGCTCAATTGAAGTGTTTATTTACAGCGTATCTCAGAAAACAAATTGGAACCAGCCTCTTTTGGAAGTTCACCCCTTATGGCCTTGATGGAGGCTCACAACTCCACACTATATGTTTCGATACACTTAATACTCATTCCTTCAAATTGCATAGTTAGAAAGAGTATGCGTTGCATATGACTTAATTATAATTGTATACTTAATTATAATTGTTATATATTATAATTATATAGAAAGGGGCATGCCATGTAAATCACCCTTCCAATCTATAGTTTGAGTTTATGATAAATCACCCATGAAAATTTAATGCATCTATCTTAATTTTTGCAAAAGATACAAGAAAAATATGATTAAGTTCTATTTATCCATTGTGTCAATGAATGGCAGTGTAAAGGAAACTGCATAATTTGTTAACAAAAAAAACAACTTGTCAAATTAGTGCAAAGATCACCCAAGTTTCAGATCTATGCCTACTAGTTTTTCAATGGAAAAGACAAAAAATTAAACAAATTCAAATATGGTTAATATATCATTACGGAAAAGCAACACAAAGTATGCACAAGGGAACTGAATACGTTGAACAGAAAATCTAATTTATCTATCTTAGTTTTTGCAAATGACAGTAGAAAAAAAAATTAATTAAGTTCCATGTATCCATTATGTCAATGAATAGAAGTTTGAAGGAAATTGCATAGTTTAATAGCAAAGAAATCAACTTCTCAAATCAAGTAAGAAAACTAAGATTGCATTATTATAGGTCCAGATCCTTTGACATCCTCAAAGTGCCCCTGAATGGCCCCAGCGTTCCTGGAAAAATGCCCGTAGAACCAAAACCGTGACTCCAGTAGTGAATCCGGCGATTCCGATGGATTTTGGATGACGGGTTTCAGCTAGGGCCCCCCACACCATGCCCCCAATGCACGGAAATAGTGTCAATGTCCCATCTCCAGAGCTAGGGTTTTGCTCAGTGAAGGCCATTCCAATTTCACTCAAGGGGGACATTTCTCATCCGAAGGCTCTCGGGTGTGCGTGGCCACCGTTAACACATCCACAATAGAAATACACACATGTGGGATCCGACAGAATCCAATTCTGCTCGCTGGTTTGGGTTCCGTGGCCCCAAAGCAAATCTTCAAAGTGTCATTGAATGGCCCCGGGGTGCCCGAACAAAATTCCCGTTGCACCTAAACCATGGCTCCGGTAGCGAATCCGTTGATTCTGATGGATCCGAGACGTTGGGTTTCAGCTAGGACCCCCCCCCACACCGTGCCTTGAAGTCTCAGAAACGGTGCCAATGTGACATCTCCAAAGCTAGGGTTTTGCTCAGTGAAGGCCATTCCAAATTCGCTCAAGGGGGCCATTTCTCATCTGAAGGCTCCCAGGTGTGCATGGCCACTGTGGACACGTCCATAATGGCAATACGCACCTATGGGAGTTGACAAAATCCAATTCCGTTCGCCGGTTTGGGTTCCGTGGCCCCGGAGCAAATTGTCAAAGTGTCCCTGAATGAACCCTGGGTGCCAGATGAAAATGCCCATAGCACCCAAACCATGAATCTGATCAAGAATCCATCGAATCCGATGGATCTGGGGCGCCATTTTTCATCCAGGGGACCCCCCACACCATGCCTCGAAGTACCGAAAATAGTGCCAATGTGCCATCTCTGGAGCTAGGGTTTTTCTTAGTGAGGGCCATTCCAAATTCGCTCAAGGGGGGCATTTCTCATCTGAAGGATATTGGTCATGAGTGGCCACCTTGGACAAGTCCACAATGTCCACGTGCACCTGTGGGAGCCGACAGAATCCAATTCCGCTTGCCGGTTTGGGTTCTGTGGCCCCGGAGCAAATCCTAAAAGTGTCCCGGAATGGCCCCTGGGTGCCTGACGAAAACGCCCACTGCACCCAAACCGTAGCTCCAATTACAAATCCATCAATTCCGATGGATCCGAGACGTCAGGTTTCAACTAGGATACCCCCCACACCATGCCTTGGATCCCCATATATGGTTCCAATGTGCCATCTCCGGAGCTATGGTTTTGCTCAGTGAGGGCCATTCAGTGAGGTTTCTTGGATTGATATTGAACAAATTGTCCCTGGACATTTATGAGGGTTCCACAAAATCCTACAAGGATAATCACAAGATCCCTTCCCACTAATATTGCTTCCAATTGCTCATTGACCACAAATCTACTCACCTAAACACATACTGTTGTGATTAAAATCTATAATGAGATAAATAAGAAAACCCTATTTGTAGTATTTTATGTACAACCATAGGAGTGTCCATATTGTTGATAAATGTAGCGATGCTAGGGGTATTGAAAATGTATCGTAGAGGTGAAGCATTGAGAAGTCCAATGGATTCATTTTCATGAGCATTGAAAAAGGTTACCTAATTCCACTGAGCCTTTCAGGATGGAAACATTGAATCACGAGGCCTCACCTTTGGATGTGTAATCAATGCACTCTAGTGTTTTTCACTCTATAACTACTCACAACCAATTTTCACAACAACTTATCTTAAGAGGAAAACATATAAATTTTGGGGTGTTGGAGTTAAATACATAGAAAACCATGTAAAGACTAAATTATGGATCTCAACAATCCATGGGAATGTTGTGGATGAGTGATGCATGCTTTGATCTTGTGATCCATGATGTGAAATGAGCACCTATTCAATTCTTCCTACTATTACAAGGGATTTATTTGAGGGACAAGGGATGAAGGTATATATACATTAGAAAATTATTATATGATATGTGCACATTACATCATTATTAATGTTTAACAAAAAGCCTTTGTCACCTTGCATGCCTTCATTTAATGGTCATTTTGGTGTCCAATAATTCTAAAGAAATTCACTTTAGATAAATTATAGTATAAATTGGTTTATTAATCCTTACATGACAAGGAACCTTGAGATCAAAATGAAGTACTAAACACTCTATATTGACTCCCTTACTTGCAAGTTTCACAACCACACACAACAAAAGCAACATGAACCACAGCGTTATCAGAAAAAACACACGGGGGGCCTTCCATGCACTGATTTAGAGGAAAGATCACACTGTGAACAACAATCAACAACAAAAACAACACAATGGCCATGGAACAAGTCCTCCAAAACCACCAATGTAGTCCTCGAAAACACAAGAGACCCCACAATGTAAAGAACCAAAATCGAAAAAATAATTGTGAGGATGCAACCACCAACAATTGATGCCTGATCCTATCAAAATATAGCAAGAACTTCAAACATGGGAATCACTGAGTGAAAACCACCAAGGTGACCAAAGCACAACCACCGAAGGATATTGTCTTTATAAATTTTAAAATATTATTAAATATAATATTTAAAATATATTAGGATAGAGGTGATTTAAAATATATAATATCCACAATGGCCATGTGTACCTGTGGGAGCCGACGGAATCCAAGTCCGCTCGTCGGTTTGTGTTCCGTGGCCCCAGAGCAAATACTCAAAGTGTCCATGAATGGCCCCGGGGTGCCCGACGAAAATTCCCGTTGCACCCAAACTGTGACTCCAATTGTGAATCCGTTTATTCCTATGGATCCGAGACTCTGGGTTTCAGCTAGGGGACCCCCACACAATGCCCTGAAGACTCGAAAATGGTGCTAATGTGCCATCTCTGGAGCTAGGGTCTTGCTCAGTGAGGGCCATTCAAATTTTGATCAAGGGGGTCATTTCTCATCCGAAGGATCCCGCGCATGCATGGCCACCATGGACATGTACACAATGGAAATAAGCACCTGTGGGAGCTAATGGAATCCAATTTTGCTCGCCGGTTTGGGTTTCGTGGCCCTGGAGCAATTCCTCAAAGTGTCCCTGAATGGCCCCGAGGTGCCTGATGAAAATTCCCGTTGCACCCAAACCGTGGCTCTGGTAGAGAATCCATTGATTCCAATGGATCCGAGGCACCGGGTTTCAGCTAGGGTCCCCCCCACACCATGCCTTGAAGTCCCGAAAATGGTGCCAATGTGCCATCTCCATAGCCAGGGTTTTGTTCAGTGAGGGCCATTCCAAATTCGCTCAAGGGGGCCATTTCTCATCCGAAGGCTCCTGGGAATGTGTGGAAACCGTGGACATGCCCACAATGGCCACGTGCACCTGTGGGAGCCAACGGAATCCAAGTCCGCTCACCAGTTTGGGTTCAGTGGCCCCAGAGCAAATACTCAAAGTGTCCCTGAATGGCCCTAGGGTGCTTGACGAAAATTCGCGTTACACCCAAACTATGACTTTGATCGTGAATCCATCGATTCCAATGGATCTGGGATGCTGGGTTTCATCTAGGGGACCCCCCACACCATGCCTCTAAGTCTCGTAAACGGTGCCAATGTGCCATCTCCAGAGCTAGGGTTTTGCTCGGTAAGGGCCATTCCAAATTTGCTCAAGGGGGGCATTTCTCATCCGAAGGCTCCCGATTGTGCATGGCCACCATGGACACGCCCACAATGGAAATATGCACCTGTGGGAGCCAACGGAATCCAAGTCTGCTCGCTGGTTTGGGTTCCGTGGCCCCGGAGCAAATCCTCAAAGTGTCCCTAAATGACCCCAGGGTGCCCGATTAAAATGCTCGTTGCACCCAAACCATGACTCTAATCGCGAATCCATTGATTCCGATGTGTCGGGGGTGTAGGGTTTCATCTTGGTCCCCCCCCATACTGTGCCTCGAAGTCTTGGAAATGGTTCCAATGTGCCATCTTCGGAGCTAGGGTTTTGCTTAGTGAGAGCCATTCCAATTTCGCTCAAGGGAGGCATTTCTCATCTGAAGGATCTCGGGCATGCATGGCCACCATGGACATGTCCACAATGGCAATATGCACCTATGGGAGCCGACGAAATCCAAGTCCTCTCTTTGGTTTGGGTTCCGTGGCCCCAGAGAAAATCCTCAAAGTGTCCCTGAATGACCCCAGGGTGCCCGACGAAAATTTCAATTGCTCCCAAACCGTGACTCCAACCACGAATCCATTGATTCCGATGTGTCCGGTAGGTCGGGTTTCAGCTAGGTGACCCCCCACACTGTGCATCGAAGTCTCGGAAATGGTTCCAATGTGCCATCTCTGGAGCTAGGTTTTTCCTCAGCGAGGGCCATTCCAATTTCGCTCAAGGGGTCCATTTCTCATCTGAAGGCTCCCAGGCATGCGTGGCTATCGTGCACACATCCACAATGGCAATACGCACCTGTGGGAACCGACAGGGGGGTGAAGAGCAGTGAAAATAATGAGTTGTGTTCGGGTTTGAACTCTTCTAGGATTCCAAGCTTTGTGCATTCTATCCGTGTGGAATGCTATGATCTAACGGTGGACATAACGTGTTCGTTTATATTCCAGCGTAAAATAGGAGAGTGGGAGTGCAAAGAAAAGCGGCGGTGGGAGGTGTAGTTGGGTGAGAAATTGGATTCCAATTTCCAAGAACAACATTCAAGCCAACATTCAAGCTTGAATGTTGTTCTTGGAAATTGAAATGCTCATTCTCACCCAACTACACCTCCCAACAAAGCTTTTCTTTGCACTCCCACTCCTGTCTTTTATGCTGGCAGATAAATGGACACGTTACGTCCATCGTCAGATCATATCATTCCACACGGATAGAATGCACAAAGCTTGGAATCCCAGAAGAATTCAAACCCGAACACAACTCATTATTTTCACTACTCTTCACCCCCCCGTCGGCTCCCACAGGTGAAAGTGTCCATTGTGGATGTGTCCACTGCAGCCACGCACGCCCAGGAGCCTTCAGATGAGAAATGGCCCCCTTGAGCGAAATTGGAATGGCCCTCACTGAGCAAAACCCTAGCTCTAGAGATGGCACATTGGAACTGTTTCCAAGTCTTCAAGGCACAGTTTGGGGGGTCTCCTAACTAAAACCCGACGCCCCGGACACATCAGAATCGACGGATTCGCATTTAGAGTCACGGTTTGGGTGCAACAGGTATTTTTGTTGGGCACCCCAGGGCCATTCAGGGACACTATGAGGATTTGCTCCGGGGCCAAAATGGCGAGCGGAATTGGATTTCATCAGCTCCCACAGGTGCAAGTGGCCATCGCAAATGTGTGCATAGTGGACACACACGCCCGGGAGCCTTTGAATGAGAAATGACCCCCTTGAGAGAAATTGGAATGGCCTTGACTGAGCAAAACCCTAGCTCCAGAGATCGTACATTGGCACCGTTTTCGAGTCTTCGACACTCGGTTTGGGGGAAACCCTAGCTGGAACCCGGTGCCCCAGATCCATCAGAATTGATGGATTCGTGATCGGAGTCATGGTCTAGGTGTAGCGGGCATTTTCCTCGAGCACCCCGGGGCCATTCAGGACACTTTGAGGATTTTCTCCAGGGCCATGGAACCCAAACCGACAAGCGGACTTGGATTCCGTCAGCTCCCACAAATGTGTATTTGCATTATGTACATGTCCACGATGGCCACGCACACCTGAGAGCCTTCGGTTGAGAAATGGCCCCCTTGAGCGAATTTTGAATGGCCCTCACTAAGCAAAACCCTAGCTCTGGAGATGGCACATTGGAACCATTTATGGGACTTCGAGGCATGGTGTGTGGGGGGGATAGCTAAAACCTGGTGTCCTGGATCCATCGTAATCGAAGGATTCGCGATCGGAGTCACGGTTTGGGTGCAACGGGAATTTTCGTCGGGCACACCGGGGTCATTCAGGGACACTTTGAGTATTTGTTTCGGGGCCATCAAACCCAAACCGGTGAGCGGACTTCGATTCCGTCGGCTCCCACAGGTGCATATTTCCATTGTGGATGTGTCCACGCACGCCCGAGAGCCTTCAGATGAGAAATGGCTCCCTTGAGTGAATTTGGAATGGCCCTCATTGAGCAAAACCCTGTCTCTGTAGATGGCACATGGGCACCGTTTTTTAGACTTCAAGGCACAGTTTGATGGGTCCCCTACCTGAAACTCGGCACTCTCGATCCATCAAAATCAAGAGATTCATGATCGGAGTCACGGTTTGGGTGGAACGGGAATTTTTGTCGGGCACCTAGGGGCCATTCAGGGACACTTTGAGGATTTGCTCCGGGGCCACCGAACGCAAACCGATGAGCGACATTAGATTCCATCAAATCCCATAGGTGTATATTGGCATTGTGGACGTGTCCACAGTGGCCACGCATGCTCGGGATCCTTCGGATGAGAAATGGCCCCCTTTAGTGAATTTGGAATGGCCCTCTCTGAGAAAAAACCTAGCTCCGGAGATGGCACATTGGCACCATTTCTGGGACTTTGAGGCACGGTGTAGGGAGTCACCTATATAAAACCCAGCGTCCCAGATCCATCGGATTCGACGGATTCATGATCGAAGTCACGGTTTGGGTGTAATGGGAATTTTCGTCGGGCACCTCGAGGCCATTCAAGGACAATTTGAGTATTTGCTCCAGGGCCACCGAACCCAAACCGGTGAGTGGACTTGGATTCCGTTGGATCACACAGGTGCACGTGGCCATTGTCGAAATGTCCACGGTGGCCACGCATGCCCAAGAGCTTTTGGATGAGAAATGGCCCCCTTGAGCGAAATTGGAATGGCCTTCATTGAGCAAAACCCTAGCTCTGGAGATTGCACATTGGCACTATTTACGGGACTTCGAGGCACAGTGTAGGGGGTCCCCTAGCTGAAAACCGACAGCTCGGATCCATCAGAATCGATGGATTCACAATCGGAGTCACGGTTTGGGTGCAACAGGGATTTTCATCGATCACCTCGGGGCCATTCACGGACACTTTGAGTATTTGCTTCGGGGCCACTGAACCCAAACTAGTGAGCGGACTTGGATTTATTCAAATCCCATAGGTGTACATGGCCATTATGGACGTTTCCACGGTGGCCATGCACGCTCGGGAGCCTTCGTACGAGAAATGGCCCCCTTGAGCGAATTTGGAATGGCCTTCACTGAGCAAAACCATAGCTCTGGAGATGGCATATTGGCACCATTTCGAGGACTTCGAGGCACGGTGTGGGGGTCCCCTAGCTGAAACCCAGCGTCCTGGATCCATCCGAATTGAAGGATTCTCTACCAGAGCCACGGTTTGGGTGCAACGTTAATTTTTGTCTGGAATCCCGGGGCCATTCAGGGACACTTTGAGTATTTGCTCTGGGGCCACCGAACCCAAACCGACAAGCGGACTTGGATTCCGTCGACTCCCACAGGTGCACGTGGCCATTAGGGATGTTTCCACAGTGGAAACACATGCCCAGGAGCCTTCAAATGAGAAATGTCCACCTTGAGCGAATTTGGATCACCTCTCTTTCACATTGGTGAAGACCTGTGATCAATAAGGTTACTAATATCTTGTTCTAACACTAAGTCCATTTCCCTAGTAGAACACATGGAGAGCGGAGCTGACACCTAACATGATTTTGGATTTCAACACTAGAGGATACCTCTAATTGCAATGATATATAGAATAAGGAGTTATTCCTTCTCATGCCATCAATATCACACTCTTTTATTTGTAATTAGCTTCATGGAGGAATTCACTATGGTTCATGAAAACACCCCTAGGAGGATATATGAAGTCTATGGAGGACAACTTGGCTTGAGATTGATCCTTGTGAGATTATAGGGTTACATCCCTTGGAGGTTTATGATTAGGGTTTTGTGATGAAACCCTAGGTGCATTTTCTAAATAAGAAGGAGAGAAGCAGATATATTTCATTGGACGACTTGTTTTAGTGATTCATGCATGTTATATCTCCTTGGTTCAGCTAGGGATTTCACTATTTTCCCTAGCTAGTGTTTTGGGGATCTATTGAATTGTACTAGCCTTGTGATAAGGATCTCATGCATGTTCTTGAATTGTAATTTATAGTTATATATGTATTTCTAATTTATCATAAGTAAAAGATAATTTTGTTGAGTGATTTGACATCATCATTGAATAAGTTAAGGGTTGTTTTACTATTGCTATAATTGTTGTAAAAGTGAGTTTTCAGATTTGGTTTATGCATGATAAGTTTTCAATGCAACTAAATCTAATATAAAAACTAGGATCTTTTTGTGAGGCTCCATGCAAATTCACTAAAGCACAAAAGTGATTGTGACTAGGTGAAACTCTACTCTTTGAGGTTTCAGAGGCTTTGGATTTATGTGTTTCCTCCTACCATATTTAAGTATATAAAATATTTTCTAAGGGCATGCTAAAATATTCTAACGTATACATTCATTGTGGGTAAGCCAGATGGACCACATTTTTTGCAAAGCCAAGGATTGATTTACATTAGATGTGTGTGATATCCATAGACGGAGAGTAGAGTTGAGTTTTTTTGTGTGCCCATGGTTGAGGGTCTAAGAGTATGTGAGATCATTGGGAACCCCAAGTAAAAGGCCTCACAAAGGGAAATTCCAAGTAATTTTAAAAAATGACAAATTAGGTCAAAAGTTGAGCATCTTATTCTAAAAAGTTGAGCATCTTGTTCTAACACTAAGGTCATTTCCCTAATAGAAGACGTGCAGAGTGGAGCTAACACCTAACATGATTTTGGGTGCTATCAATAACATTGTCTTGCCATGTACTTGTGTAATGTGACATGGCTACTATTTGTAAACCCTAAGAAAGAGAATCATTCTAGTGGCAAGAACTTGATTGACATAAGATTGTTATTGAATCCAATGAGTACTTCTTATCTATCATGGAGATTATAGGGTTAATGATTAAACCCTAGGAGTTAGATTTTATGGATCGCGAAGATATAATCAGTTGAGAAGATAAGGGAAAGATAGACATGTTGGATGTTCTTGTAGATATTTCTCTTGTGCGATGCTAGAGTATAAGACCTAGGGTTTGAGGATTGAAATACTAGGATGGACATGTAACCTTGGATGCTAGAAATAGTGTTTTCTTGTAGTGTACTTGTGTGATGTGACATGGCTAGGGTTTGCATGAGATATCTCATATTAACATGTTCATGTGCTCTTGCATGTACCCCAACGTTCCAAGAAAAAGAAATATTTATATTTATTTGCAAGGCAAATTTAAGGTCTTGGAGATGATTGCAACCTTTGTATCTCATAATCACAAGCCATTGACATCATTGAAATATGAGATCATGGTATTGGAAGAATTTGCATAGGTGTTAGAGGCCTAAATATTGAAATAATTCAATCCCAACATAAAGCATCTCATTCTTATCACCAACCAAATTCATATTAGGGTTTGATGCTAGAGTATAAGACCTAGGGTTTGAAGATTGAAATACCAAGATGTACATGTAGACTTGGATTCTATAAGTTGAGTTCTCTAGTGGTGTACTTGTGTGACATGACATTGGTAGGGTTTTTAAACCCTAATAAAGATAATCATGCTAGTAGGGAGACATTGATTAACATAATCTTGTTGTTGAAGCCAATGAGGGATTCCTAGATATCCTAGAGATTATAGGGTTGGTGAGGAAACCCTAGGAATTATATGTTACGGATCATGAAGATATAACCACTGGTGAAGATAAGGGGAATAGACATGGATAGAGTTTGCATGAGAAGAGATTATGTCCTTTATTTAATAGCATGTGTAATTATCATCATAAATGTGTCATAATGTCTAAGAGTAATATGCCATAACTGTGAAAAAATATAACATAACCTTACACAGAAAAAGAGAAGCTATTAATTGTCATAATTGTAAGGAATCTATACTAGTATAAGGTAATCTATTCCATGTGGATTTCCCAATCTAAAAGGAATCTCCTTCAACACTCATCCTCACTTGTCCCAGGAGAATGTCTCAAAGCAACAAAAAAATAACACCATAGCCATGGCCAAGGATTTGAGACCCATCCCTCATATACAAACCCTTCTAATAGTGATCCTATCCCACTTGGAGTCAAAATACCCCCTATTGAGGGTACATGTGGTGGTTCACGGATTCTAGGGCTAGATTACGTTAATAGGGCTAGATTAGGTTTCTAGGATTCTAGATCAGTTTCCTAGGGTTAGATTAGTGTTTCTAGGGATAGTTTAGGTTTCTAGGACTAGATTAGGTTTATAGTATTCTAGCTTAGTTTTCTAGTGTTAAATTAGTGTTTCTAGGGTTAGTTTAGCTTTCTAGGATTTCTAGGGCTAGATTCGGTTTGTAGGCTTATATTAGTGCTTCTAGGGCTAGAATAAGTTTCTAGGGATAGATTAGGTTTCTAAACATTAATGACAAAGGGTGAAATGATGACATGGAATAGGGACAAGATGACATGAAGGACAAGCAATGGACAACACATTAATGACAAAGTGTTGATGACTCGACAAAGGAGCATGCCAAGGTAAGCAAAATTGATAGGATGACAAGTGGCCAAGTATGACAAGGACAAAAGTGTGTATGAGTGGATCTAATTGAGGAGAGATGGAAGTAGTGTGATGGAGGATGGTTTTAGGATGACTTAGCAGACTCCTAGGTATGGATGGTGGATTTAAAATTAGAAACGTTAAGATAATAGAGAACTCGAATTGTTCACATGTATGTATGTATGTATCAACAAAAAATGTGTGTACCAACAAAATAACATAGAACTACACATACATCAATGTAGAACATAACATTATTTGATGCAATTATTTCTCTTATGTAAAGTTGACTGACATCATTCAATAAATCCATTTGGATCCTCTTTGTTGCTAATTGTCTCCATCAATCTATCGTGCTCTAAATGAGGTGGGTAGTAGAGTACCTTGGTTGATCTCTTGCTTGAAATTGTCTGTAGATGGATGTTTGTGCCAATGATCAAGTTTGTGAAGTGATACACCACTGAACCTGGTCTATAATCCATGAATACATGCCCACTAGTCTTTCTTGACTTCCCATCTAGTGTAAGATATTCCCCCTTAAACACCATCGATCCAATAGGAAATTCATTGCCTTCATCGTCGATTAATGATCCGTAGAGGGTTTTCTTACCTTGGATGCACCATGCCAACGAATAATCTATGCCCCATTCATTGTCTTTCGGGGAAACAACTGCGTATATGTTTCCTGGTTGTACAAGATCTGAGATATGGTCGTAGTCTGTCGAAATTGCTGACTGACCCTCCTCTAACTGGGTTGTTTTAACAATTGCATGTTGGTCTATTGCAAGTGACACATGATCCCATTCATCAACCCAGTCCATGCATTCACATTCATCCCATTTGCCACTGACTGGCCCTCCTCTAACTAGGTTGTTTCAACAATTGCATGTTGGTCTATTGCAAGTGACACACAATCCCATTCATCAACCCATTCCATGCATTCGTATTCATCCCATTCGCCACTGTTGCAAGGGCTACAAAAGAAATCAAGCTTTCGTGTCCATATTTAAAATAAGGGGTTGTTTGAGCTTCGAACTGAATGAAATCCACATGTTCCTTGTACTGTGCCGCAACTATAGGAACGCAATCGATATATGTCAACCACTTGCCAAAACTTTATTTCCACACGTCCTGCCACTGATGATGTTTGTTGATCTCTTGCTCGGTCTCACATTGTTGCAGAGCACCATTGAACTATGGATTCTGCATCTCGGATATGAGGTTCTATGTTAAACCTCATCTCTTCCCTTCGTAGTGCGGTCTTGATGCATGCACCGTCCCCATCATGCTCTCATTTTCCGTGCCTGGTCTCAAAATAGTTCCAGATATGCGGCACATTATAAGTCTTATGCAAAATACTCATCCATTGGAATACTCAGGCATTTTTGAACTGGCCTGCGCAACCATCCGACCATATCCAATGTTGATCCATCTGTATATCCCTCTCCTTGAATTGATCATAGAAAATTTGATAACAATGTTGCACATAACACAGATCATGGGTTCTATCATCACTTATGTAAAAGTTTGTCTCCTTCAGTATTATCCTCTTGTCATTGTTGCTCTCTGACCCATGCCTATACATAATATGTACCATGATGTTGACTTGGTCTAAATGGTAGTATTGACTCTAGATTTCATTTTGTGGCCGAAGGGTGTAATTTTTTGCAAAATCCACAATTGACACTAAGGTTCCAACAGGAAATGTGTCCCTGCATTTTTTGTACTGCTCATCTTTCCACCGCGCTACATGCACATTTTGAACACACTGCTCTGTTTTCTTGTAGAACTCCTTCAAGAAGTCACATACTTGTACCTGTTACCATGAAAACAAGGGAAATATTACAATGTGGCCTTTGGAAAAATGTATATGTCATAAATTGAATGTGTAATATGAAAAATATGCAATATTCATTTGTACATGTGACTTCACTAATGCAATATTTTTACTTTCCCTGGCACTGTCTAATTGATAGGTTACATACTTGAAGCTCTGCATCTCCATAGCCATCCTGCCAAATTCATGCTCCTCGTTGTCATGAATGCAACAGTTCAAAAGAGAAAACCCACTGCACCTAGAACATGTCCCATATAGACATGATTTTTCATAATATTTTTGTCCTTCGGGCCTTGGACACATGATGTTGTGGATAAAGTCTCTTGATGCATTCGGTGGTAGTATGGATTCATTGCAGTCCTGTACAATGTTAGTATGCAAATCGCAAAATATATGTTTATATGTTTCATAATAATATTCATATTCTACATTGTATCTACAACAACAGGTGTTCCGATCAATGCATATACTAATGCACCGTGGTTTTTATTTCTCAAAGGAACTTTGGCCCAGGTTCAATTGTGTGTGCTCATTCATGAATCTCTCAAAGAGTTTAGTCTGTGTGGTGTCAAGGAAGTGCTTAACATGGGGTTCACGTTTAGTAGAACCTTTTCTCATCTTTAGCATGTCTCTTTGGTTTGATGAAGGTCTGGTATGATCATGCCAAAAATTTTGTACTAACTCCTTAACAACATCAATTAGCTTCCTATCTCCACGAGGCAATCTACCAACAAAATCCCAACAATTGTTTCCACCCGGAGTGTCAAGATTTTCTCTTATAACAGAGTACTTTTTAATAGTTTTTCTATTTAATTTAAGTATGTGAGAAGTGTGTGATAGCTGGCGATGTTTCCTTGTGGACTTGCTTACAACTGATTCCGCTAACACACGACGAGCCGCATAGAGATATTTTGTATGAGACGTCTTCCCAGTCGCATTAAATGCAGATTGGATATTTCTAACAATATGACTGCTAGCCTCTGAACTTTTAACGATATTTATGCCCAAAATTCTCCTAACAACAACTAAACAATGTGACTTTAACAAACATAGCAATAATTGACATTTACCTGCATCACCTTTGGATTCAAAATATTCCTTGACATTTTTGTTGCATTGACATTCGATAGTGCGTTTTGGAAACTTACCTTCAAGGCCCGATAGAGCACTTTCATCCACATGAATACTTCTAGGATTTCTTCTTCTTGCATTGGACAATCGAGGTAGGGAAGGTGGACATGAGACATGAATACCAGAGCTTGTTTGTTGTGGTGTTTCGTTCACACAATGGGCCATAATGGGAGTGTGCTCGACATGGATGTGGTTTTCTTTGGGAGATTGCAAATTAAGCACTACTTGTATGTCCATCTCTACACATGCAGCATCTCCCAATATTCCTGTGTCGTGAGGAACTTCAGCATGACTTGTTGATGGATTGTTGGTTGGAGATTGTATTGATGTTGGAATTGGATTTGGGTATGTTGGAATCGACCGCTTTACCTGTGGTTTTGAACAAGAGGTTGTCATATCAACAACTGTGTTAGGATCAGTGGCAGGATCCGTGGCAATGACAAGACCATGTCTCACTCTTTCCATTGCAAACCTGGCCTTTTCTCTTAAGTCATTGACTTTTTCAATGGGCAGATTCCTTCTATATTTTTTTGTTCTATTACGGAAGTTTCCCATCTCCAAAAGTCTCTTTAACAAAAATATGAGGCCTACCCATGCAAAAGAAACAACAAATAAGATATCAGTTCCATTATACAATGAACTTGACACATTCCAACATAACTTACTACTTTAGAAATTAACACTTACAACTACAGACAATCTTGGTTTATTTGTGTTCAAATAAACATCATTATTCCTTACAATTCTAGTCAATTTAGATGATGGTTGGTCAAGTGTAGAATGGAGAAACCAGTGTCTTGCCTAGCCATGAATTCATAAAAAAATTGGTAGTAACACCCTACAACAGAGATGGCTAGAGATGCCTTGGGAATAGTTTGATAGTTTTTCTACATCAAATAAGGTAAAGAAAATAAGTTTACAAATTAAACATTGAGGAGGTTGCAAATCCCCCCAAGGAAGGACAATTCAGTGAGGTAGAGGAAAGTAGTCAAGCTCAAAGGCATGATATGAAAGAAACATTATGATAAACATAGCATGAAGATGATAGCATGGACAAAATTTCATGAACTAATCAATATGGACCCTCTCCCATGATTGCTTCTTAGGATTTTATTCAAATTGAATAGTCTCAAGAGAGAACATCATACATACCATCCTTGTGTGAAAATTGAAGAGATGCCTTGAAAATAGTTTGATAGTTTTTCTACATCAAATAAGGTAAAGAGAATAAGTTTACTAATTACACAATGAGGAGGTTTCAAATTACCCCAAGGAAGGAGAATTCAATGAGGTAGAGCCAAGTAGTCAAGCTTAAAGGAACGATATTAAAGAAACGTTATGATAAACATAGCATGAATATGAGAGCATGGACACAATTTCATGAACTAATCAATATGGACCATATCCCATGATTGCTTCTTAGGATTTTATTCAAATTGAAGAGGCTCAAGAGAGATCCTCATCATAGATGGGAATGTGGGGGGGAGGAATAGTCAGATAGTTTATGCTATAGGTTCTGCTATGGTGTACAATGTGTAGAAGATGGAGGTTTATTAAACCATTTATTTGTATTTTTTTCAAATAAAAAAGAGTTTATGCTAGATATGCCTTGGGAATAGTTTGATAGTTTTTCTACATCAAATAAATATAGCATGAAGATGAGAGCATGGACAAAATTTCATGAACTAATCAATATGGACCCTCTCCCATGATTGCTTCTTAGGATTTTATTCAAATTGAAGAGGCTCAAGAGAGAACCTCATCCATACCATCCTTGTGTGAAATAAAAATATATTCATGGTAATAATTATTGGTTTACATTGCATACTTCATCTTGTCTAGTGAATATGAGTTTTTTTAGATGTGAACTTGGGAATTCTTCTTGTAAAATTCATTGTTGTATATGCATGGATATTGCTGTAGGCATATGATAAAAACAAAAAGGCATGGGAGAATCTGAAATCTTGTGAATGAAAAGAATTATTTACAATTCACCATACCTATAGAAATGATCTCCACTTGCAATGGAAACTAGTAGCTTGAATGTATCCACTAGATTCCAAGACCACTGAAGATGTTTGTTAGATTCCAAGAGGGATTTTGTGTCCAATAGATCAATGAGTGTCCAAAATATCAATGAATGTGAGCCAATAAGAAACCTAGAAGAGATTGAAACTCGTGAAAGACAAAAAATCCTGTGTTTTTTGGTAGCATTCCTGGGAACATAAAACTCTATTTTTTTTAACTAGCAGCAAACACATGCATGCGTGTTTAAATGCGTGCACTCATGTTTGTAGCGCGTACACGTCATTAGCACGTACGCGCTAAAACACGCGCACGTGCCCCTGCATAACGTTTACACCATTTATTAACTAACGTTTACACCATTTAATGCCAAACCTTCCCCCACTTCGAAAATATTTGCATACATTGGACTATACTTCAAAAGTGGATAAATGAATGGCTAAAGAGAGGGGGGTTAAGGCTTCTATGGATTTAAGGGTTTAGGACTTGAGGCGTAAGGTCTTAGGTATTTGGACTGTAGGGATTGTGGGTTAGGTTGTTTCGGAGTTAGGGTTGTGGGATTATAGGTTGAATTGTTCAATGGTTTAGGGTTAAGGGATGTAGTGCTTTAGGGAGAGTGAGAGGTAGAGAGAGATAGAGAGATGGGATATGGGAGATATAGAGAGAAAGATATCATGGGGTTAGGGGGGAGTGGTAGCATCCCATGTCATACTTGCAAGGGTCGCGCCCGATGAAACGCCACACGAGATTTTAAATGTAAACATGCTTAGAGGGTGGAAGAAGAGGATTGAGACCTAAATGAACGTTTCATAACTCAGGAGATACAATATGGGGATGAAATGATTTGGGTACTAGGCCCTAAATAATTTGGATATGGGTTTTTTTCACACCAAAGATGGCCGACATGGCCTCAAACATGGCCGTGTAAGGAAATAATACAAAAAAACCCTCTCGTAATTCCAACTTTCAAAACAAATTGTAAGAGGCCCCTGGATTTTCCCTAGCGGGGTGTTGTGGTCACAATAGTGGGATACATGAGCCATAAGTAGGTTTTGTAAACTGAAACAAGGACTTTATCCCTAAATGACCCTCTCAACCTCAAGTGCCAAGAACAAAACCTAAAAGCCACAACGTGAGCCATCTATAAGGTGTCTTTGGAATCAAAGATGAATGCGAGTGTCATTACAATGTCTTGGGAATCATGTACGACTATTAAATGAGAGACTTTATCAATAATCATTTCTTCTTGGGAATATGGACACCGTTAATTATCCAATGTAGATTATCCCTAACATGCTTTATGCACTGTGGATGGTTCTTGGGCCTCTAACCATAGTCTTGGTAGAAAAATAATGGCCTCAAGCCCTTGGCCATGGTTTATGGAGGGAAATAACAATATTAGACCTGAAACATATTTGGTCAATATCAAATGTAGTGAATGCATCCTCATACTACCATTCAAGACCATGGATATGTTGCAAGGCCTTGAACATCGTAAAAGAATGAAAACAAGTTCCTTGAGATCTTATCGAGGCATATTGAGCTCAATTGAATTCCACTTGAGCCTTAATTGAAACTTCTTGACCTTGAGCGTCATCAATAACACATAGAAGTGATGACACTATCCCTCTATAAGGATTCTTTTGCATATGAATCGAATATGGCTGCCATTATGATGTCTTGGGAATCAAGGATTTATCTTGGCTCCTTAACCATGGCTAGTGGAGGGAAACAAGATCCTCCAACACTAACTCTTGCTTCTAGGGCACAAACACCATGAATGAGTCCCTGAACCACTGCATATGAAATATATAGGGTATTAGTCAACTTCAATTGTTTTATGTGTGCCATGACTAGGTTAGTTGTGAATAAAAAATGGGTGTCAAGGTCCAACCAAGGTATAGGAACAACAAGAAGCTCCTCATGATTTAAATGAAGCTTCTCATGCTCAAGCACCATGAACAACACCTACAAAGCTTCTTAGGATACGATGTTGAATGCATCTTCAAACCACCACACATAACCCACAGGTGCCCTCGAGCATCTACTATCTGGTAACAAACTCTAGTAAATAGACAAAATTCCTTAGTAACTACTTTCTCAAGCTACAAATCTTCATGGATGCAATGTCAACTTGGCCTTTCCATACTTATCAACGGTCTTCCACTAATCTGGAGCTGGCAAGTCTGACGTGGACACCTCCTTCAACAATACTCACATCTCTGTATGGTCCCTGTAGGAATAGCTCCTAAGGTGTGCACAAGCTTCTTTGAAGACTAAAACTAGCTCAAATTCCTTTGCCAATTTATCTACCACTGTTTTTCCTGTCAATGATTGGTTCATGTCCTCAAAACTTGCATGATCCTCTTTGCATTCTACCAACATGCCCTGAAACACTTCTTTAGTCCTCATGGTGCCATCTTCTTCCTAAAAGAGGGGAATCCCCTTCTTGAATAGTGGATCAAACATCTCTCTTAAAAGTTTTACTTGATGTGCTAAGATGTCTATCCTTTCCTGAATGGTGTCCAACTGGTGATGCTTGTTCATCAGCTTCCTTGCCCAAATGATAGTGGATACTCTGTCCTTGGTGTTAGCATCCTTCAACTCATCCTCTGTCAACCCATTCAGAAATTCTATGGCATTTTCTGAACACTCCATGGGATTCTTGTTCAATTTTTCCTTGACTGTTGTTATACTTTGCTTGGCTAACTTGATTGCAGCCTTGTTGTCCAGAATGAAATCGATATATGGCCTCAATTTCTCTACCTCTGCTCCGATGTCATCCCAGATCACCTGCTTGGCCTCCTGCAGCGAGGCTTGTCTTGTAGCTTGCTTTATCAGCTCTTCATTCTTAACCTGCAACTCTTGTTACTTGGTTTCCCAAGCCTTCTTTTCCTGCTCTTCCTTTGACATTAGGGTTTTCAAATTTGCATTTTTCTTTCGTAACTTTTCCACTTCAAGGTCTCTTAGGCTTCTCTGTGCTATAACTTGCACAATGGAGAAGTCCCCAGATTCAATGGAAGAAGGAGCATCCAAGTTCTACAATTCTTTGTTCTTCTCCTGCAATTTCCTTTCAAGGTATTCAGACTTGGCCTTCAGAGCCTTCTCACTCTCCACCACAAGAGCTATATCCACCTGCCACTGCTTTTCCTTTTCTTCAAACTTTAGCAACTTGGCCTTAGAGTCTGTTAGTTCATTTTTCAGCTTTTCTCTTTTCTCTTCAAGCTCTGTTAGCTCGGATGCTTCTACCAATTGGGTGGAGGGGATCCTTAGCATCTTTTTTAATGTATGAATAGTGTTTTCTTTGTCATTTAACATATTTTGAATACTAGCTCTTTTGTCTGCTTGGCCCTCAGTAGCCACTAATTCATTCTGCAGCTTCTTGATTTGTGCTTTGTGGGATTTGTTCTCCACTCTTTCTTTCCTGAGCTGATTTCCAAACTTGTTCTTACTGAATTGCAATTAGAAATTTCTAGGACAGCCTTTAGCAGTTTGGCATAGATAACCTCCCTAGTTTCCTTGTGCAAATTTATCATATCCGGGATAGGGGTGTATTCCAAGTTCATTTTTAGTTCAGTAGCTTTGTTTTTGGCAGCTAAGGCCAAGTTCAGGGTGTTCTGGGCATGGCTTCTGATAGCCACCAAAGACACATATTTATTGGAAATCTGCCTCACCTCTGCATACAGTTTAGACTCCTCTAAGGCTGCTTCTATTCTCTCTTTATACTCATCCAGTAGTTCAGCTCTACTCTTGCTTGGTGCAGCAGGTTTGGTGGATGTTTGGTTGAATACATATTCTTTGACCTCAAAAGAAAGCATCTTAGCCTTCCCGTGTTTCTTCTTGCCTTGACCAGCTGCCACTGGTACCATCTGTTGTCCAGGCTCTTCTACTTTCTGCCTTTTTGAAGCTCTTTCTATATTTTCATCCTCCACATCCATGGGATCAATGACCTCTAATTTGTTGGATACCCCAGAGCTACAAGAAAGTGGTAGGACTATTGAAAGTGTTGGGACCAAGCTAGAGTTTCCAATTTGGGGTAATGTAGAATTCTGCACCAGAGCAGTGGGGTCATCCTGTACTTCTATATCCATCTGACCTGTGCCAGGGTAATCCAACCAATTTACAGTGTCTGCCAGACCTGCAAGCTCAAAATGTTTAAAACCTTTCCTTCTTCTCTCTTGTCTCCTGTCTGAGATGATGTGGTGAGGGTCATAGTTGATGGCAACCTTTGTTTGAAACCCCATTTCACTCATCACACCTTCAATGGTTGGAAGGGTGGTCTTGTTTTTAAAAATGAATGGGCCTACATCCCATGGAAAGGTGATATTTGAAGCCTTCTTGTCATCCAAGAAATGCTCAACTTCCACCTTCAGCTTATGTCTAATCATCTCCATGGTAAATATTTTAGGGGGTTAAGAAAGCAGGCAGTATGTATGGCGGGTGAGAAAAACCATATAATTTGATCACTGTGCCATTCTCTAATAGGAACCAATCTCCAATCTTCTTCTCAGGGGAAGGCTGCAACATTTCCTTCATTTGTGTCAATACCCTGGGCAACTTATTCTGAAAGAAAACATAGTACACCTCTGACATGAGGCTATTCATGAATTTGTTGTAGTTTTTGTACATTTCCTATGTGAGTAGCCCCTCAGGAATCTGCAAATTTTCTTCATTGAAGGATAGGAACATCCCCAGCAAGTACGGCTGAAACCTGAAGCTTCTAGTCTTTTGGAAGTCCACTAGTTGAGAATGGATGTTCTCAGCAAGGGACTCATCAAATCTTAGGCATGCACACTGGTTGGAATGACTTGGCTCATCAGCTTCAAGGGGACATGTGTTGATGACAAACAATAGGCTTATTAAAGGCTCAGTGACATACTGGTATGTATCTAATACTAGGAACTAGGCTATCATGGTTATCACACTTTTGGAATCTTCCTTAAATAAGCTGGCTTCACCAGGGAAAGGTTGGTCTTGGAGGGAAACATTAGGAAGTAGACAAACTCTGAAAAAAATCTGCTTAAGTTTGGATGTGGCCTGTCTGAAATGCCAAATTAGGGCTTCTTCTGTGAACCCTTTGGATTTTTTGCAGAATTCATTAGGGATTGACAGGGCCTTTCTAACAGTAAGGGGATTGATTGGGCATAGGATATTTGATTTGGAGGCATCCATAATTACCCTCTCAGAGGAGGATTAATTAGTAGTGCACCAATCTACGAACTCGGGTCAGCTTAGGTTTTGGTCTATTGCAAAAATATGGAAAAAATACCTATACACCTTATGAACGTTTATGCCCTAGTCCCTAATTAGCTTCAATCTATCCTTTGCTGTCTCAATGGAGCTATTTATCACCACTGTATCATAAATCTCGGCATCTTTATCCTCTCACAAATCACCTATCCTCCAGTATTCAAAACCTGGGGGTTCTATCTCACTCAACTCATCCATTTAAATAGTTTTGTATTGAGACAGGAGGCAACCCTGGTTACTCACAGCTGGTCTGAGCTCATGGCTAAGTTGTCTGCTTCTGCACAGTCGACGTCTGTCATTTTCCAATGCACAGGATGGATGATACTCAGATTCCTGTGTAGCTGTATTTTATATTATTTCTTTTCGCTTATCACCCTTCCATTTGTCGCAGTGAAGAAATTCTCTAAGCCCTCCACCTGCATGATTGATCCCGAGCCGTAGATCTCCTTCACCCTTTAACTCCACAATCCTTCACGGCTTTCAATCCTCTCACATACTGCCTTTCTTGCACTTTAGATCCACAAAAACATTGTCAACCATTGATTTAGATCTTTCCCACCTCGTGACCATCCACAGGTGCGGCACCTACCAGGTTCGCAGACTTGGAAAACATTGATACCCCATGCATGTTGAAAATGAAAACTAAATCTCTGCCATAGATCTCATCTCCGCTGAATCTACACCGTTGTGATACGCAGGGCCTACCGCCACTTCGTAAAACTGAAAATTCCATTTCCCCGTGCATGTCAAATCATCGAAGTACCTGTGGGCAGTAGATCTGTCCTTCCACCTGTTGATCAGGTTTCCAAATTGCTCACGGGCTAGCACACTCCGCCCACACTTAAAACACCCCATCTTACTTTCACGAAGTCACTTTCCAATCATTGATCTTTATCGCCACAGATCTACATCCTTCATTTGTGCCCTTATATAACATTTGAGCGGACTTTTATAATTTCACCCTTATTTTCAATGTTAAAGCTTAGTACCTTTGATTATTCCATTCCCACGCTACAAATACACATCCAGAGATCCCATTTGACATCCCTTGGGTCCTATGATTTGAAAACTGAGGCCCTACTCCTTCTTTCATGCATCTAAACCCCTTCAATCGTCCAAAAATAAAATTGGTGCTAACAACTAGCTCCAATCGGAGATGCTATCCTCCCCGTGAGGTAGCAAAGAACCCCATAGACCAAGTGCCTGATCCATTAGGTTGCTTTCAAAAAAATGCAAAACCCTGTTCCTGCTTTTTTTGAATATAAAAAAAAAAACAAAAGGAATGGCTAACCCTTCCAGATCTTAGGGCCTTCTCTTCGGGGTTCAAATCTCTTGGTTCACCATTTATACTAATGAAAATGAAAGAAATACATACATATTATGATACAAGGGTTACCTACCATCCTCGGGACAGGTAATGCTTCAAAAACCTTCCATTTACAGGGCCTCCTGCCAGTCAAGACCCATCCTGATTCTCTAACATGAAAGAATTGACACCTCTATATGTTGCAATGATATAGGGACCTACCCACATATGATCAAACTTCACATGCTTGTCTTCTCTAGGAGCATCCCACTTTAAGACCAAATCACCAATCTGGAATTGTTCTTCTTTCACCTTCCTTTCAAAAGTATTCTTCATTTTCTCTTGGTGCACTTGCACTCTGTCGTAAGCTTTGACCCTTACCTCATTTAGTTCTATTATCTGATTTATCCTTCTCTGCATATGGTTGGGCTCATAGTCATGCCCCTGCAACGACTTCATCACTGGCAATCCCAAATATGTTGGAAAGATAACTTCAGCTCCATATACTAACTGGAATGGTGACATCCCAATTGCTCTTTTTGTGCTAATCCTGTCAACCCATAAAGCATACTTCAGCTTTGTATGCCAAGCTCTTTTTTTCTCCTCTAACAACTTCTTAATTATCCTTACTAGGTTCTTGTTAGAAGACTCATCCAATCCATTCCCTTGTGGATAGTAGGTAGTAGAATGGTTCAGGTTGATATGATATTTGTGACAGAAACTTATCATATTCTTGGATTTGAAAGCAGCTGTCACAATTCTCCTGGGGCATCCAAATCTAGCCAAAATGTTATTCTCTAGAAAATCCATGATCACAACATTAGTTGCTCTCCTTTTGGGTATGGCCTCAATCCATTTTGTGAAATAATCTGTTTCTGTCAGAATCCATCTATGTTGGCCTGAATAATTTGGTTTGATTTCCCCAATGAAGTCTAACCCCCACTGTTGGAAGGGTGCCTCCACTGAAATTGGGTTAAGAGGAAGTGAAACCAGATTCTTGTTACCATCAAAGATATGACACTGATGACAGGTGGTAGTCTCTTTATAAACATCTGAAAACATAGTAGGCCAATAAAAACCAGCCCTCATAATTTTATTCACTGTTACCTTCCATGAGTGGTGCCCTCCACAATCTCCTTTATGAAAATCCTTCATTGTTTGTTGATCTTCATTTTCCAATAAGCAATTCAACAATACACCACGAGGGTCCTTCCAATACAAGTATTGATTTATGATGCAGAACTTTGCATCCTTTAGCTTTACAGATCTAGCTATTATTTTTCTCAATCCTTCAGGAGCTTGTAAATTTTGCAATACATACACAATATCAGCGTACCATGGAGACATAGAAAACTTTGGCATTACCTGTATCCCTGATTCTAGACGGTTTGAATGGATGGTCAAGAAGTTGAGCTACAAAGATTCACATTTACCATCTGTCATCATTCTGTCTAGCCCTTGTCCTTTAATCAACTTGGTAGGCTTGATCTCAAGATCATACTCCAACAACATCTCAATCCATTTGGCCATCTTCCCTTCTGGATCAGGTTGGGTAAGAATACTCTTCACTGCATTATTTGGAACATGTGCAACCATGTGTGAATGAAGAATTTATACCCTTAAGTCTTTCAAAGATTTCACCAAAGCATAATCCTACTTCTCCATGATATCATATTTCAACTCCCCCTCTCTCAATACCCTGCTGAAAAATGCTATAGGATGCTCAACATTTTGGTTATTTTTCTACAATAGGACTCCAACTACAGTATGCTCGGATGCATAAGAAAAAACTAGGAAATATTTAGTGAAATATGGGCTTGCCAGAACTGGAGCCTCAGTGATGGCCCTTTTAATACCTTTGAAGGATTCTCTAGCATCCTCTGTCCATTTTATTTGATTTTCCTTCTTCATCATGTTAGTAATGTTCCTCAATATATCAGCAAAGCTGGGAATGAATCTCCTTAGGAAACCTACCTGTCCAATAAAGGACTGCACCTCCTTCTTGCTCCTAGGCTCCTCAACCTTCAAAATTGCAATGACCCTTTCTAGATCAATCTTAATACCATCTTTTGAAATAATATACCCTAGCAATTTTGCTCCTTCAAGTGCAAAATTAGACTTTTTAGGATTTAATGAGATGCCATATTTCCTGCATTTTATAAATGCTTTCTCCAAGTGCTTGATATGTTCCCTATCAGATCTGGAATAAACAGTAATATCATCCATGTAGACAACTTCAAATTTATCCTTTTCTTCTACAAAGGCAATGTACATAGCACACTAAAATGTAGCTCCTGCATTCATTAGCCCAAAGGCCATTTTAGCATACATGAATGTACCCCAGGGTGTGGTAAAAGCAGTCTTTTCTTGGTCTTCAGGGAGTACTTTGATCTGGTTATATCCTGAAAACCCATCCATAGTTGAAATCCTTTCAGAACCTACTACCCTCTGCAGAATGTGCTCCATCTTAGGTAGTGGGTAATGGTCCTTCAATGAAACCCTGTTGAGGTTTCTGAAATCAATACAGAGTCTAATATCACCATTCATTTTTCTGATAGGAACCAAGTTAGCCACCCATTTTGAAAACCTCAAAGTTACAATAATCGTGGCATTGAACAATTTCCTGATCTCTTTTTCTATCATAGGAAACAACTTGGGGTTTACTCTTCTTAACTTCTGTCTAAAGGGTCTTTCCCCAAGCTTTATTGGGATGGTGTGCTGTATGATTTAAGTATCATACTCTTTCAGGACCTCATAGCTCCAGGAAAATACATATGTGTATTTATTCATCAATTTAACATATTCTTCCTTCTCCTTTGCAGGCAGCTTCTTGGACAGCCTTACAATTCGCGATTCTTCTCCAGTCCCTAAGTTCGGATCTTCAACGGATTTATCAACAGGCTTCACCTTAGGGTCTTTGGCCACATCGTTTTGATCGAATTACTTTTCAACTGGATTATGTCCTTTCCCCCTAACATGTGCTTCCATCCTTTACTCTAATATTTTTCATCCTCAGCCGATTCATCATCCTGGAAACCCTCTAAATTTTTGTTTTCTAAATCGATCTGAGTATTCACAAATTCATCAGACATTTCCAAAAATATTTTTATTTGCATATCATCGTCAAAGACTTGCCAATATTTGGATTTGTCTGGTATTGATCGTCTATTTACAACCTCTACTTCATACTTCTTCTAAGAATAGATAGGAGTCTTGAAATCACCAGCAGTTGTAGCCAAAGAGTCTGCTACTTGATTTTAAATCCTGGGAACCACTCTGATTTTATGCTCTGTAAAATAATTAACAAACATGTCCCAAACTTCATTTATGTAATCTCTCATTCTGGGATGTTTAGTTTGGTAACTATCATTCACTTGGTTTAGCACAAGCTCTGAATCCCCAAACACTTCTATTCTTTTTTCTGCCATATATTTCAAATCCTGCAAACCCAGCAGCAGAGCCTCATATTTAGCTACATTATTAGTGCATTCAAAAGTCATTTTATAAGACAAAGATTTAAATTCTCTGACTAGGGATATAGTCCAAACACCTGCACCAGCTCCATTTTTACTTAAAGACCCATCAAAGTACATATTCCACAACCCTTCCTCATTCTGTTTCTTTTCCAAGGCTTCTTGCCTCTGTGCAAATTCCTCATCTTCCTTGGCTTCAATCTGTATAGGGACTTCAGGATTAGTGCATGGTCCATCATTGAAGAATATACAAGATCCCAAATCAGTATCAATAGCATAAATGGGATGATTATCAGGCTTATCTTAACTATTGACCACATAGGCTAATCTCCTCTCTCTATATAACCTCATGTTGCTTCCGAATAGAGGTATAGTGGCATATGACCAGTCCATTTGCATAGTTCCCTTTAATTTTGATGCCCGAGATCTTGATAATAACATACCAAACTTTGCAGGAATATCAACTACTACAACATCCATCACAACGCTTTTAGCTGGCAGTTGTGGAAGAGTTACCAGCATATCCTTTATCAAACCCACACACCTGACCTTTCTAGAATCAAAATAATACAGGTCTTTATAAGGCCTTGTAACCTCCATCCCTAGACTTTCCACTACTGTCTTTGGCATTAAATTATGAGATGCTCCAGAGTCTAGCATTGCATTGTGTAAAATCATATCGTGGATGTTCAAACTTAGATAGAAAGGGGGGACTTATTCATCATCTGTCTCTTCAATTTTGGGTCCAAAGACAATATTGGGAGCATCATCTGTTACTTCTAAAATATCTGGTTGACACTCACCTTGGTTCTTGACCATTTTAGTGATTTCTTCCCTATATTCATTATTCTTCAACAACTCATTAAAGGGGATAGAAATCTTAACCTTTGACAACTCTGTTTTCAGGCTTAAGGATGAAATTGGTTTATCCACATCAATTGGCCTTGACTATTTAATTTCCTTTGGTTTTTGTTCCTTATTTTCTGGTTTCTCTTGTTCAACAACATCTTTCTGCTTTTATTTTTGTTTCTCTAAACTCTGCTTGGTGTTGGAAAACTAGTTTGGAATGGAATTTCCTTTATTTGTTGTTATATCATGATTTATCAGCTTCAGATTTCTCTGAAAATCAATCAAGGGCATTCTTATATCCTCTCTGATATTGTTCTTAATCTAGATCTGAAATGGAACTGTCATTTTCCTGGGCGAAAAAATTATGTTCCTTTTCAATTAAGTATATTTCAGAATCCATGTCATCAAAGTGATGAATCTGGTCATCCACTGTATCTTCTTGTCCTTCCTCATCAACCGAATATTCCGGGAATGGTGGTCTTATTTGTTGATCTTCAGGGTTTCTTTGGTTTCTTTGAGGAAATGGCCTTCTGAACTTTGGATTCCTCACTTGATTTTCAGGTTGCTCTCTATTAGGTGGTCTGTTATCTAGGGCTAACATGTCCATCAATTTATACATAGTCTTCATCATCATTTCAAACTTGACACCACTTGCAGAGGAGGAAGTATAAGTGGATGGTTGGGATTCTTGTCTCTTCTTATCTATTTCTATTTTACTTTTCAACTTCCCTGAAGCCATCATATTTGCTTCCACTTCTAGAGCATCCTTTAACATAGCTGATAGGGTAGGTGACTTCCTCTCCCTCAACATGCATGAAAAATATCCATCAAAGGCATTTGCATAATGAAGTTTAGAAGCACCTACTAAGGGTTCAATATCAGTTGGGATTGACTTGTATACCCTCATAAATCTGCTAGAAAACTCATGCACAGACTCAAAGTTTCCTTTCTTCAAATGGTCATATTGAGATGATATTTTCAAGGGACTCTTCTTTGCCTCCCACCTATCTAAAAATAGTGTTTGAAAAGCTTTAAGGGTAGGGATAGATGCTGCTAGTAAATATTTAAACTATCTCTTAGCTTCCCACTTCTATGTCTAAGCAAACCTTCTGGGTTTTCTACACTTAGTAAAATCTCAGGATTAGGATTACCTATTGTATGGATCTTTCTAAGGGCTAGGATTCCTTCTGCGACCTTATTTGGAGATGAACGTGGAGTCTCCAATCTCCCTAGTGGAGTCACCTTTAAGTGAAATCCTGATGAGTGGAGTCGCCAGGGAAAATGTACAACTTTCTTCAAATGCAGAAATCTCTGTTTTCCCACAGAAATCCTTTCTTTCTATGAAAACTTGAAATCCTTATCGTTTCTCCCAGGGACAATATAACTTCCGTTCCCCGACAACGGTGCCAATATGTTAGCACTCAAAATGACCCTTAAGGTTGTGGGAAAAGTACACTTCGAGGTAACCACAAAACCAAGCTTTAGGAAAGAGAGCTAGCTTCTATATTTCTAGAGACGGATCTCTCAATGTTTGTTTATCAAGGCCAGATATATGAATTAAAATTAAGATCATATTGGTGTTTGGTTGAAGCAAGGTGAACATTCATTGGGAAATGGAGTCAAAATACTTAATATGGTAAAGGGGAAATCCTTTGCATAAGAATTCTTATCAGAGGCACGATAATTACTCATTTACAGTCAAAAAGTTGTTTGTCTGGTGACAGGGAAGAAAATAAGAACAATCCATTAACACAGAGCATTATAAGATGAATTTTGCATTAACTTTAGTAAAAAAAGGTTTGTGGATGCTTGGAATCAAAGAAACATAGCATAAACATATGAATTCTACCTCAATATACACTTATCCAAACATGAAAAGAAAACAATATGGCATAGATAACAAGGAAAAATTCACATGAAGAAAAGGAGATACAGACTGTAAAAAAAACAACACAAGAAATAACTGCTTCAAATCACTTGCTCCACTATGCCCATTTTATTAAAGAATTATCTTAGATATACACAACAAAAGGACTCATGCATTCCAACCAACAACCTTTTCTCTTCATTACATATGAATATATAGGAGGTGATAACCTCAACTCTCTAGCTCGAAATATTCTAACCTAGTTTCCAAAACAAAAAGTTGTTACAAAATCGATGACACCTAGACAAACAGGTCCATTCTCTTTGAGAATTAGTTACAACAGGAAACAACAAATGCTGACAAGTAGGCTTAACAGCCTTCACAGGTGTCCTCGAGCATCTACTAGCTGGTAACAAACTCTAGTAAAATGACAAAATGCCTTAGTAACTACTTTCTCAAGCTGCAAATATTCATGATCTTTGAATCTTCATGGATGCAATGTCAACTTGGCCTTTCCATACTTCTCAACGGTCTTCCACTAATCTGGAGTTGGAAATTATGATGTGGACACCTCCTTCAACAATACTCACATCTCTGTATGGTCCCTGAAGGAATAGCTCCTAAGGTGTGCACAAACTTCTTTGAAGACTAAAACTAGCTCAAATTCCTTTGCCAATTTATCTACCACTGTTTTTCCTGTCAATGATTGGTTCATGTCCTCAAAAATTGCATGATCCTCTTTTCATTCTACCAACTTGCCCTGATACTCTTCTTTAGTCCTCATGGTTCCATATTCTTCCCAAAAGAGGGGAAGCCCCTTCTTGAATAGTGGATCAAACGTCTCTCTAAAAAATTTTACTTGATGTGCTAAGATGTCTATCCTTTCCTGAATCGTGTCCAGCTGGTGATGCTTGTTCATAACCTTCCTTTCCCAAATGATAGTGGATAATCTGTCCTTGATGTTATCATCCTTCAACTCATCCTCTGTCCGCCCATTCAAAAATTCTATGGCATTTTTTGCACACTCCATGGGCTTATTGTTCAATTTTTCCTTGATTGTTGTTATACTTTGCTTGGCTAACTTGATTACAGCTTCCCTGTCCAGAATGAAATCGAGATATGGAGTCAATTTCTCTACCTCTACTCCAATGTCATCCCAGATCACTCGTTTGGCCTCCTCTAGCGAGACTTGTCCTGTAGCTTGCTTTATCAGCTCTTCATTCTTAACCTGCAACTCCTGGTACTTGGTTTCCCAAGCCTTCTTTTCCTGCTCTTCCTTTGACATCAAGGTTTTCATATTTTCATTTTGCTTTCGTAACTTCTCCACTTCAAGGTCTCTTAGACTTGTCTGTGCCATAGCCTGCACAATGGAGAAGTCCCCAGATTTAATGGAGGAAGGAGCAGCCAAGTTCTCCAATTCTTTGTTCTTCTCCTGCAATTTCATGTCAAGGTCTTTAGACTTGGCCTTCAGAGCCTTCTCACTCTCCACCACAAGAGCTATATCTACCTGCCACTGCTTTTCATTTTCTTTAAACTTTAGCAACTTGGCCTTACAGTCTGCTAGTTCATTTTGCAGCTTTTCTCTTTTCTCTTCAAGATCTGTTAGCTCGGATGCTTCTACCAATTGGGTGGAAGGGATCTTTAGCTGCTTTTTTAATGTCTAAATAGTGTTGTCTTTGTCATTTAACAGATTTTGAATACTAGCTCTTTTTTCTGCTTGGCCCTCAGTAGCCACTAATCCATTCTGTAGCTTCTTGATTTGTGCTTTGTGGGATTTGTTCTCCACTCTTTCTTGCCTGAGCTGATTTCCAACCTTGCTCTTACTGACTTGCAATTTAGACAGTTCTAGGGAAGCCTTTAGCAGTTTGGCATAGATAACCTCTCCAGTTTCCTTGTGCAAATTTATCATATCGGGGGACAGGGATGCCTTCCAAGTTCATTTTTAGTTTAGTAGCTTTGTTTTTGGTAGCTAAGGCCAAGTTCAGGGTGTTCTGGGCATGGATTCTGCTAGCCACCAAAGACACATATTTATTGGAAATATGCCTCACCTCTGCATACAGTTTAGACTCCTCTAAGGCTGCTTCTGTGCTCTCTTTATACTCATCCAGTAGTTCATCTCTACTCTTTCTTGGTGCAGCAAGTTCAGTGGATGTTTGGTTGAATACATATTCTTTGACCTCGAATCTAGGCAGCTTAGCCTTCCCTTTTTTCTTCTTGCCTTGACCAGCTGCCACTGGTACCATCTGTTGTCCAGGCTCTTCTACTTTCTGCCTTTTTGAATCTCTTTCTGTATCTTCATCCTCCACATCCATGGGATCAATGAACTCTAAGTTGTTGGATCCTGTAGACCTGCTGGCAAGGGGTAGGACTGCTAAAACGATTGGGACCAAGCTAGAGTTTCCAATTTGGGATAATGTGGCTTTCTGCACCAGAGCAGTGGGGTCATCCTGTACCTCTATATCCATCTGACCTGTGCCAGGGTAATCCAACCAAATTGCAGTCTCATCCAGACCTGCAAGCTCAAAATGTTCAAAACCTTTCCTTCTTCTCTCTTGTCTCTTGTCTGAGATGATGTGGTGAGGGTCATAGTTGATGGAAACCTTGGTTTGAAACCCCACATCACTCATCACACCTTCAATGGTGGAAGAGCGTTCTTGTCTTTAATAATGAATGGGCCTACAACCCATGGAAAGGTGATATCTCAAGCCTTATTGTCATCCAGGACATGCTCAACTTCCACCTTCAGCTTTTGTCTAATCAGCTCCATGGTAAATTGTCTAGGGTTTAAGAAAGCAGGAAGTATGTATGGCGGGTGAGAAAAACCATAGAGTCTGATCTTTGTGCCATGCTCTAATAGGAACCAATATCCAATCTTCTTCTCAGGAAAAGGCTGCAACATTTCCTTCATTTCTGTCAATACCCTCGGCATCTTCTTCTGAAAGAAAACATAGTACACCTCTGACATGAGGCTATTCATGAATTTGTTGTAGTTTGTGTACATTTCCTGTGTGAGTATCCCCTCAACCATCTGCAAATTTTCTTCATTGAAGGATAGGAACATCCTCAGCAAGTACGACTGAAACCTGAAGCTTCTAGTCTTTTGGAAGTCCACTAGCTGAGAATGGATATTCTCAGCAAGGGACTCATCAAATATTAGGCAAGCACACTGGGTGGACTGACTAGGCTCATCAGCTTCAAGGGGACATGTGCTGAGGACAAACAACGGGCTTATTAAAGGCTCAGTGACATACTGGTGTGTATCTAATCCTAGGAACTAGGCTAGCATGGTTATAACACTTTTGGACTCTTCTCTAAATATGTTGTCTTCACCAGGGAAAGGTTAGTCTTGGAGGGAAACATTAGGCAGTAGACAAAATATGAAAAAACTCTGCTTAATTTCGGTTGTGGCCTGTCTAAAATGCCGAATTAGGGCTTCTTCTGTGAACCCTTTGGATTTATGGAAGAATTCATCCGGGATTGACAGGGCCTTTCTAACAGTGGGGGGATTGACTAGGAATAGGATCTTTGAGCTGGAGGCATCCATAATTACCCTCTCAGAGGAGGAGTAATTAGCAGCGAACCAATCTACGAACTCGGGGCAGCTTAGGGTTTGGTCTATTGCAAAATATGGAAAAAAGACCTATACACCTTATGAATGTCTATTCCATGGTCCCTAATCAGCTTCAATCTGTCCTTTGTCGTCTCAATGGAGCTTTTTATAAACACTGTATCATAACTATCGACATCCTTATCCTCTAACAAATCACCTATCCTCCAGTATGCAAAACCTAGGGGTTCTATATCCCTCAGCTCAGCCATTTAAATAGTTTTGTATGGAGACAGGAGGCCTACCTGGTTACTGACAGCTGGTCTGAGATCCTGGTTGATTTGTCTTCTTCTGCACAGTCGTCGTCTGTTGTTTTCTAATGCACAGGACAGATGATACTCAGATTCCCGTGCAACTGTATTTTATATTGTTTATTTTCCCTTATCACACTTGCATTTGTCGCAGTGAAGAAATTATCTGAGCCCTCTACCTGCATGATCAATCCTGGGCCGTAGATCTCCTTCACCCTTTAGCTCCACAAGCCTTTCGTGGTTTTCAATCCTCTCACATACTTCCTTTCTTGCACTTTAGATCCACAAAAACGCTGTCAACCGTCGATTTAGATCTTTCCCACCTCCTAACCGTCGACAGGTGCGACCCCTACCAGGTTCGCAGACTGGGCAAACGTTGATATCCCGTGCATGTTCAAAATGCGAACTAAATCTCCACCGTAGATCTCATCTCCACCAGATCTACACCATTGTCATACGCAGGCCCTACCGCCACTTCGCAAAACTGAAAATTCGATTTCCTCGCGCATTTCAAATCACCGAAGTACCTGTTGGCCATAGATATGTCCTTCTGCCCATTGATCAGGTTCCCAAATTGCTCGTGGGATAGCACACTCTGCCCATGCTTAAAACACCCCATCTTACTTTCACGAAGTCACTTTCCAACCATTTATCTTTATCTCCACAGATCTACATCCTTCATTTGTGCCCTTATATAACATTTGAGCTGACTTTTATAATTTCACCCTTATTTGCAATGTTGAAGCTTAGGACCTTTGATTATTTCATTCCCATGCTACAAATACACATCTAGAGATCCCATTTGACATCCATTGGGTCCTATGATTCGAAAACCGAGTCCTTACTCCTTCTTTCATGGATCTGAACCCCTTCAATCGTCCAAACAAAAAATTGGTGCTAACAACTGGCTCCAATCGGGGATTCTATCCTCCCCGTGAGGTAAAAAAGAACCCCGTAGACAAAGTGACTAATACATTGGGCCGCTTTCAAAAAACTACAAACCCCTGTTCATGCTTCTTATAAATATAAAAACAAAATAAAAGGAACGGCTACCCTTCCAGATAGTAAGGCCTTCTCTTCGGGATTCAAATCTCTTGGTTCACAATTTATACTAATACAAATGTAAAGCAATCTATACATATTATGATACAAAGGTTACCTGCCATCCTTAGGACAGGTAATGCTTCAGAAACATTCCATTTACAGGGCCTCCTGTCAGTCGAGACCCATCTTGATTCTCTAACATGAAAGAATTGACACCTCTATATGCTGCAATGATATAGGGACTTACCTACATATGATCAAACTTCCCATGCTTGTCTTCTCTAGCAACATCCCACTTTAATATCAAATCACCAATATGGAATTGTTCTTCTTTCATTTTGCTGTCAAAAGTATTCTTCATTTTCTCCTGGTGCACTTGCACTCTGTCATAAGCTTTGTCCCTTACCTCATTTATTTCTATTATCCGATTTATCCTTCTCTGCATATGGTTGGGCTCATCTTCATGCCCCTGCAAGAGATTCATGACTGGAAATCCCAAAGATGTTGGAAAGATAACTTCAGCTCCATATACTAACTGGAATGGTGACATCCCAATTGCTCTTTTTGTGCCAATCCCGTCATCCCATAAAGCATACTTCAGCTTTGTATGCCAAGCTCTTTTGTTCTCCTCTAATAGCTTCTTAATTATCCTTACCAGGCTCTTGTTAGAAGAGTTAGCCAATCCATTCCCTTGTGGATAGTAGGTAGTTTAATGGTTTAGGTTGATATGATATTTGTGACAGAAACTTATCATCTTCTTGGATTTGAAAGCAGCTGCATTATCTATCACAATTCTCCTGGGGCATCCAAATCTAGCCAAAATGTTATTCTCTAGAAAATCCATGATCAAAGCATCAGTTCCTCTCCTTTTGGGTATGGCCTCAATCCATTTTGTGAAATAATCTGTTGCTATCAGAATCCATCTGTGATGGCCTGAAGAATTTTGGTTGATTTCCCCAATAAATTCTAACCCCCACTGCTGGAAGGGTGCCTCTACTAAAATTGGGTTAAGAGGAAGTGAAACAAGTTTCCTCTTACCATCAAAGATCTGACACTAATGACAGGTGGTAGTCTCTTTATAAATATCTGAAAACATAGTAGGCCAATAAAAACCAGCCCTCAGAATTTTATTCACTATTACCTTCCATGAGTTGTGCCCTCCACAATCTCCTCTATGAAAATCCTTCATTGTTTGTTGAGCTTCATTTTCCAACAAGCAATTCAGCAATACACCACCAAGGTCCTTCCAATACAAGTATTGATTCATGATGCAGAACTTTGCAGCCTTTAGATTTACAGATCTAGCTCTTGTTTTCCTCAATCCTGCAGGAGGTTGTAAATTTTGCAATACATAAACATTATTATCAACATACCATGGAGACATAGAAAACTATGGCATCACCTGTATCCCCATGTCTAGCTGGTTTGAATGGTTGGTCAAGAAGTTGAGCTACAAAGATTCACAATTAACATCTGTCATCATTCTGTCCAGCCCTTGTCCTTTAATCAACTTGGTAGGCTTGATCTCAAGATCATACTCCAACAACATAGCAATCCATTTGGCCATCTTCCCTTCTGGATTAGGTTGGGTAAGAATATTATTCACTGCATTATTTGGAACATGTGCAACAATGTGTGAATGAAGAATGTATACCCTAAAGTCTTTCAAATATTTGACCAAAGCATAAGCCTGCTTCTCCATGATATCATATTTCAACTCCTCCTCTCTCAATACCCTGCTGAAAAATGCTATAGGTTGCTCAGCATTTTGGTTATTTTTCTGCAATAGGAATCCATCTACAGTATGGTCAGATGCATAAGAAAAAACTAGGAAATCTTTAGTGAAATCTAGGATTTCCAGAACTGGAGCCTCAGTGATGGCCCTTTCAATACCTTTGAAGGATTCTCTAGCCTCCTCTGTCCATTTTATTTGTTTTTCCTTCTTCAACATGTTAGTAATGTTCCCCAATATCTCAGCAAAGCTAGAAATGAATCTCCTTAGGAAACCTACCTGTCCAATAAAGGACTTCACCTCCTTCTTGCTCCTAGGCTCCAAAACCTTCAAAATTGCACTGACCCTTTCTCGATCAATCTTAATACCATATGTTGAAATAATATGCCCCAGCAATTTTGCTTCTTAAAGTGCAAAATTAGACTTTTTAGGATTTAATAAGATGCCACATTTCTTGCATTTTATAAATACTTTCTCCAAGTGCTTGATATGTTCCCTGTCAGATCTGGAATAAACAGTAATATCATCCATGTATACAACTACAAATTTATCCTTTTCTTCTGCAAAGGCAATGTCCATAGCATGCTGAAATGTAGCTCCTGCATTCATTAGCCCAAAGGGCATTTTAGCATACATGAATGTACCCCAGGGTGTGGTAAAAGCAGTCTTTTCTTGGTCTTTAGGGAGTACTTTGATCTAGTTATGTCCCGAAAACCCATCCACAGTTGAAATCATTTCAGAACCTACTACCCTCTGCAAAATGTGCTCCATCTTAGGTAGTGGGTAATGGTCCTTCAATGAAACCCTATTGAGGTTTCTGAAATCAATACAGCATCTAATTTCTCACCATTCTTTTTTCTAACATGAACCAAGTTAGCCACCCATTTTGAAAACCTCAAAGTTACAATAATCTTGTCATTGAACTATTTCCCGATCTCCTTTTCTATCACAGGAAACAACTTGGGGTTTACTCTTCTTAACTTATGTTTGAAGGGTCTTTCCCCAGGATTTATTGGTATGGTTTGCTCTATGATAGAAGTATCATACTCTTTCAGGTCCTCATAGCTCCAGGAAAATACATCTGTGTATTTCTTCATCAATTTTACATATTCTGACTTCTCCTTTGCAGGCAGCTTCTTGGAAAACCTTACAATTCGCGGTTCTTCTTCGGTCCCTAAGTTCTGCTCTTCAACAACATCATCAGCAAGCTTCACCTTAGGGTCTCTGGCCACATCGTTTGGATCGAACAACTTCTCTAGGGGGATAAGGCCTCTTGGAATAAAATTTCTTTTCAACTGGATTATGTCCTTTCCCCCTAACATGTTATGCCATCCTTTACTCTCATCTTTTTCATCCTCATCCGATTCATCATCCTGGAAACCCTCTAAATTTTCGTTTTCTGAATCGATCTGAGTATTCACGAATTCATCAGACATTTCCAGAAATATTTTTATTTGCATATCATCGTCAAAGACTTGCCAATATTTGGAGTTTTATGGTATTGATCGTCTATTTACAACCTCAACTTCATACTTCTTCTGAGAATAGATAGGAGTCTTGAAACCACTAGCAGTTGTAGCCAAAGAGTCTGCTACTTGATTTTTAATCCTGGGAACCACTCTGATTTTATGCTCTATAAAATAATTACCAAACATGTCCCAAACTTCATTTTTGTAAGCTCTCATTCTTGGATGTTTATTTTTGTAACTATCATTCACTTGGTTTACCACATGGTTTACCACAAGCTCTGAATCCCCAAACACTTCTATTCTTTTTGCTCCCATATCTTTCAAAGCCTACAAACTCGACAACATAGCCTCATATTCAGCTACATTATTAGTACATTCAAAAGTCAGTTTATAAGACAAAGATTTAAATGCTCTGGATGGGGATATAATCCAAACACCTGCACCAGCTCCATTTTTACTTAAAGACCCATCAAAGTACATAGTCCACAACCCTTCCTCATTCTTTTTCTTTTCCAAGGCTTCTTTCCTCTATGCAAATTCCTCATCTTCATTGACTTAAATCTATAGAGGGACTTCAGGATCAGTGCATGTCCCATCATTGAAGAATATAGAAGATCCCAAATCAATATCAACAGCATAAATGGTATGATTATCAGGCTTATCTTGACTGCTGACCACATAGGCTAATATCCTCTCTCTATATAACGTCATGTTGTTTCCGAATAGAGGTATAGTGGCATATGACTAGTCCATTTGCATAGTTCCCTTTAATTTTGATGCCCAAGATCTTGATAATAACATACCAAACTTTGTAGGAATATCAGCTACTACAACATCCATCACAACGATTTTAGTTGGCAGTTGTGCAAGAGTTACCAACATATCATTTATCAAACCCACACACCTGACCTTTCTAGAATCAAAAGAATATAGGTCTTTATAAGGCTTGGTAACCTCCAGCCCTAGAATTTCCACTACTGTCTTTGGCATTAGATTACGAGATGCCCCAGAGTCTAGCATTGCATTGTGTAAAATCATATCGTAGATGGTCGAACTTAGATAAAAAGGGGGAACTTCTTCATCATTTGTATCTTCAATTTTGGGTCCAAATACAATAGTGGGAGCATCATTTGTCACTTCTAAAATATCTGGTTGACACTCACCTTGGTTCTTGACCATTTTAGTGATTTCTTCCCTATATTCATTATTCTTCAACAACTCATTAAAGGGGATAGAAATATTAACCTTTGACAACTTTGTTTTCAAGCTGAAGGATGAAATTGGTTTATCCACATCAATTGGCCTTGATTGTTTAATTTCCTTTGGTTGTTGTTCCTTATTTTCTAAATTCTCTTGTTCAACAACATCTTACTGCTTTTCTTTTTGTTTCTCTAAACTTTGTTGGGTGTTGGAAAACAGGTTTGGAATGGACTTTCCTTTATTTGTTGTTATATCACAGTTTATCAGCTTCAATTTTCTCTGAAAATCATCAAGGGAATTCTTATATCCTCTCTGATATTGTTCTGAATCTAGCTGTGAAACAAAACTATCATTTTCCTGGGCGAAAAATTTATGTTCCTTTTCAGTTAAGTATATTTCAGAATCCATGTCATCAATAGGAGATCAAGCAAGCTTGAAGATCCAATGATCAATATCCAGGAATTATGTGGAAACTCTCAGCTTCTGGTGCAGAATTGGAAAAAATAGCTGCAAGTGCAGAATATGCATGCAGTGCAGAATCACCAGTGCATAAGATGCATGCAGTGCAGAATCACCAGTGCATAAGATGCATGCAGTGCAGAATAGTTGGCTTGTCCCTGCCATGGCTATGATACCATATGAAATTCAAGCACAACAAATCTATGGAATAAGAGAAACCATTACAAGAGATGCATGCATAATAATATGTGAAAACTGTGCAAAAAGACTTGTAGCAGTGCTCTATTGAACTCAGAAGTAGAATACAATACAATACAGTAACAATGAATGAATAATTCGAATTAACCAAGGAGGTCATTCGAATAGCCTGCATGGTGTAGCTGGTCTGCACTAGGATTCCTCATCATCAATCAGTGGCACTATCATCAATTCACAAGTAATGATCAACCAGGTGTCAAACTAAGTCTAACTGAATGTAGGTAGGTGTAACTGATGCATGGAGCACTAATGTAGTGAAGGAGAATCCAAGGAGGGTGCATGAGGAGCTTTCAGAAGTCAGAATAGTCAAACTAATCGCTCTGGATGTCCATCGGAGTGTTTTAGTTAGTTAACTAGTCAATATGTCCTCAAATCAAGGAGCATATCCACAAATCAAGCAACTAACTGAGTGTGTCACTGGTGGTAGGTAAGAGAGGGCTCACTTGGTCATAGGAGATGAAAACAAGGCGCATCATGGACTAGGAGGGCTGGAACTGAGCACAAACAAGCTCCCGGGGCTATTAAACTAATGACTACATGCTGGGAGACTACCATATTGATGACTAGGATGCATGCAAATGCATGCATGCATGCAAACATAAAGATGATGGTGAGAATATCCTCATACAATAATGCGAAGAGATGGGAGAAGTGAGTTTGGAATTGATGCATAGTAGGAAAATTCCAGAAAGAAATAAGTGGAGTTCCCAAGTAAGGGGGAACAAGAGGATAAGAATAAGAAGAAGGGGGAAAGAGAGGTTCCCATGTAGAGAAATAGGGGGAGAGTTCATGAGAAGAGAGGAATTGAGAAAAGAGGGAGTATCCTCAGAAGAGAGGAGCACAAGTGTGGCTAGTTTTAGGTGCATAGGGGAAGCCAAGTGTAAGATGGATGTGAGGATAGAGCGTAGATTATGTTGCTTGTTTAATTTCTAACAAAGACTAAGACCAAAAGGAATAAGAGAATTGAGAGAGTATTAGGTTCCTGATGAATCATTGAACCCATTGTAAGAGGAAATTCCTAGTTGCGGCATCGTTGTAATTTGTAATTGTTGTTGTGCATAATAGATGAAGGGTCAGTCGAGCCCCTATTATTGACGACTTGGTTTCAAGTCTGTGTGGATGTTAATTTTCATTATATGTTGAGCAGGACCAACTTTTAATTCATATCATCCTTGTGTATAGGGAGAACATGCTTCCCTCTTTGAAAACCTTTAGTTCTTGGTTGAGGGGTGACCATGCTTCACTATTGGAATCAGAGTAGGAGCATCCCGCGTGAATGCAAAGAAGATACAACTCAACAATTGTGATTGCGGGTAGAGTTGTAGTTGAGTGTGAAGAGTTGAAGGATACAACTCCAAATGTGATTGGGTAGAGATGTGAGGATATCTCCAATGGTGAAGGTTGGGTAGAGCTATCAAAAGGAATCAAATCCATGAGAGGTTTGGAAATTTAAGACAACTCCGATAGGGAGGTCAGGTAGATTTTTCCAATAAAAGTCAAGATCCCAATTGAAGGTGGAAGGTGGTTTTGAGATCTAAATATAAATATGAGAAGATAACAGTTCTAGCAGAGGGAGTTGGGTAGAACTATTAAGAGGAGAACTCGTTGATAAATAAATTAGAGGAACTACATGTTGCAAAGGTGAAGAGATGGAATACAAGGGGCATCCAAGAATGACAAACCTAATCAGAAGAAGGTCATGGGAAGGCATGGTTCCCATGGATACATGTGATGAGTTGAGTAGAGTAGTAGTGAAGGTAGTTGATGCTCAAAACAACACATTTTAGGGAAAAAAAAAGAATACACCCTTGGAGGGTTGGTCAAGGGGAAGATGGGGTTGGAAGCTCGAGTTATGTTTAGAGCCCTTGGAATTAATGGTCCTATCAGCATAAAGGAATTAAAATGAGATCAAAATGAGCGTGTTTAAATGCACAATTCATTAAAATTACATGCATTAGTATATAAAAAAAACTATAAGAAAATTACCTAAGCATGTGTGCATTAATTTCCAAATACAAAAAATTAACTAATATAAGCAACTAAGGAAAGTAATGTAAAATATTTACAAATAACGAAAATGCATTACAAATTATTATTATTATTTAAGTAAGCTTTAGTCGCTACCACAAAAATGAAAAAATAATTAGTATGTACACCTAATTAAACTAAATAAGCTACTTTTAATGCGCAAAAATAAATCTTTAATTTTGTTTAATTTTGGAATTTTTAAAGGTAGATTAAAACATAGTTCCTTAATGAAATGTTTTCAGCTCAATAAAGTAGAAACTTTGCATATTGGACACATACTGAAAAATGAAATGAAAGATTGTTATAAATTGTGTATAGAGCTACTTTAATCTGAAAAATAGGACAACAAAGCTAACGACTAAAAAATAAAATTATATTTATTTAAGTTAGTGAACAAAAATATAAAAAATATATTTGCAGTCCATTATATACATGTTGTACATTCTTGCAAAATGCAAAGAAAGAAATAAAAGTAACAGTGAGGATGATTGATAAAAACATGAATAGAATTTTACAGTCATTAATACAATAGGCTACAATCGGATCAACCCCTCAAAATATAAGGTTTTCGAGACCCTATGCATATCTTAATGACGCTGCCTCATCCGGGTGAAATTGAGACAATGAGAGTACTCCCCACTCATATTTTCATGATGGTAACCTCCGTGCATGAAAACGCCAGTCAATAAAATATACAGCAAAAAACTACAATAGGTGTAGGAAAATAGAATATACCTCCAACAAATGGACCTGAAATTTAGTCTTACCTACCGTTTCCTCTTGTTAGCCTCTTGGAAATCTACGGAAGGATAAAAATAAACAGCAGTGGAACCTAGTAGTACTTGCTCCTTACCTTTAGTGCCAGATCCTTGTTTTTGGCACCTTCATTTCAAGTTTATAGGTATGTGTTGGGTAGGTGAAGTGTCTTGGCTTCCTAGAACTCAAGTGTTTCAATGTCATCATTTGGTGTTTGGTTTTCCATGCGCATCCGAATGAGTGTGAGCTACAAGTAGTTGACTCTCACCCTCATGGTGTACAATGAAAGCGAGTGAGATGCCTAGCTTTTGGAATATGTAGGGTTACACCAACATGGGACACTAGGCACTTGGATTAGTTATGGATCATGGTTTTTGAAAGGATTCTTTTGTATACCTTCACTAAGGAGACAATTATTGGAATTATCAAAAATCTACAAAACCTCATGTATTTATGTACAACCTTTATTCGGGTTCAAAAATAAACATTAGGAAAATGCCATTAGTGAACCTGGTTCACGTATTCGAAATTGGATACATGGAGGATCATAAAGAGTAGCTTTTTCCATGGCCCCATATTTTATAAATATGCCTACATCATGTGTCGAGAACTGCAATAACTTTGTGTCGATCCATATCGTATAAATGTGTATATGGAGCAACAATTATGTGTTGCTATCTCTGTACTATAGGGATTGAAAAACTCATTGAACATGCGAGAAAACTAGAGATGAGGGAGAAAAACTACTCTAATCGAGATAAACTTTCATCTCGTATTCTCAACCCATAAAACTTGCTTCTATGGACAAAGTTGAACCTTTGATTCCCAACTACCTAGGTTTTTGTGTGAATTTTCCTCTACACGTCTCAACGGTGCATTAATATTCTCATTACCTGCTCTACCAAGTTCATGCCCCTCTGTACGCCTTAATCTTTCGGCATGCCACTTGTATGTAATCCTATTAACATTCACAGCTTCTTTTTGCATGGTCGTTGTCTTCATTGCTCATGAGTGCACGATGGTGTTGCAAAATTTCATTTGACACATTGAACTCCACGTGTCCAAGTGGACCTTTCTTTGTTATTTAACAACCAATCGTCCATTTCCAAATTCGAACGTGCGATCGTCTCCAAAGAACAGTCATGAAATGGAACTAGTTGATGATCATCAAAACATCTTATACACCCGTACTATGATAGCTTAGGACCCTTTTTTGGAGAAAAAAATCATAAGGAAACATTAGGAAGGAGCTTTGGGTACCCGCACGAAGCTGGTACCCAAAATGACCGCAACAGCAGCGCGTGAGCGGAAAAAACAAAGCGACGTGCATGCGCATCCAAATGCACGCACACGTCACTGCTTCGGCAATGTCGAACGTCCATGTGGTCGATCCCACGTGGACAAAAGGGGCGCCCACGCGTCGCCCCTGTTTTTTATAAAAAAAGCAGAGCTCACGGGTTTGTCATTTTCGACAAACCCGTGAGCGTACAGAGAATCCCGTGAACAAACAGTGGCACCCCGCGGTCGCGTCCTGGAGCACACCAACGCCAACAAATCGTCCTACACCTCCTTGCCATCAATTTCTCCAGGAAGGTGCTCCTCAAAGCACAAATTTGTTGTTATTTTGTTTTCCAATTCAATTTTATTTTAAAAAAAATTTACAATCCATTAAAAAACCAGGAAAATTTGATTGCAGGCCATCTACACCTAACAAGATGTCAAACACACCTGAACCATCCGATGAAACCAATGAAAGCCGAACTTCAGAAGACAACATGGGAATCGACAATGAACAAAATGAAAACCCCGAAGATCAATTACACCAAGAATTGAATCAATTGAGGGCACTAAGTAATGAATTGAATAGCACCAAGGAACCCTCTCGGGTTTCCTTGGCTTCATCACTGCAAAACATTATTGAATCAATCAATATTGCACACAGTGAGATAACAAACTTGAGCCAATACAGGGCTCGAATGAGGGAATACTACTCCACTGGGTTGTCCAAAGAGTAGATAAAAAACCTCAACATCACCAAAGCCCAGTTGTATAGCAAGTTCATAGTTCCCTCGACAGGACATCCTCCAGCTGTGACGAGGCCTCGGGTTTGCATGGACTGGTGCATTTACTAGCCATAGAGAGATAACTGGAGAAAGAGGTGGTTCATGGTGTTTGACAGACCCCCGTGCAACAATTTGGAGGTCCCACAGTATTTCCTTCAGAAATTGTGGGCTGAGTTTGAGCTAGGGTACCATGTCAACTATTTTGACATCACTGAGTTTCAGGGTGTCGATCTTGGCTCTACCCAAGATCAACCTCAGGCACACCGCAACCCACTTAGAGGACCTCCTGCACCCAAGAGAGATCCAAACCCCCCTCCTCAGCCACCCGGGTTTGGTAGCGGGTTAGATGAGATTCATGACTCCGTCAGACGTGCCACACATGACTTGCTTAGACATACCAAATTTGTGGCCATGTCTTCCCAGAGATGGGAGGTCATTGATGAGACACAAACAGCTGCACAGTCTATGGGTGGTGGCCGGGCCATGACGGGTACAGGTGGAACCCAGGAGGGGCCTTCTGCTTCTGTTGGAACAACAACACATCGTTGTTCTCACTGTGGTCATTCTTTCCATGGTGATACGTAGCAGCATTCCACATGGAGCTTCATGGATCAGGTTTGCTATTGTTTTATTTAATGTTCAAGTATTTGTTGTATTTTATTTGACATCGTATTGTTTAATATATTTAACTTTGAATTACACATTGTTGACTTTATTTGTTTTAATGTACAGTTATTCGGGGTTGGGTCTCCATCCCCTAGGTGGCAGGACGTTGGTTCCTTTGACCTCGATGGATCCATGGCAACAACAGAGGAGATTGCGGCACCATACACATAGGTAACTTCTTTACTTCGAATAATTAGATCATGTTACTAGTAATTTGTGTTCGGTAATTACAAATTAATTAGCACTGAGCAATTACCATATTATCATCATATTTTACAGTAGTGTTTATCATATTGTCTAAATTATTTGAGAGCTATAAATTCATATAATCCAACCAAACAAAAATGAAACCTTATAAAACATGAAAACCTAAGAAAAATAGAAACATTTGTCCATGTTCACTTTAGGCATCCTAGACCTCTAGTGATTATACAAATGGGAGAGAAATTTCCAAAATCTGTCATTCTTACTTGACCAATGATGAGCCCACAGCTGGGGTTTTGGTGATGTCCGCAGTGTCCTTCATCCTCAGACTACCATCCAATGCTTGCTTGCTCTTCCTGTGTTTTACCAATGCCATGTGTGTTATTGTTGCTTTTCCATTTCTCACCATGTCATCCAAGTTATCTTTGCCATGTACTCTCCTTGTCCAAATCATCTTCAAATGACCACAGTATGGGTCATTTGACTCTTGGCTCAATAGGTGTGCCAATGGCTCCAATTATGCCCATCACTTTGTCCACCAAATCAACCTTTGTTTCCATGCCCTTATGCCATGTGTTCTTCAAGCTTAAACTTTGAGAATATATTACCATGGTAATTATCACTTTCCCCTGTATTCTACTAATAGGTTCTTTTAATGGTAAAGGTGGTCAAATCACTTCTATGCTTCTGCTAACTTTGTTGCATCAATTGAGTTCACTGAGATGTTGTACTTGTCACATTTGCATCCACCGAGACCAATAGGAAAACTATTTATTGCTATGATTTTTCACTACATTGTGCAAAACTCTTGGGAAAAAGAGAATCATAGTGGCCAAGCTTCTAGAAATTCAAGAACCTGATGTTTCTCATGTCCTTATTACCCTAGTTTATTATCACGGGATTTCCAATTTATTCTAATATTTGAGATTGAAAGTAATCATACTACTCCTAGAACATGCTATTAGGAAAGACATATAAACAACGTAAAACAACTTATCACATGTATTGTCACTAAAGTTTTTGAAAATGATGTAAGGCCCATAAGGAAGAGCGATAATCTTACAAATATGGTCTATGGGGCCTTGCTATTATCTTGATTCAAATACAACTTGGTAAAACATTTGGCATCAAGAATACTCATTTAACTCATTTCACTCAAGATTTCTATGATTTCAATCAAGTGATATCATTCTGACAACATAGTTATTCAATCAAGAACACATAATTACTCATTCAATGAAAAAGAACATGGCACATTCAAGCTTGTAAGTAAGTTAATCATGAAAAATATTTATCTTTCTTCCTTTTTCTAACGATCAACACTCTAAAGTGTATTAAATAACATGCACACTAACTTAATTTCTATTTAGCACCACTTTGCAAATTGAAACAATGAGATGCCATTTTATTTAATGATGTAAATGTTATGGAATAAAGGGACTCAAGATCCTCACTCTAGGGATGCAAATACTTTTCCACTGGGTGAATCAAGCTTGTAGGAAACTACAAATCTATAAGAAGACATCAAAACCTAGGAACTCTTCATCAAGTGCCATGCCACCTTCTATCCTTCTATGCCATGTCACCTTATTTAATTTTAATTTCATGCCATGCCACCTTCTATCCTTTCAGAATATTGAATATCAATGACAACTTTGCCCATCAAACACTTCAAGCATAAATTGTCAACCTTCCTTGCCACATTATCTTCAATGAATGACCACATAATGGGTCATTTGTTCCTATTATGGGCCCAATCCATTGTGGGTCAAAGGACTTGATCCCCACAACCATGTTCTTTACCAAGTCTTGAACAAATGGACTGCACCAATACAATAAAAACGTTATATAATATCCAAATCCCATCAAACCACTATCATCTAACTTGAATATAAATTAATTGCAGTCATGTTTTTTAAGTACTATCGTTTTCATTCTCATTGGCATTGTGTTTGATATTGTTAATATTGTTTTTATAAATTCAGTCTAAAAATTGTAGTGTTCGCAAAGGTGTCCGCAGGCTCCAGCGAATAGCCAACGCCACCGGGGACCAGCAGTTCTCCACGTGCGCAGGTATCGTGTGTATTAAAACATAAATTTAATTTCAAATATGATGACTTGTCCATGTATATTTATATTTTTCTATATTAAACTATGAGGTTATAAATGTGTATGCAGGTGCGAGCACCTCGGCTTGCTAGTGCTGTTATTCCTCCCTCCTCGACCTTTCGACCACCCTATATGCCAGTTGTATCCCCTGGAATACATGCCCCATTCCCCAACCCCTTCCATCCAACCCCCCCCTCCTATATAGCACCATAGTTCCATCCAGCTCCCCCTTACATTTCATATCCAGCTCCACCTCCGTATCAGTTTCCCATGTTCCCACCCTCCCCCATTCGACCACGGCACACCACCCATCCACAGTCACCCATCCCTCTACCGCAACACAGACCTTTCCCCCATCCAAATTCCCCCACCACACTCGCTTCCCCTTCCTGGGTGTCTTGATCCATAGTACAACCAGTTGGGGTTTATATCCCTAGACGTGCATCTCCAGTTCGCCCACCCGAGTCCATGCCTCCTTTCGCCACCCCCCCTTCTTCCACTGTTCCCCCCAGTGGTGTAGCCACCATCGATGTGGCTACATCCTCCCCTTTACCTTCCACCCTAGCATCAGAGAAGGTTGTCCAGCCAACTGCTCCATCCACCATCCCCAAAGACCAGCCGATTGTGTTCACGGTGAGATTGACTAGTTTATGAAAATCTTGTTCAATTTTAACGAAAATTACTATATGCATCTAGTTTCAGCATTTATCCAATTGTTCTAAATGTTGCAGGGTGGCATTGCCGAGAGACTGGGATCACAGAGGAGGGAGACCCCCTCACAAATTACAGTCTCTCATGTGGTGAGTTATCCAAGATTTGAAAACTATTTTTATTTTGAAATTATGTTTTATACTTGTATAATTTCTAGGAAAAGTTGACATATTATTGTTGTCGTTTCAGGGCTCAGGGGGACGTGCTCAAAGACACCGAAAGGACCCAGCTTCCTCTAGCACGAAGAAGAGGAAGATCGATTTTGGAGATGCACCTAGGAGCTCCGAGGGTGGGCAAGAGGATTGAGAGACCCTCCTATGTACACTAGCCATGATGTGGCATTTTCGGCACGAGTTGCCATATTTTGTATAGGGAACCGTGGGCCATATTTTGTATAGGTCACGAGTTGCCTTTTTTTGTACGGGGCATGAGTTGCCATTATATAGACGCTAGGAACGATGTTCCATTTTTCCAAAAAGTGTACATGATTGGATCATTTTTGCATATTAATAGATGGATCTGCACTTGTGTATATGAGTTTGTCTTTGATTAGATTTTTGCATACAGGATTTTGTCTTCGATAAGAATGTTATGGAAAAGTTCTCACATACATATAGATATTATTTCTAGACACCAAGTGACCTCAATATGAGTCCCTTGTATTTGAATGGGTCTTACATCTTTTCCTTTCAGCAACAACATACCTAGCCAAGCAAACTAAGGAGTGATATTTACATTACAAAGTGTTGTGTTTTTAGGGCTACAAAAAATAAATAGGAGATGATGATTTCTTCCATACTTAACCTTGTAATGGTTATAATAGTCAATTCTAACAAGCATTGCATCACATATTATATCAAATTAACCTAGATATATAAGAAGTTCATATGTGTGCTTGGATGGAAGGGTTAACCATATCACTTGAATTAGTTCAAACATAATGGGTGTGCATAGGTGCAATTGGATTGAGCAATAAAATAGAATTGTTAATGTAGTTACATATGGATCGATCTTTGTGTGTTAGCATGTGCCTTTAATGAAAGCATGGTTAATGTGTTGAACTACTAATTGCACAAGTTGGCATAGACCCTTAGTGTTAATAATGTCATCAATGTTTTGGTAATATTGATAATCACTCTTTGTAATTTAGGTATCTTGGATTGTTTGATGTTAAGACACATAATGAACAGAGTCAACCCAATGGTTCAAGACATCATTTTACCCCATGATCCATGGAAGATTCATTGGAGTCATATGAACCTCATTGTCATCACCTCAACCATGGTCCCTCTATTTAGATCCCTCTCTTTAGCAATGCATAAATTATATCTTCTACCTCTACTAGAACCCTTATGGCCTTTCCCTTCAAAACAATCCAAACCCCATTCAACCCCCTCTTTATCATCACCAAGAACCTCCTTCCTAGATATTAAATAATATCTATTACCTTCCACACTAGGGCCCTTCCTATTTTGATTATTTACCTCAAAATCCCCATCACTAGAATCAGACCCAATAGGGGATCCCTCAGTAGAATAACTGCAACACACATATCCTCGAATTTCCTATCCCCCTTCAATCCTTTCAAAGAGAAAGACAAACCCTAACAACTATCCCCAAATGAGTATACTATCCCAAAATTTTCAAAATCAAAGGAAGGATATTGAAAACTTAATGCAAAGTCTTTAATAGACTTGCCAATTTCCTTTTGGCATTGATCTAAGTGAGGTTGAGCCTCCATTGAAGGTGACCAAAAGTCCATAGGAAGACTAGACACTTCATCAAAACTGGAGTGATGTCATTCATCTTCGAGTATGAATAAAAACAAGGGGACCATTGTTTTAGCATAAGCAAAATCATCTCCCACTTCCAATCATGGGCCAAAATATTCCTCAAAATCCTCTTGATATATGAAAAGAAACCCTATGTAACTTGTAATTGATATAAATAAATTAGGAATGTACCCAAGCCTAAGAGCCCATCTTTCCTATAACTAAACCCTTAGAGACAACTCCCCCACCTTTTTACCATGAAATCTTCCAACAAGAGCATGGGAATCCATTCCCACCACCTCATGCATTTTGATATCCTTTCCTAGGACTAGCCTCATAAGAGAGATTTTATGTTTTACACACTTCTTCCTCTTCATTTTGACACTACCAACATCATTCATCTACATCCCTTTGTTGGCTTCACCTTTATCATTATGAACATGCTTTAAAGAATTGTCTCCTCCATCTCTAACCTTCAACCAACTACCATCCTTTTCCAAAACAACCCTTCCATCCTCGAGATCTATAGGATTCACCCTTGGACTTACTAGGTCCATAACCACTTCATATACAACATCTAAAATAATTTGATTATCCTAAATCAATCCATTTGAAATAGGACCCTCGCCACATATATAATGACTAGTCTATCACAATCCACAACACTCATCTATGGATTAGCCCACCCAAAACCATCAAAATTCCTATAATCAAATTGCCCAAATGGAATATCAACACTATGCAAAGTAATTGAGTCAACACAAGGAAAATTACCTCTTTGTGCAACTAATTCCAAGCCCCAGTGGCCTATTTTCTCACCTAGCAACCTCAACTCATTGCAAAAAAAACCATGGGTTCTGGCCCTCTTCGGCTTTACTTTCAAAGGAATTGGCCTTCAAAAATCACCGACCAACACTAGGGCACACAAAAGAAAATGCATTCCATGGATAGGTTCCTAAGACAATCTTCTTGTACCATCCTTATCTACAGACATTATGTCCTCCACACAAAGCTCACCAAACCCACACCAACTTGACACCTTCCATTAAATCATTTGCTCTATTCTTACACCTCAACCCCAATATCACTTGAACCCACTTTTCCAATAATACAATGATTTTGAGAATTCTCAACCATACCCATGACCAATAACCTTTTTGTATCCACTCAAAGGAGCCAAAGGAGAAATATATTTGTCCTTAGGGTATAACTTTGTAGCTTGGGTGTTGGAGCCTAAATACCCCGTCCCACCACCCAATGCCCAAACCTCGCTATTTAGAGAATGGTTTTGATAAGAGAAATGAAAACTTATCTTCCATCCCATGGATCTTCCAAGTAATCTAATGTGTCCTCATACTGATCCATAGAAAACCAACCTAAGGTATACCTATATTAACATGCTATCAACATCATATACTCATTTCTATGTCCACTAATAAATGACATATCATGTTGAAATCATTACAAGTTTTATGCAAAGGTAGATATATCCCTTCATTAATCTTCTATCAAAACATTGTCAAATGTTAAATTTTGAGCATTAATTCACAATACTCTTGGATCTTTACTGAGAGAATAACATATACAGTATATCAATGCATAACAATCACAATAAGCATGACAAGCATCACAAGAATCAAAAGCATGAGAGACAAGAGACACAGAATTTCCGTGGGGAAAACCCTAAGGTGAAAAACCCCACAACTTCCTCATAGATAGAGAGAGCAATGGCTCAACCAAAGTACAACCAAAATACACTTGAGATAGTCTCCTAGTAGCAGACGATCCTCCTCCTCACTAGTGCACCACTTTCTGAGTGAGAGAAGTGTGACTTTCCGAATGATCAAAATAGAGATCTCCCGGTCTCTATTTATACTAACCTGTTTTCCCAGTTACACTATGGGGCCAACTTGTCTATCTAGATACATCCACAATATAATATATATTTCAGGGCTGATCCCACACATGGTGATCTAATAACCCATCAGCAAGTACACACACTTGTGACACTTGTCAATCCACATGACGACACTTCCTTATAGAGGAATAACACATCTCTAATAAGGGTACAATAAATACATAGATGAAATACATTCTGAAGTTACATATACATCAACACTCCCTCTTAACTAGGAAGGTATTTCTCGACATAGTTTTGCTAGACAAGTCTTCTTCTCGGGATCATCATCACTGCTATTTCTATCTCAACCAATCTCTGACTCTACTCGTCATAGGAAGTTCTACAGAGCCAGTCCTTTTTCATACTGGATGTAGGCCCACCACCTGCAGGTCTTCATCATCACTGGCCATACTGTGGAATCCTTAGGACTTATTACGTGCGTCACAAAACCTGGCTGCAGCATCCCAGGCTATTACGAGCACACAGCTCTACCTGTCGGATCTCCCAGGAGCACATTACATGTGACCCATCACAAAACCTGGCTGAAGCATCCCAGGCTGTTACGAGCACACAGCTCTACCTGTCGGATCTCCCAGGAGCACATTACATGTGATCTCACCACAAAACCTGGCTGAAGCATCTGAGGCCTTTTTCATCCTATCCAGATCTCCCAGGAGCAAATTACATGTGGTCCACCACAAAACCTGGCTGAAGCATCTGAGGCCTTTTTCATCCTGTCCAGATCTCCTAGGAGCAAATTACATGTGGTCATGGAAAAACCTTGCAAGAGCATCCCAGTACTTATTACGGGTACATAGCCCAACCTATCGGATCTCCCAGGGACATATTATATGCCATAGGACAAAACCTTGAAAGAGCATCTGCCAGATATCCCAGGGCCAGATTATATGCCATAGGAAAAACCTCGAAAGACTATCTGCAGATCTCCCAGGGCCAAATTATATGTCCTCCCAGAGCAAAACCTCGAAAGAGCATTTGCCAGATATCCCAGGGCCAGATTACATACCATAGGAAAAATCTCGAAAGACTATCTACAAATCTCCCAGGGCCAAATTATATGCTCATCTGCACAACCTGATCCATAGCCATAGAGTATCAACCTGACACTCACCATACATCATCCTGATGTACACATGATCATCCTGATCATCATCATTGCAACATCCTGCTGCATGTCATCTGGAGCAACATCCTGAAGCTCGTCATCCATGATCATCCTGATCATACAATGCATCTACATGATGCATACCAAGTATCTACCTGATACATATCATCATACATGATCCACCTGATCATACAATGTATCCACCTGATACAAATACAGATACATGGTCCAAGCATCCAACATGATGCATATACAAAATACATACAAATGATCCTACTGATCATATCCAGCATCCAACATGATGCGTACATACATATAAATGATCCAACTGATCATATCCAGCATCCAACATGATGCGTACATACATATACATATAAATGATCCAACTGATCATATCCAGCATCCAACATGATGCGTACATACATATACAAATAAATGATCCAACTGATCATATCCAACATCCAACATGATGCATAAAAAGCAGAAACCAGAACATCATCCTGATGCTCATCATCCAGCGCTTACATCCATATCCATGTGAAGGATCCTCCTTCCAACATGCTTGGAATGGATTCAGCAAATGTGTCCATCACTTCTTCCTCGAAGTGTCATCAATCTGAAGAACGCCAAGCCTCTCCCTGAAGTACTCAAACTTCACCCTGGCTAGTGGCTTTGTCAGTACATCTGCAATCTGCTCATCCGTCACAACATACAGGAGCTTCACAGCTCCTCTCTGCACCATATTCTTGATATAGTGATATTTGATCTCTATGTGTTTCGACCTGTCATGAAACACTGGGTTCTCGGACAGCTTCACACAACTCTGGTTATCACAAAAGATACCAGTAGCTCCAACGGGAGATCAAATAACTCAGACAGTAGCTTCCGAAGCCATACTGCCTCACAACTAGCTGAACAGGCTGCAACATACTCTGCCTCAGTTGTACTCAGTGCTACGCAGGACTGCTTCCTACTGAACCAAGAGATCACACCTGATCCCATACTGAAGCAACATCCAGATGTGCTCTTCCTATCTGCAGCACTACCAGCCCAGTCTGAATCAACATAACCCTGCAGGTTAAACTTTTGATTTGCCTCATACTTGAGCCCATAATCCACTATACCCTTCAGGTACCTCAGAACATGCTTTACAGCAACCAAGTGAACACTCCTCGGATATGTCACGAACTGACTCAATGTGTTCACAGCAAATCAAATATCTGGTCTCGTGTTCGTCAGGTACATCAAGGACCCAATCATCTGACGATACATAGAGACGTCAACCGGCTCAGATGAAGCATCACATAGAAGCTTCAGGTTTGATGCCATAGGTGTGGCCATGGCCTTGCAATCCATCATCCCGAACCTCTTTTGGATATCTACTGTGTACTTCCCTTGACCAAGGAATATCCCACCTGTACTGTGCCACACCTCCAAACCTAGGAAATAATGCATCATTCCCAAATATTTCATATCGAACTCGGCAGTAAGCTTCCTCTTAGTATCTGCAATAAATCTGTCATCTCTTGTTACAAATAAGTCATCTATGTACAGAAGTAGAATCACAGGATTCCCTTCCTCAACCTTGTAGTAAAGGTTGGAATCCGCTTTACTCTTGGTAAAGCCCAAACTAGATAGGAAACTGTCCATCCTACCATATCAAGTTCTGGGAGCTTGCTTCAAGCCATACAAGGCTTTCTTCAATCTGCACACATATGACTCCCTGTCATGTATTTCAAAACCAAGTGGCTACTCCACATATACTTCCTCTTCAACTACACCATTCAAGAAAGTAGTCTTGACATCCATCTAGTGTATTTTCCATTTCATTGCTGCAGCCAGGGAAAGTACTGTTCTGATGGAAGTATACCTGGCTACAGGTGCAAAAGTTTCTTCATAATCTATTCCCTCTTTCTGAGAGAAGCCACGAGCTACGAATCTTGCCTTGTATTTCTCTACACTGCCATCTGCAGCATGCTTGATTTTGTAGATCCATTTGGAAGTCACAACAGACTTCTCTTTAGGTCTTGGGACAACATCCCAAATATCATTCTTCATTATTGATTGGTATTCCTCAACCATGGCATCCTTCCATTCTTTCTTTTCTGTTGCTTCTTCATAACTGGAAGGTTCTTTGTTCATAATGTCACAGAGTAAAGAAACATAGCTGGTATGTGATCTGGTTCTCTTCTTTGCTCTGTGTTCTTCTTCTGGAATGCCAAATCTTTCCGCATCTTGAATGAGCTCTCTAGCCCATGCAAGTTTCCTTTTGTGAGAGTTATCCTCACGGGGTGGATCTACAGGTTCTTGCGGATATTCAAACTCACAAACAACTTCTGGAATTGCTTCTGTCATGGTAGTGTCTTGAAATCTAGTTTCCTTAGGTTCTTCATAAACTTCGATAGGTTCCTTCCTTGATTTGATGAATGCTGAGTTTTCATCAAATGTTACATCCCTACTGACATCAATCTTCTTGAACCCTGGAAAGTATATTCTGTAAGCCTTCAAGCTTTTACTGTAACCCACAAAGACACCCTTCTTTCCTGGAGGATCTAGTTTAGTCCTCTTTTCCTTTGGGACATGAGTGTATACTGGACAACCAAATATTCTGAGATGGCTGTCTTCAGGTTTCTTACCAGAAAAGACCTCATCTGGTGTATTGTTGTCCAATATATTGTGGGGTGTTCTGTTCTGCACATATATAGTTGTTCTAGCTGCTTCTTCCCATAGATGCATAGGTAGATCCTGGTCATACAGCATTGCCCTTGCTGCTTCCATGATAGTTTTGTTCTTCCTTTCTGCAACTCCATTCTATTGAGGATTATAAGGAGCAGTCAACTCCCTCTTAATCCATGAATCACTAAAAGCTTCTTGAAGTCACCTGAGGTGAATTCTCCACCATTGTCAGATCTGAATGTTTTGATCTTCTTGTCAGTTTAATTCTCCATCAAGGTTTTGAATTCCTTGAACTTATCAAACACCTCATCTTTGTTCTTCAAGAAGTATACCCAAGTCTTCTTGGAGAAGTCATCAATAAATGAGACATAGTAAACATACCCACTTAGAGAACTGGATGACATAGGACCACATACATCTAAGTGGATGATTTCCAAGATATCTTTTGCCTTGCTTTCACTGTTTGGGAAAGCCTTCTTAATGTTCTTACCTTTTGCACATCCTTTGCAAACACCTTCATGTTTGGTCTTGATTTCAGGAAGACCCTCTACAGCCTTGCTTGCAATTGGAAGTGCCCTATAGTGCATATGAGCAAGTATTCTATGCCAAAGTTCATTTGGCTCCATGGATTCATGCACCATGGCATGTTCAAGTTGTCCCTTCAATTTATACAAACCTCCCTCTTGCTCTCCAATCACTACTGCATCATCTATGGTCTTTCCCTTTGGCCACATTAGGACTTGGCCATCCACAAATGCAACCCTCATACCTTTTGCATCCAATGCAGAGATGGAGAGTAAGTTCTTCTTGAGCCCAGGTACATAAAGGACTTCTTTCATCTTCAAATATTTTCCAGAATCTAGGTTGTAGGAGGCTTCACCACTTCCTTTGATTGGGTATTGATAATCATCCCCAAGTTTCACCTTATGGGTGGATTCATGTTCAGATAGATTCACAAAAGATTCCTTAAACCCAGTCATGTGTTTGGAAGCCCCACTATCAATCAACCAATCATTACAACCATGGGAGATAGTATCTGTGAGAGCAGAGATTAGAACATACTCTTCTTCACTTGATGAGTCATCATCACTATCATCACTTTCTGCCCTAGCCTTCTTCTTTGGAGGTTCATCATCCTCGGCAGCATGAGCATGGAACTTTCTTTTGCTACCCTTCTTCTTCTTGCTGGAGTTGTTGTTATTATCCCTTTTGTTCTTGGGACAATCTGAAGCAAAGTGACCCTTCTCATTGCATGTGAAGCATCTTAGATCCTTCTTATTCGTTTGATAGGATCTTTTGTAGCGAGAGTGCTCCTTCTTGGGCTTGTTTCTTTTGGTGTGAGTTGTGAGAGCTTGATCTTCACCTCCCATCTTTTCCTCATGAGCTACAAGTCTAGATTCTTCTTGAGAGCATTCCTCCCATAGTTTACTGAAAGAGATCAATTTCTTTCTTGCACAGATTCCTTGAATAAAGGAGTCCCATGACCTAGGTAGGCCATTCAGAGTGGTCATAACAACTTCACCATTGTCCACTACTTCATCCACAGCTTCACGTTGCTCCTTGATCTGAGAGACCTTGGAGAAGTAAGATTGAATGGTTTCTCCATTCAACATCTTGACCCCTTTCAATTGATTCTGCAGAGTCATCTTCCGATTTATGTTCTTCCCTTCAAATAGCTTGGTCAAAGAGTCAAACATCTCCTTGGGTGTCTTTAGAGAAGACACATGGGGTATGAGATGGTCTTTGATAGAATCAGCAATGATTCTCTATGCCTTGACCAAGTTCTACTTATGCAATACCTTGGCCTCTTCGTCCTCTGGGATAGGGATGTCTTCTTTTATATATGAGTCCAACTCATTCTCTTCCAGGATTAACCCAATCCTATACTTCCAAGCTCGGAAGTTATCACCCCCTTCAAGCTTCTCCTCAAGCTTGGTCTGGTGAGACATCTTAAAGAGTACTTCAAATGGAAATAGAAAAGATTTAGGTCTTACCACTTGAAATGCTGAAAACTGGATCTGGTCTCGGATTAGGGTTTGTCGAAAAAACCCTAAAAATTCAAAATGTGAATTTCAACTTTTTGAAAGGATATAAAGATACGCCTTGATGAGCTGATCAACCTGGTGCATTCAGAATTTGAGATCAGCAAAGCTTTACCCTTCAGATTTGTCTTTTTGTCCTCCCGGGTTCACTAGGGAGATCCCTGAATTAGGGTTTGAGTTTCCCAGAGATCTACCCAGCCAAAAATCTCGATCCAAAGCTCTAAACTTCGATTTTTGCAAGGAGCTTCCAGATATGTCTTCAGATTCTAGAAATTCCCATTTTTGTGGAAACCCTAATTTTTAGGGCCAAATCTGAAAATGCTCATAATTGAATTCTGATTGGACAGATAGATCCTCCTTGATGAGTAGAGTCAATATACTATATTGTTTTTCCAAAATCTGTGGAGAGAAACCCAATAAACAAGAAACTCAAGCTTCCATCACTACAAAATGTCTTCTTCTCAGGTTAGCTCTGATACCATGTTAAATTTTGAGTATTAATTCACAATACTCTTGGATCTTTACTGAGAGAATAACATATACAGTATATCAATGCATAACAATCACAATAAGCATGACAAGCATCACAAGAATCAAAAGCATGAGAGACAAGAGACACAAAGTTTCCGTGGGGAAAACCCTAAGGTGAAAAACCCCACAACTTCCTCAGAGATATAGAGAGCAATGGCTCAACCAAAGTACAACCAAAATACACTTGAGATAGTCTCCTAGTAGCAGATGATCCTCCTCCTCCTCACTAGTGCGCCACTTTCTGAGTGAGAGAAGTGCGACTTTTCGAATGATCAAAATAGAGATCTCCCGATCTCTATTTATACTAACCTATTTGCCCAGTTACACTATGGGGCCGACTTGTCTATCTATATACATCCACAATATAATATATATTTCAGGGCCGACCCCACACATGGTGGTCTAATAACCCATCGGCAAGTACACACACTTGCGACACTTGTCAATCCACATGACGACACTTCCTTATAGAGGAATAACACATCTCTAATAAGGGTACAATAAATATATATGAAATACATTCCGAAGTTACATATACATCAACATCAAACACCAAAGGAAAATCAACAAAATAAACTGAATTTAAAATAACCCTCAAAGCCAATGAAAACCTTGTTTGTCACTAAAGAATGCCACCAATTCAACTAAAGTATTACTTGACATATACATTGAATTTCATGAATGATTATTTATTCATTTCAAATCTAAGTATCAATGTTCTTGAAACTATAACATCCATGTCCAACAACAGAATGACAAAGAAATCGATTACAGGTTCTAAATTTAGCATGAAGGCCACATACGATCCATAACAAGAAATAATTGCGTGTGTAGATGCCAAAAATAAACACGTCGGAATTAAACTTCATCCATACCCATAAAACATGCATTTACTAGCATAAATCATCACATGCATAATCATAGCAGCATTGCAAATTCAAATAACAGTGAATAACCGATCAAGCACCTATCGTATACAAGAGAATACTTATCTAGAACAAAGATCCATGCAATTGCTTGTGTCAGTGAAATTTTCCACCCAACCGTAGGTACTCTTGTTGATGCAAGGAATTACTTCTTTGCATAACAATTTTGAATTTTTATCTGGCTAAGATAAAATAGTTGGGATTATCACCCTAGTTTATAGCCTATTTACAATATTCACAATTTAAAAAGAGAAAATAAAATCTAAGAGGAAATAATTAATAAATGTAAAAGAAATCATATGTAACAAGTTTTTGCAATAAATTTAAATATGAAAATCAAGAAAGAGAATAAAAAACAAACATTTCAAGATTCGGATTTGAGAAAAAAATAAGCTAATTTTATTGATAATAAGTCTGAGTTACAAATTGAAAGACACTCTTTTCTCACTTATGCGAAAGTGAGGACCAAAAGAACTCTTAAAGTTCTTGGGTGATATCATTTTACCCCATGATCCATGGAAGATTCATTGGAGTCATATGAACCTTGTTGTCATCACCTCAACCATGGTCAAGACACCAAGATCCATCCTTAGTAGTCAAAACCTCATGTTGGCACCAATATCACACTCAAAGATAAAAAATTCTTTTAAAGGGCATGGCTGGGGGTTGAGGGAGTCTTGATGGATAATATCCTTAAAACATTTATATTCGATTTGAGGCCTCATACGTCCTCACCTTATCATTGTCAATAACTAAAGACCCATCCTTAGTGCACAAAACCTCCAAATGGAATCCATATCCAAAACAAAGGCCATGTATCCCGTCTAGAGAGCTTGTTTAGTGATTCAAGGACTTGTTCATGGCTCATGAGCATGCAAATATTCATTTAGGTTCAATTTCATTCTATAACTCTAGCCCTAACCCTCACCCAAACCCTAGCACTAAACCATCTTCTTCATCCTCACCATCACCATCACCATCATCATCAACGTCTTCATCATCACCATCGTCTTCATCATCATCATTAACTCTAACTCTAACCCTAATTCAATTTCCTTCTATAACTCTAGCCCTAACCCTCACCCAAACCCTAGCACTAAGCCATCTTCTTCATCATCACCATCACCATCACCACCATCTTCATCATCATCATTAAATCTAACTCTAACCCTAATTCAATTTCCTTCTATAACTCTAGCCCTAACCCTCACCCAAACCCTAGCACTAAGCCATCTTATTCATCATCACCATCACCATCACCATCACCATCACCATCACCATCATCATCATGTCTTCATCATTATCACCATCTTCATCATCATTGTTAACTCTAACTCTAACCCTAATTCAATTTCCTTCTATAACTCTAGCCCTAACCCTCACCCAAACCCTAGCAATAAACCATCTTCTTCGTCATCATCATTATCTCTAACTCTAACCCTAATTCAATTTCCTTCTATAACTCTAGCCCTAACCATCACCCAAACCCTAACACTAAACCACCTTCTTCATCATCACCATCACCATAGCCATCACCAACACCATCATCATCAACGTCTTCATCATCACCACCATCTCCATCATCATCATTAACTCTAACTCTAACCCTAATTCTAACTCTAACTCTAACTCTAGGTTCCTCATCAACATCTCCATCATCATCATCATCTTCTTCTTCATCATCATCATCAAATCATCACCATCACCATCACCATCACCATCACCATCATCATCATCATACGTGCCCGGCGGACGATTTTGCAAAGTTGACCCCCGTGTGCAAAAATTGCACACTCCCTCACTGAGCAAAACCCTAGTTTCCAAGATGGACGTACAAGATGGCACCTGGGCCACGAGACTGGAGGAGAGGGGCACCCCTAGCACTATCCCGACGTCCTGAATCTAACGGAGTCAACAGTTCGTCGATCGGAGCCACGGTCGTCATTCTATGGCTCATTCTATCCCGCATCCAAAAGGCCTTCAGGGACACCTGTTGAATACCTGCCTGGGGCATAGAAGTCCAACCGTGCAGCAAAACCTGGTTCTGGGGAGTCCTGCAAGTGTGTCTAGGGAGGTTCCAGCTGGGAACGCTAGCGGTAAGTGTCCGGCAGACGATTTTGCAAAGTTGACCCCCATGTGCAAAAATTGCACACTCCCTCACTGAGCAAAACCCGAGTTTCCAAGATGGACGTACAAGATGGTGTTGATGTAACTTTGGAATGTATTTCACATATGTATATTGTATTCCTATAGATATGTTATTATTCCTCTATACGAAAGTGTCGTCATTTATATTGTAAGTGTCGTAACTTATACTTGATGGGTTGTTAGACCACCTTGTTGGGGTCAGCCCTGTATAAGTCATGTGGGTTAAAGGGTTATTAGACCACCCTATTGGGAGTCATCCCTATCAGCATTATGTTATGTGGTTAAGTTAAGGCCGACCTAGTAAAGGTTATTAGGCAAGTCAAGTCAAGTATAAATAGAGTGCGGGAGGCAGTCTATTTGATCATTCTATTCTTCACTCACACACTCATTGGAGAGTGGCACACTAGTGGAGGAGGAGAAGTTGTTGCTAGGAGGACTATCTCTCGTACTTGGATTGTATAATTGCTCTATCTATCTTTGAGGAAGTTGTGGGGTTTTTTACCTTCTTGGTTTTCCCCGGTGAAACTCTGTGTCTCTTGTGTGCTTGCATTATTGTGTCCATGATTAATATGTTGTAGATATGTTGTACATGTTATTCTCTCAGTTAAGATCCTAGATCAGATTTAAATTTTTGAAAAAACTAACATGGTATTAGAGCTAGCCTGAAAGAAGGCATGGTATGGCATTTATGACACTTGTTGCACTTGTGAAGCTAGGGCTTGATATAGCAAAAACTAGTCATCGTAGCACTTTCGCTATAAATTCATTTCGGCAAAGTTTCAGGATCTGAAAATCTTACAAGTTGAATATAATATCCCAATGTACCTTGTGTCCGAAGGAGAGCCTCTAACTCGTTTTACTTTTAGTTTTATGATCTGTACAATATAGGGTTTTTGCCTCTTCCAGATCTCAGTCATAAACAGGTGACCTAGGAAAAAAGATCACAACTTGGGATAGGAAGCTCCAAATGAAATTTCGTAAAAAGTTCCAGGTAGGGCATGGACTGTACTTTGACAGGTTCAATTTTCAAAGGCCGAAATTGAACCAGTGACTCGTGGTGCTCCGTACAAGTTCGCTCTCATGTTTTATCCCATAAACAGGTCACGTTGCGACACTTGGCATAAATCTCTCTCAGAGAATCCATTTGAGGTCAGACCTATGGGGTTGGAAAGATAACAGGTCAGGCTACCACAGGAAGAATTTTTAGACCCTTAAAATCTGAAATTTCGTAGTTACACTAGAAACAATCAGGTGCATATTTCTGCCAAAACAGATTGGATTTTGAGCACCTTCATTCATGGCTCTGGGAATTGAGGGTTTCAGAGAAAGTTGGAATTTTTGTAATCAAAGACTACGGCTGGATGCTCCTCATCGAAATTGAAATTTAGAGACCAAGATCAAATTTTTTGGTTGGGAAGAAGGCCGGGCTTGATCAAACCCTAGTTTGGGACTTTGATCGAAAAGGTGAAAAAATAGGGCTTCTGCAAAAATGGGAATTTTTAAAATCTGTGACCATAGCTCGAAGCTTCTTGGAAAAATCAAAGTTTAGAGCTTTGAATCAAACTATTTGGTTGGGTGAAGCTCCGGGAAACTCAAACCCTAATTCAGGGTCCTCCCTAGTGAATCCGGAAGATTGAAAAGCAAATTTGAGGGGTGAAACTTTGCAGTTTTCAAATTCTGAGTATACCAGGTTGAGCAGCTCATCAAGGCGCATATTCATATCCTTTCAGAAGTTTGAATTTTTAGGGTTTCCCCAACAAACCCTAATCTATCTCCAGATCCAGTTTCAGCAAATCAAAGTGGATTGGGTTAATCCTAGAAGAGAATGGATTAGTCACCTGCATAAGTGAAGAAGTTCCTGTTTCAGAGGGAGATGAGGCTAAGGCCTTACATAAGAAGATTACAAGCAATCTCGACAGGTATGACTTATAGGTATGTTTTGAATTTTGTTCATGATTAAGTTTATGATATGTTTGTCATCATTAAGGTTAGTACAATCTTGATTAATCTTAGACTTGTCGTATCACCTTAATAAAAATATGAATGCATGATAGAAAATATTCATTGATTAAGGTTATAACACTTATGATTGTACTAATGCATTGTGGTGTTGTATGAGGATGATGTTGTCCGCTAATATGAAAGGTACATCTAGCAAGACAAATCATGTTCTAGTTCAAGAACATATGACCATGGTGACATCAAGACAAAGATTCATCCATTGTCATGGATCACATAGAAGATCTACTTATGAGGTATGTATAATTTGGTTCCACAATGGTTAACTTATGAGATATGTAGGTCACTAGCACAAGTCATTTAAGAGAACAAGAAGACATCATGTGGGTAAGTTAGACATAACCAGCTAACATATTAATCTAGGTATGTTTTTCCTATATCAAGTTAGAATCCTACCTTGTGATAGGATCTCTTATATAAGTATACTTGGTATGATTGATAATGATTATTCATGAAGTTATAGGTTTGAGTAATCATGGATTTATGCATATTATGCTTCTTACTTTGATTGATGATATGACTAACCAGAAAAGTCCTATGGTCAAATAAGAATATGCATGAGTAAAAGAATTGTGATAAATTATCTGTGTATGAAATGATCTTGACCATACATGTTTAAGATTACTTAGAATCATAATGTTTTTGATAGCATTAAGATTATAGTAATGAATGTATGTATGAGAGATAATTTTAAGGGTGAATTTTTGCCCATGGGCGAATTTATAAGGGTCACCAAAAAGAGTTGGGCAAATTTTTAATATAGAGACGGTTATTTTTAATTTAATATATTAGCCCATTATTTATTAAACCCATAGCTATGCCAAATCAAATCGCTCACATCGTGAAAGAGGGAAAAATATGGAAAATGGAATTTAGCCCAGTTAAATATGGCTCAAATCTTGACTTCGCCCCCCGTATTTTCAGTAACGGAAGTGAATAACAGTCAGATCGCCTGGATATTTTAGTTTTGGAGGAGAAACGCGGGTAGTTCGCCCCGATTTATGGATGATAGGGTAAAGATTTGGTACTTCGCCCCCTGATTGATCATAGGGTAATGCAAAGGTAGTTCGCCCCCGATTTATGGATCATTAGCTAAAATGAAGTTAGTTGAAGTTCATCCTCGATTTGGGTTTTTGGAGCAATTTTTTTTTATGCCAGTTATCATTACCTTCCCATCCTTGGCCAAATCGTTCCGCCTTTGTCGATTTGCAATAATGGAGGACTGGGGACATAGGTTTCACTTTCAATAGTGGGAGTTCATGGTTTCAGCCTCCAAGAGTCCAAATTACTCCAAAATGGTCCATATTTGAGAAAAACGTGGAAAGATTTTGTCAACTGGGGATGTTTTTTTACCAAATTACTCCAAAATGGTATTTATTTGAGAAAAATGTGGAAAGATTTAGTTAACTGGGGACGTTTTTGTACCTATATAATGCCACAAGAATCAGCATGAAGCTTGATTTCAATTGCAAATTGTGTCTTGAGAATGGTTGAGTGGAAAGCAATTTCACAGTGGCTAAGTGGAAAATCTTTGCATTTGTTCAAGGTTCCTTCTATCTGCAGAATTTATACAGGTTAGTTTTTTCTTTTAAATTATTTCTTCTCTGGTTTCTAGTAGAAGTTGATATACAAAAAAATGGGTGTAATCTATTGCTTGAATTTGGGTAATATGAGAGTACATGGGCATTAACCAGTCGAAATTACATGTGTACGATCAGGCCCCATTTTGTGGATATGGCCTCTCTTAAAGGAGGCATCTCACATGCACTTGAGAATTTGATCCATTGAAATATTCGTGAAGATCTATTTTTTTGAAGTAGAGCAAGTGTACTGCCACATTTTGATAGTCCTTTGTATATTTGTCTTAATAATGAGATAATCTCTATCCATGCAGAGCACATCTCTAGCTCTATGTACAAACTCAACTTTTCTAATGAATTTCTAGCACTTTATGCAATCTCATGTTTTCCAATTCATGTGAGCTTCATCTTCAAAATTTTGTAATAAATTTGACTTTATATTTTTTGTCCCGGGTATGATATCCATCATCACATTCGCAAAGAAAATGATGATGCGTCTGCCCCTAAATTAGACAATTTTTAATAACTCAAATATGCATCAATCTGGGTTGTAAGGATCATATCATATATAATAACGTACACTTCTAAGTGTTTTTGAACTAAGGCTTATTTATCAAGTTTTTGTAGGTTGTTGACATACATGGGCACATTACCTTGCTTGTGAAATTAGACCTAAACACTTGGGGAGTAAACGTAAACTTACATAACAACCATAACCCTGACTTTCTGAACAAATATTTAGGTATTAACCTAATGGTCTCATTAGCCTCCTTTTTGCTATACTGGCAATACACACCATTAGCCAAGAAACTATAGGGAAGTTGGATTTTAATAGATTTGTATATACTATACACCATCAAGAAGTTAGGAAAGACAACTTTTGGTTTTTCAATCTTTTATTAAAATTAGTTCCTCTTCGTTGATGAGGTCAATCATCAATCTAAATCTCCCTCATTACTTTGCCAAGATTCTTTATCAGTTCTGTCAAATACTATATTTATCTAAACGTGCATAGACATTTGGAAGTTGGATATTTATTGCAGAAATGCATCTTTTTGTTGAGGAAAATCATTAATGACATCAATCATAGCAGTACACTAATCCATTACAAAATTTTAGAGACATGAGTATTGATTGAATTGAGAGGAGTTTGCTTAATGTTGGAGAAAATATCCTAGTCATCAGAAAATACAGAGAATGATCCAAACAAAAAGGCATTCTCAAGGGAATAATTTTGAACCAAAATGAGGGCCATATGTTTAAGGGTTGTTTCGAGTCTAAAATCAGGGTTTTCAAAAACAATTGGGGCAGTGCACAGTTAGAACCATAACTACAGTTTCCTCATCAAGTCATTTGGTGTCATCAAAATCAAAATGTATTATATAGATAGTGATACTGATTCATTGATAATATAGGTAGGTGGGAATGGCAATAGAAAATACAGAATAAGGTAGATGCTAGAACCATAAACTAAAGAATCTCATAGCTCATCACTATCAGTGGTCCTCCTACATGTTAGGACCATCAAAATCAACACCATTGCCATCGCTCTCTCCTCCATTCTCCTCTTCATCCTCTAAATCCAATCCAAGATCTACATCTATTGGTATGGAGGATGACCCCTTAAGAGGATCACCATCATAAAAAAATGACTAGGTTCATTAAGATCCAAGTTGGCTAATGCCAATTCAACACCATTATCCAAACCCATATCAACAGAAAACACTTTTTTCACGCATTAGTGTCCAACACATCTAAGGCACGTATTTGGCACATGTCTATTTTAGAACACACACTGAACACATTCCTAGATTGTTCAATGTTTGACGTGCAAGACACTATAACACGATGTCCCTAATGGACGTGTCTTGTTACTTATCATATTCAAATAGGTAGGGAAATCCCCCTACCCTATACGGGAAACCCCCTTTCTCTACATTATTTGGACCTATATTGATGAGATCGAAGAGATATTCAAGGATAACATGCATGTTGATGATGGTTATGCCCTACACCATGTTCTAATTTCATCACCCCTCTTTGTAGACAATGTGGTTCTACCAACATCATTTCCCTGTAGCAGAGACAATACACTACATTCGCTCACTTTTCTGATCATCTATAGCTTGAAGTTGAGTTTAACAAGACTAAATTTATGGTCTTGAACACCTCGAAGAATTTCTTTATCCAAGCTCCATTTCTTCTATAATAGGGGATCCAATTGAGATCATTGTATGATTTATACCTACTTGGGTGTATAGTTAATAGGCCCTTATTCAATATGAGGTCAACTTCTCAATCACATTTGTGTAAGGGATACCTGGCCTTATCAGTGCTTGAACATCAATGCTTCCAAACCATTTTCAATATCCTATCTCAAATGTCACCCTTTAATGCCATTATTAATCCCATTATTCTTTATGGCCATAACTTAGCACCAATTGAGTGAGCGCACCTACAGGGAGTCCAAACTATTATGCTCCAGTGGATGACCTAGTTGCAACCAAATTGTTCCTCAATGCATTATCCAAGTCAAGTTTGGTTCCCATCTACTATGTCTTGACATCATCTTCAAAACAATCCTTATCTTCATTTCATTTAGTCTTTGGGGGATTCAACTTTAGGTCCAAAGAGGTAACCCTACTTGTCCCCCTCCTATTTAGAAAAGGTTTCTTCCTAGAGCCACTCAGGATGGAGATGGAGTTGGTGCTCTAAAGTTTCTTTGTTCCTACAATATGTTAATATCTCCATTGATAATCTTCCCCTTGTTCTGATGATCCAGGAACCCTAGTTCTACGACCCTTAGGGCAATGACACTTGCCAAAAATCTCTAGATGAACTGCTGAAAAAGTCAGATATGAAAACCCTAGTTCTGCAGTCCTTAGGGCAATGCAACTAGCCAAATAACTCTGGATTAGTTGCTGGAACAAAAAAAGTGAGATATAGAAACCCTAGTTCTGCAACCAATGCAAATGCCACTAACCAAAAATCTTTGGATCACCTGCTGAAAAAATCAGATCTGGAAACCCTAGTTCTGCACTCCTTAGGGAAATGCCACTAGCCAAAACACTCCAGATCAGTGGCTGAAAAATAACAGATTCAGAAGCCCTATGCTCAGCAGTTAAGTATAAGGAACCATCTTGTAATACTTTCCATTTTTATCATTCCTTGGAAATTTGGAAGGAACTTCCTACCATTTCAGACACCTATTCCCTCATTCCATATATTCATACAACATAGATTATCTTAAGATCCACATTATAATCTAGGTCCACTAAAAATTATCACAAACCATTAAAAAAACAGACACTAGAAGTCTTTGGGTACAAATTTAGTACCTGAAATTCAAACATCAGTATTAACAGTAGCCTCAACTGCTTTGTGCATAATCCTATCCCTTCATATTCTCCCAGATTTAACTAGCAGTTTACTTGAGCATAATCTCATCCCCTATCCCAACATTTCTATAGATATAATATGCTAATTTTGTGTAGCTTCTAAAAGAGGGTAAATCATCACAATCGACCACAGAAAGGAAACCTTCTTTATAGATTAACTCAGTTAAAGGTATCTACATATTCTATATGATAATTTTCACTCAAAAATATATCTAAATATAGTATGAATTAGCCATGGGAGACATGCCATATATCACAGCTTGTAATGTTTCTGATCTACCATTTGTACAGTAACTACAGTTGCCAAATTAACTTTTAAACTTGGTCTGAAAATCGAAACTTAATAGAAAGATACATGCCAACACGAAATACAAAAGAAAACTTAAAAAAATAGTATTTCAAAGGGTCAACTAGTTAGTGCCTGAAGTGTAGTTAAAATTTTTGCATAGTACCTTTATATTCTTGATAAGTCTGGCATCAACATCTGCAGGTTTAAATGTAACAAGGTGCCATCCCTTCATGTCAAGCTTGCTTGCAGAATGATTCCACAAAGTGTAGGTGATAGTTCGGCATTCAAGTTCTTCCTCAATACCTCTCACCTAAATATGACAAAACAAGCAAAGGAGTAAAAAAAAACAGATTGAAGTCAAATAAGCAATAAAACACCAGGAACATGGCAATAAAACACCAGGAACACTTCTCAATTATTCAGGCCCAACTCCACTTGAATTTTCTTATGCCAAAAAACTTAAAAGAGTGTAATACATTCCTAATATTACATAGAGGTCTCTAATATATTATAAATTCAATGAAATTTCCTTTCACCGTGAAACATAATTACATTGTTTCCAAAAATATGGGAATATTAAACAAGTTTTCAAACTAATGCTGAGAAAGAAAGCTAACTGTAAAGAAGAAAATGATTCCATGATGAAGGAAAAAAATACTTACAGCTAGCAATGTTTGCACATAATATTCATATGGTATACAATCATACTCTTTTTGGACCACTCTAGGCTGGATATTCAACAATCATACAAGGTCATAAGCAATCAGAACACGGATATCAATCTTAAAGGTTCCAACTTCCAACAAAAAAATAAAGAGAAAAAAGCAGCATTTGGCTTACAGGCAGAAATAAAAATTTCTTTCAAGAAGAGCAATTTGATAGGAAAATCTATATTATTGAAATATTTTACAAAATGAAGGGCATCTAAATGCTGGAGAAAGGTTTAAAGTCAAATGTGATGACCAGATGACACAAATAAGTGAGATATTTTGCCACCTGTCAGTTAGAAGGATTTGACAGATGAGGGAAGATTAGTTCACAGAATGCATAAGTGAGAATGCTGGAAATAATTGTCATTGTAAAACTCAAATTTATTGTAAATAAATAAATTGTGGATTTATGTGTGTCAATGTAGAAGTAAATAAATTAGTAACTTGACATATAGGTATGTGAGGTGTCAAGTGAAAAATTGAAGAAAAGATAACTGCACCTTTATATTCACATGTAACTGAAATCGATGTTGTAATTATCCCCATTAATGCAAGTACCATTTTGATTGTGCTATTTCTTTATGCTTGCATGTTTCTATCACAAACTGGCACTTGGACAGCATAGTAATAGAGCTGCAGATCCTGCATTGTGAAAGGATCCCATTCATGGTAGCTGCCTATAAGTTTTGTAGGAAAATTAGCATCGAAATCAGTAATTCTTGTAAACTCTGTTTTCATTTCCTCAACATGTTACCAAATCCACACATGGACTCTAGATGATCCAAGATCCTCATTTCTGCATATTGGTCATGGATCCATTAGGGATCTGTTTTTAGTTTGGAAAGTCCAGAAGACCTGCTTGGGACCCATTTCCAGAAAAGACACGCTTGTGGATCCTCCAAAAAGACAATTTTTCCAAAAAAAAAAGACAACAAAAAATAACATAAAATGCAAGTGTGGGGATCAAAATCCCTCACCTTTTCCTATAGAATAAATCATGCTCCCATTCTAAAACACACATTTCTGAGTGTTGTATAGTAGTGTACATTTCTGAGTTTGTGAGAGCACTTTGGGGCAAAATATATTTGGAGAGCTGAAATTTTTGTTAGTTTTTTTGGCAATATATATATTAGGGAATCTTAGCCTCTTTTTCTTGGTTGTTTTATATTAACATTGGGGAAGAGGCAGGGTATGTGCGGGAGATGATGATTTTGAAGGGGAGAAGAGGAACAAGTTCTCTATGGTCATAATAAGAAGATGGTAATTGCGAAAGGAATATTTACATACTTCTAGATGCCTATCCCAATTTCCACGAATCTCAGTGTGTGATGGATGTCATTCTGCTTCTAGTTCATTATAGAGATTCTAAACTTTTTTTGTGGTTTTGAATTTTCAGGCTTCCAGGATCCACTGTATAAGAATTTGATATGATGGCTTCACCCTATGACTGTTGCTAGTGGATTGTCCAAAACTCTTCCTCTTTGTTGGGGACAATAAGGGTAGATCTTTGAGTCCTCTTAGTGGTTTGGCTTTGGCTAAGAAAGTGAGATCTGAAGACATCATAGGAAGGACTGTTGAAGACCATAAAATGAAAAAGTGAATCACATCATGTAATGGTAATGGATACAATTGAAAGGGTATTTTCCAACTTGGGGGATTTATATACAGATGATCGGCTAGAGTAATTACTACTTAATGGAATACTTTGTGCCTTTCATGAAAATACCGGTGATGATTCCCACGTGATTTTGAATGGATTTGGTGTCATGGTCAATGCTTTAAGTCAAAGAGTTGAGCCATATTTTCAACAAATTTCTGGCAAATTCAAATGGGGATTAAATAACAAGAGTACAAAGGTTAGATTGCAAGCTACATATCATATTTTCAAGATATGTTGTAGTAATGGAGCAATGACAAGATGAGTAATGAAGCAATGCAATCGAGGTCCAAGGTCTGCCTAGAAGAGTAATCCATTTTGTTGTACCAAAATATCTCCAATATGCCATGCAATTGTGCTGAGAAATGTCCTAGATCGTCGTTCAGTCTCAAGCTCTTTTGCTGGTTCAAATGCCACACGATGCATTGAAATTAGTTTCAGATGGTTGTTGTCCATGAAAGCTGTCATTCTAAGGCTTCAACATCCACCACACTTCACCCTATGATTTTTGTTCATGAATATGATGTTAGTGCTGGTGTGTATGCTATTGACATAGGGTTTAAAGAAGGTTTCAATGCTGTCACAGTCCACCAATGATCATCCCTATAAGCTACAACAAAATCACCATACTTGCTGCTAAAGGATTCCATGTTTGAGGGTACAATATGTAGGAGAAAAGGACGATCTCAATGCCCTCAGACTTGACTAAACTTTAGTTCTTGACATTCCCGGTTTAAACCTTTCATAAATATTGGTACTATTGCAAAGACCATTCCCAAACTCGTTAGCAAGGCTACTGAAGTCCTTAGAAAGGCTACTTCTTAGGTCATTCTATCAAACATACGGCAAGCTATCCAACAATTATCCTAAGTCTTTGTATTCCCTAGCTTCTCAAAGTTAAAAAAAATGCCAACATTTTGGTGGGAACAAGGCTACATGGATAAAGAACTTGATTATCTCAGACCTATAAAGTTATCTATGACATTTGATATTTCTTCCTCTATATAACAATTTTTGAGGGGTTAGGGGTTACTCTAAATATCTAATTTTATCTGAACTATTTTCCCATGTCTAATCAAGAAAAATAATGCAATTCAAGGTCTACAATAAAGGATTTCATTCTATGTTCTTTGTGTTGTAATTGATAGCATAAGAATCTAAGATAGCCTTTATGGAAAACTACCTTGTATATACCTTAAACTTTTTGTATTGAGCAAAACACTTGATTTCATTTTGAATTGTTGATCTAATTTCCTCTTATTCGAAGATCCTAAGGGTATTACATTTCATATTGTCTTTATTTCTGAGCTCCTTCTACTATATTCATTGCTAGTTATCATTCCTAAGATTTTGTCCAGATTATATTTAGATGTGCTGTTGGTATATGCTTTGTATATTTATATTAATTTTGAATTTTTAGATATGGATACTCGCTTCATTTCTTGACTTGTGCAAACTTGTGAGTAGAGTGTTGAATATGTACAATTTTTTTTGAATCGTGATCTATTCTTTTTCTGGTGAACTTCAGCTTTTGGTTATTGATGGCATATATAGAGTATGATATGTTGGTTGTTTTAAGAGTGTACAACATGTATTTCAAGATTCTTGAGATAACTGTGCATGGTATAGTCATTTTTCTTATATAATTATATTCTTTGGCATACTTACATCTTTTCCTATTGAACAATGTGTTGTTTTCTTCTGCATTTTAAGTATTGAACTTGGACATCTGACAAGCTTGATATGTGTAGTGCATATGGAGGGCTTAACCATAGAATTAACATACCAAGATAGATCACTAGAACTTTGTGGAGGCTTGCAAACCTTTCAACTATTTATGGGAACTTGTTTACTAGGAACCTCTCAGTTATAAAATCTCAATGCATTTCCTTGGAGTGACAAATTTTTTCTTGTAATCTTCTCACATGCATTGAATAATTGTTGGCATTTTATTCTCTTTTATGCAAGAAAAAATGATATGCAATCTCACATCCTTTCAAAACATATGTATAGTTGGTAAACCATGCAATACATATTTCATTTTAAGATTTTAGTGTCACTGTGAACCAGTTTGCTTGCGTTGTGAGAATATTTCTGACTTGTTAATTGGATTCATTATCTAGAAAGTAGTGACGGAACTTTAGCTTAATGTACATGCTACTATTAAAATCAGAGGAATATTGTAATTGTATTCTTGGTGTATTTTGAAGCTCCATGAATCTAATACAATGGATTTTCAGTTTGAGAAAAATCTTTGATGAAGATGATTAGGCCTTTCGAACTTTTGCATCGTTGTCATTTTTGAAGTTGTGGGTTTGATCTCTGCTTTCTATGCTTTTGATCCTTGGACTTGCAACCTATATTGAATAAGTGTTACCAATACCTTGAATGAAAGTATCTTGTATATATATATATATATATATATGGGAAAGACTTTCCTCAAGAGAGGTTTCCAAGTCCACATTAGCATGAGAGGGGTGTATGTCCAAGCCAAGGTCTACCAAGATGTAATATGAGTGGTCCTCCATGCCTACAAGGTTGGGCGCTTCCCACATGTGGAGGACCGGAGGTGTAAGATGAAAGGTCACACCCCACAACTATCATAGAATAATATCAACTGTAATGTTGGAAATGTAGAGTTCTCATAGAAATATGAAATGATGGAAATGCAAATTTTTAAAATAAAATTCTAGTGCTAGAAATGCACATTTTTGTAGAAAATCAGGTGCTGGAAATGCACACTTTTAGAAAAAATGCATATATCTATAGAAAATCAGAGTGCTAGAAATGCATGTTTTTTTTAAGAAAAAATGGACATTTTTTTATAAAATTGGATAATTTTGTAGGTTATTGCTTGTAAAAACCTGTAGGTTGATACTTTTGTAGTGTCATGCAGAACTATTTCTATGGTTCAAGAGTGAAATGAATGAAGGTTAGAAGTATGAGATAATATAAGTGGTGATGAAAAGGACATTTTTGTCCAAGGAAAAAAATGCATCTTTTATTTAGTGAAGAAAAAAACTCTTTAGCTGCTGTATGCACATTACAAAAGGAGGTCTTAAGTGCATCTCTAGCAATCCCACAATCATCAATAGATAGAGAGATGTTCTTGCATAATCATCACAAAACTATTATATTACTACAGACTATAAATTCAAATGGCCACTGACTGACATATTACAAAGTTCATCTTTGTAATCAACAACACTCTCACTATTATCTAAAAATAGAGGGAGACTCTCCCTTCATCATCAAAAAACTATTATTTTTCTACAATCTATAAATTCAAATCACCATTGACTAACATATTGCCAAGTTCTGACTTATACATCTTTAGAATCTGAAGTTCCTGGGGGGAAAATTTGAAGTGTTTGGGGAAAATATTGAAGTGTATGGGGAGTTTTATCATCTTTGGGAGAATTTAGAAATGCCTCAGAAAATATTGAAGTGCTTACGGCATTTTTATCATCTTTCAGAGAATTTTGAAGTGCCCGGGGCAAGTATTGAAGTGCCTGGGGTGTTTTTCTTGTCAATGGGTGAATTTTGAAGTGCATGGGGCGTTTTTCTTGTCAATGGGTGAATTTTGAAGTGCACGGGGTGTTTTTCTCATCACTGGGTGAATTTAGAAGTACACAGGGTTGTTGTTTATCAATGTAAGGATGCTTTTATAATGTTGGTACGTTTTAAAACAGTGATGGCCAAAGTTATCACATGCCGAGGAAAATTTGTGTGGATTGGGGCATTTTTGTGATTGCCTGGGTGATTATATCATTGTCGGGTGTTTTTCTCCCTTGCCTAGGGAAAGTATTGAAGTGCCTAGGGCATCTTTATCAACATTGGATGAATTTTGAAGTGTCTAGGGCAAGTAATGAAATGCCTGAGGAAATATGGAAGTGGACAAGGGCGTTTTATCTTCGTTGCGAGAATTTTGAAGTGTCTGGGTGTTTTTATCATCGTTGGGAAATTTTTGAAGTGGTCGAGGCAAGTATTGAATTTCATGGGGCGTTTCTATCATCATTGGGTCAATTTAGAAGTGCATGGGGCAAGTATTGAAGTGCCTGGGTGCAATTTTGAAGTGCGTGGGGAAAATATTGAAGTGTATGGGCATTTTTATCATCGATGGGAGAATTTTGAAGTGGTCAAGGCAAGTATTGAAGTGCATGGGGTGTTTCTATCATCATTGGGTCAATTTAGAAGTGCATGGGGCATGTATTAAAGTGCTTGGGGGAATTTTGAAGTGCTTTGGGAAAATATTGAACTGCATGGGGAGTTTTTATCATCCTTCGGAAAATTTAGAAGTGCCTGGGAAAATATTGAAGTTCTTAGGGCAATTTTATCGTCTTTCAGAAAATTTTGACGTGGTCAAGTATTGACGTGCCTGGGGCGTTTTCCTCATCACTAGGTGAATTTAGAAGTTCATGGGGCATTTTTCTCATCACCCGGGTGGATTTAGAAGTGCATGGGTCGTTTTTCCTCAATGCGTGAATTTAGAAGTGCTTGGGGTTGTTATTGTTCAATGTATGAATGCTTTTATAGTGTTGGGACGTTTTAAAACAATGATGGGAAAAGTTATCACTTGCCGGGGAAAATTTGTGTGGATTGAGGCATTTTTGTGATTGCCTGGGTGATTATATCATTGTCAGGTGTTTTTCTCCCTTACATAGGGAAACTATTGAAGTGCATAGGGAATCTTTATCATCATTGGATGAATTTTGAAGTGTCTGGGGCAAGTAATGAAGTGCTTGGGAAATCATGGAAGTTGATGGGGGCGTTTTTATCTTTGCTGGGAGAATTTTGAAGTGCCCGGGGAAAATATTGAAGTGTATGGACGTTTTTATCATCGTTGGGAGAATTTTGAAGTGGTCGACGCAAGTATTTAAGTGCATGGTGCATTTCTATCATCATTGGGTCAAATTAGAAGAGCATGGGGCAAGTATTGAAGTGCCTGGGGGAAAATTTGAAGTGCTTGGGGAAAATATTGAAGTGCATGGAGAGTTTTATCATCCTTGGGAGAATTTAGAAGTGCCTCAGAAAATATTGAAGTGCTTAGGGAATTTTTATCATCTTTGGGAGAAATTTGAGGTGCCCAGGGAAAGTATTGAAGTGTTTGGGGCATTTTTTCATCACTGGGTGAATTTAGAAGTGCATGGAGCATTATTCTCATCACTGGGTGAATTTAGAAGTGCATGGGGTTTTTATTTATCAATTTATGGATGCTTTTATAGTGTTGGGATGTTTTAAAATAGTGATGGGTGAAGTTATCACTTGCCGAGGAAAATTTGTGTGGATTGAGCCATTTTAGGTATTCACTGACAAATATGCAAGTCTCCTACCATTCGACACCAAAGAGAAGAAATTTTGGTGAGAATATTGGTTGGAATTGGTCCAAGAACTATATCTCTATATAAAGGAAGTGGCCTGCTACTAGGATATTCACTTAATTCTATCAGTTTGTTGGCCTGTCAAGATTCATGACCACACATGTCCATTGGGCCATTAAGGGACGAGATAAAAAGTAGAGTCCCTAATTTACCTGAATCTAGTTAGTGTAGTCATGTTTCATCAACACCTTCTAGTTGTGAGTGATCAAATACTGCTTGTGAAATGTATAAATAAATCCATACTCTCCTCATCCATACACTTGTTCATTCGAGAGTCTAGGAGTCGAGAGAGTCCATAGTTGAGCTCTGGTGTATGTTCTTCTGTTGTACTACCTTAGTAATCTACATAATCAAAAGCTTGAGTCTTATTGGCAAAATATTCCCCAAATGTTTACTATATTTTATAAATCAGCGAAAGATTCGCCAAGTTTTTACAATTTTTTATCATTAAGTGAAATATTCGCCAATATTTTACAATATCTTATAATTTAGTGAAAGATTCGCCAAGATTTTATAGCATTATATAATAAAATGAAAGATTCGCCAAAAAAATTATATATACATATTATATTATTGATAAAATCGCCTTTAATTTTTCCTATATATCGGGAGATTTGCCCATTTTTTATACATATAAATTTTGGGGGGGTTCTTAAAATCATCCCTGGGTCACTATGTATGAGATCTCAAGGATAACACAATGATGATACTAGTAAGTATGCATAGTGATCGAGGATGGATATAAGTTCAAAGATAGGTAATCCAGGAAGCAAAGATCAAGAGGGAGCACACTCCAGTAGTTCTTGCAAGGAAGCAAATATTGAGAGGGAGTCCACCCAAGAAACAAACAAAGATAAGTATTTGAATTGTCATTCCTTGTATATTTGATTGTTTAAATAATACTGTTCAATGATGTATATACTTATGTTCCTAGACTTAGGTTGTGTATCATGCATATTAGAATAATTACATTAATGAACAGTATACCACTAATATGCATGTAATGGGTAAGTGGCCTATGGCACTATACAACATTCCATTTCTACTTATCTAGAATGAAACCTCTTTGCTGACATGTTGGGAGTTGTGCACACTCTTAACAATGTTCTGATATAGATTGGAAGGCATCTAGAAAGTTACGGGATATGGATAAATGTTGTATTGAAGCATTGGCTAAATTAATTGCATGACTGTATGACATATTTCTTTATGTGTAAGAATTTGTTCTGAAACTATGAGATGTTTCTAATCATGCAATTTAACTTGTCTTGTAGGAAATATCGTATACCATCACCTACAAAAGAAGGACTACAACATTTACTCCAGCAACAAAGCTATCTAATGAATAATCTGAAGTTCCCAGGATCCGGGATGAAGTAATGATCGAAGAGTACCAGTCGATCATGAAGAATGATGTTTGGGATGTGGTCCCAAGACCTGAAGGGAAGTCTGTTGTGACTTCCAAGTGGATCTACAAGATCAAGCATGCTGCAGATGGCAGCATAGAAAAAATACAAAGTGAGTTTTGTAGCTCGTGGCTTCTCCTAGAAAGAGGGAATAGACTATGAAGAGACTGTTGCTCCTATAGCCAGATACACTTCCATCAGAACAGTACTTGCTTTGGCTGCAGTGATGAAATGGAAGATACACCAGATAGATGTCAAGACAACCTTCTTGAATGGTGCAGTCGAGGAGGAAGTGTATGTGGAGAAACCACTTGTTTTTGAGACACATGACAGGGAGTCATTTGTGTGCAAACTGAAGAAAGCCCTATATGGTTTGAAACAGGCACCCAGGACCTGGTACGGCAGAATAGACAGCTTCCTATCCAGTTTGGGCTTTACTAAGAGTATAGCGGATTCCAACCTTTACTACAAGGTTGTGGAAGGCAATTTAGTGATACTACTATTGTATGTGGATGACCTGGTTGTTACAGGTGAGGATAGATTGATTGCCGACACAAAGAGGAAGCTTGCTGCCGAGTTCGAGATGAAGGACTTGGGGATGATGCACTATTTCCTAGGCATGGAGGTGTGGTAGAGTGCAGATGGAATCTTCCTTGGACAAGGGAAGTATGCAGTAGAGATCCTGAAGAGGTTCGGGATGATGGACTGCAAGGCCATGGCCACACTTATGGCATCGAACCTGAAGCTTCTGTGTGATGCTTCATCTGATCCGGTTGATGTCACGGTGTATCGTCAGAGGATTGGGTCCTTGATGTACCTAACAAACACGAGACCAGATATTTGCTTTGCAGTGAACATATTGAGCCAGTTCCTGACAGATCTTAGAGGTGTTCACTTGGTTGCTGTAAAGCATATTCTGAGGTACCTGAAGGGTACAATTGATTATGGGCTCAAGTATGATGCGAATCAAAAGTTTAACCTGCAGGGTTATGTTGATTCGAACTGGGAAGGTAGTGCTGCAGATAGGAAGAGCACATCTGGGTGCTGCTTTAGTATAGGATCGAGTGTGATCTCTTGGTTTAGTAGGAAGAAATCCTGCGTAGCACTGAGTATAGCCGAAGTAGAGTATGTTGCAGCTTGTTCGGCTAGTTGTGAGGCAGTATGGCTTAGGAAGCTACTATCTGAGTTATTTGATCTCCGGTTGGATTCTACTGGTATCTTTTGTGACAACCAGAGTTGTGTGAAGTTGTCTGAGAACCCGGTGTTCCATGATATGTCGAAGCACATTGAGATCAAATATCACTATATCATGGATATGGTGCGGAGAGGAGTGAAGCTTCTATATGTTGCGACGGATGAGCAGGTTGCAGATGTGTTGACGAAACCACTAGGCAAAGTGAAGTTTGAGTACTTCATAGAGAGGCTTGGTGTTCTTCACATTGACGACACTTCGAGGAAGAAGTGATGGACACATTTGTAGGAGCCATTCCAAGCATGGTGAGAGGAGGATCCTTCTCATGGCTGTGGATGTAAGCGCCATGTGATGAAGCATCAGGACGATGCTCCAATTTCTGCTCTGTATGATCAGTTGGATCATGTATATGTATATGCATCATGTTGGATGCTTTGTATGATTGGTTGGATCATGTATATGTATATGCATCATGTTGGATGCTTTGTATGATCGGTTGGATCATGTATTTGTATATGCATCATGTTGGATGCTTTGTATGATCAGGTGGATCATGTATTTGTATATGTATCAGGTAGATGCATTGTATGATCAGGATGATCATGGATGACGAGCTTCAGGATGTTTCTCCAGATGATATGCATCAGGACATGATCAGGATGATCATGGATGATGAGTATCAGGACGATGCTCCAGATGATATGCATCAGGACGATGCTCTAGATGATATGCATCAGGACAATGATCCATATGATATGCATCAGGACGATGCAGTGACGATGATCAAGTTGATCATGTGTGATGAGTATCAGGACGATGCTCCAGATGATATGCATCAGGACGATGATCAAGTTGATCATGTGTGATGCGTATTAGGATGATGCTCCAGATGATATGCATTAGGACGATGCAGTGACAATGATCAGGTTGATCATGTGTGATGAGTATCAGGATGATGCTCCAGATGATATGCATCAAGACGATGTAGTGACAATGATCAGGATGATCATGTGTGATGAGTATCAGGACAATGGTCTGGATGATATGCATCAGGACGATGCTATGATGATGATTGGGATGATCATGTACATCAGGATGATGTATGATGAGTATCAGGTTGATACTTCGTGGCCGTGGACAGGTTTTGCAGGTAGCATAGAAAAGATCCTCAAGATCCGGACAGGTAGAGCGGTGTGCTCGTAACAGCCTGGGATATAGAGCTCCGGACAGGTTGAGCAGTAAGCTCGTAAATAAGTCCTGGGTGCTCTTTCGAGGTTTTTCTACTAGAGGCATGTAATCAGCCCTAGAGATCCGAGAGGTTGAGCAGTAAGCTCGTAATCAGTCCTGGGATGCTCTTTAGAGTACTTGCAGGAAGCAAGACACTCTTTAAATGTTTTGCCTAACCACATGTAATTAGCCCTAGAGATCCGAGAGGTTGAGCAGTAAGCTCGTAATCAGTCCTAGGATGCTCTTTAGAGTACTTGCAGGAAGCAAGACACTCTTTAAATGTTTTGCCTAACCACATGTAATTATCCCTAGAGATCCGAGAGGTTGAGCAGTAAGCTTGTAATCAGTCCTGGAATGCTCTTTAGAGTACTTGCAGGATGCAAGACGCTCTTTAAAGGTTTTTTGGTGTGTGGGGTCACATATAATCAGTCCTGGAGATCCAATAGGTTGAGCAGTAAGCTCGTAATCAGTCCTAGGATGCTCTTTAGAGTTCTTGCAGGAAGCAAGACACTCTTTTAAGGTTTTGTGACAGTCAACATGTAAAAGATCCTATAGTGTGAGATAAGTTTTGTTGACGCATGTAATAAGTCCTGGGATCCACGGTATGGCCACTGATGATGAAGACCTACAGGTGGTGGGCCTACATCCGGCATGAAAAAGGGATGGCTCTGTAGAACTTCCTATGACGAGTAGACTTGAGATTGATTGAGATAGCAACAGCAGTGATGATGACGATGATTCAGTGATGATGATCCAGAGAAGATAACTTGTGCTAGTAGATCTATGTCGAGAAATAACTTCCTAGTTAGGGAGTGTTGATGTAATTGTAACTTCGGAATGTATTTCACATATGTATATTGTATTCCTATAGAGATGTTATTATTCCTCTATATGGAAGTGTCATCATTTATATTGTAAGTGTCGTAACTTATACTTGATGGGTTATTAGACCACCTTGTTGGGGTCGGCCCTGTATAAGTCATGTGGGTTAAAGGGTTATTAGACCACCCTATTGGGGTTCGGCCCTGTTAGCATTATGTTATGTGGTTAATTTAAGGCCGACCTAATAAAGGTTATTAGGCAAGTCAAGTCAAGTATAAATAGAGTGCGGGAGGCACTCTATTTGATCATTCTATTCTTCACTCACACACTCATTGGAGAGTGGCGCACTAGTGGAGGAGGAGAAGCTACTGCTATGAGGACTATCTCTCATACTTGGGTTGTATTATTGCTCTATCTATCTCTGAGGAAGTTGTGGGGCTTTTTACCTTCTTGGTTTTCCCCGGTGAAACTTTGTGTCTCTTGTGTGCTTTCATTATTGTGTCCATGATTAATATGTTGTACATGTTATTCTCTTAGTTAAGATCCTAGATCAAATTGAAATTTCTGAAAAAACTAATAGATGGCACCCAGGCCACGGGACCGGAGGAGAGGGGCACCCCTAGCACTATCCCGGTGTCCTGAATCCAACGGAGTCGATGATTCGTCGATCGGATCCACGATTGTCATTCTATGGATCATTCCGTCTCGCATCCAAAAGGTCTTCAGGGACACCTGTTGAATACCTGCAGGGGGCATAGAAGTCCAACTGTGCAACAAAACCTGGATCCAGGGAGTCTTGCAAGTGTGTCTACGTAGGTTCCGGCTGGGAACACTAGCCATAAGTGCCCAGTGGATGATTTTCCAAAGTTGACCCCCGTGTGCAAAAATTGCACACTCCCTTACTGAGCAAAACCCTAGTTTCCAAGATGGACGTACAAGATGGCACCCGAGCCACAGGACCGGAGGAGAGGGGCACCCCTAGTACTATCCCGACGTCCTGAATCCAATGGAGTCGACGGTTCGTTGATCGGAGCCATGGTCGTCATTCTATGGTTCGTTCCGTCTCGCATAGAACTCCAACCGTGCAACAAAACCGGGTTTCGAGGAGTCCTGTAGGTGTGTCTAGGTAGGTTGCAGCTGGGAATGCTAGCCAGACCTACCCGATTGATGATTTTGCAAATTTGACCCTAATGTGAAGGCCATTCCAAATTTTCTCAAGGGGGCCATTTCTCGTCTGAAGGCCCCCAGGTGTGCGTGGCCACTGTGGACAGGTCCACAATGGCCATGTGGACCTGTGGGAGGCGACAAAATCCAAGTCTGCTCGTCGGTTTGGGTTTCGTGGCCCTGAGGCAAATCCTCCAAGTGTCCCTGAATGGCCCCAGGGTGCCCAACTAGAATGCCTGTAGCACCTGAACCATTCCTCGGTTCATGAATCCGTCAATTCCAGTGGGTCCGGGACAGCGGGTTTCAGCTAGGGCCCCCCCCACAGCATCCCCCGAAGACCCGGAGGCGGTGCCAACAAGCCATCTCCAGAGCTAGGGTTTTGCTCAGTGAGGGCCATTCCAAATTTGCTCAAGGGGGCCATTTCTCGTTTGGAGGCCCCCGGGCGTGCATGGCCATCGTGGACAGGTCTACAATGGCCACGTGGACCTGTGGGAGGCGATAAAATCCAAGTCCGCTCGCCGGTTTGGGTTTCGTGGCCCTGGGGCAAATCCTCCAAGTGTCCCTGAATGGCCCCGGGGTGCCCAAGTAGAATGCCCGTGGCACCCGAACCATGGCTTGGTTCATGAATCTGCCGATTCCAGTGGGTCCAGGATGGCGGGTTTCAGCTAGGGGACCCCCCACAATGTCCCTAAAGACCCGGAAGCAGTGCCAACAAGCCATCTCCGGAGCTAGGGTTTTGCTCAGTGAGGGCCATTCCAAATTTGCTCAAGGGGGCCATTTCTCATTAGGAGGCCCCCGGGTGTGCGTGGCCACTGTGGATAGGTCCACAATGGCCACGTGGACCCGTGGGAGGCGACGGAATCCAAGTCTGCTCGTCGGTTTGGGTTTCGTGGCCCCGGGGAAAATCCTCCAAGTGTCCATGAGTGGCCCCGGGGTGCCAGACTAGAATGCCTGTAGCACTCAAACCGTGGCTCGGTTTACAAATCCATCATTTCTGGTGGGTCTAGGACGTCGGGTTTCAGCTAGGCCCCTCCCCCACAGCATTCCCCGAAGACCCGAAAGTGGTGCCAACGAGCCATCACCGGAGCTAGGGTTTTGCTTAGTGAGGGCCATTCCAAATTTGCTCAAGGGGGCCATTTCTTGTTCGGATGCCCCCAGGTGTGATTGGCCACCATGGAAAGGTCCACAATGGCCACGTGGACCTATGGGAGGCGACATAATCCAAGTCCACTCGCCAGTTTGGGTTTCGTGGCCCCGGGGCAAATCCTCCAAGTGTCCCTGAATGGCCTCGGGGTGCTCGACTAGAATGCCTGTAGCACCTGAACCATGGCTTGGTTCGTGAATCCATCGATTCCAGTGGGTTAGGGGCGCTGGGTTTCAGCTAGTGGACCTCTCGTAGCATCCCACGAAGACCCGGAAGCAGTGCCAACGAGCCATCTCTGGAGCTAGGGTTTTTCTCAATGAGGGCCATTCCAAATTTGCTCAAGGGGGCCATTTCTCGTCCGGAGGCCCCCGGGTGTGCGTGGCCACCATGGATAGGTCCACAATGGCCATGTGGACCTGTGGGAGGTGATGGAATCCAATTCCGCTCGCAGGTTTGGGTTCCATGGCCCCAGAGCAAATCCTCCAGGTGTCCCTAAAGGTGTGCAAAAACCCTAGCTTCGGAGATGGTTCATTGGCACTGTTTCCGGGTCTTCGGGGGATGCTGTGGGGGGTCCCCTAGCTGAAACCCGACATCCTAGACCAACCAGAATCGACGAATTCGCTAACCGATACACGTTTCGGGTGCTACGGGCATTCTAGTCGGGCACCCCGAGGTCATTCAGGGAGATTTGGAGGATTTGCCCCGGGGCCACGAAACCCAAACCGGTGAGTCGACTTGGATTTCGTTGCCTCCCACAGGTCCACGTGGCCATTTTGGATCTTTCCATGATGGCCACGCATGCCTGGGGGCCTCTGGACGAGAAATGGCCCCCTTGAGCAAATTTGGAATGGCCCTCATTGAGCAAAACCCTAGCTCTGGAGATGGCTCTTTGACACCGCTTTCGGGTATTCAGGGGACGCTGTGGGGCCCCCCTAAGCTAAAACCCACTGTCCTGGACCCACTGGAATCGACGGAATCATGAACTGAGCTACGGTTCGGGTTCTATGGGCATTCTAGTCGGGCACTCCAGGGCCATTCAGGCACACTTGGAGGATTTGCCTCGGGGCCACGAAACCCAAACTGACGAGCAGATTGGATTTCGTCGCCTCCCACAGGTCCACGTGGTCATTGTGGACCTATCCATGGTGGCCATGCATGCCCGGGGGCCTCCGGATGAGAAATGGCCATCATTGAGCTAAACCCTAGCTCCGGAGATGGCCCATTGGCACTGCTTCCAGGTCTTCGGGGAACACTGTGGGGGGTCCCCTAGCTGAAACCCAGCGTCCCGAACCCACCGAAATCGACGGATTCGCCAATGGAGCCATGGTTCGGGTGCTAGGGGAATTCTATTCAGGCACCCCAGGGCCATTCAGGGACACCTTGGCCCAATTAACTTGGCCCAATTACTCGTGGATGCAGGCTGGAGAAACTTCAAAGAGCCTCGTACCCTAATGATTTTTCCGCCTTCATCTACAAGGGGAATATTCTTGCAAAGACTGGTAAGCTCTTCGGGCCAGACGTAGTTATTTGTAGATGAATAGTGCAAAAAATGTGCAGTGGTGATAACAAGTTTACTGTCTGTTGAATCTAATACTACATCCAGGATCCGCTCAACAAACTTTGAGATAGAAAGCTCTGTAATTTTAGGATACTGATTCAACCACTCATACAATTTCTCACCTTCTCGAGAATCTCAATTTATAATTGCATTATAGGTAGATTCAGACATTCTCTGTTGGAATAATTTAAGTCTTCCTACCATTTATTTACATGTGATACATTAATTAATCATTTAGTGGTTAATTCCATGTAATAAATTAGGAAATTGCCATTGTGTGGACCACAAGGAAACATGGGAGGATAAGAATACTTCCAAGGTGTGATCTACAAGTCATCTAGGCCACTTGGGCACTTTCCCAATTGATTTTAGACCAGAATTAGAAGGAAGGGCGCATTTCTGAGTTTTAGAGCTTTTTTACTGCTTTTTCCTTATTGGGGAAAAGCTAGTCTACCTAGGAAACTGTTTTTGACACCAAAAACTTGCCTTAATTTTTTTTCCACCCAAAATTCGTATTTGGCTTTGTTTTTATCTATATTTCACCTTCAGCTCACTAATTTAGCAATTTGTGAGCTTTTGGGCTGATTTGGAAAGTCAACTTGCCACCTAGGGGTGATGGGCATATTTAGCAAGTCTGATTAAGTGGAGATTCTTTTGCCATCTTCAGCCATTCAAATTACTGATGCAAAGTTATTTAATAGCAGCCTATTACATTCATATGTTGGCTGATATAATTCTATTTATGAGAAGTTAATATAGAAATCTACTCTTGTGCATAATTTTTGTGCTTTTGACTAGTTGTGTGAGATTTTTCTTATGAGAGAGTGTAATTTCTTGATCAGTTCTTGGATGTGATCTGATTTTCACATTCTCGAGGATCTAAATTTATAATTTCCTTCTGGGTATATTCAAGCATGGAATAATATTTGGTGGCACTTCCAAGCTCCCCAGACCATTTTGTTAGCCACAATATGTGCAACTCCTTTGACGAAAGATAAATTCTGGTGTGGACGACAGCATTTGATACACTAGCCAAATCTATGTTGTTGGAAGAACTTACATATTTCAACAAAGGAGCGTTTTGCAGGTGACTTGAAAATCCCTTCCAATTTTCAGCAATAAAACAAAGAAGTTCAACGTATAGATTTTCAGGCAAGCTTGTCAACTAATCAGACAACCGAATACAGGGAGATAACCACGCCCAAAAAATTCAAGCTATTATAAAACTCTTGTTTATTAAGATAAGGATGGACTATGTGTGCATTACAAGGAATATGAAAGGGAAGGTACCTATAGACCCAAGTTTTTTATGATAGAGGTGAATTACCACTTATCAAAGCACGAAATGCTGAACAAAAGGTTAATGGAACACAACAAAGGATTCCCTGGTTCCACTTGTTATTGAAAATGATACTTTCTCTTAACGAAACCAGTAAAAACAATGCCTGTATTATAAATGGAAATCCTGTTAAATTTTCGTCGGAAGAAAAGCATAGATACCTACAGCTGCCATATTTCCTTCTGTAAGCCGATCGCCCATTGGAAAAGCTAATGTAATAGCCCATTTCCCAACATCTTTCCACAGGAAACCGTTGCCTCCACATGTAATAACTACATTGTTTTGTCGAAAATTGATCTTCTTCTGCTAACAAATGCAAAATGAAGGATTCATTGTCACTGCTATGAGAAGTTCTAAGGTCAGTTTCTCGTAAAATGGAGATTGTATAAATCCTGTTAAGATCGATATGTTCCAGCTCATGAATTGAGAGCTTCTTTATCTTAGACATAAACAAAAGAGCTTCAGGATGAATACTAGAGACCTGTTGCTTTGCAGCTTCAACCTTCTCAGGACGTGGGGGTATAAAACAAGCCATAGAATGATGACCATGGCTTCGATCGACGGACCGTCGACTCCATTGGATTCAGGACGTTGGGATAGTGCTAGGGGTGCCCCTCTCCTCCGGTCCCATGGCCCGAGTGCCATCTTGTACGTCCATCTTGGAAACTAGGGTTTTGCATAGTAAGGGAGTGCAATTTTTGCACACGGGGCTCAAATTTGGAAAATCATCCACCGGGCACTTATGGCTAGCGTTCATAGCCGGAACCTACCTAGACACACTTCCAGGACTCCCCAGAATCAGTTTTTGCTGCACGATTGGACTTCTATGCCCCCGACAGGTATTCAACAGGTGTCCCTGAAGGCCTTTTGGATGTGATATGGAATGAGCCATAGAATGACGACCGTGGCTCCGATCGATGAACCGTCGACTCCGTTGGATTTAGGATGCTGCGATAGTGCTAGGGGTGCCCCTCTCCTCCGGTCCTATGGCCCAGGTGCCATCTTGTACGTCCATCTTGGAAACTAGGGTTTTGTTGAGTGAGGGAGTGTGCAATTTTTGCACACGGGGGTCAACTTCGCAAAATCGTCCACCGGGCACTTACGGCTAGTGTTCCCAACCGGAAAACCCCTAGACACACTTGCAGGACTCCCCGGAACCAGGTTTTGTTGCACGGTTGGACTTCTATAACCTCGATAGGTATTCAGTAGGTGTCCCTAAAGTCCTTTTGGATGCGAGATGGAACGAGCCATAGAATGACAACCGTGGCTCTGATCAACGAACCGTCGACTTCATTGGATTTAGGACACCGGGATAGTGCTAGCGGTGCCCCTCTCCTCTAGTCCTGTGGCCTGGGTGCCATCTTGTACGTCCATCTTGGAAACTAGGGTTTTGCTCAGTGAGGGAGTGTGCAATTTTTGCACACAGGGTTCAACTTTGTAAAATCGTCTACCAGGAACTTACGACTAGCGTTCCCAGTCGAAACCTCCCTAGACACACTTGCAGGAGTCCCCGGAACTAGGTTTTGCTGCACGGTTGGACTTCTATGCCCCTGGCAGGTATTCAGTCGGTGTCCCTGAAGGCCTTTTGGATGCAAGACGAAATGAGCCATAGAATAACGACCGTGGTTCCGATCGACGAACCGTCGACTCCGTTGGATTCAAGACACCAGGATAGTGCTAGGGGTGCCCCTCTCCTCTGGTCCCATGTCCCGAGTGCCATCTTGTATGTACATCTTGGAAACTAGGGTTTTGCTCAGTGAGGGAGTGTGCAATTTTTGCACACAGGGGTCAACTTTGGAAAATCATCCACCGGGAACTTATGGCTAGCGTTCCCATCCTGAACCTACCTAGACACACTTGTAGGACTCTCTGGAACCAATTTTTGCTGCACGGTTGGACTTCTATGCCCCTGGCAAGTATTCAGCAGGTGTTTCTGAAGGCCTTTTGGATGCAAGATGGAACGAGCCATAGAATGAGGACCGTGGCTCCGATCGATGAACCGTCGACTCCGTTGGATTTAGGACGCTGCGATAGTGCTAGGGGTGCCCCTCTCCTTCGGTCCTATGGCCCAGGTGCCATCTTGTATGTCCATCTTGGAAACTAGGGTTTTGCTCAGTGAGGGAGTGTGCAATTTTTGCACACGGGGGTCAACTTTGCAAAATCATCCACCGAGCATGTATGATGATGATGGTGATGAGACGTTGATGATGATGGTGATGGTGATGGTAATGGTGATGGTGATGAAGATGATGATGATGAATAAGATGATGATGATGGAGATGTTGATGAGGAACCTAGAGTTAGAGTTAGAGTTAGAGTTAGAGTTAGGGTTAGAGTTAGAGTTAATGATGATGATGGAGATGGTGGTGATGATGAAGATGTTGATGATGATGGTGATGGCGATGGTGATGGTGATGATGAAGAAGGTGGTTTAGTGCTAAGGTTTGGGTGAGGGTTAGGGATAGAGTTATAGAAGGAAATTGAATTAGGGTTAGAGTTAGAGATAATGATGATGATGAAGATGGTGGTGATGATGAAGACGTTGATGGTGATGATGAAGGTGATGGTGATGAAGATGATGATGATGACGATGATGATGGATGTGTGGGGTGGGAGGTAGACCTACAAAAAATCAAGCACTGACATGGGTGAGGTAGGTATAAAGCCTCCCTCAAGGACATTTCCAACCATTAGGTGACAATGATGAGCATGTTAGTGCTACTCAATTAGATGATGAAGATGGTGATGATGATGAAGACGTTGATGATGATGGTTATGGTGATGAAGATGATGATGATGACGACGAAGAAGATGTGATGATGATGGTGATGGTGATGGTGATGGTGATGGTGATGGTGATGAAGATGATGATGATGAATAATATGATGATGACAAGTCCCTCTAAGTGGTTATCTATAGGAATAAAGCATCAATCTCCAACCATAAATGAGTATGTTTTAAAATAAATTGATGGGATACATATCTAAGAGTATAGAATATCTCTATGCATTTTTCCATCAAATTTGGTCAAGTAGATTCTAGTATCTAGTTAAAATATATTAGTGGAAACCCTAGGTTGATGACACGATGCTTCGATAAGGGCAAAAACCCAAAATCTAGCTAGATTTGGGTGAGCATTGAGCATGGGGAACCAAATCTATGAATATGTGTATTGTTAAATATCATTTTGTTGGGTGAAGCCAATAACCAACATAAGCATCATAATATAAGAGTTTTTTGGGTTGGGGATATACTTCAAGGTACCCAAAGCATGAAAAAGGTTTGGGTGGACACAAAACTAAAGAGAGAGAAACTAAAGAGATATTTGATCGATAAGGAATTTCACAGTTCCCCAATGCTTTTCTCAAGTATAGATCTCAAAAATACCACCCTTGAAACTTTATGATAAGTCCCTACCCCAAGTGGAAGACCCTTCTATCCATACATGGATTCCTAGAAGGTTTCATCTACCAAGTTAAATTTTCAAGACCATTGTAATAGATTATGCACTTCAAAAAATTTCCTAAAACCTAGGTAATTCTAATCTTGAGAACCTATCAAAACCGCTATCTTCAAATGCTACAAACATAAATAGATATATTTAAGAAAATACTAACTCAAATTTAATCCAAATCACATCACCATTTTATTCAACATAAAAGAGAAGCATGGAACAGTTTAATACATATAGGAAAAATAAAAAACATAAGCAAAGACATGTATGTATGTTTGTATCAACAAAAAATGCATGTACCAACGAAATAACATAAAACTACACATACCTCGATGTAGAACATAACATTCTTTGATTCAATTATTTCTCTTATGTAAAGTTGACTGGCCTCATTCAATAAATCCATCTAGATCCTCTATGTTGCTAATTGTCTCCATCAATCTCTCATGCTCTGAATGAGGCAGGTAGTAGCGTACCTTGGTTGAGCTCTTGCTTGACATTGTCTGAATATGGATGTTTTTTCCAACGATCAAGTTTTTGAAGTGATACACCACTGAACCTGGTTTGTAATCCATGAATGCATGCCCACTAGTCTTCCTTGAATTCCCATCTAGTGTAAGATATTCCCCCTTAACCACCATCGAGCTAATAGGAAATTCAATGCCTTCATCGTCGATCAATGATGCGTATAGGGTTTTCTTACCTTGGATGCATTGTGCCAACCAATAATCCGCGCCCCATTCATTGTCTTTCGGTGCAACAACTGCGTATATGTGTCCTGGTTGTACAAGGTATGAGATATGGTCGTAGTCTGTCGAAATTGCTGACTGGCCCTCCTCTAATTGGGTTGTTTCAACAATTGCACGTTGGTCTACTGCAAGTGACACACGATCCCATTCATCAACCCAGTGACACACGTTGCTGACTGGCCCTCCTCTAATTGGGTTGTTTCAAAAGAATGCAAGCTTTCGCATCGATATTTCAAAGAAGGGGTTGTTTGAGCTTCGAACTGAATAAAATCCATGTGTTCCTTGTACTGTGCCACAACTATAGGAACACGATCGATCTATGTCAACCTCTAGCCAAAAATTTCTCACCACATGTCCTGCCACTAATGATGTTTGTTGATCTCTTGCTTGGTCTAACATTGTTGCAGAGCACCATTGAACTATGGATTCTGCATCTCGAATATGAGGTTCCTTGTCAAACCTCATCTCTTCCCTTCGTAGTGCGGTCTTGATGCATGCACCAGCCCCATCATGCTCGCCTTTGCCGTGCCCGATCTCAAAATAGTTCCAGATATGCGGCACATTATAAGTCTTATGCAAAGTACTCATCCATTGGAATTCTCGGGCATTTTTGAACTGGCCCGTACAACCATCCGACCATATCCAATGCTGATACATTTGTATATCTCTCTCCTTAAACTGATCATAGAAAATTCGAAAACAATGTTGCACATAATGCAGATCATGGGTTCTATCAACACTTATGTAAAAGTTTGTCTCCTTCAGTATTATCCTCTTGTCATTGCTGCTCTTTGGCCCATGCCTATACATAATATGTACCATGATGCTGACTTGGTCTGAATGGTAGTATTGACTCTGGATTTCATTTTGTGGCTAAAGGGTGTAATTTTCTGCAAAATCCACAATTGACACTATGGTTCCAATGGGAAATGTGTCCCTACATTTTCTGTACTGCTCATCTTTCCATCACGCTACATGCACATGTTGAACATACTGCTTTGTTTTCTCATAGAACTCCATCAAGAAGTCACATACCGATACCTGCTACCATGGAAACAAGGGAAATATTACAATGTGGCCTTTGGAAAAATGTATATGTCATAAATTGAACGTGTAATATGAAAAATATGCAATATTCCTTTGTACCTGTGACTTCACCAATCGGAAATCTTTTTACTTTCTCTGACACTGTCTAATTGATAGGTCACGTACTTGAAGCTCTGCATCTCCACGTCCATAATGCCAAATTCATGCTCCTTGCTTTCATGAATGCAACGGTTCAAAAGAGAAAACCCATTGCACCTAGAACATGTCCCATATAGACACGATTTTTCATAATACTTTTGTCCTTTGGGCCTTGGACACATGATGTTGTGGATAAAGTCTCTTGATGCATTCAGTGGTAGTATGGATTCATTGCAGCCCTGCACAATGTTAGTATGCAAATCACAAAATATATGTTTATATGTGTCATAATAATATTCATATTCTACGTGGTATCTACAACAACAAGTGTTCCAATCAATGCATATACAAACTTACCATGGTTTGCATTTATCAAAGGACCATTGGCCCAAGTTCAATTGTGTGTGCTCCTTCTTGAATCTCTCATAGAGTTCAGTTTGTGTGGTGTCAAGGAAGTGTTTAACATGGGGTTTGCGTTCAGTAGAACCTTTTCTCAGTTTTAGCATGTCTCTTTGGTTTGATGAAGGTCTAGTATGATCATGCCAAAAAATTTGTACTAACTCCTTAACAACATCAATTAGCTTCCTATCTGCACGAGGCAACCTACCAACAAAATCCCAACAATCATTTCCACCCGGAGTGTCAATATTTTCTCTTATAATAGAGTACTTTTTAATAGTTTTTTTTATTTAATTTGAGTATGTGAGAAGTGTGTGATAGCAGGCAATGTTTCCTTGTGGACTTGCTTACAACTGATTCCGCTAAAACACGACGAGCCGCACAAATATCTTTTGTACGCGACGTCTTCCCAATCGCATTAAATGCAGATTGGAGATTTCTAACAATATGACTGTTGGCCTATGAACTTTTAACCATCTTTATGCCTAAAATTCTCCTAACAACAGCTAAAGAACATGACTTTAACAAACATAGCAATAATTGACATTTACCTGCATCACCTTTGGATTCAAAATATTCTTTGACAATTTTGTTGCATTGTCATTCGATAGTGAGTTTTGGCAACTTGCCTTCAAGCCCCGACATAGCACTCTCATCCACATGAATACGTCTAGGAGTTCTTCTTCTTGCACTGGACAGTCAAGGTAGGGAGGGTGTACATGAGACATGAATACCGGAGCTTGTTTGTTGTGGTGCTTCATTCATAGATTGGGCCATAATGGGAGTGTGGTCGACATGGTTGTGGTCTTCTTGGGGAGATTGCAAATTAAGCAAGGCTTATATTTCCATCTCTACACATGCAACATCTCCCAAAATTCTTGTGTCGTGAGGAACTTCAGCATGACTTGTTGATGGATTGTTGGTTGGAGATTGTGTTGATGTTGGAATTTGAGTTGGGTCAGTTGGACGCGACTGCTTTACTTGTGGTTCTGAACAAGAGGTTGTCGTGTCAACAACTATGTTAGGATCAATGGCAGGATCCAGGGCAATGATAGGACCATGTCTTGATCTTTCCATTCCCAACTTGGCCTTTTCTCTTAAGTCATTGACCTTTTCAATGGGCAGATTCCTTCTATTTGTTTTTTTGCGTTTCGTGAGTTTCCCATCTCCAAAAGTCTCTTTAACAAAAATATGAGGCCTACCTGTGCAAAAGAAACAAAAAATAAGATATTAGTGCCATTATACAATGAACCTGACACATTCAAATATAGCTTACCACTTTACAAATTAACATATACAACTACAGACTATGTTGGTTTATTTGTGTTCGAATAAACATCATTATCCCTTATAATTCTAATCAATATAGATGATGGTTGGTCAAGTGTAGAGAAGAGAAACTAGTGTCTTGCCTAGCCATGAATTCATAAAAATTATGGTCCTAACACCCTACAATAGAGACGGCTAGATATTCCATGGGAATAGTTTGATAGTTTTTATACATCAAATAAGGTAACCTTAATTAGTTGCATTTTTTGCTTTCTCCCTTAATGTTATCAATTCTAAATTTTGCACCTAGTTTGATTGCTTTGTCTTCATAGTGGAATGGTATATCCTTCCATTTGAGGCAATGTCCTTTACCATCATAAATTACTAGGTTATATAACACCTTAAGGAGTTGAAGAAACAACAACAAACTATTTCCTTATCTATAAACCTTGAGATGATAGAATGTGATTTTGAGTTTAAAATACCCATGGTTGAATTCAACAATGCATCACAATAGAATGAATGTATACCTTGTATTGTACAAAACCTTAAGGAGGATGCAACGGTTCCTAACAACGATCATGGTCTTGGGAAGGGTGATTAGGGGGAATATAATTTGACCTTTCAATGTGAAATATCTAGGGTGGGGAGGTGTTGGAGAGTGGGGAACTAGGGACTATACCAACAATGATCATGTTGAATAACGCATGAAGTGGGAAAGTCTTGATTTTTGGAAAAGAAATCATTATTAAAGGTGAGGGGATATTGTAAGGATGGTAAATATGGATGAATATTATCATTTTTGGATTCATAGAGAAAGGAAAGGTGCATATACTTACAGATAACCTCATTCCATACAATGGTATTGAATAAGAAATGAGAGAGTTGAGGTTTTATGGATGAGTTGACGTGATATTTTTAGTCATGTTTAGTGAGTGTGTAGTATTTTTTGCTAGCATAATATGAGGTGAAAAGAACAAAATTAACTTGGGAACTAATTACACAATGAGGAGGTTGCATACTTCATCTTTTCTAGTGTTCATATGAGTTTTTTTAGATGTGAACTTGGGAAATATTATTGTCAAATTCATTGTTGTCTATGCATGGATATTGTTGTGGGCATATGATAAAAAAAAAATGCATGGGCTCATCTCAAATCTTGTGAATGAAAAGACTTATTTACAATTCACCATACATCTATAGAAATGATCTCCACTTGCAATAGAAACTGGTAGCTTGAATGAATCCACTAGATTCCAAGACCACTGAAGATGTTTGTTAGATTCCAAGGGTGATTTTGTGTCCAATAGATCAAAGAGTGTCCAAAATATCAGTGAGTGTGAGCCAATAAGAAACATGTAAGAGCTTGAAACCCGCGAAAGAAATGAAACCCGTGTTTTTGGTAGAATTCCCGGGAAACAGAGAACTCTGTTTTTTTTTAACTAGTATCAGGGACGTGCATGCATGCTTAAATGCGTGTACACGTCAGAAGTACGGAGTCATGGTCTGGGTGCAACTGGCATTTTCATCGGGCACCCCGGGGCCATTCAAGACACTTTGAGGATTTGCTCCGGGGCCACGGAACCCAAACCGACGAGTGGAATTGGATTCCGTCGACTCCCACAAATACGTATTTGCATTGTGGACATGTCCACGATGGCCACGCACACCTTGGTGCCTTTGGATGAGAAATGGCCCCCTTGAGCGAATTTGGAATGGCCCTCACTGAGTAAAACCCTAGCTCCGGAGATGGAACATTGGCACCGTTTATGGGACTTCGAGGAACGGTGTGGGGGGGGGATAGCTAAAAACCAGCATCCTGGATCCATCGAAATCGACGGATTCACCATCGGTGTCACGGTTTTGGTGCAACGGAAATTTTTTTCGAGCACCCCGGGGCCATTCAGGGACACTTTGAGTATTTGTTTCGGGGCCACTGAACCCAAACCGGTGAGCGGACTTGGATTTCGTTGGCTCCCATAGGTGCGTATTTCCATTGTGGATGTGTCCACACACGCCCGAGAGCCTTCGGATGAGAAATGGCTCCCTTGAGCGAATTTGGAATGGCCCTCATTGAGCAAAACCCTATCTTTGGAGATGGCACATGGGCACTGTTTATGAGACTTCGAGGCACATTTTGGTGGGTCCCATACCTGAAAATCGTCACTCTGGATCCATCGGAATCAACGGATTCACGATCGGAGTCACGGTTTGGGTGGAACGGGAATTTTTGTTGAGCACCTAGGGTCCATTCAGGGACACTTTGAGGATTTGCTCCGGGGCCACTAAACCCAAACCGGTGAGCGACATTAGATTTCGTCAGCTCCCATAGGGTTGTATTGGCATTGTGGACATGTCCATGGTGGCCACACACGTCCGAGATCCTTCGAATGAGAAATGGCCCCCTTGAGCAAATTTGGAATGGCCCTCACCGAGAAAAACCCTAGCTTCGGAGATGGCACATTGGCACCATTTCTGGGACTTCGAGGCATGGTATAGGGAGTCTCCTATATAAAAACCGGTGTCCCGGATCCATCATATTTGATGGATTCACGATCGGAGTCACGGTTTGCATGTAACGGGATTTTTCGTCAGGCACTCCGGGGCCATTCAAGGAAAATTTGAGTGTTTGCTCCGGGGCCACCGAACTTAAACCGGTGAGTGGAATTGGATTTCTTCGGATCCCACAGGTGCACGTGGCCATTTTCGAAATTTCCACGGTGCCCACGCATGCCCAAGAGCCTTTGGATGAGAAATGCCCCCCTTGAGCGAATTTGGAATGACCCTCATTGAGCAAAACCCTAGCTCTGGAGATCGCACATTGGCACTATTTCTAGGACTTTGAGGCACATTGTGGGGGGTCCCCTAGCTAAAAACCAACATCTCGGATCAATCAGAATCGACAGATTCACGATCGGAGTCACGGTTTAGGTGCAACAGGAATTTTCGTCGGGCACCCCGGGGCCATTCAGAGACACTTTGAGTATTTGCTCCAGGGCCACTAAACCCAAACTGGTGAGCGGACTTAGATTTAGTCAACTCCCATAGGTGCACATGGCCATTTTGGACGTTTCCACGGTGGCCATGCACGCTCGGGAGCCTTCGTATGAGAAATGGCCCCCTTGAGCGAATTTGGAATGGCCTTCACTGAGCAAAACCCTAGCTCTGGAGATGGCATATTGGCACCGTTTGCAGGACTTCGAGGCGCGGTATGGGGGTCCCCTAGCTGAAACCCAACGTCTCAAATCCATCCGAATCGATGGATTCTTGTTAGGAACCTATGTCAACCCTTCTCTTTACTATGTTAGTATATTGTTGTTGGACGCATATGCTTTGTAAGTCGTCCCGTAGTATTTGTTGATCCGTAGTTTATATTAGCCCATAGTATTGACCCATAGTATTGGACGCATATGCTTTGTAAGTCATCCCGTAGTATTATATGTCCCATGGTTTTGACTCATAGTATTGGGCATAGACTTAGTATATAAGTGTGTGTTGAGGTCATTGAAGGCACCGTGAAGTTAATTGTATTGAGCTTGCTCAAAGGAGGTTGCCCCCTTGAAGTGGCCCGTGATCAATATAAAAGTGATTCTGTTCTATTATTTATGATATCTCGTGTATTTGCATTAATTAATTATTGCAGGTTCATCACATCTGGTATCAGAGCACTTTCTTGGGCTCGTTGGGTGGAATTTCTGCCAAATTTTTTTCGCATCTGTTGCAGCTTCGGATTTGGGAATAATCCCTATCCGCTTAACTGTGGGAAGTACTTGGGCATAAGCCCTAAAACTCATTGTGAGGAGTACCATAGGAACCCCGAAGTAGCTGGCCCATTGAGAGGACCTACCAGCGAAAAGGGAAACGACCTCTACTTGATTGACTAGTTTCCACCCGTGAGGTAAACCAAGAGCTGTCGTTTGTGGCAAAGCGGTTATCAGTTTTACCTGAGCCGTGGAGTGAGGGGTACTGCCCCAATACGCAAGCCGTCAGACAACATTGGTGGCCGAGTGAAACCCTTGAACTGTTAGGAAGCCGCACATACCTGGGGTCCATATCTATTTTCAGTTGAACTGTTGCCGATCACTTCCGCTCCAGATCCAGCCGTTTCAGATCTATTCTGAAGGTCGTTCCAGATCTAGTTTCCATTTCAGATCCAACTGTTTTCGATCCCTTCCGTGCCGTTGCAGATCCATCTGTTGAGGATCCCTTCCGCGCCATTGTTGCCGATCCATTTCTGAAAAAAAAAAAAAAAAAATCAGTTTTCACTTTGTTTCCCTTGAAATTTTCGGGGAACCCCTGTCATTCCATTCTGCATCTTTCATTCCTGAGGACCCTATCCCCAATTCCCCTTCCCAAAGCCCGAAATCTCACATTTGTCTATTTTTAGGGTTTTCCATAACGTCCTCAGATTTCACCCAATCACCTTCAAATTTTACTACAGAATTCCTTTCTGAATTCTGCTGCTTTGTCCCTCTCTGCCAAATTTTCTCATTCTATCACCCCGCTTCTGAAATCCTCCTTTTTGCGTTCTTGTCCTTTCGACAGTGTCCAAAATCTAGTCAAACCCCAATTACCCATCAAATTGTTTCCCCAATCCAAATTTCCCGTTACTAAATCAACTTCTGTTTGTGTTTTTCTACCCATTCCACCAAAAAAAAAAAAAACAGTTTTCACTCTGTTTCCCTTTAAATTTTCGGGGAAACCCTGTCATTCCATTCTGCATCTTTCATTCCTTAGGACCTTATCCCCAATTCCCCTTCCCAAAGCCTGAAATCCCACATTTGTCTATTTTTAGGGTTTCCCATAACTTCCTCAGATTTCACCCAATCACCTTCAAATTTTACCACAGAATTCCTTTCTGAATTCTGCTTCTTTGTCCCTCTCTGCCAAATTTTCTCATTCTATCACCCCGCTTCTGAAATCCCCCTTTTTGCTTTCTTGTCCTTTCGACAGTGTCCAAAATCTAGTCAAACCCCAATTACCCATCAGATTGTTTCCCCAATCCAAATTTCCCGTTACTAAATCAGCTTCTGTTTGTGTTTTTCTACCCATTCCACCCCCCCCCAAAAAAACCTGGTTATGGTTGTCACCCGTGCAGGAGCACACACCATGGAGGAAGCACTTGCAGCCATCCAAACCAAACTCTAAGATCTGGATGAAAAATTTCTCAGCCTCCATCTTCAGCATTCAGCCATGAACAATAACCAACAGCCAGAATCTTTTGCAGCCACCGGGTTCTCTTCTTCCAGCAATTTTCGTGGGCCGAAGCTTGATTTTCCTCGCTTCAATGGTACTGATCCGACTGGATGGATATACCGAGCAGAACAATATTTCAGTCTGCATAATACTTTTGATGTCCAGAAAGTTCCACTTGCATCCTTCATTTGGAACAGGAAGCCCTTCAATGGTACCGTTGGTACATCAAAGCTCATTCCGAGCCAAACTGGAAAGATTTTTGCCAACTCATTTTGCCACGATTTTGTCCTAGTGCTTTTGATGATTTCACAGGAGCACTCACTAAACTTCACCAAATTGGCATAGTGAGAGAGTATCAGACAGAATTTGAGAAATTGGCCAATCACACAGAAGGATTGTCTGATGAATTCTACAGGAGTTGTTTTATCAGTGGTCTCAAGGATGAAATCCGCTCAGAGGTCAAAATGTTTTGTCCCAACACAATGATGGAAGTCCTAGGGTTGGCTAAGCTGGCCGAGGACAAGATTGCAGCTCAACAACGCTCCAAACCCACCTTTGTTCCCTTCAGAAATATGGGTTCCCAACGACCTCCCATCACACCTTCTCCTCAACCAACTCCTATCAAGCATTTGTCTGAAATAGAAATACAGGCACGCCGAGAAAAAGGGCTTTGCTATAATTGTGATGAGAAATTCACTCGGGGACATAGACGTGTTCAACAAAATCTCTATCTCTTGGATGTGGATTCTTCGCCTGCCTTAGAACTTGGTGAAGAAGTTACAGATACAGTAGATGATCAGGTCGACATTCAACACTCGCCTGTTGACACCCCATCTCAGGATGACCCACCCGAGATCTCTCTTCATGCTGTAACTGGCGTCACCACCCCACAAACAATGCGGGTCAGGGGATACTTCAAGAAGCTCCCTCTTACCATACTCATTGATTCTGGTAGCACTCATAAATTCATTGACCCTCGAATTGCCAAATAGGCTGATTGTTTTGTCCATCCTTGCTCCAACTTTGAAGTCATGGTTGCCAATGGGGGTACCTTATCTTGCAAGGGGAAGTGTCACAATGTGCGTATCTCTATGGAAGATTATAACCTACGCTCTGACATGTTTGCCTTGTCCTTAGGCGGATGTGATGTGGTTTTGGGCGTTCAATGGTTACGCACACTTGGCCCCATCTTATGGTATTTTGCTAAACTTTGGATGCAGTTTAAAGTCAACGGGGCCCAACACAAATTTATGGGCTTACAACTAGGGTCTCTCTGCATCATCAGTTCACATCACCTGGAAAAAATCCTTAAGAAGAATTCACATGGTGTCATCGCTCAGCTCAATTCCATTCAGATTCACCCATCAACAGTCTCCACTACTTCCTTGGATAGATATGCAGGTATCTTTGCTGAACCAATGCGCCTGCACCTAGGGTCTCAGCAGGAAATGATGGCTATTTTGCATGCAGTACAGAAGTGGCAGCCATACCTATTAGGGAATTATTTCTGCATCAAGACTGATCTCCCGAGTCTAGAAAATTTTCTAGAACAATGGGTCTCCTCCCCAACACACCTGAAATGGGTTATCCAACTCATGGGTTATCCCTATGTGATCACTTACAAGAAGGGTAAGGACAATATGGTGGAAGATGCTCCTTCTTGCACAATTGATGACCCAGTTTCTCTTACAGCTCTTTCTCTGCTTGTTCCAAATTGGTTGCAATATGTTCAACAGGGCTATCTCTTCTATGAACTCCATGCTTCTTCATCAACAGGGCACTCTGGGTTCTGCAAAATGTATGACTGGGAACAATGTAACTTCTTTTGGCAGGGACTAAAAATGACAATTCAACAGATGGTGGCTGACGATGATACTTTCCAAGTCAACAAGGGTGAAACGACACTCCTTTCGGGATTGCTCAAACCCTTGCCCATCCCTTCACAGCTTTGGCCAACTATTTCTATGGATTTCCTAGCAGCGCTCTGGTGGTACAATACCACATCTCAAAGGACACCATATGAAGCAGTCTATGGAAAAACACCATCAGTTCTTCTTCCATACACCCTTAGCAGCTCCCCAGTTCAGGAAATTGACTCGGTTCTTCGAAACCGCGATCAGATTCTTCTCATTCTGCAGGACAATCTTCACATGGCCAGAATTTGCCTGAAACAACAAGCCGGTCAACACCGTTCTGAGTGCATTTTCCATGCAGCTGACAGGGTTCTTCTTCATCTACAGTATTCCAAGCAATCCTCCTTGACACTCCAAAGGCGTCAGTGGCCTGAAATGCAACCCGAGGATGCTATCGGGGAACCACTCCTTCAGATTCTGCAGCAATTTCTCCAACCAAAGCTTTGAGGACAAAGCTTTTTCTAAGGGAGAGGGGATGTTAGGAACCTATGTCAACCCTTCTCTTTACTATGTTAGTATATTGTTGTTGGACGCATATGCTTTGTAAGTCGTCCTGTAGTATTTGTTGATCCGTAGTTTATATTAGCCCATAGTATTGACCCATAGTATTGGACGCATATGCTTTGTAAGTCGTCCCGTAGTATTATATGTCCCATGGTTTTGACTCATAGTATTGGGCATAGACTTAGTATATAAGTGTGTGTTGAGGTCATTGAAGGCACCGCGAAGTTAATTGTATTGAGCAGCTCAAAGGAGGTTGCCCCCTCGAAGTGGCCCGTGATCAATATAAAAGTGATTCTGTTCTATTATTTATGATATCTCGTGTATTTGCATTAATTAATTATTGCAGGTTCATCACAATTCTCTACTGGAGCCACGGTTTGGGTGCAATGTTAATTTTCGTCGGGCACCCCGGGGCCATTCAAGGACACTTTGAGTATTTGTTCCGGGGCCACCGAACCCAAACCAACGAGCGGACTTGGATTCCGTCGACTCCCACAGGTGCATGTGGCCATTGGGGACGTTTCCACGGTGGACACACATGCCCGAGAGCCTTCATATGAGAAATGTCTCCCTTGAGCAAATTTGGATCACCTCTCTTTCACATTTGTGAAGACCTGTGATCAATAAGGTTACTAATATCTTGTTCTAACACTAAGGCCATTTCCCTAGTAGAATACATGGAGAGTGGAGCTAATACCTAACATGATTTTGGATGTCAACACTAGAGGATACCTCCAATTGCAATGGTATATAGATTAAGGAGTTATTCCTTCTCATACCATCAATATCACACTCTTTTATTTGTAATTAGCTTCATGGAGGAATTCACTATGGTTCATGAAAACACCCCTATGAGGATATATGAAGTCTATGGAGGACAACTTGGCTTGAGCTTGATCCTTCTGAGATTATAGGGTTACATCCCTTGGAGGTTTATGATTAGGGTTTTGTGATGAAACCCTAGGTGTATTTTCTAAATAAGAAGGAGAGAAGCAGATGTATTGCATTGGACGACTTGTTTTAGTGATTCATGCATGTTATATCTCCTTGGTTCAGCTAGGGCTTTCACTATTTTCCCTAGCTAGTGTTTTGGGGAGCTATTGAATTGTACTAGCCTTGTGATAAGGATCTCATGCATGTTCTTGAATTGTAATTTATATTTATATATTCATTTCTAATTTATCATAAGTAAAATATAATTTTGTTGAGTGATTTGACATCATCATTGAATAAGTTAAGGGTTGTTCTACTATTGCTATAATTGTTGTAAAAGTGAGTTTTCAGATTTGGTTTATGCATGATAAGTTTTCAATGCAACTAAATCTAATATAAGAAATAGGATATTTTGTGAGGCTCCATGCAAATTCACTAAAGCACAAAAGTGATTGTGACTAGGTGAAAATCTACTCTTTGAGGTTTCAGAGTCTTTGGATTTATGTGTTTCCTCCTACCATATTTAAGTAAATAAAATATTTTCTAAGGGCATGCTAAAATATTCTAATGTATACATTCATTGTGGGTAAGCTAGATGGACCACATTTCTTGCAAAACCAAGGATTGATTTACATTAGATGTGTGTGATATCCATAGACGGAGAGTAGAGTTGAGTTTTTTTGTGTGCCCATGGTTTAGGGTCTAAGAGTATGTGAGATAATTGGGAACCCCAAGTAAAAAGCCTCGCAAAGGGAAATTCCAAGTAATTTTGAAAAAATGACAAATTAGGTCAAAAGTTGAGCATCTTGTTCTAACACTAAGGTCATTTCCCTAATAGAAGACATGCAGAGTGGAGCTAACACCTAACATTATTTTGGGTGCTATCAATAACGTTGTCTTGCCATGTACTTGTGTAATGTGACATGGCTACTATTTGTAAACCCTAAGAAAGAGAATCATGCTAGTGGTGAGAACTTGATTGACATAAGATTGTTATTGAATCCAACGAGGACTTCGTATCTATCATGGATAGTATAGGGTTAATGATTAAACCCTAGGAGTTAGATTTTATGGATCACGAAGATATAAGCAGTGGAGAAGATAAGGGAAAGATAGACATGTTGGATGTTCTTGTAGATATTTATCTTGTGCGATGCTAGAGTATAAGACCTAGGGTTTGAGATTGAAATACTAGGATGGACATGTAGCCTTGGATGCTAGAAATAGTGTTTTCTTGTAGTGTACTTGTGTGATGTGACATGGCTAGGGTTTTCATGAGATATCTCATATTAACATGTTCATGTGATCTTGCATGTACCCCAACGTTCCAAGAAAAAGAAATATTTATATTTATTTGCAAGGAAAATTTAAGGTCGTGGAGATGACTGCAACCTTTGTATCTCATAATCACAAGCCATTGACATCATTGAAGTATGAGATCATGGTATTGGAAGAATTTGTATAGGTGTTAGAGGCCTAAATATTGAAATAATTCAATCCCAACATAAAGCATTTCATTCTTATCACCAACCAAATGCATATTAGGGTTTGATGCTAGAGTATAATACCTAAGATTTGAGGATTGAAATACCAAGATGTACATGTAGACTTGGATTCTATAAGTTGAGTTCTCTAGTGGTGTACTTGTGTGACATGATATGGGTAGGGTTTTTAAACCCTAATAAAGATAATCATGTTAGTAGGGAGACATTGATTAACATAATCTTGTTGTTGAAGCCAATGAGGGATTCCTAGATGTCCTAGAGATTATAGGGTTGGTGAGGAAACCCTAGGAGTTATATGTTAGGGATCATGAAGATATAACCACTGGTGAAGGTAAGGGGAATAGACATGGATAGAGTTTGCATGAGAAGAGATTATGTCCTTTATTTAATAACATGTGTAATTCTCATCATAAATGTGTCATAATGTCTAAGAGTAATATGCCATAGCTGTGAAAAAATATAACATAACCTTACACAGAAAAAGAGAAGCTATTAATTGTCATAATTGTAAGGAATCTATCATACTAGTATAAGGTAATCTATTCCACGTGGCTTTCCCAATCTTAAAGGAATCTCCTTCAACACTCATCCTCACTTGTCCCAGGAGAACGTCTCAAAGCAATAAAAAACTAACACCATAGCCATGGCGAAGGATTTGAGACCCATCCCTCATATACAAACCCTTCTAATAGTGATCCTATCCCACTTGGAGTCAAAATACCCCCTATTAAGGGTACATGTGGTGGTTCACAGATTCTAGGGCTAGATTAGGTTAATACGGCTAGATTAGGTTTCTAGGATTCTAAATCAGTTTCCTAGGGTTAGATTAGTGTTTCTAGGGATGGTTTAGGTTTCTAGGACTAGATTAGGTTTATAGTATTCTAGCTTAGTTTTGTAGTGTTAAATTAGTGTTTCTAGGGTTAGTTTAGCTTTCTAGGATTTCTAGGGCTAGATTAGGTTTGTAGGCTTATATTAGTGCTTCTAGGGCTAGAATAAGTTTCTAGGGATAGATTAGGTTTCTAAACATTAATGACAAATGGTGAAATGATGACATGGAATAAGGACAAGATGACATGAAGGACAAGAAATGGACAACACATTAATGACAAAGTGTTGATGACTCGACAAAGGAGCATGCCAAGGTAAGCAAGATTGATAGGATGACAAAGGAGTATGACAAGTGGCCAAGTCTGACAAGGACACAAGCATGTATGAGTGGAGATAATTGAGGGGAGATGGAAGTAGTGTGATGGAGGATGGTTTTAGGATGACTTAGCAGACTCTTAGGGATGGATGGTGGATTTAAAATTAGAAACGTTAAGATAATAGAGAACTCGAATTCTTCACAAGTATGTATGTATGTATCAACAAAAAATGCATGTACCAACAAAATAACATAGAACTACACATACATCGATGTAGGACATAACATTCTTTGATGCAATTATTTCTCTTATGTAAAGTTGATTGACATCATTCAATAAATCCATTTGGATCCTCTTTGTTGCTAATTGTCTCCATCAATCTCTCGTGCTCTGAATGAGGCGGGTAGTAGCGTACCTTGGTTGATCTCTTGCTTGAAATTGTCTATAGATGGATGTTTGTGCCAATGATCAAGTTTGTGAAGTGATACACCACTGAACCTGGTCTATAATCCATGAATACATGCCCACTAGTCTTTCTTGACTTCCTATCTAGTGTAAGATATTCCCCCTTAAACACCATCGGTCCAATAGGAAATTCATTGCCTTCATCATCGATTAATGATCCGTAGAGGGTTTTCTTACCTTGGATGCACCGTTCCAACCAATAATCTATGCCCCATTCATTGTCTTTAGGGAAAACAACTGCGTATATGTTTCCTAGTTGTACAAGATCTGAGATATGGTCGTAGTTTGTCGAAATTGCTGATTGACACTCCTCTAACTGGGTTGTTTCAACAATTGCATGTTGGCCTATTGCAAGTGACACACGATCCCATTCATCAACCCAATCCATGCATTCACATTCATCCCATTCGACACTATTGCAAGGGCTACAAAAGTAATCAAGCTTTCGTGTCCATATTTAAAATAAGGGGTTCTTTGACCTTCGAACTGAATGAAATCCACGTGTTCCTTGTACTGTGCCGCAACTATAGGAACGCGATTGATCTATGTCAACCATTTGCCAAAAATTTCTTACCACAGGTCTAGCCACTGATGATGTTTGTTGATCTCTTGCTCAATCTCACATTGTTGCAGAGCACCATTGAACTATGGATTCTGCATGTCGGATATGAGGTTCCGTGTTAAATCTCATCTCTTCCCTTCGTAGTGTGGTTTTGATGCATGCACCGGACCCATCATGCTCTCCTTTGCCGTGCCTGGTCTCAAATTAGTTCCAGATATGCAGCACATTATAAGTCTTATGCAAAATACTCATCCATTGGAATACTCGGGCATTTTTGAACTGGCCCACACAACCATATGACCATATCCAATGTTGATCCATCTGTATATCTCTCTCCTTGAACTGATCATAGAAAATTCGAAAACAATGTTGCACATAATGCAGATCATGGGTTCTATAAATCATCACTTATGTAAAAGTTTGTCTCCTTTAGTATTATCCTCTTGTCAATGTTTCTCTCTAGCCCATGCATATACATAATATGTACCATGATGCTGACTTGGTTTGAATGGTAGTATTGACTCTAGATTTCATTTTGTGGTTGAAGGGTGTAATTTTTTTCAAAATCCACAATTGACACTATGGTTCCAATAGGAAATGTGTCCCTGCATTTTCTATACTGCTCATCTTTCCATCGCACTACTTGCACATGTTGAACACATTGCTCTGTTTTCTTGTAGAACTCCTTCAAGAAGTCACATACCCGTACCTGTTACCATGAAAATAAGGGAAATATTACAATGTGGCCTTTGAAAAATGTATATGTCATAAATTGAATGTGTAATATGAAAAATATGCAATATTCATTTGTACATGTGACTTCACTAATGCAATATTTTTACTTTCCCTGGCACTGTCTAATTGATAGGTTACGTACTTGAAGCTCTGCATCTCCACAGCCATCCTACCAAATTCCCGCTCCTCGTTGTCATGAATGCAACGGTTCAAAATAGAAAACCCACTGCATCTAGAACATGTCCCATATAGACATGATTTTTCATAATATTTTTGTCCTTCGGGCCTTGGACACATGATGTTGTGGATAAAGTCTCTTGATGCATTCAGTGGTAGTATGGATTCATTGCATCCCTGCACAATGTTAGTATGAAAATCACAAAATATATGTTTATATGTTTCATAATAATATTCATATTCTACGCGGTATCTACAACAACAGGTGTTCCGATCAATGCATATACTAATGTACCATGGTTTTTATTTCTCAAAGGAAATTTGGTCCAGGTTCAATTGTGTGTGCTCATTCATGAATCTCTCAAAGAGTTTAGTCTGTGTGGTGTCAAGGAAGTGTTTAACATGGGGTTCACGTTCAGTAGAACCTTTTCTCAGCTTTAACATGTCTCTTTGGTTTGATGAAGGTTTGGTATGATCATGCCAAAACTTTTGTACTAACTCCTTAACAACATCAATTAGCTTCCTATCTCCACGAGGCAACCTACCAACAAAATCCCAACAATCATTTCCACCCGGAGTGTTAAGATTTTTTCTTATAACAGAGTACTTTTTAATATTTTTTCTATTTAATTTAAGTATGTGAGAAGTGTGTGATAGCAGGCGATGTTTCCTTGTGGACTTGCTTACAACTGATTCCGCTAACACACGACAAGCCACATAGAGATATTTTGTATGAGACATCTTCCCAGTCGCATTAAACGCAGGTTGGATATTTCTAACAATATGATTGCTAGCCTTTGAACTTTTAACCATATTTATGCCCAAAATTCTCCTAACAACAACTAAACAATGTGACTTTAACAAACATAGCAATAATTGACATTTACCTGCATCACCTTTGGATTCAAAATATTCCTTGACATTTTTGTTACATTGACATTCGATAGTGCATTTTGGAAACTTACCTTCAAGGCCCGATAGAGCACTTTCATCCACATGAATACTTCTAGGAGTTCTTCTTCTTGCACTGGACAGTCGAGGTAGGGAAGGTGGACATGAGACATGAATACCAGAGCTTGTTTTTTGTGGTGCTTCATTCACACAATGGGCCATAATGGGAGTGTGCTCGACATGGATGTGGTCTTCTTGGGGAGATTGCAAATTAAGCACTGCTTGTATGTCCATCTCTACACATGCAACATCTCCCAATATTCCTGTGTCATGAGGAACTTCAGCATGACTCGTTGATGGATTGTTGGTTGGAGATGGTATTGATGTTGGAATTTGATTTGGGTACGTTGGAATCGACCGCTTTACCCGTGGTTCTGAACAAGAGGTTGTCAGGTCAACAACTATGTTAGGATCAGTGGCAGGATCCGTGGCAATGACAGGACCATGTCTCACTCTTTCCATTTCCAACCTGGCCTTTTCTCTTAAGTCACTGACTTTTTCAATGGGCAGATTCCTTATATATATATATATATTTTTTGTTACGGGAGTTTCCCATCTCCAAAAGTCTCTTTAACAAAAATATGAGGCCTACCTGTGCAAAAGAAACAACAAATAAGATATCAGTTCCATTATACAATGAACTTGACACATTCCAACATAACTTAAGTCACTGACTTTTTCAATGGGCAGATTCCTTATATATATATATATATTTTTTGTTACGGGAGTTTCCCATCTCCAAAAGTCTCTTTAACAAAAATATGAGGCCTACCTGTGCAAAAGAAACAACAAATAAGATATCAGTTCCATTATACAATGAACTTGACACATTCCAACATAACTTACTACTTTAGAAATTAACACATACAACTACAGACAATGTTGGTTTATTTGTGTTTGAATAAACATCATTATCCCTTACAATTCTAGTCAATTTAGATGATGGTTGGTCAAGTGTAGAATGGAGAAACTAGTGTCTTGCCTAGCCATGAATTCATAAAAAAATTGGTAGTAACACCCTACAACAGAGATGGCTAGAGATGCCTTGGGAATAGTTTGATAGTTTTTCTACATCAAATAAGGTAAATAGAATAATTTTACTAATTACACATTGAGGAGGTTACAAATCCCCCCAAGGAAGGAGAGTTCAATGAGGTAGAGGCAAGTAGTCAAGTTCAAAGGCACGATATTAAAGAAGCATTATGATAAACATAGCATGAATATGATAGCATGGACAAAATTTCATGAACTAATCAATATGGATCCTCTCCCATGATTGCTTCTTAGGATTTTATTCAAATTGAATAGTCTCAAGAGAGAACCTCATCCATACCATCCTTGTGTGAAAATTGAAGAGATGCCTTGAAAATAGTTTGATAGTTTTTCTACATCAAATAAGGTAAAGAGAATAATTTACTAACTACACAATGAGGAGGTTTCAAATTACCCCAAGGAAGGAGAATTCAATGAGGTAGAGCCAAGTTGTCAAGCTTAAAGGAACGATATTAAGGAAACATTATGATAAACATAGCATGAATATGAGAGCATGGACAAAATTTCATGAACTAATCAATATGGACCATCTCCCATGAGTGCTTCATAGGATTTTATTCAAATTGAAGAGGCTCAAGAGAGATCCTCATCATAGATGGGAATGTGTGGGGGAGGAATAGTTATATAGTTTATGCTATAGGTTTTGCTATGGTGTACAATGTGTAAAAGATGGAGGTTTATTAAACCATTTATTTGTATTTTTTTCAAATGAAAAAGAGTTTATGCTAGAGATGCCTTGGGAATAGTTTGATAGTTTTTCTACATCAAATAAACATAGCATGAAGATGAGAGCATGGACAAAATTTCATGAACTAATCGATATGGACCCTCTCCCATGATTGCTTCTCAGGATTTTATTCAAATTGAAGAGGCTGAAGAGAGAACCTCATCCATACCATCCTTGTGTGAAATAAAAATATATTCATGGTAATAATTATTGGTTTACATTGCATACTTCATCTTGTCTAGTGAATATGAGTTTTTTTAGATGTGAACTTGGGAATTCTTCTTGTAAAATTCATTGTTGTCTATGCATGGATATTGTTGTAGGAATATGATAAAAACAAAAAGGCATGGGAGAATCTCAAATCTGGTGAATGAAAACAATTATTTACAATTCACCATACCTATAGAAATGATCTCCACTTGCAATGGAAACTAGTAGCTTGAATGCATCCACTAGATTCCAAGACCACTGAATATGTTTGTTAGATTCCAAGAGGGATTTTGTGTCCAATAGATCAATGAGTGTCCAAAATATCAATGAATGTGAGCCAATAAGAAACTTGAAAGAGATTGAAATCCGCGAATGATAGAAAATCCTGTGTTTTTTGGTAGCATTCTTGGGAACAGAAAACTCTATTTTTTTTAACTAGCAACAGACACATGCATGCATTTTTAAATGTGTGTACGCGTGTTTGTAGTGTGTACACATCATTAGAGCGTACATGCTAAAACATGCACACGTACCCCTGCACAAAGTTTACACCATTTATTAACTAACGTTTACACCATTTAATGCCAAACCTTCCCCCACTTCGAAAATATTTGCATACATTGGACTATACTTCAAAAGTGGATAAATGAATGGCTAAAGAGAGGGGGGTTAAGGCTTCTCTGGATTTAAGGGTTTAGGACTTGAGGCATAAGGTTTTAGGTATTTAGACTTTAGGGATTGTGGGTTAGGTTGTTCCGGAGTTAGGGTTGTGGGATTACAGGTTGAATGGTTCAATGGTTTAGGGGTTAAGGGATGTAGTGCTTTAGGGAGAGTGAGAGGTAGAGAGAGATAGAGAGATGGGATATGGGAGAGATAGAGAGAAAGAGATCATGGAGTTAGGGGGGGAGCAATAGCATCCCATGTCATACTTGCAAGGGTTGCGCTCGATGAAACACCACACGAGATTTGAAATGTAAACATGTTTAGAGGGTGGAAGAAGAGGATTGAGACCTAAATGAACGTTTCATAACTTAGGAGATACGATATGGGGATGAAATGATTTGGGTATTAGGCCCCAAATCATTTGGATATGGGTGTTTTTCACACCAAAGACATACCATATGGCCTCAAACATGGCCGAGTAAGGAAATAATACAAAAAACCCTCTCGTAATTCCAACTTTAAAAAAAATTGTAAGGGGCCCCTGGATTTTCGCTAGCGGGGTGTTGTGGTCACAGCAGTGGGATACATGAGCCATAAGTAGGTTTTGTAAATTGAAACAAGGACTTTATTCCTAAATGACCCTCTCAACCTCAAGTGCCAAGAACAAAACCTAAAATCCACAATGTGAGCCCTCTATAAGGTGTCTTTGGAATCAAAGATGAATGCGAGTGTCATTACAATGTCTTGGGAATCATGTCCAACTATTAAACGAGAGACTTTATCAATAATTATTTCTTCTTGGGAATATGGACACCATTAATTATCCAACGTAGATTATCCCTAACATGCTTTATGCGCTGTGGATGGTTCTTGGGCCCCTAACCATAGTCTTGGTAGAAAAACAATGGCCTCAAGCCCTTGGCCATGGTTTATGGAGGGAAATAACAATCTTAGACCTGAAACATATTTGGTCAAGATCAAATGCAGTGAATTCATCCTTAGACTACCATGCAAGACCATGGATATGTTGCAAGGCCTTGAACATCGTAAAAGAATGAAAACAGGTTCCTTGAGATCTTATCGAGGCATCCTGAGCTCAATTGAATTCCACTTGAGCCTTAATTGAAACTTCTTGACCTCAAGCGTCGTCAATAACACATAAAAGCCACGACACTATCCCTCTACAAGGATTCTTTTGCATATGAATTGAATATGGCTTCCATTATCATGTCTTGGGCATCAAGGATTTATCTTGGCTCCTTAACCATGGCTAGTGGAGGGAAACAAGATCCTCCAACACTAACTCTTGCTTATAGGGCACAAACACCATGAATGAGTCCCTGAACCACCGCATATGAAATATATAGGGTATTAGTCAACTTCAAGTGTTTTATGTGTGCCATGACTAGGTTAGTTGTGAATCAAAAATGGGTGTCAAGGTTCGACCAAGGTATAGGGACAACAAGAAGCTCCTCATGCTTTAAATGAAGCTTCTCATGCTCAAGCACCATGAACAACACCTACAAAGCTTCTTAGGATACGATGTTGAATGCATCTTCAAACCACCACACATAACCCTAGTGGGGTATCTCTAGCAAATGCAGAGGGATACATATACCCTGATTAGGCTACATCGCATGCCTTAAACAAGATTATTTCTTTGACCCACACCGAGAATGTTTGTCGAGGCCATGGATAGTGTTTCTAAGTATGTTAGTGGGATACATTCAACATGAGTAGGTTTCATGAATTGGGAATGGGTTTATAGTCCTAAACATGCCTAGGTGGAACAAATGGCTTCAACCATAAAGTAACCTTTTCAAGCTCAAGTACCATGGTTTGGGAAGGAAAACACTTCATCCTCGGGGCTTAAACATAGTCTCTTAGGTTCAATAGCCATCAACAACATGTGCAAATAATGGGATGAACCCTCTCTGAGGGGTCTTTACAATCAAAGTTTGATATGGATTCCATTATCATCATCGTTGTTAGCACCTAAAATGACCCTTAAGGTTGTGGGAAAAGGACACTTTGAGGTAACCACAAAACCAAGCTTTAGGAAAGAGAGATGGATTCTATCTTTCCAGAGAGGGATCTCTCAATGTTTCTTTATCAAGGCTAGATATATGAATTAAAATTAAGATCAGATTGGTGTTTGGTTGAAGCAAGGTGAACATTCATTGGGCAATGGAGTCAAAATAATTAATATGGTAAAGGGGAAATGCTTTGCATAAGAATTCTTATAAGAGGCAGGGTAGTTACTCATTTACAGTAAAAAAGATGAATGTTTGGTGATAGGGAATAAAATAAGAACAATCCATTAACATAGAGCATTATAAGATGAATTATGCATTAAATTTAGTAGAAAAAGGTTTGTGGATGCTTGGAATCAAAGAAACAGAGCATAAACATATGAATTCTGCCTCAATATACACTTATCCAAACATGAAAAGAAAACAATATGGCATAGATAACAAGGAAACATTCACATGATGAAAAGGAGATACAGATTGTAAAACAAACAACACAAGAATCTCTGCTTCAAATCACTTGCTCGGCTCTGTCCATTTTATTAAATAAGTATCTCAAATATACATAGCACAAGGACTTACGGGTTCCAACCAACAACCTTTTCTATTCATTACATATGAATATATAGGAGGTGATAACCTCAGCTCTCTAGCTCGAAATATTCTAACCTACCTTTCAAAACAGAAAGTTGTTACAAAATCGATGACACCTAGACAAACAGGTCCATCCTCTCTGAGAATTAGTTACAACAGGAAATAACAAATGCTGGCAAGTAGGCTTAACAGCCTTCACAGGTGCCCTCAAGCATCTACTATCTAGTAACAAAATCTAGTAAATAGACAAAATTCCTTAGTAACTACTTTCTCAAGCTACAAATCTTCATGATCTTCGAATCTTCATGGATGCAATGCCAACTTGGAATTTCCATACTTATCAACGGTCTTCCATTGATTTGGAGCTGGCAAGTCTGACGTGGCCACCTCCTTCAACAATACTCGCATCTCTGTATGGTCCCTATAGGAATAGCTCCTAAGGTGTGCACAAGCTTCTTTGAAGACTAAAACTAGCTCAAATTCCTTTGCCAATTTATGTACCACTGTTTTTCCTATCAATGATTGGTTCATGTCCTCAAAACCTGCATGATCCTTTTTGCATTCTACCAACGTGCCCTGAAACTCTTCTTTAGTCCTCATGGTGCCATCTTCTTCCTAAAAGAGGGGAATCCCCTTCTTGAATAGTGGACCAAACATCTCTTTGAAAATTTTTACTTGATGTGCTAAGATGTCTATCCTTTCCTGAATGGTGTCCAACTGGTGATGCTTGTTCATCACCTTCCTTGCCCAATTGATAGTGGATAATCTGTCCTTGATGTTAGCATCCTTCAACTCATCCTCTGTCAGCCCATTCAGAAATTCTATGGTGTTTTCTGAACACTCCATGGGATTCTTGTTCAATTTTTCCTTGACTGTTGTTATAATTTGCTTGGCTAACTTGATTACAGCCTCGTTTTCCCGAATGAAATCGAGATATGGCCTCAATTTCTCTACCTCTGCTCCGATGTCATCCCGGATCACCTGCTTGGCCTCCTGCAGCGAGGCTTGGGCTGTAGCTTGCTTTATCAGCTTTTCATTCTTAACCTGCAACTCTTGTTACTTGGTTTCCCAAGCATTCTTTTCCTGCTCTTCCTTTGACATCAGGGTTTTCAGATTTGCATTTTTCTTTCGTAACTTTTCCACTTCAAGGTCTCTTAGGCTTCTCTGTTCCATAGCCTGCACAATGGAGAAGTCCCCAAATTCAATGGAGGAAGGAGCATCCAAGTTCTCCAATTCTTTGTTCTTCTCCTGCAATTTCCTTTCAAGGTATTCAGACTTGTCCTTCAGAGCCTTCTCACTGTCCACCACAAGAGCTATATCCACCTGCCACTGCTTTTCCTTTTCTTCAAACTTTAGTAACTTGGCCTTAGAGTCTGTTAGTTCGTTTTGCAGCTTTTCTCTTTTCTCTTCAAGCTCTATTAGCTCGGATGCTTCTACCCATTGGGTGGATGGGATCTTTAGCATCTTTTTTAATGTCTGAATAGTGTTGTCTTTGTCATTTAACATATTTTGAATACTAGCTCTTTTGTTCGCTTGGCCCTCAGTAGCCACTAATTCATTCTGCAGCTTCTTGATTTGTGCTTTGTGGGATTTGTTCTCCACTCTTTCTTTCCTGAGCTGATTTCCAAACTTGTTCTTACTGAATTGCAATTTAGACAGTTCTAGGACAGCCTTTAGCAGTTTGGCATAGATAACCTCCCCCATTTCCTTGTGCAAATTTATCATATCCGGGACAGGGATGTCTTCAAGTTCATTTTTAGTTCAGTAGCTTGTTTTTGGTAGCTAAGGCCAAGTTTAGGGTGTTCTGGGCATGGCTTCTTCTAACCACCAAAGACACATCTTTATTGGAAAGCTGCCTCACCTCTGCATACAGTTTATACTCCTCTAAGGCTGCTTCTATTCTCTCTTTATACTCATCCAGTAGTTCATCTCTACTCTTGCTTGGTGCAGCAGGTTCGGTGGATGTTTGGTTGAATACATATTCTTTGACCTCGAAAGCAGGCAGCTTAGCCTTCCCTTGTTTCTTCTTGCCTTGACCAGCTGCCACTGGTACCATCTGTTGTCCAGGCTCTTCTACTTTCTGCCTTTTTGAAGCTCTTTTTGTATCTTCATCCTCCACATCCATGGGATCAATGACCTCTAATTTGTTGGATCCCCCAGAGCTATAGGCAAGGGGTAGGACTGCTAAAACTATTGGGACCAAGCTAGAGTTTCCAATTTGGGGTAATGTGGCTTTCTGCACAAGAGCAGTGGGGCCATCCTGTACCTCTATATCCATCTGACCCGTGCCAGGGTAATCCAACCAATTTGTAGTCTCTACCAAACCTGCAAGCTCAAAATGTTCAAAACCTTTCCTTCTTCTCTCTTTTCTCCTATCTAAGATGATGTGGTGAGGGTCATAGTTGATGGCATCCTTGGTTTGAAACCCCATTTCACTCATCACGCCTTCAATGGTTGGAAGGGTGGTCTTGTTTTTAACAATGGATGGGCCTACAGCCCATGGAAAGGTGATATCTGGAGCCTTCTTGTCATCTGAAAAAATGCTCAACTTCCACCTTCAACTTTTGTCTGATCAGATCCGTGGTAAATATTCTGGGGGTTAAGAAAGCAGGCGGTATGTATGGCGGGTGAGAAAAACCATAGAATCTGATCATTGATCTTCTTCTCAGGGGAAGGCTGCAACATTTCCTTCATTTCTGTCAATACCGTGGGAAACTTCTTCTGAAAGAAAACATAGTACACCTCTGACATGAGGCTATTCATGAATTTGTTGTATTTTGTGTACATTTCCCGTGTGAGTAGCCCCTCAGGCATCTACAAATTTTCTTCATTGAAGGATAGGAACATCCCCAGCAAGTACGAATGAAACCTGAAGCTTCTAGTCTTTTGGAAGTCCACTAGCTGAGAATGGATGTTCTCAGCAAGGGACTCATCAAATCTTAGGAAGGCACACTAGGTGGAATGACTTGGCTCATCAGCTTCAAGGGGACATGTGTTGATGACAATTAGTAGGCTTATTAAGGGCTCAGTGACATACTGGTCTATATCTAATACTAGGAACTAGGCTATCATGGTTATAACACTTTTGGAATCTTCCCTAAATAAGTTGGCTTCACCAGGGAAAGGTTGATCTTGAAGGGAAACATTAGGCAGTAGACAAAATCTGAAAAAACTCTGCTTAAGTTCGGGTGTGGCCTGTTTGAAATGCCGAATTAGGGCTTCTTCTGTGAACCCTTTGGATTTATGGCAGAATTCATCAGGGATTGACAGGGCCTTTCTAACAGTGAGGGGATTGACTGGGCATAGGATCTTTGAGTTGGAGGCATCCATAATTACCCTCTCATAGGAAGAGTAATTAGTAGCACACCAGTCTACGAACTTGGGGCAGTTTAGGGTTTGGTCTATTGCAAAAATATGGAAAAAAGACCTATACACCTTATGAACCTCTATGCCCTGGTCCCTAATTAGCTTCAATCTGTCCTTTGTCGTCTCAATGGAGCTATTTATCAACACTGTATCATAAATCTCGGCATCTTTATCTTCTCACAAATCACCTATCCTCCGGTATTCAAAACCTGGTTCTATCTCTCTCAACTCATCCATTTAAATAGTTTTGTATTGAGACAGGAGGCCAACCTGGTTACTCACAGCTGTTCTGAGCTCCTGGCTGAGTTGTCTGCTTCTGCACAATCGTTGTTTGTCATTTTCCAATGCACATGACAGATGATACTCAAATTCTTGTGCAACTATATTTTATATTATTTATTTTCCCTTATCACCCTTCCATTTGTCGAAGTGAAGAAGTTTTCTAAGCCCTCCACCTGCATGATCGATCCCGAGCTGTAGATATCCTTCACCCTTTAACTCCACAATCCTTCACGGCTTTCAATCCTCTCATATAATGCCTTTCTTGCACTTTAGATCCACAAAAACGTTGTAAACCATTGATTTATATCTTTCCCACCTCCTGACCATCCACAGGTACAGCCCCTACCAGCTTCGCAGACTTGGAAAACGTTGATACCCTGTGCATGTTCAAAATGCGAACTATATCTCTGTCGTAGATCTCATCTCCGCCGAATCTACACCGTTGTGATACGCAGGGCCTACCGCCACTTCGCAAAACTGAATTCCATTTCCCCACGCATGTCAAATCATCGAAGTACCTGCGGGTCATAGATCTGTCATTCAACCTGTTGATCAGGTTTCCAAATTGCTCATGGGTTAGCACACTCCGCCCACGCTTAAAACACCCCATCTTACTTTCGCGAAGTCGCTTTCCAACCGTTGATATTTATCGCCACAGATCTACATCCTTCATTTGTGCCCTTATATAACATTTGAGCGTAATTTTATAATTTCACCCTTATTTGCAATGTTAAAGCTTAGGACCTTTGATTATTTCATTCCCACGCTACAAATACACATCCAGAGATCCCATTTGCATCCCTTGGGTCCTATGATTTGAAAACCGAGGCCTTACTCCTTTCATGCATCTGAACCCCTTCAATCGTCCAAAAAAAAAATTGGTGCTAACAACTAGCTCCAATCAGGGATGCTATCCTCCCCGTGAGGTAGCAAAGAACCCCATAGACCAAGTGCCTGATCCAGTAGGCTGCTTTCAAAAAATTGCAAACCCCTGTTCCAACTTTTTTTGAATATAAAAAAAACAAAAGGAACGGCTACCCTTTTCAGATCTTAGGGCCTTCTCTTCAGGATTCAAATCTCTTGGTTCACCATTTATACTAATGCAAATGTAAAGCAATATATACATATTATGATACAAGGGTTACCTACCATCCTCAGGATAGGTAATGCTTCAGAAACCTTCCATTTACAGGGCCTCCTGTCAGTCGAGACCCATCCTGATTCTCTAACATGAAAGAATTAACACCTCTATATCCTGCAATGATATAGGGACCTACCCACCTATGATCAAACTTCCCATGCTTGTCTTCTCTAGGAGCATCCCACTTTAAGACCAAATCACCAATCTGGAATTGTTCTTCTTTCACCTTCGTGTCAAAAGTATTCTTCATTTTCTCTTGGTGCACTTGCACTCTGTCGTAAGCTTTGTCCCTTACCTCATTTAGTTCTATTATCTGATTTATTCTTCTCAGCATATGGTTGGGCTCATATTCATGCCCCTGCAATGACTTCATGACTAGTAATCCCAAAGATGTTGGAAAGATAACTTCAGCTCCATATACTAACTAGAATGGTGACATCCCAACTACTCTTTTTGTGCTAATCCTGTTAGCCCATAAAGCATACTTCAGCTTTGTATGCCAAGCTCTTTTTTTCTCCTCTAACAACTTCTTAATTATCCTTACTAGGCTCTTGTTAGAAGACTCATCCAATCCATTCCCTTGTGGATAGTAGGTAGTAGAATGGTTCAGGTTGATATGATATTTGTGACAGAAACTTACCATATTCTTGGATTTGAAAGTAGCTGCATTATCTGTCACAATTCTCCTGGGGCATCCAAATCTAGCCAAAATGTTATTCTCTAGAAAATCCATGATCATAGCATTAGTTGCTCTCCTTTTGGGTATGGCCTCAATCCATTTTGTGAAATAATCTGTTGCTGTCAGAATCCATCTGTGTTGGACTGAATAATTTGGGTTGATTTCCCCAATGAAGTTTAACCCCCACTACTGGAAGGGTGCCTCTACTGAAATTGGGTTAAGAGGAAGTGAAACCAAATTCCTCTTACCATCAAAGATATGACACTGATGACAGGTGGTAGTCTCTTTATAAACATCTGAAAACATAGTAGGCCAATAAAAACCAGCCCTCATAATTTTATTCACTGTTACCTTCCATGAGTGGTGCCCTCCACAATATCCTTTATGAAAATCCTTCATTGTTTGTTGATCTCCATTTTCCAACAAGCAATTCAACAATACACCACCAGGGTCCTTCCAATACAAGTATTGATTCATGATGTAGAACTTTGCATCCTTTAGCTTTACAGATCTAGCTCTTGTTTTCCTCAATCCTACAGGAGCTTGTAAATTTTGCAATACATACACAATATCAGCGTAACATGGAGACATAGAAAACCTTGGCATTACCTGTATCCCCGTGTCTAGCTAGTTTGAATGGCTGGTCAAGAAGTTGAGCTGCAAAGATTCACATTTAGCATATGTCATCATTATGTTCAGCCCTTGTCCTTTAATCAACTTGGTAGGCTTGATCTCAAGATCATACTCCAACAACATCTCAATCCATTTGGCCCTCTTCCCTTCTGGATCAGGTTGGGTAAGAATACTCTTCACTGCATTATTGGAAAATGTGCAACAATGTGTGAATGAAGAATGTATACCCATAAGTCTTTCAAATATTTCACCAAAGCATAAGCCTGCTTCTCCATGATATCATATTTCTACTCCCCCTCTCTCAATACCCTACTGAAAAATGCTATAGGCTGCTCAACATTTTGGTTATTTTTCTGCAATAGGACTCCAACTACAGTATGCTCAGATGCATAAGAAAAAACTAGGAAATATTTAGTGAAATCTGGGCTTGCCAGAACTGGAGCCTCAATGATGGCCCTTTTAATACCTTTGAAGGATTCTCTAGCATCCTCTGTCCATTTTATTTCATTTTCCTTCTTCATCATGTTAAAAATGTTCCTCAATATATCAACAAATATGGGAATGAATCTCCTTAGGAAACCTACCTGTCCAATAAAGGACTGCACCTCCTTCTTGCTCCTAGGCTCCTCAACCTTCAAAATTGCAATGACCCTTTCTAGATCAATCTTAATACCATCTTTTGAAATAATATGCCCCAACAATTTTGCTCCTTCAAGTGCAAAATTAGACTTTTTAGGATTTAATGAGATGCCATATTTCCTCCATTTTATAAAGAATTTCTCCAAGTGCTTGATATGTTCCCTATCAGATCTGGAATAAACAGTAATATCATCCATGTAGACAACTTCAAATTTATCCTTTTCTTCTACAAAGGCAATGTACATAGCACACTAAAATGTAGCTCCTACATTCATTAGCCCAAAGGGAATTTTAGCATACATGAATGTACCCCAGGGTGTGGTAAAAGCGGTCTTTTCTTGGTCTTCAGGGAGTACTTTGATCTAGTTATATCATGAAAACACATCCATAGTTGAAATCCTTTTAGAACCTACTACCCTCTGCAGAATGTGCTCCGTCTTAGGTAGTGGGTAATGGTCCTTCAATGAAACCCTGTTGAGGTTTCTGAAATCAATACAGAGTCTAATATCACCATTATTTTTTCTGATAGGAACCAAGTTGGCCACCCATTTTGAAAACCTCAAAGTTACAATAATCTTGGCATTGAACAATTTCCCGATCTCCTTTTCTATCACATGAAACAACTTGGGGTTTACTCTTCTTAACTTCTGTCTGAAGGGTCTTTCCCCAAGATTTATTGGGATGGTGTGCTATATCATTTAAGTATCATACTGTTTCAGGTCCTCATAGCTCCAGGAAAATACATATGTGTATTTATTCATCAATTTTACATATTCTTCCTTCTCCTTTGCAGGCAGCTTCTTGGACAGCCTTACAATTCGCGATTCTTCTCCAGTCCCTAAGTTCTGCTCTTCAACGAAATTATCAACAGGCTTCACCTTAGGGTCTTTGGCCACATCGTTTTGATCGAATTGCTTTTCAAATGGATTATGTACTTTCCCCCTAACATGTGTTTCCATCCTTTACTCTAATATTTTTCATCCTCAGCCGATTCATCATCTTGGAAACCCTCTAAATTTTCGTTTTCTGAATCGATCTGAGTATTCACAAATTCATCAGACATTTCCAGAAATCTTTTTATTTGCATATCATCATCAAAGACTTACCAATATTTGGATTTGTCTGGTATTGATCATCTATTTACAACCTCTACTTCATACTTCTTCTGAGAATAGATAGGAGTCTTGAAATCACCAGCAGTTGTAGCCAAAGAGTCTGCTACTTGATTTTAAATCCTGGGAACCACTCTGATTTTATGCTCTGTAAAATAATTAACAAACATGTCCCAAACTTCATTTCTATAAGCTATCATTCTGGGATGTTTAGTTTGGTAACTATCATTCACTTGGTTTAGCACAAGCTCTGAATCCCCAAACACTTCTATTCTTTTTTCTCCCATATCTTTCAAAGCCAGCAAACCCAGCAGTAGAGCCTCATTTTCAGCTACATTATTTGTACATTCAAAAGTCATTTTATAAGACAAAGCTTTAAATTCTCTGACTGGGGATATAGTCCAAACACCTGCACCAGCTCCATTTTTACTTAAAGACCCATCAAAGTACATATTCCACAACCCTTCCTCATTCTGTTTCTTTTCCAAGGTTTCTTGCCTCTGTGCAAATTCCTCATCTTCCTTGGATTCAATCTGTACAGGGACTTCAGGATCAGTGCATGGTCCATCATTGAAGAATATAGAAGATCCCAAATAAGTAGCAACAACATAAATGGGATGATTATCAGGCTTATCTTAACTGTTGACCACATAGGCTAATCTCCTCTCTCTATATAACCTCCTGTTGCTTCCGAATAGAGGTATAGTGGCATATGACCAGTCCATTTGCATAGTTCCCTTTAATTTTAATGCCCAAGATCTTGATAATAACATACCAAATTTTGTAGGAATATCAACTACTACAACATCCATCACAACGCTTTTAGCTGGAAGTTGTGCAAGAGTTACCAGCATATCCTTTATCAAACCCACACACCTGACCTTTCTAGAATCAAAATAGTACAGGTCTTTATAAGGCCTGGTAACCTCCAGCCCTAGACTTTCCACTACTGTCTTTGGCATTAGATTATGAGATGCTCCAGAGTCTAGCATTGTATTGTGTAAAATCATATCATGGATGTTCAAACTTAGATAAAAAGGGGGGACTTCTTCATCATCTGTATCTTCAATTTTGAGTCTAAAGACAATATCGGGAGCATCATCTGTCACTTCTAAAATATCTGGTTGACACTCACCTTGGTTCTTGACCATTTTAGTGATTTCTTCCCTATATTAATTATTCTTCAACAACTCATTAAAGGGGATATAAATATTAACCTTTTACAACTTTGTTTTCGGGCTAAAGGATGAAATTGGTTTATCCACATCAATTGGCCTTGACTGTTTAATTTCCTTTGGTTGTTGTTCCTTATTTTTTGGTTTCTCTTGTTCAACAACATCTTTCTGCTTTTATTTTTGTTTCTCTAAACTCTACTGGGTGTTGGAAAACTGGTTTGGAATGGAATTTCCTTTATTTGTTGTTACATCATGATTTATTAGATTCAGATTTCTCTGAAAATCATCAAGGGCATTCTTATATCCTCTCTGATATTGTTTTGAATCTAGCTCTGAAACATAACTGTTATTTTCCTAGGCAAAAACTTTATGTTCCTTTTCAGTTAAGTATATTTCAGAATCCATGTCATCAAAGTGATGAATCTGGTCATCCACTGTATCTTCTTGTCCTTCCTCATCAACCGAATTTTCTGGGAATGGTGGTCTTATTTGCTGATCTTCAGGGTTTCTTTGGTTTCTTTGAGGAAATGGCCTTCTGAAATTTGGATTCCTCACTTGATTTTCAGGTTGCTCTCTATTAGGTGGTCTGTTATTAAGGGCTAACCTATCCATCAATTTATCCATAGTCTTCATCATCATTTCAAACTTGACACCACTTGTGGAGGAGGAAGTAGAAGTGGATGGTTGGGCTTCTTGTCTCTTCTTATCTACTATTTTACCTTTCAACTTCTCTGAAGCCATCATATTTGCTTCCACTTCTAGAGCATCCTTTAACATAGCTGATAGGGTAGGTGACTTCCTCTCCCTCAACATGCATGAAAAATCTCCATCAAAGGCATCTGCATAATGAAGTTTAGAAGCACCTACTAAGGGTTTAATATCAGTTGGGATTGAGTTGTATACCCTCATAAATCTGCTAGAAAACTCATGCACAGACTCAAAGTTTCCTTTCTTCAAATGGTCATATTGAGATGATATTTGCAAGGGACTCTTCTTTGCCTCCCACCTATCTAAAAATAGTGTTTGAAAAGCGTCAAAGGTAGGGATAGATGCTGGTAGTAAATATTTAAACCATCTCTTAGCTTCCCACTTCTATGTCTAAGCAAACCTTCTCGGTTTTATACACTTAGTAAAATCTCAGGATTAGGATTACCTCTTGTATGGATCTTTCTAGGGGCCAAGATTCCTTCTGCGACCTTATTTAAAGATGAACGTGGAGTCTCCAATCTCCCCAGTGGAATCACCTTTAAGTGAAATCCTGATGAGTGGAGTCGCCAGGGAAAATGTACAACCTTCTTCAAATGCAGAAATCTTTGTTTGCCCACAGAAATCCTTTCTTTCTATGAAAACTTGAAATCCTTATCGTTTCTCCACAATATAAATTCTGTTCCCCGACAATGGTGCCAATATGTTAGCACTCAAAATGACCCTTAAGGTTGTGGGAAAAGGACACTTCGAGGTAACCACAAAACCAAGCTTTAGGAAAGAGAGCTGGATTCTATCTTTCTATAGAGGGATCTCTCAATGTTTGTTTATCAAGGCCAGATATATGAATTAAAATTAAGATTAGATTGGTGTTTGGTTGAATCAAGGTGAACATTCATTGGGAAATGGAGTCAAAATACTTAATATGATAAAGGGGAAATGCTTTGCATAAGAATTCTTATCAGAGGCAGGGTAATTACTCATTTGCAGTAAAAAAGTTGTTTGTCTGGTGATAGGGAAGAAAATAAGAACAATCCATTAACACAAGGCATTATAAGATGAATGATGCATTAACTTTAGTAGAAAAAGGTTTGTGGATGCTTGGAATCAAAGAAACATAGCATAAAAATATGAATTCTGCCTCAATATACACTTATCCAAACATGAAAAGAAAACAATATGGCATAGATAACAAGGAGAAATTCACATGAAGAAAAGGAGATACAGACTGTAAAAAAAACAACAGGAGAAATAACTGATTCAAATCACTTTCTCGGCTCTACCCATTTTATTAAAGAATTATCTCAGATATACAACAACACAAGGACTCATGCATTCCAACCAACAACCTTTTTTCTTCATTACATATGAATATATAGGAGGTGATAACCTCAACTCTCTAGCTCGAAATATTCTAACCTAGTTTTCAAAACAAAAAGTTGTTACAAAATCGATGACACCTAGACAAACAGGTCCATCTTCTCTGAGAATTAGTTACAACAGGAAACAACAAATGCTGACAAGTAGGCTTAAAAACCTTCACAGGTGTCCTCGAGCATCTACTAGCTGGTAACAATCTCTAGTAAAATGACAAAATGCCTTAGTAACTACTTTCTCAAGCTACAAATCTTCATGATCTTCGAATATTCATGGATGCAATGTCAACTTGGCCTTTCCATACTTCTCAACGGTCTTCAACTGATCTGGATCTTGCAAGTATGACGTGGACACCTCCTTCAACAATACTCGCATCTCTGTATGGTCCCTGCAGGAATAGCTCCTAAGGTGTGCACAAGCTTCTTTGAAGACTAAAACTAGCTAAAATTCCTTTGCCAATTTATCTACCACTGTTTTTCTTGTCAATGATTGGTTCATGTCCTCAAAAATTTCATGATCCTCTTTGCATTCTACCAACTTTCCTTGATACTCTGCTTTAGTCCTCATGGTTCCATATTCTTCCCAAAAGAGGGGAAGCCCCTTCTTGAATAGTGGATCAAACATCTCTCTAAAAATTTTTACTTGATGTGCTAAGATGTCTATCCTTTCCTAAATGGTGTCCAGTTGGTGATGCTTGTTCATAACCTTCCTTTCCCAAATGATAGTGGATAATATGTCCTTGATGCATCCTTCAACTCATCCTCTGTCCGCCCATTCAAAAATTCTATGGCGTTTTCTGCACACTCCATGGGATTCTTGTTCAATTTTTCCTTGACTGTTGTTATACTTTGCTTGGCTAACTTGATTACAGCCTCCCTATCCAGAATGAAATCGAGATATGGCCTCAATTTCTCTACCTCTGCTTCGATGTCATCCCATATCACTTGCTTAGCCTCTTGCAATGAGGCTTGGCCTATAGCTTGCTTTATCAGCTCTTCATTCTTAACCTGCAACTCCTGGTACTTGGTTTCCCAAGCCTTCTTTTCATGCTCTTCCTTTGACATCAAGGTTTTCAAATTTGCATTTTTCTTTCGTAACTTCTCCACTTCAAGGTCTCTTAGGCCTTTCTGTGCCATAGCCTTCACAATGGAGAAGTCCCCAGATTCAATGGAGGAAGGAGCAGCCAATTTCTCCAATTCTTTGTTCTTCTCCTGCAATTTCCTTTCAAGGTCTTTAGACTTGGCCTTCAGAGCCTTCTCACTCTCCACCACAAGAGCTATATCCACCTACCACTTCTTTTCATTTTCTTCAAACTTTAGCAACTTGGCCTTATAGTCTGTTAGTTCATTTTACAGCTTTTCTCTTTTCTCTTCAAGATCTGTTAGCTCGGATGCTTCTACCAATTGGGTGGAAGGGATCTTTAGCTTCCTTTTTAATGTCTGAATAGTGTTGTCTTTGTCATTTAACAGATTTTGAATAGTATCTCTTTTGTCTGCTTGGCCCTTAGTAACCACTAATTCATTCTATAGCTTCTTGATTTGTGCTTTGTGGGATTTGTTCTCCACTCTTTCTTGCCTGAGCTGATTTCCAACCTTCCTCTTATTGACTTGCAATTTAGACAGTTCTAGGGAAGCCTTAAAAAGTTTGGCATAGATAACCTCTCCAGTTTCCTTGTGCAAATTTATCATATCGGGGACAGGGATGTCTTCCAAGTTCATTTTTAGTTTAGTAGCTTTGTTTTTGGTAGCTAAGGCCAAGTTCAGGGTGTTCTGGGCATGGCTTCTGCTAGCCACCAAAGACACATATTTATTGGAAATCTGCCTCACCTATGCATACAGTTTAGACTCCTCTGAGGCTGCTTCTGTGCTCTCTTTATACTCATCCAGTATTTCATCTCTACTCTTGCTTGGTCCAGCAGGTTCAGTGGATGTTTGGTTGAATACATATTCTTTGACCTCGAATCTAGGCAGCTTAGCCTTCCCTTGTTTCTTCTTTCCTTGACCAGTTGCCACTGGTACCATCTGTTGTCCAGGCTCTTCTACTTTCTTCCCTTTTGAATCTCTTTCTGTATCTTCATCCTCCACATCCATGGGATCAATGAACTCTAAGTTGTTGGATCCCCTAGACCTGCTGGGAAGGGGTAGGACTGCTGAAACTGTTGGGACCAAGCTAGAGTTGCCAATTTGGGATAATGTGGCTTTCTGCACCAGAGCAGTGGGGTCATCCTGTACCTCTATATACATCTGACCTGTGCCAGGGTAATCCAACCAAATTGCAGTCTCAGCTAGACCTGCAAGCTCAAAATGTTCAAAACCTTTCCTTCTTCTCTCTTGTCTCTTATTTGAGATGATGTGGTGAGGGTCATAGTTGATGGAAGCCTTGGTTTGAAACCCCACATCACTCATCATACCTTCAATGGTTGGAAGGGCGGTCTTGTCTTTAATAATGAATGGGCCTACAGCCCATGGAAAGGTGATATTTGAATCCTTCTTGTCATCCAGGACATGCTCAACTTCCACCTTCAACTTTTGTCTGATAAGCTCCATGGTAAATTGTATAGGGGTTAAGAAAGCAAGAAGTATGTATGGCGGGTGAGAAAAACCATAGATTCTGATCACTGTGCCATGCTCTAATAGGAAACAATATCCAATCTTCTTCTCAGGAAAAGGCTGCAACATTTCCTTCATTTCTGTCAATACCATGGGAATCTTCTTCTGAAAGAAAACATAGTACACCTCTGACATGAGGCTATTCATGAATTTTTTGTAGTTTGTTTACATTTCCTGTGTGAGTATCCCCTCAGGCATCTACAAATTCTCTTCATTGAAGGATAGGAACATCCTCAGCAAGTCCGACTGAAACCTGAAGCTTCTAGTCTTTTGGAAGTCCACTAGATGAGAATGGATGTTCTTAGCGAGGGACTCATCAAATATTAGGCAAGCACACTGGGTGGACTGACTAGGCTCATGAGCTTCAAGGGGACATGTGTTGAGGTCTAACAATAGGATTATTAAAGGCTCAGTGACATACTGGTGTGTATCTAATCCTAGGAACTAGGCTAGCATGGTTATAACACTTTTGGACTCTTCCCTAAATATGTTGTCTTCACCAGGGAAAGGTTGATCTTGGAGGAAAACATTAGGTAGTAGACAAAATATGAAAAAACTCTGCTTAAGTTCGGTTGTGGCCTGTCTAAAATGCCGAATTAGGGCTTCTTTTGTGAACCCTTTGGATTTATGGCAGAATTCATTCGGGATTGACAGGGCCTTTCTAACAGTGAGGGGGTTGACTGGGCATAGGATCTTTGAGCTGGAGGTGTCCATAATTACCCTCTCAGAGGAGGAGTAATTAGCAACGCACCAGTCTACGAACTCGGGGTAGCTTAGGGTTTGGTCTATTGCAAAATATGGAAAAAATACCTATACACCTTATGAACGTCTATACCATGGTCCCTAATTAGCTTCAATCGGTCCTTTGTCGTCTCAATGGAGCTGTTTATAAAAACTGTATCATAAATATCGACATCTTTATCCTCCAACAAATCACCTATCCTCCAGTATGCACAACCTAGGGGTTCTATATCCCTCAGCTCAGCAATTTAAATAGTTTTGTATGGACATAGGAGGCCTACCTGGTTACTGACAGCTGGTCTGATATCCTGGTTGATTTGTCTGCTTCTGCACAGCCGTTGTTTGTCATTTTCCAATGCACATGACAGATGATACTCAGATTCCCATGCAACTGTATTTTATATTGTTTATTTTCCCTTATCACCCTTGCATTTGTCGCAGTGAAGAAATTATCTGAACCCTCCACCTGCATGATCAATCCTGAGCTGTAGATCTCCTTCACCCTTTAACTCCACAATCCTTTCGCGGCTTTCAATCCTCTCACATAATTCCTTTCTTGCACTTTAGATCCACAAAAACGCTGTCAACCATCGATTTAGATCTTTCCCACCTCCTGAGCGTCTACAGGTGCGACCCCTACCAGGTTCGCAGACTTGGAAAATGTTGATACCCCGTGCATGTTCAAAATGAAAACTAAATCTCCACCGGATCTACACCATTGTCATACGCAAGGCCTACCGCCACTTCGCAAAACTAAAAATTCGATTTCCCCGCGCATGTCAAATCACTGAAGTACTTGCTGGCCATAGATCTGTCCTTCCTCCCATTGATCAGGTTTCCAAATTGCTCATGGGCTAGCACACTCTGCCCACACTTAAAACACCCCATCTTACTTTCACGAAGTCGCTTTCCAACCATTGATCTTTATCTCCACAGATCTACATCTTTCATTTGTGCCCTTATATAACATTTGAGCCGAATTTTATAATTTCACCCTTATTTGCAATGTTAAAGCTTAGGACCTTTGATTATTTCATTCCCACGCTACAAATACACTTCCAGATATCCGATTTGACATCCCTTGGGTCCTATGATTCGAAAACCGAGTCCTTACTCCTTCTTTCATGGATCTGAACCCCTTCAATCGTCCAAACAAAAAACTGGTGCTAACAATTGACTCCAATCGGGGTTTCTATCCTCCCCGTGAGGTAGAAAAGAAACCCGTAGACCAAGTGCCTGATACATTTTTGCCGCTTTCTAAAAACTACAAACCCCTGTTCATGCTTTTTCTGAATATAAAAAAAAAACAAAAGGAACGGCTACCCTTCCAGATATTAGGGCCTTCTCTTCAGGCTTCAAATCTCTTGGTTCACCATTTATACTAATACAAATGTAAATCAATATATACATATTATGATACAAGGGTTACCTTCCATCCTCAGGACAGGTAATGCTTCAGAAACGTTCCATTTACAGGTCCTTGTGTCAGTCGAGACCCATCCTGATTCTCTAACATGAAACAATTGACACCTCTATATGCTGCAATGATATAGGGACTTACCCACATATGATCAAACTTCCCATGCCTATCTTCTCTAGCAGCATCCCACTTTAATATCAAATCACCAATATGAAATTATTCTTCTTTCATCTTGTTGTCAAAAGTATTCTTCATTTTCTCTTGGTGCACTTGCACTCTGTCATAAGCTTTGTCCCTTACCTCATTTAGTTCTATTATCTGATTTATCCTTCTTTGCATATGGTTGGGCTCATCTTCATGCCCTTGCAAGAGATTCATGACTGGAAATCCCAAAGATGTTCGAAAGATAACTTCAGCTCCATATACTAACTGGAATGGTGACATCCCAATTGCTCTTTTTGTGCCAATCTTGTCATCCCATAAAGCATACTTCAGCTTTTTATGCCAAGCTCTTTTGTTCTCCTCTAACAGCTTCTTAATTATCCTTACCAGGATCTTGTTAGAAGAGTCAGCCAATCCATTCCCTTGTGGATAGTAGGCAGTTTAATGGTTTAGGTTGATATGATATTTATGACAGAAAATTATCATCTTCTTGGATTTGAAAGTAGCTGCATTATCTGTCACAATTCTCCTGGGGCATCCAAATCTAGCCAAAATGTTATTCTCTAGAAAATCCATGATCAAAGCATCAGTTCCTCTCCTTGTGGGTATGGCCTCAATCCATTTTGTGAAATAATCTGTTGCTGTCAGAATCCATCTGTGATGGCCTGAAGAATTTTTGTTGATTTCCCCAATGAAGTCTAACCCCCACTGCTGGAAGGATGCCTCTACTGAAATTGGGTTAAGAGGAAGTGAAACCAGTTTCCTCTTACCATCAAAGATCTGACACTGATGACAGGTGGTAGTCTCTTTATAAACATATGAAAACATAGTAGGCCAAAAAAAACCAGCCCTGAGAATTTTATTCACTGTTAGCTTCCATGAGTGGTGCCCTCCACAATATCCTCTATGAAAATCCTTCATTCTTTGTTGAGCTTCATTTTCCAACAAGCAATTCAGCAATAGACCACCAGGTTCCTTCCAATACAAGTATTGATTCATGATACAGAACTTTGCAGCCTTTAGATTTACAGATCTAGCTCTTGTTTTCCTCAATCCTACAGGAGGTTGTAAATTTTGCAATACATACACAATATTATCAGCGTACCATGGAGACATAGAAAACTATGGCATTACCTGTATCCCCATGTCTAGCTGGTTTGAATGGCTAGTCAAGAAGTTGAGCTGCAAAGATTCACAATTAGAATCTGTCATCATTCTGTCCAGCCCTTGTCCTAAAATCAACTTGGTAGGCTTGATCTCAAGATCATACTCCAACAACATAGCAATCCATTTGGCCCTCTTCCCTTTTGGATTAGGTTGGGTAAGAATACTATTCACTGCATTATTTGGAACATGTGCAACAATGTGTGAATGAAGAATGTATACCCTGAAGTCTTTCAAATATTTCACCAAAGCATAAGCCTTCTTCTCCATGATATCATATTTCAACTCCTCCTCTCTCAATACCCTACTGAAAAATGATATAGGTTGCTCAGCATTTTGGTTATTTTTCTGCAATAGGCCTCCATCTACAGTATGCTCAGATGCATAAGAAAAAACTAGGAAATCTTTAGTGAAATCTAGGATTTCCAGAACTGGAGCCTCAGTGATGGCCCTTTCAATATCTTTGAAGGATTCTCTATCCTCCTCTGTCCATTTTATTTGATTTTCCTTCTTCAAAATGTTAGTAATGTTCCTCAATATATCAACAAAGCTGGAAATGAATCTCCTTAGGAAACCTACCTGTCCAATAAAGGACTGCACCTCCTTCTTGCTCCTAGGCTCCTAAACCTTCAAAATTGCATTGACCCTTTCTCGATCAATCTTAATACCATCTTTTGAAATAATATGCCCCAACAATTTTTCTTCTTCAAGTGCAAAATTAGACTTTTTAGGATTTAATAAGATGCCACATTTCTTGCATTTTATAAATACTTTCTCCAAGTGCTTGATATGTTCCCTATCAGATCTGGAATAAACAGTAATGTAAAAAATGTATACAACTACAAATTTATCCTTTTCTTCTGCAAAGGCAATGTCCACAATGCGCTGAAATGTAGCTCCTGCATTCATTAGCCCAAATGGAACTTTAGCATACATGAATGTACCCCAAGGTGTGGTAAAATCAGTCTTTTCTTGGTCTTCAGGGAGTACTTTGATCTGGTTATGTCCCGAAAACCCATCCATAGTTGAAATCATTTCAGAACCTACTACCCTCTGTAGAATGTGCTCCATCTTAGGTAGTGGGTAATGGTCCTTCAATGAAACCCTATTGAGGTTTCTGAAATCAATACAACATCTAATCTCACCATTCTTTTTTCTGACAGGAACCAAGTTAGCCACCTATTTTGCAAACCTCAAAGTTATAATAATCTTGGCATTGAACAATTTCCCGATCTCCTTTTCTATCATAGGAAACAACTTGGGGTTTACTCTTCTTAACTTATGTTTGAAGGGTCTTTTCCCAAGATTTATTGGTATGGTTTGCTCTATGATAGAAGTATCATACTCTTTCAGGTCCTCATAGCTCCAGGAAAATACATCTGTGTATTTCTTCATGAATTTTACATATTCTGACTTCTCCTTTGCAGGCAGCTTCTTGGACAACCTTACAATTCGCGGTTCTTGTTCAGTCCCTAAGTTCCGCTCTTCAATGGCATCATCAACAGGCTTCACCTTAGGGTCTTTGTCCACATTGTTTAGATCAAACAACTTCTCTAGGGGGATAAGGCCACTTGGAATAAAATTTCTTTTCAACTGGATTATGTCCTTTCCCCCTAACATGTTATGCCATCCTTTACTCTCAGCTTTTTCATCCTCATCCGATTCATCATCCTGGAAACTCTCTAAATTTTCATTTTCTGAATCGATCTGAGTATTCACAAATTCATTAGACATTTCAAGAAATATTTTTATTTGCATATCATCATCAAAGACTTTCCAATATTTGGAGTTGTCTGGTATGGATTGTCTATTTACAACCTCAACTTCATACTTCTTCTGAGAATAGATAGGAGTCTTGAAACCACTAGCAGTTGTAGCCAAAGAGTCCGCTACTTGTTTTTCAATCTTGGGAACCACTCTGATTTTATGCTCTGTAAAATAATTACCAAACATGTCCCAAAGTTCATTTTTGTAAGCTCTCATTATGGGATGTTTATTTTGGTACCTATCATTCACTTGGTTTACCACAAGATCTGAATCCCCAAACACTTCTATTCTTTTTGCTCCCATATCTTTCAAAGCCTGCAAACCTGGCAACATAGCCTCATATTCAAATACATTATTAGTACATTCAAAAGTCAGTTTATAAGACAAAGATTTAAATTCTCTGGATGGGGATATAATCCAAACACCTGCACCAGCTCCATTTTTACTTAAAGGCCCATCAAAGTACATAGTCCACAACCCTTCCTCATTCTGTTTCTTTTCCAAGGCTTCTTGCTTCTGTGCAAATTCCTCATCTTCCTTGACTTCAATCTGTACAAGGACTTTAGGATCAGTGCATGGCCCATCATTGAAGAATATAGAAGATCCCAAATCAGTATCAACAACATAAATGGGATGATTATCAGGCTTATCTTGACTGTTGACCACATAGGTTAATATCCTCTCTCTATATAATCTCCTGTTGTTTCCGAATAGAGGTATAGTGGCATATGACCAGTCCATTTGTATAGTTCCCTTTAATTTTGATGCCCAAGATCTTGATAATAACATACCAAAATTTGTAGGAATATCAACTACTACAACATCCATCACAACGATTTTAGTTGGCAGTTGTGCAACAGTTACCAACATATCCTTTATCAAACCCAGACACCTGGCCTTTCTAGAATCAAAAGAATACAGGTCTTTATAAGGCCTGGTAACCTCCATCCCTAGACTTTCCACTACTGTCTTTGGAATTAGATTATGAGATGCCCCAGATTCTAGCATTGCATTGTGTAAAATCATATCATGGATGCTCAAACTTAGATAAAAAGGGGGAACTTCTTCATCATTTGTATCTTCAATTTTGGGTCTAAATACAATAGTGGGAGCATTATCTATCACTTCTAAAATATCTGGTTGACACTCACCTTGGTTCTTGGCCATTTTAGTGATTTCTTCCCTATATTCATTATTCTTCAACAACTCATTGAAGGGGATAGAAATCTTAAGCTTTGACAACTTTGTTTTCAGGCTGAAGGATGAAATTGGTTTATCCACATCAATTGGCCTTGACTGTTTAATTTCCTTTGGTTGTTGTTCCTTATTTTCTGGGTTCTCTTGTTCAACAACATCTTTCTACTTTTCTTTTTGTTTCTCTAAACTCCGTTGGGTGTTGGAAAACTGGTTTGGAATGGAATTTCCTTTATTTGTTTTTATATCACGGTTTATCAGCTTCAATTTTCTCTGAAAATCATCAAGGGAATTCTTATATCCTCTCCGATATTGTTTTGAATCTAGCTGTGAAACAGAACTGTCATTTTCCTGGGCGAAAAATTTACGTTCCTTTTCAGATAAGTATATTTCAGAATCCATGTCATCAATAGGAGATCAAGCAATCTTGAAGATCCAATGATCAATATCCAGGAATTATGGGGAAACTCTCGGCTTCTGGTGCAGAATTGGAAAAAATAGCTGCAAGTGCAGAATATGTATGCAGTGCAGAATCACTAGTGCAGAACCACCAATGCAGAATCACTAGTGCAGAATCACTAGTGCAGAATCACCAGTGCATAATATGCATGTAGTGCAACATAGTTGGATTGTCCTTGCCATGGCTATGATACCATATGAAATTCAGGCACAACAGATCTATGGAATAAGAAAAACCATTACAAGAGATGCATGCATAATAATATGTGAAAACTGTGCAAAAAGACTTGCAGCAGTGCTCTATTGAACTCAGAAGTAGAATACAATACAATACAGTAACAATGACTGAATAATTCGAATTAACCAAGGAGTTCATTCGAATAGCCTGCATGGTGTAGCTGGTCTGCACTATGAGTCCTCATCATCAATCAATGGCAGTGCCATCAATTCACAAGTAACGGTCAACCAGGTGTCAAACTAAGTCTAACTAAATGTAGGTAGGTGTAACTGATGCATGGAGCACTAATGTAGTAAAGGAGAATCCAAGGAGGGCGCATGAGGAGCTTTCAGTAGTCAGAATAGTCAAACTAGTCTCTCTGGATGTCCATCGGAGTGTTTTAGTTAGTTAACTAGTCAATATGTCCTCAAATCAAGGAACATATCCAAAAATCAAGCAACTAACTGAGTGTGTCACTGGTGGTAGGTAAGAGAGGGCTCACTTGGTCATAGGAGATGAAAACAAGGCGCATCATGGACTAGGAGGGCTGGAACTGAGCAAAAACAAGCTCTCGGGGCTAGTAAACTAGTGACTAGGTGCTGGGAGACTACCATATTAATGACTGGGATGCATGCAAATGCATGCATGCATGCAAACATAAAGATGATGGTGAGAATATCCTCACACAATAATGTGAAGAGATGGGAGAAGTGAGCTTGGAATTGATGCATAGTAGGAAAATTCTAGAAAGAAATAAGTGGAGTTCCCAAGTAAGGGGGAACACGAAGATAAGAATAAGAAAAAGGGGGAAAGAGAGGTTCCCATGTAGATAAATAGGTGGAGAGTTCATGAGAAGAGAGGAATTGAGAAGAGAGGGAGTATCCTCATAAGAGAGGAGCAGAAGTGTGGCTAGTTTTAGGTGCATAGGGGAAGCCGAGTGTAGGATGGATGTGAGGATAGAGCATAGATTATGTTGCTTGTTTAATTTCTAACTAAGACTAAGACCAAAAATAATAAGAGAATTGAGAGAGTATTAGGTGCATGATGAATCATTGAACCCATTGTAAGAGGAAATTCCTAGTTGCGGCATCATTGTAATTTGTAATTGTTGTTGTGCATAATAGATGAAGGGTCAGTTGAGCCCCTATTATTGACGACTCGGTTTCAAGTCTGTGTGGATGTTAATTTTCATTATATGTTGAGCAGGACCAACTTTTAATTCATATCATCCTTGTGTATAGGGAGAACATGCTTCCCTCTTTGAAAACCTTTAGTTCTTGGTTGAGGGGGTGATCATGCTTCATTATTGGAATCAGAGTAGGAGCATCCCGCGTGAATGCAAATAAGATACAACTCCACAATTGTGATTGTGGGCAGAGTTGTAGTTGAGTGTGAAGAGTTGAAGGAGACAAATTCAAATGTGATTGGGTAGAGATGTGAGGATATCTCCAATGGTGAAGGTTGGGTAGATCTATCAAAAGGAATCAAACCCATGAGAGGTTTGGAAATTTAAGACAGCTTCGATAAGGAGGTCAGGTAGATTTTTCCAATAAAAGTCAAGATCCCAATTGAAGGTGGAAGGTGGTTTTGAGCTCTAAATATAAATATGAGAAGATAACAGTTCTAGCAGAGGGAGTTGGGTAGAACTATTAAGAGGAGAACTCGTTGATAAATAAATTAGAGGAACTACATGTTGCAAAGGTGAAGAGATGGAATACAAGGGGCATCCAAGAATGAGAAACCTAATCAAAAGAAGGTCATGGGAAGGCATGGTTCCCATGGATACATGTGATGAGTTGAGTAGAGTAGTAGTGAAGGTAGTTGATGCTCAAAACAACACATTTTAGGAAAAAACACGAATTACACCCTTGGAGGGTTGGTCAAGGGGAAGATGGGGTTGGAAGCTCGAGTTATGTTCAGAGCCCTTGGAATTAATGGTCCTATAAGCATAAAGGAATTAAAACGAGATCAAAATGAGCGTGTTTAAACGCACAATTCAAATTAAAATTACATGCATTAGTATATAAAAAAAACTATAAGAAAATTATCTAAGCATATGTGCATTAATTTCCAAATACAAAAATTAACTAATATAAGCAACTAAGGAAAGTAATGTAAAATATTTACAAATAATGAAAATGCATTACAAATTATTATTAATTTTTTAAGTAAGCTTTAGTTGTTACCACGAAAATGAAAAAATAATTAGTATGTACACCTAATTAAACTAAATAAGCTACTTTTAATGTGGAAAAATAAATCTTTAATTTTGTTTAATTTTGGAATTTTTAAAGGTAGATTAAAACATAGTTCCATTAATGAAATGTTTTCAGCTCAATAAAGTAGAAACTTTGCATATTGGACACATACTGAAAATTAATTCAATAATTATAACTAGTTGTATGGAATGAAAGATTGTTATAAATTGTGCATAGAGCTACTTCAATCTGAAAAATAGGACAACAAAGCTAACAACTAAAAAATAGAATCATATTTATTTAAGTTAGTGAACAAAAATATAAAAAATATATTTGCAGTCCATTATATACATGTTGTACATTCTCGCAAAATGTAAAGAAAGAAATAAAAGTAACAGTGAGGATGATTGATAAAAACATGAATAGAATTGTACAGTCATTAATAGAATAGGCTACAATCAGATCAACCCCTCAAAATAGAAGGTTTTCGAGACCCTATGCATATCTCAATGACGCGGTCTCATCTAGGTGAAACTGAGACAATGAGAGTACTCCCCACTCATATTTTCATTATGGTAACCTCCGTGCATGAAAATTCCAGTCAATAAAATATACAACAAAAAACTACAATAGGTGTAGGAAAATAGAATATACCTCCAACAAATGGACATGAAATTTAGTCTTACCTACCATTGCCTCTTGCTAGCCTCTTGGAAATCTACAGAAGGATAAAAATAAATAGCAGTGGAACCTAGTAGTACTTGCTCCTTACCTTCAGTGCCAGATCCTTGTTTGTGGCACCTTCATTTGAAGTTTATAGGTATGTGTTGGGTAGGTGAAGTGTCTTGGATTCCTAGAACTCAAGTGTTTCAATGTCATCATTTGGTGTTTGGTTTTCCATGCACATCCGAATGAGTGTGAGCTACAAGTAGTTGACTCTCACCCTCATGGTGTACAATGAAAGCGAGTGATATGCCTAGCTTTTGGAAGATATAGGGTTACACCAACATGGGACACTAGGCACTTGGATTAGTTATGGATCATGGTTTTTGAAAGGATTCCTTTGTATGTCTTTAGTGAGGAGACAATTATTAGAATTATCAAAAATATACAACACCTCATGTATGTATGTACAACCTTTATTCGGGTTCAAAAATAAACATTAGGAAAATGCCATTAGTGAACCTGGTTCACGTATTTGAAATTGTATACATGGAGGATCATAAAGAGTAGATTTTTCCATGGCCCCATATTTTATAAATATGCCTACATCATGTGTCGAGAACTGCAATTACTTTGTGTTGATCCATATGGTATAAATCTGTATATGGAGAAACAATTATGTGTTGCTATTCTCTCTACTATAGGGATTGAAAAACTCATTGAACATGCGAGAAAAATAGAGATGAGGGAGAAAACTACTCTAATCAAGATAAACTTTCATCTCGTATTCTCAACCCATAAAACTTGCTTCTATGTACAAATTTGAACCTTTGATTCCCAACTACCTAGGTTTTTGTGTGAATTTTCCTCTACATGTCTCAACGGTGCATTAATATTCTCATTACTTGCTCTACCATGTTCATGCCCCTCTGTACGCATTAATCTCTCGGCATGCCATTTGTATGTAAGCCTATTAACATTCACAACTTCTTTTCGCATGGTTGTTGTCCTCATTGCTCATGAGTGCACTATGGTGTTGCAAAATTTCATTTGACACATTGAACTCCACGTGTCCAAGTGGACCTTTCTTTGTTATTTAACAACCAATCGTCCATTTCCAAATTCGAACGTGCGATCGTCTCCAAAGAACAGTCATGAAATGGAACTGGTTGATGATCATCAAAACATCTTATACACCCATACTATGATAGCTTAGGACCCTTTTTTGGAGAAAAAAATCATAAGGAAACATTAGGAGGGAACTTTGGGTACCCGCACGAAGTTGGTACCCAAAATGGCCGCAACAGCAGCACGTGAGTGGAAAAAACAAAGCGACGCACACACGCATCCAAATGCGTGCACGCGTCGCTGCTTTGGCAATGCCGAACGTCCACGTGGAAAAAAGGGGCGCCCACCCATCATTGGCCTGTACGCACAAACTGGCGCACATGCATCAATGACGCATGCTCGCCCCTGTTTTTTATAAAAAAAACAGAGCTCATGTGTTTTCTATTTTCGACAAACCTGTGAGCGCACAGAGAATCCCGCGAGCGTAGAGTGGCACCCCGCGGTCGCATCCTGGAGCACATCAACGCCAAGAAATCACCCTACACCTCCTTGCCTTCAATTTCTTTAGGTAGGTGCTCCTCAAATCACAAATTTTTTGTTATTTTGTTTTCCAATTCAATTTTATTTAAAAAAAAATTACAATCCATTAAAAAACCAGGAAAATTTCATTGCAGACCATCTACACCTAACAAGATGTCAAACATACCTGAACCATCCAATGAAACCAATGAAACCCGACCTTCAGAAGACAACACGGGAACCAAAAATGAACATAATGAAAACCCCGAAGATCAATTTCACCAAGATTTAAATCAATGGAGGGCACTAAGTAATGAATTGAATAGCACCAAGGAACCCTCTCGGCTTTCCTTGGCTTCATCACTGCAAAACATTATTGAATCAATCAATATTGCACATAGTGACATAACAAACTTGAGCCAATACAGGGATCGAATGAGGGAATACTACTCCACTGGGTTGTCCAAAGAGTAGATAAAAGACCTCAACATCACCAAAGCCCAGTTGTATAGCAAGTTCATAGTTCCCTCAATAGGACAACCTCCAGCTATGACGAGGCCTTAGGTTTGCATGGACTGGTGCATTTACCAGCCATGGAGAGATAACTGGAGAAAGAGGTGGTTCATGGTGTTTGACAGGCCCCCGTGCAACAATTTGGAGGTCCCACAGTATTTCCTTTGGAAATTGTGGGCTGAGTTTGAGCTAGGGTACCATGTCAACTATTTTGAAATCACTGAGTTTCAGGGTGTCGGTCTTGGCTCTGCCCAAGATCGACCTCAGGCGCACCGTAACCCACTTAGAGGACCTCCTGCACCCAGGAGAGATCCAAACCCCCCTCCTCAGCCACCCAAGTTTGGTAGCGGGCTAGATGAGATTCATGACTCTGTCAGACATGCCACACATGACTTGCTTAGACATACCAAAATTTTGGCCATGTCTTCCCAGAGCCGGGAGGACATCGATGAGACACAGACAACTGCACAGTCTATGGGTGGTGGCCGGGACATGCCGGGTACAGGTGGAACCTAGGTGGGGCCTTCTACTTCTGCTGGAACAACGACACATCGATGTTCTCACTATGGTCATTCTTTCCATGGTGATACGTAGCAGCATGCCACATGGAGCTTCATGGATCAGGTTTGCTATTGTTTTATTTAATGTTCAAGTATTTGTTGTATTTTATTTGACATCGTATTGTTTAATATATTTAACTTTGAATTACACATTGTTGACTTTATTTGTTTTAATGTACATTTATTCGGGGCCGGGTCTCCATCCCCTAGGTGGCAGGATGTCGGTTCCTTTGACCTCGATGGAGCCATGGCAACAACAGAGGAGATTGCGGCACCATACACACAGGTAACTTCTTTACTTTTAATAATTAGATCATGTTACCAGTAATTTGTGTTCGGTAATTAAAAATTAATTAGCACTGAGTAATTACCATATTATCATTGTATTTTACAGTAGTGTTTATCATATTGTCTAAATTATTTGAGAGCTATAAATTCATATAATCCAACCAAACAAAAATGAAACCTTATAAAACATGAAAACCTAAGAAAACTATAAACATTTGTCCATGTTCACTTTAGGAATCCTAGACCTATAGTGATTATACAAATGGGAGAGAAATTTCCAAAATATGTCATTCTTACTTGACCAATGATGAGCCCGCAGCTGGGGTTTTGGTGATTCCCACATTGTCCTTCATCCTCAGACTACCATCCAATGCTTGCTTGCTCTTCCTGTGTTTTACCAATGCCATGTGTGTTATTGTTTCTTTTCCATTTGTCACCATGTCATCCAAGTTATCTTTTCCATGTACTCTCTGTGTCCAAATCATCTTCAAATGGCCACAGTATGGGTCATTTGACTCTTGGCTCAATAGGTGTGCCAATGGCTCCAATGCCCATCACTTTGTCCACCAAATCATTCTTTGCTGCCATGCCCTTATGCCATGTGTTCTTCAAGCTTAAACTTTTAGAATATATTACCATGGTAATTATCACTTTCCCCTGTATTCTACTAATAGGTTCTTTTAATGGTAAAGGTGGTCAAATCACTTCTATGCTTCTGCTAACTTTGTTGCATCAATTGAGTTCACTGAGATGTTGTACTTGTCACTTTTGCATCCACCGAGACCAATAGGAAAACTATTTATTGCTATGAATTTTCACTACATTGTGCAAAACGCTCAGGAAAAAGAGAATCATATAATTGGCCAAGCTTCTAGAAATTCAAGAACTTGATGTTTCTCATGTCCTTATTACCCTAGTTTATTATCACGGGATTTCCAATTTATTCTAATATTTGAGACTGAAACTAATCATACTACTACTCCTAGAACATGCTATTAGGAAAGACATATAAACAATGCAAAACAACTTATCACATGTATTATCACAAAAGTTTATGAAAATGATGTAAGGCCCATAAGGAAGAGCGATAATCTTACAAATATGGTCTATGGGGCCTTGCTATTATCTTGATTCAAATACAACTTGGTAAAACATTTGGCATCAAGAATACTCATTTAACTCATTTCACTCAAGATTTCTATGATTTCAATCAAGTGATATCATTCCGACAACATAGCTATTCAATCAAGAACACATAATTACTCATTCAATGCAGAAGAACATGGCACATTCAAGCAGCTTGTAAGAAAGTTAATCATGAAAAAGATTTATCTTTCTTCCTTTTTCTAACGATCAACACTCTAAAGTGTATTAAATAACATGCACACTAACTTAATTTCTATTTAGCACCACTTTGCAAATTGAAACAATGCGATGCCATTTTATTTGATGATGTAAATGTTATGGAAATAAAGGGACTCAAGATCCTCACTCTAGTGATGCAAATACTTTTCCACTGGGTGAATCAAGCTTGTAGGAAACTACAAATCTATAAGAAGACATCAAAACCTAGGAACTCTTCATCAAGAACCCAAACACATTACATAGGTTTCCAATTCAAATTTGTAAATGGACATGAATTCCATTCGCTTATGAGGCACTGCACATCTCTCTAGGGCCAAAGGAAAAGCTCACCTACTCATGGGGATGACTCTAGAAAAGTAAAATCTCACCATGTCACCTTCTATGCCCTGTCACCTTATTTAATTTTAATTTCATTCCATGCCACCTTCCATCCTTTCAGAATATTGAATATCAATGACAACTTTTCCCATCAAACACTTCAAGCATAAATTGTCAACTTTCCTTGCCACATTATCTTCAATGAATGACCACATAATGGGTCATTTTTTCCTATCATGGGCCCAATCCATTGTGGGTCAAAGGACGCGATCCCCACAACCATGTTCTTTACCAAGTCTTGAACAAATGGATTGCACCAATACAATAAAAACGTTATATAATATCCAAAGCCCATCAAACCACTATCATCTAACTTGAATATAAATTAATTGCAGTCATGTTTTTTTAAGTACTATCGTTGTCATTCTCATTGGCATTGTGTTTGATATTGTTAAAATTGTTTTTATAAATTCAGTCTAAAAATTGTAGTGTTCGCACAAGTGTCTGCAGGCTCCAGCAACTAGCCACCGCCACCAGGAACCAGCAGTTCTCCACGTGCGCAGGTATCGTGTGTATTAAAGCATAAATTTAATTTCAAATATGATGACTTGTCCGTGTATATTTATGTTTTTCTATCTTAAATTATGAGGTTATAAATGTGTATGCAGGTGCGAGTACCTAGGCCTGCTAGTGTTGTTATTCCTCCCTACCCGACCTTTCGGCCACCCTATATGCTAGTTGTATCCCCTGGCATACATGCCCCATTCCCCAACCCCTTCCATCCAACCCCCCCCCCTATATAGAACCACAGTTCCATCTAGCTCCCCCTTACGTTTCATATCTAGCTCCACCTCCGTATCAATTTCCCATGTTCCCACCCTCCCCCATCCGACCACGACACACCACCCATCCACAGTCACCCATCCCTCTACCGCAAAACAGACCTCGCCCCCCTCCAAATTCCCCCACCACACTCGCTTCCCTTTCCAGGGTGCCCTGATCCATAGTACAACCAGTTGGGGTTTATAGCCCTAGACGTGCATCTCCACTTCGCCCACCCCAATCCATGCCTCCTTCTGCCACCCCCCCTTATTCCACTGTTCCCCCCAGTGGTGTAGCCACCATCAATATGGCTACATCCTCCCCTTTACCATCCACCCTAGCATTAGAGCAGGATGTCCAGCTGACTGGTCCATCCGCCAGCCCCGAAGACCAGTCGATTGTGTTCACGGTGAGATTGACTAGTTTATGAAAATCTCGTTCAATTTTAACGAAAATTACTACATGCATCTAGTTTTAGCATTTATCGGATTGTTCTAAATGTTGCAAGGTGGCATTGTTGAGAGACTAGGATCACGGAGGAGGCAGAACCCCTCACGACTTACAGTCTTGCATGCGGTGAGTTATCAAAGATTTGAAAACTATTTTTATTTTGAAATTATGTTTTATACTTGTATAATTGCCAGGAAAAGTTGACATATTATTGTTGTCGTTTCAGGGCTCAGGGGGACGTGTTCAAAGACGCCGGAAGGACCCAGTTTCCTCTAGCACGAACAAGAGGAAGATCGATTTTGGAGATGCACCTGGGAGCTCCGAGGGTGGGCAGGAGGATTGAGAGACCCTCCTATGTACACTAGCCACGATGTGGCATTTTCAGCACGAGTTGCCATATTTTGTATAGGGCACCATGGGCCATATTTTGTATAGGGAACGAGTTTCCTTTTTTTGTACGGGGCATGATTTTCCATTATATATATGCTAGGAACGATGTTCCATTTTTCCAAAAAGTGTACATGATTGGATCATTTTTGCATTCTAATAGATGGATCTGCACTTGTGTATATGAGTTTGTCTTTGATTACATTTTTGCATACATGATTTTGTCTTCGATAAGAATGTTATGGAAAAGTTCTCACATACATATAGATGTTATTTCTAGACACCAAGTGACCTCAATATGAGTCCCTTGTATTTGAATGGGTCTTGCATCTTTTCCTTTCAGCAACAACATACCTAGCCAAGCAAACTAAGGAGTGATGTTTACATTACAAAGTGTTGTGACTTTAGGGCTACAAAAAAATAAATAGTAGATGATGATTTCTTCCATACTTAACCTTGTAGTGGTTATAATAGTCAATTCTAACAAGAATTGCATCACATATTATATCAAATTAACCTAGATATATGAGAAGCTCATATGTGTGCTTGGATGGAAGGGTTAATGTGATGAACCTGCAACAATAATTAATGAGAATACACGGGACAGCAGAAATAACAAAACTCAGAATCACTTTTATATTGATCGCAGGCCACTTTGAGGGGGCAACCTCCTTTGAGCAAGCTCAATACAAATAACTTCACGGTGCCTTCATAGGCCTCAACACACACTTATATACTAATTCTAGGCGCAAATACTATGGGTCAAAACCATGGGCCAATACAAATTATGGATCAACAATACTATGGCAACTTACAAAGCATATGCGCCAAACAATAATAACACAAACTATGGATCAACAAATACTACGGGACGAATTACAAAGCATATGCGTACAACAAAAATACACTAATAAAGTAAAGACATGGGTTCCTAACATCCCCTCCCCCTTAGAAAAAGCTTTGTCCTCAAAGCTTGAGATGTGGAAATTGATGCAGAATCTGAAGGAGTGGTTCCCCTGTAGCATCCTCGGGTTGCATGCCGGGCCACTGATGCCTGTTGAGTTTCAGGGATGATTACGTGTAAGGCTATAGATGAAGAAGAACCATATCAACTACATGAAAAGTGCACTCAGAACGGTGCTGATCGGCTTGTTGTTTCAGTCGAATTCTTGCCATGTGAAGATTGTCCTGCAGAATTAGAAGAATCTGATCACGGTTTCGAAGAATCGAGTTAATTGCCTGAACCAGGGAGCTGTTGAAGGTGTATGGAAGAAGAACTAGTGGTGCCTATCTAGAGACTGCTTCATATGGTGTCTGTTTATATGTGGTACTGTACCATTGGAGCACTTCTAGGAAATCCATAGAAATAGTTGTCCAAATCTGTGTAGGGATGGGCAAGGATTCGAGTAGTCCCGAAAGGAGTGTCGTTTCACCCTTGTTGACCTGGAAAGTATCACAATCAACCACCATCCATTGAATTGTCATTGTAAGTCCCTGCCAAAAGAAGTTACATTGTTCTCAGTCATACGTTTGGAGGAACCCAGAGTGCCCTGTTGATGAAGAAGCATGGAGTTCATAGAAGAGATAGCCCTGTTGAACAAATTGCAACCAATTTGGAACAAGAAGAGAAATAGATGTAAGAGAAACTGGGTCATCAAATGTGCGAGAAGGAACATCTGCCACCATATTGTCCTTATCCTTTTGGTAAGTGATCGCATAGTCACAACCCATGAGTTGGATAACCCATTTCAGGTGTGCTCGAGAGGAGACCCATTGTTCTAGGAAATTTTCTAAACTCGGGAGATCAGTCTTGATGCAAAAATAATTCCCCAATAGGGATGGCTGCCATTTCTGCACTGCATGCAAAATAGCCATCATGTCCTGCTGAGATGTAGATGCGGCTAAATGCTTACCGGAAAGGTCTCGTGAAGCCGGCAAGCCCACTGGTGCAGCAAAGACACCTGCATATTTATCCAAGGAAGTAGTGGAGGCCGTTGGTGGGTGCATCTGAATGGAATGGAGCTGAGTAATGACACCATGTGAATTCCTCTTAAGGATCTTTTCCAGGCGATCTAAACTGGTGATACAGAGAGACCCTAGTTGTAAGCCCGTAAATTTGTGTTGTGTCCCATTGATGGAAAACTGCATCCAAAGTTTAGCAAAATTACATAAGATGGGGCCAAGTATGCGTAACCATTGAACGCCCAAAACCACATCACATCCGCCTAAAGACAAGGAAAACATGTTAGAGCACAGGTTATAATCTTCCAGAGAGATATGCACATTGTGACACTTTCCCTTGCAAGGTAAGGTGCCCCCATTGGCAACCATCACTTCAAAGTTGGAGCAAGGATGGATAAAACAATCAGCCTGTTTGGCGATCCGAGGGTCAATGAAGTTATGTGTGTTGTCAAAATCAATGAGTATTGTAAGAGGAAGCTTCTTGAAGTAACCCCTGACCCGCATTGTTTGGGGGGTGGTGACGCCGGATAAAGCATTGAGAGATATCTCTGGTTGGTCATCCTGAGATGGGGGGTCAATAGGAAACTCTTGAATGTCGACTTAATCATCCATTGTATCTGGAGCTTCTTCACCAATTTTAGAGGCAGACGAAGAATCCATATCCAAGAGATAGAGCTTTTGTTGAACACAATTATGTCCCCGAGTGAATTTCTCATCACAATTATAACAGAGCCCTTTTTCTCTGCGTGCCTGCATCTCTATTTCAGACAAATACTTGATAGGAGTTGGTCGAGGAGTTGGCGGAATGGGAGGTCATTGAGAACCCATATTTTGGAAGGGAACAAAAGAAGGTTTGGAGCGTTGTTGGGCTGCAAGCTTGTCTTCTTCCAACTTAGCCAACCCTAGGACTTCCATCATTGTGTTGGGACAGAACATTTTAACCTTTGACCGGATTTCATCCTTAAGACCACTGATAAAACAACTCCTGTAGAATTCATCAGACAATCCTTCTGTGTGATTGGCTAGTTTCTCAAATTTTGTCTGATACTCTCTCACAGTGCCACTTTGATGAAGTTTAGTGAGTGCTCCGGTGAAGTCATCAAAAGCAGTAGGACCAAAGCGTTGCAAAATGAGTTGAAAAAAATCTATCCATTTTGGCTCATCATGAGCCTTGATGTACCAACGGTACCATTGAAGGGATTCATGTTCCAAATGAAAGGATGCAAGTGGAACTTTTTGGACATCAAAAGTATTATGCAAACTGAAATACTGATCTGCACGATGGATCCATCTAGTCGGATTAGCACCGTTGAAGCGAGGAAATTCAAGCTTCGGACCACAGAAATTGCTGGAAGAAGAGAACCCATTGGCTGTAGAAGATTCTTGCTGTTGATTATTGTTCATGGATGAATGCTGAAGATGGAGGCTGAGAAATTTTTCATCCAGATCTTGGAGTTTGGTTTGGATGGCTGCAAATGCTTCCTCCATGGTTTTTGCTCCCGCGCGGGTGACAACAATAACTAGGAGTTTTTTTTTTTTTTTTGGGAAATGGATAGAAAAACACAAACAAAAGCTGCTTTAGTAAAGGAAAATTTGGATTTGGGAAAAACTCGGAGGGGTAATTGGGGTTTGAGTAGGTTTTGGACACTTTTTGATGGATAGGGAAGCAAAAAATGGGGATTTCATAAGTGGGGTGAAAGAATGAGAACATTTGGCAGAGAGGGACAAAGAAGCAGAATTAGGAAAGGAACTTGGTGGTAAAATTTGAAGGTGATTGGGCAAAATCCGAAAAAGTTATGGCAAACCCTAAAAATAGACAAATGTGAAATTTCGGGCTTTGGGAAGTGGAATTTGGGATAGGATCTTCAGGAACGAAATATGCAGAATGGGATTACCGAGGTGTTAGGGAAGTTTCAAGGGAAACAGAGTGAAAACAAGGGAGATATGGCCAAAAAATAGTTTTTTTTCTTTTTTTTTCCAGAAATGGATCCGCAACGGCGCGGAAGGGATCTGAAACAGATAGATATGCAACGACACGGAAGTGATAAGAAGCAGAGGGATCTGAAGCGGCACTGACTGGATCGAAAACAGCTGGATCTGAAATAGATTTGAAATGGCTAGATCTGGAACGAATTTCAGAATGGATCTGAAACGACGCAGAAGTGATCGACAACAATTCAGCTGAAAATAGATATGGACCCTAGGTATGTGTGGCTTCCTAACAGTTCAGGGGTTTCACTCGGCCACCAATGCTGTCTGACGACTTGCGTATTGAGGCAGTACCTCTCACTCCACGGCTCAGGTAAAATTGAGAACTGCTTTGCCACAAACGATAGCTCTTGGTTTACCTCACGGGTGGGAACTAGTCAATCAGGTAGGGATCGTTGCCCTTTTCACTGGTAGGTCCTCTCAATGGGCCAGCTACTTTGGGGTTCCTATGGTAATCCTCACAATGTGTTTTAGGGATTATGCCCAAGTACTTCCCACAGTTAAGCGGATAGGGATTATTCCCAGATCCGAAATTGCAACAGATGCGAATTTTTTTTTTTTGGCAGAAATTCTACCCAACGAGCCCAAGAAAGTGCTCTGATACCAGATGTGATGAACCTGCAACAATAATTAATGAGAATACACGGGACAACAGAAATAACAAAACTCAGAATCACTTTTATATTGATCGCAGGCCACTTCGAGGGGGCAACCTCCTTTGAGCAAGCTCAATACAAATAACTTCACGGTGCCTTCATAGGCCTCAACACACACTTATATACTAAGTCTAGACGCCAATACTATGGGTCAAAACCATGGGCCAATACAAACTATGGATCAACAATACTACAGGCGACTTACAAAGCATATGCGCCAAACAATAATAACACAAACTATGGATCAACAAATACTATGGGACGACTTACAAAGCATATGCGTCCAACAACAATACACTAATAAAGTAAAGACATGGGTTCCTAACAATTAACCATATCACTTGAATTAGTTCAAACATGAGGGGTGTGCATAGGTGCAATTGGATTGAGCAATAAAATAGAATTGTTAATGTAGTTACATATGGATCAATCTTTGTGTGTTAGTATGTGCCTTTAATGAAAGCATGGTTAATGTGTTGAACTACTACTTGCACAAGTTGTCATAGACCCTTAGTGTTAATAATGTCTTCAATGTTTTGGTAATATTGATAATCACTCTTTCTAATTTAATTATCTTGGATTGTTTGATTTTAAGACACATAATGAACATAGTCAACCCAATGGTTCAAGACATCATTTTACCCCATGATCGATGGAAGATTCATTGGAGTCATATGAACCTCATTGTCATCACCTCAACCATGGTCCCTCTCTTTAGATCCCTCTCTTTAGCAATGCATAAATTATATCTTCTACCTCTACTAGAACACTTATGGCCTTTCCCTTCAAAACAACCCAAACCCCATTCAAACCCCTCTTTATCATCACCAAGAACATCCTTCCTAGATATTAAATAATATCTATTACCTTCCACACTAGGGCCCTTCCTATTTTGATTATTTACCTCAAAATCCCCATCACTAGAATTAGACCCAATAGGGGATCCCTTGGTAGAATAAATGCAACACACATATCCTAGAATTGCCTATCCCCCTTCAATCCTTTCAAAGAGAAAGACAAACCCTAACAACTATCCTCAAATGAGTATACTATCCCAAAATTTTCAAAATCAAAGGAAGGATATTGCAAACTTAATGCGAAGTCTTTAATAGACTTGCCAATTTCCTTTTGGCATTGATCTAAGTAAGGTTGAGCCTCCACTGAAGGTGACCGGAAGTCCATAGGAAGACTAATAAACTTCATCAAAACTGGAACGATGTCATTCATCTTCGAGTATGAATAAAAACAAGGGGACCATTGTTTTAGCATAAGCAAAATCATCTCCCACATCCAATCATGGGACAAAATATTCCTCAAAATCCTCTTGATATATGAAAAGAAACCCTAGGTAACTTCTAATTGATATAAATAAATTAGGAATGTACCCAAGACTAAGAGCCCATCTTTCCTATAACTACACCCTTAGAGACAACTCCCCCACCTTTTTACCATGAAATCTTCCAACAAGAGCATGGGAATCCATTCCCACCACCTCATGCATTTTGATATCCTTTCCTAGGACTAGCCTCATAAGAGAGATTTTATGTTTTACACACTTCTTCCTCTTCATTTTGAGACTACCAACATCATTCACCTACATCCCTTTGTTGGCTTCACCTTTATCATTATCAACATGCTTTAAAGAATTGTCTCCTCCATCTCTAACCTTCAACCAACTACCATCCTTTTCCAAAACAACCCTTCCATCCTCGAGCTCTATAGGATTCACCCTTGGACTTACTAGGTCCATAACCACTTCATATACAACACCTAAAATAATTTGATTATCCTAAATTAATCCATTTGAAATAGGACCCTCGCCACATATATAATGACTAGTCTATCATGATCCACAACACTCATCTATGGATTAGCCCACCCAAAACCATCAAAATTCCTATAATCAAATTGCCCAAATGGAATATCAACACTATGCAAAGTAATTGAGTCAACACAAGGAAAATTACCTCTTTGTGCAACTAATTCCAAGCCCTGGTGGCCTATTTTCTCACCTAGTAACCTCAACTCATTGCAAAAAAACCATGGGTTCTGGCCCTCTTCGGATTTACTTTCAAAGGAATTGGCCTTCAAAAATCACCGACCAACACTAGGGCACACAAAAGAAAATGCATTCCATGGATAGGTTCCTAAGAAAATCTTCTTGTACCATCCTTATCTACAGACATTATGTCCTCCACACAAAGCTCATCAAACCCACACCAACTTGACACCTTCGATTAAATCATTTGCTCTATTCTTACACCTCAACCCCAATATCACTTGAACCCACCTTTCCAATAATACAATGATTTTGAGAATTCTCAACCATACCCATGACCAATAACCTTTTTGTATCCACTCAAAGGAGCCAAAGGAGAAATATATTTGTCCTTAGGGTATAACTTTGTAGCTTGGGTGTTGGAGCCTAAATACCCTGTCCCACCACCCAATGCCCAAACCTCGCTATTTAGAGAATGGTTTTGATAAGAGAAATGAAAACTTATCTTCCATCCCATGGATCTTCCAAGTAATCTAATGTGTCCTCATACTGATCCATAGAAAACCAGCCTAAGGTATACCTATATTAACATGCTATCAACATCATATATTCATTTCTATGTCCACTAATAAATGACATATCATGTTGAAATCATTACAAGTTTTATGCAAAGGTAGATATATCCCTTCATTAATCTTCTATCGAAACAATGTCAAACACCAAAGGAAAATCAACAAAATAAATTGAATTCAAAATAACTGTCAAAGCCAATGAAAACCTTGTTTGTCACTAAAGAATGCCACCAATTCAACTAAAGTATTACTTGACATATACATTGAATTTCATGAATGATTATTTATTCGTTTCAAATCTAAGTATCAATGTTCTTGAAACTATAACGTCCATGTCCAACAATAGAATGACAAAGAAATCGATTACGGGTTCTAAATTAAGCATGAAGGCCACATACGATCCATAACAAGAAATAATTGCATGTGTAGATGCCAAAAATAAACACGTCGGAATTAAACTTCATCCATACCCATAAAACATGCATTTACTAGCATAAATCATCACATGCATAATCATAGCAGCATTGCAAATTCAAATAACAGTGAATAACCGATCAAGCACATATCGTATACAAGAGAATACTTATCTAGAACAAAGATCCACGCAATTGCTTGTGTCAGTGCAATTTTCCACCCAACCATAGGTACTCTTGTTGATGCAAGGAATTACTTCTTTGCATAACAATTTCGAATTTTATCTGGCTAAGATAAAATAGTTGGGATTATCACCCTAGTTTATAGCCTATTTACAATATTCACAATTTAAAAAGAGAAAATAAAATCTGTGAGAGGAAATAATTAATAAATGTAAAAGAAATCATATATAACAAGTTTTTGCAATAAATTTAAATATGAAAATCAAGAAAGAGAATAAAAAACAAACATTTCAAGATTCAGATTTGAGAAATAAATAAGCTAATTTTATTGATAATAAGTCTGAGTTGCAAATTAAAAGACCCTATTTTCTCACTTATGCGAAAGTGAGGACCAAAAGAACTCTTAAAGTTCTTGGGTGACATCATTTTACCCCATGATCCATGGAAGATTCATTGGAGTCATATGAACCTTGTTGTCATCACCTCAACCATGGTCAAGACGCCAAGATCCATCCTTAGTAGTCAAAACCTCATGTTGGCACCCATATCACTCTCAAAGATAAAAAAATTCTTTTAAAGGGCATGGCTGGGGGTTGAGGGAATCTTGATGGATAATATCCTTAAAACATTTATATTCGATTTGAGGCCTCATGTGTCCTCACCTTATCATTGTCAATACTTAAAGACCCATCCTTAGTCAACAAAACCTCCAAATCGAATCCATATCCAAAACAACGGCCATGTATCCCGTCTAGAGAGCTTGTTTAGTGAATAAAGGACTTGTTCATAGCTCATGAGCATGTAGATATTCATTTAGGTTCAATTTCCTTCTATAACTCTAGCCCTAACCCTCACCCTAAACCTAGCACTAAACCATCTTCTTCATCATCACCATCACCGTCACCATCACCATCATCATCAATGTCTTCATCATCACCACCATCTTCATCATCATCATTAACTCTAACTCTAACCCTAATTCAATTTCCTTCTATAACTCTAACCCTAACCCTCACCCAAACCCTAGCACTAAGCCATCTTCTTCATCATCACCATCACCATCACCATCACCATCAACATCACCATCACCATCATCATCGTCTTCATCATCACCACCATCTTCATCATCATCATTAAATCTAACTCTAACCCTAATTCAATTTCCTTCTATAAATCTAGCCCTAACCCTCACCCAAACCCTAGCACGAAGCCATCTTCATCACCATCGCCATCACCATCACCATCACCATCACCATCATGTCTTCATCATCATCACCATCTTCATCATCACTCTAACTCTAACTCTAATTAAATTTCCTTCTATAACTCTAGCCCTAACCCTCACCCAAACCCTAACACTAAACCATCTTCTTCGTCATCACCATCACCATCACCATCAACGTCTTCATCATCACCACCATCTTCATCATCATCATTATCTCTAACTCTAACCCTAATTCAATTTCCTTCTATAACTCTAGCCCTAATCCTCACCCAAACCCTAGCACTAAACCACCTTCTTCATCATTGCCATCACCATAGCCATCACCATCACCATCATCATCAACGTCTTCATCATCACCACCATATCCATCATCATCAACGTCTTCATCATCACCACCATATCCATCATCATCATTAACTCTAACTCTAACCCTAACTCTAACTCTAACTCTAACTCTAACTCTAGGTTCCTCATCAACATCTCCATCATCATCATCATCTTCTTCTTCATCATCATCTTATTCATCACCATCACCATCAACATCACCATCATCATAAACGTCTTCATCATCATCACCATCATCATCATCATACGTGCTCGGCGGACGATTTTGCAAAGTTGACCCCCGTGTGCAAAAATTGCACACTCCCTTACTGAGCAAAACCCTAGTTTCCAAGATGGACATACAAGATGGCACCTGGGCCACGAGACCGGAGGAGAGGGGCCCCCCTAGCACTATCCCAACGTTCTGAATCCAACGGAGTCGACGGTTCATCGATCAGAGCCACGGTCGTCATTCTATGGCTCGTTCCATCTCGCATCCAAAAGGCCTTCAGGGACACCTGATGAATACCTGTCGGGGGCATAGAATTCCAACCGTGCAGCAAAACCTGGTTCTGGGGAGTCCTGCAAGTGTGTCTAGGGAGGTTCCGGCTGGGAACGCTAGCAGTAAGTGTCCGACAGACGATTTTGCAAAGTTGACCCCGTGTGCAAAAATTGCACACTCCCTCACTGAGCAAAACCCTAGTTTCCAAGATGGTGTTGATGTAATTGTAACTTTGGAATGTATTTCACATATGTATATTGTATTCCTATAGAGATGTTATTATTCCTCTATATGGAAGTGTCGTCATTTATATTGTAAGTGTCGTAACTTATACTTGATGGGTTATTAGACCACCTTGTTGGGGTCGGCCCTGTATAAGTCGTGGTTTAAAGGGTTATTAGACCACCCTATTGGGGGTCGGCTCTGTCAGCATTATGTTATGTGGTTAAGTTAAGGCCAACCTAGTAAAGGTTATTAGGAAAGTCAAGTCAAGTATAAATAGAGTGCGGGAGGCACTCTATTTGATCATTCTATTCTTCACTCACACACTCATTGGAGAGTGGCGCACTAGTGGAGGAGGAGGGTTGTATCATTGCTCTATCTATCTATGAGGAAGTTGCGGGGTTTTTTACCTTCTTGGTTTTCCTCGGTGAAACTCCGTGTCTCTTGTGTGCTTGCATTATTGTGTCCATGATTAATATGTTGTACATGTTATTCTCTTAGTTAAGATCCTAGATCAAATTGAAATTTCTGAAAAAACTAACATGGTATCAGAGCTAGCCTGAAAGAAGGCATGGTATGGCATTTATGACACTTGTTGCAGTTACGAATCTAGGGCTTGATATAGAAAAAACCAGTCATTGTAGCACTTTCGCTATAAATTCATTTTGGTGAAGTTTCAGGATCAGAAAATATTATAGGTTGAATATAAGATCCCCATGTACCTTCTATCTGAAGGAGAGCCTCTAATTCATTGTAATTTTAGTTTTATGATCTGTACAATATAGGGTTTCTGCCTCTTCCAGATCTTAGTCATAAACATGTGACCTAGGAAAAAAGATCACAACTTGGGATAGGAAGCTCCAAATGGAATTTTGTAAAATGTGGCAGGTAGGGAAAGGAATGCACTTTCATAGGTCCGATTTTCACAGGCCGAAATTGAACCAGGGACACGTGGCACTCCGTACAAGTTCGCTCTCATGTTTTATCCCATAAATAGGTCACGCTGCGACACTTGGCATAAATATCTCTCAGAGAATCCATTTGAGGTCAGACCTGTGGGGTTGGAAAGATAACAGGTCAGGATACCACAAGCAGAATATTCGAACCTTGTAGATCTGAAATTTTGTAGTTACACCAAAAACAATCATGTGCATATTTCTGTCAAAACAGATTGGATTTTGAGCACCTTCATTCATGGCTCCGGGAATTTAGGGTTTCGGAGAAAGTTGGAATTTTTGTAATCAGAGACTATGGCTGGATGCTCCTCATGAAAATTGAAATTTAGAGACCAAGATCGAATTTTTTGTTTGGGAAGAAGGCCGGGCTTGATCAAACCCTAGTTCAAGACTTTGATCGAAAAGGTGAAAAATTAGGGCTTCTTCCAAAATGGGAATTTTTGAAATCTGTGACCATAGTTGGAAGCTCCTTGGAAAAATCGAAGTTTAGAGATTTGGATCAAACTATTTGGTTGGGTGAATCTCTGGGAAACTCAAACCCTAATTCAGGGTCCTCCCTAGTGAATCCAGAAGATTGAAAAGCAAATTTGAGGGGTGAAACTTTGCAGTTTTCAAATTCTGAGTATACCAGGTTGATCAGCTCATCAAGGCACATCTTCCTATCCTTTCAGAAGTTTGAAATTCAAAGTTTGAATTTTTAGGGTTTCCCTGACAAACCCTAATCCAACTCCAGATCCAGTTTCAGCAAATCAAAGTGGATGGGTTAATCCTAGAAGAGAATGGATTAGTCACCTGCATAAGTGAAGAAGTTACTGTTTCAGAGGAAGATGAGGCTAAGGCCTTACATAAGAAGATTACAAGCAATCTCAACAGGTATGACTTATATGTATGTTTTGAATTCTGTTCATGATTAAGTTTATGATATGTTTGTCATCATTAAGGTTAGTACAATCTTGATTAATCTTAGACTTGTTGTATCACCTTAATAAAAATATGAATGCATGATAGAAGATATACATTGATGAAGGTTAGAACACTTATGATTGTACTAATGCATTGTGGTGTTGTATGAGGATGATGTTGTCCACAAAATGAAAGGTACATCTAGAAAGAAAAATCATGTTCTAGTTCAAGAACATATGACCATGGTGACATGAAGACAAAGATTCATCCATTGTCATGGATCACATAGAAGATCTACTTATGAGGTATGTATAATTTGGTTCCACAATGGTTAACTTATGAGATATGCAGGTCACTAGCACAAGTCATTTAAGAGAACAAGAAGACATCATGTGGGTATGTTAGACATAACCAGCTAACATATTAGAATAATTGCATTAATGAACATTATACAACTAATATGCATGTAATGGGTAAGTGGCCTATGGCACTGTACAACATTCCATTGCTACTTATCTAGAATGAAACCTCTTTGAAGACATGTTGGGAGTTGTGCACACTCTTAACAGTGTTCTGGTAGAGATTGGAAGGCATCTAGAAAGTTACGGGATATGGATAAATGTTGTATTGAAGCATTGGCTAAATTAATTGCATGACTATATGACATATTTCTTTATGTGTAAGAATTTGTTCTTAAAACTATGAGATGTTTCTAATCATGCAATTTAACTTGTCTTGTAGGAAATATCGTATACCATCACCTACAAAAGAAGGACTACAACATTTACTCCAACAACAAAGCTATCTATTGAATAATCTGAAGTTCCCAGGATCTGGGATGAAGTAATGATTGAAGAGTACCAGTCGATCATGAAGAATGATGTTTGGGATGTGGTCCCAAGACCTGAAGGGAAGTCTGTTGTGACTTCCAAGTGGATCTACAAGATCAAGCATGCTGCAGATGGAAGCATAGAAAAAATACAAAGCGAGTTTTGTAGCTCGTGGCTTCTCCCAAAAAGAGGGAATAGACTATGAAGACACTTTTTCTCCTATATCTAGATACACTTCCATCAGAACAGTACTTGCTCTGGATGCAGTGATGAAATGGAAGATACACCAGATAGATGTCAAGACATCATTATTGAATGGTGCAGTCGAGGAGGAAGTGTATGTGGAGCAACCACTTGGTTTTGAGACACATGACAGGGAGTCATTTGTGTGCAGACTGAAGAAAGCCCTGTATGGTTTGAAACAGGCACCCAGGACCTGGTACGACAGAATAGACAGCTTCCTATCCAGTTTGGACTTTACTAAGAGTAAAGCGGATTCCAACCTTTACTACAAGGTTGTGGAAGGAAATCCAGTGATACTACTATTTTAAGTGGATGACCTGGTTGTTATAGGTGAGGATAGATTGATTGCCGAAACAAAGAGGAAGCTTGCTTCCGAGTTCGAGATGAAGGACTTGGGGATGATGCACTATTTCCTAGGCATGGAGGTGTGGCAGAGTGCAGATAGAATCTTCCTTGGACAAGGGAAGTATGCAGTATAGATCCTGAAGAGGTTTTGGATGATGGACTGCAAGGCCATGGCCACACCTATGGCATCGAATCTGAATCTTCCGTGTGATGCTTCATCTGAGTCGGTTGATGTCATGGTGTATCGTCAGATGATTGGGTCCTTGATGTACCTGACGAACACGAGACCAGATATTTTCTTTATGGTGAGCACATTGAGCCAGTTCCTGACGGATCCCCGAGGTGTTCACCTGGTTGCTGTAAAGCATATTCTGAGCTACTTGAAGGGTACAATTGATTATGGGCTCAAGTATGATGCGAATCAAAAGTTTAACTTGCAGGGTTATGTTGATTCGGATTGGGAAGGCAGTGCTGCAGATAGGAAGAGCACATCTGGGTGTTGCTTCAGTATGGGATTGGGTGTGATCTCTTGGTTTAGTAGGAAGCAATCCTGTGTAGCACTGAGTACAGCGAAAGCAGAGTATGTTGCAGCTTGTTCGGCTAGTTGTGAGGTAGTATGGCTTAGGAAGCTACTGTCTGAGTTATTTGATCTCCCATTGGATGCTACTGGTATCTTTTGTGACAACCAGAGTTGTGTGAAGCTGTCTGAGAACCTGGTGTTCCACGATAGGTCAAAGCACATTGAGATCAAACATCACTATATCAGGGATATGGTGCAGAGAGGAGCAGTTAAGCTTTTGTATGTTGTGACGGATGAGCAGGTTGCAGATGTGTTTACGAAACCACTAGCCAGAGTGAAGTTTGAGTACTTCAAAGAGAGGCTTGGTGTTTTTCAGATTGACGACACTTCGAGGAAGAAGTGATGGACACATTTGTAGGAGCCATTCCAAGCATGGTGAGAGGAGGATCCTTCCCATGGCTGTGGATGTAAGTGATGTGTGATGAAGCATTAGGACAATGCTCCATTTTCTGCTCTGTATAATCAGTTGGATCATGTATATGTATATGCATCATGTTGGATGCTTTGTATGATCAGTTGGATCATGTATATGTATATGCATCATGTTGGATGCTTTGTATGATCAGTTGGATCATGTATTTGTATATGTATCAGGTGGATGCATTGATATGATCAGGTGGATCATGTATTTGTATATGTATCAGGTAGATGCATTGTATGATCAGGATGATCATGGATGACGAGCTTCAGGATGTTTCTCCAGATGATATGCATCAGGACATGATCAGGATGATCATGGATGATGAGTATCAGGACGATGCTCCAGATAATATGCATCATGACAATGCAGTGACGATGATCAGGTTGATCATGTGTGATGAGTATCAGGACGATGCTCCATATGATATGCATCAGGACAATGCAGCGACGATGATTAGGTTGATCATGTGTGATGAGTATCAGGACGATGCTCCAGATGATATGCATCAGGACGATGCAGTGACGATGATCAGGTTGATCATATGTGATGAGTATTAGGACGATGCTCCAGATGATATGCATCAGGACGATGCAGTGACAATGATCAGGTTGATCATGTGTGATGAGTATCAGGACGATGCTCCATATGATATGCATTGGGACGATGCAGTGATGATGATCAGGATGATCATGTGTGATGAGTATCAGTATGATGCTCTAGATGATATGCATCAGGACGATGCTATGATGATGATCATGTACACAGGATGGTGTATGATGAGTAACAGGTTGATACTTCGTGGCTGTGGACAGGTTGTGCAGGTAGCATAGAAAAGATCCTCAAGATCCTGACAGGTAGAGTGGTGTGCTCGTAACATCCTGGGATATAGAGATTCAGATAGGTTGAGTAGTAAGCTCGTAAATAAGTCATGGGATGCTCTTTCAAGGTTTTGCTACTAGAGGCATGTAATCATCCCTAGAGATTTGAGAGGTTGAGCAGTAAGCTCGTAATCAGTCCTAGGATGCTCTTTAGAGTACTTGCAGGAAGCAAGACACTCTTTAAAGGTTTTTCCTAACCACATGTAATTAGCCCTAGAGATTCGAGAGGTTGAGCAGTAAGCTCGTAATCAGTCCTGGATGCTCTTTAGAGTACTTGCAGGATGCAAGATGCTATTTAAAGGTTTTTTGGTGTGTGGGGTCACATATAATCAGTCCTGGAGATCCAATAGGTTGAGCAGTAAGCTCGTAATCAGTCCTGGGATGCTCTTTAGAGTTCTTGCAGGAAACAAGACACTCTTTTAAGGTTTTGTGGCAGTCAACATGTAAAAGATCCTATAGTCTGAGCTAAGTTTTTTTGACGCACGTAATAAGTCCTGGGATCCATGGTATGCCCACTGATGATGAAGACCTACAAGTGGTGGGCCTACATCCAACATGAAAAAGGGATGGCTCTGTAGAAGTTCCTATGATGAGTAGACTTGAGATTGATTGAGATAGCAACAGCAGTGACGATGACGATGATTCAATGACGATGATCTAGTGACGATGATCCAGAGAAGATGACTTGTGCTAGCAGATCTATGTCGAGAAATACCTTCCTAGTTAAGAGGGAGTGTTGATGTAATTGTAACTTCGGAATGCATTTCACATATGTATATTGTATTCCTTCAGAGATGTTATTATTCCTCTATACGGAAGTGTCGTCATTTATATTGTAAGTGTCATAACTTATACTTGATGGGTTATTAGACCACCTTGTTGGGGTAGGCCCTATATAAGTCATGTGGGTTAAAGGGTTATTAGACTACCCTATTGGGGGTCGGCCCTGTCAGCATTATGTTATGTGGTTACATTAAGGCTGACCTAGTAAAGGTTATTAGGCAAGTCAAGTCAAGTATAAATAGAGTGCGGGAGGCACTCTATTTGATCATTCTATTCTTCACTCACACACTCATTGGAGAGTGGCGCACTAGTGGAGGAGGAGAAGCTGCTGCTAGGAGGACTATCTCTCATACTTGGGTTGTATCATTGCTCTATCTATCTATGAGGAAGTTGTGGGGTTTTTTACCTTCTTGGTTTGCCCCAGTGAAACTCTGTGCCTCTTGTGTGCTTTCATTATTGTGTTCATGATTAATATGTTGTACATGTTATTCTCTCAGTTAAGATCCTAGATCAGATTGAAATTTCTGAAAATAACTAACAGATGGCACCCGGGACACAGGACCGGAGGAGAGGGTCACCCCTAGCACTATCCCGGCATCCTAAATCGAATGGAGTTGATGGTTCATCGATCGGAGCCACGGTCATCATTCTATGGATCATTCCGTCTCGCATCCAAAAGGCCTTCAGGGACACCTGTTGAATACCTGCCAGGGGCATAGAAGTCAAACCATGCAGCAAAACCTGGTTCCGGGGATTCCTGCAAGTGTGTCTAGGTAGGTTTCAGCTATGAACGCTAGCCATAAGTACCCGGTGGATGATTTTCCAAAGTTGACGCCCGTGTGCAGAAATTGCACACTCCCTTACTGAGCAAAACCCTAGTTTCCAAGATGGATGTACAAGATGGCTCCCGGGCCATGAGACCGGAGGATAGGGGCATCCCTAGCACTATCTCGATGTCTGAAATCCAACAGAGTCAATGGTTCATTGATCGGAGCTACGATCATCATTCTATGGCTCGTTCTGTCTCGCATCCAAAAGGCCTTCAGGGACACCTGCTGGATACCTGCCGGGGGCATAGAACTCCAACCGTGCAACAAAAATGGGTTCCAGGGAGTCTTGCATGTGTGTCTAGGTAGGTTCGATCTAGGAACGCTAGCCATACCTTCATGGTCAATGATTTTGCAAATTTGACCCCAATGTGAAGGCCATTCCAAATTTGCTCAAGGGGGTCATTTCTCATCCGGAGTTCCCCGGGCATGCATGGCCACTGTGGATAGGTCCACAATGGCCATGTGGACCTGTGGGAGGTGATGAAATCCATGTCTGCTCGCCGGTTTGGGTTTCGTGGCCCTGGGGCAAATCGTCCAAGTGTCCCTGAATGGCCCCGGGGTGCCCGACTAGAATGCCCGCAGCACCTGAACCGTGGCTCGGTTCATGAATCCGTCGATTCTAGTGGGTCCGAGACACCTGGTGTCAGATGGGGAACCCCCCACAGGATCCCTCGAAGACCCGGAGGTGGTGCCAATGAGCCATCTCCGGAGATAGGGTTTTGCTCAGTGAGGGCCATTCCAAATTTGCTCAAGGGGGCCATTTCTCGTCCAGAGGCCCTCGGGCATGCATGGCCACCGTGGACAGGTCCATAATGGCCACATGGACCTATGGGAGGTGACCGAATCCAAGTCTGCTCACCGGTTTGGGTTTCATGGCCCCGGGGCAAATCCTCCAAGTGTCCCTGAATGACCCTGGGGTGCCCAACTAGAATTCCCGTAGCACCTAAACCGTGGCTTGGTTCGTGAAATGATCAATTCCAGTGGGTCCGGGATGGCGGGTTTCAGCTAGGGGACCCCCCACAGCGTCCCCAAAGACCCAGAAGCGGTGTCAACTAGCCATCTCTGGAGCTAGGGTTTTGCTCAGTGAGGGCCATTCCAAATTTGCTCAAGGGGGCCGTTTCTCGTCCGAAGGCCCCCGGGTGTGCATGGCCACTGTGGAAAGGTCCAAAATGGCCACGTGGACCTGTGGGAGGTTACAGAATCCAATTCCGCTCGTTGGTTTGGGTTTTGTGGCCCCGGGGCAAATCCTCTAAGTGTCCTTGAATGGCCCCAGGGTGCCGGACTAGAATGCCCGTAGCACCCGAACCGTAGTTTGGTTCACAAATCCGTTAATTTTGGTGGGTCCAGGATGTTGGGTTTCAGCTAGGGGACCCCCCACAGTGTCCCCTGAAGACCCGGAAGCGGTTCCAATGAGCCATCTCCAGAGCTAGGGTTTTGCTTAGTGAGGGCCATTCCAAATTTGCTCAAGGGGGTCATTTCTCGTCCGGAGGCCCTCGGGCATGCGTGGCCACCGTGGAAAGTTCCAAAATGGCCCCATGGATGTATGGGAGGTGACAAAATCGAATTCCGCTCACCGGTTTGGGTTTCGTGGCCCTGGGGCAAATCCTCCAAGTGTCCCTGAATGGCCGCGGGGTGCCTGACTAGAATGCCCGTAGCACATGAATCGTGGCTTGGTTCATGAATATGTTGATTCCAGTGGGTTAGGGACATCGTATTTCAGTTAGGGGACCCCCCACAGCATCCCTCGAAGACCTGTAAGCGGTGCCAACGAACCATCTCCAGAGCTAGGGTTTTGCTCAGTGAGGGCCATTCCAAATTTGCTTAAGGGGGCCATTTCTCATCCGGAGGCCCCCGAGCGTGCATGGCCACTGTGGATAGGTCCAAAATGGCCATGTGGACTTGTGGGAGGTGACAGAATTCAAGTCCGCTCACTGGTTTGGGTTCCTTGGCCCCATAGCAAATCCTCCATGTGTCCCTGAAGGGGTGCAAAAACCCTAGCTCCGAAGATGGCTCATTGGCACCACTTCTGGGTGTTCGGGGGACACTGTGGGGGGGCCCCTAGATGAAACCCAACATCCCGGACTAACCCAAATTGATGGTCACGAACCGAGACACGTTTTGGGTGCTACGGGCATTCTAGTCGGGCACCCTGGTGCCATTCAGGGAGATTTGGAGGATTTGCCTCGGGGCCACGAACCCCAAACTGGCAAGCGGAATTGGATTCCGTTGCCTCCCACAGGTCCACGTGGCCATTGTGGACCTTTTGCATGGTGGCCACACATGCCCGGGGGCCTCCGGATGAGAAATGGCCCCCTTGAGCAAATTTGGAATGGTCCTCACTGAGCAAAACCCTAGCTCTGGAGATGGCTCGTCAGCACCGCTTTCGGGTATTCAGGGGACGCTATGGGGGGGGGAGGCTAGCTGAAACCCGCTGTCCCGGACCCACCAGAATCAACAGATTCACGAACTGAGCCATGGTTTAGGTGCTACAGGAATTCTAGTTGGGCACCTCGGGGCCATTCAAGGACACTTGGAGGATTTTCCCCGGGGCCACGAAACCAAAAACGGCAAGTGGACTTGGATTTCATCTCCTCCCACAGGTCCACGTGGCCATTTTGGACCTATCCACGGTGGCCACGCACTCCAGGGGGCCTCTGGATGAGAAATGGCCATCACTGAGCAAAAACCTAGCTCTGGAGATGGCCCATTGGCACCTCTTCCAGGTCTTCAGGGGACGCTGTGGGGGGTCCCCTAGCTGAAACCTGATGCCATGGACCCACCGAAATCAACGGATTCACCAACGGAGCCACGGTTCGGGTGCTAGGGGCATTCTAGTTGGGCACCTCGGGGCCAATCAGGGACACCTTGGGCCAATTAACTTGGCCCAATTACTCGTGGATGCAGGCTGAAGAAACTTCAGAGAGCCTCGTACCCTAATGATTTTTCCACCTTCATCTAGTAGGGGAATATTCTTGCAAAGACTGGTAAGCTCTTCGTGCCAGACGTAGTTATTTGCAGATGAAAAGTGCAAAAAATGTGCAGTAGTGATAACAAGTTTACTGTCTGTTGAGTCTAATACTACATCCAGGAGCCGCTCAGCAAAATTTGAGATAGAAAGCTCTGTAATTTTAGGATACTAATTCAACCACTCATACAGTTTCTCACCTTCTCAAGGATCTCGATTTATAATTGTGTTCTAGGTAGATTCAGGCATTCTCGAGGATCTAAATTCATAATTTCCTTCTGGGTAGATTCAGGCATGGAATAATATTTGGCGGCACTTCCAAGATCCCCAGACCATTTTTTCAGGTACAATATGTGCGACTCCTTTGACGAAAGATAAATTCTAGTGTGGACGGCATCATTTGATACAATAGCCAAATCTATGTTGTTGGAAGAACTTACATATTTCAACAAAGGAGCATTTTGCAGGTGACTTGAAAATCCCTTCCAATTTTCAGCAATAAAACAAAGAAGTTCAACGTACAAATTTTCAGGCAAGCTTGTCAACTAATCAGACAACCGAATACAGGGAGATAACCACGCCCAAAAATTTCAAGCTATTATAAAACTCTTGTTTTTCAATATAAGGATGGACTATGTGTCCATTACGAGGAATATGAAAGGGAAGGTACCTATAGACCCAAGTTTTCGATGATAGAGGTGAATTACCACTTATCAGAGCATGAAATGCTGAACAAAAGGCTAATGGAACACAATGAAGGATTCCCTGGTTCCACTTGTGATTGAAAATGATACTTTCTCTTAACGAAACCAGTAAAACAAAATCCTGCATTATAAATGGAAATCCTGTTACAATTTTCATCGAAAGAAAAGCATAGATACCTACAGCTGCCATATTTCTGTCTGTAAGCCACTCGCCCATCGGAAAAGCTAATGTAATAGCCCATTTCCCAACATCTTTCCATGGGAAACCGCTACCTCCACATGTAATAACTACATTGTTTTGTCAAAAATTGATCTTCTTCTGCTAACAAATGCAAAATAAAGGATTCATTGTCATTGCTACGGGAAGTTCTAAGGTCAGTTTCTCATAAAACAGAGATTGTATAAATCCTGTTAATATCGATATGTTCCAGCTCATGAACTGAGAGCTTCTTTATCTTAGACATAAACAAAAGAGCTTCAGGATGAATACTAGAGACCTGTTCCTTTACAGCTTCAACCTTCTCAGGACATAGGGGTCTAAAAAAATCCATAGAATGATGATCGTGGCTCCGATTGATGAACCGTCGAATCCGTTGGATTCAGGATGTTGGGATAGTGCTAGGGGTGCCCCTCTCCTCTAGTCCCATGGCTAGGGGTGCCATCTTGTACGTCCATCTTGGAAACTAGGGTTTTGCTTAGTAAGGGAGTGTGCAATTTTTGCACATGGGGGTCAAATTTGGAAAATCATCCACCGGGAACTTATGGCTAGCGTTCCCAGCCGGAACCTACCTAGACACACTTGTAGGAGTCCCCAGAACCAGGTTTTGCTGCACGGTTACACTTCTATGCCCCCGCAGGTATTCAGTAGGTGTCCCTGAAGGACTTTTGGATGTGATATGGAACGAGCCATAGAATGACGACCATGGATCCGATCGATGAACCGTTAACTCTGTTGGATTCCAAATGTCAGGATATTGCTAGGGGTGCCCCTCTCCTCCGGTCATGTGGCCAGGGTGCCATCGTGTTTTGTCCATCTTGGAAACTAGGGTTTTGCTGAGTGAGGGAGTGCAATTTTTGCACACGGGGCTCAACTTCACAAAATCATCCGCCGAGCACTTACGGCTAGCGTTCCTAGCCAAAAACACCCTAGACACACTTGTAGGATTCCCTGGAACCAGGTTTTGTTGCACAGTTGGACTTCTATAACCCTGGCAGGTATTCAGCAGGTGTCCCTGAAGGCCTTTTGGATGCGAGACGGAACGAGCCATAGAATGGCGACCATGGATATGATCGACGAACCGTCGAATCCATTGGATTTAGGATGCTGGGATAGTGCTAGGGGTGCCCCTCTCCTCTAGTCCTGTGGCCCGAGTTCCATCTTGTACGTCCATCTTGGAAACTAGCGTTTTGCTCAGTGAGGGAGTGTGTAATTTTTGCACACGGGGTTCAACTTTGTAAAATAATCCAATGGGAACTTACGATGAGCGTTCCTAGCCAGAACCTCCCTAGACACACTTACAGGACTCCCTAGAACTAGGTTTTGCTGCACGGTTGGACTTCTATGCCCCCGGCAGGTATTCAGCAGGTGTTCCTGAAGGACTTTTGGATGCGAGATGGAACGAGCCATAGAATGACGATCGTGGCTCCGATCGATGAACCATCGACTCCGTTGGATTCAGGATGTCGGGATAGTGCTAGGGGTGCCCCTCTCCTTCAATCCCATGGCCCAGGTGCCATCTTGTACATACACCTTGGAAACTAGGGTTTTGCTCAGTAAAGGAGTGTGCAATTTTTGTACACGGGGGTCAACTTTGGAAAATCATCCACCATGAACTTATGGATAGGGTTCCCATCTCGAACCTACCTAAACACACTTGTAGGATTCCCTGAAACCAAGTTTTGCTGCACGGTTGGACTTCTATGCCCTCGATAGGCATTTGTTTTGGAGAAAACTCACTATGGCTTGGGGTAGACCACAACAGACAACTGACTACCAGAAATTAACTCAATTCTCAGTACTATGCTATATAAATGACAATGCTAAGATCATGAAGAATATAACCAACCTCGATCCAAACGTTTGATGTAGATCCCCGTTGGAGCTTTCAATCCATGCACTTGAATCTGCAAATTAGTCTTAACAACCAATACATAACAAGTATATATAATATATAAACGACATTAACATCATTAATAGCAATGGTCCACGATATTCTAAGTAAATGCAAACCAATGTAGTATAAACAACATTCACAACATTAATGGACGATAATATGAGTATTTCTATTAATAAACAACAAGAAGTACAATGTGATACAACCCCTTGCCGGCAACCAATCTGAACCAAGATCTGGATCAATCCACTTGTGCCTCCACCACTTCAATCCTCCATGGAATGGAAAACTCAAACTATGATAGGAGTTTGGAAGGTGAACATAAATGGTTCACAACTACAAGGATCAATGAGTGTAGACTCAAGATAGGGCAAAAATCCACTAGAGTTCTCTTGCTCTTCTTTCTCCTCCCATCCATAAGCCATATGTGCTCAATATATAGTCCTCCCAAAGGTAAGTGCAAGGACACATTGAGGCGTTTCGGGGCAAATGGAGGGCCAAAGGTCACCCTATGACCACTTTTTGGGAGTAAAAAGTAATAAACTAGTGATTTTTACCATTTTACATGCTACCCGCGGGCTATAGTGATGAAACTCCCAGGTACTCCCACTATAATGATGCAGCAAGCGTACAAGGGAAAAAATGAGGAAAAATAGTGTTTGAAGGATATAAAGTGGATCTAAGTCAGTAAAATGGATCCTGCAGGCCAAAGAATGTTGATGCTCACAAGGTGCAGAATTACGTTGTAACAGTATTCAGCAGGTGTTTCTGAAGGCCTTTTGGATGCGAGATGGAACGAGCCATAAAATGACGATTGTGGCTTCGATCGATGGACCGTCGACTCCGTTGGATTCAATACACTGAGATAGTGCTAGGGGTGCCCCTCTCCTCTGGTCCCATGGCCCGGGTGCCATCTTGTACGTCCATCTTGGAAACTAGGGTTTTGCTTAGTGAGGGAGTGTGCAATTTTTGCACACAGGGGTCAACTTTGCAAAATCATCCACCGGGCACATATGATGATGATGATGGTGATGATGATGGTGATGATGATGAAGACGTTGATGATGATGGTGATGGTGATGGTGATGGTGATGGTGATGGTGATGAAGATGATAATGATGAATAACATGATGATGATGGATATGTTGATGAGGAACCTAGAGTTAGAGTTAGAGTTAGAGTTAGAGTTAGAGTTAGAGTTAGGGTTAGAGTTAGAGTTAATGGTGATGATGGAGATGGTGGTGATGATGAAGACGTTGATGATGATGGTGATGGCGATGCTAATGGTGATGATGAAGAAGGTGGTTTAGTGGTAGGGTTTGGGTGAGGGTTAGGGCTAGAGTTATAGAAGGAAATTGAATTAGGGTTAGAGTTAGAGATAATGATGATGATGAAGATGGTGGTGATGATGAAGATGTTGATGGTGATGGTGATGGTGATGACGAAGAAGATGGTTTAGTGCTAGGGTTTGGGTGAGGGTTAGGGCTAGAGTTATAGAAGGAAATTGAATTAGGGTTAGAGTTAGAGTTAACAATGATGATGCAGATGGTGATGATGATGAAGACATGATGATGATGGTGATGGTGATGGTGATGGTGATGGTGATGGATTAGTGCTAGGGTTTGGGTTAGGGTTAGGACTAGAGTTATAGAAGGAAATTGAATTAGGGTTAGAGTTAGAGTTAATGATGATGATGAATATGGGGGTGATGATGAAGACGTTGATGATGATGGTGATGGTGATGGTGAGGATGAAGAAGATGGTTTAGTGCTAGGGTTTGGGTCAGGGTTAGGGCTAGAGTTATAGAAGGAAATTGAATTAGGTTTAGAGTTAGAGATAATGATGATGATGAATATGGTGGTGATGATGAAGACGTTGATGGTGATGGTGATGGTGATGAATATGATGATGATGGTGATGATGATGATGATGATGATGATGATGATGGACGTGTGGGGTGGGAGGTCGACCTCCAAAAAATCAAGCACTGACATGGGTGAGGTAGTTCTAAAGCCTCCCTCAAGGACATTTCCAACCATTAGGTGACAATGATGAGCATGTTAGTGCTACTCAATTAGATGATAAAGACGGTGATGATGATGAAGACATTGATGATGATGGTGATGGTGATGAAGATGATGATGACGACGACGAAGAAGATGTGATGATGATGGTGATGGTGATGGTGATGGTGATGAAGATGATGATGATGAAGAAGATGATGATGACGGAGATGTTGATGAGGAACCTAGAGATGATGTTGATGATGATGATGACAAGTCCCTCTAAGTGGTTATCTATAGGAATAAAGCATCAATCTCCAATAATAAATGAGCATGTTTTAAAATAAATTGATGGGACACATATCTAAGAGTATAGAATATCTCTATGCATTTTTCCATCAAATTTGGTCAAGTAGATTCTAGTATCTAGTTAAAATATATTAGTGGAAACCCTAGGTTGATGACACGATGCTTGGATAAGGGAAAAAACCCAAAATCTAGCTAGATTTGGGTGAGCATTGAGCATGGGGAACCAAATCTATGAATATGTGTATTGTTAAATATAATTTTGTTGGTTGAATCCAATAACCAACATAATCATCATAATATAAGAGTTTTTTGGGTTGGGGATATACCTCAAGGTACCCAAAGCATGAAAAAGGTTTGGGTGGACACAAAACCAAAGAGAGATAAACTAAGGAGATATTTGATCGATAAGGAATTTCACAGTTCCCCAATGCTTTTCTAAAGTATAGATCTCAAAAATACCACCCTTGAAACTTTATGATAACTCCCTACCCCAAGTGGAAGACCCTTATATCCATACATGGATTCCTAGAAGGTTTCATCTACCAAGTTAAATTTTCAAGACCATTGTAATAGATTATGTACTTCAAAATATTTCCTAAAACCTAGGTAATTCTAATCTTGAGAACCTATCAAAACCGCTATCTTCAAATGCTACAAACATAAATAGATATATTTAAGAAAATACTAACTCAAATTACTCAAATTTGATCCAAATCACATCACCATTTTATCACATCACCATTTTATTCAACATAAAAGAGAATCATGGAACAGTTTAATACATATAGGAAAAATAAAAAACATAGGTAAAGACATGTATGCATGTATGTATCAACAAAAAATGCATGTACCAACAAAATAACATAAAACTACACATACCTCGATGTAGAACATAAAATTCTTTGATGCAATTCTTTCTCTTATGTAAAGTTGACTGGCCTCATTCAATATATCCATCTAGATCCTCTCTATTGCTAATTGTCTCCATCAATCTCTCGTGCTCTGAATGAGGCAGGTAGTGGCATACCTTGGTTGAGCTCTTGCTTGACATTGTCTGAATATGGATGTTTTTACCAAGGATCAAGTTTGTGAAGTGATACACCGCTGAACTTGGTCTGTAATCCATGAATACATGCCCACTAGTCTTCCTTGACTTCCCATCTAGTGTAAGATATTCTCCCTTAACCACCATCGAGCCAATAGGAAATTCAATGCCTTCATCGTCGATCAATGATGCGTATAGGGTTTTCTTACCTTGGATGCACCATGCAAACCAATAATCCACGCCCCATTCATTGTCTTTCGGTGCAACAACTGCGTATATGTGTCCTGGTTGTACAAGATCTGAGATATGGTCGTAGTCTGTTGAAATCACTGACTGGCCCTTCTCTAACTGGGTTGTTTCAACAACTACACGTTGGTCTACTGCAAGTGACACATGATCCCATTCATCAACCCAGTCTATGCCTTCACATTCATCCCATTCGCCACTGCTGCAAGGCCTGCAAAAGCATGCAAGATTTCGTGTCCATATTTCAAATAAGGGGTTGTTTGAGCTTCGAATTGAATGAAATCCATGTGTTCCTTGTACTGTGACACAACTATAGGAATGTGATTGATCTATGTTAACCACTAGCCAAAAATTTCTCACCACACGTCCTGCCACTGATGATGTTTGTTGATCTCTTGCTCGGTTTGACATTGTTGCGGAGCACCATTGAACTATGGATTCTGCATCCTGGATATGAGGTTTCTTGTCAAACCTCATCTCTTCCCTTTGTAGTGCGGTCTTGATTCATGCACCAGCCCCATTATGCTCGCCTTTGCTGTTCCCGATCTCAAAATAGTTCCAGATATGCGGCACATTATAAGTCTTATGCAAAGTACTCATCCATTGGAATACTCGGGCATTTTTCAACTGGCCCGTACAACCATCCAACCATATCCAATGTTGATCCATCTGTATATCTCTCTCCTTCAACTAATCATAGAAAATTCGAAAACAATGTTGCACATAATGCAGATCATGGGTTCTATCATCACTTATGTAAAAGTTTGTCTCCTTCAATATTATCCTCTTGTCATTGCTTCTCTTTGGCCCATGCCTATACATAATATGTACCATGATGCTGACTTGGTCTGAATGGTAGTATTGACTCTTGATTTTATTTTGTGGCTGAAGGGTGTAATTTTCTACAAAATCCACAATTGACACTGGTTCCAAAGGGAAATGTGTCCCTGCATTTTCTGTACTGCTCATCTTGCCATTGCGCTACATGCACATGTTGAACATACTGCTTTCTTTTCTCATAGAACTCCATCAAGAAGTCACATACCGGTACCTGTTACCATGGAAACAAGGGAAATATTACAATCTGGCCTTTAGAAAAATGTATATGTCATAAATTGAACGTGTAATATGAAAAATATGCAATATTCATTTGTACCTGTGACTTCACCAATGAAATCTTTTTACTTTCTCTGACACTGTCTAATTGATAGGTCACGTACTTGAAGCTCTGCATCTCCATGCCCATCATGCCAAATTCATGCTCCTTGCTTTCATGAATGAAATGGTTCAAAAGAGAAAACCCACTGCACCTAGAACATGTCCCATATAGACACAATTTTTCATAATACTTTTGTCCTTTGGGCCTTGGAAACATGATGTTGTGGATAAAGTATTTTGATGCATTTGGTGGTAGTATGGATTCATTGCAGCCCTGCACAATTTTAGTATGCAAATCACAAAATATATGTTTATATGTGTCATAATAATATTCATATTCTACGTGATATCTACAACAACAAGTGTTCCGATCAATGCATATACGAACATACCATGGTTTGCATTTCTCAAAGGACCTTTGGCCCAGGTTCAATTGTGTATGTTCGTTCCTGAATCTCTCATAGAGTTCAGTCTATGTGGTGTGAAGGAAATGTTTAACATGGGGTTCATGTTAAGTAGAACCTTTTCTCAGTTTTAGCACGTCTCTTTGGTTTGATGAAGGTCTAGTATGATCATGCCAAAAATTTTGTACTAACTCCTTAACAACATCAATTAGATTCCTATATGCACGAGGCAACCTACCGACAAAAGCCCAACAATCATTTCCACCCGGAGTGTTAAGATTTTCTCTTATAACAGAGTACTTTTTAATATTTTTTTTATTTAATTTGAGTGTGTGAGAAGTGTGTGATAGCAGGCGACGTTGCCTTGTGGACTTGCTTACAACTAATTCCACTAAAACACTATGAGGCGCACAAAGATCTTTTGTACGAGATGTCTTCCCAATCGCATTAAATGCAGATTGGAGATTTCTAACAATATGACTGTTGGTCTCTGAACTTTTAACCATCTTTATGCCCAAAATTCTCCTAACAATAGCTAAAGAACATGACTTTAACAAACATAGAAATAATTGACATTTACCTGCATCACCTTTGGATTCAAAATATTCTTTGACAATTTTGTTGTATTGTCATTCGATAGTGCGTTTTGGCAATTTGCCTTCAAGCCCCGACATAGCACTCTCATCCACATGAATACGTCTAGGAGTTCTCCATCTTGCACTAGACAATTGAGGTAGGGAGGGTGGACATGAGACATGAATATCGGAGCTTGTTTGTTGTGGTTCTTCATTCATAGATTGGGCCATAATGGGAGTGTGGTCGACATGGTTGTGGTATTCTTGGGGAGATTGCAAATTAAGCAAGGCTTGTATGTCCATCTCTACACATGCAACATCTCCCAAAATTCTTATGTCGTGAGGAACTTCAGCATGACTCGTTGATGGATTGTTGGTTGGAGATTGTGTTGATGTTGGAATTTTAGTTGGGTTAGTTGGATGTGACCGCTTTACCCGTGGTTTTGAACAAGAGGTTGTCGTGTCAACAACTGTGTTAGGATCAGTGGCAGGATTTGGGGCAATGATAGGACCATGTCTCAATCTTTCCATTCCCAACCTAGCCTTTTCTCTTAAGTCATTGATCTTTTCAATGGACGGATTCCTTCTATTTTTTTTTTGCGTTTCATGAGTTTCCCATCTCCAAAAGTCTCTTTAACACAACTATTAGGCCTAGCCCTACAAAAGAAACAACAAATAAGATATTAGTGCCATTATACAATGAACCTGACACATTCCAACATAGCTTACCACTTTACAAATTAACATATACAACTACAGACTATGTTGGTTTATTTGTGTTCGAATAAACATCATTATCCCTTACAATTCCAATCAATATAGATGATGGTTGGTCAAGTGTAGAGAGGAGAAACTAGTGTCTTGCCTAGGCATGAATTCATAAAAATTATGGTAGTAACACCCTACAACAGAGATGGCTAGAGATTCCTTGGGAATAGTTTGATAGTTTTTCTACATCAAATAAGGTAACCTTAATTAGTTGCATTTTTTGCTTTCTCCCTTAATGTTATCAATTCTAAATTTTGCACCTAGTTTGATTGCTTTGTCTTCATAGTGGAATGGTATATCCTTCCATTTGAGGCAATGTCCTTTACCATCATAAATTAATAGGTTATATAACACCTTAAGGAGTTGAAGAAACAACAACAAACTATTTCCTTATCTATAAACCTTGAGATGATAGAATGTGATTTTGAGTTTAAAATACCCATGGTTGAATTCAGCAACGCATCACAATAGAATGAATGTATACCTTGTATTGTGCAAAACCTTAAGGAGGATGCAAAGGTTCCTAACAATGATCATGGTCTTGGGAAGGGTGATTAGGGCGAATATAATTTGACCTTTCAATGTGAAATATCTAGGGTGGGGAGGTGTTGGAGAGTGGGGAACTAGGGACTATACCAACAATGATCATGTTGAATAGAGCATGAAGTGGGAAAGTCTTGG